>JACAZE010000011.1:0-1200000 GCA_014461115.1 Mycena chlorophos
GCGACCAAGATCTGGCTTGACCATGCCTCTACGCTTGCGCTCAACAAGATGGAGGATGCACAACGCTGATACGTGTGCTATCGGCCTAACACCAAAACAACCAAAACAATAATAGCGACCAATGCGAGTAGTCGGCCTCTTGCAAGGCTAACCAGTAGTATGCAAGGGGATAACAGGTATTGAGGCAAAACTCAAGTGGGGTTTCAAAAGCTTGTTCGAGAGGATTCAGAAAACTCAAACGCGATTTATAAAATCTCGATTGAGCTGTCCGAAGACAATCCAACAGTGTGTGTGTGTGTGTGTGGTTGTTGGGTGGTTGTGAATTAGCACCAAGTGTGGTCCAAAGTTCTCGATTAAGAGAGCTCAAACAACAAATACGGCAATTCGGGTAAAGGGAGCGCTAAACAGCCAGCTCAACCTTAATCACAATCTCCGATCCTTCGCTCTACTCGTTCGCTCGAAGCCCACTCGGCGTGGCTTAGTTCCAAAGTCGATTTCCTTCAATTCTCCAAGTGGGTTCTCTCCCAAATATGCGGCAAACTCCAATTCCAATCCAAATCCCAAACTCGTTGTTACAACTCAGCAATCCGAGCGTCCCAAATCAAGTCACGTTCCTTTCCCTTGGCTCCGGGGAGGTATTCGTGCCGACTTGAGGCCCCCAGGCCTACTTAAATACATGAACCGTGAGATATAAACTAAATATGTTGATACAAGCGCGCGCTGCAGTCCAAAATATGCGTCTTCCCATTGGTCCGGGAGGATTCCCGAGCCGTGTTGCGATGCTTGGCGTCCCAAAGTCGCATGCTGGTCGTGTCGAGACCATCCTGGTGTCAAGATGGTGCTTTGCTCCCGATTTGGCCATCCTCAAATGGCGAGTCCCTCGAGCGATCTATTCGGGATCGCGTAGGGGCGATTATTCCGGTTCGAATGGTACCGAATTCGTCGTTATCGTCCAAGAGGTCGTCCCTATCGGTGGTGTTTTCCTCCTCACTCCTGTCCCTGATCGCCGTAGGCAGGCGCGCCCATGACTGATCTTCTTCGTCATCCTCATTATCCAACTAGCCGTGTTTCGCCGGTAGGCCCGCCCAGATCGTCCCGCCGCTGTCCGACCCGAATGATCCGATGTCAGAATCGCCGTGCTCGCTCTGAGTCCCATGTACAGAGTTCCCGAGTTCGCGATTAAGCATTCCAGCTCGTCACGCTTCATCTAAGCTCTAATCCCGATTTCTCAATTGGTATCTTCACGCGATGGGACTCTCCGCACGTCGAGTTCACCTCCAAGCTGCCCTAATTACAAGGCAATTAAAGGAAACTGGGCTTCAGCGCTTGTACACGCTTTGGGCGCAGATCCCCACTTGTAGATTAGCTCTAACTAACCATGCGGGAACGTGTTAGTCCTATTTGGAATCTGATTTAACCCAGAAAAGTGCAAAAATGCGAGTTTTTGGCACCATTCTGTTTTATGGCTTATCATCTCCCCCATTTTTTTAGCTCTCGACTGCCCCCAGTCGACTCTATAGGCTTTTGGCCCCTTCAGAGCTTGAACCCGACTTCGCTGATGCTCGTCCTAAGACACGCGTCCCCTTCCAACTCAATCCAAAGTCTCTTTTTCGCTAAGCGAGCACAAACTCAGCTGCGGAAAGCTTAGTTTCCAAGGCCCTGTGCCTGGCGTGATGGCTGATCGGCATTATGCTTTGGCACTTCCCACGAGAAGTTTTGACACTTCCAAGCGCCACAAGCTCGTCCCTTGATCCGTCGCGTCATCAGTGGGCGCGCGCTGATCCCTGCTTTCCAGCGATACCCGCAAGTCCATGCATCCTTCAAAGCCCGCGCGTAACTTTACGCGTTTTGTCGATCTCGGAGCCAAATAAGCCTTCATGTATGAATTCAAGCTTATTTCGTGCCGTAGGTCGAGCTTCTGACTCTGTTTTCCGGACAGACTGCGCCTTCCCTTCCAGACAGACTTTTCTCTTTCCAGACAGACGTTTCGCTGAAACGCAAAGGGATTCAAACTCCGCTTGGGGCCTGTCATAAAAGACGGCTCGTTTTTCCAAGTCCCCTTATTCGCGTTTCCCCTCTACGTCGTCGTCGCCATGTCGTCTCGCACCCCCAAAACGCCCACCAAATCGTCTCCTCCAAAACCCTCGTCCTCTCGGACGCCCAAAACCGTGGCCCCCGCGTTCGCTAAGGCCAAGTTCAAGGCGATGTCGACTCAACGCAGCGCGCTGTGGGTGCCGTTCATGCATCCCGACTCCGCCTCGCTCGTCGTCGCCGCCCGTCTTTTCGCCTCGACCTCGACCCCGATCCCGAAGAGGCTCTCGACTTGCTCTCGATCTCCCGTCCTTTCATCGTACGTCTTTTCTTTTTCTCGATTTTCGTCGAAAATGCTGACTTCGCGCTTTTTCCAGTGCTACGTCGCCAGCATCTCCGGCCGCTTCGAGAGTAAGGAAGCGCGCCGTTGCGGAGTCCATGGGATCGGGTTGCTCATCGCCCATCTCATCGAGGTCGTCTTGGAGTCGAGTTCGCTCAAGGCATCGGCGTCGACTATGGCTCGTTCCCCAATTTCGTCACTGACGAGGTGCGTCGTCCCCCTACTTGTCCGCATTTCGATTAAGCAGGTATTAACGCTCCACTCTCGTTTAGACCGTCCCTCGTCTTCCATTCGACTTCCTCATCCCAACCGTTCCCGACACTTTCCCTCCCTACGCGAACAACTCCTGAACGCGCCCTGCTTGCGGCGCAGCGCCACAGTCACCCCGCCGAAGACGAGATCGAGGGATATGTCCGCGGAAGAGGACGCCTACGATGGGCGTGCGACTCGTGCAACGCCAGCGACGACGACACCGTCGCGACGCATCGCAAGACCCTCCATGACGCGGCCGTGCTGGACCGCTCGGGCGCCGACGACAAGCGCCTCAAGACCCTGTTCCGCATTTTCCTGTACGTCCCGTTTGTCCCCATCGATCTCGATTTAGCTAACCGTCTTGCTTTTCCTTTTTCTCTAGCGGCGCGTCGTCAACAGATCGACGAGCACTATAGCGACGAGGTTCGCAGAAGCCGGCTTCCGAAAAGGGCGACGGCAGCGACACCGAAGACGACGAGTCCGAGAAGGACGAGTTGAAAACGCCGGTGCCGAAGTTGCCTCCGCCACCGCCCAAGCGTCCGCGTCGCGCCCCAATGTACGTATTCCTTTTTCTTTCGAACTATCTCCGTACTGACGTCTTGTCATTCCCCGATTTAGCGCGCCAAAAGCACCCGAGCCGGGAGCCGAGTCCGACAACCCTCGGCCGAGACGCCGTCCTCGCCGAGACGAGAACTCGACGGTCCCGCAGAGTTCGCTGCCGACCAAACAGCTCGCGCCTCCGCGCCCAGCTCCCCGGTATGTTGCTTTCCTAAACGTCCCCTTTCTCCTTGCTCACGCCATTTTCTCGCAGCCGTCTGACCAAGAGGACCGTGCCGGCCAAGCCGAAGACTCCTTCGGTGGTGGAAATCGGAGCGAGGGACGAAGAACCTGCGGTTCGTCGTCCCTGCCATTTTATTTTCTCGAATTAACTTTATCCCCTTTTAGGTGATCCGCCGGCCTCGCCGCCACGCGTAACACGGTTGCCGAGGAGTCGGATCACGAAGAAGGTCCCAGCCGCCCTCGCCGTTCGTGTAAGTTGCCGATCCGCACTTTTTCCGATTCACCGGCTGACATCTTTTTGACAGCCGGCGCAACCCAAAAGCCGTCTATCGACCTCCTCGTCTCCGGCAAGACGAATCCTCGCGTCTCGGTCCCCGAGTTCAATCGACTCATGGCCAACCTGTACCAGTTGTCGACGACCCACAAGGCCGAAGGCCATCTAGGTACGTCCGGTTCTTATTCTCGAAAGCGGACCTTCCTGATACTAATCGAGGGGGTACAGTCGACACGGTCCTCGCTAATCACGCGCGTCGCCGTCACCATGTCGATCGGCCAGCCGAAGGCGATCCGTCGCATGCCGGTCCTTCATCCCGCTCGGTTCGCGCGTTCCAGCGACAAGGCCTCGCTGCCGCAGTTCTTCGAGTTGCCGCCGGGCATCGACCTCAACGCCTACATCTCGCGCGCCGTCGGATTGGATGCCACGGCACGCCTTCTCGCTTTTTCTCGGCTTTGATTCCGTTCCCGATTAGCTGATCAATCGTTGATCAGGTTCATTGGTCGTGCCTTAGTTGCATCGCGGCCCGCAAAACGCGTGCGTCGCCATCGCGCGGCACGCCTTGCCACCGTTGCCGCAAGAAGACGCTCCCCGCGTGCGACCACGCCCCTCAACAGCGAGGAGCTCGTCGAGCTCTTCTCGCAGTTGGGCCCGCAGATGGATCGTTACGGCGAGTGTACGTCCCACCATTTCCGAATAAGCTCTTCCGTCTTTAGCTGATGCTCTCAATTATTTCTAGCGCTCAACATCCTCTTCGAACAATACGCCGCCTCGTTCGAGCAGCTCTCCCACGTCGTCAAGCTGTCCGAGATGCTTGACGATCAGACTCGCAACGCCGCCGCCGCGTTGAGCGACGTGATGGCCGAGATCGTCAAGTCCGACGGGATCACGGCCTTGCTCGACCGATTCGTCACTCCAGAGACCGACGACGCCGAAGCTCGCAGCGGTCCGCGAGTGGATCTCTCGCATGCTCTTCACGCCGCCTGCCGGGCGCGGCGCCGACGCCCGTCGGTGAAGAAGAAGGCGCGGATCCCACGGTCTTGTCGTATCCTGACGACGGCGACGCGGAGGGCGAGAGCGACGACGGGATGGAGGTCGACATCCCGAAGAAGTCGAAGGGAAAGGGCAAGGCGAGGGAGTAGCTGGCCGACGAGGATACGGAGTCACTACCGGCTAGACCGGTATTAGTGTTAAACAGGTAACCCGTTTAATCGTCGCAAACTCCATTTCCCCGCTAATCGACATCTCAGCTCCCCCAGTATCTCTCACCGGACCTATTTCCTCCTTCTCGGTCGCCGCACGTATATGTGTTCGATGTAGTTGTACGCGCGTGTCCGCCGGTCTGTCGGCGTGTAATATTTTGTATTCCTCACACCGAGCTCCGCCGAACCGAATCCAAGGTTCGAGCGTGAAAAATATATCTCCCGTGTTCTGTTTGGTAGTAACCGTCCGATCACCCGTCCGAACCAACAGCGCTTGATTATCTCCACGCCCACATCCAGGCGTCGCGGATCCTCACTGCCTTCTGCGCATGCATCTCCGATCATCAAGAATAGAAGTCTGATGTCATGCCGGGCGGCTAGATTAGATCCTCAATCGCCCTTATCATGTCCGCATCCTACGCTCAGTCCCTTAAGTCGTTTCTTCGACTAAGTAACTCCGGGCTACCAACTTGCACTTGGTAGAATATGCATCATCCATGGATCTCGATTAAGCGCAGCGCGCGATTGCAAATTTCCCAATTAGGCTGTGCCTGGAAACCTTTGTCGATCGTGGCGCCCACTCCTGGATTTTCGTGTTCTTTCTGCAGCCGGGGCTGCGACGCCAGAGAGCGCGCGCTTCCCGGAGCTCGATCTCCACAACTACACGCGTTCTAGACCTGGGCTCAACACCGAGTCCATCTGCTTTTCCTGATCCAACTCGTGCATCTCCATGATATCCAGCTACTCCCATTCTTTCGCCACACGCGTATTCGTTGCTTGGCGAAATCTCGAAAAATTTTAAGGACCCCGGGTGATATTCGACCCGACTCTCCCCCATTTTTAGAAATTTCGCTGTCCCCAGCGAAGCATATAAAATGCACCACTGGGTTGAATACGTCCCGTTGTCGACTCGCTTCCCTTCGCTGCTCGACAACATCTTTGGTCTCATGGCGCCTAACCGCGTTCCTTCCATTCCTGCTACCCAGCTTGCCGCGTACCAAGCCGAATTCCCCGCGCAGTCCGCCGTCTTTGCGGCCACGCTCGGGCGTCGCGGTAGCTCAACCGCTCAACCCCAACGACCCTCCCGTTCTTGGCGTTCAAGCCGCCGGAATCGCGAAGCTGTTGGTGCGTCTCGCTTGATCACCGCGGCGCACTTAGCATTTTTCCTTCTAATGCTAAAGACGCCGCAGGCTCCCGCGTTCGAACCCGCGCACATCGCGTATTCTACGCACGACAAGGTCATCGTCAACCACATCCACAGCCTCAAGAACAAGACCACGCAGGTCGCACAGAACTTCCTGACTGCTCATGGCCACAGCGAGTACCCCGCGGAGTTCAAGGCTCTCGTTAAGAGCATCGACCGTTTGCTGCGCATGTCTACGCGCCCTTTTACGGCTGCTCCTGTACGTCTCTTTTCCTCCTCACGGGCCCTCCTTTTTCTTGATTCGGGACTAATCGCGATCTCAGGACGAACTCGACGATTTTCTCGACAAGTCCGACGACGATGTCGAGGTCAACGCGTCGTCTCAGGACACACAGGACGCCGAGGGCGAAGAGGACACCGAAATGCCCGAGGCTCCTCCCGTTCGTGAGGTGCGCCCACTTCACTCCCTTAATCGAGAACTTCGTTCTCACGTCCTATGATAGCCGTCTCCCGAACTGCAGCCGCCTGCTAAGAAACAAAAGCTCGTGCGTCATAGCCACCATTGCGTTCCGCACTCCCCATCCTACTGCCAGCCGAAATTCCAAAAGAACAAGAGCAAATCCTCCTCGAAGAACGATAGCATCGAGCTCGTTGTCGAAGACGCCGCGAAAACCGTTGACGCCATGGAGGTGCGTCCATTTAATCACGGATCATTGTGCCTCCCTTCTAATTGGAATCCTCGCCACAGACCGGCGTTACCGGGCCGCACACCCAGCAGCACGATGGAATCGGTATCGAAGTCGTTCAGCTTGCTCGCCTCATTTATCAAGCCGTCTCAGTGAACACGCACTCGACGAAGCAGATTCGCTACGAGGAACTCATGCAGGAGGAGGAACGGCTCAATTCTGCCGTCGCACTCTCCGCTCAGCGCCTTGGTTTCGGGCGTTGAAGAGTTCGCGGCGCGCTCTCGCCACACAGCTATCCTCAACCGGCTCGCCAACATGAACTTCGCCCCTCCGAACCGTATTTCGCGGCGCCATCTCCTCTTCGTCACTGACTACCCGCTAATTGAAATCTCTGTCAGGGATCTCACTACGGTCTTCCCACGGTCGCCGTTCAGGCGTTCCTGGCGAACCGCGACAATCGCCTTCGCCCGGTCCCCATCGTCGAAGTCGTCAGCGCACGCCTACTGGCCCCAAGAAGTCCAGTTCCAGCAAGCGTAGCTAGACGCGCCCGTGCGCCCCCAGATAGTCAGTTCCAAGTCGGGATATCCGTCCGCATCGGATCCGTTCTTTACCAGCCTCTCGCTACTTCCGTTCTTTACCCATGCCCAGTTGTAGTTTAAATGTACTGCCTCTTCGGGAATCGAACTTGACTTCTGCGTACTTTTTGCGTTTCCGATTAAGCCGCCGCCATCAATTCTCGTCATCCGGCGTCATCGTCGCTACCGCCGGTTCGAACCCCCGATGTGGACGTTGTCGACCAGATCCCGGCCGAACGAGACATCATTAACTTCCGCGCTGTAAGTTCGTCCAGTTCTTCCTTCGTCAAGTCGATTAACGCTTCCACATCCGCCGCGAATTTAATCTTGGTTCGAGCTGCATACGGGATAACCCGAACGCCGCCACCTTCCCCGGCCACATCGCCCCGTTGAGTTCACACAGAAGATACGATCCTCCCCTCGCTCGACGCACTACCACCAAAGGCCCCAAATATCGCAACTTTGACTTGCGATTCAGGCTCTTTTCTATTTTTGTGTGTCTCGCGAGCACTATATCTCCGGGTTGAGGTTATAGTCCTTAATCGTAAACTTGTGGACACGCTCGTACCGCTGTACAGCTGCCAGCTTTTCCTTATCCACCTGGGCTCTCATTTCCTCTATGTGTATGCGATGCTTGGCTAGCGCTTTCGCACGTAGACCAACCAACTCAGCAGTGGAAATAATTTCTCCAGGATACTCGACCAGCCAAGTTGCCTCAACCAAGTCAAACGGAAGTATCGGGTGGCAACCCAGAACCGCGAAATACGGCGTGCACCCCAGTCCTCGCCGCGCCAGACCCTGTCCGACCAGATAACTTGAGGCAAGAACCAGTACCATTTATTGCCATCTCCGCCTGTCGCCTTTGCCAGCGACTGGCGAATATCAGCATGGCCTCGCTCTACCGGTCCGTTGGCTTGTGAGTTATAGGGTGAAATCCTAATTCCCACAATTCCATATTTCCGGCTCAGCCACTCCAGTGCTGCGAGGAACTGTCCCGCGTTATCAGTTACGATTTCCACTGGACATCCCCAACGGCAAATGATGTGTTCGAGTAAGAACATCCCAAGTGCCGCCGCATTGTCGGCTCGCAATGCCTTAGCCTCAATCCATCTGCTCAAAGAGTCCCTTGCTGCTACGACCAGTTTATGCCCATTCGACACCTCGCTCATGACCATGACGTCCACATGAATCTTCTGAAACAGACTCGGAGTCATCGTAGGGATCGGCGGTATTCGCGAAAGGTTCCGTTGTCGGACCTGACACATATGACAGGTCTTGACATACCACGCGACATCGGCTTCCATCTCGGGCCACCACAACCGGATCTCAATTAAGGATTTGGTTGCGTATACGCCCCGATGCCCCAGACTGTCATGAGCGGCGCGCAGAATAAACGTTCTGTGCTCCTTCTCCACCACGATTTTATTCATCCCATCTCCGGCTTTCTTGAAAAGCCGCCCGTCTTTCCCTAGGAAGAATCTCTGCGCATAATACCTCAGTTCCCGATTATCCTTTTCCGACAATTGGTCCAAAGGCAAACATCCTCCCCGCAGGTATTCTTTCACCAGGTCGATACGTTCCTCCATCCGGATAGCTCTTGCACTCCTGTGCCCTTCCCCGTATGGCTCTCGCTTAGTCGCATCCCACTTGAACGCCGTGTCCGGAAGCATCGGCTCCGGCTCCCGAACATCGCTTGATAGATACTCCGGCATGTCCACGTTCGCTTGCGCGTACGCATTCCGTACCGCCTCTATCTCGCTCCGGTTGGTCATATACCTCTCCCAACAATCCTCCTCGAAGGCCTGAAATAATTCTTGCTCCGTCGAGGATTCTAGGTCTAGTGCAGACAGGAAACCTCCTCTCGTGTCGATCTCATTCCGGAAGTCTTCGAAGTCCATAGGCTGCTTAATGCTGTAATCCCAATCCTCATGCATAGGTGGAGACGGATTTTCATCGTACCCCTCCTCTGTGTTCGGGACTACTTCATCTCCATCAACCCGCTTCCTTCGTGATAATCCATCCGGCGAGAAAGTGGACCCCCGAACGTGTTTTAGCGTGAAATGGAACATTAGGATTTGCTCAATCCACCGGTTTATAGTCGCGTTCGGCCCCATACCGGGATTGTCCAACATGCCCTTAATATAGAGCGCGTCGGTCTCCACCGTCAGGTTCCGGCAGCCCAATATCCAGTACTGCAGATATTCCAATGCTCGTTTCAAGCCATATAATTCACGCTTAGGCTGCGAGAAGTTCCGCTCACGGTCGTTTAGCGGTATTGATGCGAACTTCGCGAAGTAGCGTTTCTTCGGATCGTTCGGATCAATCTGCCCAACTTCAATGCCGATCGCCAAATGTGAAGTGTCGACGGCAACAAAGGTCTCCCAATCGTCGTCGTAGTTCAGTGGTCGGAGCGCGTCGCAATTAGCAATCGCGTCCTTGATTTGGTCCATGGAGGCTTGCTCCTTAGGTCCCCACACGAACTCCGCATCCGCTTTCAACAGTTTGGTTAAGGGCCTCGCCATAATCCCATAATTGCGAATGAAATTCCTCACGTAACCCACTACACCCAGGAACTGTCTTACTTGAGAAACGTCCTCCAAGGGAGGCCACCTCAAGATGACACCAACTTTGTCCGTTTCTGGCCTTCGCCCTTCATACGAGCATGTATGACCCACTACGTTAAACGTCTCTGCGCAGAGCACCGCCTTATGACCCGAGATAGTCAAGCCGCTGTACTTCAGCCTCTGAACTACCTTATTCAGGTTCTCAAGTGTTCCCAAACAAAACGCCGTATGCCTGGGTTATCCTTATGAGTCTCATAAGTTCCATCCTTGTCCTGATACCGCGTCGCTGGTCCCCTTACGGGTACGTCGTCGATATACGGCCAAGTAACATGCGGAATCTCATCCTGCAGAATGTACGTTACGTCGTCGTGGAATATTGGCACCGAGTTAGTCCACCCCATAGGTAACTTTACTAATCGTAAAGCCCCAAACGGCGACTGAAACGTTGTGAAGTCGCGAGACGACTCTGCCAATTCTCTCTGGTCATACCCAGCGTATAGATCTAAGCATCCCCCCACAAGCGGCCCGCAAAGTGATCGGCAAGCTCCTCCGTCGCCGGCGGCAGTCCCGAATGCGCTATTGTAACCGCATTCAGAGGCTCCAACGCGTGGACTAGTCGGATGCTTTTTCCGTCCTTCTTGACTACCCCGAAGAATTTCGACCTATAGGAAGCGTTGGATCGTTCGTAAACGCCCGCATCCATTTTCTTCCTAATTATCTTGCAAAACTCATCGAGTTGGCCCCGCGGAATAGGAATACTTCGCTCTATCCATACTTTGTGTTCGACCGTCGGAATTTCTATAGGAGGGAAGAAATCCGAGCGCAGCGTTCCCCGCTCCGAATCATCCCAAGCGAATGCCGACTCGTGCATCATCATAAAGTGATGCAAGAGTTTCCGCTCTTCTGGCCATAAGAAATCCCCATCGTGCACCTTGTCGATTAACTCCATTCTGTCCACAGTGTACCTCCCAGTCGGGCAATACTCGCTCGGCTGTGGGTCCAGCCCAGGCATATCCTCGAGAGGGTTTCCTGTGATGTCTCGCTTGATCCGGTACCGCTCCGGTAAGTCCGTATAAACCGGCCTCGTTTTCAGGGCCACGGGTTTATACTTCTTTCCCGCGATTGGGATTTCACGCCCAAAAACTGTGTTAATTGCTAATCGACTTAGCGTGCTTGCACCGGTGCTTGCAGCGAACGCATTTCTCTAGCTCCTCCACCGATTGATGGAACCCATTTACGTTCTCCGGCTGATCCGCCTTGGATCAGCTCCCCTTCCCGAAAACGTAAACACCTCCATGATCCGTCCGTCCTCTAATCGAGTCTTCTCCTCCAACCCCACAAATTGGTTAAAGAGCTGGGCAGCGGGTCGGTCCCTCTGAAATGCCTCAGCATCCCGAGAGGCCAACAGGTAAGCTTCTTGAACTTCATCACCCCGGAAGTCCACACCATTACGTGGCTCCAAAACTCCTTCTATCCTCAAATTCCCTTCGTCGTCGAGCCCAAACTGTACCGCCACTGATTCCAATTTGTCCGCCCCGCCGACTTCACTCTTCAAAACTTCCCAGACCTCCGAAAATCCGCTCGCGTCTCTTTCTCACTCTCTTCACTTACTCGGGAACTCGGCATCCCTTCTTCATCACTTCCATCTGACCCGAGTAGGGAGTCAACGTCTTGCATCTCGCTCCAGCGGTTCCTTGGATCCTCAATTTTCTGCTCCGCCTGGGTTCGAACCCCACCGTGGCCAGGTTCAGTGCCTCTAAACTTTGGTCGCTGATTTACCCAGTCCGGTTTCGCTCCTCCCCCTAGGTGGTCCCTCTAATGGGGGAGTTGAATCCCCCATGGGAAAAATTCTCTGCGCTCGAGAGTTGGATCTCTAAGTCGCATAACGGGCTCCAATGGGTCGCTGCTCTTGCGCGTTTTGATTCGGACGTCGTCTTTGTCCTCCACTTCCTCTACCGTAACCTTCCTCTTCGGCCTTGATGCTTGCGCGACTTTCAACCCAGGGCTCGACTCCGACGTGGATATATTTAGTCGATCCTTCCCTTTCCCGAATTGGGATTGGAAGGTCTCTGACGTCCGTCGTTCACCCCATCTTGGTCTACTCGACCCAGCATTTCCGCCCTTCGAATCTGGTCCGGCACGGCTCCACATCGCTTGAGCTACCCGCGGCTCCGACTCTCGAGAACTAGAATCGTTACCGGTTGGCCTCCTGGGTTGGTCCACTGGTTTCGGATTAGCAGGTTTGACTGCCTCCCTGATCATGAACTCTCCCCGTGCAAAAGTAGGTAGACTCAACCGTCGTTGGGTGCTTGGATCCTTAATCGTAATCGTCTGATGCCCGGATCGCTGATTCTCGATCACTGAGGCCGTCAAAACGTCAAACGGTCTCCCCAATAGCACGTCGTACGCCGTTTGGTCAATGATGTGCACTTGCAAGTACACAGTGATGTCCCCCAGTAGGAACGGCACATTCTTGGCTAAACCAGCCGAACGCTTCAATTGCCCGTTTGCGCTCTGCATGAAAATTGTAACATCCGGATCCCACTGCAGTCCCAATTGCTCGGCTAACTGAAGCGACATTGACACTATTTGTGATCCGCTGTCGATGACGCACTCCACTCTTCGAGTCCCACCGATCGTCGGGAAAATGACTCGGAGCGAATCTGACTCCGCCGCCGTGAAGATTTGCTTAGGTAGCTTATCTTCCGGTACGGAAGCCATGTACACCACAACAGGGTCACCGCAAATAGTCGTCCCTGGCAAGCACGACTCATCCTCCTCCGTAGCTGTATAACACCATCCCCCGTCCGGTAGGTCCGAGAGCGCGATCGCGTCATATTCCAGACTGATCGACCCCTCGTCTTCCATAAATGGAAAATCTCCCCCTGATAGAGAACTGTGTTGGCATGTACTTCTTTCACTGGCTTCCTCTTGCGTGTCAAGGCTTGGCGCATCGCTTTCGCGAACTCGGGAGACATGGCAGCTAGTTCGCTGATCGAGATTCCTTCCAATGACGCGTTTTCCGCTCTCGCGATAATCCGCTTGAGTGCTCCAACGTTGTCATACTTGGAAACTATCCTCCAGGAACGCTCTCGCTCTCCGTCATCAGCGCGGGCTTCGCTCGGTTTCGAGTCTCTAATCGGATCGGCGGAAACTCTTCATCATCCGAGTCCTCGTCATCCATTATGATTCTCCTCGTCGCACGTCGCTCCGGTACGCGTAGACTACGGTCATACTCATCCCCAGGGTCACTGTTCTCTTCAACTTCCGCCGATATGCGAACATCTCGCCCCTTTTCCTTCCTCCAATTTCTAGACTTGTCTGCGACAGATGCCCGGTCCTCAGGGAGTTTTGTCGCTTGGGGTGCCCGAGCTTTGGGCTTTCCCCCTCCCCTCATCGAACGGTCTAGAAATTTGGGTGGGATGACGGGACATCCGCTCCGGCGCCGGTCCTCGTGTTTACGAATTGGCTCGACTGACGCTGGGCATCATTTCCCGTTAGGCTCCTTGTGAAGTCCAGGACTTGGACAAACTGCTGTAAGTCCAGCCCAGCCGGAATCCCGCTGATCGCAGGTGGCGGCGACATTGATGGTGGCGTGGGTGCTAATTGCGAAGCCGGGGCCTGTGCATACTGCAAGGCTGGCTGATTCCAAGGAACCTGAGGCGTCATCGGCGGTTGGTAACCACCTTGCCCATGGAACATAGGTCCCCCGTAATACAGCTGCCCCCGTAACTGCCCCGGAGTCGAGCCTTGATACGACCGGTTGTGCGCCAGGTTCTGTTGAACCAAGCTCGACACCAAATGATCGTAGGAAGCCGACACGGCTCCTCGCTCGTATTCCTCATCATCGTAAACCGCGCTCAGGTTCTGCTGTCGGGCCCGCGGGCCGAAGCCACCGCGCCCTTCCGTCGGCTCCCCTGCTTGCAATCTCCGATAATACTCCGCAACCCGCTGCTCCCTGGTCGTGTTCGGCTCAAAAACCGGGATCCGAACGTTCCCTGGTAGCATAGACATCCCGCGCTCGTCCACCAATATCTCCCCTCTGAGGATACGTCCCTTCTTCTCTGTACAGTCTTCCTCTGCATGTTGCTTCCCACACCACATACACCACGAGTTCGGAGCTGATTGTTTGAAGTGCGGCGGCGTTTGATGCACCGCTCTGGAGGCCCTTGCATCGCGTGAGAGGAGGAGAATCCCTGGGCTCTTTCTTGTTTGAACGCCTTGAATGTTTCATCCAAGGTTTGCTCTAATCGAGAAATCGACCCAGTAACATTCTTCTCTTGGACCTTAATCGAGTCCTGCACAGCTGCGACCTGCTGCTCCAGCGCATTCAATCGCTCGGTGTTTTCCGTCTTAACATACGGGCGTCAGCGGCCCACTGCGACCCGCTGGCCCCGCATACGCGGACCCCGAAGCTGACCATCCGCCGCCCGTCGACTGATTCGCCATCCGAATAGTCAAGTCGATCACTTGTTCGTAGGTATACGGATCTTCTCGGCGAAGAACCTGTCCCGGCGCTTGTCCTCCCAGAACAGTCTGCACGTCAATCGTGTTTAGCGCCCGGCGGACTTCTTCCGAGAAGTTCGGATCCAGTAACTGCATCCACATCGTAATGAGTTCCCGACTAGTGATCGCCGCCGGCGCTGTGTCAACTTCGCCCCCAAGCCCTTGAAATGCGCTCCAGTCCTCATAATCCGTCCCACATCCGACCGATATAGAGTCGAGGTCATCCGAATCAAGTCTTTTAGCATGGCCATCGATCCAATGTCCCTATCCTTGATCTCAGGGTAGTTTTCAAGGACTTTGTCAATCCAGTCTTGCCAAGACACGTTCTGATCCGAATATCCTTCAATTCCTCTCCACAAATCCTTCGTCTGCCAGCCCTCCAACAACTCGACAGTCCGCTCTTTGCGCTTCTGATCTGGCACCATTCCGCGGTCGAAAGCTTCTCGTATCGCGCTTATGAAGGGCGGGAGATATTCCGCGGCATGTTCGCCGTTGAACGTTGGTTTATCCCGATGCCACCATTCAGGAAGACGCTGGCTACTCGCTTGACGCTGGGCCTGTCCCTGACCAGCTTGCGCTCCCTGCTGCTGTCCACCTTGTGGATTATTCGCATTCCCTCCAGGACCTCCGCCTCCCGGTTGTCCTCCACCTTGACCCTGCTGCTGAGCGCCCTGTTGCGCTGCCGGTCCCCCCTACATTCCCTACGCTTGGTTGTGCTCCTCCTTGATTCGCCATTCTCGAGGAATTACTTGAAGCAGAAGCGGATGGTTGGTTGACGTTATTCGTAAAACTCGGGCCTCGAGATGCGGAACTGGAGTTCTTTCCTCCCTTGGCTTTCGGTGCAGAATAACGAGGTTCTTTCACTAGTGGTGCAACTAGCGATGCAGCAGCGTTTGCTGATGTACGCGTGTCCGGAATTTTGGGCACGGTACGGGTATTGGTTCGAAAACTACCTCTCCACGAAGTAGAGACGAGAAGTCCGATGGTTTGGAATCAGAGAAACTCCTCTTCCTTTTATTCGCAATGGCGGACCACTACGAAGATCTCGAATAAGCAAGTTCTTGCTCCAACTCAAATAAACTCAAATCTGCTACCCCTCGCGGTGGGCTCCAGATGATACGTGTGCTATCGGCCTAACACCAAAACAACCAAAACAACACTCCAAACCACCAAACCAAAACACTTATAAAGCGCGGTAGGGTAATTTAATGGAGCAAGGTCTTAATCGTAATAGCGACCAATGCGAGTAGTCGGCCTCTTGCAAGGCTAACCAGTAGTATGCAAGGGGGATAACAGGTATTGAGGCAAAACTCAAGTGGGGTTTCAAAAGCTTGTTCGAGAGGATTCAGAAAACTCAAACGCGATTTATAAAATCTCGATTGAGCTGTCCGAAGACAATCCAACAGTGTGTGTGTGTGTGTGTGGTTGTTGGGTGGTTGTGAATTAGCACCAAGTGTGGTCCAAAGTTCTCGATTAAGAGAGCTCAAACAACAAATACGGCATTGGGTAAAGGGAGCGCTAAACAGCCAGCTCAACCTTAATCACAATCTCCGATCCTTCGCTCTACTCGTTCGCTCGAAGCCCACTCGGCGTGGCTTAGTTCCAAAGTCGATTTCCTTCAATTCTCCAAGTGGGTTCTCTCCCAAATATGCGGCAAACTCCAATTCCAATCCAAATCCCAAACTCGTTGTTACAACTCAGCAATCCGAGCGTCCCAAATCAAGTCACGTTCCTTTCCCTTGGCTCCGGGGAGGTATTCGTGCCGACTTGAGGCCCCCAGGCCTACTTAAATACATGAACCGTGAGATATAAACTAAATATGTTGATACAAGCGCGCGCTGCAGTCCAAAATATGCGTCTTCCCATTGGTCCGGGAGGATTCCCGAGCCGTGTTGCGATGCTTGGCGTCCCAAAGTCGCATGCTGGTCGTGGTCGAGACCATCCTGGTGTCAAGATGGTGCTTTGCTCCCGATTTGGCCATCCTCAAATGGTGAGTCCCTCGAGCGATCTATTCGGGATCGCGTAGGGGCGATTATTCCGGTTCGAATGGTACCAAATTCGTCGTTATCGTCCAAGAGGTCGTCCCTATCGGTGGTGGTTTCCTCCTCACTCCTGTTGCTGATCACTGTAGGCAGGCGCGCCCATGACTGATCTTCTTCGTCATCCTCATTATCCAACTAGCCGTGTTTCGCCGGGTAGGCCCGCCCAGATCGTCCCGCCGCTGTCCGACCCGAATGATCCGATGTCAGAACCGCCGTGCTCGCCCTAAGTCCCCAGTACCGAGTTCTTGAGTTCACGATTAAGCATTCCAGCTAGCCGCGCTTCATCTAAGCTCTAATCCCGATTTCTCAAATGGTATATCCACGCGACGGGGCTTTCCGCGTGTCGAGTTCCTCTCCAAGCCGCCTCTAATTACAAGGCAATTAAAGGAAACTGGACTTCAGCGCTTTTACACGCGTTGGGCGCAGATCCCTACTTGTAGATTGGCTCTAACTAACCACGCGGGAACGTGTTAGTCCTATTTGGAACCTGATTCAGCCCAGAAAAGCGCAAAACGCGAGTTTTTGGCACCATTCTGTTTTATGGCTTATCAGCGCGATAGCAGCTGATGCGGTAGAAGCTGACGCGGTAGCAGCTGTGGCGACAGAGGGTGCTGGAGGCGCCATCCCGACCGGGAGGGATTCGGCAACGACATTCGCCGCAGCATCGTCTTTGCTGGTCCCGCCAGTCTTTTGGCGCAGATCTGGGTAGGTGCTCGTCAATTCACTGTCGCATATTCTAACACTCGTTACTTACAGATTCCGTGCGCGAACCCGGTCAAGATTTTGCCGACGGTCGCATAGTCCCCGGGGTTGGCGCGAGTGAAATCCATGTACGCGGGGCAGTCCGACGTGACGTTGGCGCCAGTGCTAGAATTGAATATCGTCAGTTACCTCCGCAACCGCAAACACACAGACAAGAAAGAAAAGGCTCACCAGGTCAGCTCGATGTCCATGGCGGCACTGTCGTCGATAAACACGCCGAATAGCGTCAAGGTGTAGCCGGTGTATCGAGCGAGTTGGTCGAGCAAGGGTCGGATCACGGCTGACATTCGACGACGCGCTCTGCGAGGAATGTTTGTTTAATTCTTTTTTCGGAAACCCAGCAGAAAGAAAACTCACTCTGCCATCTCAGCAGGAACAAGCGAGGGAGCGCCCACGAGGCGCTCTTTATGCGCCTCGTTCGCGGTGTCGAATTGTTTCTGCGCCTCGATCTTCAGCTGCGAAATGAGGATCTCTTTTCCCTCCAACATCTTCTGCGCAATCTGGCACCGACGGTTGAGATGGTTGGCCGAGGGTTCCGCATGATATCCGAGCAGCCTGAACTCGGCGTCGATTTGCTCGCGGATTTCCGGGCGATGCATGAATATCTCGTGCGGTCGTTTCATCCGTGGGGCGTCACCCTCGGGAACGCGAAGTTGTTTGAGGAGCGGGGCGAAGACGTTTTCGCCTGGCTGGCCGCTTCGCTGGCGCCCAAACCATGATACGACTTGCTGTCGTTATTGGGTCAGTTTCTTTTCTTGACATCCTATACGCAAGATAGCTGACCTTGTCAATCTCGCGAATTTTAGCTTCCCACGACGCAAGTGCCTCTGGGTCCGTCGGTATTTCCCGATATTTCGTGAGACCGGCTGGATTGACAGGAGGGTCGTGCGTGAGCGGTAGACCCGGCGGAAATGCATTCCAATACTCGGGCATGACCTCGTCGAAGATGTTTCGCCCCGAGCCCCGCTTATGCTTGGGCGCGCGGCCGGTTCCGTAGTAGCGTTCGACGCGCTCCTTCCACGATTCCAGGAACACACGACGTTGCCCGTGGAAGTTGCCTTTGTTGCCGGCTTTCTTGGGAATCAACGCTGGCTGTCCATTCATGTCTGGGTCATCAGGATCGGGTTGGGGGACGTCGAGTGATGGGTCTTTGGCCACGGCGGGCTTTGGAGACGGTGAACGCGAAGTACGGACTCCGGTCGGCGTACTGGCGGTGAACGGGTCTGGGTGTGGTGTCGACGAGCGGCGGCCAGATGCGGACATTGTTGCTGAAGATGACTGGTGGAGAGCAAAAAGGTTCCCAAGCTGATTCTTCGCATCAATCATTCAACAGCTGTACGGGAGCAAGCGGAAGAGAAGCAACGGAAGCTTACATTTAGAGTGTGAACCGGGGTACTTCGTGGCTTTTGGAAAGAATTTTCAATGCCAACACACCGTGATGTTCTCGCGTTAACCTTCACCCACTTGACGTTCTGTCAATCACTCTTGCGGACCTTCACCAGCTCCTCTTCATCCCTCTCCTCTGCCATTATTTTATGCGCTCCTCGTCGCTGCCTGGATTCGCCGACCCCGGATGAAGTCAGTTCCGTCAGACTCCCGCTGCACGAGCCGCGCTTCGTCATTCCCGTCAAGCTCCCAGACATGCGTTTCACTTCCGTTGGACAACTATGGCCTACTGTGCGTTACTCGTCCGCTGCCTATCTGCGGCGTGTATCGCTCATACTCTTGCGTACCTTCACCAGCTCCTCTTCATCCCTCTCCTCTGCCATTATTTTACGCGCTCCTCGTCGCTGCCTGGATTCGCCGACCCCGGGATGAAGTCAGTTCCGTCAGACTCCCGCTGCACGAGCCGCGCTTCGTCATTCCCGTCAAGCTCCCAGACATGCGTTTCACTTCCGTTGGACAACTATGGCCTACTGTGCGTTACTCGTCCGCTGCCTATCTGCGGCGTGTATTGCTCATATCCGTTTCTTCTGAACACGATATCGCTACCCGCCGCTACTATGCGGCCGTTACTTATCCGCTGCCTGTCTGTCCCGCGCATCCATCGCATTCAACCTCCGTTTCTTCTCGAGGCCCACCCAACCCTGGCAGACGCCTGCGATGTCCATGATGCCGGCCGAGTTTTTGCCTGCAGCCCATTATCGCGGCGGTTCCCTCAAGCGCCCGCGCCCACAGTCGACCTCGAGCGCAGGACTCAGCGAGGAGTTCCTCAAGGAGTGCCTCAAGTTCGAAGTTGATCTAGGCGCGTCGTCGCACATTGCTATGTGGCGTCAATTTCTAACTCTGCAGTAGACCATCCGGATGATTATTACCTCGACATTGCGGACTTGCAGCGCGAAAAGGAGGAGAAGGCTGCGACCAAGTACGAGAAATTGGACGCGATCCAAGCCCCGCGCGAGGCCCTCATTGGGACGACCACCCAAACCAACGAAGTTCTCAAAATCGTTATCCGTCACTTGTGCCCAGACTCGATCATCCTCCGGGCACTCGAGATACTAGTCGAAGCCAACGAACGCGCCTTGGTCGGGCTCTCCGCTGCCTACGAGACGGACGACGCCAAGCTCGCGAAGTATGCGCGACAGGCGCAGGACGCGCGTCAGCGGGTCGACAGTGCTATCGAGGTGGTGCTGAAACGAAGGATGCGCAAACGGAAAATGGAGGTAGATTGGTCTTTGCCTTTCGGTACTAGTAAGCGACGGCGGTAGACACATTTCATCCGCATCACTATGCAAACAAAGCAGAGGGCCGCATAAAAATAATATTTTTTCACCCGCGGGTACATTTATGTCATTGTTTAGATCCGTGAGATGCCTGATGCATAACTAGTCTTGATTTCCAGGCTATTACCGAATGCGTGATCTAACTTTGAGACACGGTCCGCTCTTCATGGGTCCGCCGAAGCGCCATCGCCAACGGTTCTTACAGCACCACCATGAATTCCGTCCAGGAGCCTCAACAACGCTGTCCTCAGCGATCGCGTGAACTCGGGAGCTGTGTCCTTGCTGCCCTTCAGGCTGGAGACGCTGGTATTTCTTCACCCGGCATGCCATTGCTTCCGTGCTCAAAGCCGTTCTACAGAGGCAGAATCCCGTCTTAATTCTGCCGTTGAACATTTGGGCGAAATTTTTCGACTCCGCCTCGGCGATGCGAAAGAAAATGTCGGTCCCGAGATCGACACCGCGACGAGCGTTTACCAACAGCTCTCGGATCTCTTCGATTTCGCTAAATTCATGGCCGACAACCGCGTCCGCTTGCTGGACCAGGCCAACCTCGAACTCCAGTCCTCCGAGGTGAAAATCCGCTTTTTACAACGGTCCCTTCGGCGTTACAAACCCTTCGCAACTCTTCTCCGCCGCCAAACCGGCACCTGGTCGCCCGTGACGCGAGCGGGGCGCCATTATTCGCGTCGCTGGGCTGCCTATCGGAAGGCGACTCTGAAAAGGGACTTGCAGCGCGCTCGACGCGTCCACAGACGCTGTTGGAAAGCCGTAATCGCAGAGGCCTACGAGGTCTCCGCGTACCAAGGCGTGCAAGCTCGAGCGGGGCATGGGACGATGACGATGTGGTACATTAAGGTGTATGCGGAGTGGGTCGCGGCACAGGCGGACCAGACACAAGCGGTCGAGGATTGGCTTGAAACTATGCGTCACGTCGAGGCTTTGCTTGATAGAACTGGGGAATGAATTGGTGTATTCGACACGCGATAAACACTTGTTTTTACTCTCGACCTAGGGCTGGAAAAATACGTGCAGCGGGAAAGGACTTCAGGTTCGCTCGATCGAGTTCATTTTCGGACATATATTTCAGGGCGTCGGCGCTGAGAACCAGTTCACTACTCGCCGTTGACAGTGACTAGATCCCTCACCGGGTCCCAAATAACATATTATCGCCTTCGATGGCCCAAAGGATTCCCTCCGGCTCGGGTGTTTCGAGTTGTTGCAGGGGCCGAGATGTCTTATACTCGAGGAACGCGCTGCGATCTGGATGGTCGTGCTCCGCGAAACGCATACACGGGCCCACAAATGCAGGCATTCAGACCATCCCTTGCAAACATGCATGGCGCCGCCTCCCGGAGTGAGTTCGAGGGCCATGAGCCCAGCTTCCCTGTACCCTCGTCAGCAGCGTAAAAAAAGAACATATTTTCACTCGCTCAGACAGATGTACGCCTGCTAAATCTCCAGTCAAAACGACGTAGTAGACCACGTCGCTGGAGGCGGCATAGTCTTCGCCCTCTTCTTCGAAGACGTGCGGACGGCAGGTCCGGTAGCAATACCACCGTTTACGCTGCGGAGAGGGCATAAGGAGCTGAGTCGGGGCGAAGGCGAGAATCGCGGAAACTCCTGTCAGAACCGCGGCTCGGGATGAAGGAGCCAGACGGAGAGCGCCGCAAGCGGCAGTTGCTAATGCCGGGCGGAATAATGGAGCGACGATTAGCGGATGTCGGCTCAACCCGAGCATTGTCGCAAGTCGACAAGGCGAGAATCGCGGAAGGTCCTGCCAAAAACGTGGCTCGGGATGGACGGCGAGCAGCGCCGCAAGCGGCAGTTGCTAATGGCGAGGCAGATAATGGAGCGACAGTTAGCGGATGACGGCTCAACCCGCGCGGAGTTAATTTGGCTCTCGATGTACAGAACGTCCTAGTCCACTATCGCTCCGGCTCGTTGCTGCAGAAACCACGCCTCGATGTACTGGAACACGTCAAATGCCGTCGGACGACGCACCACCACGTCACTCACCCGCTGTATTTGGCGAACTCTGAGCCCCAGTAAGATCTTCTCTTGGTCAGTTTCAGCCGTGACATGGTATTTGCAGAGGTCGCGGGTCGCTCGGTGGGTCCTGGGTCAGGGGTAGCCCTAACGGGAAGCGATGCCAATACATTGCCCAGACTCGGTCCATGGGAATGGAGAGGGCGAGAACGGCGAAGAGAAATCGCAGGCGCGCGCCACGGAAATGACCCATCGATTCTTCCTCGTCCGGAATATCCCGCGCCAGCAACGTACGGTTGGGCTCGCTGAACTTGGATGAAAAACTGTACGACACGACGGAAGGCCACGCCGTGGTACGAGGAAACACGTATTCGGGAGAGTTGAAGGGCTCGCCGCGAGACAAGCTATCGAGAGGACGGTGGTTGTAAGCGGTGTCGCCGGGGAGATTGCCGCGAGGCTCGCGTACGGTTGCGGCCATAGTTGTTTCTTGTTGAAACCACGGCTCGATCCCTTCGCCGTCGGGAGGCTCGAAGTCGAAGCCGAACTTGAAGTTATTGTAGATGCTTGAGTTGACTGAGTTCGGGCCCCAGAGGCATGTAAGAGCACAACTCACGACTCGTACGCCATGGCGGAGTTGGTACAAAAGGCTAGCGGAAGAGCTTCCACCAAGAGGCTTTGCACGACTGCGCCGCTCGGGGCATGGTGGCGGCACGGAGGCAAACGTCCCAATATGGCTAGCGCTGTCACAGCCACAGGTTGCGTGGCTTCTCTCCGCACACCTTTAGGTTGCCGCAATTTCGTCGAAACCGTTCTTCAAAAACCCGACGATGCTTTCGCTATGGCCCCTCGAACTTCCGCTCGCACATGACGCCTCGTATGCAATCTTCTCAGTTCGTCAGAAAACAAATTAATCCGACCCGTTCCAGGCCAGTCTCCTGCGCACTTCGACGTACTGCTGGGCGCGCCCCCTTCGTCGCCGGACGAGAAAAATGTGAATAAAAACGTCTGTCGGACGCAGACTCTCCCTCAGTCAGGTGCGAAACTCCCGAGTTGGCTTTCTCTCCGGTCTTTGACGAGCAGCATAACCAGCGCAGCGCACGGTCCTCCTCGAGTGTGTGGACGTCCTCATCGGCATATTTCGCCATTATCTCGAACCCTTCGATGACGCGTATATTGTCGCCGTACGCAAGACTGTGCTCTCCTACGTCTGCGTCTTGTGGGCGGGCGTAGTCAACAATACGGCCGAATTATGGGCGCATATCTTGCTATCGCCCGAATTCAAGAAGGACTATATCCAACGCACCTTCGACAAGGCGAAAACGGGCCCCAAATTCGTCACGATGGACCTTTTCTCCTCCCGGCCATTCCACATTTATCCTCGTTCTCCAAACCTCGGCGCAGGAAGATTCGTCGAATTCCTGGAGCGTATCGCTGTACCGCTTGCGGCTCACGCGCCTACCGTCGTCACGCTCGTTTTCCACGCACCCACGTATAACAACTGGAACACCCTTATGTTCCTCCTGCGCAAGAGTTCCTGGCCGTCCTTGGTCTCTTTTTCCATCGAGATTTGGGACCAGTCCGTCATCCAGCCCCGACCCCTCGACGCTCCCCTTCGCAGCCTTACTCTCACGCGGGCGTGCCTTGCCTGCGTTTCGGGGTCTGCGTACTCGTCCCTGGACACACTCTCACTCGGCGTCGCTGTTTTCTTGAGCAGCGAGCACGCAGTCTCCGCGTTGCATGTCCTGAAACTCACGGAACGCCTTCGGTCCCTCAGCCTTGAGCAGAGCGACTCGTTCATGTTTGAGCTCAGAATGCTCGTAGATCTGTCGTCACTGGAGTCGCTCTCGATAATCTGCGACCAAATGGCCCCACACGAGTCCTGCGGCAACTTTGCGTCGCACTTGCGCACCCCGAAGTTGGCCGACTTGGTGCTGCGCACCGGCCATTCTCCGAAAGGTACATGGGAGGAGAACCACGAGAAACTTCTCAAGGCGCAGTCCCTCACACTCGAAGGCCTCACATACACGCACATGGCGGACAACGACGTCGCAGGCCTCGCTTTTCGCTTCCAAATCTGCGTTCTCTCGAGCTGCTGGGGTATCGGAGCGGCGGGGATACCCTCTCGGGGTTCACGCGGGTACTCGAGCATATCGTACGCAACGCTCGCTTGCGACAGGTTCGCATCCCACACTCCTTCACCTTCGCGGACACCGTGTACCGGACTGCGAACCAGCGCATGCTCCTGGACGCGCTTTTGGCGTCCCAGCGCAAAACGCCGTTGGATATCGTCGAGGAGCACGCGCGATGCAATATTCCCTCGCATATCCATTGTCGTCGTCCAGTTCCCCACCATTGTGACCGAGCTCTACAACACGAATTCTGCTCAAGCCACGTCTACGAAGCCATCCCATGTGTAGCCGACACTGCGCTCCGGTGGTGCTGTTCCGACACGGGTCATCTCGCCTGTGCCTGCTTCTGGCACTTCGAGAACGGCGCTCTGACGCGGAGTTTCGGCCCAAGCGCGACGCCTCCGGAGTATCCGCTTCCCGTTGGCGAGGGGTCGTTTTCTTGCGCCTTCCCGTGGGCTATTGAAAGAGAAGTTCAGGACTAAAAATGTATACTTGGGTATGTTGCTGTAGCCAAAATCTGAAGTATGTTCTTGTCTCCAATGAATTGGCTGAGACCGTCGGCACGCGCAATTTTCCAGCGCCTCTACACGTGCTACTTATCGACAAAAAGCATGTGTACTTCTTCCGCTCGAATTACAGCGGATCTGCTGTCGCGCGTTGCGCTAAATGACGTCTTCCGCTTGACGTTGGTCGCGTCGTCGCTCAGACGCTGAAATTGCTCGCTGAGTTTGAGACACGAGATCGCAAATTACAAAGATTTTCAAAAAAAAAATTACATCGATGGGGACTCATTCTGTGGATTCATTTGGCAACCTCATCTTCGGCAATTTAATCCTTGTCCTCGCCCTCATCCTTGTCCTCGTCCTCATCCTCGTCCTCGCTCCCGTCCTCATCCTCGTCGCTGGCCTCGTGGTCGCCCTCCAGCACTGCCTCCAGCGAGTTCATCGTTGCAGCGCCTTTGTCTTGAGCGCACAAGAGCGCCTCGGCAAGGTCTTTGAGATCAGCAGGCAGACCGCTCTTCTTCACGCGAGTGGAGTCACTGAGGCCCCGAGCTTTCGCGGAAACAACCATGGCTTTCTGGCAGATCTTGTCGAGGGTGACGCTCTTGAGGAGAACGAACTTATGGCGAATGACCTAAAATTGTTACATTAGCAAGGTAAAGAATGCCAGACCCGGCCACAATACAACATACTGTGCGGGAGCGCGTTTCGGGCGACTGCGAGGCACCTACCTCGTGGTAGTCATAGCTAGTGACCGCACGCTGCTGGAACGCGTTTAGTGGCGAAATCGAGTGTCAATATGGAAGGAAAGTACCGTCTTGTCATGACGACGACGCTGTTTCTCGTGCTTCTCGCGCTGGATCCGCGCGTCGAGTTCCGCTTGCTTGCGAGCCTTCCGCTTCTCGCGACGTTGCTCTGCTTCCGCGCGGCGCTTTCCGAGGAGTATGAGCTGCGTCGCGCGCGGAACGATGAAGTGCGTGTGCGTAAGTTTCTATACCTCGTGCATCGGTGGACTCCAGAAATGAGAGAACTAAGTCAGCTCACGCTTTTGCGTCGCGGGTCGATGGGATCGACCGTTTTCACGACCATCCCGCAGCCGAGTTCCAGGGCGACCGAGCGCACCGCTTCACGAGTGGGGAGCGTTCATTCTGAATTGGAGAACGGGAAGCGTGGACTCGACGCCGTACTCCTTGGTGCGCGCGATGTGGTCATGGAGTTTGGATATCGCCTACCGTCGTTCACTGACCAATACGAAGATGAAATCGACCCTTACCTTCTCAACGATCTGAGGGTCGACTTCATCAACAGCGTCGGATGCCGTGGGCGAAGAAGCCTGAGGGCGCATCGGCATGGTCGGGAATTTCACAGAGTGTGGGAAGTCGCGCTCTTATGTGCGATGGAGATCTCGTCGAAACACTAAGGCGCAAGAGATCGAGAAAAGCATGCTGAAGCTAAGGTTAAAATGTCCCTGCTGCGGTCCGCAGGTTAAGAGTCGAAGTATGAGTCAAATTGAATACGATGACATGTTGACAGATTACTGATGCGGCTTGTCAGCGAGGTCCAAGGCTGTGCCAATACACCTTTCTTCCCCATCCTCATGCGCCGTTTTATCCTCAAATCTCGTATACCCTCTCTCGACGAGGATGTGTCTGAACACTCGAATCTCGTACCCTCTCTTGACGAGAATGTTGAAGGCATCGGAAGGCCACCGGCCCGCCGTCCTCGCGCGCTTCTCGGCTTCTTCTCAGTGCGGAACACAGTCACTTCCGCTGCAGTCTTCTTCTCAGCTCTTCCGCTGCAATTATCAAGATTCTTCCCCATCCTCATGCGCCGTTTTATCCTCAAATCTCGTATACCCTCTCTCGACGAGGATGTGTCTGAACACTCGAATCTCGTACCCTCTCTTGACGAGAATGTTGAAGGCATCGGAAGGCCACCGGACCGCCGTCCTCGCGCGCTTCTCGGCTTCTTCTCAGTGCGGAACTCAGTCACTTCCGCTGCAGTCTTCTTCTCAGCTCTTCCGCTGCAATTATCAAGATCATCCCAGTGTCTCATTCTGCGTGCAACAGTACACGGCTACTTCATGTTTTTAATGCGACAAGACCATGCAACCGTACCAAGGCTCTTGCTAGCCATCGGCGATGAAGAATATACATCGCTTTGGTTGACTCGTCTTCATCTAACGACGCCCGCTCCGCCTCGACAAGATGCGTCCACATGCCGACGTAGGACCTAGAATCTTCGCTGAAGTACCGCGAGGCTGTGGCGGCGCCGACTCGCTTCAGAGTTTCCCGCATGTGCGCTTCTATGGCACGCTCCGTCTCCAGCATGTAGGCATGGACGGAGGCCTCCAGATCCGGTATCGTCGCGTAGAGCCGTTGCCCGTTCGTCGTACGGAGTTGCTCGGCCTTGTACGGAGGGGGATACGTGTAGACGAATGGTGCCTGCAGTGAGCCCTCGAGGCAGCGGCGAAACATCGGAAGCTCTGTGGGGAGTTC
Source organism: Mycena chlorophos (assembly GCA_014461115.1). Lineage (NCBI taxonomy): Eukaryota > Fungi > Basidiomycota > Agaricomycetes > Agaricales > Mycenaceae > Mycena > Mycena chlorophos. Next base: position 26,995 of record JACAZE010000011.1, read on the forward strand.
GAACACAGCGTCTTCAATGATCGCAGGCAAAAGCGGAGGTGCATCGAGAACGACGATTGGCTGCTTGCGCCCGTGTCTTTTCTTGTAGTAGGCAGCACGAACTCGCTGGCCTCTAAACGACACTTAGTGGCTCCCTAGGAAGGATATAGGATCGCGCACCTCTCGCTCGCATTATACTGGCGGTGATATGCAGCCCGGACGCGCTGACCTCTGAACAGCAAGGCCAGTGAGCCGCGAGTGGGATAGAAAGGGAAAACTAGGATGCACCTTTCGCTGGCGTTGTACTTCCGCTGGGCCTGGAGGATGGCGGATCGCCTTTCCTCCTCCGTTTTGTACACTTTGCCCATGATGATTCGAAGAGCAGGTAGGAGGGCGAGTGTCTGTAGACTGATCCGCGTCTAGCGAGAGGCATCGCGAAGCCGCGTCGTTGATCCGCGCCAAGATCTTCTTCGCCTCTTGTTCCGCGCCGAGCCATCTTCTTCATCCGCTGATGCCTTGAAAGTCATCCAAAGAAATCATATAATATTGAGCAAGGCTTCCATGGCCCCGTGGAGCGGCCAAATGCGAAGGAAGATGAGTTTGAACACAATGACATCGAAATCAGCGCCATACGACATAAGTATTTTTTGCAGTCGGAAGCCATCGTGCGTTTGGAGCCCAAGTGCGCAGTGCAAACTGCCCCATCCACCGAGTTTCGACGTCAAATAGTCAGTAACTTAGTCTGGAATGTAATAGGATTTTAGGCACATTAGATTGGGGCACTTCTCAACGTAATTCTGTGATTTTATTCGTCGGCAACACGCTCATACTTGTTCAGATATCAAGCGCAAACCAGTGCGAGCGATAATCTGGGGCATCGGTCCGTAAAGCCGCAGCTTCCATTTGATAGACAGCGGCATTGGAAGCCGCAGCTTCTATTGCTCCCGATAGCCGGGCTCTTGGCGTGGCGCCGAGACACGTGGCGGATCACGGGACATACCAGCCTTGCTTCCGACACTCATGTCCATCCCCACCGAGGTCGTCCGAGTCCCCAAGAATCTCGGCACGCGCGTGCGGGGGCGGATGCCTGTCGACGTCGATATACAGGACACTATGAATCCCTACCTGCTCGATCTTGCGCCGAGTTCGTCAAATTACCCCATTTCCGGACTCTGCCACCTTCGATACTGAATCTCTTTCCGCAGAACAGCTGGACGATGCCGCCGCTTATCGTTGGATCAGAACGCAGGATACGGCTCTGGCCGTGATGGGCGACGATATCGCAGCCCTCGATCGTATGTCGACAATCCACGCGAAACTCGGAACCGCCTTCCTAACGGATTCCAGTCTCCGACCTACACGCGCTCTTTGAGCGGTACCAGAAGCTGAACGAGAACCTGGAGTCGTTCCACAGCCACCTTTCCCGTTTCGCGCTGCGTCCAACATCCACGACGACTGGGACGGAGGCAAGGACATCTTCCGCCGTTCGATCACCAGCATGGACGAGTCGCGCCAAAGCTTCTCCGGCACTGTCCTCTGTCGTCGCATCATCATGGAGCGCGAATTCAGAGCACGTAGGCTCTTCCTGGTGGAACCGCTCGAGGAAGTGTATTAGCGAGCGGCCGCTCGTATCCGCATGTATGTCTGCGCTTCACAATATACAGTCTCCTCCGCTTCCCTGAGTGCGGCGGCACCATTTAGCTCAAAACCGCGCATATTACGACTTCGGGCGCGGCAAAACTCCTGCTGTCGCATTCACTTTGGTGGTTTCGTGGTTCTAGCTTCAAGAGACGTGACGGCCTGTCAATAAACACCTTCTCACCGACAACCATGCAAAACAACTCCCCGACTTTTCCTATGAACCAAGTCCGCGCCCGGCGCCGGGCGATCTCTCAAATCCCAGCAAACATCGAGAGCTCTCGCGAATACCAACTGGCGTGCGCATGCTTGGGCAGCGCTCCGAGTTCGTCTTCTTCGGTTTCCGTCGTTTAGCTGACACCGCTTCTAGTGACCCAGGAAAAGCAGTCCTGGGCCAGGAAGGAAGCGGCGGGATTGCAACAGCTTGCGGCGGACCTGGCTTCTTCGTCCAGTGCGTCCGAGTTGTTTTCCGGTCACTTCGCTGCTAATGTCGTCGATTCTTTTTGAAGACGACGAAATCCAGGCTATCCTCCGTTGCTACCGCATTATGGAGGAGGACGAAGCCGCCGCCTTGGAGGCGCTGGACGGCGCATATCACCGTCGATGCAGCGGCTTTGGGTGAATGGGAGTACGAAGGAAATTTCGCGACCTGGGCGATGATTCTCACATCCCGGCGTCGCCGCTACCCTCAAGTCGGTCAAGTTGCGGATAGGCGTCATCGAGAACAAGGCTCGTCAGCGTGGGCTAATCGTCTAATGACGCGATTCTTTCCGATTCCCGTGTTTGTGCTTTTGTTGCTTGTTGCTGCGTCGCGTCGTTTTTTGTTTGTTTGTACGTACATCTGTGAATATCCCTCGAACCTCTTCGCACCTCAAAGTCCCACATGCGCCCACCGGAACATGTTTGGAACAATGCTGGGCTTTTGGCACGATTCCATGCATGGAGCTGGCCCCGGATCAGAGCGCCTGTCCGTCACACAAAGTCTTCTCCAGAGAGCCACCACCGCTCTGCAGCACTTCGACTCGGTGCTTCCCATGTAGAGCTCTCCTAGTCATCCTCGTAAGTAGGCAAGATACCTCGACTCTAAAGAGATAATGGGCGGCAATGACGTGGACAAGCCATAGTCTATCACCGCCCGCAGCGAAGAATTCCGACCGAAGCTAGTGGCGGCGGCGACGTAGATATCGACTGCGGAAATCCAGCTACCCGTGTGTCTCTTCTTCCCCATGCCTGCTTCGACTCCCAGAGCTGCGCGAGCGGAGCGTCGCAGCAGAGGCGACCCTGCTCCGATCTCGACACCCAGGTATGTTTCCTCGCTCACCCGCTGACCTTCGTCTCATCCGTGTTCTCGTCCAGGTTGCGCAAGACAGCACGAAAAAAAGGCGGAGCTGCAACGCTCGCACAAAGCGCCACGCATGCGCCCAGCACAGTGCGTCGTCCTCTTTGCTCGTTACTCGATTTTCCTCAGCAGCCTTCGATTTCAGGTCCTCCAGAGCAGAGAGCGGAACGGGCGGAGCAATGCCCAGCCTACAACGGTGACGACCCGCTGCAAGCCAAGTATACGCCAAGGATCTCTTTTGGCGGCTTCCAACACTACCGCCTCCGTCGTCGACCCTGTGGAGCAACCAGCGTCGTCGCCATTGGCCGCATTCGACGCCGACGGTGCTGCATCGAACCTTTCCCATCCTGCGACGGAGCAGCCCGCTCTCTCCCGTGCCTTTCCGACGCAGAGAGACGCGGAGTTGTACGAGCCGCGTTCGCCAAAGAGCTCAGGGCCTTCACGTATCTTCCACGCCAATTCCCGCCGTCGTCGTGCCCATTTCCCTGCCTCCTGTCAAGTCCGTCGTCACCGTGATTCCCGCACCGGTGTACGCCCAGGCGTCAACGACCGCGAGACAAGAACTCAAAAAGCGCGAAGCTGCCCGCAAGTCCCGTATATTCCCTGTATGGTGTTGGGACAAGAACGCGGAGAAGCTGGACAATGGTTCTGCCTTGGATCAAGGGCGTCCCATCGATGAAGTTGACGTTCCGAATCCTGGCGCTCCGGCGGACCTTCGCTTTGCTCTGCAACAGAACATAAAACAGCGAGCGCAAAAAGTCGCCCTCTTGCAGGACCAACTCGATCCTGCAATCCTTTCGTCCTTGAACTGGATGTTCAAGCTCGTTCGGGAGCAAGAGACTACTGCTCGAGAGATCGACGCCACGTACGTCAACTGGAAATCCTTCGCCGAGCCATTGTATACCGCCTGGTCTTACTTGCATACGGGCCGTAACCGACACACGATGGCGAAACCTTGGCTCATTAGTCGCGTTGGACAACTTGCGCTGGAAGGTATCGGATCGCCCGACCCGCTCATTGCGAGCTACCGCAGCAACGTCGCCGCCTGGGGCCACCTGCTTGACGTTGACGAGAAGGCAACAGCCGCTCTGTGGTTGACCGTGCTGTGGCATCGCCGGGGCGGACGGGGATGGCTTGATGATTCGGTGTGCGCGCTTCGAGAACTGGATATGCGTTGGAAGTCGCTAGAGACTATCATCGAGGCCTTGGTGTTGTAGTCGCGAATCGACTTGATCTGTACCGCGTAGAAAGTGTGCTTTTCTTGGCGAGCGGAGATCAGCTGTCAAAGTCACGGGCTCAATAGTGCTCTTGACACCTCACACCATGTCCTCCGACGCCACGACGACGAAAGCCGTTCCGCGCAACCGCGAAGCCGAGAAGCGCGGCGGGTCTCTCCCTACCACGAGCGGTGCGCGTGTCAAGAACAAAAGTGTCTTGTGGCGTCTTCAGAATGCCTGCCCGTGTTCGTGTCTGCTTCGCTCGAATGGTCCAAACCTCATGTTTTTCCAGACCCAATTCACAGCGTAGAGGGCAAGAAATGGCTCAAACTGCAAGGAGAAGCCCTGGCCGTCATGGAAGCCGACGTTAAGGCTCATTCGGGTAAGTCTCGGTAATTACTCGATTCTCAGGCAATGACTCCGATACCGTAGAGGACGAAGCTTCGCGCTGTGGCGGCGCGGTTCCATGAGCTGAATGATAACGTGTACAAGCTCCACAACCGCGCCCTCGCCTTCTGCAAGGAGGGTGACCGCCTCGAAGATTGGGCGATCAGCAACGTCGCCGATTTCCACTTCGAACAAATGCACAACACCTGCAACCTCTTCGAGGAGCTCGTCTCTATCCATGCGCTGATCCCGACCATTGAGGCCGACCGCCGTGAGCCCGACGAACAGCCGATGGACTACTAGTTAGCGCCATGGTCGAGGGAGTCGGCTGAAATTCTTTGCACCATGTATGTTTCCCCGCACAACGAATGCTTTTGCCGTGCCGTACAGCAACGCCAAACTACCTACCTCCCGGATCCATCGCGACCTTGGTCAGAAACTTATTTCTTGGTAGGCGGAACGAGCGGCAGTAGCCCTCAACGGAAGAAGCAGCGCTCTGGCTCTGTCCGACGAAACGTCCGACGGCGTTTTGGGCGTCATACAAGAGAACCTCTTCCGACAGCAGCGACGCTTTCCCTTCGCCTTAATCCACCTATTGAATGGCTGGAGTTCACAACCAAGACGCCCGGGTATGCGAAGAGGAGCGGAGGTGAGTTCTGCTGTGCCCTGATTCTCGAAGTATTAACCACGTGTAGACTACTTGCTTGCGAAGGACTGCAAGCACTCGCTGTTTGTCCCACGTTGGGACTGCTCTCGTACACCCTGTAAGATGTCCTGCTCATTTTTGCTCGTCGCCTCTGATTCAGTTATCAGGGCAGCCCATCGGCCTGGCATGGAAATCAGCATCCCTACGTCCCAGCTGGCGGACGCATGGGACGTGCTTGTCGGCGACAGACCAACCGACGAGCGAGATGGATGCACGACGGCAACGCCCATTTCGCAGGAGCGCGTCTTTTCTGGTCAGCGCCTCGAATATCTGCGCAACCAACTTGACATCATCCTGGCCGCCCCATCCCGTCCCAATGGATGGATCTTTACCGTGCTTCGCCGTTATTGGCATCACTTTCCGCCGGCCCTGCCGTTTGCCTGTGATCCTCCGACCGACCCGCGCGCATTGGACGCATACCGTCGCCTTCCCATCGACGCGATTGAGGACGAAGAGTGGAAGACGACAAAGACTTGGGTGACCCGCGTAAGTGTCTAACTCTGCGTCGGCTGGCCGCTGAGCAATGCGCAGGAAATCCTTAGATGGTTCACATTTCAGCTTCGTCAGCGTCGACACGTCGAATAACTTGTCTTTCTGTGCCCGGGTCGTAAAATTTTAGTATTACAGCTTCTCCCTTCCGCGCCTCGTGCTATAGACGATCTGCGGACGAATCCAAGGCAGCGCCGCAAGCTACGCCTCGAAATTGGTATGATCCGTTGTCACGTCACTGTTACACGTCTTTCCACCAGCCATGACCAGCACGGCGAATTCGGAGCTCACGCTCTTCGACCTGGAGCTCAGCGCTGGCCTCGCAAGCATACGTTCCGTCGCGGAAGCGCCCGCGTTGGTTGGCATTGAGGACACTTCGGAATACAAGCTGCTCCGCGAGTACATGGACTCTAATCGTCCGTTTCCAAGCTAATGTCGACGATTCCGCTGAAGCAGCCCTTAGTGTGCACTCAAGCCTCGCAATGGGCCCTGCGGGAGGCTCAGGCGTTGGTGCAGTTTTCGAAGGACCTCGAGTCTCTCTCCGGTGCGTTTCCGTCTCAAATATCGACCGAACTCATCGCGTAGACGATGGGCTTTCGGCCATTCTCTCCCGCTATCGCAAAATGCACGAACATCTCGTTTCCATGAAGCCCTTCTTCGACAAGATCGAGGTGGACATCGTCGCGTTGAAGGACTGGGACTACGGAGGGGATTTCGGGGCTGGGTTCAAGCACCTGCAACAGCAGGCCACGGATGCGACGATAGACGTCTCCATACGCGGTCGCATCGTCGAGGAAAAGGCTCGGATGCGCGGATTGAAAGTCTGACCCATACTTATCGTCTCCCGCTGTGTGTCCGATTCCGCGTCGTTGTTTTTTCGTCGAAATGATGTAACACTCCAAACACGCAAACTACCATGCCTCCCTGGGTTTACGAGCGCGTCTGAATACGCCACAACGCGCCCACCAGAACAAAGACATTACGTGCCTTGGGTGCTCAGCGGTAGCTGACGGATCACACGCGCTGGCAGTGGCCTATTTGTCACGACGCGTTTCTCCAAACAACGACCATCATGTCGATGCCCCCGGGCGCACTCAAAGCACGTCTTCTGCTTCTTCCGGTGCGCCCGGCCTTCCCAGCATCCGAATCGCACTAACCACTAGCTTAGGCCGCGGACGACCCACCATGGCGATGTACCGAGCTGTCCGCGACGCCATTACTCTATCGAGTGCTTATCCTCGTCTCGCCGAGCTCAATAACCGCTCACTAGAAGATGCAGCTGCTGAGGGATCGCGGTCTGCCGGAGATGATATTCTGAACGCGTTGGAAAGCATGGAGGCGTTCATCGAGCAACTTCCCACCAATACCAACTCGCAAACCCTGGTTCGCAGCGCGCAGGGAATCATGGACTTGCTTTTCGAACTCGATGAGGAGCTTCTCGCCAGCCAGCAAGGACTCGGACCACGGCGGTCGGGTTCCTCGGAACCGTCGTCTGACAATGAAATACTTCAAGACGGATCTGGTCCACGCTGGGGTTCCTCGAAACCGTCGTCGACTGACGATGAAATGCCTCAAGACGGATCCGGTCCACGCTGGGGTTCCTCGAAACCGTCGTCGACTGACGATGAAATGCCTCAAGACGGATCCGGTCCACGCTGGGGTTCCTCCCAACCGTCGTCGACTGACGATGAAATGCCTCAAGACGGATCCGGTCCACGCTGGGGTTCCTCGAAACCGTCGTCGACTGACGATGAAATGCCTCAAGACGGATCCGGTCCACGCTGGGGTTCCTCCCAACCGTCGTCGACTGACGATGAAATGCCTCAAGACGGATCCGGTCCACGCTGGGGTTCCTCCCAACCGTCGTCGACTGACGATGAACCGCTTCTCCAGCAAGCCGGATCCGAACCGCGGTGGGGTTCGTCGGAACCGTCGTCGGACGAGTCGGGAGTATAGATGCGGAGTCGTGATTCGTTCAACGAGTCGTACGTTTGGTGCTGTAAAGAAATCCCCCGTCGCCAAGAATACACAACCCTTTCGTCGCAAAGATGCTCAACCAGTGGCTCCGAGAATGCCCGACGACTGGCGCCGAAAGAACATTGACGCCCGACGATTGGCGCCGAAAACGTCCGAACATTGACGCCCGAGATTAACGCCGCTGTTGGCGCCCAAGATTGACGCCGCTGTTGACGCCCAAATTGACGCCCGCCAAGACGCCGCTGTTGGCGTGTGGGTTGTGACGTGTTCCGTGAATTCACGTCTAAAATTAGAGGCCGGAAGCTTCGATCTCACTCTCATCTCTGATGTCCAAAGCGTTGACCGAGCCCCCTCCCCAAAAGCAGCGTACGTGCGCGACCTTAGTGGCCTTTATCGCATACATACTCATAAGAAGGTGGCCTACGCATTATAACCCATGCCCGACACATCTTTCACGGCGAACGCACGGCCGAAGCGATGGCTTGGACACCGACGCAGGCGTATCTCACGGAAGAGCGTCCACCACCTACCCCCGAAATGGTCTTTTGGGAGCATCAGTGTCCACTCTGCCTATCCCTTGCGTCGCATCCCCTGCGAATGTGCGTACCGATTCTCCGATCGCGAGCATTGTTAAGATTTCCATGCTCCAGGCGCTGTTGTGAGACTTTCTACTGCTACATCTGCCTCCGCTCCCATTTCAATGGCACTTTCGAATGCCCGAACCCCACCTGCAAGAGGTACATAACCCGAAAATGGGTGCCTAAACCGGAGTTGTGGGTCGACGAGGCTATCTCCGCCGTCTATCGCGCCGCATACCCTACGTGGATAGACCAGAGCCAAGTGGACTACTCCTTTGCGGGCATCGCGTTTCCCATCCACAACGACTACCATGAATTCGCGAAATGGGACCATTTTCTCGCAACTGGAGAGGACACATGGCGTCAACCGGCCAAGGTCGTCCGCTCCCAGCTTATTGTGAAAGCTTTGCCGCCATCTGAATATTGACCTTCTTGTATGTTTGTATATTGAATGCGTGCTGAGAATAATATCCGCGCTGTCCGTAACATCCGCCCGCGTGCTGAGAATAATATCCGTGCTATCTAACATCCGCCCGCGTGCTGAGAATAATATCCGCGCTATCCGTAACATCCGCCCGCGCTATGCGCACAAAATAATATCCGCGCTATCCGACCGACCCGCCTACAAGCGCCCGCATGCAAAGCAGAGGGTGAAAAAAAAAACATCAAATTTTGTCGTCGCTGTCGTCGTCCGAGTCATCCGAATCATGTACTACATTGTTCAACGCCGCAACCCTCGCGCGCTCCTCGACCGATGGGATGGCCCTATAGTTCCACCGCTTAGCATCGACCCTCCGAACGAAATACGTCCAGTCCTCGACGTGGTAGTACAAGGTGAAACAAGCCCTGGCGCTGCTTAGTATCTCAATGTAATTCAGGGCAAAAAAACACTCACTCCCTAACCATCGAGTTGATAGCAGGAATGTCGCTTAGCCCCAACGCGACGGAGGGAATCCTATTTATGCTCTTCACGGACGGACGTGCAGCGCTCGAATCCCATACAGCTTCTCGCGAGTGCTTGATAGCAACGACATTGCCAAGCGGCGGGCGCTGAGGCGAGTCGAGGTCGTCTAAGAGTTTTGACACGGCTGCGTTGGGGCCGATGTCGGTTGGCTGCTCTCCGGAGTGCCAGCAGGTGAAGACGAGGGTGACGGCGCCGATATCGAGCTCCTGGTACGGGCGCTTGCACCACGTACAGGCAACAGGGTTGCGAGAAAAGAACGGCAGCGTATGTGCAGAGGGCGAAGCAGGCTCGTGGCTACACGGTAGGCGGGATGCGCGACGTAAGGTGTTCGCGGGCCAGGAAACCAGTCGCGGTTCGGGCTCGTTTTGAGGGTAAAGCAACGCGACAGTGCCGCCGGGGACATTCTAAGGGAATAAACGTCGTATCTTGTCGTCTATAGGTCGCCTCACTGGACCGTCGAAGGGCGCACAAGGTGCCATGGTGGATGAGAGTTAAGTGTTGGTTAAGTGGCGAATCATTGCCGCCCGAATGGAAGGGGGAGTCAAGGCGGGTCAATTACGTGTTATCGGATCACAGGGTAACTTCCGCAGTACATGCGCAGCATGATGTGCTTCCGCCTTGACAGCCGCTTTCAGCACCTTCTTCCGCACCTTCTTCCGCACCCTAATGGCACCACTGGTCTGTCCGTTGACCAGACCGACCAGTGGTGTTCGCTATGCCCTTCCGCTGTGGCGCCCTCCACCTCCATCATGGGCAAGACCACGCGCAAGGCCGCACACCACTTCGATTTGCCTGCAGGCAGTACGTTTCAGCGCGTCTCGCTGGCCGAGATGCTGCGAGGACAGGCAGAAGAGCCCATCAGCGCCTTTCGCGACGTCGTTTCTGCGGATGGTCGCCCACAGACAGAATCGCGGCACCGATCGGCGGTCCCCCATCTCCCGTGAAACGGAATCGCATGGAGCGACTCCAACCATCCCTCCGCCATTCCACGAACTCTACCCTCCAAAGTATCGGCGAAGCGCACAGTACCGCGCACGGTGGCGGCGGCGGCGAGCCATTCTTCGACGCCGAGCCTCTTCCTTCCCCGCTCCACATCGAACAAGAGCCGTATCGGATGACTCTGACTTTGGATGGAGACGCCCCCGAAACAGAGCTCCCCCAAGTAGCGCCGAAGAAATTGTCCAAAGATGCGCCCGTCGGTAGGTTTCTCTAAATGTTCCTTTTCCGTTCTCACCAGAGCCCCTTTAGGATCCTGCGTTACACCGTTGGGCAAAGGAGAGGCGAGACGAGTATCTCAACGTCTTGCTTTGGCTGGAAGGGAGAGGTAGTCGCGCGCAGGCAATGGGTTGTCCGCGGTGCAGGATGACCGACCGCCCTGCCCTTGCCAGATGCTGCGAATGCTCGTATTCGCAGCTCATGTGCGTCCAGTGTTGCGTCGATGAGCATGAAGATAATCCCCTACATTGGGTTGAGGTGAGTTTACATCCAACACGGTTTAATTTCCAAGCTCAGACTCGCAAACAGCTGTGGAACGACCATTATTTCAAGCGGACATCTCTGAAATCTTTGGGCCTCCGCATTCAACTAGGCCATCCTCGCGGCGAACGTTGCTCCGCTCCGCTCCCCAGCGCTGGCGATTTCGTTGTCATACACGCAAACGGGATTCACGAAGTCGCGGTTCAATTCTGTGGATGCCATCTGCGCAGAGACCCCGACCACATTCAGCTTCTTCGCCGCCGCTGGTTCCCCGCGACGGACGACAAACCCCAATGTTGCGCCACTTTCTCTTGCCTCGAAACCCTCCATGCACTGTCCCTTCAAGCGGACATCGCGGTCCGCAACTACTACCTAACTCTCGAGTACCTGACCGATGGCACCCTCAAGAAGATCCCCGACCGTTATCGTTCGCTGCTCCGCATGCTACGCGAGTACCGCCATTTGGTGTTACTGAGCGTCGAGGACGTGGACATGACCCAGGAGGCGTTATGGGCACTCGCTCAGGCGAGTTGGCCATCCGTTGTCCCGCCTGTCCTCGGCCAGGCGTGAATCTCCCTCCGAACTGGGCCGACGCCCGACGCCAAAGATCAGTAAGTTGTCCCTTCTAACGAGGTCTTCGAGCGCAGAAAGCTAACGACGTGGAAGATGTCTCTATATTCTCTACATGGCCATCGACGCCTGTTTTCGTCTCAAGCGGCAGATCGTCTCCAGCCATGCAAAGGACCCTGGCCTCGGCACGGGATGGAGTTACTTTGTGGAATGGGAACCTTACAGGCAGCATCTGCTTACGATAACAGACCAGAAAGAAGTACGTCTCTTCCCTCGCACCGTCTTGATGGCAATATTCATCTCTTGTTACAGATGAGCACATGTAGCGGCCTCGCCCGCGCTTGACCACGCCAACACGAGATTTTCACGAGGGTATAGCGTCACCGGCGTCGGCATGTGCGTTTGCGCGCGCCATGAGATGGTGTTTCCAAACGGCGTCGGCGACTTGCAGAAGGGTGAACGGTAGGCTCCGTTCTATCTCAGTCAATCCTTAGCTGACGCAGTTATTAGATACGGCAACATGGATTACATTTTCGCGTCGGCGCTGCGCTACGTCGACCGCCGTCTCCGTATTTTCGCCTCCTACGACATTGCTTGCCAATGGTCGCAAAATCTACGCGAGCGACTTCAACGACTCCCTCCCCTCATCCGGCTCGACATCATCTTGAAACTTATTCGCTTCGTGATACCGAAGATGCACATCAAGGGGCACACCCTGGCGTGCCAGCTCCTCTTTTCGCTGTACCTCGCAGCTGGTGGCGCGCAGACGGACGGCGAAGGGATCGAGCGGATGTGGGCGCTCATCAACGGGATCGTCACGAGCACGCGGAGTTGTGGTCCAGGCTCTCGTGCCGACCAGCTGGACGATCATTGGAGCTTCCTCAACTGGAAGAAGCTGGTCGGCCTGCCTGCTCTTCTACGTCGACGTCTCGACGCGGCTCGCATAGAACTCGCCAAGCAGGAGGAAGCCTTCATTGCCCTGACTGTGCAGCAAAAGGAACACGTCCCCGAATGGCAACGTTCTGTTGAGGCGTACGAAGCTCCCGTCGTCGACGGCGTCGCGCCGCCGCCCGAATCCGTACGAAGTCAAAATCCAGGGTGCGTTTATTTCTCTACTCTGCGTTAACGCTAGCTTATAGCGGAACAGGCATGACGGAGAAGGAGGTTCGCGAGACGTTCGTTCGAGAAGAAGCGCAAGAGTCAGCTCCAAAGATTCACGCCGTGAGCCCATCAGCGTTCGTCGCTTTTGGTCTAGATATCGAGGATCAACAGTGAGTTTTTTATGTTCATCGTACTCGAGCAGTCATCTCATTCCTCCTCAGACGAAGAATCTGCGTCGAGGCCGAGTTGCACAAGGCCGGCTCATCGTCCGGCAACAGTCTCGCGGACATGCGTCGCAAGTGCAATAAGGACCAACAGTCCTGGCGACTTCTACTCGCTACATACTCGCCCGCCTCGCTCGTCCGCATGACAGCAGCCAACGTTTCGCAGGAGACTCTGGCCGAAGAGGTCCCTCTCATGCTGCCGTCCGCCCCTGTCCCTTGTGGGCGCGAGTCAGGCTGTCGCGATGGCGTCGTCCAAATCGAAACCACGTTCAGCCGCAGTGCCGAGAGGCCTTGTCTCGCATCCGCAACCAACTACACATCAAGGCACGATTGATGCTCTACAAGGTCGTCAACGCTCGGCACCAGGGCGCGAACACACGTTCGCGAACGCTCGTAAACCGGAACGAGGGCAAAATCAAGCTTCATGCGGAGAAATACCAATGCGCGTGGCGCGCCCTCGTCGCTCTCCTCGGCAGAGTGCCCACCACGTTCCCTCCCTTGCGACGCGCCGATATTCGTTGCATGCACGACGGAGACGTCGTTGTTGAGGCCGCGCATGCGTCGAAGCAACGGGCTCAAGCCGAGCGACGGGCCCTGGAGCAGGCGGCGGCCATTCGCTCAGGCAAGCGGCTAGTTACCAGCAAGGGCAAGGACAAGGAAGGGAGCGGTGCAAAGAACGGCGAGGCGGAGACGCAGGGGTGAGGAGGAGGAGGAGGAGGAGGAGGAGATGGAACTCGAGCAGGCGGGGACTTGCCCGAGGAGCCTTTACACGAGGGGGATGCGGAAGATTGCGGATAGACACGTGATTGTCGTCTTGCCATATATAGCAGTTCTGATATGTTATTTGATATGTTATCAACGATTGATGATCTCAATTTATGTTATCCCTCATAAGACCATGCTAAGGCTGGCCACAAGGGGCGGGATCACGTGACTGTCTTAAGCCATAGCACACATGTCTTAAGCCATAGTGTACATGTGACCTCTGAGAAGTCCATGTATTAAGCTTCATCAGCTTTCTATGTCCGAAACAGGCAAGGTATCATGCACAAGTAAGCCACATCAGCAAGCGATCACTAGTAATCGCTTACCCGATCAAAGTCTGCCGCACTGCCGGGACCGGCTACAGCGGCAGCAGCTGATAGACAGCTCAAAAATTAGCTGTAGCCAATCTTATGCATTGAGTTGCCCGTTGCTCACCTGGGTTTCATGGGTGAGTGGGAGTGCGTCCCTTGTTCGAGGATGGGACGCCGTTGCCTGCGACGGTCGGCCTGCGGCACTGTCGAAGTGGTTGGCCAACACCGCTCGACCCACCAGCGGTTGCGCAAGCATCGCGCTCGGGAAGAACCTGAAGAGCTGGTGGGATGACTTGCAGCCGGACTGGCGAGTACGGGATCATCTGGGCGATTGGAGGCTGGGCACTACTTACGGGGAAAGGGTCGCGAGTGGGGCTCGTTGTTTACCTGGGGCTCAGGTGGGATCGTGGGGATTGTCTGCGGGCTGTACCTGTGGGGGGTTGCGGCGCAGCGCAACGCGGCACAGATGGCCGTGTGGCGGAAGGTCGTCGTCGATGTCGGGTGGGTTTTTGAAGGTATGGCTACGCACTACGAGGCTTTCAAAGGACATTGGTAGCAAGGCTCAGCCCATATCCCTAATTGTACCCAAGCGGCTTAATTTAGTGTAAGAAATTTGTACCACTTTTCTGGCGAAACGTCGCGCCGTCGCCTGTTCGTTGTCTTGCGTCGCCTTTTCATATCTTTGGCTGCTACCACGACACACTATAAGGGGGCCGCAATCGACAAGTGTTGATACATAGTCTGAAAAACAGTGTAGAAAGTACAACAACTTCCAAGCCTCAACTGTCTAATGAAGTCCATAGAAAAGCCGTCTCCGTAAACAGCGATGTAAGTAGAGTAGCGGGGACACCAGCGAGGCGAATATCATCCCTGGTGTTCGAGACTGTTGGCACCGTCGGGCCCGTCGCCAAAGCGCTGGTGACGACGTCTTTCGGCGCACGTGGTAGCAGGAATGACCCGCGACGCGGAGGTAATCGAAACGAGCGGAGCGGCTATGACGCAAATGGAATGGTGTTTGCCTCCACGAACTTCTGGCGTCGTCGGGCTCGTCGCCGAGGTGATCGGCAAAAGCTTCGTCTCCGTAGCGGGCATGATAGACACGGTCGCGTCGGTTGGCTTCACTGGCGCTGACCGCGCAACGGTTTCTAGCGATTAATTAGTTTGGCAGTAAGGGCACGCAGCATAGTCGCGCACCGTTCACGGTAGCGGGCTCGAGATTGACGGTTTCTTTCTGCCACCGCGGCCTGCTCCTCGAGTGACCGTTGCTTGAGCTCAGCGTTTCCTGACCGGACAAAACGGGAGGATCAGAACAGGAGGAGACGGAGAGCAGGACTGCGCACCTGGCCATTCGGATTCGTGACTGCTCATTGCGAGCGAGGTGCCGTTTCAATCTGCATACATTCAGACACCGGTGCGGGATGGTGGTCGGAGCGCACAGATAATCATATTGAAACCCGCGTCCCTCGGGAGGCGGGGACGAGCTGGCGGTCAAACGGAGGAGGAGGAGGAGGAGTCAGTGGGCATGAGTGGTCGTAAAAGGAAAGCGTGAAACGGCATCATTTTATTTCTGTGATTGCTACACACGCCTCGTGCTTCGGCTGTCGCCGCTGCCGGCCTACTAGAACTAGACCTGCTACCACCCCAGGGCACACTGAAATGCATCCTCGCCAACTGGAAGACGAGACTCCGGAGGAGTCGTACTTCCAACAAAAGTGGAGGTCATCTCTGCCCCGTCAAATACCCAGCGACGGGCGCACGTCAGATGCGCGCTGTCTGAGCAGCGCCAACCAAGCGCATCAACCACGCGGCACGGCACAGATTCGTACAGGTACCCAGCACCAGCACGAGCGCAGAGTTCGTGAGGCGGCGAGCTCGCGTTGCATACATGGTCCACGCGAATTCTGCAGGTGATTTGCCGGACCCGGCACCGAGCATGCTCCCGAAAATCTCCAGCGGTGTTGCTCGTCCAAGCTCTCTCGTAGCGGTGTCGTACAGGATGCGTCGATTGAGGGCTCGAGCTATGGGATCGAAAGCCGTGAAAGAGCGCGGGATGCGGAGGCTCTGGAGGTGGGGAAGGCTAGCGGCTTTTTTGACCAGCGCTATGAAGGGTTGGGTGCGAGAAACCGCTGTGGTGCCCAAGTATCGGTGTGTTATCCAAAGAGCTGATGTCGAGGCTGCGCAGCATCGGCATCTGGGGTAGGAACTCGCGTCGGCAGTACTCGCGGTAGTCCGCAGACTGCAGCGTCAGGCTCGTGACGCTGAGCAGCTTGTCCGCGTTGAGCCGCAAGAAGCTCGCGGGTCCAGACGAATGGCATATCCGCAGCGTGAGCGCACGCAATCGCGGCGTAGCGAGACACGATACCCATCCGCCGCACTCGTGTCCGCGACAAACCGACGGGTCACTGCATGAGACGGAAAGATCCTCCAGCCAGTCGAGGGCGACGATAGGCGTGTTGGGAGCAAGTTTTATAATGTCCCCGTCGCAGATTGAGAGCTGGGAGAGGATGGTTGTGCGACGAAGGACGTCCAGGAGCCCGAAGCGTCGCAGCCGCGCTTTCTTTGACTTCTCCGCACATCTTCAAGGCTAGCGTTATACCCCGAACGGCTAGTAGGGAGATATCTGCGAAGGTATTACAGCGTCTGAAGGGAGGTCACACTCTGCCTAAGGAAAATGCGGGTACTGGGTAAACATAGTCAAAGCAGAGCCCATCTTCCGAGGTAATCCAAACTCGGAGACACACCAGAAGGGGAGGAAGATAGAAGTACGGCGTGGCAGCCAACTCAGGGCGTCGATCCTAAAAGGATCTGCAAGCGGGAACCACGTGACCGCGTCTTCGGCTATCGAGGGAACCGGATAGCGACCGGAAGTCAGGATCCAAGATCTTCCGTTGACATCGGCTTGATGACTTAGGCCAGGACAACGATCGGCTTGGCGGGCCGGGTGATTTCCAGACCAGGAGATTGATTCGGGCATAGCTCTGGCTATACTTCACGGATTGAGATGATTCAACCACCGGGAGAAAGCTAGAAGGGAGCTGAAGATGGTGGAAGACTGTCCCTGGAGGGAAGGCACACGGAGATATCGGAGATACCTTAGGAGGATCGACCAGAACACCCGGACGGGCACTTCCGCTCGTCCTACACAACAAACTCGATCGCAAGTATATTCGAGTGGCGCTATCGTCAAGCAACGCGGCAGTTGGAACGGTCTGGAACGACTTCAGAGGGAACCGAGGGACTGGAAGATGATGGGAGATGATGGGAAGTGATGGAAGACGCGTATATAAGGACTTGGGGGGGATGTAGAAGAAGACAATCTAGTGTGCGCCGTCGACTACGGGCATTAGGGGTCTCTTCGCGGGTATTGCACTCGGTTGGACTTCGGCTATAGTCACTGCGAACAAACTTTTCTGCTATTATCTGGTCCCGGCAGCGTTATTGGTCTCGGCAGCGTTAATTCGGTCTCGGCAGCATCATTGTGGTCTCGGCAGCGTAGTCTCGGCAGCGAATAAGGGTTTCGGCAGCGTATCAAGGGTTTCGGCAGCGTATTCTCGGCAGCGTATTCTCGGCAGCGTTATTGGTTTCGGCAGCGATATCGGATCTTCAGCCAGCGACATTGGGTTCTGGGGGTTATCCTTGCGCGAGCATCTGATTGGGTCGGTCCACTCGAGAGAGGGAAACACCCGGTAGTACGCGGACGCACACACAGTCGGAAGACTTGCTCTTCTGACCCTTTCCTATCCACACTTCATCGTTCCTGCCCTACAACCTGTTTACAGGCTCTGTACCTAGAGCTTGAACTCGCTTGGGGACGCGGCTTGGCTTGAAGAGTTGTTCTGTGGGGTTTTGTGCGGAAGATACATCCTTTCCACTCGTCTTCACTCTGAAAGGCGTTGGGGTTTTGGTGGTGTTGTCTTCTGTGCGGTCCTGCGGTCTTCCTCTCTCTCCGTCCGGTCGAGCTCTCGAGCGCCCCCTTCTCATCTGGAGCCCACCGCGAGGGTGGATCCTTGGAGCGAATCTTTTCTTGAACTTCGGTTCGGGAGTTGGTTCAGGGAGAACGAGAGAGTAGAAGAGTTGAGAGTTGAGAGCGGATCTTGAACGTTCAGTTCTAAGATTTCGTCTTCGAGAGCACACAAGGAGAAGAAGAAGAAGTCGTTTCCAGAAGTTGTTGGAGCAGTCTCACTCAGATCTTTTCTGAGGGACGAACGTGAATTGAACGCGCCCTAGAGAGGAGACAAGGAAGTTCGCTACGGCTTCATCCAGCTCACGCCGGTTGAGAAGTTCGTCAAAGCCTACAACTGCAGTTTCTTCGAACGTGTCTAGTTTGCCTAGTCTCAATACGAAGGGAAGAGGGAGAGCACCAGCAAATAAGGAGAAGACAACCTCGTACACTCCCAAGCTAGCGGACGACGATTCTTTGAGTGAATTAACGGAACTCGACGAAGAACCCTTAGTCGAAGCACCGGAGCATTCAGAACAAGAGTCGTTTGATATTCCCGACTTAGAGGTCGATTTCAATCGCTCTCTATTACAAGAAGAATTTATACAACCATTTGCGATGGCAGACGAGGAGCATAACAACAACAATCAAGGGGGTGCGGCGCAAGGCCGCGAGAGAGTCAATTTCCGTACGCCGGAGACATGGGACAAGAACAGACCGGAGTTCGATGGGAGCAATCCTTCGCTCTTCCTGGACTTCATGGACCAATGCAATCGCATTATCACCGCGTCGGGAATCACTGGAGATCAGGAGAAGAAGAACCAAGTGCTTTCTTACGTTACGGCGAAAGTTAGGCAGGCTTGGGAGGGAGTGCGAGAGTATCAGGCTGGGACTTCTTACGCAGATTGGGTTATCCGTCTACGGAAGATTTATCCTGAGCATGAAGAGAGAACCCTAGGAAGTCTTTCACGACTTAGGGAGATTTGCAAGGATGCAGAGGGTGTTACGCGGGTGAGCTAGGAAGAATCCCACGCTTCACTACCTTCTTTGCGGCGGAGCGAAGAAGCTGATTCAGAAGCCGGCTCAGGTTACGAATAGTAATCTGGTTGGTACTATTCTGGATACAGTTCATCCGGACTTTAGTTCGCAGATTGGGTTAGCGATGAATAACCCGGGGATAGAGACGATTTGGGCAACAGATGCGGAGATTGCTGAGGACGACGCCGCTATTCTAGCAGCGGCCTGAGGGCGAAGAAGCACTTGTTCGTCGTGGAGATGAGGTCTTTCGTGGAAGAAGGTGTTGAAGATCGTAGAGCATCTTGCAGAGAATTGGACCGGGACTGAGGCGTTGTTTTCCATTACGAACGGAGAAATGACAATGGTTCCGGCCATTAAAATCGAACCAGTAATTTTGGAAAGGAAAGCAGAGTCCGCCATTAAACGCGAGGTTACGGACAGGTTGGAGACGTTTCAATTGGACATAGCCGCGATGAAGGATACCCTCAATGTGCAAGACAGGCGCATGAATGAGGTATTCGGAATGAGACGGTCCAAGCGGAACAGATGCGCGTGATGAACCAGAATTTGGGACACGGTCCTAGAAGAGAATTCACGTCCAACTCGTCGGACTACGATTGTTGGGGGTGCGATGGAAAGGGCCATATGTCGGGCTCTTGTCCAGGGAAGAATGAGTTGATTGACCAGGGCTATATTTTGGTTGAAGTGAGTGGGAAGGTGAAGATGTGCGACGGCTCATATGTACCGCGTTTTCCGGATAATATATCCAGGGATGCGCGTGTGCGCCTTGATCCAGAAGGGAAGTTTACGACTCCTTCTCAGGCAAATATGTATGCCGTCGATGATTCGGAAGACCCAGGATATGATCCTACTGGGATCATATGCGGACGCTTCAAGCGACGAATGCGTTTGCAACAGCAGCTGCAGCAGCAGATGTTCCAGCCTCCTCCGCAGAATATGCAGTGGATGCAGAACGCTGTTCCGCCACATATGTCTTCTCCGCCGGTCCAGCAGTTTATTCAGCAACCGGGGATATATCCGAATCTTGCCCATCCACAATACCAAAATCAGGGAGCGCTTAGGAACAACGTGAACAGCCAACAGCAGTTCATTCCGATGTCGCAACCTCAGCAGCAGAGTCCAGGAGGGTCAGATGTGTCGCAGTTGGTGAATGTTGTGAGCAATTTGCAACAATCCCTGCATTCGTTGGCAAATGGGAGTGGAATTCAGCCGCAGATGGTTCAGACGCGCCAGGGATCTAATTCTCAGAGCGAGGATGGATCTAAGCAGCGTTTTAGAGAGTTCGAGGAAGGAGGCACAAAAAGTGGGGCCACCGAAGAAGGCAGCCAAGCCTCCCGAGAACAAATCTAAGGCTGCAGACGAGTCGAGGAACTGGAGAGCAGCGTGGATAATGTGGATACAGATGAAGAGTCGAGTGATGAGGAGAAAGAGCCTCTTCCGCCAAGGAAGAAGCAGCCTGACTTTTGGATTGAGGTTCCACCAAGGAAACCGGCGGAAAAATGGACACGGTTTGAGGGAGATCTTTCTAACAAGGGAGATTCTTCTAAGGACTCAGTTCATCGTATCAAGCCTCAGTCAGAGTCGCCGAGTAGGGAAAAGAAAGCCTCTTCAGAGCCTAAGGAGAGAGCTTATAAACTCGTAACTAAGTTTGACGACGCGGTTACGGTGCGCAAGCTAGTGGAGCAGACAGGGAAGATGAGCATCGACAACATTACTGTTGGAGATTTAATCTCCATGTCTCCTCACTATGCCAAGGAGTTGAGGAAGTCGATGAGTCGAGTACGAGAACCTGTGAAAGCAGTGTTACAGCAGCCACTCGGAGAAGAGGGGTCGTGCTTGCCTTATATGGAAGATGATGAGGAAGACCGGATATCGGCAGATGCGATGTCAATTGACGATCTTCCGGCCGTCGATTCGTTCTACATTTCGAACGAAGAAGCCGAAGACATCGGAGATGGTGGGTATGTTGGAATAGATCCGTATTTGCAGTATCTGGCTTCCCTTCCGAACGGGGAAGCCCCACGGCAAGTCGGTGTCGAGCACGGAGTCGGCGCCGCTTAGGGTGGTTTATCCACTCGTGGCTCGCAACAGCATGTAGAATGCGTGGTGGACAGCGGATCACAGATAGTCTCTATGTCAAAAACCTTGGCAGAAGAACTGTCAATTCCGTGGGATCCCGACTCTCGGATAATGATGCAGAGGCGAACGGGCAGCTAAAACAGTCTGCTGGGGTAGCGCGGAATGTTTGCTTCTTATTCGGCGACATAGCGGTCTATCTTCAAGTACATATTATCAACCAACCGGCGTACAAAGTTCTCTTGGGAAGGGCCTTTTGATATCCTTACGGAATCAAGGCTCGAGAACCTCGAATGGAAATCAATCCATTACCATTCGCGATCCGAATCGGGTCGGAGATGTGTTATTCCGACAAAGCGGGGTACCTTCTCAACGGTGAAGCCAGTGAAGATAGAGGAGAAAGAGAAAGAGCCAAAGCAGTCGAAGATGCCGGGAGAGCAAGCAATGAAAATTGAAGCTCAGTCGGATTTTCGCAGCTCGTCCAGGAACTAGTCGGAAATGACTGGGGAGGCGAGGAGATGTGTATGGCGTTTTCAGTAGACGAGCATGGAGAGGTTTGGATAGAGGGATACGGTTTACCCGAGGATGGGAACGTTTCCGGGCCGAAGAAATCAAATTGAATTATCTTCTGGCTAGCAAAGACGCGAAAGCGTTCAAGAAGGATGAGAAGGCGGCGCATTTGCTTCAAATGTATGCCGGAGAGGCGGTTAGAGGTTGGTGAAGACGGAGTGGAGCTTCCAATTCTGCACTGGAAAGACAGTATGTTGGATGGAGTTATGGACGAAGAAACGGGAGAGGTGTTTTCCTTGGAAGACTTCAATCTCGGGACTGAACATCGCCATGATGAAACCAAAGCTTGTTATAAATGTGCCAGCGGGGTTCGATCGAGAGAAGAATGGAGCGAGAGTAGATGCAGACTTGCGGGTTTTGGATGCGTTCGCAGGCAAGAAATACAAACCTGTCGCTGAAAACCAGGCCTGTTTACGGGGAGTTGCCGGAAAAGTACCGCATTAAGCGGGAAATTTTGGATGATCCTTTGGAAGGCTTAACGCCACTGCCTACAAAACCGATGGACTTTGTTCCTACTGGACGGTATACTCAAGAAAGAAAGGAGATGATGGATAAAGCTCATGGTGGCGATTTCTTGTTGCCAGAAGAGCGGAAGTTGATGCATAACGTGGTTATGAGGCATCCGAACGCGCTTTGCGTGGGAGGACTCTGAGCGGCACTCTTCGCCATGATTTCTTCCCTCCAATTGAGATACCTACGGTTCCACACAAGGTCTGGGTAGAGAAGAGCATTCCAATTCCAAAGGGACAGTTTGAAGACTTCGTGAAGATTATTAAGGACAAGGTCAAGGCTGGTGTATACGAGCCCTCGAACGCGTCTTATCGCTCGAAGTTCTTCGGAGTGGTGAAGAAAGATGGGAAGAGCATTCGTTTGGTTCACTCGTTGGAGCCTTTGAACGCGGTCACCATCGCGCACTCAGGAATTCCACCAGCGACGGAAGAACTAGCGGATCATTTCTCCGGAAGGGCCTGTGGCGCTCTTCTGGATCTGTTTTCGGGCTACGATGCCAGGGATTTGGCGGAGTCGTCGAGAGACTACACTACGTTCCAGACGCCCTTCGGGGCCATGCGATTGGTTAAACTTCCAATGGGCTGGACCAACTCCGTTCCAATTTTCCATGACGACGTAACCTACATTCTACGGGATGAGATCCCACACGTCAGTATGCCGTATATCGATGATGTTCCGGTCCGAGGCCCGGATTCGCGCTATGTTCTGGAAGACGGAACTGAAGAGCGAATTCCGGATAACCCTGGGATTAGGCGCTTCGTCTACGAGCATTTGACCAACGTAGATCGGGTCATTCAGCGTTTGGAACACGCGGGATTGACCATCTCCGGGAAGAAAGCGGTACTCTGCGCAGATGAATTTGAGGTGGTTGGCCACACTTGTTCTTTTGCTGGAAGACGCCCTTCTACGGACAGAGTCGGAGTTATTTCTCGCTGGGGTCCCTTGAAGAATGTGTCCGAAATAAGGCAGTTCATTGGAACTTTGACCTATATTCGGCACTTCATTAAGGACTTCGGAGTAATGGCGGCTCCGATTACGAAGTTGTTGAAGGGAGATGTTGAATTCGAGTGGGGTGAAGAGCAAGAGAAATCCATGCAAGCTTTGAAGGATGCGGTAGCGAGTTGCCCAGCTATTCGGCCATTGAATTATGACCCGGAATACGAGACTGTGTTACAAGTTGACACTTCTTGGAAAGCTGTGGGAATTGCGGTCTACCAAACGCACCCGGAAGAGCCTGGCAAGCGGTACTATGCGCGTTTCGCGTCTATTCCGTTGGATGAGCATCATGCCCGGTTCTCCCAAGCGAAGAGGGAACTTTGGGGCTTGAAGCGAGCTCTTGAAGCGATGCAATACTGGTTACTGGGATGCAGGAACCTTGTGGTCGAGACAGACGCAATGTACATTAAGGGAATGCTTGAAAATCCGGGAATGGGACCTAACGCGACCATTAGTCGGTGGATAGAGCAAATTCTGATGTTCCATTTCCGTCTTCGACATGTGAAGGGGAAGACGTTCACACCGGACGGGCTTTCGCGACGAGATGTACAACCAGGGGATGAAGAGTGGCCTTCGACAGATGGTCCTCCGGATATTTTGATACCGGAGAAGGATGAATTGGGATGAGACAATTCTGCAACCTTACGACTTCGAGGACTTCAAGAAGAACATTGATACTCGAGGCGGGTACCTTCAGGAGATTGCCGGAGATAGCGGAGACGTTATCTTATCTGAATTCCTGGCCGATTGCGATGAGGCGGATGTTCGAACCCGGGAGGAGACATCTGTGGTTCGAGAGGCTTATGCGAAAGAGAGTAAGCCTATACCTGTGTTTTTAGAGGAATTCGCTCGGGAGACTGAGAAGTTACTCCCGGACACTTCTCTGAAATGGGATGAGGTGAAGAGAGAACCGTACCCAAAAGATATGAGGAGTAAGAACGGAATAATAATGGATGACCGTGTCTCTGTGCTGCGAGAATGGCTTAAAAACCCACTTGAGCGACCGGAAGGATTTTCCGACCGGGCACATAGGTCGCTCATTAAGTACGCTCGAAACTTCTATCTCGG
This sequence comes from Mycena chlorophos, assembly GCA_014461115.1. Classification (NCBI taxonomy): domain Eukaryota; kingdom Fungi; phylum Basidiomycota; class Agaricomycetes; order Agaricales; family Mycenaceae; genus Mycena; species Mycena chlorophos. The sequence continues at coordinate 50,914 of JACAZE010000011.1, forward strand.
AGGAGACGGAAGATTGTTGAGGAAGGGTCGTGAAGGAACGATACAGATTGTAGTCGAACCTGAACACCGAATGTTCATGATGCGAGCGGCACACGATAGTCTGGGTCATCGCGGCGTTTACGCTACGAAATCCTTACTGGAACTCAGGTTATGGTGGCCGGAGATGGAGAGAGATGTGTCCTGGTACATTAAATCTTGCCACATGTGTCAAGTGCGCCAGTCGCGACTTTTGAAGATACCTCCGGTTCCTACCCACACACCGAGTCTATTCCAGAAGATTCATACAGATGTGATGGTAATGGGCGCAACATCAAATGGGCATAAGCTCGTAATTGCTGCTCGAGATTCGCTTAGTCGATGGCTCGAAGCGCAGGGATTACGATCTGACAATGCAGCAGCGGTTGGGAGATTCTTGTTGGAATACATTATTTGCCGATGGGGTTGTCCACGGGAGATAGTGACCGACAATGCTCCGCAATTCCTTGCAGCGATGGATTGGCTTGAGAAGAAGTACGGGATAACGGGAATACAAATCTCCCCGTATAATTCGCAAGCAAATGGACCGGTAGAGAGTGGGCACAGGGATATTCGGCAGTCTATTGTGAAAGCATGCGGCGGAAATATCTCGAAGTGGTTCTGGTTTTTGCCTCCAGTTGTGTGGGCAGACAGAATTACTGTGCGAAGGGGATTAGGCTGTTCTCCGTATTTTGCGGCGACTGGCTGTCATCCCATCCTTCCATTGGATGTGGTAGAAGCGACTTGGCTGGTAGACTATCCAGACAGGATTATTTCGACCAGGAATTGGTTGGATTACGAGCGAGCCTTAGCAAAGCACAGGAAGCATATTCTTGAAATGCGGGCGCGTGTATCAAAGGAGAAGATAGCAGCAGTGAGGCGCTACGAGGAGATTCATAAGGCTGTGATCATGGACTACGACTTCAAGCCAGGGGACATTGTTCTTGTAAGGAACACTCGGATTGAGAAGAGTTTGGACCGCAAGGCCAAGTTCAGATATCTGGGACCCATGATTGTTGTCAGAAGAACCAAGGGCGGCTCTTATCTCGTATGCGAATTGAATGGGGCAATGTGGCCAGGAAAAGTCGCGGCTTTCAGAGTTATTCCTCACGAAGCCCGGGCAAAAATACCAAAGCAACCGCAAGCTGCACAAAACTCATCCACCAGATGCCAAGAGCTACATCGCGGGCGCCCAGTCCAAACGCAGTCCGCGCTTGCTCCACCCGCCTCCCGAGCCGATGCCTCGACGACGCCACCCACCTCCAACGCAGCCGCATACCGCTCACAGAACTCATCCACTAACATCCCCACTTCCCAGACCGTCTTGTTCCGTTTCGCGATCTGCGCCAAGCCCGTGCTGCGCACCTGGCCCTTGACGCTCCGGCCAGCTGGGTCGGCAGCTGCGAGTCGTTTGGGTTGATACAAAACGCCTGCGTCTCCTCCAGGGTGGCAAAGACGAAATCCAGGGAAGCGCGGAAATCACCTGCAACGATGGCCGCGTCCGGCGTCTCCTGGGCCGGTTCCTCCTCCTCTGGAATGTCCGCTGCGCTGGGAGCTGCGGCAGCCCCACCCCGCAGACCGTGTTCTTACGTCGCCGACGGCGCACGCATCGGCTCGACGCTTTGCTGGGCAGCAACGATAGTGTCCTCGTTGCGCGGGTGGCCTTGCAGGTTGATGGCCTTGGGACGTAACCAGAATCTTGACGAAGGGTTTCGCGGTGCCACGGAGGAGACTGACAAAGTCTGGGTTCATGCCCCCGATGTTGCGCTCGAGGAAGTTCCGGAGCTGTACGCGACAGGCCCATTGAAGTGGTTGATGGTGAACGTAGGGAAGCCGGCACGGTCGAGTCCGCCGCCCGTCTTGAATGACGAATGGTTACCCCAGCGCTTCTGGGACGCTTCCACCATCGTATGGTCCGTCTTCTTGGGAGCGCGACGGCCTGGTCATCCATGATGTGGATAAGGCCGCCCGGTTTGTTCTGCAGCAGACGAATGCACTCGGCGTTGTCAAAGTACGGGATGCTCGTGGGCATTCAGCGCGGAATGAGTCCTTCGGTGGTGTATTCGGCAACATGAGACTCGAATAGGCGGTGCTGCGTCCAGTTCAGCTCGTTGATGCAGAACTGGTCGAGCGAATTAGGCCGCGACAACATGTTCTGCGGGCCAGGAATGTCGAACAGGCCGATGAATGTGACGTAGTCCTCCCGGCAGACGTTGGTGCTCGTTGAGCCAGGAGAAGAGCAGCGAGTAGAGGCTCTTTGCTTGGTCGTCTCAGTTGTCCGCGGCGCCGTCTGGATCCAGTAACGCGGTGCACAACTCCTTGACCACTTCGCCTTGAGCGACAGCGAGCGCTCGAGGTCGTGGGCACGGATGCAGAGGAAGTCAGCGACGATCTCGCAGACATCGGTGTTGCGGACGACGGCAGCATCCTCGTTCCGATGACGGTCGATGATGAACTCGGCGTTGCCAATTGCAAGGCGGGGGATGGCCGCGATGAGCTGGCATGTCTGCGCTACGTGGCGTTTCGGAAGCCGATCGTTTTTGAGCGACTTTGAGTTGCTCGGCGCAGCATCGTCGTTGGGACGCGCCAAAAGAGAGCCATTTTGGAGCCGCAGATGTTGCACCGCGGTGATCACACCAGCGTGCGCTGCCAAGAGGTGGCCTGAACTACGAAAAACAAGGTCAGCATCAGCAATTTGAGGTGTAAACGGCGCCAAACTGACCAGTTTCGAAGGGAATATGAAGCGGAAGCCACGTCGAACGAAAACAGAGTGTAGGGCGCAGGCTCGGGTGGAAACACGTCGAGTAAGAGCAGAGGGCCGTCGCGGTGAAGAGACCAATGAGGGGGTGGCAACGCATGAACAGCGCGAGTTGAACATCGCGGTGGATACACCAGGGATGATGGGCCACGGCGAGACGTCCGGTGTCGCGGTGAACACACCAGCGAGCGAAGATGGAAGTTGAGAGCAAAGTGTGAGGCGTGACTTTTCACGTCTCGTGGCCATGGCTTCCGTCTCCCCTCCGGATTCCAGTTTCTGTGGTTCTTGTTTCCTAATACTATTACATTATTATTATTCTCGCTCGACTGTCTCTACTCCACAATAAAGTTCATTTAAACAATCACCCCTGCCATGTTCCTAGCTCTTTTGTGCATCAATGGCTCGTCCCCAGCAGCTGTGATCGAGCCTCCGCAACTACCTTCTTGTACTTGTTCTGGTGTTTCCTGGCACCGACCTTTCCAAGAGGAGAGTCCTTCCCGGTGAGGTATTGGTGCCAGGCCCCGGAATTCATCAGCAATTTGCTGCCGGTGCCTGCTTCAACTGCCTCCCGAATCTGCTGTTGTCGTTTCTGGAACCAATCCTCGTGCTTTTGCGTCCATCGGAGGGCCTTTGTGGATCGGGTCCACGTCCAAGGGTTGGGCCACCAGGACACGAGATCGTATTGTGCTTTTCGACTAAACACAGTCAGGCGCGCACGGAAAGGAGCCGGCGAAACTTACCACCGTGGTTATTCTTGCGTGCAAAGGTGCCAACGACCGTGTAGATTTCCTGGGCGCTCAAGCCGACTGTGAGGTAGGTCTTTTCGTTGTTGAGCACCCGAAGATCCCCATCTCGTGTACCGGCGCCTCGCCAAGAGACGGGAAATCGATAGCATCGTCCTCGACACGTAGTCACGTGCCAGTCGGCCAACGATACCTCCACACTGCAGTGCGGCGCCGCCTTTGTAGCTGCAGAGCAACTGCTTCATGGTTTGTTGATAGTATTCATAATCCTCAAAGCTGAGAACATAGCATGGTGACTGCAATGGCCCCCAGTTGGAATCCCGGTACCAGTGATGATACTTTGCGGGCTCGTGGGGCGCAGGCAACTTCGCCGGGCGGTAATATCGCACGCGCCAACCGAAAGCAAGCTCCTCGCTCCAGTAGTTCTTGGCCGAGGTCATGGAGACAGAACTCGAGGACGCACACATGCGATCGCCTGAAGGGCCGCAGTTGCTGATGGCACCATAAGGACTGGGCAGCCGGCATCCAAGTTGGCGTAATGCGCAGAGGAGAAGAAGTACCACGACTCTTCCTTTTGCGGCCTTGCTCGTTGCCCGTGAGGGATAGGTCGTCGAGCACACCGCTCCTGATGACCAAGTCCTTTGGGAGAGTGGCTTTCTAGCCTGGCTGTTGGAAATCAAATTAGTTGAGGAGGGCCGGAGCAATTGGGCAGCGATCCCAAGGCTGCAATTAAGCTCAGAACGTTTGCAGACAACAGCATTGCTTCTTCTTTGTTCCAAGTGCGGAAAAGCAGCTTGTACGCAGTCACCTTGACTGCTGTAGACGAGGTGGGGACAACTGGCAAATTTGTGGTCAAGTCGTCTGCAATCGAGAGTCTGAGGTCCTCCCGCATGGCATTGACAAGCGATATTTTCTCCGAGTGGTATGGAGAGAGGAAGGATGGCTGGAGGTCTGCAACATTCTTGAGTTCCTCATCGTTTTCTTTGGCCTCGCTTTCATTGGCCTTGTCTTCATCTTCGTCCTCCATATCCTCATCCTCATCCTCACTTCCTTCTCCCTCGGACTCCTCTGGCACATCCTCGTCCCATGAATAAAGGTCCCATTTGTGATAGAACAGGTCATAATAACGGTTGTAGCTCTCAAATGAGGCCCACTGCCTGGTGTACGCATCACACGGTACTGCCTCGCGAACTGCCGCTCCACCTTGTCCGTTTCCAAACGAACAACCTCGTGTGCATAGTAGGCATATCCAATTGACAATCCTTCTGTGCTCGAGCCTTATGACCTTATGAGACAGTCAGTCGTTGAGAGACTCAAAAAGAGCTTGCTCGGCATTGATCCCCTCTTGTTGGCGTCGGAAAGCGGCAAAGCTCTTGCTACGTAGTTGCCGTGAAAGCTGTTCCGGTGGCTGCAACGAGTCTGTTATTGGCATGCGCTCGTCCACATCAGGCAACACCCAAAGCTGTGGTTGGGGCACAATTCCAAACCTCAATGGGTCAAGTGACCACATATAGAATGCACCACCTGGCGCCAAACTGAGGAAATGTAGCTCCTCTGAACTTGGCTGGAAATGCGAGAAAGCCTGCAGCCCTGCTGGGATGCCGGCTTTGACCACAGCAAATGGGCCATATTGTATGTAGATGGGCACCGAAACCTGGAAGAAACCAATTAAATCAAGAGTTTTTCCATCATTGTGGCGATGTGTGGGTTGTGGGTTGCAAAGGCAAGGGTGAGTGATGTGCCTCGATGAGGGTGGTTTCACCCAGTGATATTGGGGTGGGTTAGAATGGACTGAATTGTCGACAGAGACAAGCCTGATTTCCTGACGATTTGTTTGAGAAGCCATGCAGAATATGTGGTCTTGTCCGGCATCACTGAGGTGCTTCAAAGGAGCAGGAGCACAAGGCTCTGAGCTCCAGCGAGATCAAAGAAGCACGATTGAGCTCCATCGAGGTCTTGTTCACGATCGGCTTGGGACTCGTGGGCTAGGGTATACCTGGATGTGTGAGGAGCAGCGGGGAATCGTATTTGTGAAGATAAAAGGCTAGGAATAAGCTTGCACTTGTCAAAGAGCTGGACGGCTGCCTGACTGATCTCCGTCAAGTCGTGTTCCAAGACCTTCCATTCCTCGAGAGCGACACCTGTCAGTCGCCACATCCCAGTGGACAAGTCTTTCTCAACAGACGGATAGGGCGCCCCAGAGAGCAGTGCCGGTGTACGACGATCCGCCCGCGCGACGGGGCTGCGGTAGGCAGCTAGGCTCCTCCAGTAGCCCAAATCGGCCTTTGCAAATCGGTTCCCGGAGGATAAACATTTCGTACAGCCTTGGGATGAGCGCGTCGTTGTCCGTTCGTTCAGGGGAATGTCGCAGAATGCGCGCAGCCGTGTTGCCGACGGTCCCGTAGAGTTCATTGTTAAAGCGAACATGGCCCTGGATTACATGGTGTCCACCCTGCACAGAATACTTCAATTTGTGTGTTATGCAAGGGAGGAGGGCGTACCGGCACCATTATCGATTCGGCGATGCGCATTTTCAACTCAGCGTCTGCGAGGTTGCCTGAGTAGCTGGAGGTTTGCATAACCCTGAGGTTCTTGGGACGAGGCCCTGGCTTGCTCGTGCGACGTGCGACGACTTTTGACGGAGCCATTGTGTAGAGGAAGAGGCGGGACGATTTCTGGACGGGGTGCGAACGGGTCAGCGGAGGTTCGTTTCCGTCGAAATTGTACAGAACGACTCACAAGCTTTATCGACGAGGAGCAGAGGTGAAAGGAGTGTCGTGGTGGATACACCAACGAGCGACTCCGGACGGTGCGAGTTGAGAGAGAGCGGTGTGAGTTGAGCGTGTCGTGGTGGATACACCAACGAAAGCGAAGGTCGAAAGCAACGAACGTAGGGTGACAAGATCACACTTACATCCCGCCGTACCTCGAACCGACATCGTACGGACACCGAGTCGAAATCAACGCCCGCATTGAGAAGACCCGGGGCCGATGCGATGGGGCAAGAGGCACAGAGGACGTCGTCGTAGTCGCAAGTCAAGATCAGAAGGGATGTCACATCGCTCGTAGTTTGCCAGAGACGTTCACCACCCAACCAGAAATCGCGCACCTCGTTGCCTCCGGCCCAAGGTGCGCGCCTCGGCTCATTTCTCGATTCTGGGACTCACGGAACTGCAGATTTCCGGTTGACATCGAGTCGGAGGCAGACTCCTCATCGCGGGCGTTGATTTGTCTCGCCGTCTCGGCGACATCGACTCCAGTTCGGCCTCGACAACGAGAAGAGTCTGTGGTTGGATGCGTGTGAGGTGTTTTCACCCGCATATCAGCCGGCGTCGAATCGCAGGCGGGACTTCTCAACGTGGGCGTTGATTTGTCTCGCCGTCTGGGCGACATCGACTCCAGTTCGGCCTCGACGACGAGAAGAGTCTGTGGTTGGATGCGTGTGAGGTGTTTTCACCCGCATGTCAGCCGACGCCGAATCGGAGGCGGGACTTCTCATCGCGGGCGTTGATTTGTCTCGCCGTCTGGGCGATATCGACTCCAGTTCGGCCTCGACGACGAGAAGAGTCTGTGGTTGGATGCGTGTGAGGTGTTTTCACCCGCATGTCAGCCGACGTCGAATCGGAGGCGGGACTTCTTATCGCGGGCGTTGATTTGTCTCGCCGTCTGGGCGATATCGACTCCAGTTCGGCCTCGACGAGGTGTTTTCACCCGCATACATTCATCGCTCCTGGGAGTTCGACGCTCGCCGTCGCTGATCAACTAGCACCGTTGCTCTTTGTCGATAAATCTCATCTCGAAGCTCGACGTGTCTCCACCCGAGCTTGTGTCCTTCTGCATTATTGACATCTTGTGAGTTTCTCCGCCATCCATGGCCTGCTCGTCGATGAACGTCAACTCTAGATGTGTCCATCCGCAACCTCCAATCGGTAACGCTTGCTGGTGTGTCCACCGCGATGCTCCCAACTCTCACTATTTGCTCTGGTACCGGTGCGGGCTCTTGTTTTGTTTCTTGTCCACCTTGGCTCAACGTCATGTAGAAAATGCATATCGTCATACGAGTCGTTATCGTTATACATGTCATTCTGCATACGGCGAACGTACACTCAGAGTGAAGAATACCAATTGGCAGCCGCAAGAGTGCCCCCTGGACGCCGGCCTCTTGATTGCCGACGCAGTGAGCCATGCATAGTTGGCATTGGGATAATTATCCTGCCGCTTGGTGAACACTCGTGTCCTTTCCGTCGGGTGGAAAATTATCGCAGATGTGGTGAGGTTCGGGTAGTTGTTGAACGCGTTGGTGAAATCAACCCAGGCGTCGGAGTTATCAGCGGCGCGGTACCAAGCCTGCGGGCTCATTCCTGGCACGCGATGCACATAGATATCGCCAGCTCGGTGCGGCTCGGACAGGTTCGGCGGGGGCGCATTGATCAAGACAGAACCAGTCCCATCCCATTCCGACCAGAGGCACGGGGGCAGCTTGCCCTCGCGGTTCGGCGCAATGAGCGGAGCCGGCTCCGCGGGTTGGGGAGTCTGTGCAGGAGGAACCGACTGCGCAGGCTGCGGCGCGGCAGGCTGAGGAGCAAATTGCGCGGGTTGAGGAGCAAACTGCGCCGGCCGAGGAGCAGACTGCGCGGGCTGAGGAGCAGACTGCGCGGGCTGGGGCGTCGCAGGCTGCGCGGGCTGAGCAGCGAATTGCGCGGTCTGGGGCGCAGGCTGGGCGGATGGGGGCACTGAGGGTGTTGGCTGCGGGGCGCTCTGCGGCGACGCGCGATTCGCTCCAAACGTAGATGAGATGCTGTCGTTTGCCCATGGATTGCTTGCTGGGGGTCCAGCAGACGCAGGTGGTGTCGGTAGGGAGGTTGCGCCAACTCCAATCGGCAGTCCCAGCACCTCGCTGGATATTTGGGTAAATGTATGGAGGGGGTGTTAACTCGGCCCACCTAATGCTCGAAGAAATGTGAAGCAACCGCGACCATTCCGAGACAGCAGCGTGCTCCAGTAGAACCTCGACGACCTTGGACGACTGCTGAAGGCCCCTCAAGGATTGAACGAGGATCTCAAGGGGATCCCCTTGCTTGAGCGCAAGATCTTTGACCAAGGACCGCAAACGTTCTTCGGTTGGCCGGGGAGTTCTACAAGCGATAAGGTTAGGTAGTGCAGTTGCAGTTTGAGGAGAATGAAACCTGGTTCCTTCCGATTTCCGCGGTTGCGGGAGTCGACGATAATCGCGTCTTTGGGCTGGTAAGCAAGAGGTCAGCGATATATAGCAGACGTGATGGGTCTGCGCGCACATCGCGTTGCAGTGGAGGCAGTTTGGCATAGTTGGGAGTGTCCTTCGACCTGGAGTTCAAGTGCGTAATGGTCGAACGTGTACGACGGTTGAGGAGATGCATGGATCCGGATGTGGTAGATTGCGGCCTGTGACCTCCTGCTTTTGACCTTGAAATTTCGTGATCATCCCTTGACGTCCCTCGCTCAGTGCTGCCGCGTGTATCCGCGTGTATGTCTTCACCGACATGTACAGCTCCTTCCTCCGGATCTAGATCTAGATCTGCTGTACTCTTATATTCTCAACTCCCTCTTCACCAACCGCAATGCGCATGGAGAGCGACGACGACTTCGAGGAGGCGTATAACTTCTTGTGCGTCGGTTGGGCATACATACCTCTAGCCTCATTGAAACATGGCATGCGCAGGGATGAGGGGCGATGACGGCCCCGTCAGTGAATATGCAGGCACCTCTCCAGCCCGGACTCCGCCCAATTCTCATCCAAATTCGCGTCCGCCTTTGCGAGGGGCGAGAGGTCCAAACCGTGCGAGTGGTCATCCATCGCGTCCACCTTCCCAAGGTCCCGGTTGCCGCGCCCCCGAGGTAAGCCATTGTCCGCGTTGCACCCATATTTTAATGTTGCTTGCAAAGTCGGAGATGCCATGGGTCACTCTCGAACGCCACTTGCTTCTTGAGCGCAAGCTGGATGGTATCGGGGAAAAACTCGACGACTTCATCAAGGGCTTTGCCTCTCGTGAGTCGACCAGCGGTTCGCGACCAGGGCCTGGCCCTTCCCCTTGCGGTTCCGCACATTCGGGGGATCCACCACACCACCGTACGCAGGATCCCTCACAGCCTGCGCCTTCTCGGCAGCGCACGCATGCAAACCGCCCCGAATCTAGAGCGGCGTTGTCAGCTAACTCAGCGTTGAACAGGCTCGTCTCCGCCATTTACTCCACAAGCTCCTTCCTCCGGACAAACGCCTCGCCGCCACTGTTAGCGCGGCTGGATCGTGTGGCCTACGACACTCGCCGTAGTGCGGATTCGACGGCCGAAGCAACTAGCCCCGAGGACTTTCGCATCGATATATCGTCGCCCCCTACCTCGCCGTGGAACGCGTCCGCTACACGGGTCATCACTCAATACTTCTACCATTCTTATGGTATTCTGCCGACTGCTATAAGCCGCATACGCACTGCGTTCAACGAGCACTTGCGCTTCTTGAGGCGCCAATTCAAGGACCTACAAAAAGGCACCGACCGCATTGCCGCAAAGAAGAAGCGCGTTCGGGTCACCACCCGCCTTCACTATGTTGGTGTCTATGTATCATGAGCGCGATGTTGACCTGGTGTAGACGTTTCAACGGCGGCTCTTGACTGCGGAAACCGTCCCCATGTTCAGATGTTGCTCAACCTTGGGGTTGATGGCACTTCAAGCGACGAATCAGATGCCGAGGACCCTGGAACGTATCGTCGCCATGTTCAGCCGCATCTTTCACAGGAGTGCATCCAGTGGAAACATCGATTCGATGCTGTAGCTTCCCTCCAAGCACCAACCTCCGAGCCGCGTCGTGGATTTGCTCCTCGTGTCCGCAACGCGTCAACGACTCGCTCCAATCGCAAGAAATATGTGCCAGGTCTGCCAGTCAATGCGTACGACCCCACATGGCTCGCCGACAATGAAGTTCGCCGCAGTCTGCGAGTCGGCCGCAGCTACGACTTTTCTTTCCCCACGGAGGCTTTCGGGTTCGTGCACATTTTGTTCGGCATACGCAAGCAGTTCAGCTCACCCCCGAAACAGCATTGATTAAGATAACAATATATGTAACATGATTACTCAAATTAATCAATGGTTGTGTTGCTAGACGCTCTGTTTGAAGTCGTTTGCACTTGGCTGCAGCCAAACCGGGATATCATGTGATAGAGTCATGTGACCGTGTTCTCTCACATGACCACATTCAAGGAACGCGTTTTCTCACATGACCACATTCAAGGAACGCCTTCACACTCGCAAGCGCATCGCAGAGTTTTGCTTAGTATGCACAAGTGATCATGAAAGTAGGCATAGTCATTGTAGGTAGGAACATAGCTGTAGAAGAAAAACCATAGGCAAACAGGAACATAGGTAGACATACACGGCGCGGGCGGTGGACGAGGAGTTAATTACTCTTTGTACCACACAGCAAGGTGGTTTGGCACGGCCTGGTTACGCGCGAGCTTCCACTGCAGATGGCGTAGGAACCTGGGTCGAGTGAATCGAGCGAGAAATGTAGTCGCGCACCTCACAATCGCAGCTTCCGCTTTGCGTCTGTGCATGTTTGCCGAATAGGCGACGGTCTTCCCCAGTTCTACGATCGCCAGCTCTCCCGTCCACGGTTTGAGGCCGTGGGCTTGGCAAAGCGGGAGCAGGGCGCCGTTGCCGGGCGCCGAGAGAGAGTGAGTTGCACGGATATAGAACCTTCGCGCAGGTCCACGTCCACAAACTTCCACCACGCAGTCGACCTGTTCCAGCGTACCATATAAGGACCACAACGAGTCGAAGTCGATTGCGGCGAGCGCCCTGACGCGAAGATGCGCATCCTCGAGTGGAATAGAGGATGCGAGGATGCACGTCGCTCCATTGCCAAGGACGGCTCCAAGATGAGTGTCCAGATAACAAGCCTTTCGTTCGGTGGCCTTGACACTGCAGGGAATATCGAATATTATCCTTGCCAAAATTCTGATAATATTCGGTATTTTTTCAACATTTTGTCAGAATTTTATCAACATTTTCACCCCTGGCAATATTTTAAATATTATCAGAATTTTATCAGAATTTCCGCGGTATTTTCTCAACATTTTCACCCTGGCAATATTTTGAATCCTATCAACATTTCGCCCGGCATTTTCACCTGGGCAATATTCTAAGATTCCGACCGGACAATATGCTAAGATTTTCTTAGGATTCTCAGAGAATCCGAGCTCAAAAAAACCAGCCTTCGCCAGGATTGAACATGCAGCGCATAGATATAAGTCCATCAGAGAACTACGGAGAGTAGCACCTCTACCACTCCACTACTCAAGCTTTAGTCCAACACTTTGCCTCCGCACTACCATGTCTTCTCCACCTGGCTTCGATACGAAAAAAAATTAACAGCGGATACATGGTTAGCTACAACAACGGCCAATCTCAAACCCCTGCGGAGTTGCGCCCTCGCGATCACGCCTAGGCACCTCGAAAATACACGAGAAAACAAATCAGCTGAGAGCAAAACACGCAAATTCTGCCTAGAGTTAATACGACAGGGCGGCGCGTCCGTCGCTCAACGGAGGCAACGCCTGATCACGAGTGACCAGCGGCGTGAGGACGATGGGGTCAGGCCTCTCGAGGATGGGACCGAACACCATGACCGCAGCTCGCGGTGACGCCAGTCCGGATCCGTAGACGTGCACTTGCTGTGAGCTTCGATGAAGGGGATAACTGCGGGCACGGTCGTGTCCTGAACGGCCACAGCGGGGAGTAAGAGGCAAAGCCCGCCTTGCTGCAAAACGGATGCGTCCGCTTGCCGGCCGAAATGGTGCAGACGGACGCCATAAAGCTGGCTCGATATCAGCAACGCAGCTCGCAAACAGCACAACGAAGACTAACGCACATCATAATTGAAGGAGCTCGCGAGCGCCTCCCCAAATCTTCTCTCGGTTAACCGCTATCGCCACACTCCGGTCCGCACCCAATTGCTGAGGGAGTGGGACGGCCCGCACGGCCCAAAGTCGACCAGCCGTCTTGAACAACGTCGATATGAGGTCGACGCGTGGGGTATCCGACATGTAGACGATGAGTTCCGCGGGCCCGATAGCGTCGTCGGTATAGACGACTGTCCCGCCTTAGTTGAGGTCATCCCCGGGCTCGCCATCGGTTTGCGTACTCCGCGACCCGGCCGGATTCCTGCAAGACATGAGCAGTGTAGATAGGCAGCAAAAAAAAACTGACCCGAGCTGAGATAGCGTTCTTGAGAGGCAAGCCCGCGGCATTCCGGACGCGGATTGGAGAGTTCTCGTCCACAAACACGATCGAGGGCATCAGCACGTAGTCGGGCTGCCATGGAATGAGAAAGAACAGCAACAGCAGACTCGACTGCGACGCACGTAGTTGTCCCGCGACATGGCCTCAATCTCCTGAGAGGCATCTTGACGCGTATTTGCATCTGGTAAGTGGGCGCACAAACCAAAGTGGGTAGAACGCACCTGCAGGGTGTTTGCGAGCCAAATGCATCGCGTTCATCGAGTCGTCAAGCGCGAGGTCAGGCTACGTGGTGCCGGAGGTCGTAAAGACGTGGCCAGGGCCACCAACGTCGTGGGTACCGCATTCGCGCCCTCGCAACTCGGCAAACCCTCGAATCGGAACAGGTCCGCTCGCGAGCTCTCTGGTGCTGGCGCGCGCCCTCGAAGAGGACGGTGATGTCGATGGCGTATAACGAGCCCGTCTCGCCGCTTCAGTCTTGAGTGGCCCATCATGCCGGTGTCGCTCGGGACACTGAGGTCGATGGAAGGAAAGGGTGGATGGGGCTTGGGTCGAGGTTGGCGCGAGATGGAAGGAAGCCGAAATCGGCGCGTTTACATTCAAACGTAAGTAGATAGCAGGACAATATAGCGAAATCGCAGGCGACGATAGCGAGGCGTTGTGTTTTTACGGCCACTCGGTGTTATCTGCATCGGCCGAGCTGCACGAATTCGTGAACAAGAACGCGCGCGGAGGATCGATTTTGCTCACCGGTAGCGCCCGACGACACTCTTGAGCTGGAACGCGCTGAGCCGGACCGCTCGTCTGTCCACAGAGGTCAGAATACTCGGAAAACGCGCAGAGAAACTCACCTGGAACTGGAATGGGAACAACTGTGCGTACGACGGAGGCGATCCCTCGGCCTGGGCCTGCGGACAATCGCGCATTAGAGCCAGTAGAACGAAGACGATCGACCACGCACCTCTGCATACGTTGGCAGACGGTCTGCCTGGGCCGCGGAAGAGCCCGAGCCCGACTGAACGCCACTTGTGGTTGGAAGGGTTGTGTTGTTGGGCGACGACATTGGTGCAGGAAGCAACAAGAGATGATCGTGACCTCTACGCCGTCCGCGCTTGTGTGCCCGACCCTCGACATCCGCTCCAAGAACCTGCTGTCGGTGTCGACGAAGAGACAGGCGAGGGAGGATGAGTGTATCGGCGCGAATGTGTGCGTGCTTGAGGATGCGGGACGAGGATGCGGGACGAGGATGCGGGACGAGGTGCGGGACGAGGATGCGGGACGAGGATGCGGATGGCAAGGGAAAAGACAGCTTGACTGGGTTGTTGGTGAGTCTACTCCCCCATTTCCGCGGATGCGTGGGTGTTCAGTGACGAGGATGCGGACTGCAGGAAATTCACGGCTCGGGGTGGGTACGAAGGACGGGCGCGATTGCCTTTCCAACGAGGAACCATCGTGCAACGCTGACCGCCGGAGGTTGAGGACCTGAACGCCGGATTCTTGACCAACCCACGGCGCCGGGCCTTCACAATAGCGCCGGGCCTTCACACACCCGGCACAACCGTTGCGACCAGACGAGCGATCCTCGCGAATCATCTCGCCGTAATGCTTTCCGAAGTCAAAGCGAAGGTGGGTGGGTACGCGTGGCGCGAGTTTTAAAAGTCGGCAGGGCCAATTGCGGCCTTCCCGACGAACACAACCCGGGTGATTGCACCTAGGTCGATTTCGAATTTCTGGACTGATGCAGTCCAAGTGAAAACTCTCGTCTATGCCGGAATTCGTTGCCGACGGGAGGACATTCTTCGAAACCCGGTGGCGAGGAACGGATACTAATTGCGGCCTTCCCGACGAACACAACCCGGGTGATTGCACCTAGGTCGATTTCGAGTTTCTGGACTGATGCAGTCCAAGTGAAGACTGTCGTCTATGCCCGAATTCGTTGACGACGGGCGGACATTCTTCGAGACCCGGTGGCGAGAAACGGACACGAAAGTGAGGGACGTGGTGAAGATATGGCATAATTCTATCTCAAATTTGCTAACAACTGCGAATGGTCAGTGGGAGCTCGAGCTCAGATAACGGTCTCACCTCTTATCGACGGACGGAAAAGAGGACGGAGGAGCCTCGCAAGCGAGCACCGGTGGCCGACGCTGGATCCTACGGCACCGACCAGCGGCGCATCTGAGACGAAGCAGAAAGCGACGAGAGGGAGGGAGATGAGGGTTCGAGACAACGTGGATGATCAGTCACGTTGGTGACCCGCTCTTTCCTGACGATCTTCCCGCTCAGCTGGTGTATTCCACTCAGCCCGTCTGCCGTGTAATCACAGGCCCACTCAGGCATCTGCCGTGTAATCACAGGCAAGGCGACGCCGACGCCGCCAGCGACCCTTCCCACTGAACTTTTCGTGGTACGTATACGCAAGTTCGCGAAGCGCAGCATGTCGCCCGAATATACCATGGCCAAAGTTTGGAATTGCGTTCGTCTGTGCGATTCTTGCCTCGTCGCTCTCTCTCTTCGCTCACATGTGGGGTTTTGATCTTAGATCTTCGTTGAAATTCGAAGGACTGGCTTTCGTTTCTCGGGAAAAGTAAGGAGTGAAGTGGGCGATACATGATGAGGCTGACCTCGAGCAAGCTGGTCCGCGTGTCAGTCTCGTCGCGGAAAGACAACGTCCGCATGACTTCAGTTCACCGCAGCGGCATCGCGTCCACAACTCACGAGCGCCAGGTTATTCCGATCCAGGTATCGAAGTACCGGTGGATTCTGCCTTCACATGGGTCGACCTTCTGTGCAGAGGGTATCGTCTGGCGTATTGTGAGCGGACCGGGTTCGTGTCGGACCGGAATTCGACGACAACGCATTCAAGTTCGAGGAGAACGAGTGAAGCTATGGACGCGTTTACTGGCAAGAAGGACCTCAAAATCGAGCTGGCAGTTGTGATCATCTGCACGAACCAGGAGTGATAACACTTCTCGAGGTGTGGAAGACTAATGCTGCGAAAACACGCCAAGTCTGTCTAGAGATCTCTGGTGCGTTTGGGCCCGTAATTTGCTGTTCTGGCTAGCTGAATTTGAATAGCAGATGAATTTTGCATGGGAAATTCATGGGAAGCCGCATAGAATTCGTAGTGTACTGGGTGGCGATCTCCCTCATGATCACGATCGGTCACTTCGTGACCATAACTATAGTTGGTTTAAAGCGTCCTCGAACCCCGATCGCGATGAGTCGGATGAGTTCCGCATCTACCAATTCCGTGCCTGCAAAGCCCCCACCTACCCCTCGATCGAACCTTTATACACCATTCAATCAGCTCGCGAACGACCCGAACTCGGAAGTAAAAGAACTATTCGACGGGTTTCAACGCGACCTGGACGCGCGTTGAATAAGTTGAAGAATCCGCCTCCGACCACGGTTTCAGTGACGGCGGAGCTCTCAAAGGCTCCTAGCTGTGAACGCTTCCTGAAAACCATGGCCGCGTTATTGTACAAAGGAATCAGGTATGCGTATATATATCCTGCAATGTTCCTGGTCCTCATCATGACCGGTCTGCCAGTAGTGCCCTCCCTGCGTCCACAAGAATGCCTGCTGGGGTGCAGCCCGTACTCTTCTTTACGGTCGCAACGGTCATTCACATCATCCGCGCTTCTCTTCCCGCTGGAGGAGTGTTCTATTTGGTCGAACCTATCTTGGGATACGACGCCGTGATCCCCTCCGCATCCGACACTCTATCCGAGACCGACTTTCAAGCCATGGCACAATTTCTGGATTTATTCTTGGCAGCTACAGCGGCCCTGATACCAAAACCGAAGGCAAGAGCCATCTTTGAGCGCATCATAATGGCGCGCCAGTGGTTCGTGACAGCCGAATTCTTTGGTCTGCGGACGGATTCGGATCCCTATGCCCAGTGGCCAGGGAAGATACTCTCGATTGCCGCTGACTCGTTCAAGTCCCATCGTGCGGCTGCGCTCTCTCCCCTGGTGGCTGCTGAGCATTCGACGCTGCTTCGCCTATTCGATCGCCAACGAATGGCAAAACTCGAGGTCCAGGCATCAGAGGCGTTGAAGGCTGGCAAACTCCTCATCGAGTATGAGGAGAAAGTGCAAGCCGAGAAAAAGCGGGGGCGACGAATATAAGAAGAATTTGCGAGCCGAGAAAGAGTTGGTCGCCCAACTCAAAGCGGACCTGGTGGCTGCCGATGAGGAGTCGAAGGCCTCCGCCGATTTGGCACATTCGTGGGAAGCCGAGGTGAAAGCCAATGAGCAGTCGCTCGAGACGCTTAACGCGGAGATGGAAGCCATCCGTGAGGTGTCAAAAACCCTTCAAGGCGACTTGGATCGCTCTCGCGAAGAACTGGCCACATCTCGTACCGACTGGAAAGCCGCCAGCGAGTTGGTGAAGACGCTGGAAGCGCGGTTGGAATATGCGAATGCGTCGGAACAAGCACTCCAGCAGTCTGAGAGGAAGCTGAAGGAAGAGCTCGCATCGACATTGAGCGATGAGGCGTTGCGAGCATCGCGTGACAAGGCAGTCGAGGAGGCGGAGAGTTTACGCGAGGCCATGCAGGCACTCAAAGACGACTTGTCGGGCGTCCAACGACTCCGCTAATGCTTTGACCGCCGAAATCGAAGCGCTTAAGCGGCAGGTCGAAGCACAATTCGCAACCGCCGGAGAGCAAGCCGCCAGGTTCGCGACCTTGCTAGAGACAAATGTGCAGGCTCAACAAGAGCTCAACCAGCGACGGGAAGACAACAAGATCCTCATTGGCGCCTGCCAAGCCGCCGAAATAGAAGCTAAAAGATGGGAAAATGCGCATGGGATGCTGGAGACTCAACTGGAAGCGGCTCAGAGGCAGGAAGCCGAAATGAAGGCCAAAATTGAGGAGCACGATGCGGCACTGAACACGAAAGAGCAGTATACGCAATCTCTTGAAACAGATTACGCGGAGAAAGAGGTTGGGAGTGAATCATGAATTCCAAGACGCCATGCTAACGAATTGCAGAGCTCCGTGGATCGACTACAAGATCAGATTACCGCCCTGCAGCAAACGAACAAGGAGAATCGACGCGAGATGCTGCAGGAACAGGAAGTTCGTCGAGCGCGACTGGGTATGATAGACCATGAGCCGTCTCCGTCAACGACTCGCGGAAGCCGAGGCCCGCGAGCAGCAGCTGCAAGGAAAGGTCGAATCCAACGAGGATGTGATCGTGAACTTGAGCGCGGAGCGGGAGGCTCTACGCCGACAGATATCCTCCAACGAGACGGCTCTCGAAACTGCGTGGGCTACTTTGCGGGATGAACGGGAAGCACGTCGAGGCATTATGTGACGAACTGAGCGCTGACTATGATAGAGCAAGCGTATTCAGCAGCGGCAAGACCGGAACGAGCTTTCAGCGGCCCAAGTTCGCGAACAGCAGTTGCAAGCCGATATCCGGTCCAAAGACGACGTGATTGCGGCACTGAGGGAGAGCATGGACGACTTGCGCGACCAGAGAACCTCGAAGGACCAGACAACTCTGCAGGCACACAAAACCACACTTGAGAAGTTGAGGGAGGAACAGGAAGTCCGTCGACTTTCGCAGAGTTTAAGCGTCACTGATAGGCGAGGCAGGAGCTCCTCCAACGACTTATGGAGGCTCAGACTCGCGAGCAAGAGTTGCAAGAAGAGATCCAGGAGAAGGACGAGGACATTGAGTGGTTGCTGGACCACCGGCAGAAGACCTCAGAGGACTACAGAGCTCTACAGGAGAGGCTCACAACAGCTCTGGAGGCACACCGCACAACGTTTGGGAGATTGAGGGAGGAGCGGGAAGTCTGTCGACGTTTGCAGAGTTGACGCATCACTGATTGGGGTAGGCGATGCAGGACCTCCTTCAAAAACTTGCGGAGGCTCAAACTCGCGAGCAACAGCTGCAAGAAGAGATCCAGGAAAAGGACGATGTCATTGAATCGCTGAGAGTGGACATTAACACATTTGTGGACGAGAACACCTCGAAGGAGCAGGCCCATCGGCAGCAGAACGCAGAGATGGACGCCGCACAGCGCCTCATAGTAAGGATAATCCAATGCACCCTCCATGGTGGACGTCAATCTGATCCGCCGCAGGTGGCCCTCACAGAAGAGGCCAAACAATCGAGAGTGAGCCTTCCGAAAAGCTGCATAGAGCCCGGATATAACAGCTCAGGCTGCAATGGACGCTAAACTAATGCGCGCCAATGCGCGAGCAGAGGATATCCAGGACCGGCTGGCCCGAGCGCAGCAGGAGAAGGTCGGGAGGAAACAATCAAGTCGAAAGTTTCTAACGTCCGCCACAGGCTGACGGCGAAGAAACAATAGTGAGATTGCGAGACGAGCTTCGGAAGGCAGAGAGACGCGAAGCAAACGCAGTCTACGAGTTGGAATCGGGAGGGTGGGATGAAGTCGACGCGCAGACAACAATCAGGGACCTACGCGACGAGGTTGCGGGAGCATATGAACGCGAAGCAGATCTGTTGGACCGGGTCGCGGCTCTGGAAGCCCTTGCCCATGAAGCCGACGACCAGGAGGCGGAAATCGAAAGACTGCGGGTGCGCATGAGCGAGATCCAACCACGCTTTTTGCGCAGCTGATTCCCCGACTAGGCTGAACTCAAGGACGCCAAATTGGACTTGCGTCCTCTGCGGGATGCAACGATGTCCGCGCAGTATCATATGGGCCGAGCTCAAGGAGCCAGAGAGGGCGAGGCGAAAAGATAGGCAGTGTCGCGAGTCCGTTGAGAATAATTCTGTCGGAGAATTCAATCGAAATAGATATCGCTAGAATTCGCCCGAGTTTTGAGCTTTGGACGCGGAGGCGACGAGTCAAGCGCGGGTGGTGCATTCACCAAGGCACGGACTTGAGCCCAGATGATAGCATTGGGCAAGAAGATAGGTTGTGTTGCGCGGGAATGGTTTTGCTGGCCATGGACAATTCAGACGCGGTGGAATGTTGTGCTTTGGATGTCGAATTTCCGGCCGGATGTGGAGGCGTCGAGCCAAACGCAGGTGTATTCACCCACGAGTTCGAATCCGAACTTGGAGCCCAGATGATCGCATTGGGCAAGCCGTGATCAACTGTGACTGTCATGACACCACTCGTAGAGTCGTACTTCCTCCTCGAATCGCCGTCCAAGCAGCCGTGTGTATTCACAACGGCCCGAGAGGTGAAATTGCCGTGTAATTACTGGGCACTTCGTCCAACAACCACATTCGACCCACCCTGTGTAATCACCGAGGGTAGAAAGTGCCGTGTAATCATTGGCACACTTCGACCAACAACATGTTCGACCCCACAGACAGCGGATCGGAAGGAGAGGTTGTTGGTCCGTCTATTCTACTACTCTTTACTAAACGATGGCCTAAACTCGCTCGTTTCAAGTCTCCCAATCCCGCACGCGCACACGAATTGCCGCTCCTTCCTGCGGAAATCGCAAGGAAAGCGGTCCAATGTCGTCGCAAAACTGGCGGGCAGTGCGGTCTCGCTCCAGCTCCTCTGGCAGGGACCTGTAGTAATGGTATCTCCATGCGTGAGTGTCGTCCATGTCGACATGCACGACAAAATCAAGTCCCCGCCGCACCAGATTCTCCAGTTGCTTCCTCGCCTCCGGACGGAAGCTGCGCCTTCATCGCCGCTTTGACTTCCCAGGGAGCCGACTGCCGCGTGCGCTCCGGACTCCAATCCTTCAGTTCCAAACATACGTGAAAGCTGCGGAGGGAGCCTTGATCGAACTTCTCAGCAAGGCGTGCCTGCAGAAGTTCGTAGTCAACGGGTGGCTCTTCCTCGGTGGGCTCGTCTTCGTCGATGTCCCGACGATACTCGTGCCAAAAGACTGCCTCACCGCCAAACCAGACCTCACGAAGCTTGGGAAAGCTATGTGCAGCCAATGAGGAGCTAAGTTCTGCCAGGCTCTGGCCGTGGGGAGTGTGGCCCGAGTCGAGGTAGAGTTCCTGCAACTCCTCATGGAGAACGCCGGCGTACATGGTAATGTCGTATGTCGAATGTTGAACGAGTTTGACGATTCGGCACCCCGAGCGCACAACGAAGTCGTGGAGTGCGTCAGCAGGCTCTTCACTTCCTCCGATCCATCCATACACCGCCAACGACGACAAGGCGGGTAGGGTAAAGGAGCGGAGATAAGCAGGTACGACTCCCCAAGCATCAGAGCGAATGCCGACATGGGTCAACCGAGCATGGTCCTGGCGATTCTGCAGGGGAAGCAGTTTCCCGCTCTGAATCACCGGAACGTGAACGTCGAGTCGCAGTAGTTCGGGGAGTGCTTTGAGCACAGTTGCGACCGTGCCCAGTTCCTCGAGGTGGTCGATCCGCAGAGCTTGTAATCGCTCTGGGTGTTGACCCCCGAGCGTGCGCGCCAGGCCAAAATGGCGCAGTAGGCACGGTATCTTGGCCGATATCCGCAACTCGCCCAACCGGGGACGCAGGCCCTTTATGTATTCCAGCTTGCAGGGGATCTAGGATTGCCATCAATTTTCACCCCAGTGCAAGACGGGGACGCTCACCGAGTCTGGTTCCACTGCTGCGGCCACAGTAACGCTCAGCGACATCGGAAATGGTTTGGCACGCTCTGCCCAGACCATCACCAGCGGCTGGGCCTGCGCGAAGAAGCGGCGGCTACCGCAGAGCGAGGTCCACAGGCGAGGAAACCCGGAGGCGACGTTCCGCCAGAACTTGCAGACGTGGGTCAAGACAAGAGGTTGCGTTCGTCCCCCAACGGAGACGCAGAGGAGGAAGATAGCGGCGAGGACTTCCGCAGGCAAGCGGCTTTGGCGATCTCGGGGCGTTCCCCAGCTCATTAGCATGCTCGTGGCAGGAAGTGCGATATGCATGCAAGTCGCGAAAGTCTATTCATCTTGTCTGGATCCATTTTCCTCGTGCACGAACCGTTCAATATATAACCGAGGCCATCGATGTCTTGCGAGACTATCGACGTCTTGCAAAGACTATATCGGCGCCTCGTGCGGGTGGATTCCGTGCGTCACATGCTGGCCATCAAGTCGCTCGCCTCGATTTTGCGGGCGCAATCTGTTATAAGCTGCAGCCCAGCTTGATCATGAAAGGGTTTTACACTCGCTGCAACCTTGACCGACTCGCGATCTCTACCATGAACACGAACGCGCCTCCTCGTCATGCTCAGCTCATACAATCATGGCAGCCAGCTCAGAACGTATGTCTGCGTCTTTTGTCCTTTTTCTTGGTGCCTAATGATCGCTTTAGTCCACTGAAACTGTTCCGCTGCTGGTATACATCGCCACAGAGCGCAATCCCTGCTATCGTCTAGCTGCTCTTGGCAACGAACTGGGCAATGGTGCCCCGTGCATCATCTCATCCTCCGTTCCGCTCAACAATCTTCCTGCGCGCGTCGGAGCTCTTGCAGCCATCGACTTCGACTCCGTCTGGTCCTCCATTTCTGAAACCTTCGCTGATGTCCAGACGGACTGTGTGGTGGAGGTTTGTGGACCTCGTCAAACAGCGCGCAGGTTCTTCATCCGTGCAACATATTCGCCTTCCGCACCGGGCAACGGCGCCCTGCTGCCGCTTTGCAGAGCCCACGGCCTCAAACCATGGACGGGAGAGCTGGCGATCGTAGAACTCGGCAAGACAGTCGCTTATTCGGGGAGCATGCACCGAAGCAAGGCCGACGCTGCTATCGTGAAGTGCGTGCATTTTTTTCTGTAAGGTTGCCCTTTTTGATATGCTTCAGGTTTGTGCGCCGATTCCAATGGGCAAACAGTCGAAACCAGTGCATTCCCAACCATCTATGCGTGCCGTACAAGGGAAATTAACATTACCTTGCGAGATTTCCCGTTCTATTCTGTTTCTACGTATGCATCCCTATCTACCTATGTGTATACAGCTCCCTATGTACTCCCTATGCCTTGAATGAAGTGGGCGAAAGATCGAGATGGCCCGAAGCTCAGCAGATCACATGTTCGGCCACGACTTGTCTTACGCACTCATCTCTCCTCCGGCCCTTGCACAAGCGGCTTTCTCGCGCCACTCCGGATCCACCGGCTTCAAATAGGATGGAATCATCCACACATCGTCGCGATTGACGACCACAGGATGTGTCCATCCTTGAATAGGCAGCCATTTTGTTTCGCGCTAGTCTCGCGCCCCTGCACCGGCCCTTGTGCAGGCGGCTTTCCAGTATCTCTCGGGAGGATCCACAGGGTTCAAATAGGATGTAATCATCCACATCGTCGACGACCGAGAGGATGTGTTCATTCTCGAACCGGCAGCGATTTCGTTTCGCGCTCGCTGGTTTCTTCACCGTGGCTCCAGATCGTTCCATCCCCCGCCTCCGAGTCCTGCCAAATCGGGCGCGTAAACGCTTATTGAGCTCGCACATTGATCAGGAGATTTTTTCTTTCTTTGGCTTCAAGTCGCAGCAATCGAATTGCGTGCGCAAATAAGACCAAACAAATTCCGTTCTTTCCTCTTAACCTCCACATGCACACTGACGACGACGTGAACATGTACACCGACAACACCGTGAACACCGACAACGATGAAGTCTTGGGCTTCGACCGGAGCGACCGCTCCATCCTTCGCCTCCTGTACTTCCATGGCGGGTGGGACATGCGCGACCTCGCGCGCGCCTTTCGATCGAATGTCAAGGACCTCTCCAAGGTGATGCACAACACCGAGGGTGTCGCCGACACGCTCGCGAACGACGAAGACCACATGAACTTCCTGCACCTTGCAGACGTTATCACCGATTTCGAAAATCCCGAAAACATTTCTCGGAGCGGCCTGCCTGCCCACCCACTTTTTCCAGAGTGGCAACACGATCCTCCAGAAAGTGCAGAGCGGAGGGTATGTCCGGATCTTTCGAATAAATTACCGACGCTGAGAAACTTGGCAGAGTCGGCGTTTCCGTCCTGCCCTTGCTGACCCAGAAACGTCTACAACGCCTTTAAAGGTAACCACCCCTCTCGCCTCAGCGCATGTCGAGACTGAAGTCATTTGTAGAAAGTTCGCGCGCACGGGTGGGGTCTCCATCGAGAGTATGGCAAGCAGGGAGCGCGATGCTGCAAACGCGTTGGATGGACGATGTTGCCGAGCTCGACATGCATTCGAAGGTACCCGCTCTTCTCATCGCAGCGCATGTCGAGACTGAAGCCATCTGTAGAAAGGTTGCGCACGCAAGGGTCGGGTCTCCGTCCATTGGGTGGACGATGTTGCCGAGCCCGAGATGCCTGGCAAGATTGCGTTGTCCGAGCACATACGCCCCGAGGATTACGGTCCCTCGGCCGACGCTTTCAACGATGACCATGGGCTCTGAACGTAAAACGTATCGTACACTCAGGAGTAGACTTGCTTTCGAGAACGAGAATCAACGGCGTAGACTCGGATAATCCACCGCACGTAGCCCCGCAATCGATCTTCCGTTTTGTTGTGGTACTCAACAAACTACTATACATGTGACTTCCTGTTGCTCGCCCTCTTCTAGATCTATCATGTCCACCAGCCGACACAACGTGCGTTCCACTAGCCGCGACGCGACCGCGCCTACCCGTTGTCGGACAACGTCGCTGAGGACAACAAGTCGAACACCAACCCGCACAACGTATCAATCACCAACGCGACGTGTCCATGTCCATCCGCGCGCAAACGTGCCCGTACTTCGCGCGCAGTGTCGAGAACGAAACGACCTCTGAGAAGGAATCGTCTGAGGAGGAAGAGGAAGAGGAAGAGGAGTATTACGAGTCTGAGCCGGACGAGGTCTGGATCCGCAACATCTCTCAGCGTGCCCAAGCCAACGTTGCCTTGGCAATTGGCTGCGCTCTGGCCGACGAGGACCACCTTGAGGCACAGGCTCTGATCCTCGAGCACGACGTGAGCAAGAAAGCCAAGGTTTGTGGTCATCTAGCATTATTTGTTCTTTGCTCACAATTCCAGTACAACGCAGTTTTGATTCTCCGCGGCAACTCGCGGAATGGATCCAGAAGCTTGGGGAGATAAAGGACATGGTGGGCATGGGCGAGTCGGGGAGCGCAGGAAAAATTCAGGGGAAGCTTGACCAGCTGTGTGGCGAAATGCTTGATGTAGAACGCAGGCGAGATGGTGAACGCTCAATTGGTACTTTCAAGACCGAAAATTGCGAATGAGACAATTGTACCAGTCCGAATACAAGTAAGAGCAGAACATGTACAAGAAATTTCCTAAGTGTTGATGGAGAATGTGATCGGCGTGACCACCCAATCTCTTCTCCATGACCTCCTGCGCCGCCAAAATTTGGCCGTATCAATCGTCGCCGACTTGACGCGTACGCACCTGGTGCTTGCCTCGGATGTTATCATCTCGAGGCCCGCGCCGGCGGTGCTTGCCTCAGATGTGATCATCTCGAGGCCCGCGCCGGCGGTGCTCTCAGCATTTCGGATGTTTTCATCCCGAAGCCTGCGCGGGGGATGATCATGAAAGATCTAGAGCTGCATTTTTCGCATCGTCGCGTTTAAATTTTGCGCCGCGTATTTGATCGTATCGGACCAAGGACGCCAGGTATCGGACCAAGGACGCCAAGTATCGGACCAAGGACACCATGGATGGTCTGGAATAAGAGGCGTTCCTCTCGCTGACGATGGCCCGTCTCGCTTCTGCTGCTGCACCATGTCGACCGTTCCGTCCCACCCGCAGGGAATATCGAATATTATCCTTGCCAAAATTCTGATAATATTCGACATTTTTTTCAACATTTTGTCAGAATTTTATCAACATTTTCACCCTGCCAATATTTCAAATATTATCAGAATTTTGTCAGAATTTCTGCAGTATTTTATCAACATTTTCACTTTGCCAATATTTTGAATTCTATCAACATTTTGCCCGGCATTTTCACCCGGACAATATTCTAAGATTCCGAGTGGACAATATTCTAAGATTTTCTTAGGATTCTGGAGAGAATCCGGAGACAAAAGAATAGCCAGGACGGAATTGAATCCAAGGCCTCCCGCATCTCAGCAGGATACAAGTCTACATTCGGCATCATAACCAACTGCTCTAAAGTGCTTTAAGTAGCCTCTAGTTTCCTTGCACTATACCCATCCACTAAACTCCGCTTCAGAATAGCTACGGCACCCAAAGTCACTCTAATATCCATACATGGTAGTTTCTATCACTCTGTCACGAAATGTGACAACTTCCCCAAAAGGAAATTTCTTCCAAGCAACAGCCTGTATCACGGCCTGTGTCACATATGTGACCAAAATCAAAGTTGTAGAGATCAAAAAGTTAGATATAGTTTCTTAATTGACCTTTCTATGATTCCCTCTAGTTAGCTCACAAAAGGCTACATACTCAGTTGATCTCAGATTTCTGCCCTCATTGAGCACTATAATAGCAGTAAATGGCAAGATTCTAGTGCTCTCTCAATGCTATTGACTCTCTCTTTATTTGGTGCTACTCATTGTACATCAGAATGATAAATTAGCCCATATTCCAGGGAGCATTGCAAAAATTCCTTAATGCTCTGATACTGGCATAGGATCTTCATATATTTCAGAGGTTAAAATGTCGGATCACAGGGTTTGATAATGCTGAAGCGGGGTCCTAAGCTGGCTACAGCGGGGTTCTCGACAAGCGTCGCTCTTCATGGATGCAGAAAAAGGAGGGAAAATAGACAAGAACGATCTATCAAATACAAGTATCCAGCCCAGGATCTTCGGGAACACGCCGTGGGCGTTGATGAAACAAGGTTGGCATAGGAAAATGGATCATGGGGCGTCTTGACGGTATGTGGTGTTAGAGTTGGACATGTGGGCGTCAGGGGTAGAAGCCGGGGTTGAGCAGAAGTGTGATAGCTGCTGCAAGACAACGCCAATACTATGACAGCATCGCTTAACGTGTCAAGGACAGGGCATCCCGGCCGACCCGAACGTCACCGAGCCGTCAGCCGAGCCTGTACTCCAAGAGGAACTGGCAGAACGTCGTCGAAGGTCGGCTCCAAGACTAGCGGACCGAGAGAAGGACAAGATAAGACTCCTATGCCTGGGCGTGTCGTCAACAGGGAGGAGGTCGTTATCGGAAGGTCGTCGTTATCGTCAAGATGGTCCCAAGACGTCCGGGGCCAAGGGGGTGGTTCTAGGCGATCTCCGGGCTAATCCGGAAGACCCTAGTAGAACCCCGCTAAGCAAGCAGGGAAGAACCCCGGTGTGACACGTGACGTCACACCGGGGTAGCGGGGCTGAACCCCGCTGGTAGCGGGGTTGTACCCCGCTGTCACGTCACACGTCACAGAGGGGTGGGGAAGCATTGAGATCCCGGTAGTGGAGATGTGTCGTCTAGACAGCTTGAAGACTCCTCAAGGTCCTAAGCTGGGTAAGGCCCCGCATGGACTTGAGGAGGTGTCGATCAATATTGTGATCTGATGATGATGACCAATCCCATCAGGCCAAGCCGAGATGGGCTACATGACGATAATGTAGAATCTACTGTACAGGAGATTCTACAGCTACTTATATAGGAAACTACATAGCAACGATCATCAGCAATATGTCGCTCTGTAACCGTGTTTGGATGATCGTTGCCTAGAGGGATATTAGCCATCTATCATGCCGTAACCGGATTGTCCGTAGATCCTCGTATGGTCCTGTCCTGAGTCGCTCTTGGCATCAGGATCATCCGTGTGGCCTTGTGCAGGTTTGGCAGGCGTGGGAACCCCGCTCAACAGCGGGGCTCCTTATTAGGAGATTCCGCCCCTATGATGGATCCAAGTCTTGCGTCGTAGCTGCAGATTGCCTGAGCAGCTCCTCGTTGGTCGTCTGGTGCTCGGCCCTAAGCCGAGAGTAGATCCGTGATGATGATGTGATCATGATGGGGTGATCCGCAGGCGTTTCATGACA
Source organism: Mycena chlorophos (assembly GCA_014461115.1). Taxonomy (NCBI): domain Eukaryota; kingdom Fungi; phylum Basidiomycota; class Agaricomycetes; order Agaricales; family Mycenaceae; genus Mycena; species Mycena chlorophos. Next base: position 78,573 of record JACAZE010000011.1, read on the forward strand.
GAACGACAACGATCCAAACGAGGAAATCACGACAATGGCCCTTGAAATGCTTGAGAAAGTCGCACTTGATCCGGCGAGTTTACAAGGGACTGAATGGAATTGATCGCCGTGATCGCGCTGATCGGTCACATAGGGTGACGCTTGGCGCGGCGGGGCAATCTGTGGCAGCGGAGCTACAATTGAGTGATGTATTTGCGGGAACATGTCCACCATACCTAAAATAAGCTTCCTGGGGTTCCTTGAGGCAAGATCAGTGCGGCATCAGCTGGAATCAGGCATTAAGTTGCATTAAGTGCGAATTAAGCGCACTAAGTGCTCGATTTATGGTAAATTTGATCAATTTACGGTGGGTTTACGCCCACATCAACAGATCAAAAGCCCTGTAACTCGGTCAATTCTGCGCTGTTTGGGCCCAAAATTTCTGGGCCTGCGGCGCTGGGTCTTGCGCTCAGAATGAGGTAAACCGATCAATATTTGATGCGACTTAAGCTCCGCATTTGGAACATTTCCCAATGGGCATGATGAGCCTGTCTCTAGCCCAATTCTTGGGCTTTTTGTTCAATTTAAATGCTGGAGCTTCGAAGGTTAGCTCCGGGTAGCCTTTTGTACACACTAAATCACTCGGGAACGCCAATTAACACAGGAAAACAGCATTTATTCCTGAGTTAGTGTAAAATATATTCGACTTGGCTCTGAGCACCAGAGAATGGCGCCAATGCAGCCAAATAAATTATTTTGATGCCATAGGACTCTTTGGAGGCTTAATAAATGTTTAAACACTTGCTCCCACTCTTGACAACTGATCCCTGGCTTGGTTTACATGGATTTACACCGATCTGGTAAATTGACCCAGATGAAGCTACTTGATCCAGTGCCAGCTAAAAAAAAAAATAGACTGCTGCATGAAAAGGAACAAAGTACGCACTGGCCTTCAACTATCATGGTTGTCTTCAGCCTTGGAATCTCAGCATGTGCTGATTGCGCACAGAATTCCTATCTCCCAGTCCAATACCAATTCTCCCAAAGATATGCCCACATTTTGGGGTGCTCATTGTCGACACAGAATCGGTATATCTCCTTGACGGCCCAATGCCAAATTCTGCATGCGCTCGGCTCTGCATACCCGGGAACAAGCCAGTGTTGTGCAAGTCGTCGGCAGTCACTGGGAAGTCGTGAAAGTCATCAGGTCCCTTTTGACAGGTCATAAATCTGACTTGACCGGATGACTTGGCGTGCCAAAAGTTTGATGGTGCTGGTTCCAGATAATCAATGGACATAGACCCGAGCCGGTCTGTCTTCGTCGTTGGGGATGATGGGCGAAGACAGACCGGTCGATCTGTCCCATCAAAATCGACGCCGCGCGTCGTCCCGATTGGGACGCTGATTCAGCATGCCCTTTTCTGGTCTCTCGCACTCTCTGCACCCCCTGCGGGCTGCCTCGCGCTGCTGCGATTCTAAGACGATGCCGACGGCCATTTCGACCATATCTCACACTTAAACGGTGTCGTCAACGGGCCAGCTTATCCCGCTACGAGCCCTGCATCCCCGGCACTCAGCGGACGACGGCGGGGCGATCTCCGGCGATTTTTGGGAGGGATAGAGTGCGCAATGGGCTGGGAATCATCCAAGGTGCGTGGTCAGACACTCAGATTCGCAGCAGAAGCTCATTAATGGGCCTCTTAGACGAGTGCCGCGGAAGCCTCCCCAGCGACAGGCCAATGCCTCGCTCCTCTGCTTCTCAGCGACGCAGCGTTGGTATCCCCACCCAACCCAACCCCATCCCCACCGTGGTACCAAGTTTCGCGGTGGTCCGGCCATGTTTCGATCTTTTCTGCGACACTCATCCCGCATCGCTGCACACATGGTCCTGCACCACAACCTCGCTCCCATTCTCCACGAAATCTCGTAGGGAGTGTGCTACAACACCCACCACCACATTCGTGCCGCATCCCCGCCGATTACAGCGAGCTCCACCGTTCCGTACACATCGCGTCGCACAGCCCGGCCCACAGCTGTCGTCATTTCTCTCCCCGAGCCGCGATACACCCGTCCAGAGTCCACGGGACATCTGTCCGCATGCCTGCATTGCTTTTGTCCCGCGCTGCGCAGCGAGACATTCAGGGCTTCCTCGTCAAGTTGATGCTCACCTGTCTTCCGGACGTCGAGTTATTTTCGGGCCACTTTGCATCGCTACGAGTTGTGTTTTTTGATACTTGGCTTGAATACACCCTCCTCCTCCCTCTTGTGTTCGAATAGTGTGCACCGAGGGACCAACGACGGCGCAAAAGCACAAATACTCAAAAAGGAAATGATTAATAAGCGTCCGAATTGGGATAACGCTTGACATCGAAATTGATGGGACAGATCGACCAGCCTGTCTCCGCCCATCACCCTCAACAACGGAGACAGGCTGGCCCGAGCCTACAATGGACAGATTTTAGCAGAGAGCACGTAGATAATGTACAAAAGTACTACAAAAATGCTAGTTCATATCGAGAACCGCCGCAGGTTGCATCAACCTCCACCGTCGTGTCCTCTACCGTGGCCCCACTATCCACCAACTCATACAACGCAGTCTCTTCATCGAGCACGTTCTGCGCATGAGTCTCGTGCTCTTGAATCCAGGTTTGCAAGGCATCAAAGTTGAAAAGGTTGTGAATGGTAATGGAAATATGCTCGTTACCGGGATGGGGGGAAGCGTCGGCAGCGGGATCTTCATCATTATCGACTGCCTCCGCCAGCTTCCGGTCAATGCCTCAAACTCTAACGTAGGGACCAGGGTAGTGCTCCTGGGCTCTGGATTTGTCTCAGGCTCAGGCTCCGGCTTGTCCTCAGCGTCTGCGGTGGCAGCGGGTGCGGGAGCAGTTGGGGCGGGTACCACCGGTGCCAGCGGTGTGGATCCCGGCTCCGATGTGGCTTGCACAATTTGCGTCGCAGCCGATTCTTTGCGTCACCCTTCCGAACGTGTTCATCTCGGATCAACATCTTCAGCTCAGCGAGGTTGCTCAATGATAACTGCTTGATGAGCGGAAACGGCGACGAAGATGGCCCTTGAACCTGATTTTCCTCATTGCGTGGGCTCAGGAAAGTTTCTCGAGGAGCCCAATCTTATCTCGTCAATCACCTTTAGTTTCCTGCGACGGTTTGTGCCCGATAAGCTCAAACTCGGCGGCTCGGGCTCGGAGCTGTCGGGTCGGCCGGGATGCCCTGTCCTTGACACGTTCGCTTGATGCTGTCATAGTATTGACGTTGTCTTGCAGCAGCTATCACACTCTGCTCAACCCCGGCTTCTACCCCCGACGCCCACATGTCCAACTCTAACACCACATACCGTCAAGACGCCCATGATCCATTTTCCTATGCCAACCTTGTTTCATCAACGCCCACGGCGTGTTCCCGAAGATCCCGGGCTGGATACTTGTATTTGATAGATCGTTCTTGTCTATTTTCCCTCCTTTTTCTGCATCCATGAAGAGCGACGCTTGTCGAGAACCCCGCTGTAGCCAGCTTAGGACCCCGCTTCAGCATTATCAAACCCTGTGATCCGACATTTTAACCTCTGAAATATATGAAGATCCTATGCCAGTATCAGAGCATTAAGGAATTTTTGCAATGCTCCTGGAATACGGGCTAATTTATCATTCTGATGTACAATGAGTAGCACCAGATAAAGAGAGAGTCAATAGCATTGAGAGAGCACTAGAATCTTGCCATTTACTGCTATTATAGTGCTCAATGAGGGCAGAAGTCTGAGATCAACTGAGTATGTAGCCTTTTGTGAGCTAACTAGAGGGAATCATAAAAAGGTCAATTAAGAAACTATATCTAACTTTTTGATCTCTACAACTTTGATTTTGGTCACATATGTGACACAGGCCGTGATACAGGCTGTTGCTTGGAAGAAATTTCCTTTTTGGGAAGTTGTCACATTTCGTGACAGAGTGACAGAAACTACCATGTATGGATATTAGAGTGACTTTGGGTGCCGTAGCTATTCTGAAGCAGAGTTTAGTAGATGGGTATAGGGCAAGGAAACTAGAGGCTACTTCAAGCACTTTAGAGCAGTTGGTTATGATGTTGAATGTGGACTTGTATCTTGCTGAGATGCAGGAGGACTTGGGTTCAATCCCCGTCCTGGCTATTCTTTTGTCTGGATTCTCTCCGAGAATCCTAAGAAAATCTTAGAATATTGTCCCTCGGAATCTTAGAATATTGTCGGGTGAAAATGCCGGGCAAAATGTTGATAGAATTCAAAATATTGGCAAAGTGAAAATGTTGATAAAATACTGCAGAAATTCTGACAAAATTCTGATAATATTTGAAATATTGGCAGGGTGAAAATGTTGATAAAATTCTGACAAAATGTTGAAAAAATGTCGAATATTATCAGAATTTTGGCAAGGATAATATTCGATATTCCCTGCAGTGTCCCTCGTTCTCAGCGATATGTCGCCCCAGAGCGCATCTCATAAGGGCCAGGTCTGTTTCTTCTGTTCTTGGCTCATTCATCACTCATATCTGCTAGGTCAAGGCTGTCGCGTTCAGCCCCGACGGCCAGTACTTGGCTACAGGCGGCGCCGACCGTCACCTTAATCTGGAGCGTTTTCGCGCGTGGGTTTCACATCGTTTCAATTCTCAAGGCCAAGGCCTCCGTCCACTCGCTGGTGTGGACCGAGCACGACGGAGTTCTTGTCGGACTAGAAACGGGAGAAATCTTCGACGTTGGTGAGGTTCTGAGCCAGCCTGCTCCTCGCCTCGTCAAAGATCTGGCATATCCTGTCAACGCCCTTGCGTCGGCACCGCAGCAAGAACTGGTAGCCGCTGGATCTCGTGGAACAGCGCTCGTCGCAATGCGTCGCGGAGGGGGCCTGCATTCGGTGTGTTTGACGGCTGCGTTGCGTTTGAGTTATCATCTCATGTTCTCCAGCTTGGGTCCGCGACAATGCCATCAGCAGCGCCGTCGTCGGTGACGCCGCTCTTGACTGTCAATTCTGTGAGAGAAGACTTCTCGTCCTTTGGCATCGCGCTGGTCTGCGGTGAGCTCCTTGTTCCGCCATTCGCTTCGTGGCTGAAGTGGTCCAAGTCTCTATACAATCAACGACGATCTCGACGAGGAGTGCGTGTGGATGCACAAATCGCATGACCATTAGTGTGTTTCCTCGTCGTTTCCTATACCCTGCTCATACTTACCAGCGCATCCGTAACTATTCACGGGGACCTGGCGGCTATTCACACCCTCTTCGACGGCATCATATACGGCGAAAACCCCTTCATGGCTGACCGTTCCGACTATGAGCATCCTTCCGAGATCAACACTCGCGCGCCTGGGCTTGCCTACGGACAGCGGTCGATCCTACCCATTACCTTTTTGGCCCCAGCAATAGTCGCGGCCCCAGTGTCGGACCGCAGCCGACGCATCTTAATATACGATGTGGAACGCGTACGCGATGAGGTTCCACGCAAAGAAACGGTGCTCAATCTGCCTGCCAATGCTGGTGATTATTTCCGATTCACGTTTGATGATGCCGCTGACTTGGTTGTCCAGCCAGGATCGTCTCTTTAGCTTCCGTAGGTTCTCTTTGGACGAGGTCGCCGCTTTACCTTACCTCATTTCCCAGCGCATGCGCACCGGGGATGGTAACAACAACGAAGCAGTCCTCGTAGTGGGGGACGACGCCGGTCACGTGATCTTCTGGACAGGGAGATCCGGAGATTCAAGGCCGCGCACGAAGAGGGTTTGGGTGAGCCTCTTGCTCTGAGAGGCGCTACAGCGAGGCTAATAAAAGTTTAGGTCGTTCTGGCACTCGCGACCTCGATCATTGCTGCCATTTCTCTGCGGCGGTTCATCAACTTTGAATCCGGAACCGGGGCCACTACTCCGGCTTCTCCTTCGAATTCCCCTCCTCCCTCGCCGGTTCCGCTGCAAGCTAGGCTTCTTGCTTCTCCGGAAATCGTCCACGGGGGCCGCAATCGCGAGCTCTTCCCCACGAAGGAGCATGATGATCGCGATCGGCAGACAAGGACTGCGACTCGCGACCCCATACTGCCTTCCAAGCCCAAAGAGCTTGCTCACAATTCCGGGGTGGATGTTGCAATTGCTGGGAACGATTTTTCGCCAGTCGTCTCGGAGCATCACTTCCCCACCAATTCGGAGGCGGACAGATACCACGGCGATGCAGGAAACGACGGGGGTGCACCTTTTGGAGCTCTGTCGTAGACGTCCTTGGTCTCGCTGTAGACGCGAATGATGTTTTGCGTGGTCGCGATCTCGTGTAGCTATAGCGCGGTTCATGTACATGTTCGGATGATAACTAGAGGTAAACAGGTAAATGTAGCTACGTAGCCTCAAATTCGACGGGATACATGCATGTACCTACATGCAGGCATGTACCTACGTATACATAGTGGCATGATGCACATGTACAACGTGTACGGACACGCGTTTGCAACGCGAGTGGCCATCCCTACTTGCCGCCGCTGTGAATTCGGATTCCTCTTGCATGCCCTTCGCCAGCACATCTACCCTTGCCGGCGGATTTCCATGGCCCGTGCCTCCGGCTGCGATGCTGGTGAGTGGCCCGAGCTCAATCCTGTGGACCCGACTGACCCGAGACGTGCAGCGAGCAGAGAATAACCTCGAGAAATCGCTGATTGCGCTTCTCGAGCTGCTGGACGACTATCGTGGCGGGGATCCCCGCTGGACCGCCGTACACGCCATGGAGAACATCAGCTGCGTCTATATACAGCCGTCGGGGCTTGACTGGATTACGGTGATGAGCCTCCTTGAGGTCTCCAAGCTTGCGCAAGGCGAGCTTGACTCCCCCGAGTGCGAACAATGCTCCACGCATCTCCCTCCCCATTATTCAGCGTGGATTCTCCAAGATGGTGTTCGACTTGGTTGAGGAGGCCGGGCGGTGTTGGGGCACACATATATCGGATTGGAACACGCCGGCAGCGGAGACAGCGAAGAAAAAAATCCTCAGAAACTTCGCGTTGGTCCAATTTCGGTATTGAGTGGATCTTGGAGGCAAGTTCAATCGCATGTTTCATCCCGACCATGTTGACGGCGGCAGAATGGCGCGACAAAGCATCCATCCCTCCAGGACGCCTGGAATTGGATGCGTGCTCGCAAGTTGACTATCGCGTTAACCCAGAAACACGCAAGCGGACTGCTACGGCCGTTGCGCATCTACTTGCTGTCCCCGTTGGTACTGCTGCTCAACCGGGACTGGGCGCTCAAGTCTATTCGCTCTGCGAGCCTGTTGATCGTAAGGGATTTGCTGTTTCATGTACGGGCATGACTTACCTGGTTGTAGCTGCGTTGGGCCTTGGGATCCAAACCTATGGAGCTTTTGCAAGTAGAGCGGGTCTTCCACCAACTGCTAATTGCCGCTATCAAGGGCAAACACGCGTTATCCGTCGATGATGCAGCAGCGAGCCTCGGGTGTATGACGGTTGGTGATAGCATGAAAACGATTGCAAGCTACTTCGGCGAGCGCCCTTTCCTCCGTGCCTAAGACGTTGCTGAGCTTATCGCGAAGTGAACCCATTGTCCTCCGACGCAATGTGGCCGATTCGGGGAACAAATTGGGTTACGCATCAGCACGCCGGAAGCGAAGAGGCGTCCTTGCGCCAGCAAACAGGCCCCGCGGACTTGTATCTTGCCGGCCCACAACAAAGCGGTCTTCTCCCAGAGGAACCTTTTGTTCCGAAAAGGAAACTTGCGGACACGAGAGCGGCGACGAAGACGGACCAAGAGAAGGTCGACGAAGATTGGTACATCCATTATGGATTGACGTCTCTTGCGGAGCAGCCGTTGGGAAATTTGTCGGCGAGCGACAAGTCGTTTGGGCATAGAAATTTTGGAGTCGAGGTCGCATCCTGGGCTTCGCCGGAAGAGACGTGGTGTATGGTTGACGAGAAACTGGCACATGAGATCGCGGAAGAGTTGGCCCGCCCGCTACTCGAGTAGAGGAAGGTAGACCAGAATCTTCGGGCTCAATCGAATCGTTGTCGACAAGACTGCGAGTGATTTCACCGCATAGACGAGCACGGCGGTGTAGCACCACCAAACAACGACGCGGACAGCTGAACGCTGAGCCGCAGTGAGCGTTCGTCCAGACTCCAGAGTTGATCATGACTTGATGGCCATGGCACGTGCAGATTCCGGGTTTTTCTCAAACCACCAAGCACGGTGAAATCACTGGAGCTTATCGAGGTGCTTCACCTCACCGCCATGAACCCTTCGAATTCAATGCAAACCGAGACTCCGGCAATCGAATGGGTCGGCTCGCTGCGCTACACACAGGGCCGCTTGACCACAGGCCAGGCATTCGAAGACTCGACGCTGTTTCCGACGGACCTCCAATTCTCCTCTCCCTCCGATGGCCGCGTTCGTTCTCGGCGGTTTGTGTATCATGCTGCACGCATGTACGAACTATGGTCAGACAACTCAACACTCCATGTGTTCCCTCCTGGGTTGTCGTTGCGCGGTCCCGCTTTGGAGTCATCCGCGACCGAAAGCGGTTGCCTTTACGATGGATCGCTCGGCCGCTTTGACTTCACGCGCCACGCACAATTTCTCTTCGGCATGCCCGCCTATGCCCCCTTCATCCGCAGACCTTCCCGAATTCCCGCCTCCGATCCTCGCTACGCGATGGGCGCGCCGCTCACTCTCTACTGGACTCACAAAAAAAACACGTATCGAGGATCTCTTTCGGCTGCGGGTGTTGCGGCCGTAGAGCTGGCCCGCCAATCCCTCAATGTAGAATTCAACGAGTTGCGGGATTTCGCCCCGGAGGGCTCCGAGAAGCTCGCGGCCTCTATCCGACGGCTTCAGCCACTCCCTTGCTCGAGAAACTGCAAAAGCCCCAGTCCTGGGCGGATGCAGTCGATATCTGGGGCCAGCTGCAGCGCCTCTTGAGCCAACGGGATGGCTGGGGTCGTTGGATGCGCTATGAGAACGCGCCGCATGCGCCAACCGGGCCCGTGCCTGATGCCGACGACAATCTCATGGGCATTTGGGTGAACCATGTCGACGAAAGTCTTGTGCAGCGATGGAAAGCAGCTCGTGTGCCGTGCTTTGTCGCGGCCATAGTCCCGTATGACCTCCAGGATAGCATTCGGAGCACCACCAACAACAACATCTTGGACTCGTTCATGATCAACACGGAGACGAACCTCGACCTCCAAAACCCGTACTCCCAAGTCGCAGAACGCTCCGTAGCTGCGGGTCATCTGGTGCATGCGTTCGCAACCCACTTTGAAAGGCAGTCGGCATTTGCTGGCCTTCTGGAAGCAACGTTAGATCAACAGCGCCAAGCCCTGTCGCCGATCACCTTGGCCATCCAGCTTGCAGCTTCAACCAACCAGCTCGCTCCCTCCACTTCGAACATGCCCGCCGCTACTCCAGCACAATCTCTCGCGTCTAGCTCTGGAGGGTTTGCAGCTGCCCTCGACCCCGGCGAGGAGTTTGACGATTGGGGAAGCAGCGATGCCGACTCAGATATTGGGGATTATCAGTCGGATCGACCACAGCGACCCGTCGAGCCGAAGTACCAGCCCTCCGAGTGGGTGCCCGAGACCGTGCACGCGGGCCGAGCGCCTTGGTATCGGCCACCACCAGTTGTGCCTGATCCGCAGCCGAAACGGGGACAAAAGCTGCCCCCGGTCAAAAAGTTCACCCAAGGCACCATGGCCGACGGTGGTACGGCGTGGTTTGAGTCTAATACCGTTAGAGTTCAAGACGACGGGATGAATCGGCGCTACTGGTACGACCGCGATCACAGGAGATGGCTGTGCTTTCCCCACCAAAAGATGCCAGCCATTGACACCCCTGGCGTAGTTGACGAGATTCGATTTGGGCGGCCGGCTCCCCCGCTATTCGTATTTGTTCGGGGCGAGAAGAACGACTTCGTGCCGACCCGGCCTTCGCGCTGGATGTACATGCGGCCGTCCCCACGCAAAGGGCAAGTCGGTGAACCATCCCCGCCCACCATCGACCAGTTGCCGGAATTGCCGCCAACAGAGAAAATGGACGTCGACCTCAGCGTCGCAGCGCCATCAAACTCTGCTATTCCCGGCCCTCATGATCAGGCTGAGCCGGAGTCTGTGGCACCAGTTGCCGCCATGGAGGTCGACGAGAGTCAGGCACCAGTCTCGGGCCCAGGTAAAGACGCCCCGTACCATCCAGCAAGGGCGATTCTGACTTTAGACGCAGCTGTGATGGTCGAGAGCGAGATGGAAGTCACCCAGCTCGAAGCCGACGAGTGGATCGACGTCGCCCAGATGGATGTTGCCAAAGGTAATGTCGCTATATCCCTCCAAAAAGCCCGTCACTAACAATTGAAGCAGCTGCGCCCGTCATCGAAGACAAGGAGCTCGAGGAGCACCAGACCCATGTCTGGGGGCAGCAAGGTAAAGGACTCATTCACCAATCAAATGTCAATCTGACTTGCTCTGAAGTAGTTGCTGTCGTTGCAGACCATCCGCTCGAAGATCCGCTTGAGGAACGTGTCGATTTTGAGGTCGATGATGAGCCGTATGATGAGCACGCCGAATTGCAGAACGATTCGGCACGTGCTGATGGCAAAGGCGTGCAGAAAGCTTTCTTTCATGCCGATTCTGCTTCTGCCAACAGCGGAAAGGGTGAGGCTGCTGCGCCGCGAAATCTTTCGTCGGTCCACGACACTGGGGACGCTGAATCCGCTGGGGTGGATATGTTCGAGGTCGAGTTCCACGGGAATGATTTCCCCACAGCACGAGAAGTTTACAACTCGCCCGGCGTCAACCTGGCGGTAAATATATCCGGTCTCTCTCAGTGGCCAGAGGTCGTACGCGCGGCAGGCTCCGTGTTTCTCCGTTTCGAGAGCAGCAGCCACGGGGAGCGGATTGCGGAGGAGTTGCGTCAAGAGTGGTGGGCCGCTAGCGTGAACGCGGTGGACTTCCAAACATGGCTGACGGCCCAAGAGACCGTTCAATCCGAGGACGACTTCTGGAACTCCGCCACTGAACGCTCTCGGCAATGGCCAGTCTCACGACCAACGCCAGTACCGCACCCTGCTCGTCAAGATGAAGTGCAAGAAGGCTCTCCGCGAGTACAAGAACGGCCTATTCGTGATCCCCGCTCTCAGTCGGGTCGACGGCGGTCGACGTCCCGCTCCTCGAGTCGCTGCTCTCCCCGACAAGACCAGAATCGCCCCCACTTTCCCGGGACATACGGGACTCGTTACAGATCTCGTTCTCGCTCCCGGAGTCGCTCTCCCCGACAAGACCAGAATCGCCCCCACTTTCCCGGGACATACGGGACTCGTTACAGATCTCGTTCTCGCTCCCGGAGCCGCTCTCCCGAGCGAGATTGGGATCTTCGCTCTCGGCCTCGGTCTAGCTCCCCGAGCCGCAAGCGCTACCGGTCCCGGTCCCGCTCTCCTCAGCCATTGCGCCATCGCTCTCGCCTTGCCCAACGAGACCGCCGTGGCTCTCGTTCTCGCTCTCCCACTCGCTCTCCTCAACGAAGCTGCTCTCGTGTTCCCGTACGCCGTTGGCAAGAACCTGGTCCTACTTCAACCAGCTGGGCGCGAGGAGAGCAAGACGGGACTGAACCCAGACGGGGAACTCTGTCCCTTCTGGACAGAATGGAAGCGCCGCAGCATCAAGATCTCACTGCCCGCCGTTCGCCACCACCACCTCGTCTTCTGTCTAACCAGCAGCGCCCTCCCAAGAAGACTACCCATGGTCAGCTGCCCGTGATCAAGACGTACCAAAGGCAACGCAAAGATGTTTTTCGAACCATCAATCATAATGTTGCGCTGGCAGAGGCGAAGGTCAAGGCTGCTCAGACGGAACATGAACGGCGTCAAGCTGTTGAGCAGCTGGAGGTGGCCAAGAGCAAGAAGAACGCGTGGATGACCCAAAACCCCGACTACGACCCTCTTTCTGGCTTGAACCAGAACGTGAAAAATGCATGGGATCGGATGCGCCGGGCTCAGACGGTGGAGGGCCGAGAGCAAGCCAGGGCGCTGGTGGAGAAGGCCGAGGAGGAGAGAAAACACTGGCTGCAACGCCATCCGGACTACAAGCCTCGCGATCGTTATGTGCTCCCGTAGTGTAGTCTGCTGTATTTCTAACTGTACATAGTGACTTGCGCGTGTTGTTGTACTATACTGTACATAGATGATAGATCCTACATTAACTCGCATTTTATCTTATTCTGGGAGGGATGCGAAAGTGGGTGCGAATTTCGGATCATGATGATCACATGTACTACATGTTCTTCGCATTCAACCTTCGCCCGAACCGCCGCCTCGACGCTCCGGCCCACTCTTATTATCCACGTCCGACCGGCCGTGTGATCACTGGCCTCGGTTACCGTTCGCAGAGAATGCTTTCATTCTTCCCTAAACCCACATGTACGGGACTCGCGGAATCCTACCGAACCACGGCCGACGCTAAGCTCGGCAATTATGCCCTCGACGGTGTTGGTCAACGAGAACTTCCCGAGAGTTGACTGAGCGACTTGCGAGGCGACCACCTTTCGCGCTCGAGTAGCTATCCTGAAATTTGAAGTCGCCAATGAGAACCATGCAGACCCGCAGGTGCGCATGCGCAAGCCTCGAATTTATTTTTGGCTCTATACTTACGTGCCGCGATAGATGGCCAAAACCCGGACACATTTCTGGTCCGCATGCACAACGTCTGCGACGCAAGCACCGGATGCTATCATTCGGAATAGGGATGTGTTCATCCCAATTATCAGCTCTCTGGTGAAGGGAAATCGCGGCGAATCGTCATTGAAAAAAGAAATACAGCATATCTACTCCCAAGGCATCATTCACCTACTCCGCTTTTTTGTGCCAGTCGGCCTTTACAAGGGTGCCTTCCACGGTCGGCCTCTTGAGAAAGGTTGCGGTAAGCCAGGCATAGTGAGTGCCTGGGTATTCTGCCCGCCGCTTGACGAAGACACGGCTTGGGTGGATGGGGTGCCGAATATATGGAGCGGAGAGATTCTTGTAGTTGTTGAAGTCGTCGGAGAAGTCGGTCCAGCTGTCGCGCTCCGGAGCATGACGATACCAGGCCTGAGGATTTCGACCCACCACCCGATGAACATAAATATCCCCGGCGTGGTACGGTGCGGCCAGGTTCTCGGGTGGGGAGTTGATGGGAGCCGCTCCAGTCCCGTCCCATTCGGCGAACAAGGGGTCCTTCGTATGAGTACGAGCCGGCTCAATGGACTGCGGCTCCTTATCTTCTGTCGTCTCCGCAGGTTGAGCAGCAGGCTGCTGAGTCGGTGCAGGCTGTGAACGGACGGGCTGCGCTGCCTTCGTCCGAGGTGCTGCTGGGGACGGCTGCGGTTCAACATGGGTGGTCTGCGAGGCGCTCCGGGAGGTGGTAGCTGGTCCGGTGGTGTTGGTTTTGCGGACCGACGGAGGAGGTGTCAGCAAGGTGGTGCCGCGAGCTGGTCCTGGCGACGCAGGAGGAGTTGGAGACTCGTCGTCCTCACTCGAAAACCCAAGCACGTTGCTATATATCGTCAAAAAAAATCTCAACAAGCCATATATATCGCACACCTGATGTTCGAAGCTAGCTCCGCCAAGCGCGCCCGTTCCGATTTCGCGATGTGCGCCATCAAGACCGTGAGGACCTCGGACGCCTGCTCCGACTTCTCAAGAATTTGAAGAAGGCTATGGAGCGATTTGTTCTCTTTGAGAACAACGGCTTTGAGCAAGCTGCGCATGCGCACTTGAACCTCACTCGGAAGAGGAGTTCTACATGTTATCAGCGCAAGTCATAGAAGGCGAGAAACAATGAACCTAACACCCTCCGATTTGAGTGGGTTGCGAGGGTCGATGAAGGTCGCCGCCTTGGGCTGGACAAAATTATCAGCGTCGGCTGACGATCGCGCGATTGACGCACGTCTCGCTGCACCAGACTTAGTTTATCATAGTCGGAAGCGGCCGACTTCGACCTCGATTCCAGGAGAGTGGTGGTTGGACGCCGGGGGCCAAGCATGCGCAGGTACATGGTGGTTGCGGGCTCTGTGGAAGGTCGTCACCGCCTCCTGACCTGAGGTTTTTGCCGCGTGTTCTGTTTTGACGTCCTTGGTCCAATCCTTTGACGTTCTTGGCCATGGCCCGCTGTGATATAGGTTCTATCGCTCGATCTCAAACGGAGGTGTCATCACTCCCGTCTGTTGGTGTTTTCAACCAAAGCCATAATGCGGATGGAGAGCGATGACGAATACGACGTCTCCTTCGAGGGTCGGCATGACTTCTTGTGCGTACAATCAACTCGACTCCAGGCCCATTAACCTAACGGCAACAGCAGGGACGACGAAAACCTCGGTAGCGAATACGCAGAGACCTCTCGCGCTGCCTCGCCAATTGGCCACTCCAATCCATTGCCTTCGAATTCGCAGAGAGCGAGCGGCTCTGCGCAGCCAAATTCGCGAACCCAAGGACCCGCTCCCGAAGTCAGTTACTTTCTGCGTTGTCGGGTCTATTCTCATGTCGCTCGCAGCAGCCCTGGGTCACTCTTGACCGGCATTTGCTTCTCGAGCGAAAGATGGATGACATAGGCCGCAAGCTCGACGCGTTCATCAACGACTTCCCAGCCAAGGACGCGCACCCACTGGGTGCTACAAACTCCAGTCATTCAGGCCCGCGCGCTCGTGCTCAGCCTCATCACGCTCCCCCTCCAGACGCACAGGGATGCCCCTCGTCCTGCTACGTCTAATCGCGATCATCCAAACCGACCTCGGCGAAGGGCCGTGGAGGTCAATAATTTCAAAGTGCGTCCTCCAAATTCGGCCTCCACCGTCAAGGAACTCAGCGATCATTAGGCTCAAGTGCGCAAGTCCTTCGAAAAGCTCATTCCCCTCGAGCATCGACTCGATGTTACCGTCACCACGGCGGACCGCCATGCCTATGCAGCGCGTTGTAGTGCTCATTCCACCGCTGAAGCAACCACGGCGGAAGAATTCCGCATCGATATAGCATCCGGGGCCACTTCGCCTTGGAATGCGTCTGCACGACGCGTCTTCACCGCGTATTTCTATCGGTCCCGAGGTATTCCTGCGTCCAGTGCGACGACGCGCGCCATTCGCTTAGCATTCAATGGGCATATAAAGTACCTCCGGCGACTCTTCAAGGAGAAGCAAAGGAGCATCATCGAATTGGCTGCGAGGAGGAAGAAGGGTAGGGTGAGCACTCGCCGCCAACATGTATGTGCTCGTCCATGCTTTCGCGCAGTCGTAACTGAGCCGGCTCAGACCTATCAGCAGCGGCTGCGAACCGTAGAAACGACCCCGCTGCTCGCGCACCATCTGGAGGTGTTGCTCTTGTTGGGACCAGATGGCACTTCAAGCGACGAATCAGACGATGAATACCCCGGGTTGTTTCGACGGCATACAATGCCTCACTTATCATCCGAGTGTAGAGAGTGGAAAAATAGGCTGGATTCCGTAGGAGTGCTCCAGGCGCCCGCATCCATTCCTCGTCGGGGCAATCATGCACGGATCCGGACCGCGTCCACAATTGTCTCCCGGCGCCGTCCCTACACGCCGGGCCTTCCTGTCAACGCGCGTACGACCCGACATGGCTGGCCAGGAATCAAGTTGCGCGGACTTTGCAAGTCGGCCCTGAGCACGACTTCTCGATCCCCGCGGAGCTTTTTGTGAATCCCGTTCGTCAGGAGCCCTTTTATTGTCTGCAGTTGGCTGAACTCGACCTCAGGATTCGGAATCCTAGCAGAGAGCCGCTGGCGGACTTGGACTGCCTTCACATTGTTCGTATCTGTACCTTGCAAAGAAACTCGACTGGAATCAGTCACGTGTGTACCATCTTGGTGCACCCTCACCTCGTCTGACTTGGCAGCACGCATACCCCGGCGCTGGTCTGCTCTCTGCAGAATGAGGTCATTTTGACGCCTGAAACGACGTACTCCCCCCGGCCGCTGCCGTCCGCGCCTTGGTGGTGGTGGCATTCGCTCAATCAGGATGGTTTCTTCGCTATTCCTTTCTCGACCATCCTCGGTCTCACGACATCAAGACCGTGAGGCCATCGATGAGACCTCATCTCCTTCAACCACCATCGAGAATGCCTTCGCCTAGCTCCCGCGACCTCGAGGACCAGATTCGGGCGCAAAGGCGGAGAGCCGAGCTTGCGACCATTTCTGCTCAGCTGGAGCAGTCGCGGCTCGCTGACTTGTGTGCTCAGTTGGAACAAACACGGCTCAACGAGCTCAAGGCGCAAGATGCTCCGAAAACGCGTCTGCCGCGCGAAAGACCATCACCGGTCCAGAAGGAGGGGCAGAACAATGCCTATGTGGTCTTTCGGGGCAAAAACGTCGGCCCTATGTCGTCCATGTGAGTGCTCAGCCTATCTCAATCATACTCTTTGACTGATAACGAGGAATGCTCAGGCAGCAGGTCCTTCAGAACATCGGCGGCGACTTCCGTGCTTGGGCATTCCAAGGATATCCGACGATGGATGCGGCCAAGGAGGCATTCAAGGTCGCAGAGAAGGCGGGTTTCACTTCGACGACGAGCCTGCCGTTGGGTGATCTCCCCGTCACCATCGGCGCGCCGCGCCCCGTCCATTCTTCTGATCTCAATAAACAAGCGCGCATGGCGGGCCGCGCCTACAATGACCTGTGGTACGTTTCTTATATTGGTATCCGTCCTGGCGTCTATCCTACCTGGTTCGTGGCTTTCACGGAGAATGCGCTCATTCTGACACTACCTAGGATCGAGTGCTCGATGAGTTCCGAGTGGGTCGTGGATGGTGATTGGCAGAAGTTCGCGTCTTTTGAAGATGCCTCGGGCGGCGTATAAACAAGCCAAAAAAGCGGGGGAGACGCGACAATCGCGGGTTGCATGTCTGGCCCCGGCACGGGTGTTGTTGTAGTATCCACTTGCTTCTCTTTTGGACTAAATCGCAGCGAATAAGTCGATGTGCGGATCGTTTGAGAGAATCATGATTTGAGGTCACAGTCACGTGTTGGGCTTCCACCTCTCCCCTCGACCCTCATGATCATACCTTTTCGGAACCGTTCTCCCGACCCCCGACTGTGCCGGTGCTGTTTCGCCGCTTCCGCAGAGGATGAGATCATCCTGGCCCCCTGCCGTGCAATCACTGGCTTTGAGTTCCGACTGGCGAATAGCCCGTTCTCTCGACTGTACCGGCCGGTTCGCTGCCTTCAGATCTAGAGGACGAGATCGTCCTGACAACTTGCCGTGGAATCACTGGCAGCTCTTCGCCTAGTTTGTGACCACCGCGTCCACATTCGTGAATTGGCTCAGAGTTCATGTGTGTGTTTTTTCATTGGAAAGCGCATTATTCAACCAAGATTTGCAGTGACAGGCCTAGGACGTCGAACGTCGAACAATTGGACAGCCTCATGCCCGCCGCGCCTATCGATACGTATATATCTAGATCTGCTTGCGCATGCACGGCTTGCACCTCTAATCCCTTCATGATCAAAACCATGTCCGAGCACATTCTCTTCGGCTGGCTCATGCTTATAGCAAAGGCTATCGTCGAGGTCCTCAAGCCTCTCGTGGCTCCGCAGCTCTTGGACGCGTTCGCCGTTACCATCCTCATTATGGTGTTGGCCAAAATTGGCGCAAATGCCTTCTCAACGCACCTCAGCCCGACAGTTGCGCATCTGCGGCCCGTTCTCGAGCGCGTGCAGAGATCCCGGCAAGAGCTCACCGCTATTATGGGCATCCACTGCCGCGATCCTCCTGACGCGCGGCTCTACCAGCGGCGCATCCACGAGCTTGCCTCCGTCGAAACCCTCCTCCTCGAATGCATGCGGCGGCTATCGGGTGGCCCAGACGGCGATTGCATTCTGCCCAACGAGATTTGGGAGCACATTTTCCGGCTCTATTCCGACGATGGGCGCCAGGAGTTCACGGTGCTCCGATTGGTCTCTAGGCGTTGGAATGCAATCATATCCACCACGTCCTCGCTTTGGCCGACCGTGCGGATTCCACCTTTACTCCTCGAACGCACGCTCGGCCGCATTTCCCCGGACTTCGTCAACCTTCGGGGGTCCTTCAGTTACCTCGAGACCACTTCAGCTCCATTCAACGTGGTCCTGGAGAGCCCCGTTCCTCTGGACGTGGGGGTCAAGATGCTAGCGTATCTGTGGACGATGGAGAGTCGGTGGAAAAGCATCAGCGGCTTCTCGCTCCTTGATTTTGCGGAGGCGAACCTCGGATATCCTCTGGACCCGACCTCTCCAATGCTGCAATCTCTGGTCGCAGTGGACATCGCGGAGAGTACGGACTTCGATGGAAGCGAGATCCTTACTTTTGCCCAGGCATCTGCGCTGCGTAAAGCCACGTTGCGTGGCGCTCCTCTCAACATGATCGTCCTTCCTTGGGCGAGATTGGAGTCCCTGCACCTTTCCAAGCTCTCTTTTTACCAATGTGTCCACATCTTGGCCGAAACTTCCCTTGTTTCCGAGCTCACATTCACGGGCATCATCTTTGGCGAACCTGAGCACGCCCACTGGCCGCTCGTCTGCCCTACTGTGCGCACGCTGACCTGGGATCTTACTCGCGCCGCCAACATCACTGCCGCGTTTCGATTCCCTCATCTCGAGACCTTGGCCATCACCGCCCACGAACGCGAAGTGGAACCGCCGAACTTCACTCTGACTTCGGCGTTCGCAATCCAATTGCACGCGCTTTTGGATGCGGCCTTGTTTGCTCCTTGGTCGACTTTGTCGTCCCTTGAGCTGCGCGAGGTCGAGCACGCAGAGGATGTGATTCACATCGGGCCTCGTCTGCCGGCCCTACAATCACTTCGGGTCCACTGCGCCCACACGAGCGTTCCTGAGACAGGCTGGCGCATTTTCTTCGCAGTGCGGGAGCACGGCGAGTTTACGAACCTGTTGGAGTTCGAACTGGATGTATTCCAACACGCGCATGAGCTCCCGATTGCGATACTACAGGACGGGGTGCGCTGGGATAAATTTGTCCTCAAGTGCGCGCGGTTAGGATGGGCGAGAGAAACAGCGCTGCGTGCGGAAATGACGCGTTGCAGTGGGTCGTGTCGAGTTCAACTGATTACCTACGATGTCTAGAAATCTCGGCGCGGGACCTCGTAGTTAACCTTTGACTTCCGGAGCTGCGGGACCTTGAGTTTGTCGGGGTTTCAAGAAGCAACGATTGAATGACCCTTCCATTGCGCCTTCCTTCGAAAACCGTCGCGCGTATATACGCTGCAGGTGCGCATGCGGTCGGCCCCGCTCACTCATAACCATCATGGCCGGGCCCACCAAGCGCGACAAGAACAACTTCCAAAACGTGAGCTCTTCCGAGGCCAATGCTTCGTTCTATAGTTCATCTTAGGCGAAAAACCGATTCTTCCAACTCCTCGACGATGCGAAATGCGTGACGGATACTCCGTGCATGGTCGACACCGACAACCTCCATGCTGCGGTCGTCCCATATCAGCTTCATGCTGAACACGCCCTTGAGTTTCAGATGCTCGTCAGCCAAAAGCATTGTCGCCTCTCAACGCTAACGCCGACTTAATTCCCCCGATCCTCGTCCTAACCGACAAACGGTGAGATTATCTCCGTTTTCCTCTTCTCTTGCTGAGATTCGTGCAGCCCCGGAAGTTCACCTGGGTCCAGATCCGCGCGACGGCGCACCTTCGACACAAGGGGGATTGCCGTGTCAACATCGGCGACGAAGAGGACGAGGAAGAGGGCGAGGAAACGGATATTGCAATGAGCGACAATGATCGCGTGGTGCGTATACATATCTCAAGTGCTGGCTAGGTTTTTGGATTGAATGAATGCAAACAGGATGGAATTGAGGACAATACCGAGGAGTCCTTGATGGAAAATGTACGTCCTTTCTCCTCGCCATTTACCAAGCTAATAATCTGATCCAGGACATATTGCTCATTAAACGCGGCCGAATGGAGGCGTTCACCGCCGAGGTCGGGAGCATCGCGACCTTGGTGTCGACGGGGACTGCGCCGGAGGAAATCAAGAGAAAACTCGAGCATTTGCAGTTGGAGATGAAAGCCACTCGTGACCGCGCAGTGCGTACAATGAAAGAGTTTCGTACCAACACCCCAACTAGATAAATCCCAACGTGTCGTATGTACAGCGCATTTTTGTCCCATGCAAGACTGCGAGGAACGAGTGTGAGATAAGACGACGAGGGACCTTGTAAACGCGACTGCTTTCGCGCTTGACCTCGAACCGACGCGTTCGGGTCACGGCAGCTTGCTCGTTTTGGTTCTCTAGCTCCCCTTGCATTCATGTTTGGCGCTTCAGCACCCACAGCGTGATCGCTTTCCTTTTCCAGACGCGAGACGTCTTCTCATGATCACAAGTTTTGGCTTGATCCTGGACCACGACGACCTCGGCTGCGGGTGCTTTCATCTGCATAAATCGCGGTGTTATCACTAGCGACTCATATAGCTGGAGGGGTTCCAACAGCTTGGAAATGTACGAAGTCGACCCTCTAGACGACTACGCGGATGCCGTGTACTGCGATTGCAACTATTACTGCAATCCAAGCTCCCCCAGAGTCCCTCGTACAACGCGGAATAACCACCGGAAGGACGCCGAGTCAGCGGCAGGCCATCGTTTTTCGCCTTACGAGCGCCAGCGACGGCAGAGGGCAGCCGAGAGGGAGGCCAATCGCACTCAAACTTCGGCTTCTGCTCAGACCCAGGATCCGCCGCTGGCCGCTTCGCCTCCGGATGTTGTCGAGCTCGTTGAGGCTGAACTACGAGCTCGGCAAAGTCGTTACATCACCCAATTTTCCATCCCTCTCGCCTTCCAAGAGAAACCTGCCGAGAAAGAATATTCCCCTCTGGCCGAATGGAACGTGTTGAAGCCCAATTCGCATCATCCACTCCGCCCCGACCACCCCAACAATCAACGTCTACTGGAAAACGAGGAACGCCTCCACGTACTGCATCTACTCATAGCAGGCAGGTCTGACGCCGATGAGCGAAAGCGCGCTACCCTGGATGCAATCACTTGGGAGATACTTGCCTCGGACAAGGAAAAGCAAGCGCATTGGGAACATCAACGGCTGCATGCAGTCAAAGGCGAGCACGTCGTGCTAAATGGTGTGTTTACATTTGCAATAAACGGTTCTGGGCTCACTAGCTTCAGACGCGCCTTTCGTTCACCGCCCGATGGACGCTACTGTGTTGGCCGCGTTGGTCACCACGGCGATGGCGTCCAATGTCTACCACCTGCCTCGAATCGGCGCCAACATTACTCTCGCGGGATTTCGCGACGTGCTCAACACCCTTCCCGGATTTCAACGCTTCATGAACAAGATCCCTCGGGAGATAGACACCGTCGCAAACATCCTCAACCTCAATGCCGCAACAAGATCATACGCAGTGTGCCCCCATTCTGCCTGCCGTGGCCTGGTTCTCGAATCATCGCTTCGCAAAGATATGGGCGCCCAACCACCGCGAATCTCTTTCTGCAAAGTCGTTCGGCTTGACGGGGTGTGCGGGCAAGCCCTGACCAAGACCCAAACAACCTCGACCGGCAAAATCATTGCCAGGCCCATCTGTACCGTCGTGCTGCAGAGTTTTGCAGACTGGCTTGGACGTCTTCTTGCTCGACCCGGAATCGAAGAACGTCTGGTTCGCTACCCCGCTAGTATCGATCCCCACCCAATGGCGCCGAGCACGTTGACCGACGTGTGGGGTTCGCCTACTGTTCGCAACCTCCGTGGAGCCGATAACTTGCCCTTCTTCCGACGCGAGTTCTTCCACGATGCGCCTGGCCCAGAACTACGTCTGTTGCTCACGTTGGCTGCCGACGGCTTCAATCCGAACGGCAACTCGACGGCTAAACAAACAAAATCCTCGAAAGGGTTTTGGATTGCAGTGTTGAATCTTCCTCCTGACGAGCGGTTCAAACTTATGAACCTGTTTTTTTTTGGGCAGTCATCCTCATCCCACTCCCTCTGTCAATGCAGAAGGCCCTTCCCTGCTTTCAGTCATTTGTGGAGAGTTAAAGACAGCCTACGACCCGGGTCTCTTTTTCTCCCGTACTCACGACTACCCTAACGGCCGCTCTCTACGTGCAATGGTTGGGTTTAACGTTGCCGATGCGTTAGGGCTTCGCGAGATGACGGGTGCAAGCTCAATAACGTCGAAGTGGTTCTGTTGTAACGTGTCACGGCACAACATCGAGGATCTCAACATCTCGTCCTGGCATCCGCGACCGGCTGCCAAGCTGGCCAAATATGTCCAGGAGTACAAGGACGCGGAAACGCTTGCAGCACGTGAGGAGGTGCGACGGCGCACCGGGGTCCGCCCTTCTGACTTGGGCTTGTTGCCTTACGCGGACCAGCTGTCTCCCTCCCCCGTCGAGCCCATGCACAACCAGGACCTCGGTCTAATCCAGCAATACTGCCGCAACTGGTGGGAGATCGACGAAGAACGGGACGGCGGCGACGGGTCGGCCCCTCGTGCAGTTCCGCCACCGACTCTGCAGCTCGAGACATTGCAAGCCGACATTCGTTTGCTTCTCGATCAGTTCAATCGGTGTCGCCTCGACTATCCCAACGATTTCGGCAGCAAAGATGAGGAGTGGTGGAAGGAGTTGTTGCACGACAAAATGCAAGGCTCAAAGGCCGACAAATATCGCCGCTTGTGGTACCTCTGCAAGTCTCTGGAGTTGCGAACCAGGGAGGTCCCAGTAATGCATCCTTATTTATTTATCGAATTGCAAAATGGGTTTGTCTTCTGCGTGTAGTATTAGTTCTTGCCTGCTGAATGTCGCGCAGGTGCGCCAACGAACATTTGACGAAGTCAAGAAATTCGCTATACCTCCAGTGTCATCACCAGGAGTATCCGAGGCGACCGTCCTGAACTCGGCATTACTCGCCTTGCAAACAGCATTCCCGCAAGTATCAGACGCAATGGGGCGCGAAAAGCAACAGAGCTGCCTCAACCTGTTGCGTCGCGTCTATCGTAGCGGGGGTGTCAGTGTGCCGGGGGACTTCAAAAAGGATGTATTCATCCTGCTGTGTCGCACGCTCAAGATCAAGGACGCGGAGGGTAAATTTTTCGCCGAGAAAACTTCGGCGACCAAAGAGGACATGTTCAATGCCCTTCTCGCCGACGAGAGTATCAGTACCGGTCGCCATGAGATCCAGAAAACGAAAATCGATGCGGGAAAGGGCGCCGTTCTGGGCCGCAACGTCATGGAACAAATCAAAGCCGACACTGAAGCGACACAGTTGCCAACATGGCTCACGCGCGCACCCAAGGGCTGGGGTACCAAAGCATTTGGCAAGCTCAGCGCCGCCCAATGGCATACCCTATTCCTCGTCCACTTCCCATACTCCATCATCTGCCTTTGGCACACAGACCCCTCCGCCCGCATGAGAAAACTCTTGCGCCACGCCTTGCGGCTGGTGGAGATCATTCAGATGGCCTCACTCCGGGAAATCACGCACGAGCTCACGCTCAAATACCGCGACGAGTATGAGAAATGGTTTGGCGACCTGATGGAGCTCTTCCCGGACGAGAATGTTACACCTACCTTTCATCAGGGCGGCCACATCGGGATCAATCTTGAAAAGCTCGGGCCTGCGCACTCTCGAGGCGCGCAATTCTATGAGCACTTCATCTACCTGATCCACCAAGTCAAGACCAATAGCAAACCCAACGGTACGCGTTTTGCTCTCCTCATACAACTGCATTGAATGAATCGGCGGGCAGGCCAAATGGACGGCACATTCCTCCGTAGTCTTGCGCGTCAGGCGAATCTCCTGGCGTTGCTTGAGCACGATGAGACTGTGCGAGCCGTTGCAAGCCAGGCCGTTGACGCGTTTACGAAGGCAGCTGAGTACGAGCAGCAACGTGATGCAGGGCACGCCTTGGCCGCGTCATACGGTCTTGGAATCTTGTTCGCTGGAAGCAAACCGGTCGTTGGTCTCATAGACCCCTTACACAACCACCTTGTTTACGCCCAGAAGAAGAAAGTCGCAGCGATGGACGTTGACTCGGAACCATCCTACGAGGCTCGGAGGGTGGACAAAATTGGAAATCACAGGCTGGCTTTGCCGTGAGGAGCCCGACGTCGACAAGTTCGTCATCGAGCCTTCTCATCTCAAAGGACATTTTGCACGCAAGCCTCACAAGAAAGTTGTCGCTGGGGTCTCGAGAGCATTCACCCACGTCCGGCCACTTGTTAAGGTGAGCGTTCTCACCTATGCATTGCATCCGGCTCATGGAATGGACCAGTATGTTTCTCTGCTTCGTGAAGCCCAGTTCAGAGAGCTGGCGAATGACATTGAGTCGGTTTCATCGGACGATCCTCTACTTATCTAGCATGTATACCTTCTTGAATTCGGTCTGTACCACTCGTATATCCTTGAGAAATCGAAGTTGACTGTTTGCAATTGGTGAGTGCAATCAGTCACGTCCTCGTTAACACTTCTCTCCGTACCGCTCACCTCGTCTGGCTTTGGCCCGTTCTCAACCTCAACGACCCTGGTCCGCCTCTCTGCACAGGATGAGATCATCCTGACGCTTGCGCCGACCGTTTGGGGGCCATTGGCCGTGTCATCACTGGCCTCGAACGTGTACACCGGACAACCCTTCGCTGGCTCTAGCCCGTTCTCAACTACAACGGCGTCGAGAGCTTTGCATCCTCCGCCTCTGCTTAGGATGAGATCATCCTAATGCTCGAGCCGACCGTCTACGGCGGCTCTGGCCGTGTCATCACTGGCCTCGGATATCGGACAACCTTCAAGTGGCTTCGCTGAGCACATATTATCCGCCTTTGAAGCTCACACGGGTGGAGATTGACTAGGTGCGTGCACTGGAAGCGCCTTTGATTACTTCCACCCACTAACTTTCGATTGAGTTCGCTGCAGCCAATCAATCCTTTCACGGCTTTCAATCGCCTCTCACCAGCCTCTCCCTTTCTGAACGCCTGCCCCCCATGGACGAAGAGCCGCCTAAACTCCTGGCCGCCTGGCTTGCGCTCGTAGCAATGGCTATTCTCGAGCTCCTCGAGTCAATCTCACCCTCGCTTGCCACTGCGGTCGCAATCGTGTTTTTGGCTAGATCTGGCTCAAACGTATTGGAAAGGCACAACATAATCCAATGGCCGGCCGTTGACCATCTGCGAGCCTCTCAACAGCGCGTGCAGACGGCCCGGCAGCAGCTCTGGGCTGTCGTAGGCGACCCCATGCTCAATCGCGTCGCTATTGGGCGTTCAAGACGCCGAATGGACACACTCTACCATGTCGGAAATCTTCTCTCATGCATCCACGACCTGCTGGACGATCCAGACAAGCCTTCGGGCGACAGCATCCTCCCCAACGAGATCTGGGTGGAAATCTTCCAGATCTATTCCGATGCTGGGCGGAACGAGTTCACTCCCCTCCGAGCGGTCTCATCCCACTGGAATCATCTTATCTCCACCACCTCCTCGCTTTGGTCCACCGTACGCTACGCTCAGCTACCGCTGGACGAATACGAAGATGCAGCTATGAGGGCAACTTTCGACGGCATCATGGCCACCTCGGCACCCTTCAATGTGGTCATGGAAAGTTCGGTTGAATTGGAGGAGAGCACCGAGGCGCTGGTGCATCTGTGGACGATGGCGAACCAGTGGACAAGCATCAGTGGCTTCTCGTGGCTCGATTTCGTGGAGGCGAGCCCTCACATGCAGCTTGCCATTCCACTTGATCGTCTTGTTGCAGTGGATATCGCGGCCGACTATTGCGTCGAGGAAGACGCCTCGCTCGAGATCTTTGCAAATGCACCTGCGTTGGTCAACGCCTCACTGCGAATCCCTCTTCACAAGATCATCCTTCCCTGGGGGGCAACTGACATCTCTGCACCTCTCGGAACTCTTCGTCTCCCAATGCGTCAAAATCATAACAGAAACCTCGCCGTGTCCGACCTCACCCTCACGAAGTTGCTGTATTCCAGCGCCATCTCAGCGCTAGAGAGTGACGTCTCAGTGCTCACTTGTGCCAGCGTGCGCAGCCTTGCGTGGGATCTCACTGCCAACGCCAACTCGGAGGTCGTCGACTCGTTCCGATTCCCTCGGCTCGAGGTTTTCGCCGTTACCGGCCACAGCCAACACATCATCGTTTCACCAACCTCCACCAGGACCTCGGCGCTGGAACTCGAGCTCACCGATGTTATGAATCACGACATGTTCGTCCCTTGGACGACTTTGACCACGCTGGAATTGCACCAGGTCGACAATGCAGAGGACGTGATCACCGTAGGGTCACGTCTGGTCTCCATTGAGACACTTCGGGTTCATTGCTCTTCCCTGAGTCCCTGGAACATCTCTTGGGATATTCTTGCCCCGCTGGCCTCGCCCGACCTGTTCCCCGCGCTGCTCGAGTTGGAATTTGATGACAGATACTGTTGCGCAGATTTCGAGGCCGCAATCATCTATTTCCTAGAGGAGAGGGCAGGTAAGGCGATGCAGAACTTTGTCTTCAAGTGTTCGCGGTTGGGATTGAAAAGGGAAGCTTTGCTGTGGGAGAAAATGCAAAGCTGCAGAGGGTCTTGCAGAGTTCTTTTGCATACTTACGACGTTTAGTATCCAATACCAAGGAAGCATCTCAGTTGTACGCCCTGTACTTTTGTTCAAGTCATCGTATACCTACTAAAGTAGCAAATTACATTCGTATACGACAAGCAAAGACTACGAGACCGACACGAGCCAAGCCTATGATTACTCCGTTGAGGTGGAAGATACATTTCATTCAAATTCATACATCAGGTTTTACAACGTCCGAATCCGCGGTCGACGCCCCTGCAGCCGCAACTTTTCTACGCCAGTCCTCGATGATATCCTTCACATCGCTGTCCTGGATGACCGGGACCATGAGCGACGGGTCGAGGACACATACATCCGGCCACGGATACTTGATCTTGTCGTTTGGGTTGAAGCCGGGCCCATAAGTGTAGTCGGAGGGCCAGTGCGCGGGTGGTGTGTGGCGTGCAGTGTAGGTGGTCCCTTCCGATGCGTGGTCGGAGCCTTCGTCAACATTCCCAGCGGTCATTTCTGCAAGTTTTTGGTTAGATTCAGACGACGGCAGGAAAGTGCATGAGAGACCTTTGCGCGGACTCTTGCCGCTGCCGCCAGGCTGCCAGCTGTTTTGGTTTTCGCCATGGGACGGCCCCTCGTTCTTATCGCTGCTGGGCCCGCCATTCCCGTGGCCGCTTCCCGCCCGACCCGCCGCCGCCGCCGCCGCCCGACCCCGCCGCCGCCGCCCGATCCACCGCCGCCGCCCGACCCACCGCCGCTCCCGCCAGGTGCGGGGCCCGGATTTATCCGGCGTTCTTCCACCTGTACTGCGTCTTGACCAGCGCGTTGCTGCAGCGCTCCAGTGATGAGATGGACTCGAGCGACGACTTGCGAGTGTAACCCCGGCCGGAACGCGCGTGCTTGCGATGTGTGGAGGGGATGGAGGTAGTGAAAGAGGTTGTGCAGGACGCCCGTTATGTCAACCTGACGCAAGCGCCACAGGCGGAGGTGGTAAGTCGGGCTGCCTAGATCGACGCGAGGGCCGCCACCACCTGGAGTCTCGTTGTCGCACAACTTGGAGTCGGTCACGTGGTAAATTTTGTCCTCCACCTGCAACGTGTCCGTCGGCTGGCTACCAAGTCCAAACCTGCTAGAGGCACAAGCGGGGCGGACAGCGATCCAGTGATAATATTCATGGTACTGGTGCAGTTTGCCCTGCTTGTCCTTCAGTTGTTTCTTGAGCGATTTGAAGAGTTCGGAGCTTTTGCTGGCGGGATCTTTCAAGAAATCTTCCACGATCCAGTCCAGGACCGGCAGGGGAGGACAGAGAACAACAATTTGGGTCCCCGTGTCTTCGTGGCATGTTCCACATACTGAGCACGTTTTATGAGCCGTCAGGGGGGAAAGAATACTTGGAACTTACGGAGCATGGAATTACCAGATTGGCTTATTGACTGGTAGAACAAAACCCTATCGGACTCCTTTGGCTTGTCGGACGACTGCTCCGGAATCCGTCGACTCGCGCTCGTCGTCGTTGGGCTCACGAACGAGCTCGTCGTCGTTGGACTCAAGAACGAGCCCCAAGCTCAGGGATGTGTTGAACTGCGAATAGTTATATTTTTGAAAGCAGCAGGCGGGAAGGTAGGCCACACTTACCACAATATTTGCCTCCCTTTTGGACGCAGCGACGATATGGCAATCGTTGCCAGGGCTTACTTGGTGTTCCCTTGGTTCCAGCGGACAGTAGCAATTTTGGCAGCGGTAGCCAGCCAGTTGACGAGTGGTGATCTTGGCATCTTCGGTGAGCTCGATGCGTCCTGTGGCTGCCCGCGACAAACTCGTCGCGCTTCCCGTCACCATCTGCTTGGACTGCGCGCTTCCCGTCACCATCCTCTTGGACTGCGCGCTTCTCGTCACCGTCTCTTTCATTTTCTTGGACTGGGGTGGGCCCATGGCGGCTTCCGAGTCTTCCATGCGGTGCTTGCTGGTGGAGGCGGTCGGCTGATCATGGTCGTGGTCGCGATCAAACTCTCTGCACATCTCCTCCGTATGAATATTGCTGCAGCGAATGAATGCGGGGCTTTGTTGGGGGCAAGGAATTCGAACGTACATATGATTTCCGATAAAAAACCAATCCTCCGATGGCGTCCTTGGCTTCACGCGGTCAAAAACCAGCTGGTATTCTCGCTAGAAAATGGTATGAACGATGAAACCGGTCACCGTATCGTATACGTACCCTCCCTGGATCTCCTCTGCTCGCCGCCACCGACTCTACTCTCCGCCAGCTTGAGCCCTCCCCGCCATTGTACTTTCTGCAGGCAGTGGCATAGTCTTTCAAATCCTCTTTCTTTTTCTTTTTCCGCAAGGTGTAGTCATCTTGGTCTTTATCTCTCTTTCTCTTCATGTTGAAAGCAGTGGGCCTGTGATTACACGGCAGACGGGCTGAGTGGAATACACCAGCTGAGCGGGAAGATCGTCAGGAAAGAGCGGGTCACCAACGTGACTGATCATCCACGTTGTCTCGAACCCTCATCTCCCTCCCTCTCGTCGCTTTCTGCTTCGTCTCAGATGCGCCGCTGGTCGGTGCCGTAGGATCCAGCGTCGGCCACCGGTGCTCGCTTGCGAGGCTCCTCCGTCCTCTTTTCCGTCCGTCGATAAGAGGTGAGACCGTTATCTGAGCTCGAGCTCCCACTGACCATTCGCAGTTGTTAGCAAATTTGAGATAGAATTATGCCATATCTTCACCACGTCCCTCACTTTCGTGTCCGTTTCCGCCACCGGGTCTCGAAGAATGTCCGCCCGTCGTCAACGAACCGGGCATAGACGACAGTCTTCACTTGGACTGCATCAGTCCAGAAACTCGAAATCGACCTAGGTGCAATCACCCGGGTTGTGTTCGTCGGGAAGGCCGCAATTAGTATCCGTTCCTCGCCACCGGGTTTCGAAGAATGTCCTCCCGTCGGCAATTCCGGCATAGACGAGAGTTTTCACTTGGACTGCATCAGTCCAGAAATTGAAATCGACCTAGGTGCAATCACCTGGGTTGTGTTCGTCGGGAAGGCCACAATTGGCCCTGCCGACTGTTAAAACTCGCGCCACGCGTACCTACCTTGGCTTTGACTTCGGAAAGCATCACAGCGAGATGTTTTGCAAGGATCACTTGTCTTGTTGCAACAGTTGTGCCAGGTATTAAGGCCCGGTGCTATTGTGAAGGCCCGGCGCTCGTGGGTTGGTCAAGAATCCGGCGTTCAGGTCCTCAACCTCCGGCGGTCAGCGTTGCACGATGGTTCCTCGTTGGAAAGGCAATCGCGCCCGTCCTTCGCACTCCACCCCGAGCCGTGAATTTCCTGCAGTCCGCATCCTCGTCACTGAACACCCACGCATCCGCGGAAATGGGGAGTAGACTCACCAACAACCCAGTCAAGCTGTCTTTTCCCTTACCATCCGCATCCTCGTCCCCGCATCCTCGTCCCGCACCTCGTCCCGCATCCTCGTCCCGCATCCTCGTCCCGCATCCTCAAGCACGCACACATTCGCGCCGATACACTCATCCTCCCTCGCCTGTCTCTTCGTCGACACTGACAGCAGGTTCATTGAGCGGATGTCAAGGATCGGGCACACAAGCGCGGACGGCGTAGAGGTCGCTATCATCTCTTCTTGCTTCCTGCACCCATATCGTTGCCCAACAACACCAACGTTCCAACCACCAGTAGCATTCAGTCGGGCTCGGGCTCTTCTGCGGCCCAGGCAGACCGTCTGCCAACGTATACAGAGGTGCGCAGTCAATCGTCTTCGGTCTACTAGCCCTAACGCGCAAATGTCTGCAGGCACAGGCTAAGGG
Source organism: Mycena chlorophos (assembly GCA_014461115.1). Lineage (NCBI taxonomy): Eukaryota > Fungi > Basidiomycota > Agaricomycetes > Agaricales > Mycenaceae > Mycena > Mycena chlorophos. Next base: position 108,928 of record JACAZE010000011.1, read on the forward strand.
ATCACCTCCGTCGTACCCACAGCTGTTCTCATTCCAGTTCCAGGTGAGTTTCACCCTCTCTGTGCGTTTTCCCAGTATTCTGACCTCTGTGGACAGACAAGCGGTCCGGCTCAGCGCATCCCAGCTCAAGAGTGTCGTCGGTCGTAACCGGTGAGCAACGTCAACCCTCCACACAGTTCCTGTCCATAAACTTGTATAGCTCGGCCGATGCAGACAACACTGAGTGGCCGTAAACACACAACGCCTCACTATCGTTGCCTGCAATTTTGCTATATTGTGCTGCTATCTACTTACCTTTGAATGTGAATGCACCGATTTCTGTTTCCCTCTATCTCGGGTCAACCTCGACCCAAGCCCCATTCACCCTTTCCTTCTATCGACCTCAGTGTCCCGAACGACACCTGCATGATGGGCCACTCAAGACTGAAGCAGCGAGACGGGCTCGTTATACGCCATCGACATCACCGTCCTCTTCGAGGGCGCGCGCCAGCACCAGAGAGCTCGCGAGCGGACCTGTTCCGATTCGAGGGTGTGCCGAGTTGCGAGGGCGCGAATGCGGTACCCACGACGTTGGTGGCCCTGGCCACGTCTCTACGACCTCCGGCACCACGTAGCCTGACCTCGCGCTTGACGACTCGATGAACGCGATGCAGTTGGCTCGCAAACACCCTGCAGGTGCGTTCTACCCACTTTGGTTTGTGCGCCCACTTACCAGGATGCAAATACGCGTCAAGATGCCTCCCAGGGAGATTGAGGCCATGTCGCGGGACAACCACGTGCGTCGCAGTCGAGTCTGCTGTTGCTGTTCTTTCTCATTCCATGGCAGCCCGACTACGTGCTGATGCCCTCGATCGTGTTTGTGGACGAGAACTCTCCAATCCGCGTCCGGAATGCCGCGGGCTTGCCTCTCAAGAACGCTATCTCAGCTCGGGTCAGTTTTTTTTTTCGCTGCCTATCTACACTGCTCATGTCTTGCAGGAATCCGGCCGGGTCCCGGAGTACGCAAACCGATGGCGAGCCCGGGGATGACCTCAACTAAGGCGGGACAGTCGTCTATACCGACGACGCTATCGGGCCCGCGGAACTCATCGTCTACATGTCGGATACCCCACGCGTCGACCTCATATCGACGTTGTTCAAGACGGCTGGTCGACTTTGGGCCGTGCGGGCCGTCCCACTCCCTCAGCAATTGGGTGCGGACCGGAGTGTGGCGATAGCGGTTAACTTCGAGAGAAGATTTGGGGGAGGCGCTCGCGAGCTCCTTCAATTATGATGTGCGTTAGTCTTCGTTGTGCTGTTTGCGAGCTGCGTTGCTGATATCGAGCCAGCTTTATGGCGTCCGTCTGCACCATTTCGACGGCAAGCGGACGCATCCGTTTTGCAGCAAGGCGGGCTTTGCCTCTTACTCCCCGCTGTGGCCGTTCAGGACACGACCGTGCCCGCAGTTATCCCCTTCATCGAAGCTCACAGCAAGTGCACGTCTACGGATCCGGACTGGCGTCACCGCGAAGCTGCGGTCATGGTGTTCGGTCCCATCCTCGAGAGGCCTGACCCCATCGTCCTCACGCCGCTGGTCACTCGTGATCAGGTGTTGCCTCCGTTGAGCGACGGACGCGCACGCCTGTCGTATCAACTCTAGGCAGAATTTGCGTGTTTTGCTCTCAGCTGATTTGTTTTCTCGTGTATTTTCGAGGTGCCTAGGCGTGATCGCGAGGGCGCAACTCCGCAGGGGTTTGAGATTGGCCGTTGTTGTAGCTAACCATGTATCCGCTGTTAATTTTTTTTCGTATCGAAGCCAGTGGAGAAGACATGGTAGTGCGGAGGCAAAGTGTTGGACTAAAGCTTGAGTAGTGGAGTGGTAGAGGTGCTACTCTCCGTAGTTCTCTGATGGACTTATATCTATGCGCTGCATGTTCAATCCTGGCGAAGGCTGGTTTTTTGAGCTCGGATTCTCTGAGAATCCTAAGAAAATCTTAGCATATTGTCCGGTCGGAATCTTAGAATATTGCCTGGGTGAAAATGCCGGGCGAAATGTTGATAGGATTCAAAATATTGCCAGGGTGAAAATGTTGAGAAAATACCGCGGAAATTCTGATAAAATTCTGATAATATTTAAAATATTGCCAGGGTGAAACTCTTGATAAAATTCTGACAAAATGTTGAAAAAATACCGAATATTATCAGAATTTTGGCAAGGATAATATTCGATATTCCCTGCAGTGTGAATACAAGAACCTTTGTCGCTCCAGTGGGCTGGACGACAATTCAGTCCCAAAGACGTCCTCATATGAGAGTGAGAACATACCACATCAACACCGTGCCTGGCCTGTATGAGAGGGAGAGTAGGGCGCGCGTTTAGGTTCATAGTCATGATCACGACCAGTGCGTTGAGTGCGAATCCAGTGAGGTGCGGAGTCGTAGGCCCAGCTATAGGCTGGTTCGCGACTTTTAATTATAGGGCGTTGAACGCCGATATCGATGCGGCTGAGTGGTGAGCAAGAAGACGTTGATGCCCTCGGGTACCAGGTTGGCTGTCGTCCAGAATTCGACAGACTTCTCGATGGTCTCGGCTAACGAACCGGGTTAGGATCCGGAAGCGCATGCGCATGCCGCCCTCGACTCTGAATCTCGCATAGAGCAAACTACCACAGCTATGAGCATCTCCTGGGGAACGCCGCAAGGCCGCCAAACGAGCTTACCTGCAGAGATACTCGCCACGATATTCCTCTTCTGTCTCGCCCGGAGAGCGGACGACATGAACGCGGCTCCACTTGTTTTGGTCCATGTCTGCAAGTATTGGCAAATTGTCGGCACCGGATATCCTCGTCTCTGGACGCCGCTCTGCGGCAGTCGTCGATTCTTCGCCCAAGCGCAGCCGTTGGTCCTGGCCTGGGTGGGGCGCGCCAAAAGTCTGCCCATCTCGTTATTCGTGACCGGGGCCGAGGGGACGCATTTGGTGAGCAAACGCATTGCACTGGCAGGTATATATCAATAACATGTTGAAGACTGAGTGCAAGCTTGGATACCTGGAGACACTACGGTCGCAGTTGGGCAGTTTGAGAATGTCGATGAAGATACCGTGCCTCCTACAACACTTTGGCCTTTCGCGATGAGATGGGTGCTACGCAAATGCAGCCAGAAAACACCAAAACCCAAAACAACCTCAAAACCACCAAAATGTTATTTGGTAGAATAAGGGAAGTTCGGAATTTTGATATAAATTCTCTAACTCTGCGCACGAGATTCGGCCTTGTCAACTGCCTTGAAAGTGTTATTCGAGGAAGGCGAAGCGCGAATAGGAAGTCGGTTGGGGGTTCGGAATACCCTCAGGCTCGGCAAATTCCGCAAGATGTTGAGTGCGGAATTTGGTCCGGTTCCAAGTGGGGTTGTGGGGCCAAAGGGGAATAGGTAGTGGTGGGTTGGATATAGGTCTCCCGACGCAATAGCTGCAAGTACCCCAGGCAACTGGTTTACGCGATCTCACGTTCCAGAGTCCCGGCGCAAAGTACACCGCTAATTCGCTCCTCAAGCGAATGACAAGTTATTCCCAGGGCACCAAGGGTCCACTAGCAGAATACAAGTCCCAAATGTCGCAATTCTCACACAAATCTCTCCAATCAAAATAGCCAATAATTCGCACAGTCAAACTTGTTCAGAATAACAAACGCCTGGGAATCCCAAAAGTTCGCCTAGCACAAGCCCAGAACACACCCCTAGTAAGAGCGGGGAGGTTTCCGTGCCGCCCCAGACGTCCCCCAGGCCCTTAAATACATATTCTACACAGAGAGTCCAAAGAAAAATATTCTGTCCGATGATATCATACTGCTATTCGCACGTGCCCGCTTGGTAATAAGGGCTGGGCGCTTGATGGTTGCTTCCCGAGTGTCCCCGCCTATTCTACAGTCCTCGTGTAATTCCGATCGCCCGTTATGGTCTTCTTCCTCGATATTCGTTGGATCGGTGTTTTGCCCGCGCAGGCACGTCATAGTTCGGAATTGCTCTAATTCCTATCTTTCGAACGAGCCGCGCCATGTCGTTATCGCCCCAATGGATGTTGAGTTATTCCGCTATCTTCCCGTCGTCGCGCCTCGGCTTCTCGGCCTCTTGACAGTTTGAGGGCGCACTCTACGCTTCGGAATTGATACCCGTCGCGTCGATCCCTCTCCCCTTGGCTGATTTGACAGGTGAGTCCCGAGTACGTCGATCTCCACGCGTGGCTTCTCTGACTCGTCCTTCCGGATCATTCCTCTCGGCAATTCGGCACAGGACTCGGTTTGGTGGTTATTCCCTCTTGTTCATGCAGCGGGCATATTCTGCACTTCGTGGACTATGCTATTCCGAAAGGCGCGTTCAAGCCTCCGGGTTACCGAGTGGGCGATTAGCCTCTCTGCGCAGTGATTGTCCTAGCCGCTCATTCGGGACTCATGCCGGCTAAATTCCGAAGATGCCACACACGACGGCAGCGTAATTCCGACTTTTCTAGATACAAATTCCGAAGTCTACGCTTTGTGTGTGCTCGTCAATGTATGATCCAAAATAGCGAATAGCGATGAAATTCTGCGTTTTCACTGGTATTCCCTACTGAGGCGTATCATCTCCCCCATTTTTTATATTTCGACTGCCCCAGTCGAACCTATCCCATGCCACGTTGTTCTGCCATCTGTCATCCGGAATTAATGACTTGTCCGTTCTGCCTCCGCGGGTCCTGTCTCCTAGCAACAGCCTGACATCGAGTGGGAATTTGTTCGTCCAACCATCCTGGGTCGGTTAGCCCCTGTCCGATTGTCGCCTCCTACTCGCGTTTGCTGTTGCTGCCACCGTGTCTCTCTCTCGTTCTTCCTTTCCGCCCCTTCTCGTGAGTGGGGAATTAGGGACTTAGAAGATTTTTCTTCGACTGCTTCTAAGTTACTGATTCCCGAAGGCTGGACTTGTCTTTTAAGCTTCAGAAGCGCCGACTGCGCGCCCTGGCCATATATTTAAGACACCCTCTTTTGCCGACGCCCTCATTTTTCGCTTCCCTTTTTCCCCTCATGTCTACTCCTCGTCGTTCAACGCCCCACCCGCGCCGCGAGTCCGCGACCGGCATCAGCCCCTCGCTCAACTTTCACCCGTCCCTCCTCGGCTTTTACCGTACCGACGCTGGTTACGCGATCACCTTGTGCCGCCGTATCCTCCAAGGTCTCCCGGTCGGTGTCGAAGAGGCTCGGAACGCGTTGGTGTCCGCTCTCCCTGCCGTCGTGCGCCCACATCCACTTCCTCCTTCTTATTCCCACACTGACGTTCCGGTCTTAGCGTCTTTTCGTCGCCGAGTCCCGCCGATTCGAAGACCTCAAAATCAATTCTGGCATTCGCGCCTTCGCCGAGGTACTCTCGGAACTCGTGCGTTGCGCTCAAGATCCGCAAGGCGACGCCATCGGGTTTGACTACCGCTTCTTTCCGAACATCGCTTTCTCCCGGGTGGTGCGTCCCCTTTTACTGCCATCGGAATTCCAATACTAATGATCGGCCTTTCAGTTTCGTCTGGCAGACAATTTCCCCTTGCCAGGCACCGACGAAGATCCTTCTTCAAATTCCGACCTCAATAAAGTCCCCACCCTGTTTGAATCGTCCTTCAACTCCCCCACTGCCGCCGGCCCCAACGTCAACTTCGCCAAGCCCGTCGAGTTCGATAAGCTCGTCAAGCGCATCATGCTGCCCGAGGAGCCTCGCCCCGTCGTCGAGTCCGACGACGATGACGACGAGGAAGAGTCTGACGAGGACAACTCTGGGTCGGAATCGGACCGAGCTTCCCGCGCGACCCTCCCTTTGGCGCAGTATGGTGCCCGTCGTCGCAAACGCGGCCCCACTTCTCGTTCTCAAGTTGGCACAACGGATTCTGATGAAGACGAACAGATCGACGAAGGTCCCCAAAAGGTGCGTAATTCCGAACTTTTCCCGACGCGTTCTCACCCCCAGCTAGAAGCCCAAGATCGACGCCCTCGATACGGCGTCTTCGAAGCCCCTCGAAGTCCGTCCCTAGCTCGGCTCCGGCGGCTTCGGGTTCAGCGGCTTCAGGTCCAGCGGCTTCGGTTTCCGTGGCTTCGGGTTCCAAGCCTTCCGAGGCTAAGGTTCCCAAGCCCAGCCACAAGCCCAAGGGCTCACGCGTCTCGTTCGCGAATTTGACCGACGCGGAATTGGCCACTATCATGGCCCGGCACGCGGCGGAGTTGCGGGACGCATACGAAAAGCGTTCAAAGGCCAAAGGCCGATACAAAAGTACGTATTCCGCAATTCTGCTATTCCGGTTTCCGACTCGCTTGACAGGCGTCCTGCATCTCGACGGCGGGAATGTCAATGCCGTCATGAGCGTCTCCCTGCTTGGCACTTCCCCAGTCGAGTTCCGTCCCACCTTGGGCAATACGGACCGCTCGCGACACCTGGCTGCCGACGAGGTCGATCTGGCGCCAACCGTCAAGGTTGTTGAAGACGAAATTCGCCGCTTACCCGTCGACCACATTGAGTCGATCAATATGGTAGGCCCATTCTCTCGTCCTAAGCTAATGGCTAATTCCCACTTTCTTTTAGCCGCTCTCGTCCTGCATCAACTGTGTCCTCGCCTGCATCGAGTGTATTCCGAACGGGATCGGCACCGCCTGTCAAGGCTGTCGGCTGGCGAAACTCCGGACTTGCGACCATAAGATTTCGGCCGAGCACCTGCACCGCCTCGTGCAGGAGATTATTCCGATCACCGAACGCCACGACTCGAGTAAGTAATTCCGACCCCGTGTTCTTCCTTGCTCATTTCGTTAGCCCTCAACGCCGCCTTGGACGACCTCTCGTCGTCTCTCGAACACACTGGCCAGATTTTCCAGCTGTATCGTTCGAGCGTCCGAGGACCTCCGGCTCCGGTTTACGCGCTTCCGCGTCATCCTCAAGCGGATTGCCGAAATGGACGGCTGGTCGCACGTGCGGCAGAGATTCTCCAATATCCCGCCTGACGACGTCGAGACCGCCGTTATTCAATTCGTCGACAAGCTCGAGGCGCAATTCGGCGTCAGCCTCGGTTTAATTGACGACAGCCCGATCCCGGAATCTGATCCTGCACCGCCGCCCGTCGACTCGGCGATGCCAGACGTCGTCAAGACACCTGCCGCCGATCCAATTCCGGACCAGATGGAGGTTGACGTCATGGATCGCATGCCGACGTCTTGGAAGGGTAAAGGTCGCGATAAGGCTCTTATCCCCTTGGACCCGTCGTTCTCGCCGCACATCGGCCCCGCCATGGTGGGAACGGTCTCTCCCAAGGACCTTATTCTGCCTTCGTCCCTCCCGTTTACAAACCTTCCGCTGAACGTTGCCAAGGGCCCCGCATCCGACCCTCTTGGCGAGCTTATCGACTCGATGATGCCGGCTCGGCCGAAAGAAGCTATTGCGGCCGAAGACGAATTCCTCCGGTCGGTCCTCATGTCCGACCCAGCACCTGTCGACGTCGATGTCGCCATGGCCACCTCCGGCCCTTCTCGTCCTCGCACTTCGGACCGCATTCCCTCGGGGAATGTTGAGAATCCGTCTGCCGAGAAGAAGAAGAAGAAGAAGGACGGTGCGTCCGCTGCAGCCGCGCCTCGCAAACCCAAGCCCAAGTCCGACGCCAAATCCAAGGCCGAGGCCAGGGCCGAGGCCAAGGCCAAGCCCAAGAGGTCGAACGCGCGTACGGGGTAGGGATCTGGCGGAATTGGTCGACGGTCCGGCGGGCGGGAATTTTTAGAAAATTTTGTACTTTACACGATACGAATCAGACGCGCGGGCATTTGCCCAGATTTCAAATTCTGACGTGTGATCCCCGTTCCCGCCAACTTGACAAGTCAGCAATTCCCCATCGTGCCACTGACGATCACCGAGGCCTTTTCTTGAATGATTGCGGACCCACATTCCTCCCTTGTATCGCGTTCACCCTTTTGACCGGTCTTGGAGGAATAACGCGTCAGCAACCGGGGACGCTTCGCCACCCAGTTTCGGAATTAGCCAGTTATTCCGATATTGCGTCGTCCGTGTATATTCCCCTAAGTCACCCTCAAACTTAGTCGCCCCTGCTTTGTTCGATCGTCCACCTGGTTTCCCTTCGCTACTACTCCTTCCTGCTCTACTCCTATCGCCATACCACGTGTGGTTGCGCTAATCTTTCTTATCGCTACCCCAACACCAATCGCGTTTGTTGGATTTTATTCCGCCAAGTCGATCGTGCTGCGTGTCGTGATAATCTTCATGTGCGCCCGGGTACGCCTGGTTCGTTTCACGCCAACTTGTGATTTTCGCGCAAATTTTTCGCGCGGACGCCACGTCCCGCATCATTCTCCCCCATTTTTAGAATCGCGCTGCCCCAGCGCTGGATTCGTATAAGAGGCGGGCGCGATGCAGTCGTCCACAGCGGTCTTCGAACCCTACGTCCCTCTCCACACTCGTTATCCTCTGCTATTCCGCACTTTTCCTTTCATCATGCCCGACAATTCCGCCCTTACGAAAATTCCCCGTCGCGACTATGATCGCTACCTCCAGATGCATCCTCTCGTCCTTGACGATGCGAAGGAGGCGCTGAGCGACGTCCTCGACTGGAAGCCTGGCGCCTCCGACGTCCACCTGATTGCTCGTATCCTTAGCAAGAAAATTCGCGCCGTTGTCCGTCCTTATTCCCTCCTGTGTTCGTCACAGTTTTAATTCGCTTACACAGGGCCAAAACATCACGAATGGCGAGCACAAGAACTTCCTTGCTCGTCTTCACGATATTGTAGCCGGCGTTCACAGCGTGGATAATAAGGTTGCTCAACTCATGGAGCATTACAAGGGTCATCCCAATCTCGACTGGACGGCCCACGTAACGCATTTCCCTCGCTCCGCTCAGGCATTCTATGCCATCGGGCACACTCCTTATCAGGCTGCTAATGTCGACGTGAGTGTCCCCCTTTTTCAGAATTTGTGTATATTCTGACAATGTAGGACGCTCTCGATCGATTCCTCCAGTCTGATGCCGAAGATGTCGAGATTATCGTCGAGTCTACTTCTACTCAGGACGCCCCGCAGGACACAACCATGGCCGAGGACCCTCAGACCATCGTCGTTGACGAAGACGAGCCCATGGAAGAGGCTCCCGTTCGTCTCCCGTGCTCGCACTCTGCCCACCAGTTAATTTCCTGCTCGCAGCCGCTCTCGCCCACCGGTACCGACGGTCCTGTTAAGAAGAAGAAGAAGAATTCCGACGTGCGTCTTTCTCGTACACCTCTAATTCTTGCCTCAATCTCCACAGTCGTCTAAGCGCGGCAAGGTGCTTATTCCTACTCCCGCGGGCGAACTGGTATGGTGTAATTCCCCAGTCCACCCTTCCTTATTCCCTACAGTATTCTCCGGCCGAGACCATTGCCGAGAATAACGGTCGCAATGCGCACCGCCGCCAAGGTTCTCCTTAATTCCGCCTCGGACGTTCGCGACGCCGCTAAGGACGCCAACATCAAGCTGACCAACAATGCGGCCATCACCGTGGAATTTGACACCTACAATGACTTGGTTCTCGCCATTGAACGCCTCAGCATGGCGGGTGAGAATTTCATCATCGCCGTGAGCGCCACCACGCTGCCTGGAGACGCTTGCCGAACGCGGAATTAACCCTGGAACGCGTGTCGGGTGCGTGATTTATATCTGACGTCGGTCGTCTTCTTATTCTCACGCTCCAGCAGGAAGCTCGAGAACGCCGTTCCCGCGTATCTCGTTAAGGCCGTCCTTGACGCTAAGGCCGAGGCCAAGAGCAAGCGCGCTAACAAGCCTGTTCCCACCGGCCCTCGCATGTCCAGCGTTGGCCTCCCCAACAAGCCTTCCGGTTCGGGCTCTTCCCGTCCCACCACCTCCAAGCTCGCTCCTCGCTCTGGTTGAGCATCCCTCTTCTCATTCTCCTGCTCATTTTATCTTCTTCCACGCGATGCACGCACTCTTTTGTATCACATTCTTTTATGATACCCCGCATCGCCCTTTCGTCGCTACTATCGCGCGTTGATAGCTTTGTGTCCCGTATTCCGAATTGACCGTTTGTGCTCCATTGTGTCGGAATTTGCTAGATTCCTTACCAGGTGTGCCCCTCAATCAGATTCCGAGTCTGTGTCGCTTGGGCCATCCAATTCTACCCCGTCGAATTGCAGGTCCCGGCCGAATTCCTCGACCGTACCTGCGTCTTGCGCCACCAACTTGTCTAAGTCTTCTTTTGACAGATCGATCAGCGCTTCAACGTTATCGGGGAATTCGATGCGTCTGCGCGCTTCGTAGGGAATGACTCTGAATGCGGCAATTTTCCCTGGCCACATTGCTCCGTTCAATTCGCAACACAAGTACGATCCTCCCATCGTCCTTCGAACCACCACCAGCGGTCCCAAATATCGGAGCTTGGCTTTCTTGTTCAAACTTTTCTCAATCCGCGTATTGCGAACCAGAACCAAGTCGCCAGGTCCGAATTTGAAATCCTTGATGGTCTTCGCGTGTACTCGCTCGTAGCGTTCTACCGCCGCTAGTTTCTCCTTTGAAACCCTGATTCGCATCTCCTCTATGTGCCGCCTATGTTTGGCTAGCTTTCGCCCTCAGGCCAATAAGCTCACTCGTCGAGATGATCCGTCCAGGATATTCCACCAACCACGTTGCCTCTACTATATCGAAGGGTAGAATAGGATGATAGCCCGTCACTGCGTAATATGGTGAACAGCCCAATCCTCTGCGCACCGTTACCCGGTCTGCCCCCATACGACTTGTGGCAGGAACCAATACCATTTATTCCCCGCGCCGCCAGTCGCTTTGACTAGGGATTGGCGAATATCGGCATGGCTCCGTTCTACCGGCCCGTTGGCTTGGGAATTATATGGGGAGATTTTTATCCCCACTATTCCGTACTTCCGGTGTAGCCACTCGATGGCCGCCAAGAATTGTGGCGCATTGTCCGTTACGATCTCGTCAGGACATCCCCACCTGCAGATAATGTATTCTAGCAGGAATTTTCCTAGTGCCGCCGCCGTGTCCGAGCGCAAGCCCTGCGCCTCTATCCACCGGCTAAGCGAGTCCCGAGCGGATACCACCAACTTATGCCCGTTTGACACCTCGCTCATCACCATCACGTCCGAGTGGATTTTTCGGAATAGGCTTGGCGTGAATGTCGGAATTGGCGGGATTCGGAATTGGTTCCGCTGTCGCACTTGGCACATGTGGCACGTCTTTACGTACCACGCGACGTCGCGCTCCAAGTCGGGCCACCACATTCTGACATCGATTAACGATTTCGTAGCGTATACTCCTCGATGCCCCAGGCTATCGTGCGCTGCCCTGAGCATGAACATGCGGTGATCCTGTTCCACCACGAGTTTGTGTAGTCCATCGTTTGCTTTCCGGAACAGCCGCTTCCGCTTGTCAAGGAAGAATAACCGAGCGTACCGGACTAGCGAGTCATGGTCCTTGTCGGAATATCCTGCTAGCTGGCGCCCGTTCCCCGCCAATAATCGTGCTACGTCCCGTACTCGCTCGTCCGCGGCTATTCCGTGCGCCGTCCTCTGCTGTACTGGGTATTCTTCCCGCTTTGCTTCGTCCCACTTGAAATTCTCGTCTGGAAGCAACGGCTCCGTTTCCCGGATGTCCGAGGACAGGTATTCCGGCATGTCCAGGCCTTCTGATTGATAGGCCCGGCGGATTAATTCGGCTTCCGCGATTCTCTCATGATAGGTATCTAGGCACTGCTGAGTGAATTCCCCAATAGCGGCGTCTTCTTCCTCCGCCGAGTACTGTGTATAGTAGAAGCCTCCCCGAGTATCGATTTTGTCCTTAAACTCCTCGAATGCATATGGCTGCTCAATGCCGTAGTCCCAATCCGCATGCATCTCGGGAGCAGGATTCTCATCGAACCCCGCCTCTGTGTTCGGGAATTCCTCATCCCCTTCAGCCTTCTTCCTCCTCGAGAGCCCGTCCGGTGAAAAGGTTGAACCCTTGACATGTTTGAGCTTGAAGTGGAACATGAGAATTTGTTCAATCCAGCGGTTGATGGTCGCATTGGGCCCCATTCCCGGATTATCCAGCATACCCTTGATATAGAGCGCGTCCGTCTCTACGGTCAAGTTTCTGCATCCTAGAATCCAGTACTGCAGGTACTCTAAAGCGCGTTTTAACCCGAACAATTCCCTCTTCGGCTGCGAGAAATTCCTTTCCCGCGCGTTCAGCGGAATTGATGCGAATTTCGCATAGTGCCGTTTCTTCGGGTTATTCTCATCAAGCTGATATACTTCGACTCCCACCGCCAAGTGTGAAGTGTCTACTGCGACAAAAACTTCCCTTCCGGATTCGTAATCAAGTGGGCGGAGCGACTCGCAATTCTCCACAGCTCGTTTTAGAGCATCCATGGCTGCTTGCTCTCGCTCGCCCCACCTCCATTCCGCATCCTTCAAGAGTAGGTCGTTTAATGGCCGTGCCATAATCGCGTAGTCCTTGATAAAATACTTCACATAGCCCAGCACTCCCAGGAACTGACGAACTTGATGCACATCTTCCAGTGGCGGCCAGCGGGTAATTACTCCGACCCGATCTGTAGTTGGTTTCCGACCGTCCGTAGAGCATTCATGGCCCACCACCATGCAGGATTCCGCGCATAGTACCGCTTTCGGTCCCGATATCGTTAGGCCGCTGTACTTCAGTCGCTGCACAATCCGATTTAAATTCTCGAAATGTTCGAAGACAAATCGTCGAATTCCCGGGTTCCCTTTTATGGTTTCGTAATTCCCTTCTTGGTCCTGGTACCGGGTAGCCGGCCCCCGAACGGGAATATCATCGATGTACGGGATTGTTATGTGAGGAATTTCGTCTTGAAGTACGAAGGTAACGTCATCGTGGAAGATGGGTACAGAATTTGTCCATCCCATAGGCAATTTCACAATTCTCAGCGCCCCAAATGGCGACTGAAACGTCGTGAAATCCCGGGATCCTTCGGCCAAATCGCGATGGTCATACCCGGAGAATACGTCCAGGCAACCGATACACGCGCGTCCCGCGAAATGATTTGCAAGTTCCTCCGTAGCTGGCGGAATTCCCGAATGCGCAATAGTTACCGCATTCAAGGGTTCCAAGGAATGTACCAGCCTGATACTCTTGCCATCCTTCTTCAGGACTCCAAAGAATTTTGTCCGGTAAGACGAGTTTGATGGCTCATAGACGCCTGCATCAATCTTTTCCCGAATTACCCTGCAAAATTCGTCCAGCTGCCCCCGCGGAATAGGAATACTCTTTTCGACCCAGACCTTGTGCTCTACTGTCGGAATTTCTATAGGCGGGAAGAACTCTGGATTTAGAGTCCCTCGCTCGCTAGCATCCCAAGCAAAGGCCTCGTTGTGCATCATCATGAAATGATGTAGGAGTTTCCGCTCTTCGAGCCATAAGAAATCTCCCGCGTGCAGTCGGTCGATAATTTCCTTCTTGTCCGCCGTATATCTTCCCGTGGGGCAATATTCGCTTGGATGCGGCGATAACCCAGGCATATCCTTCAATGGATCCCCTTTGATTTCTCGCCTAATCCGGAATTTCTCGGGAAGTCCAGTATAGACTGGCCTCGTTTTAAGAGCTACAGGTTTATATTTCTTCCCCGCAAAGGTCTGCCTGACCTCTGAATAAGGGATACCAGCTTCCTCCTGGTATTCCCCATTCAGGTCCTGTACCGAACACCTAAAACACTCCTTCGCCTCGGTCGCCGAGCCGTGGCGTCCGTTCAATTCTGGCCGGTTCACCTTTTCACGAACATCACCCTTCTTCAGGATAACTCGCTCATCAAAGGTGAACACCTCGTATTTCCCTCCAGACGGATCCACGCCCTTGTCTTCAATTCCGACAAATTGATTCAACAGCTGTAACGCAGGCGCATCTTCCTGGAAGGCACTGGCCTCTCTGGATGCCAGTAGATATGCCGTCTTCTCCTCTTCCCCTTTGAAGAATTTCCCGTTTCGAGGCTGTAAGACGGCCCCAATCCGTAATTCTCCATTCTCGTCTACTTCCACTTGTATCGCCATTTGTTGTAACTGCTTCCTCTTCTTCTTGCTCATGTCTTGCGTCACTTCCTCCCAGACGCCCGAAAATCCTGCTGCAGTTCCCACCAAGGCCGATGATTCTTCCGCATTCTCGGCTTGGCTTCTTCCCCATTGTCCGAGTCCTCCGAGGTCTCAGGATCCGGCATGTCCGTCCAGGTTTTATTTTTCGCGCTTTGCGCTCGCTGAACGCGCCCCCGCCAGTCCTGCATCGTGTGTCGCATTAGCGGCGGGTGGGGTATTCTTGCCTGACGTATTGATTGCCGCCTCTTTCCTCTGATTCCGACCTCGGGCCTCGGTTTGCGGAACTCTCGACTGACGATCAGGCTTCCCCGTTTTCACTGGCCAGCTTTTGACGCATAATCGCCTCGCTGTCCCCTTGTACGGAGCCCTCCTCATCTGATGTATATTCTGGGTCATCTACGTCGATTACTTCCTCCACCGTTACCCGCCTTGCCCGTTTTGCCGAATAATTTTGGTCCAATTCTGGGGCGCCGACCGGGCTCGAACCCCCGTTCGTTTCCCTACCCATCGCTGGTTCGAATCCCGTTGTCGACTTTGGTTTTGTTAATGCCGACATGGTTCCTCGCGCATGAGTCGGAATGCACCGCCTCTTGATTGGTGTAGAATTCGGGTCCGTAATTACCAACAATTGACCGCCGTCCGGCTTATTCTCCAACCTGGACTCGGTGATGATATCGAACGGGCGGCCCAGCAATACGTCGTACGCTGGTTGGTCTATGACATGGACTTGCAGGTAGATAGGGATGTCACTGAATAGGAAGGGCACATTCCGAGCCAGTCCTGCAGACTTCTTCAACTGCCCATTCGCACTCTGCATGAAGATCGTCACTGCCGGGTCCCATGCCAATCCTAATTCCGAAGCCAACTTGAGTGATATGGATACGATCTGTGATCCGCTGTCCAATAGGCACTCAACGCGCTTCAGGCCCATCACCGTCGGGAATACGCATCGCAGCGCAGCCGACTCGATGGCGGAATAGATCTGTTTTGGTGATTCTTCTCCCAAGGATGCCATGTATTGTAGTACCGGGTCCCCGCATATGATTACGCCAGGCTCCGTTCCTACGTCTTCCCTAGTTGAAACTCTATACGATGCCGCCGGAGGTAATTCCTCCAATGGTATCGCATCAAGCCTCAGCTGCGTGGTCTCATCTTCCTCCGCAAAAGGGAATTCCGGCTCGGTTGGTTCGGCATTTAGAGTTACTGCGTGCACGGGTTTGCGTTTCCGCTGCAGACTCATCCTGACCGCCTTCGCGTATTCCGGCGACACAGCGCACATATCCTTGACAGTGATTCCTTCCAAAGGTAATTCCTCCGTACGTTTGACAAGTTCCTTGAGAATTCCTGTGCCATCGTACTTCGAAACTATTTGCCAAGACCTCTCCCTTTTGGATTCGGCAAGCTTTGGGGACTCCACCCTCCGTCTGTCCCTGGACGAGTCGATCTGCGACTCCTTCACCTTCTCGAATCCAATCGGAGGGAATTCCTCGTCTTCCTCAGAATCCTCCTCTGCTTGAATTCGCCGGCTCGTCCTTTCTATCGTCCTACTTCCTTCCTCATCTGGTTCCTCTATGATCGTCTCTTCTTCCACCTCGTCCGAAATTCTGACAACAGGTCCACTTTTCCTCCAATTCCGACTTTTGTCCGCGACTGTTTTCTGGTTCTCCGGGGACTTATTTGCGGTCGAGGGCCTGCTTCTTGAGCGACCCTCAGTCCCCTTCCTCGAACTTTCTAGAAATTTGGCTGCTGCGGCTGTTGGCCGTCAGCCTTTGCCGCACGCCTAGTCAAGATCTGGAATTGTTGGGCGTCTTGCCCCGAGGATGATCCGCTAGGTCCCGGATATTGTCGCGCGAAATCCAAGAATTGCACGAACTGCCCTAGATCCATGCCCTTCGGCAGCCCCAAATTCCCTGTCGGGTTGGGTCCCGCCTGCTGTGCTGCTACGTGCATGGGCATGCCTATTGCTGTTTGCGCGAATTGCGTCTGATGCGGTGGAAGGTCCCTCCCAAATGGCGTAGTTATGCCGGAATGTTGGTTCGGCATCATGGCTGGGTACCCGGAAGTCGCCTGCTGAGGATAGCCTGCATTCAGCCCGTAGCTAGGGCCGGAATGTCCGAAATTCGCCCTCCGAGCCATCATACGTTGTACATTGGCCGACAGTGCCTCATCTGCCGAGGTGTCGTAATTTTCGTATTCCACCCCGCCCGACCCCGTCATTGACATGTCCCCGAGTAATTCCGACAGCATTTGTGCCGCCGGTTTCGCCTTGGACGTGTCAATTCCCTGTCGTCGGTAATGCTCGTCTATCCTTTGCTTCTTGTTCTTCCCGGGCCCGTAAAATGGCAAGTCTTGGCCATTTGGAAGCTTAATTCGTCGGTCTTGCATAATGATGAAATTGTTCAAGAGATACTTCTGCTTTTCTTCGCAGTCGGCCTCATTGTGCGGCCCACTACAAAAGAAACAGCCCAAGGGGCGCTCATTCCGTCAGACGTGGTGAAATTCCGCTGTCCCCTTGGCTGGAGATCCTGCTTCATTACCCGCAACGTTTCGGCCATGCTATTCTCGAACGTCTTCAACATTTTCTCTTGCACTACCAACGCATCCTTGACATGGGCCATTTCCACAGACAGGTGGTCGAACCGATCGTCGTTTTCTTGTTTGATCCGACGGTCGACACTCCCGCTCCTGACATCGTGGTTATTCCCCATTCCAGCCCGTACGGTCGGATCATGTCCAAACCACTTTTCGGCCAAATGCTCCGCGATCTTTATGACTTCGGAATACTTGAGCCGATCTCCGCGGCGAACTAGCCTTCCTGCTGGTGGCTGGCCAATAATAGCGTCCAAATCGCCTCCTTCCATCTTACTCCGTACGGCCGCTTCAAATTCTCCATCCAAGGTCGAAAGGTATTTCTGGCTTAATTCTAGGTTCGTGACCAACGCTGGATCCTGAAGCAATTTTTCGGCTTCGCGTTTGAACGCTATTCCGAAACGACGCAGGACGCCGAGTTCGGACCGTCTGACCCCGTCGTAATGCCTAGTCACCGTCGTTAATTTCGCCATAGTCCCCTTTTCGCTCTCCTCCAATTCTGGATGGTTCCCTTGGATGGCTTTCTTGAACGCTTCAGACGTGCCATTCTGATACTCGAAGCGCAATCCAGTCTTCATACACGTCCTCATTGTCCACGTCTGAAGCCATCGTTTGCTTCTTCTGATCATCATCCGTAATTCTACCCCTCGCAAAGACACCTTCACAATGACGGAAGAACGGCTTCAACTCTCTTTCGGGATTTTCGCCCGTGTAGTGAGGCCGAGTAACGTGATATGGTTCGGGCACCTTGAATTTCGCTGTGTCGTGACCTAGTGGTCCTTGGTTTGGTGGGTTCGGATTTTGGTTGGGATTCGCATTCCCTCCCGCACCCGGCTGTTGCTGCTGCGGACCTCCTCCGCCTTGTTGTTGTTGCAATCCCGGAGGATTGCCTCCTGCTCCCTGATTGGCCATATTCTCTACTGGTTCGTTGGGTTCCCTTGGTCGGAATACAAGTTGGGCTGGTAACTCTTCGTTATTCTCCGCTTCAGATACTCGTCTGCGTTTTGGACTGCCCGGAATTGGGACGTAATCCTCTTCCGATTTGGTATTCTTCGCGCTGGTTGACGCGACCGAAGAATTCTCTGCTTTACGCACTCGAGTCCTCTTTAACGGGTCCCTTGTGAATCCCGGCACCAATCCTGCTCTTTGGGAAGTTGTAGAATTCCTAGGCTTTACAGGCAGCGGAATTTTGGAATGGAACGTGCGCAATTCTCCTTTGCCGCGAAGCAGACTAGGAAAATCGCTTGGTTTGGAATCGGAGTAACCCGATATCGAGGAAATTGTAGAACGTCCTCCTCAGACTTCAAATTCAAACTCCGGCTCCCCTCGCGGTGGGCTCCAGATGAGATGGGTGCTACGCAAATGCAGCCAGAAAACACCAAAACCCAAAACAACCTCAAAACCACCAAAGTGTTATTTGGTAGAATAAGGGAAGTTCGGAATTTTGATATAAATTCTCTAACTCTGCGCACGAGATTCGGCCTTGTCAACTGCCTTGAAAGTGTTATTCGAGGAAGGCGAAGCGCGAATAGGAAGTCGGTTGGGGTTTCGGAATATCCTCAGGCTCGGCAAATCCCGCAAGATGTTGAGTGCGGAATTTGGTCCGGTTCCAAGTGGGGTTGTGGGGCAAAGGGGAATAGGTAGTGGTGGGTTGGATATAGGTCTCCCGACGCAATAGCTGCAAGTACCCCAAGCAACTGGTTTACGCGATCTCACGTTCCAGAGTCCCGGCGCAAAGTACAATTCGCTAATTCGCTCCTCAAGCGAATGACAAGTTATTCCCAGGGCACCAAGGGTCCACTAGCAGAATACAAGTCCCAAATGTCGCAATTCTCACACAAATCCCTCCAATCAAAATAGCCAACAAATCGCACAGTCAAACTTGTTCAGAATAACAAATGTCTGGGAATCCCAAAAGTTCGCCTAGCACAAGCCCAGAACACACCCCTAGTAAGAGCGGGGAGGTTTCCGTGCCGCCCCAGACGTCCCCCAGGCCCTTAAATACATATTCTACACAGAGAGTCCAAAGAAAAATATTCTGTCCGATGATATCATGCTGCTATTCGCACGTGCCCGCTTGGTAATAAGGGCTGGGCGCTTGATGGTTGCTTCCCGAGTGTCCCCGCCTATTCTACAGTCCTCGTGTAATTCCGATCGCCCGTTATGGTCTTCTTCCTCGATATTCGTTGGATCGGTGTTTTGCCCGCGCAGGCACGTCATAGTTCGGAATTGCTCTAATTCCTATCTTTCGAACGAGCCGCGCCATGTCGTTATCGCCCCAATGGATGTTGAGTTATTCCGCTATCTTCCCGTCGTCGCGCCTCGGCTTCTCGGCCTCTTGACAGTTTGAGGGCGCACTCTCACGCCGAATTGATACCCGTCGCGTCGATCCCTCTCCCCTTGGCTGATTTGACAGGTGAGTCCCGAGTACGTCGATCTCCACGCGTGGCTTCTCTGACTCGTCCTTCCGGATCATTCCTCTCGGCAATTCGGCACAGGACTCGGTTTGGTGGTTATTCCCTCTTGTTCATGCAGCGGGCATATTCTGCACCGTGGACTATGCTATTCCGAAAGGCGCGTTCAAGCCTCCGGGTTACCGAGTGGGCGATTAGCCTCTCTGCGCAGTGATTGTCCTAGCCGCTCATTCGGGACTCATGCCGGCTAAATTCGAAGATGCCACACACGACGGCAGCGTAATTCCGACTTTTCTAGATACAAATTCGAAGTCTACGCTTTGTGTGTGCTCGTCAATGTATGATCCAAAATAGCGAATAGCGATGAAATTCTGCGTTTTCACTGGTATTCCCTACTGAGACGTATCAGCGAACGATCGGAGGCCGATACCCAACACAGCTGCGAGACCTCTGCGTTGAGCACCTGGAGGAAATCGGCACGGTCGGAGCCGTGCTGCAGGCGCTCCCGGATTGCTGCGACTGGATATTCACGTTGGTCGCGGTCGTGGGCCGCCACTTGCCCTGCAAACGCGTCAGGAACATGCTCAATTGACCCATTTTGGCATCCGCTCTGATACCTGGGGAGTCGTGCCGGCTTGCTTGGAATCGTTTTCACTGCCTGCGTTGACGTCGCTGGCGTTGCACGGATGCATTGGCGGGCAGGGGGTGCCTGCCGACCAACTGCGCGACTTCGTTGCGTGTTCAGGGTGCAAAATCGATGCGTACGTCCAACATTCGAGCAACAAGATCGACATGTATTTGGTCGCTCTTGGCGACCTCCAGGAGCTCCAAATCGACTCACGCTTCATGCCGCATGGGCGACCGCTCGCTGTGCTCGTCGACATGCTGGCTGCTCCGGGCAGCTTCCCCCAGCTCCAGAAGGTCTGGCTTGGCGGCGAGGTGTTCTATTGGAACGGATACCGCCGCAATGTCGACGACACCGACTCAGACGAGGTCGTGCAGGAGCCCAGCGATTACGGAGATCTTTGCGCGGTACTCGCAAACAAGTTCGAGAAAGGGCGCCTGCGTAGTTTTCACGTATCTCTCGAGATCGTGGATTGGTGTCCCCTTCGAACGTGGAAATTCGCTCCCCAGGACATCAAAGTCGCGATGGAGGCCGAGCTTCCGTCAGGGGAAGCGAGGAGCCAACTGGAGAATCTCGTTGAAAAGGGTCTGGACTTTGCGGTGCGCATTGACATGGCCGAAACTCACGTTAGACGGCACCGTCTCTACAAAGCCCTCCCTCCAGCACAAGAAGAGGACGGAGCTGCTTGGAACTTTTTGCGAAGAAATTGGGCCGTTGTTCCTGAGGTTTCCCGCCGAAAGAGAGCCGTTTCGGGGCCGCATTTGCGAATGGTTGGCTTGAAGAGCCGTAAGTCGAATGGGAGTAGTTACGTTGATTGCTAGCTCGCGAGGGTGGACACACCCCCAAGCTTCGCTTTATTGATGAAATTTATAGACGAGGAGGCGAATGGGAGTGTATCGCCGCGGTGAATACACCAGCCGGAGGACAGTGTGGCTTGGAAGCGTCACAGTGAACAAACGATGTTGCTTTTGCCGCGCGAAGCATCGCGGTGAACACACCAGCGGGCATGCGCATTGACTGAGTAGAGCTGGCGGGTGGACAAGGCAAGATGGAGGCAAATTAAGGGCGTCGCGGTGGTTACACCAGCGAGCACAGATGAGACTTGAAAGCCAACCCGTGTTGACTTGACGAGGAGAAGATCTAGAGAGCTTGTTTAAAAGCGTGACAAGACCGCGGGAACCAATACTTGCGTTGACCGCTCCCTCATCTCTCCCTTGTAAGTCGCCCACTTCGCGTCGCGCAGCACGCCTGCCTTGAAGGCTCAAACCCGGGACTCTGGCACCGGGCTTGTTGCGCGACGCAAGCTGAACCCACGCGTATTCTTCAGCTGATGACTTCCAGGCTCTGTTGCAGGCTCAGTCGTACATATTTAACTTGTGAGTCGATTTCTGCCCCCGATAGAATGTCGCGCAGCAAGCCTGCCTTGAAGGCTCATACCCGGGACTCTGGCACCGGGCTTGCTGCGCGATTTGGGCCTTCAACACATCTCAAACGCGTGCTGACCTACTTTGTAGATGCTCTGGGTTCCTTTTTGTCGAAATGTGCGTGTTTTCTTTCCCTTTCGCCCACTTTAACGCTGCCCCAGACCCGCAGCGGTGCCATCTATGGGGAGTTTCTACGCCTCAACGCCTTCAAGGTCGATCAACCGCTGAAGTCAGCTGTGGCCATCGAGTCGGACGTGCAACGCGACCATGAGGGCTCAGACGACGACGACGACAACCACACACATCCCGAAGATGACGGTCAACCTGAAGACGACGGTCTGGATGACCCTCCTTCCCTCGTCGACGGCTGGAATGATGTCGACGACATACCCCCTTCCCAACCCCCTCCTTCCGACCACTGGGACGCGGTCGATGACCTACCCCCGCCCGCAAAGCGCAGGAGGTTCGACATGACGACGGAGCCGCCGCTCAAGGGCCCTCACCGTCGGCGGAAGGCCAAAGTGAAGGCCAATGTCGCCGCCAATGGCCACGACATCCGCCCTTCCACCGTCGCCAAACACCTCCGCCCCGCCATTCCCATCCGCACTTCGCTGGCCAGTCAAACATTGCCGACGGCCCATGGCGCCTACGTCGCCAGCCTCGAAGACGCAAAAGAGCTGTATGGGAGCAAGAAGAGGTGGACGTTGGAGTCCTTGGTGGAACGAGGATTCCTTGTTGTTCCCTGGGACGGAAAACGCCGCGGCCGCTGGTGGACTCCACCGGTCGGGTGTTTGGGGCCCTGGCTGGACAACCAGATGACCCCAGCTACGCCGCGTCCGCTCAGAGGGCCTTCGATGCCGTCCTTCGCGAGGGACACGCTGCCAAATTCCCCGCTGGAGAAGAAGCATCGACGAGGGCTCTTCGCTGCCATCAACGTCGGCGTCTCGTATGGCCAGGGCCAAACGAAGCCTTCATGGCTCAAGTCCGACTACGAGGCCACTGCTGAGAGGTTGCTCGCGAACACTGATATCCAGAGAATGGCTCTCTTCGCGAGTGGTAAGCTTCTCAGTTTATTCTCAGCTTTTGCTAATTCTAATTTGCCAGCTACCTTTCGGCTCTGGGCGCCGCGCCTCTACGAGTACTATCTCAGCCACAACAAGCTTCTCGACGCGCTTCAAGCTTCGCCGGCCCTTCTCGGCCTCCGTGTTCTCCGCCGCCGCCTTCAACTTCGGCAAGAATGTGTGGACTTTCCGCCACCGCGACGTGCTCAACCTTCCCTTTGGCTGGTGCGCTATTCAGGCGTTGGGAAGGTTTGACCCAACAAAGGGCGGGCACTTGATCCTTTGGGATCTCAAACTCGTCATCGAGTTCCCCGCGGGGGCGCTCATCCTTATCCCCTCCGCCACGCTTGCCCACTCCAATATTCCTGTCCAGAACGACGAAACGAGAACATCGTTCACACAGTTCACGGCTGGTGGAGTGTTTCGCTATGTCGACAATGATTTCCGGACGGAGGAGGAGCTGCAAGCGCAAGACCCCATCGCCTATGAAGCAATGCTGGCTGAGAAGGAGCGGAGATGGGAGATGGGACTGGGGCTTTGGAGTACCATTGATGAACTGGTAGATGCCGGGAGATATGTGCCTTTCTTGAAGCTGGGGGCGAGCAAATGGAGGTATATTACTAGCCGGCACTATTCCCTTCCCTACCATATCCTCCTACGTATACGTTAATATTTCCGCTCTAGTCATGGTTCCCATCATCCACAGCAATACAACCACCACTGAGCATTGATGTCTGTCGAACAGGAATCCGAGAATTCGAAACCTGGGCCCTCTTGGGGATCATTCGGCATGGCGGGCTCGGAGAGCTCGGCCAGTCCGCCAAAGCCATGTTGAGCTCTTGATCGATTGGAATGCGCCGCAAATCCTGGCCAGAAATGAGATTAGCTCAACTTGTGCCTGCGTGCGTACCTCGGACGCGCAGTCGCGATTGTTGGCCCGAGCTCGGAGGGCTTGCAACTTTTGCTTGGAACTCTCGAGAAAGTGGATCTGGGAAATCGTTCAGAATGGCGACGCGTCCACAGAGATATCAGGGATCTTACCTGGTCATCCAGCGCCGCTCGATGGAGCTCGAGCTCGAAGTCATTCCTTGGCTCTAGATCTGATGTCTCGAGTTCGTGGCTGGCGGCCTGCAGGGGCATGAGCGCTAGCGTAGGGGACATGGAGCCGACTTGCCGACGTACCTCCAGCACTGTTCGAAAAAGCTCGGCAGCTTCGGTCACCAAATTAATGAGAGACCTGAGAGGAGACTCCACAGGGTCGTCAAAGAATGGTGAGGCGTCCATGGGCGTAACTGGACTTGCGGAACCCAACGACTCTGGTTTTATACTGCCGCCTTCGTTTAGTCGCGAGTTGCAAGTTCCTTGCAGGATCTCTTTTGAGCCGACCGAGTTGAAAGAGCGGATTGAAAGAGCGCATTGGCCCTTTCGACGACATTGGGCTGTATGGATGTTGGGCCCATTGTGCGGGCCGAGGCGGTTCTCATAGAAAGGACGGATCCTTTCATGGTGCTTTGGTGCGGAACAGGTTTAAATTTCCGAGAAAGTGAACTGGCTTCCGAGCCGTGGAGATGGAGTGGTTGACCGGAGAATCCCTGAGCGTCGAATCCCCGCGGGTGGAAACGCCTCGAGAGGTGAATATATGCGGGTGAAAACACCTCGCGCGCATCCAACCACAGACTCTTCTCGTCGTCGAGGCCGAACTCGAGTCGATATCGCCCAGACGGCGAGACAAATCAACGCCCGCGATGAGAAGTCCCGCCTCCGATTCTTCTCCAACTTCTGTGGGCTACGCCTGTAAGAGCTTTTGTGACTCCGAAATGAGGGTTGAGGTTGAGTCGTGTCGGTAGATCTCGCAGAACACAACGCAAAACTTGGGCTTTCGGTCACGCCAACCATGGCTTCCGCGATGTCAATCGAGATGGACGTGGACGACGCGTCTGCGTCCGCTGGAACCTCAACGAGACTCAATCAGACTCTGCCTCCAACGACCACCAGGGGCGCACCATCCTCCCTGGTCATAAAGGAACCCAACGATCACCGCGGCGGGTCATCGTCTCCCACGAAGGAAAGCGCACCAACTTCCTCGCCGGCGAAGGCCGTGGACATTTTTGCTGGTTTCAAAGCCGTTCCCGGCCCGGAGTTGAAGGAGGAAGTTCTTTCTCTCACCGGCGCAGAGAGGACTATGAGGATTCGGGAACTGCGGAGGATGTCACCTTACGAGCTTGGGCGCGAAAACAATATAGTCCGCAACAGGAAGACGATGATATCGTTGGGCTTACTGGACGCATCGGGCAAGTTCGATTCCACTTGCGACATGGACGGCTTCGTCGAACAGCTCGGCGACAAAGCGAAAGAGGAAACGTACAGCGGCAAAGGAGAACCTCGGAGTCGAGAGCGACGGATGACGATGACGAGGACGAGGATGAGGAGGCGGGCGAGGTAGAACGCAGTTCGGTTGGGACCGCGTCGCGTCCCGCGAAAAAGCGCGCGCCAGCGCGAGCGCCTGCTCAGCGGTCCGCCGACGTCTCGTCCGCTCCGTGGTTTAAGGCCTGGAAAGGTCTGCTACACTTGTCCGAATGCGCCGGAGGTTTGGGTTCGTCTTGTTGACTGTTGGGTCCGGCGCGAGGAGCACCTTGGGGATGCGGTTGGGGTGAGTTGCTTTCTTCCAAGATGTGGGGCAACAAGCTCACCTAGCATATTAGCGCAAATGCTTGGGGGCCAAAGGACGTCCGAAGCAAGTCGCCTACTGGGTCGGTCGCGCGCGCCCCATCCCGCATACACCCAATATTCCCAACGTCGACGAATTCGGCAAGCAGTTCGCGTCGTGGTGGCTTGCTCTCAACCCCGCTTGGAGACGAGATGGAACGGCGGTGAAAGAAAGCGTGGAAGGCCCAGGGTTGGGCGCCGAGTCGGATTGGGCCGGACTGGACAAGGTTCCAGGCTTGAATGGCTTCTTTAATGTCCTGCTGTGTTTGAAATGGTGGTTCGACGCGACTGGCGGACTTCCCAGCTCGGAGTGGCTGCGCCATGTCGAAGATGTGACGCGCGTGCTTAAGCATTTTTGCCTGTGCGTCGCGTTGCTCCAATGCTCGCTCGGCTGCTGATCTATTTCCAGGCGCTTGGGTCTTCAGGTTGACGACGAGCCTCATGAGTAAGTTTTTCGGTGGGAGGACACGTGCGTTCTCAAATACGGACAGGAGCAGCAGTGTTGGCAGCCTGAGTGGCGGGAAGAGCAAAGCCGCGGAAGACCGTGATGAAGCGATGGATGTCGTCGTTGACAGGTACGTGCGCGGACCGCGGCTCCGTTCGTTACTCATTCAGTTTCCAGGCACTTCGAGCCGTCGCAGCCTCAGAAGTACGTTCTTTCTTCGTGGGAGGACACGCACGTTCTCAAACACGGACAGGAGCAGCAGTGTTGGCAGCCTGAGTGGCGGGAAGAGCAAAGCCGCGGAAGACCGTGATGAAGCGATGGATGTCGTCGTTGACAGGCAAGTACCTGCGCGCTGCTGCTCCGTTTGTTAAGTTTGCAACAGTCCCGTCCTGCCCACGACCAAGACCGGCACCGACAGTATGGAAGGGACCTCCCGGTCTGGTTCCGTTGATTCAGATCTCGCGACACAGGGCTCCACACGCAGCGTCCCCGACTCGGATATTGCAACGCTCGGCAACGAGGTGGAAATGTAGGTGCTACACGCTACCCTCCATCCTCCATCAAGCTGACCTTGTTATGATTAAGGATGAACGTCGGCAACGCGGGATCCGATTCTGGGTGGGAATTAGTCAAGATGGTTTACGGACTAGAGCACCCATGGGGCAGAAAGAGACGTGGTTTTGACGAGCGAGCGCGAAGTACCACGTGATCATGACTTCCGTACATAGACATACTTGAAATGACCTTTCTGGACTTAGAGAAAAAGGCATCATTTTTGATTGATTTGATCATAACCTACCTGAATATAAGAGGTATCCCGTTAGCTGGCCGTTAGCCTTATTTCCATCATCAAATCATGATTTGATGTCATCATCAACCTATCAATGATCCCTAAGGCGCCGCCGAACAGCAGTGACACTTGTTACACCTTCCCAAACAGGCCAGATGACCCAAGGCAAGACCCAGAAATTAATGCAAAACAGCTCATGGCATGTCCCAGGAAGTAATGCATTCACGCTGAGTGAATGTGCTGGGAATTGGTTGCGGCTGGATACATTGCGAAGGCGACAGTTGCATCGCGTCACGGCCGGGATGGTAGTGCGTTTATGTTTGGCGCCTCGTTGAGCCGCAAACTCAAACTCTACAGCTTGGATTCGTGAGAACTCTGTCGAGAGTAACGCCCCAGACGACGCGACTCTCGAGTGCCTATTTTCCGGAAGAAATCTCCTTGTTCTTTGGCATCGCATTGGCTTGCGGTGAGTGATCTTGTCGTGGCAACGTTCGAGCTAGGTTTCTCAATCGAGACTCAGCGTCTATACAATTGACCAAGAACTAAACATGCACTGCGTCTGGGCTCATACCTCAAGCGATCACTAGTACGTTTCCTTGTCGTCGTTCAAAATCTATGTTCATGTGCATCAAGCGCCGCCTTTGCCATTTCCGGGGAGTTGGCCGCAATCCACACAGTATTTGACGGCCTTTTCTGGGTTGAAATTCCCAATGGGACCGAAAATTCGGACCAAGAGCATCCGTCTGAGATCAACACTCGCCCACCCGAATTCCGCACGGACACCGATCCGTCCTGCCCATTACCTTCGCCGCCAACGGTGTGGTAGCGGTGCAGATGTCCGA
The DNA here is from genome assembly GCA_014461115.1 of Mycena chlorophos. Taxonomy (NCBI): domain Eukaryota; kingdom Fungi; phylum Basidiomycota; class Agaricomycetes; order Agaricales; family Mycenaceae; genus Mycena; species Mycena chlorophos. The sequence goes on from JACAZE010000011.1 coordinate 135,905, forward strand.
ACGCAGTCGTCGCGTTTCGATATACGATGTCGAACGGCTCCGCGAGCAACATCAGCAGGAAGAAAAGGTGCTCAGCCTCCCTGCCGATGCCGGTGAGTATCCTCTACATCTATTGGATGCATGATCCAGCTCATTCTTTTCCAGCAAAGATCGTCGCGATGACCGCAGTAAGTTTGTCTATGCGCCCGCAATGCGCTGTTGCTCAGGGGTTCTATCTAGCGCCTAGGAAGCAAGCATGGCAAAGCTCTGCTCGTCATGGGCGATAATGCCGGGAAATTGTACCTTTGGATTGGCGACGATGCATCGCCAAGTCGCGACCTGTCGCTGCCTTTGGTGCGCTTTCAGCCAGCTTGACGGTGCCATTGCTCATGACGAGTAGCTCGCGATTGGCCTTGGTACATCACTCGCAGTGTCCTTCGCTATCGGTGCTCTTGGTGGTCTTGTCAAAACAACATATCCAGCGTCCTTGGCCGTCCGTGCTTTTGGCTGGACGTTTGCGGCAGCTCCTCCTCCTCCTCCCCCCGCGTCCCTCTATGCCCAGCTTCGAACTCATTACTGCTGAGCTGCGCAACACGAGTCTCCACGATGTTGTGAGCATGAGTGTACGCCGCACGCTTCGTCTTCACCGAGCCGTGGCTTTGGGGGACCAGTCTTGCGGTGCTCGCAATCGCGATCATCGGGTACATATATCGACGCATACGTGGGCGCGCCGTTAGCGTCTCGACTCCGGCCGCCCCACCATCGTCGGCTCCTGCACCCGCGTCTACCCCTGCACCCGCAACGTCGTCGGCTCCCGCACCCGCAACGTCGTCGGCTCCCGCACCCGCGACCTCGGTTGCGTCTCCCGGAAAGCCAAGAGGCGTCTCCGGAAAGCCAAGAGTGGGCTCTAGTTCACAATCGCGATCGGTCCTTCGCCCCCGCCTCCGGCAGTGACTGATTATTGTGGTCGAGCCGGTTCGGTCGAGGAAGCGCGGTTTACTTAGCAGTAGCAAAGACGCCCTTGGAATACATGCACATATACATGGATTATTCGAACGCTCGATGAACAACATGTACATGAGGCTGCTACATGTACACGAAGACCACGAGTCTGTTCCTTATAATACGTGCCGGCGCCGCATGCCCAATCGCTTCCAATTGCAAGTGCCACCCATGGCTACTCTTTCCATGGCCAGCTGCTCTGTCCTCGCCGTTGGGTTTCCGTGGTTGGTGCCGATGTATCTTTTGCAGGTGAGTGCCGCGAATGAACCGACGCCGACCATTTACGCGCAACCTTTAGAATCCGAATACCCACCGCAATCAAGACCTTTTGGCGCTTGTCGAGTTACTGGACGGCTGCGATGAGAACTCCACCTGGGCCCGCGTCTACGCCATGTCCAGTACCGGTATCGTCCACCTACAGCCGCTGGAGATCGACTGGTTTATGGCAAGAAGCATCCTCGAGATCTCCAAGCTCGGCACAGTCGATCCTGCGCAAATATCCGGATCTGTGGCCACCGACTTCTGCCCCGTTGCTGAGCCCGACATGCCTAGCATGCGCACCGAAGACTATGGTCCCTCGGCCGACAATTTCAACGATGAGAGTGGTCTCTGAACGTAAAACGTAAAACGTAGTGTACACTCAGGTAGCCCTGCATTCCCCCAGCTTTGTAGACCTACTTATGTTTTGCCCAGTCTGGCCACCCCCATTCTCTTCTACCCGAGGACACATGAACGCAGACGCCGCCCGCAAAGTGGATACCGAAAGGGCACGTAGAAAACCTCGAATCAGCTGCATAGACGACACGCACGGGTGCAGGTACACATCACCATCTTAGCTACTAGCTTCCGGCGTTACTGTAAAAGACTCTCTGATCATATCCAGATGTGGTAGTATAATCAAAACTTGTGACTGTTTCTCTACTTGCCCTCATCTACCATGTCCACCAGCCGACGCGACGCGCATTCCACCAACCGACGCGACCTCACCTCCCCAGCGTCGGGCAATTTCGCTGAGGACGACAAGGCGAACACCAAAGAGTCCCTCCGTGCGCGCCTGCGCGACAAGTCCCTCCGTGCGCGTAAACGTGCGCGTACATCGTTCAGTGTCGAGACCACAACAACCTCTGAGGAGAAAGGACCCTCTGGGAGGAGGAGGAGGAGGAGGTGGAAGAAGAAGAGGAGGAGGAGGAGGACTACGAGTCAGAGCCGGACGAGGTCTGGATCCGCAACATCTCTCAGCGTGCGAAGCCAACGTTGCCTTGGCTATTGGCTGCGCTCTGGCCGACGAGGACCACCTTGAGGCACAGGCTCTGATCCTCGAGCACGTCGTGAGCAAGAAAGCTAAGGTTTGTGGCTGTTTAGCTTAACAGCTCTTTTGCTCATTTTCAGTACAATGCAATTCTGATCCTCCGGCGGCGACAACTGGCCCAATGGATCCAGAAGCTTGGGGAGATAAAGGACATGGTGGGCATGGACAAGGCGGGGAACGCAGGAGAAATTCAGGGGAAGCTTGACCAGCTTTGTGGCGAAATGGTTGATATAAGACGCATGCGCGATGGTGAACGCTCAATTGGTACTTTCAACTTGAAGAACGATCGTGAATGAAATAATTGTCCAAGTCCGAATACATGTACAGTGAGTATGGAGAAGAAGAACAAGCACACAAAATAACCACTACAACCTGCGCGTCCCATGCTCCGATGGAGTATACGAAACGTATGTCGTCTTAGTTGCAACGGCATCAACGTACGCCCGGCGAGCATCCTCGAATGACGCGAATTTCTCCCAGTCACCACCAACTACCCACTCGGAATTCATGGAGCACTCGATCCTGGAAGCTATAAGGCACTCGATTTTCTTTCCATTGCGGCGACATACCATGTTGGATAGACGCCGGGGTTGATGGCGACGTACCCAACGTACCACAGATCGTTCGGGGCGCGACCCTCCATGCGTCTTGCGTTGGCCAGATCCGGCGCCCGAATGGATTGCGGGACAGTATCGATAGCGACAGGAAGTTGCCCCACCGGCAGGCTCGTGGTTGAGGTCAGTCCGCCCTTCGATGCAACACGATACGCGGCGCTCGGCGTCCTCCATTGATGGATAGCCTTGAAACACAAAACCACGGAAGTCGGCGATGCTGTCCTTGACTTGGTCCCTAAAATCTTTGCTTAGCTCCATAGCAACAATCGCGATATAAACTCACATAGTCCGCATGGTACCAATAGTCCAGCCTCGAAAGACCACATAGACGACGTTTAAGCCGCTCTTGGTGACGCTGGATGGTCTTTCTCTGGGCGTTTTGCGTTGACCCTCAGCAGTTTTGCGTTGGCCTTCAGCAGTTCTGCGTTGACCTTCAGTAGTTTTGTGTTGTCCTTCAGCAGCGTGTGGAGGATGATTGCGGCGGGACATGAGCCCTACAAAAATGAGAAAATCAACTTAAGGAGGTGTGATCGGACGTACCTGGGCGACTGGGTCGGCGATGGCGAGGTTCCCGACGGTGCCCTGTAGCTACTCTTCAGTTTGGGGTCAGATAAGGCCAGATCTAGAGAAGGCTCACGATCGCGATGAGTAGGAACCTGCTTGCAATTGGGCTTCGAGCTGATCGAGCCGTGTTTGGGTCTCGAGCTGATCGAGCCGCATCTGCTCCATCTGTGCACGGACGGCGGCCAACTCGGGCGCTCATACGCTGCAGCTCAATCCGTTGTTGGGCATCGGCATTGCGATCGAGAGAGGGGTGTCTGGGCGTAGGCATGGTGGCTAGAGCGAAAGGCGTATCGATTTCCACACGTTCCTGAAGTCGTGTGAAGCGTATAGGCGGAGCTGGTTCTTGATTAGGTGTAGCCTCGAACGGAGGACACTGAGTGGTTGAGCTTGACGACAGCGCCGTGACCTACAAGGTGGTTTGAGCAAGGACAGGTATAATCAGAGAGAATGTTCATACGTATGCATACTGGAACGATATGGTCGGAGGTGGGAATTCGCGGTGAAGACAACAGCGTGCGCCGACCGGAGGTGAGCTTGAACTGCGAAAAACGAAGTCAGGATGTGCGATTTCAAGGGCAAATAGCGCCAACCTAACCAGTTTTGAAGGGAATATGGAGCGGAAGCCAAGTCGAATCAACACAGAGTGTAGAACGCAGGCTCGGGTGGAAACACGCCGAGCTTCGATTTGAGGTTATCGACGAAGAGAGTTCCGGATCCATCGCGGTGAAGACACCAACGAGGAGACGGCAAAGCATGGACGGCGCGAAGTTGATCATCGCGGTGGACACACCAGCGATTGGGGCCATGGCGCAGCGGGCCATGGTGGGGTCCGGCGTCGCGGTGAACACACACTGCATGCAAAGTTGAATATTCTACCCCTGGCAAATGTTGGAAAAATGTTGAATTTTTCCAGCATATGTTCAACATTTTCCCCCTGGTTATATGTTGAGAATATTCAAAATATTCTCAACATATAGTCAACATATAACACCCTGGTTATATGTTGAGCATATTCAAAATATGCTCAACATTTTCTCTCAAGACCCCCCGGAAAATGTTGAGAATATTTTGAATATTCTCAACATTTGCCCCTCTGGTTATATGTTGACTATATGTTGAGAATATTTTAAATATGCTCAACATATAACCAGGGGAAAAATGTTGAACATATGCTGGAAAAAATTTAATGTTTTTCCAACATTTTTCTAGGGCAGAATATTCAACTTTGCATGCAGTGACACCAGCGAGCGAAGATGGAAGTTGCTAGAGCGAAAGTGTTAGGCGTGACTAGTCCGTCGCTTTCGTTTCTTCTCCCAAGTCGCCGCTAGTGTTTCCACTGCAAAACGCACACCGCCCTCAAACGAGCTCAAACACACGTCGCTGGTGTCTCCACTGCGACGCAACTCTGCTCTTCGTCGACAAACCTCACTTTCGTCGCTTTTGGTTTCTTCTCCCAGGTCGGTCGCTGGTGTACATGTCTTCACCGCGACACTTTCAACTCACACCGCCCTCAATTTCCACAGTCCGGACCCTGTCGCTGGTGTCTCCACCGCGACGCAACTCTGCTCTTCGTCGATAAACCTCAAATCGAAGCTTGAGGTGTTTTCACCCAAGTTTGTGTCCCAACCACTTTCGCAGCCTCCACCTCGTGAGTTTTTCGTTGTTTTAAAGGAGCCCGCGCTGACCATGGCTTGGTTTTGTAGTCTATCAAAGTTTTCGCTTTGGCGCGCAAAACCGGTGAGTTCTCCAACAACGGGTCATCTTCGCCTTGTTTTCCTCTCGAATCGTGCATGCTAACCTGGTTTTGCACCTGCAGCTCTCTCCTCCCGCTCGTCTCCAACTTTCAACGCCGCTGGTTTGTTGACCGCCATGAATCCATCGTCACTTCCTTCTTTGCGTAATGTGGACCCGCCAATGCCAAATGACCCGTCTCGGTGCTACACCAAAGGCCGCCTCCAGCCGGGTCTTGGTTTCGAGGACACCATACTGCTCCCAACGGACATCATGTTCAAACCCAGCGGCCGCGCTGGTTTCACGCCGGTTCGTGTCTGTCGGCCCTCGCGTCACAATTGTGGTCGGAAAATTCGACGCCGCAGTGTTTCCCCCTGGGACGCCTTTATCTCCCATCCAAGAACCGTCCGCTGCCAGTCAACACTACGATGGGTCGCTCGGCCGGTTCGACTACAGCGCACACGCTCAATTTGCATGCGATATGCCTAGCTACGCGGGCTACATTCTCCGAGCTGCTCGAGTTCCCACCGATCATCCTCGCTACGTCATGGCGGCCCCGCTCGTGGTCTACTGGCAGCGCAAGCCTAGAAGCCTCCTCGGGACTCTTTCGGAGGCGGGACGGCAAGCTGTTCGGCGAGTATGCGATTCTATTGCAACAGAGATTAACGAGTTGCATCGCCATGTCGAACGTGTACAAGGAGCTGCGCAATGCATACCTCAAGGCTCAGCCTCGGCCTTGGTCGCTCGATTCAACGAGGACATGACTTGGGAAGCAGCTGTTGATTGCTGGGCCGCGCTGCAGCGTATCTTGCGTCAGCGCGACGGTTGGGCGAGGTGGATGCGCCGCAGGGTGTCGCCAGTTCGATCCCAAACGCATGAGGGGTCTGTACCCGCTGCCAACGACGGTCTCATGGGCATGTGGGTCAACCATGTATCGGAAGCCAGAGTGCAGGAATTGCTAGCCGACTGCGTTCCGTGCTTCGTGGTCGCCCGAGTGCCGCAGGATCTAGTGGACGGCGGCGCAAAACCAACTCCATCCATCCCTCGTTCATGACGAACACTGAGTCGCTCCTCGATATTGATAACGTCTACCAGAAGGACGCCCGCCTCTCGCGGGTCCAACCCCTCACGACTTTGACCGAACGCCCAAAGTTGCGCACGCCTCCCACCATAACGGCGACTGGCGATAAAGATCTAGAACGGCAGGCGTTGTCGCCCGTCACCTTGCAAATTCGCCAATGCCCTCTATCACCGAAAGTTCGATCGGCGCTCGTCGCCTTCGGCCCTGTTCTCCAGTCGGTCCACAGCCCCGAGTGAATCGACTGTGGTAGACGATCATGATGTTGAGGACCAGTTTCGCCCAACATGGTCCTCCCCCTGAGCACGGACGAGTACGAGGCAGCGCTGAACTCTTACGAGGACGAATACGATAGCGACGCCTCCGAGAATATCGCGGAGTGGCAGTCTGACCGACCCGCACGACCGGACAAGCCGCGCCACCAGCCGCACAAGCACGAACCTGTCTCGCTTTACCCTGACCGGGTGCCATGGTACCGGCCGCCCCGATTCGCAAGGTCTGGGGAAAGGGCAAAATTCCGAGGTACCGCCTAGGGAAGCTCGACAGCCGGGGTACCCTCGCGTGGTTCGAAGACGGCAAAGCTAAATTAGACCTCAAGTCGGAATCGCGGCGCTTCTGGTTCGACCGGAAGAATAGGCGATGGCTGTGTTTCAAACAGCCGCAGCCATGCTGGAATGGTGTGGTTGACGAGGCTCAGTTTGGTCACCCGGCGCCTCCGTATTTCGTGTTCACTCGCGATCCCTCAAAGGGCAACAAATTCGTCCCAGACATCCCCACTGACTGGGTGTACCGGGATGCGCAAAGCGTGGCACCCGCACAAGTCGGCCTCCAGGCGCCCGTCCCCACCAGCGACCAGTTAGCGCCGCTGCCAATCCTGCGTCATTCGACGGAGAACTCGGATGAAATGGACATCGACCACGATACCGAGCCCCGCGCGCGCCACGGTCGATTGCGAACCAGAGCCCGTCTCCGCTTTGGGACCTACGCCCGCCTCCTTGGAACCCGCTCCCGCCTCCAGCGACGCCACCCTCACCTCCGTCTTCGAACCAGAGAATATGGAGATCAACGAGAACGAGGTCCCGCTCGATAAGGGTAAAGGCACAGGTAAGCTCTAGAGTGCACCATGATACAATGAGACTGAATTCGAGACAGCGACTGCACAGATGGAGGTCGACGAGGACGAGGACGAGGCTCTATATATGCAGCCACGTGACAAGGGAAAAGGAAAAGGTAAAGTGGTCCATCTGTGAGGTGATGAGGCTAATGTGCCAGCAGTAGTCGCGTCTCGGAGTCCATCGCCCGCCCGTCATGTTCGTCGACAACGCCCCCGCTCGTCGACGAATTCTACGAGCTTGAATTCCATGACGAGCGCGAATGCATGACGGCGCAGGATGTAGGCGAATCCAAGGCGCTCAAACTGGCCGTGGAGGCAGGCCGCCTTCCCAGCATACCGTCTGTCATACGTGTGTGTTTGCGCGTGTACATTCGTTTCTCCGGCCACGGGCTTCAGACTGCTCAGATCCTGCGCCGAGAGTTCGCGAACGCCACTGTCACCGCGACAGATCTGGCAACCTGGGAGCAAGCCTGCATTAATACGTGGGGTTCAGAGAACATCTGGAATTGGGAGTTAGCAGGGGATTCCGAATGGCTGCAACTGGCTCCTGCGGCCGAACCCGCTCGTCGGAATGACATGCAGGAGGGCCCTTCCAGGGTTCCAGCGACACGTTCGCTCTCCATCCCCGTCTCCGTTGCTGGAGGAACGGTCGCCCACCCCGGTACCTCGACAAAAGAGTCAAGAACCGGTCGTCTTGCATTCCCCACCGCAACCCGTTCACTCTCCGTCTCTGTCGCCCGAAGATCAGTCGCCTATAGCGATACCTGGATTACAGAGTCGAGAATCCGTTGTCGTCTCGCCGCCGCTGAACCACACGTCGCATCGCCCATTCCTTGATCGCAATCGCGTTCTGCGAGCCAAGACATCGTTGCTCGATCGCCTGGAAGCGTCGCGATCGGGCGGCGCCCCACGTCAAGAGCAAACTGCCCGGCGCATGCAACCCAGGAACTATGTCCCGCTGCAGCACCATGCATATGGGCGCAGGGATGGCTGCATGCGCAACTGGCGCGCCCCGCCCAAGGGAAAAAACTACAATAAGTTCCGAAAGGATGCCCTTCGAAGCATCAATAAACAGGTGGATGCGACATGGGAGCGCCTTCGGCAGGCTCAGACGCCGCAGGAACGCGATGAAGCTCTCCAGGACCTACAGGACGCGGAGAACGACAGGCGTGCGTGGATTAGCGCAAACCCGGACTTTATCTTCTAGCACAAGATCGTTTGTACATTTGTATATTATTGTACAGTTTGGACTATAGCTATTTGCCGCTCGCCGTGGAAGCGCTTGAGTCGCGCATGAGAACAACCACTTGTCAGCCAAAAGTGTCACGCCTCACTTTTGCTCTCAGCTCTCATCTTTGCTCGCTGCTGTGTTCACCGCGACGCCCAAGTCGCGCCGTCCGCGTGTAGCCCTTGACTCGGACCCTCCGCTCGTTGGTGTCTTCACCACGAATCACTCAATTTCCGCTTTCAATGACCTTTTTTCACCTTCCGCGCCGTGGCTACGTTCGCTGGTGTATCCACCGCGCTCACTGGTGTCTCCACCGCGACTTCAACTCCACGCCGACATGCGGATGGTCTTGCTATCCGGTCAATCTTTCTACTTCGACTCCATCCTTCCCTGCGCTCGACCCAGAAAATACTGCGCACGCAAGACTGCCTTCTCCAAGGTTGGGGCATCTCGCAGGTTAACCTTCATCTCGTCCAGCTGAACCTGGTAAGTGGATTCTCAGTTGCTACCGCGCCCTGATGGAATGTCCCTTACTCGTAGGCTTTGAGTTCAGCTCGCTCATCGTCGGCTGCATAGGCAACAACCTCGAGCGGATATCTGGGCCAGCAGTTGCGCTCGTGTTCTTCAGCTCTGGCAAGTCGATCGCGCAAATTCTCGATTGCGTCTGCTTGATCCTGCGGCTCGACTTCGAGCTCAACCTCACGATCGAGGGCTGATAGCAGCTGTGCTTCAGCTCTGGCAACTCGGTCGCGCAGGCTCTCGATCGTTTTCAACGCGTCCGTTTGATCCTGCGGTTCCACTTTGCGGTTAACCTCGCTCTCGAGAGCTGATACCTGGGCCAGGAGTTGTGCTTCGTGCTCTTCAACTCTGGCAATTCGGTCGCGCAGGCTCTCGATTGTGCCGTCCGCTTGCTCCTGCGACCCAACTTCACGCTCCAACTCCTCTACCGCCGCTGCTCGCGGCTCTCCGCCAGCTCAAGTTGGGCACGTAAGCTAGCGATTGTTTTCTCGCAGTCCACCTACTGCGACTGTCAGAAACAGTCGCTCTCGATCAGGCCCGACCTTCTCCGCCGCGCGCGTGGCCAAGGTCGTTCGTGAGCTCATCTACCAGCACATGCGCGGCCATGAGCTGAATATCCAGTTCCGCCTTGATATGATTGTTAACTTGGCGCATTCTTAGTCGGTTGTTCACTGACATTGCTTTCTTGGGGAAGGGCCACCGCACCGCCGTTTCGTTCTTGAGTGTTGCAATGATAATTTGCTGGGAATCGACGTCTTGGCGGAGCTGTGCCTCGACGATTTGAGCCTCTTCTTCGCGCTTTTCCATCTCTCGGAGGAGGCTTTCGCTGTGGTCTCTCTCCTCCTTCAGTGTCTCGATCTCTTCTACCTTGGATTTAATATCTTCTTGCAGCTCTTCCTCGCGGTTTCTGGCGTGTGCAAGCTGATCACCGAGTTGGCGCTTTTCTCGCTGCTCGCGTTGAGCATCACGCTTGGACTGCTTCAGTAGTCAGTGTGTCGTCAATTCATAAATAAAGACATACTTCCTGTTCGGCCTTCAGTCTGAGCACAGTGTCGTCGTGGATCTTCTTCAAGGCGATGTATTTTGCCTCAGCTTGGTTTAAAGCGGCCTGTAATATCATTAGTACTTATACACAGCCGCATCGAGCTCGACCTGTGTCTGTTCGAAATTGCTTTCGACCTGGGAAATGTAGACCTCTTTTGACACCAATTGTGCGTCGAGATGCTGGACTTTGGATTCAAGGTCAACTTCCTTGCGTCGGCCCTCTTCTAGCTGGGCTTTCAACTCCGCTTCCTGCTCCTCGTCGCAACCGGTCTGCGTCAGCGCTTTCGATTCAGCGACGTTGTCGGAGCGATTCTTGAGCAAGGTTATTCTGCAGCGCCTACATACGATCCGTCAACCTGCCGCCGGTCTGGCGAGCACCAACCTGATTTGACGCATACAACTCGTCCGAATACTTCTTGGACTTTTGCAACGCGGCTTTGAGAGTCTTAACCTCGGGGCCCAACCTCCCAACTGCGTGGTCGCGCGACGAGCGCATATTGACCAGCGCTGTTTCCAGCTGGTCCCGGGCGAGTTCAATTGAGGTCAGCTCCTTGCGGTGTCGAGATTCTTGCTCGGTGTTCGTGTCTGTGATAGAGTTAAGCTTGCCTTCAGCGCAGAGACTCTGCGCAACTCAGAGATTCTTGGAGGCGAAGCGCTTGCCCTTCAACCTCAGCGGCACGCAACCAGTTCGGCACGAGAGGTTGTCAGCTCGGCGCGCAAGAGACCAAGATCCGTTTTAAGCGCCTGGCGCGACTCGACGGCGGCTTGCAAGTCGCGGTGAGCCTGCGCAAGCTGCGCCGAGTGTTTCTCTTGCAGCCTGAAAGCTCGCCTCCGCTTCGAGGAGGAGGTTTCCGGCCTTCAGCGTGTGCGATTTGGCGGACTTGATGTCGAAAACGCCAGTCGTTGGCTGTGAAATAGGCGTATGAGCGTTGAGTGTTCGGCGAAGAGCAAGGGAGCGGTCGCGGCTGCACGCTGGTCCTTGAATGCGGAGCTAATCACAGAGCGAGAATAGCCGTCCCGGCCAGTCGGTGCCTGCGTCAAGACCGAAGAATTCCCCGCCCACAATCCAGTTGTATTGTGTCCTGCGGCGCTCGAAGATTTGTGAGGCACTGTCACGATCCAATTTCTTGCACAAGATTTCTTTCAAGACTCGTCAGGCAACTGCGACCACGCTGGCCCAGAACCGCGTCTGCTGCTCCTATTGTCTGCCGATGGCTTCAACCCGAATGGCAACTCAACAGCCAAGCAAACGAAATCCTCCAAGGGATACTGGATTGCAGTGTTGAACCTGCCTCCCGACGAGCGGTTCAAACTACAGAACCTGTTCTTTTTGGGCAGCCACCCTCATCCGACGCCCTCGGTCGACGCAGAGGGGCCCTTCGATACTTGCTGTCATTTGCAAGGAGTTAGCAACGGTCTACGACCCGGGGATGTTTTTCACTCGTACCCACAAATACCCCCAGGGTCGCACTGTGCGCGCCATGGTTGGATTCGAGGTGGCCGACGCGCTAGGACTTCGTGAGCTCATCGGCGCAAGTTCAGTGACCTCGAAATGGTTCTGCTGCAGCATCTCACTACACAACATTGAGCATCTCAACATCTCCGCCTGGCATCCACGACCGGCTGCGAAACTTGTCAAGTACGCCCAGCAGTACAAGGAAGCTGAATCACTTGCGGAACATGTCCGTTTGTTACACATGCATGGTGTCCGCCCTCATCCACTCAATCTACCCTATGCAAGCCAGCTATCTCCCTCGCCTGTTGAGCCGATGCACAACCAGGATCTTGGCCTAATCCAACAGTACTGCCGTAACTGGCTGGAGATTGACAAAGAACGGAAGGGCGGCGATGGATCTGCTCCTCGCATGGTGCCACCGCCGACGCTACAGCTAGCGGCGTTGCAGCAGGACCTTCGCCTCCTTCTGCATCAGTTCGTGGTTTGTCGCACCAACAATCCGAATGAATTCGGCAGCAACGAGGAAGGATGGTGGAAAGGGTTGTTGAACAAAACAATGCAGGGCTCACCGGCCGATAAATATCGCCGTCTGTGGTACCTCTGCGCTGCTCTTGATCTGCAAACTGCGGGGGGTCCCAAGCATTTATCTTGGTACATCTATCGCATTGCGAAATGGGTTCGTTGCATATTGTTATCCATTCTCCATCTCAGCACTGGGCAGATGTACAATCGGAGTGCCAACGACGTCGAGAATTTCGCCATACCCCCAGTGTCACAACCTGGGGAATCCGAGGCGACGATCGTGAACTCGGCCTTGCTCGCATTACAAGTTAAGTTCTCCGAAACCTCAGACGAAACAGAGCTTTCGAAACAACAGGCCTGTCTTGGCCTACTGCGTCGCATCTATCGCAGCGGTGGCGACAATGCGCCAAGCGACATTAAGCGGGAGACGTTCATTTTGCTGTGTCGAACGCTGGGTGTCAAGAACGACAGTGGAGACCACTTCGACCCGAAAAATACGCGAACAACCAAAGACCTCCTGTTCAATGCGCTACTCGCCGACGCAGATATAAGTGCCGGTCGTCGGGAGATCCAGGCGACGAAAGTCGACGCGGGCAAGGGCGCAATTTTGGGCCACGATGTCATGGACCAAATCAAGACCGATACCGCGTCGACGGTGTTGCCTACTTGGATCACTCGGGCACCGAACGGCTGGGGCACTAAGTCCTTCGGCAAACTCAGCGCCCAGTGGCACACGATATTCCTCATCCACTTTCCCTACACCCCTCATTCGACTCTGGCATGATCACCCTGCCGAGCGCATGCGCGCGATCTTGCGCCACATCCTGAAGCTGGTCGAAATCATTCAGATGGCGTCTCTCCGTGAAATCACGCACGAGCTTACGCTGCCTATCGCGACACGCACGGGCGAGTGGTTTCGCGAGCTAATGGAACTATTCCCCGACGAGAATGTCACGCCGACCATACATCAAGGGGGCCACATAGGGAAGAATCTTGAGGAATACGGGCCAGCGATTCGCGAGGGGCGCAATTCTACGAGCGATTTATCTACCTGATCCACCTAATCAATACCAACAATAAACCTGACGGTAAGGGATATGTTCGGTTCGGACGCACCTACTGAAGCCCGCCAGGGCAAATGGACGCCACATTTCTACGCAGTCTTGCGCGCCAGGCCAACCTCCTGGCGCTCGAGCACGACCAGACCGTGCATGCTGCTGCGCGCAACGCCGTCGAGGCGTTACGGAAGGCTACCGAGCACGATCAACCTGACGTAGGCCGTGCTTTGGCCGCATCGTATGACCTGGGGATCTTGCCCATTGGAAGCAAGGCAACCCTGAGCCTTATCGAGCCCTTCGATAACCAACTCGTCCAAAGCTATCACGCCCAGAAGATGTTGGACTAGGCAAGCACAGTGGTCTGAGGTCAACAGCGAGAAACTCTATTCTGCATAAGAGAGATACAACTTGCCTGAGGTCAACAGTGAGAAACTGGGGACCTCAGGGCAAACTACAGCTACTTATATATGTAGGGTGTCAGATGCTAAACAGTGATATGCACCAGTGATAAGATGCGATAAGATATCTACTCTGGATGGCTAACAGATAGCTAACAATACAGATAAGGAGCAAAGATAGGATCAGATAAGATGCAGATAAGAGTCCTGTCAAGCAAAATAGAATGAGACTGTAGAGTCCTACTCAGCCATTTAACACTCCCGGGATGAGAGCAGTCTCATTCAAGCGCAATCCAAAGCGCTCTCGAAGAGAAAGCACAGTAAGACGAGGCAGAGCCTTGGTCAGGATGTCTGCAAGTTGGTCGTGTGTGGAAACATACTGAACACCAATGTGGTCCATAGCAACTTCGTCTCTGAGCCAGAAGTATGCTAGGTCAAGGTGTTTCATACGCCCATGGTGTTCTGGATTCTTGGAGACTTGAATCGCAGATTGGTTGTCCATGAGAAGTGGGGATGGTCCAGACACAGGGAAACCCAACTCGAGAAGCAGATTGCGCATCCACTTGATTTCCTTGCCAGCCTCCACAGCTGCAATATACTCTGCCTCTGTTGTAGACAACGAGACAGTGCTCTGCAGTTTGCTCTTCCAGCTCACTGGAGCGCCATTCATCATGACCATGTAGGCGCCAGTACTCTTTCCAGAGTCTTTGCAGCCACCATGGTCAGCGTCAGAGTAAGTGACGAAAGGATGGGGAGAAGGCGCTTGGCGAGTGTAGGTCAGCTTAAAGTCAAGTGTCCCTTGTATGTAGCGGAACAAGTGCTTCACAGCTTTTCAGTGAGCGGAGCCTGGGTTACTATTGAACCTGGCAAGAACACCCACAGCATAGGAGATGTCAGGACGAGTTTGAGTGGCCAAATACATCAAAGAGCCAACAGCAGAGAGATAGACACTCTTGTAGCGTTTGGACTCTTCTTCAGTAGAGGCACCCATCTCCTTGGTCAAGACAAGACCAGGTGTCATAGGGGTCTGCACAGTTCGACAGTCAGCCATGCCAAACTGCTCAAGCATATCCAGAGCATATTGCCGCTGGGAGAGCGAAATGGCTCCAGTCCCAGAGTCACGCTCAATTTTAATACCAAGGAACCACTCAGTGGGACCAAGGTCCTTGACCTTGAATGAAGTGCCAAGTTGAGCAATGACCCGGTCAATGTCCGAGTCATTTCTAGCGCAAATAACGCCATCATCGACATGGATAGGGAGGATGATACGAACTCTGCTGTCAGCAAAGACATAGCAGGAACGATCGGACTGGAGGCACCGGAAGCCCATTGAGGTGAGCTTCTCCACAAGCTTCTTGTACCATTGCCGGCCGGCTTGCTTCAACCCATACAATGAGCGAAGAAGTTTAAGCACTTGGCCGGGTCTACCCTGAGGAAAGCCTTCTGGTTGAGTCATATAGACGTCTTCCTGAAGGTCCCCATTGAGATAGGCAGACGAAAAGTCAATGGAACGAAGTCTCATGTCGTGCTGAGCAGCAAGAGCAAAGATGGTACGGAGGGTAGCAGGCTTGAAGGTGGGAGAGAAGACCTCGTTATAATCCACACCAGGGCGCTGTCTGCGGCCATCGGCAACAAGCCGGGCCTTGTAGCGCTCTATGGAGCCGTCGGACTTGTGCTTTATGATAAACACCCATTGGGAGCGGATGGGCTTCACGCCAGGGAGGAGGATCCACCACTTCCCAAGTGCAGTTCTCCAAAAGAGAGTTAATCTCGGAGACAGCTGCATCCTTCCACAAGTGTGCATCAGAACGACGCAGTGCTTCATGATAGGTGCGCGGAGGCTTCTCAGAGTGCAAAGCACTCTGAATAGCGTCAGCAGCAGCTACATTGGCTTTCTGAAGCACTTCACTCAGCGGATCGCCCTCATGCGCAACAATAAGCGCACTGCCAGGTTGCAAAAGCAACTCATCGTCAGACTCAGACAGGGGCGACTGAGGGGCGCTCCCTGGTCAAAGACGTCAGATATGGCAGGACTTGGTGAGCGAACTTTCCACCACTCCCCGGAGGCCTATGCTTGGTCCTCTGGTTGTGAAAGCGACGACGTGCCGCAACACCAATGGGAGAGGGCGGTTGTTCAGGTGGCTCATCAGGTGAGGGAGAACGACGCGGAGAGTGTGGTGGTGGTGGTGATTGTGGAGGTGAAGGGGAAGGTAGGGGGAGTGGGATCGCGCAGGGAGGAGAGGCTGGTCGACGAGGAGCAGGTGGAAAATCATCGTCATCGTCATCGTCACTATCATCCCCATCCGCTACAAGCGGGTTGGGAAGGTTAGGACGAAGCCGAGAAAAGACAGACGGATGAATCCGAGGGCATTTGTCCATTTGGGTCGGACTATTGCCAGGGAAGTACCGCTCATCGAACACAGCTTGCTCTGCAAACACGATCTTCCTCGTCTTGGGGTTGTAGAAAGCCCATGCTTTATAGCCCATTGGGTAACCCACAAAGATACACTTCTGAATATGAATTCCAGAAGCGTCTCTCTTGTCCTTTTGCACATGCACATAGGCAAGGCAGCCCCACACCCGAAGGTGTTTGCCATCCGGCTTGAACTTGTACCACAGCTCATGAGGAGTCTTGTCCTCTTCAATATGAGCTGAAGGACGCATGTTCGAAACACGAACATAAGCATTCACAGCCAAAGTCTTAAAAGACGGAGGGAGGTTTGCTTCGTGCAACATAGCCGTAGCGTGCTCATCGATAGTTCGATTTGCACGTTCTGCCGTTCCATTCTGTTGTGGTCTATTCCTCACCGAATGGCGACGCACAATGCCTTCAGAAGCGAGATAATCCTCAAACTCCCTGGACATGTACTCTCCACCTTTATCTTCTTGCATTGCCTTGATCTTCCAGCCATGGTGATTCTCAGCATACGCTTTGTACACCTTGAATGCACCAAGAGCCTCACTCTTCTTCTTCAAGTGGTGAACCACTTTGAAGCTGGTGTGATCGTCAACGAATGAGATACGATACTTGTAACCCTCACGGGTATGAGTCTTGTACTCCTTCAGATCAGAGTGAATCAAATCAAGAGGCGCTGCAGCCCGATGACCAGTAGAGGGAAAAGGAGCCGCATTCAGCTTGCCAGCAAGACATGGCTCGCAAATGGGATCTGGCTTCTTTTGCAAAGTAAGCTTCACGCCAGTTACCAGATTCTTGCTCAAGATCCTCTGGGTGTCAGAGTGGTGGCCAAGTCGACGGTGCAACAAGTCCAAATCAAGAGGCAAGGTCCCAGAAGCAGAAAAAGCTGAACCAGAATAAGAAACAACCTCTCTCACATACGCCTGGTTCCTCTCGTCAATATCTGCCTCGAATAACACATCTCCAGAACGTTCAAAGGAGATGATACATCCCTTCATTAGAACAGAGACATTGCTAACACGAGATAAATATGTGGTAGAGACGAGATTGTGAGACAACAAGGGAACATATAGGACATTTGTGAGAAGTATAGGTCGGCTACTACGTCCGTGTATCAGTGGCTTCAGCTCGACTTCACCAATCAACTCTGAGTATACTACAACTCCATTTGCGACTTGGATGGGTATTCTATGCGGGTGGGCATTGCGCAAACGATCCTTTTGGTGGGTCATATGGGCAGTGGCTCCTGAGTCTGCATTCCATCGTTTGTCAGCAGATGAAAGAGTGGAGTTGGTAAGAAGACTTGCATTGGCTGCTGTTTGGGACGTTGCTGCTGCACCCTTCTTCGCCTTCTTGGGACGATTCTTGCCACTCAGCAGTGCCAGAAAATCTGGGCACTGAAGAGCAGCACCTCCATGGTGCTTGTTGCACATGATGCAGGCCGGTGCAGCAACAAGAGCGGCAGTTGGAGCAGGGGCAGGAGGAGTGGGGGCTTGGGCAACCATAGCAATGCCAGAGAGGGGATTCTGCTGGCTTGCATCGTCATCCTGCTTCGACCGAAATGCCTGGTGATTGGCAAAGGCAATTTCGATGTCAGACACCTTGAGCTCTGACTTTTGCTCAAAAGGTGCTTTCAGGACCCCTAAGGGACCGTCATCAGGAAGAGCCATGAGAAGAACCACAGACTGTAGTTCCTCATCTGCCTTGGTCAAGTCAAAGTCCTCAGGTCTTGAGTCCTTGAGCAAAGTCATGGCAGTGGAAACACGAGCAGTGAGCGCCAGAAGTGACTCATCCTCCTTCAGATGAATAGAGGTGAGTGTTCTGTAGGCAGTGAAACGAGCACCAGCCTTCTTTGGAGCAAAAATCGTCTCCAAAGACGCCCAAAGCGCTTGAGGATCGTCCTCATGCTTCCTGACAAGGGGCTTGACATCTGAAGATAGCATACGCCACAACAGACCAGCACACTTCTCAATGGCAGGCTTGCCCAGCGCTTCTTTTTCCTTTGCATCCGTTGTAACACAAGGGGCAAATGCCTCATGTGCACGCAGGAAGGCCTTGGAGTCACTTTGCCACTCAGGGAAAGGAGTGTCCTTAGCAAGGATTGGCCCTTGGGTAGAGGAGCCCATAGTGTGGAGAGAGAGAGTAATGGATGGACACAGAGATCCGAAGCTATAACCACTGCTAAGAAGCAAGTGGCGCCCTCAGTAGTGTGGTGGGTGCGAAGTTTGGTAGGTAAATGTAGGTAGAGTATAGTAATGAGCAAGCAGTTGTAGTCACAGCGGACTTATCCTCCAGACTCAGCAGGGACACTGCAAATCTTGTACTGGATGGATCAAAGGATGCCTTGAAACCAAGGATTACCCCAACCGTTCGAGCTCCTAGCTACAAAAGGCCACACACACAAAGGACAGAGAAGTCGAGATGAGGGGAGTCTCACACACAAGGAAATCGCTCAGAAATGCTCAGAGAGCAGGGCCCATAACCTGTTAGAACAGGCAAGCACAGTGGTCTGAGGTCAACAGTGAGAAACTCGATTCTGCATAAGAGAGATACAACTTGCCTGAGGTCAACAGTGAGAAACTGGGGACCTCAGGGCAAACTACAGCTACTTATATATGTAGGGTGTCAGATGCTAAACAGTGATATGCACCAGTGATAAGATACGATAAGATATCTACTCTGGATGGCTAACAGATAGCTAACAATACAGATAAGGAGCAAAGATAGGATCAGATAAGATGCAGATAAGAGTCCTGTCAAGCAAAATAGAATGAGACTGTAGAGTCCTACTCAGCCATTTAACAGAAGATGAACACAACAGCGATGGATGTCGACTGGAAATCTCTTGGGAGGCTCGGCTCTTGGACAAAATTCGTGTCGACTGCACGCTGTACAGCGTCAAAGACCTTGGCGTACGAGATGGCGATTCCAATATCGTATTCGACACAAACGATGGCTCCGGTCCGCAGGTCGGCGTCATCCAGTGCATCATCCAATGCCCCGATGCGAAGGAGGAGGGATCCTGGTGCACGTATCTGATCGTTCGCGTATTTAGCCCCATTCCCGAGGCTCTGGACATGTTCCAACAATACGCAACGGCACAGAACGTCCCCCTGGAGATCACTGGGTGGCTTTGCCGTGAAGAACCCAACCAGCAGAAGTACGTGATCAAGCCTTCACATCTCAAAGGCCACTTTGCACGCAAGGCGCACATGAAAATTGTGGGTGGACAGCCAAGAATATTCACCCACGTCCGACCTTTGGTTCGAGTGAGCCTTTTCTAACGGTACATGAACGATTCTAACTCACGGACAAGTATATATCTCTACTTCGCGCGAATTCAGAGACGACCTCTCGGGAGCGGGCTCGTCTGACGAGTCCGAGGATCCTTTGCTCATATAGCCAAGTTGTGGGCGATTCAAAGCACGTTCCAGAGTCGTATAGACGTAGTAGGAGTCGCGTGGCGTTAAGACACAAGCTCAGATGGAAACACCCTAAGCTTTGATCTGTACAAGAAGACGAATGGGAGTTGATCGCCGCGGTGAATACACCAGCCGGAGGACGGTGTGGCTTGAAAGCGTCGCAGTGAGCACACGAGCTAGCAACTTTGAAAGCCACGAAATTTTAACACAAGCTCGAGTGGAAACACTTCGAGCGTCGAGTGTTTCGGCGACAATTGGTAGAGGCAGGGCCGTTGGACCTAGGACAGGAACTGGGACCAAACAGCGCGGCTTCGTTGAAAAGAATATGGTAGTGCCAGGAGAGTTATTGGCCGCGCGAAGGCGGAAACGACTGCAGAGTCATCGCGGTGAACACACCAGCGGGCATTGACTATGTAGATGAGAGTGGAAAGCAGAAGCGTGATGGCTATGGGCGACCTGCCGTTGGACAGGATCCGGAGGAAGTGACGCTGGAATCGGTGAACACGTTGATAGAGAAGAGCTGCAGGTGCAGAAACTAAATCAGCATAATCCATTTGGGAGGAGAACAAGGCCAGAATAACCCGTTTTGAATTTTGAAGAACTCACCGGTTTTGCGCGCAAGCGAAACTTCGCCAGACTACAGAAGCAACCCACGATCAGCGTGGGGTCATTGCAATGCAGGGAACGAGTAACTCACTAGTGTTGTCGACGAGGAGCAGAATTCGAATGAGCGTCGCGGTGCCGTGAAGGTGAGAGGACAGTGCCGGTTGAGAGCGGTGCAAAATGAGAATATCGCGGTGGAGACACCAGCGAGAGAGTCCGGAGGGTCGTTTGTGGTCCCGATGCTCGAGTGGATATACAAGCGTTGAGTGCTGGGCTGTCGAGGATACCTTGAGTGGCAACACCTCAAGCCGTTCGCACATCCCGCCGCACCTCGAACCGACATCGCACGGACACCCGAGTCGAAATCAACGCCCGCATTGAGAAGACCCGGGGCCGATGCGATGGGGCAAGAGGCACGGCCGGCGAAGAGGACGTCGTCGTAGTCGCAAGATCAGAAGGGATGTCACATCGCTCGTAGTTTGCCAGAGACGTTCACCACCCAACCAGAAATCGCGCATCTCGTCGCCTCCGGCCCAAGGTGCGCACCTCGGCTCATTTCTCGATTCTGGGACTCACAGAACTGCAGATTTCCGGTCGACATCGAGTCGGAGGCAGACTTCTCATCGCGGGCGTTGATTTGTCTCGCCGTCTGGGCGATATCGACTCGAGTTCGGCCTCGACAACGAGAAGAGTCTGTGGTTGGATGCGTGTGAGGTGTTTTCACCCGCATGTCAGCCGACGTTGAATCGGAGGCGGGACTTCTCATCGCGGGCGTTGATTTGTCTCGCCGTCTCGGCGACATCGACTCCAGTTCGGCCTCGACGACGAGAAGAGTCTGTAGTTGGATGCGCGCGAGGTGTTTTCACCCGCATATCAGCCAACGTCGAATCGCAGGCGGGACTTCTCATCGCGGGCGTTGATTTGTCTCGCCGTCTGGGCGACATCGACTCCAGTTCGGCCTCGACGAGGTGTTTTCACCCGCATATATTCACCGCTCCTGGGAGCTCGGGGCCAAATTACATGACACTCTACATCTATCCGTTTCTGACTTAGATCTTCGTTGGTGTATCCACCGCGATATCGTTTCCAACTTACATGTTGTCTCCAACCTTCAATTTTGCCATCGTTCGTGTATCCACCGCGATGTTCAAACTCGCATGCGCATGAGCACCGTTGGCAGCTCGCAAGCTCCGCTCGCTCGTGTGTTCATGACACGATTTGGTTTGGTCTCTGGCTTTTACCACACCACCAAGCGACCGCTCCGTCCTTTTACATGCTCGTTGTGCTTCCACTCGGGCTGTTGCCGGGCCGGGTGGGGAGCAGGATATCTCACAATGAGGTGAGTGTCAGTCATACCTGGACTGGAGCTCTCCAACCTAATTCTCTTGCAGCCGTCTTCATATGTGCTTCTCAGCGCCGGTGTGATCACCGCGATGCGCTGATAGGCGCGGCCGACATAAACTGTCGGTTGCGGTGAACATGGAGTCCTCATTTGGGCGCAGGGACCAACGCGTTCTGAGGCGCAGCCAAGCAGCAATGGAAGTCCACGAGGAGAGGGTCGTGGGCGCTCTTGCCGGAACCAACCAGAGAGGTGTTTGTGAACGCGGTGGACGATGTACGTCGGACCAGGACCAAAACCGCGAGGACCCAAAAGGCGAGCGCAGGGACTTGGAGACTCGACACTGATCTTCAATCCGGCTCGCCTTTGACGGATGCGGACACACAAGCGCCGGCACCCACCTCCGTTTTGTCGCTCGGCACGGGCAGACAGCCTCCAAACTCGCGACTCTCGTAGACGCGACGCACGTTCTCGAGCCGGTCCGTCCTCTGCTGGCAACAAACCAAAGTCGAGGGTCGCGGAAGGTGTAGAGGCATTAGATCATATCTTCTTGCGTCCTGCACCCATGTCGTCGCCCAACAACACCAACGTTCCAACCACCAGTGGCGTTCAGTCGGGCTCGGGCTCTTCCGCGGCCCAGGCAGACCGTCTGCCAACGTATGCAGAGGTGCGTGGTCGATCGTCTTCATTCTACTGGCTCTCACGCGCGCGATTGTCCGCAGGCCCAGGCCGAGGGATCGCCTCCGTCGTACGCACAGTTGTTCCCATTCCAGTTCCAGGTGAGTTTCTCTGCGCGTTTTCTGAGTATTCTGACCTCTGTGGACAGACGAGCGGTCCGGCTCAGCGCGTTCCAGCTCAAGAGTGCCGTCGGCGCTACCGGTGAGCAACATCGATCCTCCGCGCGCGTTCTTGTTCACGAATTTGTGCAGCTCGGCCGATGCAGATAACACCGAGTGGCCGTAAAAACACAACGCCTCGCTATCGTCGCCTTTTTCCGTGTATAGTCCTGCTATCTACTTACCATCGAATGTAAACGCGCCGATTTCGGTTTCCTTCCATCTCGCGCCCGACCTCGACCCAAGCCCCATCCTCCCTTCCCCTCCATCGACCTCAGTGTCCCGAGCGACACCGGCATGATGGGCAACTCGAGACCGAAGCGGCGAGACAGGTTCGTCCTTCGCCATCGACATCCCCGTCCTCATCGAGGGGCACGCGTCAGCACCAGAGAGCACACCTCCGGTCCCCAACCGTCGCCGCTCTCCCCAGCCCTCCAGAACGCGCAATGCAGCGCCAGTCCATGGTCCACCAGCGCATGGAGGCTATCCATGACCTAGCCGCGCTGCCCAACCCAACCGACGACGCCATCGTAACCTGCCTCCGCGAGCGATTCCTCGCAGACACCATCTACACAGGCATAGGCTCCTCCAGCCTCATCGCTCTCACCCGCACAAATATGTCCCCTCCACACTCGGTCCTGCACCAGTACGCGACCGAGTATAGAGACACCTCTGAGGACAAGCAGTCGCTCCCGCCCTACATCTTCCAGCTCGCAAACAATGCGTACTACCGCACAGGACCAGTCGATGCTCTTCAGGTCGCTCCGTTTTCACTGTCGTTCCTGCGTCTTCTCACACCCACTACTTTTAGCGGCGAAACCGGCAGCGGCAAGAACCATCCTCGAGCTGAGCGGTAGCAACCCGGGCAAGAAGGGCTCCAAGCTCGCCACCCAGGTCCCCGCAGCCAAGTTTGTCTTCGAGACCTTTGCCCACACACGCACCCTCTTCAATCCCAAACGCGTCTCCCTTCTAGCGTGCGGATTTCTATGAACGAGACGACGATGCCGACGACGAAAACAGGTCCCTGCGCGGGCCTGACTCTATTCACCCTCGCGGAACATGTTCGGCACGACCGACGCCCAGGGTGTGCCGCTACTCGACAAAGGACGCGCTCGCTGGCGACATCCAAGAGGGCGAGACGAGCTAGATCCTCAAGGAAGTCCCTCCACGAGCGCACCGTCAGCGTTGTTCCGGGCAAGATGATTCTTAAGGCGTACGGTGGTACTAGCGCCGACAATATCTTCCCCGTCCAGGTACGAGGCTCTTTCTTTTTCCTGCTCTTCTTTCGTTCTGATCAGCCTCGCAGGTCAGTGCGCTGTGCAATGGTCTCGCGATCGGCAACGGCGTCAGCCCACATGTTGTCTTCTCGACCACCAACAACACGGACGTCAACTCTCAGTACCACGACTTTCCCTTCTTCACCAACGATTCGCATCCGGACTGGTGCTTCGAGTCGATGGTCCAGATGCGTTGGACGCCGCGTGTGGGGTGGCTCGGGTTGACGCCGAAGGAATTCCGCACCAAGGCCAACAACGGCAGCTCGATTGGTGTCTACGACGGCATCGTCTACGATCTTACGGGGTACGTTCAGACCTCTCGTGCGCTCAAAGCTCCTGCAGGACAGAGCTCGCCCGGGGCTGACACCGACTTCATGTCGGAGGCGGTCGTGGATATTTTCAAGCTCAACGCCGGTGGAGATGTTACCAAGGACGTCAACAACCTCGTCGGCAGCGGTGCCCTTTACGTCAGACCAACTCGCCAACCAGAAGGTCTGCCTGCGCAACCTATTCGCTGTCGGCAAAGTCGATTCCCGTGGTTCTGTATCAACCCAAACGACTCGCAGCTGCCGACCCAGCTCGAAGGCCGGAGCGTCAAGGGCCAGGTGCGCAGCACGGGCTGGCCATGGGCGCAGATCGCGCAACGGAACAAGACGGTGCGGATGAGTTCTGTGAGCGGTATGCGGCTGCGTTGGAGGCGGGTGGCTCGAGGCATCGGCTCGGGAGCGGGTGGAGCAAGCGCGGACTGCGATGGGACTGGGCGACGGCGATGGAGCTCTTGGCACTGGTGGACGAGTTTTGTGCAGCTTGCGGTTGCTTTTGGTGAAGTTTTGTGTGGGGACCGGTCGAGGTGGCATGTATGCAACAGGGTCCGAACTTTCTGTAGCATTGTCGAGTATACGTGGTGGTTTGGATCCGGACTAGCACTGTCTGGTGCAGAGATGGGGCTTTGGTTCAATCGTTCTGGCGTTCTAAGTTGCTGTTAATATACTATGTTGTGCTGTTGTGCCGCAATCCTCTTGCGCTGCAATCCTTCAAGAATCCCAGGATTGACATGTGTCAGAATCTTAGAATATTCCCATGCAGGAATATGCTGAGGATATGCTGAGGATATGCTGAGGATATGCTGAATATCCTCAGCATATTCCGCTGCTGAATATTCTGAGAATATGCTGAGAATATGCTGAGGATATTCTGAATATCCTCAGAATATTCTGTACCTGGATATTTTGAGAATATTCTGAGAATATGCACAATATTCTCAGAATATCCAGGGCCAGAATATAGAGGATTCCCCGCAGTGTCATTGATATGTCCGCTGAAGAGTTGAGAGAGTTGGACGAACGGGGAGGCGAATTGGACGAGTTCTGGATGAACGACCTTCACTTTGATGGTGTCAATCTAGACTCGGAAGATTCGGATGCTGAGTAGAAGAGAGGTGTTCACTACGGAGTCGAACCGGGAACCTGTCGTTGCTAGCGGAGAATATCTGCGGAACACAATGATCATTCAATCGAGGTATCCATCTAACTCGTAATCCATCTCCCATTGACACTCGTCATCGTATTGAGACTAGGCAAACTAGACACGTTCGAAGAAACGGTCATTGTAGGCTTTGACGAACTTCTCAACCGGCGTGAGCTGGATGAAGCCGTAGCGAACTTCCTTGTCTCCTCTCTAGGCGCGTTCAATTCACGTTCGTCCCTCAGAAAGGATCTGAGTGAGACTGCTCCAACAACTTCTGGAAACGACTTCTTCTTCTTCTCCTTGTGTGCTCTCAAAGACGAAATCTTAGAACTGAACGTTCAAGATTCGCTCTCACTCTCAACTCTTCTACTCTCTCGTTCTCCTGAACCAACTCCCGAACCGAAGTTCAAGAAAAGATTCGCTCCAAGGATCCACCCCTCGCGGTGGGCTCCAGATGAGAAGGGGCGCTCGAGAGCTCGACCGGACGGAGAGAGAGAAGACTGCAGAACCGCACAGAAGACAACACCACCAAAACCCCAACGCCTTTCAGAGTGAAGACGAGTGGAAAGGATGTATCTTCCGCGCAAAACCCCACAGAACAAACTCTCAAGCCAAGCCGCGTCCCCAAGCGAGTTCAAGCTCTAGGTACAGAGCCTGTAAACAGGTTGTAGGGCAGGAACGATGAAGTGTGGATAGGAAAGGGTCAGAAGAGCAAGTCTTCCGACTGTGTGCGTCCGCGTACTACCGGGTGTTTCCCTCTCTCGAGTGGACCGACCCAATCAGATGCTCGCAAGGATAATCCCCCAGAACCCAATGTCGCTGGTTGAAGATCCGATATCGCTGCCGAAACCAATAACGCTGCCGAGAATACGCTGCCGAAACCCTTGATACGCTGCCGAAACCCTTATTCGCTGCCGAGACCACGCTGCCGAGACCACAATGACGCTGCCGAGACCGAATTAACGCTGCCGAGACCAATAACGCTGCCGAGACCAGATAATAGCAGAAAAGCTTGTTCGCAGTGACTATAGCCGAAGTCCAACCGAGTGCAATACCCGCGAAGAGACCCCTAATGCCCGTAGTCGACGGCGACACTAGATTCCCTTCTTCTACATCCCCCCAAGTCCTTATATACGCGTCTTCCATCACTTCCCATCATCTCCCATCATCTTCCAGTCCCTCGGTTCCCTCTGAAGTCGTTCCAGACCGTTCCAACTGCCGCGTTGCTTGACGATAGCGCCACTCGAATATACTTGCGATCGAGTTTGTTGTGTAGGACGAGCGGAAGTGCCCGTCCGGGTGTTCTGGTCGATCCTCCTAAGGTATCTCCGATATCTCCGTGTGCCTTCCCCTCCAGGGACAGTCTCCCACCATCTTCAGCTCTTTCCTAGCTTTCTCCCAGTGGTTGAATCATCTCAATCCGTGAAGTACAGCCAGAGCTATGCCCGAATCAATCTCCTGGTCTGGAAATCACCCGGCCCGCCAAGCCGATCGTTGTCCTGGCCTAAGTCATCAAGCCGATGTCAACGGAAGATCTTGGATCCTGACTTCCGGTCGCTATCCGGTTCCCTCGATAGCCGAAGACGCGGTCACGTGTTTCCCGCTTGCAGATCCTTTTAGGATCGACGCCCCTGAGTTGGCTGCCACGCCGTACTTCTATCTTCCTCCCCTTCTGGTGTGTCTCCGAGTTTGGATTACCTCGGAAGATGGGCTCTGCTTTGACTATGTTTACCCAGTACCCGCATTTTCCTTAGGCAGAGTGTGAACTCCCTTCAGACGCGTAATACCTTCGCAGATATCTCCCTACTAGCCGCTCGGGGTATAACGCTAGCCTTGAAGATGTGCGGAGAAGTCAAAACGCGCAAAATGTTGCCATTCCACACGTGTTTCCTTAACCGGCTTATCATCTCCCCCATTCTTTAATCGATTGTCCCCAATCGACTGTCTCCAGCCTAATTAGGTATGGCAGCTTCCTCTTCCGGATTGTCTCTCCATCTCCGCAAGTGTCATAATCAACTTCAGCATTTTGCTTCCGTGATCACTAACACATCTCCTTATTCTATCTCGTGTGGGTCCCTGATTCACAACTTCTGGAACCAGTCTCTTCTTTCCTCCATCTCCAACGCCTGCTCCTTTTGCTCGACAACGTCTGCCTTGCAAAACCTCAGTCTTCCATCCATTCAACGTTTCCTTGGCACTCTTCTCAAGGGAAAACAAACTTTCGGCCGCAGTATCGGCCTCCAGTCGCTTAAGCTTCTGGGGTCTGCGTCTCAGGGATTCTATTGCACCCCGTTACGACACTTTCGGCATCGGTTAGGTTCTTTTAAGAACCGCTCTTTTTGCACGAAGGCCCCATTCTCTCTTCCTTTCCCCCCTCATGTTCGAATTCCCCGGCGACGCGCGGCACGCTCCCCTCACCGAGCACGCCCTCTGGGCGTACCTGGCTGGCCTCGTCTATGCAGGCCTTCCGCGAGATGATTCAGCGTCTCATCGCTGAATCCACCGTCGGGCGCCGCGTCACCCGCTTCCGACCAGGAGTTCGTCAACGCGTTGAATCGTTTCCTCCGGCCGTTGGTACGTCCTCATTTCCTTTCTCTTTGCGGTCTTCTTCGTTGTTAACGCACCACTTTTCAGCGATACATCTGGTATTCGTCCCGACGCCTTGTCGGCGCTCGGTACCCCCGAAGCTCTCGCGTCTCTCTTTCGCCTTCTCCAGCTGCGCATGTCCTCCATTCCGCGCGCTGATCTTCCTTCCGACTACTTCACCATCAATCTCGAGCTCTACGTGGTGCGTCGCCTTTTTCCGTTGTTTTTCAATGAAGACTGACTCCCATAGGGCCCCTCCTCCTCGGCAACTGCCCATGATCTTCAACAAGTTCATCGCTGAAGTCTCGCTGGCGCGCCTTCCTCCTTTCGACTTTTCCGACACCCCCTTCAATCTCACAACTCATCGCGTCAAGCCGCCGCCGCTTTGGCAAACGACCCAGGCAACCCGTTCCAAATTACGACGCCTATGTCGGGTTCTGGGAAGCTTCAAGCGCCCGCCAAACCGTACGTTCTCGTCCCGTACGCCTCTTCTCTTTCTCCTCTTTGGGTTATTTGATTTGCTAACGCGTTTACGTTTCTGAAGATCCCCGGCAAACGCGTCTTCGGCGTCTGCCAGTGGTAGTCGCAAGCGCGGACGGTCTGGGTCTGTGGAGACCGCAGCGCCGCCTGCAAAAGCCGCTCGCGCCTCGTCTTCTTCCACGGTACGCCTCTCCCTTTGCCATTTAACTCTTTTGCTGCCGAGTATTCGTGCTAACGAACCTCTTCTGCAGACTAAACGCCCAGCTCCCAAGAAGCTACGCCCGCCGGCGGATGCGAAGGGCAAAGCCAAGGCGAAACCCAAGGCTAAGACCGAGCCCACCGCGGCTACTTCTAAGGTATGTCTCTATCTCCACTCTTCCGTTTTCTTCTTCTGACGTGTTTATTCCTCGTAGACCGCTCGTCGTGCTTCCGTCGCTCCCGTCACGGCCGTTGATGACGACGAAGACGAGGACGAAGACGACGAGGAAGACGAGCTTGAGGACGAAACCGTTCAGCGCGTCGCGCCCGCACAAGGTTGTCGTCCAACCCGCGCCCGCCGCTGCGACTCTCCCTCGCAAGGTCTTCCAGTACAAGGACGTCGACATCACCACCGACGAGAACCTGACGCCTATCGTCCGTGGGCTCGGAGAGCTTGCCTCTCGTACCGCGGCCGACAAGTGGGGTACGTCGTTTGTCTTCTCCTAGATCTTCCCCTACTAACTCCCTTCTTCTAGCGTCGTGCCTTATCGGCATGCCCGGGCTCAAGAACTTGCTCGTCACCGTTTCGGACCCTCAGCAGCGGAAGGCGACTTTCCAGACGCTCCCGCTCCCGGAAGTTACGTTCCACGGTGAAAACCCGCTCGCGTCGCCCGAATGGACGTACGCCGAACCTGAGCCCATCCCGCTCGTCGAATTCGAGACGGCCGACCCCACGGTCGATCCGCTCAAAGAGAGCACGTTCTCTCTTTCTTCATCTTCTACTCATTCCGCGACTTGAACTAACCCGGAGTTCTTCCAGGTCAGTGTCAAGTGCACGAACTGCATGACTCGGGCTAAGCTTTGCATCTCGCAGGGACCGGGCCTCTGGTGTTTCGAATGCGGCGCGAACAAGGAGTGGGCCAAGTTCTGCTCGCATCGGTACCCGACCGTCGCCTTGAATCGCATCTCGAGTCGACGAGGCTGTTCTCTCTCAGCGCTCGCGCCCGCTGGTATGTCATTCTTCCTCTCTTCCTCAACGTCTTCTGATACTAATATCCATCTTCAGAAACTCGTCGACTCGTCGAAAACATGGGCCGTGCCAAGAAGATCCTGGCGCAGGCCGCGTCGATGCACCTCGGCGCTCAACTCCGTCGCGCACTCCGTCGGCGCCCTCAACAACCACCTCCTCGAGGTCAATCGCACGATGGGCACGGAGACCCTTGCCGCGCGGTTCGACTTCGCGGACCAGACTCCCGCGCAGGCGTTGAAGACCATCTCGCGCCTCTTCGACCGCATGGACAAGATGGCGACGATGTTCCACCACACCCCCGGCGAGGACCCGTTCGCTCTGGACGATGCTCCAGACGAGGAACCCGAGGCGGAGTTCCAGGCTCCAGGACCAATGCAAGTGTCCCCAACGCCTGAACCGCCGAAGACGCTCCAGGAGATCGCGCAGGAGGACGTGAGCGTCGAGAACCACGGGGAAGAGGCGTCGCAGGAGGTCGCGCAGGCACATGGTGCCGAGAGCAAGGCAGCAGCCTAGTCTCTCGGGAAGGTACGACCTTCTTCTGCTTATTCCGACCTTTTTCCACTGACTTATCTTTATAGCCCACATGTGTTTCGACCTCCGACGCTCCCGTGCTTTCGTTCTGGTCGCGTTTGGGTTGGTGCTTGCTGGTTGTCGCGTCATTTCTTTTATTTTTCGTATCATCATGCTCTCCACCCCCACTATTTGTAATACTGCCCTCTCCGCGCGTTAGGTAGATCTTTGTATAGACTACCACGCGTCAAATAGACCGTATTGTGCTCTTCTTCTGTGTGAACGCGTGAAAACGCGTCGAGTGAACTTGTACGCGAGATTCGAGTGTGATCAGGATTGCTTAGTCAGCAAATCCATCCCCAGAGAATAGTCAGGAGATGCTCCACGCCGATAGAATAGGTTAGAACTCGCTTGCAGGCGGTTGTAGCCAAGTCAATACGATCGTATCTGCCTCACGTAGGTCTAGAATGTCGCAGAGACATATCTTCCGTGTATTCCGAGCCCTGGAATTCATCCAAATCGCTACAATCAAGATCGCGCAAAATTTATGCTGCCTTGTAGAGCTCCTGAGACTTCATCCTGTGATTCTCTCCCCTCCCCCATTCTTGAAATTCGCTGTCCCAGCGAACCCAATAAATGGAAAGGCGACTTTCTCCCCTCGCTCTCTCAGAACAAGATCCTCACACATTTCTCTCTCTTCGTGGTCCACCTCTTCCGACCACAGCGACTCACTCCTTCCTCTTCCGTACTCAGCCATCGTTATCCCCACCTCCGGACATTATTCTATATCCTCTCGAAATGGGCGACCACGAGGCTCCTCTTCACAACATGCTTGGTGCCGAAATTCGAGCGTCGGTCAAGGAGGCGTTTGCTTCTGTAGCGGCGTCCAAGACCCAGCCGACCTTCGTCTTGAAGATGATCATTAACGGCGCCTTCGAAAAGCATGTGCGTCTTCTATCTCTTTGCCCTTTCTTCCGTCTGAAGTCCTCGTAGAAGGGCATCTTCAAGGACCCCAAATTCCTCAATCAACTCGCGCAGTGCTCCGAGATCGTCGGAGACGCCGAGGCTGCGAAACCCGTCCTCAAGAAGTACTTCCAGGCTGTCGATGCTGCCGACACTGCCGGGAACCTCGCTATTCTGGCGCACAACACCGTGGAGAAGCTCCAGAACCTCGCCGCCCGGGTTTGAGGCTATCAAGACCCGCGTATGCTACGATCCCTTTCGACCGGAGTCCTTCCAGGAAGTGCTGAACTCCCTTGAACAGGCCTTCGTTCGTCTTCTAAGCTCCGACTCTTTCTTCGACTCAATCTCTCAGAAGGAATCCCAGGCCCGCGCCAAGAAGGACGCGGAGAAGGTGCGTGTCCCCCATTCTTTAACTCTAGCCCGCGTTCATATGATTGCAGGCTGCCGTTAAGAAGGTTCTTAACACCGACTTCCCTGCCTTCCGCACATTTCTCAACTCCATCCAGGCGGCCAACGAATCGACGAAGCCTAAGGTCGGAGAACCTAATCTCCCTTCATATTCTTCATCTCACGTCTATGCCCAGACGCGTGGCTCGGTCCAATGCCAAGGTGCGCTATCTCCCGCGCCATTTCTTCGTCTCAGACTTATTCCAGCGTCAGGCGACTCAAGTCCCCGAAGATGGCGAGGTGCGACTCTTGCACTGTCACCACACTCCACACGATAACGTTCCCTGCCCTGCGCATCAGGTCGTTGAGACCACTAAGCGCAAGAAGGTGCGCTCGTTCTTCACTCTACTTTCTCATCGCTAATCTCTTCCTAGCCAAAGAAGGCCGCCCGCGGCGAGTCCGAAGACCCGTCTCTCACCACTTCCGGAGAGTCGGACGAAACCAAAGCCAACACCGATAGTTCGGGAGACGCGGTTATGACCGACGCCACCTCCGGTGCTACCCAGGTTGCCATCGTACGGCGTTTGCATTGCTATCTCGCAGATCTCCATCTTATCTTCTGATA
The DNA here is from genome assembly GCA_014461115.1 of Mycena chlorophos. Classification (NCBI taxonomy): domain Eukaryota; kingdom Fungi; phylum Basidiomycota; class Agaricomycetes; order Agaricales; family Mycenaceae; genus Mycena; species Mycena chlorophos. The sequence goes on from JACAZE010000011.1 coordinate 167,660, forward strand.
GATTCCCGCTGATATGGTTCGCTTCCGTGTGCGGGCACGGGGCGAACCGTATCACGTCAACCTTAGCCCCCGCCGACGTCGAATACACCTCCGTGAGCGACCTCCTCGAACATTGGTTCGCCGACAAGACGATTTCCGCCACCAACGCCCAACTTCTGGAGCTCGTTACGAATGCGCAGCAAGAGGCCCTTGTCGCTGTCCAGCACATGGCTTACGCGCCGGAACTACACCACCGTTGTGGAGGCGTACCGTGGGCTCGTCCAAGTGTGCAAGGAGAACGATATTGACCTGGACGACAAACTTCCGTGCGTCCATTGGATCTTCGCTCAAATTCACGTCCGCTCACTTCTTCCAAATAGCCATGCTGCCGAGTACCTTGCCATTATCAACGGCAAAGCCAAGGTGGCTACCATCTAGACTCCCGCATGAGTCCATCTCACGAATCCACTTCCTTCACGTCTCTCCTTAACCCCGTTCCAATCTTCCACCACTGTCGTTACAGTCCCCCGTTCTTGACCATTGTACTACTCCACCAGGCGTTTACCGCAGCGAAGATAGTTTGTGTATCATCTTTCCCGATCTTCCTCCCCCTTCGTCTCGTAGTTACTTTGAAGGGAAAAGGAAGAGCACCAGCGAATAAGGAGAAGACAACCTCGTACACTCCCAAGCTAGCGGACGACGATTCTTTGAGCGAATTAACGGAACTCGACGAAGATCCCTTAGTCGAAGCACCGGAGCATTCCGAACAAGAGTCGTTCGATATTCCCGACTTAGAGGTCGATTTCAATCGCTCTCTATTACAAGAAGAATTTATACAACCATTTGCAATGGCAGACGAGGAGAATAACAACAACAATCCAGGGGGTGCGGCGCAAGGCCGTGAGAGAGTCAATTTCCGTACGCCGGAGACATGGGACAAGAACAGACCGGAGTTCGATGGGAGCAATCCTTCGCTCTTCCTGGACTTCCTGGACCAATGCAATCGCATTATCACCGCGTCGGGAATCACTGGGGATCAGGAGAAGAAGAACCAAGTGCTTTCTTACGTTACGGCGAAAGTTAGGCAGGCTTGGGAGGGAGTGCGAGAGTATCAGGCTGGGACTTCTTACGCAGATTGGGTTATCCGTCTACGGAAGATATATCCTGAGCATGAAGAGAGGACCCTAGGAAGTCTTTCGCGACTTAGGGAGATTTGCAAGGATGCAGAGGGTGTTACGCGGGGTGAACTAGGAAGAATCCTACGCTTCACTACCTTCTTTGCGGCGGAAGCGAAGAAGCTGATTCAGAAGCCGGCTCAGGTTACGAATAGTAATCTGGTTGGTACTATTCTGGATACAGTTCATCCAGACTTTAGTTCGCAGATTGGGTTAGCGATGAATAACCCGGGGATAGAGACGATTTGGGCGACAGATGCGGAGATTGCTGAGGACGACGCAGCTATTCTAGCAGCGCGACCTGAGGGCGAAGAAGCACTTGTACGTCGTGGAGATCGTCTTTCGTGGAAGAAGGTGTTGAAGATCGTAGAGCATCTTGCGGAGAATTGGACTGGGACTGAGGCGTTGTTTTCCATTACGAACGGGCGAAATACAATGGTTCCGGCCATTAAAATTGAACCAGTAATTTTGGAAAGGAAAGCAGAGTCCGCCATTAAACGCGAGGTTACGGACAGGTTGGAGACGTTTCAATTGGACATAGCCGCGATGAAGGATACCCTCAATGTGCAAGACAGGCGCATGAATGAGGTATTCCGGAAATTCGAGACGGTCCAAGCGGAACAGATGCGCGTGATGAACCAGAATTTGGGACACGGTCCTAGAAGGGAATTCACGTCCAACTCGTCGGACTACGATTGTTGGTGGTGCGATGGAAAGGGCCATATGTCGGGCTCTTGTCCAGGGAAGAATGAGTTGATTGACCAGGGCTATATTTTGGTTGAAGTGAGTGGGAAGGTGAAGATGTGCGACGGCTCATATGTACCGCGTTTTCCGGATAATATATCCAGGGATGCGCGTGTGCGCGCCTTGATCCAGAAGGGAAGTTTACGACTCCCTTCTCAGGCAAATATGTATGCCGTCGATGATTCGGAAGACCCAGGATATGATCCTACTCGGGATCATATGCGGACGCTTCAAGCGACGAATGCGCGCTTGCAACAGCAGCTGCAGCAGCAGATGTTCCAGCCTCCTCCGCAGAATATGCAGTGGATGCAGAACGCTGTTCCGCCACATATGTCTTCTCCGCCGGTCCAGCAGTTTATTCAGCAACCGGGGATATATCCGAATCTTGCCCATCCACAATACCAAAATCAGGGAGCGCTTAGGAACAACGTGAACAGCCAACAGCAGTTCATTCCGATGTCGCAACCTCAGCAGCAGAGTCCAGGAGGGTCAGATGTGTCGCAGTTGGTGAATGTTGTGAGCAATTTGCAACAATCCCTGCATTCGTTGGCGAATGGGAGTGGAATTCAGCCGCAGATGGTTCAGACGCGCCAGGGATCTAATTCTCAGAGCGAGGATGGATCTAAGCAGCGTTTTTAGAGAGTTCGAGGAAGGAGGCACAAAAAGTGGGGCCACCGAAGAAGGCAGCCAAGCCTCCCGAGAACAAATCTAAGGCTGCAGACGAGTCGAGGAACTGGAGAGCGCGTGGATAATGTGGATACAGATGAAGAGTCGAGTGATGAGGAGGAAGAGCCTCTTCCGCCAAGGAAGAAGCAGCCTGACTTTTGGATTGAGGTTCCACCGAGGAAACCGGCGGAAAAATGGACGCGGTTTGAGGGAGATCTTTCTAACAAGGGAGATTCTTCTAAGGACTCAGTTCATCGTATCAAGCCTCAGTCAGAGTCGCCGAGTAGGGAAAAGAATGCCTCTTCAGAGCCTAAGGAGAGAGCTTATAAACTCGTAACTAAGTTTGACGACGCGGTTACGGTGCGCGCAAGCTAGTGGAGCAGACAGGGAAGATGAGCATCGACAACATTACTGTTGGAGATTTAATCTCTATGTCTCCCCACTATGCCAAGGGAGTTGAGGAAGTCGATGAGTCGAGTACGAGAACCTGTGAAAGCAGTGTTACAGCAGCCACTCGGAGAAGAGGGGTCGTGCTTGCCTTATATGGAAGATGATGAGGAAGACCGGATATCGGCAGATGCGATGTCAATTGACGATCTTCCGGCCGTCGATTCGTTCTACATTTCGAACGAAGAAGCCGAAGACATCGGAGATGGTGGGTATGTTGGAATAGATCCGTATTTGCAGTATCTGGCTTCCCTTCCGAACGGGGAAGCCCCACGGCAAGTCGTGTCGAGTACGGAGTCGGCGTCGCTTAGGGTGGTTTATCCACTCGTGGCTTCGCAACAGCATGTAGAATGCGTGGTGGACAGCGGATCGCAGATAGTCTCTATGTCAAAAACCTTGGCAGAAGAACTGTCAATTCCGTGGGATCCCGACTCTCGGATAATGATGCAGAGCGCAAACGGGCAGCTGAAACAGTCGGCTGGGGTAGCGCGGAATGTTTGCTTCTTATTCGGCGACATAGCGGTCTATCTTCAAGTACATATTATCGACCAACCGGCGTACAAAGTTCTCTTGGGAAGACCTTTTGATATCCTTACGGAATCAAGGCTCGAGAACTTCTCGAATGGAAATCAATCCATTACCATTCGCGATCCGAATTCGGGTCGGAGATGTGTTATTCCGACAAAAGCGCGGGGTACCTTCTCAACGGTGAAGCCAGTGAAGATAGAGGAGAAAGAGAAAGAGCCAAAGCAGTCGAAGATGCCGGGAGAGCAAGCAATGAAAATTGAAGCTCAGTCGGATTTTCGCAGCTCGTCCAGGAACTAGTCGGAAATGACTGGGGAGGCGAGGAGATGTGTATGGCGTTTTCAGTAGACAAGCATGGAGAGGTTTGGATAGAGGGATACGGTTTACCCGAGGATGGGAAGCGTTTCCGGGCCGAAGAAATCAAATTGAATTATCTTCTGGCTAGCAAAGACGCGAAAGCGCGTTCAAGAAGGATGAGAAGGCGGCGCATTTGCTTCAAATGTATGCGGAGAGGCGAAGTTAGAGGTTGGTGAAGACGGAGTGGAGCTTCCAATTCTGCACTGGAAAGACAGTATCTTGGATGGAGTTATGGACGAAGAAACGGGAGAGGTGTTTTCCTTGGAAAACTTCAATCTCGGGACTGAACATCGCCATGATGAAACCAAAGCTTGTTATAAATGTGCCGAAGCGGGGTTCGATCGAGAGAAGAATGGAGCGAGAGTAGATGCAGACTTGCGGGTTTTGGATGCGTTCGCAGGCAAGAAATACAAACCTGTCGCGCTGAAAACCAGGCCTGTTTACGGGGAGTTGCCGGAAAAGTACCGCATTAAGCGGGAAATTTTGGATGATCCTTTGGAAGGCTTAACGCCACTGCCTACAAAACCGATGGACTTTGTTCCTACTGGACGGTATACTCAGGAAAGAAAGGAGATGATGGATAAAGCTCATGGTGGCGATTTCTTGTTGCCAGAAGAGCGGAAGTTGATGCATAACGTGGTTATGAGGCATCCGAACGCGTTTGCGTGGGAGGACTCTGAGCGCGGCACTCTTCGCCATGATTTCTTCCCTCCAATTGAGATACCTACGGTTCCACACAAGGTCTGGGTAGAGAAGAGCATTCCAATTCCAAAGGGACAGTTTGAAGACTTCGTGAAGATTATTAAGGACAAAGTCAAGGCTGGTGTATACGAGCCTTCGAACGCGTCTTATCGCTCGAAGTTCTTCGGAGTGGTGAAGAAGGATGGGAAGAGCATTCGTTTGGTTCATTCGTTGGAGCCTTTGAACGCGGTAACCATCGCGCACTCAGGAATTCCACCAGCAACGGAAGAACTAGCAGATCATTTCTCCGGAAGGGCCTGTGGCGCTCTTCTGGATCTGTTTTCGGGCTACGATGCCAGGGATTTGGCGGAGTCGTCGAGAGACTACACTACGTTCCAGACGCCCTTCGGGGCCATGCGATTGGTTAAACTTCCAATGGGCTGGACCAACTCCGTTCCAATTTTCCATGACGACGTAACCTACATTCTCCGGGATGAGATCCCACACGTCAGTATGCCGTATATCGATGATGTTCCGGTCCGAGGCCCGGATTCGCGCTATGTCCTGGAAGACGGAACTGAAGAGCGAATTCCAGATAACCCTGGGATTAGGCGCTTCGTCTACGAGCATTTGACCAACGTAGATCGGGTCATTCAGCGTTTGGAACACGCGGGATTGACCATCTCCGGGAAGAAAGCGGTACTCTGCGCAGATGAATTTGAGGTGGTTGGCCACACTTGTTCTTTTGCTGGAAGACGCCCTTCTACGGACAGAGTCGGAGTTATTTCTCGCTGGGGTCCCTTGAAAAATGTGTCGAAATAAGGCAGTTCATTGGAACTTTGACCTATATTCAGCACTTCATTAAGGACTTCGGAGTAATGGCGGCTCCGATCACGAAGTTGTTGAAGGGAGATGTTGAATTCGAGTGGGGAGAAGAGCAAGAGAAATCCATGCAAGCTTTGAAGGACGCGGTAGCGAGTTGCCCAGCTATTCGGCCATTGAATTATGACCCGAATACGAGACTGTGTTACAAGTTGACACTTCTTGGAAAGCTGTGGGAATTGCGGTCTACCAAACGCACCCGGAAGAGCCTGGCAAGCGGTACTATGCGCGTTTCGCGTCTATTCCGTTGGATGAGCATCATGCCCGGTTCTCCCAAGCGAAGAGGGAACTTTGGGGCTTGAAGCGAGCTCTTGAAGCGATGCAATACTGGTTACTGGGATGCAGGAACCTTGTGGTTGAGACGGACGCAATGTACATTAAGGGAATGCTTGAAAACCCGGGAATGGGACCTAACGCGACCATTAATCGGTGGATAGAGCAGATTCTGATGTTCCATTTCCGTCTTCAACATGTGAAGGGGAAGACGTTCACACCGGACGGGCTTTCGCGACGAGATGTACAACCAGGGGATGAAGAGTGGCCTTCGACAGATGGTCCTCCGGACATTTCAATACCGGAGAAGGATGTGAATTGGGATGAGACAATTCCGCAGCCTTACGACTTCGAGGACTTCAAGAAGAACATTGATACTCGAGGCGGGTACCTTCAGGAGATTGCCGGAGATAGCGGAGATGCTATCTTATCTGAATTCCTGGCCGATTGCGAAGAGGCGGATGTTCGAACCCGGGAGGAGACATCTGTGGTTCGAGAGGCTTATGCGAAAGAGAATAAGCCTATACCTGTGTTTTTAGAGGAATTCGTTCGGGAGACTGAGAAGTTACTCCCGGACACTTCTCTGAAATGGGATGAGGTGAAGAGAGAACCGTACCCAAAAGATATGAGGAGTAAGAACGGAATAATAATGGATGACCGTGTCTCTGTGCTGCGAGAATGGCTTAAAAACCCACTTGAGCGACCGGAAGGATTTTCCGACCGGGCACATAGGTCGCTCATTAAGTACGCTCGAAACTTCTATCTCGGAGGAGACGGAAGATTGTTGAGGAAGGGTCGTGAGGGAACGATACAGATTGTAGTCGAACCTGAACACCGAATGTTCATGATGCGAGCGGCACACGATAGTCTGGGTCATCGGGGCGTTTACGCTACGAAATCCTTGCTGGAACTCAGGTTATGGTGGCCGGAGATGGAGAGAGATGTGTCCTGGTACATTAAATCTTGCCACATGTGTCAAGTGCGCCAGTCGCGACTTTTGAAGATACCTCCGGTTCCTACCCACACACCGAGTCTTTTCCAGAAGATTCATACAGATGTGATGGTAATGGGCGCAACATCAAATGGGCATAAGCTCGTAATTGCTGCTCGAGATTCGCTTAGTCGATGGCTCGAAGCGCAGGGATTACGATCTGACAATGCAGCAGCGGTTGGGAGATTCTTGTTGGAATACATTATTTGCCGATGGGGTTGTCCACGGGAGATAGTGACCGACAATGCTCCGCAATTCCTTGCGGCGATGGATTGGCTTGAGAAGAAGTACGGGATAACGGGAATACAAATCTCCCCGTATAATTCGCAAGCAAATGGACCGGTAGAGAGTGGGCACAGGGATATTCGACAGTCTATTGTGAAAGCATGCGGCGGAAATATCTCGAAGTGGTTCTGGTTTTTGCCTCCAGTTGTGTGGGCAGACAGAATTACTGTGCGAAGGGGATTAGGCTGTTCTCCGTATTTTGCGGCGACTGGCTGTCATCCCATCCTTCCATTGGATGTGGTAGAAGCGACTTGGCTGGTAGAGTATCCAGACAGGATTATTTCGACCGCGGAATTGGTTGGATTACGAGCGCGAGCCTTAGCAAAGCACAGGAAGCATATTCTTGAAATGCGGGCGCGTGTATCAAAGGAGAAGATAGCAGCAGTGAGGCGCTACGAGGAGATTCATAAGGCTGTGATCATGGACTATGACTTCAAGCCAGGGGACATTGTTCTTATAAGGAACACTCGGATTGAGAAGAGTTTGGACCGCAAGGCCAAGTTCAGATATCTGGGACCCATGATTGTTGTCAGAAGAACCAAGGGCGGCTCTTATCTCGTATGCGAATTGAATGGAGCAATGTGGCCAGGAAAAGTCGCGGCTTTCAGAGTTATTCCTTACGAAGCCCGGGCAAAAATTGCAATTCCGGAGGACGTGGAGAAGCTCATTGATATGTCCGCTGAAGAGTTGAGAGAGTTGGACGAACGGGGAGACGAATTGGACGAGTTCTGGATGAACGACCTTCACTTTGATGGTGTCAATCTAGACTCGGAAGATTCGGATACTGAGTAGAAGAGAGGTGTTCACTACGGGAGTCGAACCGGGAACCTGTCGTTGCTAGCGGAGAATATCTGCGGAACACAATGATCATTCAATCGAGGTATCCATCTAACTCGTAATCCATCTCCCATTGACACTTGTCATCGTATTGAGACTAGGCAAACTAGACACGTTCGAAGAAACTGCAATTGTAGGCTTTGACGAACTTCTCAACCGGCGTGAGCTGGATGAAGCCGTAGCGAACTTCCTTGTCTCCTCTCTAGGCGCGTTCAATTCACGTTCGTCCCTCAGAAAAGATCCGAGTGAGACTGCTCCAACAACTTCTGGAAACGACTTCTTCTTCTTCTCCTTGTGTGCTCTCAAAGACGAAATCTTAGAACTGAACGTTCAAGATTCGCTCTCACTCTCAACTCTTCTACTCTCTCGTTCTCCTGAACCAACTCCCGAACCGAAGTTCAAGAAAAGATTCGCTCCAAGGATCCACCCCTCGCGGTGGGCTCCAGATGAGAAGGGGCGCTCGAGAGCTCGACCGGACGGAGAGAGAGAAGACTGCAGAACCGCACAGAAGACAACACCACCAAAACCCCAACGCCTTTCAGAGTGAAGACGAGTGGAAAGGATGTATCTTCCGCGCAAAACCCCACAGAACAAACTCTCAAGCCAAGCCGCGTCCCCAAGCGAGTTCAAGCTCTAGGTACAGAGCCTGTAAACAGGTTGTAGGGCAGGAACGATGAAGTGTGGATAGGAAAGGGTCAGAAGAGCAAGTCTTCCGACTGTGTGCGTCCGCGTACTACCGGGTGTTTCCCTCTCTCGAGTGGACCGACCCAATCAGATGCTCGCGCAAGGATAAGCCCCCAGAACCCAATGTCGCTGGTTGAAGATCCGATATCGCTGCCGAAACCAATAACGCTGCCGAGAATACGCTGCCGAAACCCTTGATACGCTGCCGAAACCCTTATTCGCTGCCGAGACTACGCTGCCGAGACCACAATGACGCTGCCGAGACCGAATTAACGCTGCCGAGACCAATAACGCTGCCGAGACCAGATAATAGCAGAAAAGTTTGTTCGCAGTGACTATAGCCGAAGTCCAACCGAGTGCAATACCCGCGAAGAGACCCCTAATGCCCGTAGTCGACGGCGACACTAGATTCCCTTCTTCTACATCCCCCCAAGTCCTTATATACGTGTCTTCCATCACTTCCCATCATCTCCCATCATCTTCCAGTCCCTCGGTTCCCTCTGAAGTCGTTCCAGACCGTTCCAACTGCCGCGTTGCTTGACGATAGCGCCACTCGAATATACTTGCGATCGAGTTTGTTGTGTAGGACGAGCGGAAGTGCCCGTCCCGGGTGTTCTGGTCGATCCTCCTAAGGTATCTCCGATATCTCCGTGTGCCTTCCCCTCCAGGGACAGTCTCCCACCATCTTCAGCGCCATTCCACGCATTCTCCCGGTGGTTGAATCATCTCAATCCGTGAAGTATAGCCAGAGCTATGCCCGAATCAATCTCCTGGTCTGGAAATCACCCGGCCCGCCAAGCCGATCGTTGTCCTGGCCTAAGTCATCAAGCCGATGTCAACGGAAGATCTTGGATCCTGACTTCCGGTCGCTATCCGGTTCCTCGATAGCCGAAGACGCGGTCACGTGTTTCCCGCTTGCAGATCCCTTTAGGATCGACGCCCCTGAGTTGGCTGCCACGCCGTACTTCTATCTTCCTCCCCTTCTGGTGTGTCTCCGAGTTTGGATTACCTCGGAAGATGGGCTCTGCTTTGACTATGTTTACCCAGTACCCGCATTTTCCTTAGGCAGAGTGTGAACTCCCTTCAGACGCGTAATACCTTCGCAGATATCTCCCTACTAGCCGCTCGGGGTATAACGCTAGCCTTGAAGATGTGCGGGGAAGTCAAAACGCGCAAAATGTTGCCATTCCACACGTGTTTCCTTAACCAGCTTATCAGCGAGGCTGGAAGCGGCCATATTTCGAGCCGCACGGAGATCCTGGAGAATATCCATGTAGGGATGAAGCTGCAGACCATCGACGACCTTACGGGCTACTGGACGGTAGCCAGCATCTGGAGCCACGACTTCTGGTGGGCGCGCGTCGAGCTCCACGAGGATGAAGGCCCTCGTCGTGCCGTCGTTCGCGTGAACCATCTTCGTGTCGCCAGTCGCATTTCTTATCCGCACATTGTTGGAACCTTGGTTGTGGAGGAGGTTGGTCGCATGGTTGGAGGGATCAAGAAGGGATACAAGAAGATTTGTCGAGGACTTGGATTTGGCAAAGCTTAGGCAGTACCGTGATTCATGGCTGAAGTCGAAGATGTAGTTTCGCAAATATGTTCTCTTCTTTTCAACTGAGGACAGTTGTGTCATCTGTTCGCCGCGGATGTCGTGCCTGTTTTATGTTTAGCAAGAAGAAGAGAAGGTATAGCTCAACCCACATCTTCAAATTCAGCAACTCGTACTGTGTAGCGTTAACGCCAGTGCCAGCTGGAGAAGCTGGGAGTGAATTGCCTAATTAGGAAGTAGTGACACCAGTGACATGATCTCATTGTGGAGCAGGTGGAGCATCGCCGTCGGCCATCAATGACGTCATTGCGGAGCACCGTGCATATAAAAGGACCTGTGCGTACTAGTGGGCGGATACACCGCCTTCGACCTTGCTTTGGTGCTCAGCCTTGGAGACTCATTGATATAAATATGACGGATCTGCCGGGGTATCACCGATGACAGCGGCCTGCTAACGGAGGCGACCGGCAGGCCGATGGCGCCATGCTGCCCCACGAGATGGAGTTGTGCAATCGCGCGATGAAGCAGCGCTAGGTTCTAGAGAGCAGAGATCAGATAAAGCCAAGTGAAAAGTAGATGCCCAACGCTCCCGATGGCTCCGGAAGGTGCAGCATCGACTGCCGGCAGTACTCCAGGACTTCCGCATTTAGCGGCGCAAGCGGCCCGTAGCACAGCATGACATTTACAGTTGTTTACCTCGAATTATGGACGCGCGAGGCCTCAGAGCTGTTCTTCATCACAGATCATGAGAACATCTGCCACGGAATTGAAGGAGTGGGAGACCTTGGCAAAGCAAGGTGAAGTAGAGAAAAGCTTTCCCCCCCACTTTACCTCTCTGTCTGTATTTAGGCTTAGGCTTGAATATACCTGTGACTAGCCATTGAGCTCACTTTATTAGTGCACTTGTTGGTTTTCTACTGCATACTCAGACTCCTCTTTGAGTACGCAGACCCTTGGAAGCAGCGAAAGCCAGTTGGAGACTGACTTGATAGTGGGAACTGCTTGCTTTTGCGAGGCTGCATCTGTGACCGAGTTCGACGGGCCCTTTAGTCTGTGCATTACCAAGTAGCAGAGGAATTGCTCCCTTCCAGAGTGCTGGGGAATTCTTTTTCTACTGATCAAGCCCTCTTCCCTCTAATTTCCTTTTCTCCACCTCTTACCCCCAAACCCTATCCTTTCCGGATAAAACTCCTTTCACCAACTCACCAAACTTACGTGTGTTTGCTTGGACAAAGTCGCTCCTAGCCGCGTACATTGGATAACAATAAATCCAGCCGACAACGTCGACCCCCTGCCTCGTGGAGGAGCCATACATACAAGCAAGCAAAAAACCCTAGTCTGAAAACATCAAAGGCCCAACGACGGCGACCTGGACTCTCTCGAGAATGTCCACCGTCTGTCTGCAGCCCAAGATGGCGAGAAGACACCGTAATAAATTACGCTCCCCTGCCTGGACTCACGAGGTCAACAGTAGCATTGGGTAGCCCAGTGTGTAGGCAGGAGCAAGCGGTTAAAACCCAATAGGACCCCTCCGGAGTCCTCTCCCTTGGGGTATAAATCCCCGCCGTCCCCGGTGCTTTCTGCGACTCGTCTCCCACCCTACCCTTCTTCCCCAGTGTCAAAAATCCAAGACCATGTCATCTCCCACTGAGCCATCCTGTGTCCCCGTGTCCATCCCATCCTCTCCCGATTCCTCCAAGTCCAGAGCCAGCTCCGTTAGCATCGTCGGCAAGCGGTGCCCAAAATACTTCCAGTTCTGTAAGACTTGGAAGATGAACCGCGCCATCAGAGGCACCATGTCCCAGTCATAAATCAAAGTCTTCATCACCTTTTCCGCCACCTCCCGTGTTGCCGGCTTCCCACCCCACTCGTATCTGAAATCCCGTGCCAATATTCCCTCCAGCTCCTTCCGTGCATCCACAGTCTCCCGTGCCATGCAGCGCATGAATATGTGCGCTAGTGTCTCGTACTCCTCCCCATACTTGCGGCACATCAAGTCGTCATCGTCGTGTAAGTTTGGCTCGGTTCGCAGTGCGCGGAAATGGAACGAACCATTTAAAAGTCTGTCAGTGCCAGGCAGTGGTTGGCGACTGTCACTCAATCCAAGTAGTGTCGGCGGCACAGCGGCACCGGAAACGTGCGACCGTCCTCCCGGGGCTCCATGCGACCGTGTAGGAGCGGTAGCAGCACAGAGCCGTCAACCAGGTCCTTTACCCACTTCCGCTGAGAAGGGACGCTCGAGAGCTCGACCGGAAAAGACTGAAGACCAACACAGAAGACAATACCACCAAAACCCCAACGCCTTTCACACTGCATGCAAAGTTGAATATTCTGCACTAGAAAAATGTTGGAAAAATGTTGAATTTTTCCAGCATTTTCTCAACATTTTTCCCTGGGGTATATGTTGAGAATAATTTAAATATTCTCAACATTTAGTCAACATATAACCAGGGGGGCAAATGTTGAGCATATTCAAATTCAAAGCATATGTTGAGAATATCTTTAAAACCCTGGAAACACTGCGATTGTGACCTACTTTCAGCTCGAGCTGAAAGCTTGCCTAAAACAGATGTTTTTTGTAGCCATGTTCACCAGAGCTAAAATCAGGACCTTTTACAGGGCTGAATTGCTACTTAAAATGACTATTTTTAGTGGGTGTTTTCACCGGTGCTGAAATTTCTAGTTTCAGTGGCTAGCTGAAAGAGCCACTGAAGTCTTGAGTTTTTGCCTTGCTGAAATGTAAGCTGAAAGTAGCTCTTTGTCAAGGCCAGGCTGAGTAATCCGGCCCTAAAGGTTGGGCGGGGTCGAACCCCGCCACCGTCGGGGTCGAACCCCGATGCCGGTGCTTCCTCGCCGGACTAGGCAGAGTGGTATTTTGGCGAGACGGAAGTTAGGCTCGCCCCTAACTTCCGTTGCCCTTTTATCTACACATTCTAGTTAGGGGATCAGTGGGCGCATGTGGCGCGCCGATCCCTTCCTTTACTACGCCCGTCTCCAATGACGATCCCGCGTGTTGATCCTCGGGCTGGTCCCCAGTTTCATGACATCACCCTCCCCTCGTCCCGAGTTGCCGTTCGTCAAGGTGAAAAAATTTCCTGCCTCGGCATCGGCGCGGTCTCTGGTGGGACTCGTGCCGGACATCAGCTGGAGCTGGCATCGGTCCTTGGACCGGCGAGCTTTGGTGAAGCTCGGCATCGGCGCGGTTGCCGGCCGGGATTGTTTTGCAACCTCGGCGTCAGTCTCGCGACTGGCATCGGACACTTTCGTGTCCGGCATCAGCGGTTAGCTGGCCGGAGGAGATTGGCGACTCCTCCGGCGTCGGCTTGTTAAGCCGGCTCGAGCGTCCTGCTCGGCATGGGGCGGCATCCCGTATGCCACATGGGATGCCGTCCGGTCCGTTGTTCTTTTTTCCGATTAGCCTTTGGCTCAGGGTTCGCCGCGGCGTTCCTTCCTTGGCTTAAGGTTTGCCGGCGCCGCTTCTCTTCTGATGGGCTTGAAACCTGCACCCAACCCCGCTGCTGCGGGGTTACCGAATATGGTTTAGCGGTGAGCTTCGCTTTGAATAGATCGGAGATCTGTTCGCCAGATCGGGACTTTGTTTTCTCCCGATCGTCGATGGGCCCCCGCTATATAAGCGGGGTTGGGTCGTCTCTTCGGTATTTTTCTTCCTTTCGCCCCATGTCGTTCTCCCCGTCGTCAACACCCTCGTCTCCGCCAATTGCGCCTCGAGGTTGACCTCGATGCCGTCGCCGACGACCTTCCTGGGGGTCCGTCGTTCTCCCAACCTCCCCGCCTCTTGGACGTCCCAGGTCTTTTTCACCCGCCCTCGACAGCCGGGCCCTGGGTTTCACTGCAAGGAAATCAGGATTTCAGGCCCCCTAAAATGTTGAAAAAACTCTGAATTTTCTCAACATTTTATCAGAATTTTAGCCCTCCTGAAATTCTAATGAAATGTTGAAGAAACTCCGAATTTTATCAGCATTTTATCAATATTTCAGCCCCTCTGAAATGTTGAAGAAATTCGGAGTTTTATCAACATTTTATCAACATTTTATCAACATTTCAGCCATGCTGATATTCTGAATTTTAGGCATGCTGAAATGCTAAGATTTTGATCTGCTGAAATTCTAAGATTTTGATGTGCAGAAATGCTAAGATTCTTAGGATTCTTGATTGATTGATTGTTTCCTTGGATCATTGATGATATCATCAATCTGCTTTAAAAAGTTAGAGCTGACTAAGGCTGTGCTTCACGATCAAATGAAGCATAGCCACAATTGCGGCAGATTTAAGTGCACTAAAATTTTTGACCATCTCAAGGTTTGAACCAAGGGCCTGTGAGCAGACATACGAAGTAAACTATTCAACAAAGGCCTTACCACTACACTAGACACACATTATTTCAAACTAGACATTATATGGCTGTCACCATTAGAAAGAGTGAATGAAATCTATCTTACTATGCACATTGAAGATCTCTTTGTCTTTTTGCATCTTATTGGTCTGACAGCATCATGTTTCATTCATCAATAGCTCTCTTTCGCAATATTGCAACTGCCTACATCCATGAATGCATTGTATGGGACAGGATCCTCTATTGGACTGAGCGCTTCATCAGCAATATGGCAACTGCTTTCAGGGTACTTTAGGGACACTTTGAGTACTTTGAATACTTTCGGCACTTTGGCCGCCACTTTAATTTTGACTTTCGAGGCTTTGAGTACTACTTGAGTGGCGGAACTTTGTGAGCTTCTGTATTGTTTTGGTTGCTCATCAAGGTGGGCATCGCCCGAGCGAGGCGCTCCCTCGGATGCGAAAAATACATAGATGGCAGAATGTTTGTCGCCGATTTCATGTACGGAACGCACCCTCGCAGTGTTGAGCAACGCGGTTGTTCCGCTCAGTATTTTAGAAGCACACAATGAGCTCCTCCGAAAGGTCTGATCGTCCTCCACTCTGTCCACTTCTACGCCTGCCTAAAGGACATGTACGGAGGTGTAAAGTACATGACCTTAGTGTCTGAGACCTACTCATTGACATAGAATGCCTCTAGGCCAAGTCTAACATAGGTGTGGACAGCATGAAGGAGTCATTGTCAAAGATAGGTGGGGGCTTTGCACAGATTTGAGAGGTGCAAATGGCTCCTAAGTGGGGTAGGAGGAGGAGGAGGTGCAGGCTATGCATTTAGGGAACCGTGGAGGTGGTGGAGAATTTAGTTCAGGATACTCCATGTCAGCGCCATGTGCATAGATAAGTTGACCTGAGCAGCTAGAACATCTCCAGCATTGGAGCCAGCTTGTCAAATGCCGTCCATGACTGTCGGTGGTGCAAGAGAGAAGGCAATATGCATCAGTACTCGTCAGAGTCATTTAGAGTGTAAAAGGTTCTGACAGGGAGGCGGTGCTCGGCGGCGCACTGGCAGGCGTGGATCCAAAGTGAATAACACACAGCTGGTACAAGGAGTGTACAGAAAAGAGAAGAAACTCTAGGGACCCCTGTAGCAGGTCAAAGAAGTCTGTTGTGGAATATTTAGAATATTCTTCAAGTCAGCTTAAGAGTTGTTATTCAGGACTTGCGGCTGGGAGGATGATTGATGGTCTCCAAAGACAAGAAGTAGGGCCCAGTCACAATATGTTCAGCTAATTGGGCCCAGCCTGGAACTTGAAGCGCTCAGTCCAATAGAGGATCCTGTCCCATACAATGCATTCATGGATGTAGGCAGTTGCAATATTGCGAAAGAGAGCTATTGATGAATGAAAGATGATGCTGTCACACCAATAAGATGCAAAAAGACAAAGAGATCTTCAATGTGCGTAGTAAGATAGATTTCACTCTTTCTAACGGTGACAGCCATATAATGTCTAGTTTAAAATAATGTGTGTCTAGTCTAGTGGTAAGGCCTTTGTTGGATAGTTTACTTCGTATGTCTGCTCACAGGCCCTTGGTTCAAACCTTGGGATAGTCACAAATTTTAGTGCACTTAAATCTGCCACAATTGTGGCTATGCTTCATTTGATCGTGAAGCACAGCCTTAATTAGTCAGCTCTGATTTTTTAAAGCAGATTAATGATATCATCAATGATCCAAGGAAACAATCAATCAATCAATCAAGAATCCTAAGAATCTTAGCATTTCTGCACATCAAAATCTGTCGGGGGAACCCCTGCTCGGATCAATTTCACTGCCGATCTGACCTCTGATACCATCCCTGCATCCCCAAGACCCTCCAGCTCTCTGCCTGCAACTAGTGGAAGGTTTGTTGCCGGAGCACAGAACCCATGGTCACGCGTGACAACCTCGAGATTCTGGGGGGAGGCTGTCACATGTGTGACGACTCCCATTTACCCGGATCCGCATTTTCCCTTGCAACCATCAAGATGGGATTATGCGTGTGATCAAGCTCGTGCCTACTGCACATAGCGCCGTAGCGCTCTTAAATAGTTTGCCACCTGTCAGGGGTCTCCAGAGTTTCTTCTCTTTGGATCCCCCCTGCCAGGTGCGCTCCTTGTACTAGTTAGGGCGTTATTGACCTTTGGATCCCCCCTGCCAGATTGTCGGGTCACACCACGTCTCAGGGGTTGCCCTTACAGCAGAAGAAACTCTCTAAGGGATAACCGGTCAAGATTGCGACCTTCCCGCTCCGAGCGACTCCGACGTTTCGTCCGAGTACTCTGAGGCTTTGTCGCAACTTGCCCCCTCCTCTCCTGAACCATCGACAGTCATGGACGGCGTCCAGCAAGCCGCTCCGGGTGCCGGAGCTGCTCCGGACGACTTAGCAACGCGCATGACCAACATGGAGAATGCTCTCGACCAAATCCTACAACAAATAACTGGTCTCGCTAATGCGCCACCTGCACCACCTCCTCCTGTCCCAGTTCCACCTCCGGTTCCCGCCGGAAACGCTCCAGCGCAACCCGGAGCTGTCCGCGCCCCGCAGATCCGTGCGAACCCTCCGCCGATTTACGATGGCGACCGCGCAAAGGGCAAAGCCTTCCTCCACGCCGTCCGGACCTACGTCGGACTTGTTCCGGAGGCGTTTTACGTCAACGGACAGGTCTCGGAGACCAAGGTCATCCACTTTGCGCTTTCGTACATGTCCCTCGGGCAGGCGCAGAAGTGGGCGGAGCGTAGGGCAAAACGCTCCGGTTCTCCCCTGGGCCGACTTTGACGTGTTCGTCGCGGACTTCACACCCCGGTTCGTGGAGCCCAACACCCAGGAGCGCTATTGCCAAGCTCGAGTCCGCGGCGTACTTCATGGGCAAGAAGGACGTCTACGACTATACCGACGAGTTTGAGGAGCTCTGGGCCGCCTCCGGCTTCACTGACCTGCTTGTCAAAACGACCAAGTTCCGCTCCGGGGTCGAGTCGCGTATCAACCACGCCATAACAACCTCCGGAAGCGCTCCGGCTGCAGCGGACTACGACGAGTGGCGGAACCGGGCGTACCAGCAGTACGAGGCCAACATCCAAGGCGACCACATTGCCCGGGGTGCCAACCGCAGTGCGCCTAACCCCTTCCGCCTTGCTCCGGCCTTTGCGCCTGCTCCCCTCGTCCTCGTAACGTTCCGGTAGCCCCGGCCGCTGCCCCAGCCCCAGTTCCGATGGACGTGGATCGCACCGGGCCGCCGGAGGTCGTGTCGCACCTGCTTCCGCTGCGGCAAGCCTGGCCACCTGGCCAACCAATGCCCGGAGCCCGCCGACGTCCGCGGTGTCGACTTCCTTGACGAGGTCATCCGTCAGCTTGGTCCAGACCTCTCGGAGGAGCTTGTAGCCCGCTCCAAGACGCCGAGGACGTTGCGGAACACGGCGGAGGTCCAGGAGGGTTTTCCCCGCCGCGGCGAGTGAGCAGTACGCCCTCGTCCCGTCGTATAATCGTTTCGCCTGTTTGTATCCCCAAGACAATACATGTGGTGCATCAGACGGCGATAGACGTACCAACCCCTCCCGACCTTCCCTCCCCCTCCTCCAGCCACCCTGGGTCCAACTCCTAGCCCGGAGATCGTCCGGATAGTCCTCACCCGTGTACTCCCTAAGCGACCTAAATGGGAGAGACGCCTTCCGGAGTCGTACCAAGTCTCTGCTGCCCCTGGTCCAAACTCGCTTCACCTCCCTCTTGAGATTGAGTCGACGGAGAACGCTCTGAAGCTCTCTGTCCGAGGTCTTGTAGACTGTGGGGCGACTTCCGACTTCATCGACTCGGACCACGTCGTGCACGGAATGGGATCCCCGCACGCGACCTGTCCCGGCCCATCCCTGTCTTCAACGTCGATGGCACCCCAAACGACGCCGGAGCGATCCGGAAGATGGCGGACCTCGTAGTTCACTACAAGGGCCACTCCGAGCGCATGCAACTCGCGGTCACCGGGTTGGGGAAGCAGGATGTCATCCTCGGACATTCCTGGCTCCGCCGCCACAACCCGGAGATCAACTGGGAGACGCACGAGGTCAAGATGAGCCGTTGCCCTGCCTCCTGCTCTACCTGCCGCGACGAGCAACGCCTCCGAGAAAAAGGCCGCACGTTCGCTGCCGCAGCACTCCGAAGACTTCGTTCCGATCCTTTCCCGGATCCTGGACCTCCGGAGGACTCGGAGCTCGAGCCTTCGGACCTACCTGGGCTCATGCCGGACCCGGACGACGATGAGGACTCTGACGATGACCTCGAGGAGGGAGATCGAGTCTTCTACACGACGTTCCGGCCTCCGGATGAGCTTCGCGAGGAGATACGCGCCAGTACCACGGTTTCTCAGCGGCTCGCAGAGGCGTTCGCACGCAACTCCGCGCCACCAAGCTCGGAGATCCCGGACTGGGCTGCGGAGTTCTCCAACGTCTTTGCGGAGGAAGCCTTCAACTCCCTTCCGGAGCACCGTGCGTGGGACCATGCAATCGAGCTTGTTCCAGATGCGAAACCCGCGAACTGCAAGGTCTACCCACTGTCTCCGCTGGAGCAGAAGGAGCTCGACGCCTTCATCTCCGAGGGCCTCTCCACTGGCCGGATCCGCCCTTCGAAGTCTCCGATGGCTTCTCCGGTCTTCTTCGTCAAGAAGAAGGACGGAAGACTCCGGCCGCGTGCAGGACTACCGGGCGCTGAACGCGATGACCGTCAAGAACCGTTACCCCCCTTCCTCTCATCAACGACCTCGTCAACCGCCTCCGGAAGCGCGTTACTTCACCAAGTTGGACGTCCGTTGGGGCTTCAACAACGTGCGTATTAAGGAAGGCGACGAGTGGAAGGCCGCGTTCGGTGTAACCGCGGACTCTTCGAACCCCTGGTGATGTACTTTAGCATGACAAACTCTCCCTCCACGTTCCAGACCATGATGAATAACATCTTCCAGGACCTCATCCTCTCTGGCAACATCATGATCTATCTCGACAGCATCCTCATTGCTCACTCTAACCTCCACAGGCACTGGGAGATTGTCCAGGAGATGCTCCGACGCCTTCAGCCACAAGCTCTACCTCCGGTTGGAGAAGTGCTAGTTCAAAAAGACATCAATTGAGTACCTTGGAGTTATCATCTCCGAGGGCCGCGTCGAGATGGATCCGGTCAAGGTCTCTGGAGTTTCCGCCTGGCCCCGCGCCGCAGAACAAGAAGGACGTGCAGCAGTTCCTCGGCTTCACAAACTTCTACCGCCGGTTCATCCGGGGCTTCTCCGCTATTGCCCGCCCCTCTTCGACCTCACCAAGAAGGGCGCATCTTGGGTCTGGGGCGCCTCCGAGGCTGCCGCTTGACGGACTCAAATCGGCTGTGACCTCGGAGCCGGTACTCCTCCTTCCGGACGACGCGAAACCCTTCCGACTTGAAGCGGATAGCTCGGACTTTGCCACGGGGCGGTACTTTCACAACAATCCGCCCTGGATGGGAAGTGGCTTCCGGTTGCGTTCTATTCCAAGAGCTTAAATGACGTCCAGCGCAACTACGAGATTCACGACAAGGGAGATGCTCGCGATAATCCGCGCTCTTGAGGAGTGGCGACACTTCCTCGAAGGCGCGGAGCATCCGGTTGAGATCTGGACCGACCACAAGAACCTGGAATACTTCCGCAAGTCGCAGCAGTTGAACCGGAGGCAGGCACGATGGTCCCTGTACTTGTCCCGGTTCGACTTCACGCTCCACCATGTTCCAGGTAGCCGGATGGGTCGTCCGGATGCGCTGTCCCGACGTCCGGACCACGGAGTTACTTCCGACAATTCCGACGTGACCTTGCTCCGTCCGGAGTTGTTCCAGGTCCGTGCGTTGGAGGGCATTCGGGTCGGCGGTCCAGAGGGTCCTATCCTCCGGGACGTCCGAAACGCCCTATCCGGGGACCCTGACTTGGAGGAGCCAGTTGCGCTTGCTGCCCGGGATCTGCTCAAGGCTCGCGGAGCGAAGTCCACCCGGTCGTCAGAATGGCACGTCTCGGACGGACTTCTGTCCGGGGTCGGATCGTTGTCCCTAGGGACAAGGACCTTCGACGCCGGATCATCGAGCAGCACCACGACACTCGTGTCGCCGGGCATGTGGGGTATTTCAAGACGCTGGAGCTCGTCTCTCGGAACTACTGGTGGCCCCAAATGTCGCGGCACATAGGTCGTTACGTTGCGATGTGCGACTTGTGTTGCCGGACAAAGGTCCTCCGAAGCTCCCGATTGGTGAGCTCCACCCCACGGAAGTCCCTCCGGAGCGCTGGCATACGGTGTCAGTAGACTTCATCGTCGAGCTCCCGGAGGCCCACGGGCACGACGCGGTCATGGTTGTTGTTGATGTTCTCGGAAAGCGGGCGCACCTCGGAGTGTCATACGACTCTCGACGCAGTCGGAGCCGCACGGTTGTATTATCGGCACGTGTGGCGGCACCACGGGACTCCGGAGAAGTACATCTCTGACCGCGGAGTCCAGTTTGTTGCGGACTTCACTCGCGAGCTATGGCGTTTAATTGGCATCACACCCGCTACGTCCACCGCTTACCATCCTCAGACCGACGGCCAAACGGAACGCGTCAACCAGGAGCTCGAGCAGTACCTCCGAATCTTCACGAATTATGGGCAGAACGATTGGGACGAGCTTCTTCCGACCGCCGAGTTTGCGTACAACAACCACATCCACTCTTCGACTCAGCAGGTGCCGTTTATGACGGACACCGGGAGGATTCCAAGGATGGGCTTTGAGCCCGGAGGACTCCGGTCGAAAGTGGAGTCGGTGAACGAGTTCCGGGACCGGATTGCCAGTGGAGTCTCGGAAGCAAAGGCTGCGTTGGCGAAGGCCAAGGACGAGTACAAGCGGTACTATGATCGGAGGCGTACCGGAGCTCCAGACATCAAGGTCGGAGACCGTGTCTGGCTCGATGCCTCCGATATCCGCACGACTCGTCCTTGGAGAAGTTCTCGCATCGACGCCGGTCCATTCAAGGTCATCCAGGTGGTTGGGAAGGGTGCGTTCAAGCTTGAACTGCCCGCCAAGTATTTCGCGTCTCCACCCGGTCTTCCCGGTTGTCAAACTCGAGCTTGCGCAGGAAGAGCCATTTCCGGGACGTCCGGGCTACGACGAACCCCCTCCAGAGCTCGACGATGAGGGTCACGAGGTCTGGGAGGTCGAGGAGATCTTGGACGCACGCGTGCGCTACCGGAAGCTTAACTTCCTTGTGCGCTACAAGGGATACGGTCCGGACCACGACCAATGGGTTCGGCACGACCGTCTGCATGCTCCAGAGCATATCGCGGAGTACTACCGGCGCCATCCAAACGCTCCCGGGTCATCGGTGCTGCCCTCTTCGACGCCATCCCCTTCCAAACCATCTCCGAGCCTATGCGTCGAGACGCCGCATTCCAAGGGGGGTGATGTCAGGGAACCCCTGCTCGGATCAATTTCACTGCCGATCTGACCTCTGATACCATCCCCTGCATCCCCAAGACCCTCCAGCTCTCTGCCTGCAACTAGGGGAAGGTTTGTTGCCGGAGCACAGAACCCCATGGTCACGCGTGACAACCTCAAGATTCTGGGGGAGGCTGTCACACGTGTGACGACTCCCATTTACCCGGATCCGCATTTTCCCTTGCAACCATCAAGATGGGATTATGCATGTGATCAAGCTCGTGCCTACTGCACATAGCGCCGTAGCGCTCTTAAATAGTTTGCCACCTGTCAGGGGTCTCCAGAGTTTCTTCTCTTTGGATCCCCCTGCCAGGTGCGCTCCTTGTACTAGTTAGGGCGTTATTGACCTTTGGATCCCCCCTGCCAGATTGTCGGGTCACACCACGTCTCAGGGGTTGCCCTTACAAAATCTTAGAATTTCAGCAGATCAAAATCTTAGCATTTCAGCATGCCTAAAATTCAGAATATCAGCATGGCTGAAATGCTAATAAAATGCTGATAAATTGTTGAAAAAAACTCCGAATTTCTTCAACATTTCAGAGGGGCTGAAATGTTGATAAAATACTAATAAAATTTGGAGTTTCTTCAACATTTCATTCGAATTTCAGGGGGGCCAAAATTCTGATAAAATGTTGAGAAAATTCAGAGTTTTTTCAACATTTTAGGGGGCCTGAAATCCTGATTTCTTTGCAGTGTCTTGTTGGAGTGCAATTTGGCGGGGCCATCATTGCTGCGCTGATCCGGATCCGGCCTTGCAGCAATGCAGGGTTTGCTCCTAGCTGCTGTGGTGGCTGAGACCGCGGGCTGGACAAATCTGCACAGGAGCAACAGCTTGTCATTGGAGAACTTGCTTGCCATTCTGACTAGTGCAAATCAAATAACATTGTAGCCACAACTGTGATACTGCACTGATATTCGATGGGTGCCAAGTAAAAGTAATTTAAAAAAAAAATTCGGCTGGGGGTGACTCTGAGTCAAGCAGCTCCTCAGACAGCTTGTCATCATCTTCCTTGACTGCCACTGCAAGCAGGCATCGTTGACCGTGGAGGAGATGGAGGGAGGAGGCAAGAGCGGCTGCGGAGTGACACCACATGACTAGGCTGTGAAGGAGCTCGACGCTCGGGAGAGACAACTCGGAATAAGGCTGCATACCAACTATGGTACTCGGTATGACATGAGCGTATTCCAAATGGTCGGGAAAGTCTGTAAGGGGACGTCTCATCCTTTTTCATTACTTTACTTTTCTTCCTTTTTCCACTATACCCTTTCCTCTCTTCTCTCTTACTCTCTTCATCTCCTCTCCTCTCATCCTTGTTTGCTCTTATTTATCAGTGGCTTCGTCACATGTGTCACTTATACCTGTGACACCCCTGGCAAGGCTCCTTAGACTTGTTCTCTTTGGATTCCTCTGCCAGGTATAGCACCTCTGTACACGCTAGCTAGGGCTAATATACTTTGGATTCCTCTGCCAGTCTTGTCTGTGTCGTCCTGGGCACACAGCTCCAGTTCGGAGTGGAAGCGACCAGAGTCTGTCACCTCGCAGTAGGTGACCAACAGACGCAACAAGACGAAGATTTGTCAGCTCACATCGTTCCAGTGGCATTGGTGGGTGTTGGTGGGGAAAGTTACAGCCGAGTTGGCGAAAGAACGACCGGAGTGGGCACCCAGAGAAGTACACGCCGAAGGGGCCGTGGGGCGCGCTCAAAACGCCGGGCATCAACAGGATGCTGAGCGTGGTGGTTGGTTTGTACTGGTGGGAGAGCACGAGCGGAACGACGAGTGGTATGAGGCGGTGGAGAATGTGGCTTGGACTCTAAGGCAATTGCGATACAGTGGCAAGATGTAGGATATGTAGTTACTCTGTTCACAGTACATTCTGTGATACCAGCGCAAGAAGAACTTTGTCAGTTTCGAGTTTGCTGGAAAGTCGTGTGTGGGGCGGACCCAGGAGGGACTTAGGATTTTGGGAGGACAGCAACCACGTGACAAAATGGACTTGGAGAAATTTCGAGGCCACTCAAGCGCACTCAAGTATGTTTGATGCTTTGGATTGGGAAAACATAGGAGGACAAATCAAGCCATGAATTGTAAATAAACTAAATGCAATACACAAACTAAAACCACTGTAAATAAACGACGCAAAGGCGGTATGGGAGAAAGCGGGGAAGGATCGGGGAAGATTGGGAAATGGGCCGGAAACAGCGACGCGACGCGTGGTGAGAAGAGGGAACAAGGACGGATAACAGACCGCAGATAGCCAAGTGCTTCCGGAAGCGCGGAGGACCCGGAGGGTGGAGTGCCGAGGGGAACGGTGCCGAGCGGGCAGTGCGCTAAAACGGTGCAGCGCGCTAAAAGAAGCTGTGCAGCCCAGATGCTGGATAGTGGTGGATAAGTAGGTGGGGTACCTGGCGGGCACGCGGGCCCAGCGCCGGGAGGAAGCGGGGGGGCCGAGCTGAGGGGATCGGGACCCAGCAGAAGCGGTCGGGAGCAAGCCGGAGCAAAATAATCACATGAGTATAACATCAAAAAATGATGGATATGACGTAGGAAGCCGACGAGCATAGCCATCAAAGTAATCAATTGCATCAAAAAAACCCCATCAGGGTGCCATCACAATCCATCAATCATCAGCACGCCATCATATTCATCAAATGCAAGCCAAAAATAGCAAATTTACCCCGGGACGGCCAGCCCCATTTATGGTTGTGCTGCCTGGAGCCTCACGCCCTTGTAAGGGGCTGGCTAGCAGGTTCAAGGACAAAACGCTCAGGGGCTGGCTAGCCACTGCAAGTGTCTGGAGCCTAATTATTAGGGCCATGGCTCATTATTAAGCAGGGCTTTTATAACTAAGGTATAGCATAAGCCGGGCCGCAATACGTGCAAGCTGTGTTCTCGCATGCACCGTACAGATGCCATAGGAGACGTGTAGATAAGCTGACAGACGTGACCTCTGTTGCGTCGCCGACACAGAACTGTGCTGTGCAGTATAAATCAGCGACCAGCCGCCAGATTCGAGGGAATTCCATCCCACACGGCTGACCTAGTGATTCCGTATTACGCAGGAGTCTCACGGCTCTGTTCATGGGCGTTGCAACATTCACCGGGTTCAAGGGGCCCAAGATGTATGCGGGGATGGTTCTTGTGTGCCATCCAGGTAACACAGACTTTTTCCTTGTCAACTGAGGATAAAAGGAGTAGATGTGGTTTTTTGTTAGGAAGTTCATTTGGGAGGTTTGGCGACTGGCCAAGAGGGTGGGTAGGATCGAGCGGCTCGAGGTGCTGCTGATAGTAATGGTTATTCGCGTAATGGTTATTCCCTGTTGTAGATTAGTAAAACTCTAACAGGAGTGCTTACTTGCCTGTCGGTTGAAGCAAGCGAAGGACTGGATATGGTCTTTGTACTCGGGGCGCAGACCCCCAGCAGGCATCCTGTAGAATGCTGAGTCCGGATATCGTGTAGCGAAACAAACCAAACAAACTCCATCGACTCCAGCACTAACTGGTACCATGCAGCCACATTTTGGATGGGCACCACAATGTTCATGGTAGGAACTGCTTCATCCCTATTCTTGGTAAGGGTGAGAATAGCGAGCAGAATGGAGCTGACAATAGCCGCGTGCGTTGAGTGCGGCAGCTTCAGTATGATATTGGTAACTCCTCCACACAGTCAAGTTGAGTAGAGGGGCCGAGTGTAATGCCACCGACTCTGTGCGCAATATGGCGGAAGACACACATTTCTTGGCGAGGTTGTGAACTTGCAAGTATGCGACAGTGCTGTCAACCCTCTCAGTGTCAGCCAGAATAAGAATCCAGCAGCTGAGCGGAAAGCGAGTGGGGAGATTTGCCATTAAGGGACGCCAACTACTAGCAATGTATTTATACTCAGGCGGCAAAGAATGGGACAGGATCCCAACCCAGCAATTCTTCCTGGACGATGCTGAAGGCAAGGTGAGTAGCTGGCCATGGACAATGGTGCGGCTTGTTGCTTACCAACAGACAATTGCCTCTGCCACGTACATATCATGCTCCGACATGCTCGTTACGCCCATATCATATTTTCCTTTTGTGCTGAAGTGCACCCCCACTCCTGGTCACGAGTATATTGCCGCACCAGCCCTGTTTGCACGGGTTCATCATGCTATTATCAAGGTTGTTGACGGGATGTACGTTTTGAGCCGAAGTGAGGTCGCTAATACCCTACGGTGCGCAGAAGAGGGTGTAGGAAGGGGTGTAGAAGTGCTTCAGCGGTTTAGAATCGTCGAGCGGCCAATATTTGATAGTCAATGAGGTGATGTCCTGGTCCTATGAAGAAAGCTTACACAACTGGGAATCATGCATTTGAGATAGTTCTTTCACAAGTAATTTCCTTTTTTGGACATAGGCCCTCTGGAGGGGCCCTATGAAATAGGGCCCAAGGCCCTAAGAGGCGCTAAGCCCAGTTGGATCCCAAAATAGGGGCCCTCGGGCCATCACTGCCCAGCACACCCTAATCAGTGTTATCTATGCCACATAAGATCTATCTGTAGAGTGCCGAATTCTTTGACATTCACCATGACCAAGACATTTCCTTCAAGGGGAGGTGTGTTCCCTTCTGAAACAGCAAGAATGCTGAGGATTGGTCAACTTGCTGCCAGGAAATTCAAGGTACAATATTAGCCAGTAATCTGGGGCTCCTGGGTGCAATCCTACAGTTATGGAGGAGATATAGGGTTTAAACAGTAGTGCTTTTTATCTATCACAGGTATCTGCTTTGATCTAACATTTTCGATTGGTATTTATCAAGCTATCACCCATATCATCAATTGTGGATGCAGCATGCAGCAATAGGCCATATCTTCAGATCAAAGGCAGTAATCAGCAGCCGGGATATATCAAAGGGATCAGCTCATCTATCCCTACCTACCTGAAGTTCAACTGAGAAGATTGCTGCTGTGGATCCCATTTTATAGCCCAAGCAGTGTGGATCACATATAGGTCTAGGAATAATTTGTCTGCTGTGAGCCCAATTCTGCATAGAATGCTTCGACATTTGGGCAGCAGAGTCTCCTGGAGTAGTACCAAGAGATAGCATAGTTACTAGCCCTATTGAGGCCAGGCATTCAATGGCCACATTTGGCCAAATATGTAAATCCTCTATATCTCTGTAACAGCTCGTCCTAAGCTCATGAGGCCAATTTCATAATATGAAGGCAGCATACACCTACCTGGCAGTATATAAAACATGCAGAATGGGCCAGGGGTCGCTGAGATATAGCCTAATTATAGATTTGGAGCCAGTATTTTCAATTTTGCGGTCTATCTGTTGAGAATCAAATATAGGTTATTGCATGAAAGTTGTAGCCCCAGTCGAGCTCTACAACTTTCATCTTGTGACCTGCGTGACAATGTCACCCCCTGCCCGGGTCCATTCGCCAAAATTTCCATTTTGGGAAATTGGTCACGTTTGTGACATATGTCTGTTTTGGGTAATAGGTTTTCCGACACAAATCCATCTAGGCCATCACTGGATCATTCAAAGCCACGGAGGCTCAATGTAAGCACAATTACTCAGCTGGAAAACCCATAAATTTGCGCACAAGGCCCTCTGGGCAAGCCCAGGGATTTGCACGCAATTCTGAGTGCAGCAGCTGCAAGGTTTTCGTCAATGAAATCCTATCTGTATTTGATTGTACCGCCTTTGGGTCCGAGGTTACAACACCGGAGGCCAGAGCTGAGGCACCCCGGCGCTGGGTGCCTAATGCTTACTGGCCGGCTGCTGGCAGGCTGTATGCAGATAGTAGGACAGGCACCTGGGAGGCACCCGGTGCATTAAGCCTCATGAAATTCTCGTGTCATCTAGAATGTAGATAATATTTAGTGGCTCAATTCAATGGCAGATTGATAGTTAATTATTAGGGATCAGTTTCTACCGGCTGATAATAATGCAGGCCACACTCAAATGCCATTCTCTTCCGATTGTCGGCATCTTGGATGAGGATCTGGCATCTCAGTTGGCTGCCACCTCGTTGATCACAGGAGGTGTCTGAATCCATACATGGCTCTCTCTCAAGTCTGCTTGGTACCATAGTGAAATTTTTAGAGAATAAAAAAGCAAAATCTTATGGGATTCTTGGTCGGTGCCGGCTAGTTGCAAGTCACACTGTGGGCAATGCCCACTTTCCTGCCTGGTTAAATGCTGGTTAAATGTGGACTTTATTCAGCATTTAACCAGAATTTTCTAACTAGTTAAATGCTGGTTAAATTTTGACTTTACACAGCATTTTTCTAGGCTTTCCTTAGACTTTCCTCCAGCGGCTGTGTAGTGATAGGAACAGGTCGGATCAGAGATGCCGGACACAGGCTAAAGCATTAATTATCCAAAAACTTGGCCTAAGCTGGAGTCAAACCCAGGACTACAACTAGTAAATGCCAGGTACACAAACCACAACCTTCACTCTAAACCACTACACCAAGAATCCATAGCCTAACCTATTCCCAGCAGCCTATCCTACCATTTTCCGAGGAGCTTCTCAGAAATTGGATACAATTTGAGCCCAAAGTGGTAATCTAACACCAGGCTTGCTGAATAAGCTGGAGACATTGGCTCGAGTGACTGCTGTGACATTGAGACCAAAAAGGCAGTTTGTGCAGGTGACTTTATATAGCTGTTCACATCATCAGTATCATCAGTACCATTAAATTTTAGATATTCACTATCTAAATAACTTATATCAAATAATTATATTCCAAATCTCAACTAGTAGTATACTATGAGCAGAATGATGCAGTGATCTGGCACATTTTGGCCTACTGACCTTACACTTGGGTGTAAAACTATTGAACTCATTCTAGGAACTATTGAACTCATTCTAGGAAGGCAAAGAGAATTGGTGATGAGTAGATAACTATACTGTAGCAAGCTGAGAAGTGAAAAACTATTTTAATTTGTGAATAAAAGATCAGCAAGAAATATGCACCTTCTCATATTTAGAGGTTACCGTCAGAACAAGCTAAAGTCTGTACAGGCACAACTGAGGAGAAAAAGTGTAAGCTCCAACAGGAAAGAGACTCTATGATAGCAAACGATCCACCGAGCCACAAAACCACCAGCCGAGTCCCACCACTCACAAAACCACAGACACGCCAACCAACACTAGCCAATGAGAGACAAGCCACCTCCGGGGAAATATACGCAATACACACCAACTTAATGGCAGTGTGGGGATCTGCATCACCGGTTTCGGCTCGGTAACACTGTGGGCTTGCAGGACCCACTAAAACCCCGGCTTCCTTCAGCTAATTTTTTAGAAGTTTGTCACGGTCAGTGAGGACTGGTGTCCAGGTATTCAGTACCACCTCGGGCTTTAGTGTCAGAGAGGTCTGACTCAGAGAAACGGATGCAGATCCAGCGGATAATAAACACACTGGAGGACCTGCAACTAAGGCGCCGACAGCTAGAGTTGCGAGTGAGGGTGTTTATGGAGTGCAATAAACTGACTAAGTACACAGTGGGTCTAACAAAAGACCGTAAGCCAAGAGATACGATAAACGTCCTACGCTGTACTGACGTAGTCCTAGGCTCGGAGGAGCCGGAGATTAGAGCGGAAAGGTTGGACAAAATGCCTGAGCTTGCCCGCAACTACCCCAATGACCTACAGAGAGACATGATGCATATAGAAAATGCTATCCGCAAGCAGGTAACGGAGGAAGTGCTGAACTGCATCAAGTTGCGAAGAGACGCACCAGAGATGCACGACTTGGAGACACCCCCCGGAGAAGGTGATGTACAAACAGCCCTCCGAGAATCAGCTGTTGGGAAGGCAGCAGGCATTCATGGCATCCCGATGGAGCTGTGAATGTGCCTGAGAAATAGGTACAAGGAGAGCGAGAAGCAAGGACAAGCCAGACCGGATGCCAAGAAGATCTGTAACGTCATCGAGGTTCTGACGGCAGTCTTCAACGATATTGAAGAACACGGTATCGAAGAGGGTACGGAGTTTGCAGCCGGATGGATGTGCCCCATCCACAAGAAGAAAGATCCAATAGATATAGCCAATTATCATCCAATTATGGTCCTCAACTCAGACTACAAAATTTTCACTTAGGCGCTCACAAACCGACTGGCACGGATTGCGCTAAAATTCATCTATCGCGACCAAACTGGCTTTATAAAAGGACGATGGATAGCCGACCTCATCCACATTGCAATTGAGGTTCTAGAGTATTGATGAGTCTGTAACATGAGCACGGCTAGAATTTGCTATTTTTGTTAAATTCTCTAATAGAACACCGTGCAAAGCATATTTGATCCAATTTACAAAAGACATGTTTTCACAAATGGTGGATGTGAGTTAGGCTGAGTCAGTCAGACCTCTGTAGCGGAACTGGCACCAGATAATGACTGGGTATGACTCATGTGGGAAGATCCTGCCTAATAAGGAAATTATTTAGACGGCTCATTATTTGTACTTATTTGGTTCCCACTAGTATATAAAGACTGGCTTGTACCTTAGAATAATAAGAAGACGCCCCTTTGGAGTTGAACAACGCAGTAAATACCACTACTGTGAAGTCTTCACCAGGGCTCTTTCAACCACAATTTGAGTGATTTTGAGTTAGCACCAGCACGCAACACGCAACACGAACACAAGCCCGACAACACGAACACGTACAACACAAACACGTACAACACAAATACGTACAACACGAACACGCACAGTACGTCCTCTGAATCCAATTTACCAACAAATTGTCCACAACTTTGAAAGCATTAGTTACAAATTAGCTACTACTGTTCTTGATTAGATAGATATTCTGAACCTGTTAGCTGTTTCCTGCAGCTTGAATCCCGAACACACACACAGTATTTGGATTTTGGTTTGATTAAGAAGATATAAGTTTTTCTTGGTCGTTCAATTTCCACACACACATCAGTATGCAGAAAAGGACCTGTAAAATGGTGCAATTGTTGCGCTTGACCAGGAGAAAGCATACGATAAAATCCTCTATCCCTACGTATGGAAAACTCTCGAGAGCTTCCGCATCCCGCAACATTTCATAAACACAGTAAAGTCTCTGTATCGATACATGG
The DNA here is from genome assembly GCA_014461115.1 of Mycena chlorophos. NCBI lineage: Eukaryota > Fungi > Basidiomycota > Agaricomycetes > Agaricales > Mycenaceae > Mycena > Mycena chlorophos. The sequence goes on from JACAZE010000011.1 coordinate 198,655, forward strand.
AGATATGTGTGATTATAAACGGAGAGGTCAGCAGCAGCAGCTTTAAGATTACCTGAGGCGTCAGACAAGGCAACCAACCCTCTCTCATGCTTACTATTCAACTTACACTGCATGCAAAGTTGAATATTCTGCACTAGAAAAATGTTGGAAAAATGTTGAATTTTTCCAGCATTTTCTCAACATTTTTCCCTGGGGTATATGTTGAGAATATTTTAAATATTCTCAACATTTAGTCAACATATAACCAGGGGGGGCAAATGTTGAGCATATTCAAAATATGCTCAACATTTTCCAGGGTTTTAAAGATATTCTCAACATATGCTTTGAATTTGCTAAATATTCATCCATCTGGTTATATGTTGACTAAATGTTGAGAATATTTAAAATATTCTCAACATATACCCCAGGGAAAAATGTTGAGAAAATGCTGGAAAAATTCAACATTTTTCCAACATTTTTCTAGGGCAGAATATTCAACTTTGCATGCAGTGTTAGCGATTGAGCCGTTGGCCAAAATGTTGCGAAAATCTGAACTGCAGGGTAGAAAAAGTTATATTCCAGATGTTCGCATACGATACCACAGTCTATGTTAGCAAACATCCTCCGCCGCTGTTGGCGGTGCTATTCATACTTCGTGGTTGTCGATGACGACGGCGAGTGACGGTGCTCTATCTTACTGCGGTGTCTTCTGGCGCTCAAGCTCAGAGGTATGCCCACTCTAAGATTTCGACCTGATATTGACATCCTTGCAGGAAAATATCATTGTCGAGAATACGGGAGGGAATGGAGAGCGTTGGAGCTTCTGGCCATTCATGGCTACCGGCAACGGAGGCCTCACCACCGCTCGAACATTCTCTCTCAATGGAGCGTCAAGTGGCCCAATGGAAAGAGGTGCGTGTTGCAGCACTGCCTCGCTGCTCGTTGCTGAAATGTTGCAGCACCTTTCCTGTAATCTACGAAACTGTGTCCTCCCGTTGCTGTCGGACTTGGCTCTCCATCCGGCTTTTGACTTTGCTACTCACTCGGCTACCAAGACATCCGTTGTGCGACAAACGCAAGACTCTACATACGTTGTGTTGGACGTGTTGCAGCTCATGCACTCAGCTTTGCAAGCAAACCCCTGGGCTTCCCTGCAGGGCCTTGCGCAGAAATTCGTGAGTTTCTCTGCTGAGTAATTGTGCTTACATTGAGCCTCCGTGGCTTTGAATGATCCAGTGATGGCCTGAATGGATTTGTGCCCAAAAACCTATCACCCAAAACGGACATATGTCACAAATATGACCAATTTCCCAAAGTGGAAATTTTGGCGGATGAACCCGGGCAGGAGGTGATATTGTCGCATAGGTCACAAATGAAAGTTGTAGAGCTCAACTAGGGCTACAACTTTCTTTAAATAACCTATATTTGGTTCTCAATGGATAGGCTGCAAAATCGAAAGGTTCAAAATCCATAATTAGGCTATATCTCAGCAACCCCTGGCCCGTTCTGCATGTTTGATATGCTTCCAGGTAGGTGTATACTGCTCGCATACAATGCAACAGGTCCCAGGAGCTTAGAACGAGATATAGAGGATTTATACATTTGGCCAAATGTTGCCATTGAATGCCTGGCCTCAATAGGGCTAGTAGCTATGCTATCTCTTGGTACTATTCCAGGAGACCCTGTTGCCCAAATTTCGAAGCATTCCATGCAGAATTGGACCCACAGCAGACAAATCATTCCTGGACCTATATGTGATCTACACTGATTAGGCTATAAAATGGGATCCACTGCAGCAATCTTCTCAGTTGAACTTCTGGTTTGTAGAGATGGATAGGTTGATCCTTTTAGTATATCCCAGCTGCTGACTATTGCTCTGGACCTAGAGATATGCTCTATTTCTGCTTGCTTCATTCAAAATTGTTGATATGGATGATAGCTTGATAAATACCCATTGAAAATGTTAGATTGAGGCACATAATTGTGATAGACAAAGAGCACTACTGTTTAAACCCTATATCTCCTCCATAGCTGTAGGATTGCACCCAGGAGCCTCAGATTACCTGGATAATATTGTACCTAAAATTTCCTGGCAGCAGGTTGGTCAATCCTCAGGATTTCTAATGTTTCAGAAGGAGTAATCCTTCCCCTTCAAGGAAATGCCTTGGCCAAGGTAACTTTCAAAGAATTAAAAATTGGACACTCTACAGATAGATCTTATGTGGCATAGATAACACTGATTAGGGTGTACTGGGAGATCCACTGCAGTGATGGGGGTGGTTTCAATGCCAGCTATATTCTGTTGTGGATATCCACAACTTTCTTCCAGACAGTAAGAGCTCTGCTAAGAAAAGTATCTTGACCAGTGCAAAACTGAAGCATGAATATTTGGGCCAATGCAGACCTACCCCATCTTGACCCACACTCTAGAACACCTCAAATAATTTTGACAGAATCTCATCTAGCATGATAGTAAGCTTTCTAAATTACATCTAGGACGTTGTTCAACCCATTGGCTATTGCTTTAAGGCAAATAATTGTGTTTTTCAACGTGGGTCAATAGGGAGGTCAGAGCATTTTATAATTATCCATAGTCTAAGTTTGTCTGATCCTATGGTAAGTGAGGTGGGAATGTAGGTAGATGTTGCCTCCATATATTCAAGTCATCAAAACTCTTATCAATCTAATGAGCCATATCAAGGCAAAATACAACTAGCTCTGGTATTCAGCATTCACATGTCAATTTGCTCGTGCAATATAGCAGATAATGAGCCATGCTTTTTCAGGGAGATGGTGAGGTCATAGGCCTTGCGTCCCGCCTAGAGTTCACCAGGATTGATGCAGAATTGCAGGAGCAATGAATTTAACACCAAGCTAGCTGAGATTGCATTTTCTGCAGCAAGCTGGGCATTTAAAAATAGACTTGGTTGTTCAATTGAAGGATGTCATGCCTAACCACAAGCTGGCACAGAGTTCATCTCAATCGGTAAACATATGACAGAGATATTGTAGCATCAATCATCCAATCAATCTGTTTTTCTGTTTTTTTAACAGTATTTCAGGTTTCGGAGGATGAATTCTATTTAGAATGCCTGGTCTGGCTAAAGACCCAACAGTAGTATATAGTAGCAATGTTTTAAGCTCATAAACACCAGAAACCATGCAGATTTGGCTGTATTATGCCATGATCTGCTGGTTTGATAATTGATCAACATCAACAATAGTGTGATGCTATTATGACATTTGGTTTGAGAATGAAATTTGCTACTCAGAGGCCTCAAAATCACCTCAAATAGCCTGCCGTAGCCTAAGATATGCAGCAATCAGTGCAAAATTAGCTAAATCAGTGGATCATTTTGTGAATAAAACCATAACGAGCAAGCTTTATACAAAAGTCAAAGCAGAAAAATTGTTCAGAATTGTAATATCTACAACTTTGATTTCCATCAATTCTGTGATAATGTGGCTGACTGTATCGTCACATGCACAAATTTCCTTTTTTGGGTCACTAGTGGTGATGGCATCTGACCACCCTTGACAGGCCGAAGAAATTTCCTTTTCAGGTAAGTGATCACTGATGTCACACCTGAAATATATCTAATGATTTGTCTGCAATTTCTTCTTCTTGGAAGCCTTTTGACACAGACCTATTTCTCCTGTTTTTGGGCGGACTTGTCACAAATGTCACAGTTACCAGGATGCCGAAGAGTGATCTTCTACCTGTGCCGGAGGCCCCAAACTAAATTAAGGGAAACCCAGTGATTTCCGCGAAGCCCCTGCGGAGAGCCCAGGGGTTTGTGTGCAAATCCAGCAAGTACGAACGGTCGTCAAGACATAGACCAAGACGGTCACCACTGCGGTCGCCACCCGCCCGGGCAACTTGGCCGCCCTCCTCAACGCCATTGAGGTTCCCGTTGCAAGCATTGTCAAGCAAGCCGGCGTTGGTCACCATAAGGGAGCTGTGCGTGGTCCATCGTCGTCTTTGTCGGCTTTGTCGTCTCTTCTGTCCCTAATTAATGACTTCCACGTCGATGGCTCCGTTCACATCAAACCTAGCAAGAAGACTGGGTGGGGGCGCGGGCGTGGTTGTTCTTTCATTTCAAGTAAAATACCATGGACGGCTGAACTCAGCGACGCCAAGTTATTGCAGACATTCCAATCTTTCAACACTCAATATCTTTCTCTCTGTCTCTCTCTACAATACCTTCAGTCTTTGCTCATTCATGCATGGGTGGTATTGGCCCATAAAACATAGAACACAAATTTGCAAGTAAGACTTGTGTGTGATCATTTCGTCGCCAAATAGGCTGCATTAGTAATAAATTCGCTCTTGTCATTCCCCATCATGGCCGTCTTCCAGTTCATGCCTCCAATCTCTCCTACTTTTGTCCCTCACTTCAACAAAGCGGTGTAGGATGGGGTAGACCAAGCCCCAGTAATGGCCCGAGGGCCCCTATTTTGGGGTCCAACTGGGCTTTTTTTTATATACTGCCAGGTAGGTGTATGCTGCCTTCATACAATGCAACAGGTCTCATGAGCTTCGGACGAGCCGTTACAGAGATATAGAGGATTTACATATTTGGCCAAATGTGGCCATTGAATGCCTGGCCTCAATAGGGCTAGTAGCTATGCTATCTCTTGGTACTACTCCAGGAGACCCTGCTGCCCAAATGTCGAAGCATTCCATGCAGAATTGGGCTCACAGCAGACAAATCATTCCTGGACCTATATGTGATCCACACTGATTGGGCTATAAAATGGGATCCACTGCAGCAATCTTCTCAGTTGAACTTCAAGTAGGTAGAGATAGACAAGCTGATCCTTTTGATATATCCCAGCTGCTGACTATTGCTCTGGACCTAGAGATATGCTCTATTTTTGCTTGCTTCATTCAAAATTGTTGATATGGATGATAGCTTGATAAATACCAATCGAAAATGTTAGATCAAAGCAGATACCTGTGATAGATAAAAAGCACTACTGTTTAAACCCTATATCTCCTCCATAACTGTAGGATTGCACCCAGGAGCCCCAGATTACCTGGCTAATATTGTACCTTGAATTTCCTGGCAGCAAGTTGACCAATCCTCAGCATTCTTGCTGTTTCAGAAGGGAACACACCTCCCCTTGAAGGAAATGTCTTGGTCATGGTGAATGTCAAAGAATTCGGCACTCTACAGATAGATCTTATGTGGCATAGATAACACTGATTAGGGTGTGCTGGGCAGTGATGGCCCGAGGGCCCCTATTTTGGGATCCAACTGGGCTTAGCGCCTCTTAGGGCCTTGGGCCCTATTTCATAGGGCCCCTCCAGAGGGCCTATGTCCAAAAAAGGAAATTACTTGTGAAAGAACTATCTCAAATGCATGATTCCCAGGTTGTGTAAGCTTTCTTCATAGGACCAGGACATCACCTCTTTCTTCATAGCTGCTAATTACACTGCATGCAAAGTTGAATATTCTACCCCTGGCAAATGTTGGGAAAATGTTGAACATATTTCTTTAGGGCAGAATATTCAACTTTGCATGTAGTGTTAGTCTATGCCTTGGTGTGAGATATCAAAGTCTATAGACAGTAGTTGCTATATCACAGTTTACCTCTCACGGACTCGAAACTCACAAAGATATAAATGCTAGCGTGAAGCTGAAAGAACCATGAAATTTACTCCAGATTTCTACATGCATCAGCAGCACTAAATAAGTCTGATCCACAAAATTGATGGGATCAATAGGGCCTCATAGGCCCTCAGGGCATTGCCAGGCTCGGCTTAGGGCCTTAGCATAGGGCCCTGAGGGCCCCTACACACTGCAAAAGTGACCTGCTTTCAGCTCGGGCTGAAATACCACCGAAAATATTTGTTTTTTGTAGGCAATTTAAATCTGGACAAAATCAGTAGTTCTTGTCAGTCTGAAACGGCGCCTAAAAGGGCTGTTTTTAGCGTACCTTTTCATGTGCACTGAAATGCCTTGTTTCAGCAGACATCTGAAAGGTCTGCTGAAACAAGGTGTTTTGGCTTGGCCAGAATGCAAGCCAAAAATAGCCCTGTCAGAGTTTCCAAAAGACTGGCTGAAAGCCTGGATTTTTGCTAGCAGTTCTGCAAATAAAAAATGACTGCTTTCAATCCTGCTGAAATTTTCCTTTGTTTGAACAAAGGGAAATTTCAGCCAGGCAAAAACCTTGGCTTTCTCTGCAACTGAATTGCCATCAAATATCCATTATTTTGGTTGCCCTTTCAGACGCGCTGAAAGAGCTACTTTCAGCATACATTTCGGCAAGGCAAAAACTCAAGACTTCAGTGGCCCTTTCAACTAGCCACTGAAACTAGAAATTTCAGCACCGGTGAAAACACCCACTAAAAATAGCCATTTTAAGTAGCAATTCAGCCCTGTAAAAGGTCCTGATTTTAGCTCTGGTGAACATGGCTACAAAAAACATTTATTTTAGGCAAGCTTTCAGCTCGAGCTGAAAGTAGGTCACAATTGCAGTGACAGCTCATAGGCCCTCGCCCCCTCGGGCCATCACTGGTGCTGGGAGATCCAGTGGAGTGATAGGGGGTGATTTTGATGCCAGTCATAGTCCCTAGTGAATATCTACAACTTTTCCTCAGACAGTAGGAGCCCTGCTACAAAAAGTATCTTGGATGAACATTTGGGCCAATGCAGACCTACCCCATCTTGACCCACACTCTAGAACACCTCAAATAATTTTGACAGAATCTCATCTAGCATGATAGTAAGCTTTCTAAATTACATCTAGGACGTTGTTCAACCCATTGGCTATTGCTTTAAGGCAAATAATTGTGTTTTTCAACGTGGGTCAATAGGGAGGTCAGAGCATTTTATTAATTATCTGTAATCTAAGTTTGTCTGATCCTATGGTCAGTGAGGCGGGAATGTAGGTGAAGGTTGCCTCCATATATTGAAGTCATCAAAACTCTTATCAATCCAATAATGAGACATATCAAGGCAAAATACAACTAGCTCTGGTATTCAGCATTTGCATGTTAATTTGCTCGTGCAATATTGCAGATAATGAGCCATGTTTTTGTATGGGGATAGTAGGGTCATAGGCCTTGTGTCCCACCCAGAGCTTACCAGGATTGATGCAGAATTGAAGGAGCAATGAATTTAACACCAAGCTAGCTGAGATTGCATTTTCTGCAGCAGGCTAGCTATCTAAAAATGGACTTGGTTGTTCAATTGAAGGATATCATGCCTAACCACAAGCTGGCACAGAGCTGATCTCAATCGGTACACATATGACAGAGATATTGTAGCATCAAGCATGAAATCAACCTGTTTTTCTGTTTTTTAACCATATTTCAGGTTTTGGAGGATGAATTCTTTTCAGAATGACCAGTATGGCCAGAGACCAAATAGTAGTACATGGTGGTAAGCTTTTAAGATCTTAAACACCAGAAATCGTGCAGATTTGGCTGCATTAGGCCATGATCTGTTTGTTTGATAATTAATCAACATCAAAGATGGAGTGATGCCATTATGCCATTACATAGAGGATAAAATTCGTTATCCAGAAACGTCAAGATCAGCTGAAATGGTGCACCCTAGCCCAGAATATGGAGCAACCAGTATAAAATCAGCTAAATCAATATATCATTTTGTGAATAACGTGATAACCAGCAAGCTTCATGCAAAAGTCAAAATAGAAATAGTGTTCAGATTTGTAATATCTACAACTTTGATTTCCATCCATTCCGTGATGATGTGACTGGCTGTATATAGTCACCTGCACAAATTGCCTTTTTGGGTCACCAGTGATAGATCCCGGCAGGCCAAATAAATTTCCTTTTCAGGCAGGTAGTCACTAATGTCACATCTAGAATATATCTAATGATTTGTGTCCAAGTTCTTCTTTTTTAGGAAGCCTTTTGGTACACAGAGCTATTTCCTCTGTTTTTGGGCGGAGTTGTCACAAATGTCACAGTTGCCGGAATGCCGGAGAGTGATCCTCTAGCTGTGCCGGAGCCCAAAAACTCAATTGGTGGGTAACCCACAAATTTGCGCGTGAGGCGCTCTGGGCAAACCCAGGGTTTTGCACGCAAATCCAGCTGCAGATCCTGAACCTTGGTGCTACAGGTCCCAGAGTATGTAAATAACAGCGAGTGTCAAGTGCCGTGCAGAGAGAAATATACGCAGCTGGTTTACGATATGCCAACAGATGAACGTCTGTCCAAGCCCACGAGCGTAAAGACGAACTCCGAGGACTCTGGAGTGCTCCGGAGTGTTACGAAGGAGCCGGAGGAGTAGGAGCGAGTGCAGGAGAGTAGCAAGAAACGTTAATAACAAAACTGCTGTCCTGAACGTCCAGCAGTTGCTTATTGTACTCGTATATAAGCAACTGCTGGACGCTCAGGACAGCAGTTTTGTTATTAACGCTTGCTACTCTCCTGCACTCGCTCCTACTCCTCCGGCTCCTTCGTAACACTCCGGAGCACTCCGGAGTTCTCGGAGTTCGCCTTTACGCTGGGCTTGGGCAGACGCTCGTCCTGTTGGCGCATGTAAACCAGCTGCGTATTCCTCTCTGCACGGCACTTGACATAAGTAGGATCATGTGGACAAAACATGAGAAGACCATGAGGCAAGACAATAAGGATGGAGAACAATAAGACAGAGTTATACGTGCCGGTTACAAGTCCCTGCTGACGCCTCAAGGCGCTCCGAGGCAGTCCAAGGCGCTCCGGGAGTGCGTGATGCGCCGGAGTGAACTCCAGAGCGCTCCGGAGTAAGTCATGTGATGCACGGATATGATAGCGAGGGTGTAAGAGGACATCCTATTCTTGTCCATTCTTTTCTATTACTTTACTTTTCTACCTTTTTTTCTTACTGTATATACACTAGAGGGCGGAATAGTGGCCCACCGCCTTCGACCTTGCTTTGATATGGGGTCATGTCGGCCCGGGAATGGCTGAAGGAGAACTCAGAAGATGATTAAGCAGAGAAGCCAGCCTGAGTGGCAATCAAATTAGATTGAAGTTGTGGAGCCGGGAGTCGATACCGGCCGAACTATAACGAGATAGCCGGCCATGTGCCGATAACGGAGAGGAGTCGCCCCGGCGGCGGCCTAGTCTCGTGGCGTCTTGAAGCCAATCAACAGCGAAAGGTTCAGTCTTAGGTTGGACGGACAAACACAGACCAGGTTCCTTGATACACTAAGCATCGCTCATGCTGCTAGAGTGCATAAGTAGTAACCAAAGGGAGACCAGACAAGAACCTCGGAACAAAAAGCGGGAAAGCGGGCATCGCCGGCTGCAGCACAGCATGACATTTACACTTGTTTACACCGAATTATGGACAGACGAGTCCTCAGAGCTGAAAGGCATCATATCTCACGTAGTGGCATGAGAACATCAGCGATAATTGAGAGAGTGGGAGACCTTGGCAAAGCAAGGTGATACCCTTTCCTCTCTTCTCTCCTACTCTCTCACTCTTATCTCTCTTCATCTCCTCTCCTCTCATTCTTGTTTGCTCTTATTTATCAGTGGCTTTGTCACGCGCATCACTTATACCTGTGACACCCCCCCCTGGCAAGGCTCCTTAGACTTGTTCTCTTTGGATTCTTCTACCAGGGTATGTGTCTAGCACCTCTGTACATGCTAGCTAGGGCTCTACCAGTCTTGTCTGTGTCGTCCTGGGCACACAGGCACTGTAGGGTTGCCCTTACAGAAGGAGCTGTCTCTCAAGCATTAATGCACTATATAAGCTCATCAGGTCTCATCAATAGCAGAAGCAGCACCAAAGCCAAGCTCGCTGACTACTAAGAACTCTGTTTTGATGGTATGTTCCATGAGCGGAATTGTGGCCCATTTGGGACCACTTATACAGGTGCATGCTTCTGGAACGTCAATTTCAGAGGCTATGAGCATCCCTGGGTTTTATTCACCCAAGAGTTCTGATACTAATGGTGCATTTTCTGCTAAAACTAAGTTGATTGAATTTGTTACATTCTCCATATTGACTCAGACCCCTCAAATAGCACAGTTTGGACACTAAAGAGGGATGTATCAGAGGCAAAATCCTAATTTTGGTTGAGTCAAGCATGAAGAAATCTTGCTTGTCAAGAATGTGGCTGTGCAGCATTGACAGGCAACAAACCAGCATGCACCATCAATGCCGGACAATCCAGAGAAAGTACTGAGTCAAAGTCTCAAATATCATGCTAATGTACTAGAAGCTGTATAGGAAGGTTCTAATAGACCCTCTTGATGTGGCCAGGGCATAGAATGGGCAATATATAGGCACAATTTAATTCCAGCCATCAGCACTGACATCGGCGATAGGCAAGTTATCATTCAGAGTACATCTGCGCCGACGACAGTCAACATAACATCCATCTATGCATGGTTGCGAGCGCAGCGAGCAATTCTTCCTTAACATGTGACAAGAGTAGGGTGAAGCTTGGGATCAATGCCATCAATTCATTGAATACCAAACACTGTGCGCACTACTTCCCTTCAAACTCGTTCAACTCTTGCTCTCTTTGTCTGGAACTCGAGATTATACCTCTCATAGCATGCTTCCAACGTAATCTCAAGTTCCAGAACAAGAGGCTCAACCATCGTTGTGTTTGGATTCTGTGTCACTGTCACCGTCACCGTGACCATGATGGCTATGACTAATCGGATTGCGAAGCGAGCCACCTGCGCGGCCGCGGATCCATATTACATTGACACCCAGTCTCACCTCGAACAGACCCTGCCAATGGTGCCCAGGTACGCATGCTAAATGCCGTCCATCACATGCTAATCAACCAGCATGTGGCGGGGCATGCTGATTTGCCATACCGGTATATTTTGTCTCAATACATCCGGTGCATTCTATTTGACCTGAAAGACCATAACACATTGTAATAACCCGGAAGTCATGCCATGGTTCAGCACAAATATGACAATAGTGCACAAATGCACCATTTCATTGATTCCAGACACCTGCTTGGGATGAGTCCCCATAAGTCATGATAAATGTGGCATAGATTGGCCACTGTAATCTCCCTTAATTCTACATAAGTCAACAGCTGGCTACAAACAATAGCAGTACATTAGAAGCCATATGCTCCGCGGTAAGGCTGCGACGGAGGGACAGGTGGAGACGGTGCACCATATTGATAGGTCACGGGAGCTGGGGGAGGTGGAAGTCCTTGTAAGTAAGCCTGCGACTGTTGCTGATTCGGCGGCGGTTGCTGCTGCTGCTGCTGCGGCGGCGGCAATGTCGGCGGCTGGTGATAGTACTGGGCTGGGGGCGAGAAGGATGATGCTGGTGGTGATGGTACAACAGGCGGGGAGGGAGTAGAGAACATCGAGAGGTTTGCATACGGGTCCTGCGGATGCGCCGACGACACGTATTGGTTGCCCGGAGGTGGGGGCGGCGAAGAAAATTGTTGCGGTGGGGGCGGCGGATAATATTGTTGATGGCCGAGCGGCGCTGGTCCGCCATACTGCGCTAGGGGTGGCGAGTATGGCTGTGAAGGCGCCGGCGGCGGCGGCGGCGGAGATGCAAACTGCGGCACTGCCGAGGGTAGGGGTGGTGCCGGCCAAGAAGTACTGGGCGACGCGACTCTCATGGCAGAGAAACTGGACTCAAGGCCATTTGATGTTGGCGGCTTCGGAGCAAGCGGAGGTGGCCCTGGATGCGCAAACTGTCGCTCGCCATCCAACTTTGCGACCAGCGCCTCCCGCTCTGCAATCCGACCCGCAACGAAAGCCTTGACACCGCGTCTCAGCTTGGTGGTGAGGTCAGTCAGTTCTGCGTAGAACTGCAGCCCTTTACTAGACATAGGTCAATACGTGAGGTTGATCCGCGCAAAAGACTTGACGTACGCAAGGCCGTCTCGCACCTCCTCGTAACACTCACGCGCCCGTCCCAACCTCCGAGCGGCCTCTCTGCGTCGTTTGTCCTTCTCATCCCACTGGCGCGTAGAGCTCCTCGAATCCGCGAAATCCTTCAGGGCTTTCCATCCAGTTGCAACATCCTGGAGGGCCACTTCTTGGTGATGTATCGTAGCTGCGATGCGCTGTTGATACGGTCTGAACTTCTCGAGCTCGGCGGCGAAGAGAGTCGGCTCGACGCCAGTGTTACGACGGTTGAGAAGCAATAGATGAGAGACGTCGTCTGTTTGGATCTAGGTAACACATTAGCGACCGATATTGCCAAAAGAAATAGACATCACGAACCTTCTCCTTGAGATCCTTCAAGACTTCGTTCCGCTCTTTCTCAATCTTCCGCAGTGTCGCGAGCCGCTCTTCGATTTCTCGAATGAGGCTGGACATTCGCTCTTTGTCTTGCTTCTCCGCCAGCTCCGCGTCATCGCCCAGATCCAGAAGGCTCATCCGTCTCTCCGTCGTCGATGTACTCGTGAAGTACGATTCAAGCTGGCCCGCTGCCAGAGCTTCAATGTCCTGACGGACCCCGTCCCAAAGTGCTTGGACCTGCGCGTCGCTTCGGGAAGCTTCTTCCATTGCAGAAAGATGCGCCTTCAAATCTTGACGCAGCGTCTTGTTCAAGGCGGCGCTGGGTTGCTGCGTCCACTTGTGATCGTACCGCACGCGCATGGCCTCGCACTCTCGGCTTTCCGTTTCCAGCTCACGGGCGATGCCGCTAGCCGGGTCGAGTTCCGCGCGCAAATCACTCTTGAGGCGGTCGAGCTGGGCGAAGAGGGACGTGACACTCTCCCGTTCCTCAATCGAGGCAATGTCTGCAGCCCACCGGCTAACCTCGGCCGGAATCCCAATGCCGCTTTCTCCTTGAACCATCCGACGGAACCGGTCGAGTCCCTGGATGACTTGCAAACCGTCCAAGAAACTCTTGGATTCGCCGTCGGCTATTTCTGCGCGTTCGACCTCACTGCGTACGAGCTTGGCCTTCTCCTCCGAGTACACCGACGCACTTTCGTGAACACTGAGCGGGACCAGTCGGCCGAAGATGTCTGCACCAATGGTCTTTTGAACCTCCGGTGTGCCATAGACCTCCTGGATAGGGATGGGCGTGGCCAACGCGAGCGCGGTTTTCGTCTCGATTGAGGGTAGTGCGTCGGCAGATGGCAGAATGGCGTTGTAGATGAGATCGTTCTCGCGATTCGCGGCAGTCCGACGATCACTAACTAGCGCAAGGTGCGACTTGGCCAGGGCAAGCATGGACGAGCCAGCATCGGCGGGGAAGGTGGACGACGATGGAGCAGATGCGGTTCCTGGGGTGAAGGTCGGGTTGAATGACGCGCAGAGGCGCAAAGCCTCCTTCGCTAAAGTTTCGGCGAGGTTGAGGCGGGCTAGCGCATCGCCATATGTTCCCGCATCGGTGTCGGCGATGGACTTGTGGTACTGGGCCTGCGAAGTGAGGTACTTTGATTTGATCTGTACGAGCGTCAGTCGCGAGCCGAATACGAGAGGAACAAGGACGCACCTGGATGAGGGTGACCCAATTCCTGTCGAGGATGTTTTGGCCTTGAAACTCTTTCACCTCCTCCGCGAGACTGGTGTACATCGTGGCTGCTTGCGATGCGACCTTGGACACGAGCCCACTGCCCTTCTTCTCCTCGACGCACTTATCCCAAAACACCTCAGTGGCCTGTGCGAGGATGAGATTGACGAGGAACTTGATGACCTCTTTGGAGAGATCCTTGGATGGCGCATGAAGGAAGTTCTCGTTGATGTAGGTGAGCATTCCGGCGCAGGTCCGGAGATAGTAGAAGGCGCGCTTAAGGCCCTCGGGCGACGACCTGTTCTGAGATGCGGCGATTGCCGAGTGTGTGGATGCGATTTGGAAAAGGATGGATGCCTTTTCGTAGGCGATGGAGGTCTGGGTGGTGAGCTTGTTGGTGAATGCGTCGTGCCATGGAAAGGTGACGCGGATTTCGGAGAAGCGCAGCTCCAAGAGCTCGAGTTGACCAAAGTACTTGTAGAGCAGATCCCGGGCGGTCATGTCGCTGCCTGCACCGCGAACGGCGTCTTGCCGACACCGTTGAAGCGCGGCACATTCAGCGGCATAGTTGTCTGGATTCTCGCCGTACGAATGTGAGATGAGGCTCTTTATGCTGGTTGTCCAGTCGACCTCCTCTGTTGTCTTGCGCGGGATCGAGATGAGCGGAGACTGCATCGTCGACGATGACGGTCCTGTCCAAGCTGCGGCCGCGGTCACGACTGACGCATGCTTGACCTCGACACTGTTGTCGCTGTTCCATTCCAACCACAAGACGATCTCGACGACAATGAGATTGCTCCTCTGCGTCTCGACGCGTATACGGAAGCATGGTCGCGGTGTCTCGAGAGAATCAAGGTAAGCTCAATCTGCGCCATTCACCACGCCTTCGACGCGTTCTTCAGGCTATAGTCACAGAAGTCTACTCGCCGGTCGTGAAAACCGTCCTGGACTGTCTCGACACAGTCCATAGCAACCGTCTCTCTGGTCTGCCCTTCCCAGAACTCCCAGTAATTACCGTCTCTGGTTCGTCTCAATTCAATGCGCTCCAGCCTCTGAATGCGCGTCAGATTTCTCTGGTGGCTCATTGTTTCTTGAACTTTTGGGCACTGGCGCCGACTCTGACGACTATCTTGCTATCCATGTCCATCCTGCGGACTGTCCAAACGTTCCGACTGCACTGAAGTACATCATCTCTCGCTTTGTGGATCGCGACGACGGCACGTACATCGGCTCTCATTGTTCTCGTCGTGAATCCTGCACAGATCTTCCAAAGCGCAAAGGCGCCGTTCTTGCGCCGTTTGATGTTGAACTGCTTCGCGTCTGGTACAAGAGTACTCAACGTGAAGGGTTTCGTCTATCTTTCAGTCGCAGATTATGATGAAGGATCCAACAGAAACCACGCAGCTAGTGGTGTTTCTCCACGACTTTGAGCAATTCGAACGCCGGACGTTGCAAGATGTCTTGTACATTTTTAGGTATGCCTCGCAATAAGCTGTAGACGGTGGACTTACGGCTTAGCCTCCATATCGAGACGGTTCCAGTCGCCTTTGTCTTCCTCCTATCATCCCCGTCTCCCTCTACATACCTTCAAGCATTTTTTCCGCGATCCACGTTGACCATACTGCGACCCTACCACTTTGTCGTTCCTGCGGGGCGACCTTTACTCGACGCAATTTTGTTCCAAGTATGTCCACTCTCAAGTCAGGGTATTCGATCTCAAGAAGAAAGCAGACATTCTTTGACCCAACGTTCAACCTCACGTTCATCCCTGGTCCTCGGTTGCTTGATTATATCGAGGAGCACTACGAGACCCACAACGCATCGCTCGATAGCTTGATCAGCGCTCTCCAGGTCAGCCACACGAGTTCAATCTGCACCACCTACTGGACTCGAGCTAATCCGCTAGATCGCCCACTTGCACCATTTCACGACTACCCGGCTCAGTTTCCTGGCAGAAACCACCCCGTCATTCACAAACAATGCGGCACGACTGCGCTTCACAAAGGTGGTCCTCGGAAATCTGAACCTCGAGAAAAACCCCAAGAAACAAAAGGACAGGTGGCTTGCTCTGGCTGCATCGCCCGCTGCATTCACTCAAGCCATCGACGACGCGCGCGACGAGGTATTGAGCCAATCTCGGGACACGAAATTAGCCTTTGCCTTGCTTCGCATCGTCCTCGACGCGCTCCAAGGTCGACGAGAGAAACTCATCGGCAGGTGGCGCGGTGTCGCACGCATTTCTCGTGCACTTGCGGAAGGTCACAGCGTGAATGGCCTTTCAGAACTATTAAAGTGAATATCCCTTCATGTTATGTTTTCCCTTCGTTCAACCTCTCCCACAGGAAGCTGTCTCACGATGATCTCGTGGCCTTGGTCGCTGCCCTCCACGACTACTTCCAGTCAGCCCCGTACGAGTTGCGTCAGGCGTACGTGCAGCTTCGCAGCCATATTGTCGCCTTGAGAAGTGCCGCAGCCGAAGGCACCACAGGGGATATCGCCGAGGTTGTCGAAGGCATGATTAGGTGCGTTTTTGATACGCGCAAAAGCACGTGACTGAAACGCAAGTGTACAGAAAGTTGTTCAAACCCTTCAATACGACGGGTCCGTTCTGGGGCGTATGGTACACAGGAGAAAATCCGTTTCCGCAAGAGGTGGTTGCCCAACGCGCTTCAATTTTCGTATTTAACGGCTCTGCAGGCGGTTGACCCCTCCGTACGCTCGTCGCTCGTCTCTGGGTTGTCCAACCCGCAGGCCTTTGTCGAGGTACCAGAAGAAAAATCAGATACTCTTCAGGACGAAGAGGACGATGATGGCGACGACACGCAGGCGCTACCGGACACGAGCATCCTCTTTCGCGGATATTTGAAAGCGGGAAAGATGATTAATGTGTACGACTGGTTCGACGCATTCCGAGTCGTGCTCGAGGCACAGCGTCAACGGAAGATCGACGCAGCCAAGAGAGGCGCGAGCGATTCCGTCAAACGCAAAGGGAAGAAACCGGCCAACGGGGTCGAGGACGAAGATGACGAAGAAAAATGGCGGATGAGTGTTCAAGCGCGTTTCATTCGTGCGGTTCACGAGTTGGACATGTTGGGCTTTATTCGGCATACGAGTCGCGGTGGTGGGGGCCGCAAAGGCGAGTATGTCATGAGAACGACTCTTGGGCTTGTGGAATAGTTACAGGTATGGCTTGATGCCCTCTAGTACGCGATCTACTGCCCTGTGCATCTCCGTATTCCATACCTGCGCACCTGTACCACTTTGGGAGGCGTTTCGAGTCAACGCAAATGGCAAACCACCGTCGCCACCGGTGCTCACACCAGGAACAAGCGGCAGCTCGGCCAAGACGTCGATATCGAGGCGTTTTGCGACCTCGCGAAAGGCGTCTGGCGGACCAAAGAGGTAGTGCGGCGTATGGCAGGATGAGCAGAGAAAGGACGCAAGGTTGAGAACAAGCCCGGTGATCTGAGAAAGTGAGCACATAGCGTGGGCAGGTTGGGGATAACGGACCGGTACATCGAGTTTGCGCAACATGGCAATACCTTTGCGGACATCGGCAAGTGCAACATCCTGGGGCGTCGACACAATGACCGCGCCGTCGACGGTAACCAGCTGGCCGAGAGTGAGCGGCACGTCTCCTGTGCCTGGAGGGAGGTCCATGACCAGCACATCGAGCGGAGCGCCATTGCTTGACCAGTCGACATCGAACAGCAGCTGCTGGACCGCTTTCTGGACCATCAAGCCACGCCAGACGATGGGGGTGTCGTGCACCGAGTCAGATTCCTTTGCACGCGGCAGCAGAAAGCCCATCGACATGGCCGGCATGCCGTGGTTAACGAGCGGCACGAGGGCACCCTCTATCGCGAATCAACAGCCGGATGGACCCACAACAGCATACTGACTGGAAGTAAGGAGCGGTTCTTCACTGTGCTGGAGACCGAGCAGCGTGGGGACTGAAGGACCAAAGATATCGAGGTCAAGCACGCCGACTCTTAGGTTGCGCGCCGAGAGAGCAAAGGCGATATTGACTGGGATTTATGTGGGTGTTTGTGCGAGATTCCAAGGAAAAAAAGTACCAGCGACAGTGCTTTTGCCGACGCCGCCCTTACCGCTGGCGACTGCCAAGACGCGCCGTACATTGGGAATGGCCCGTTTGTGAGGGGGGACCTGTTCCTTTTCGGGGAATCTGCGGGAGACCCTTGGACAGAGTCAGCTGCTGGGGGTCAGAGTGTTGAAGCATACAAGTGGATTTGAATGAAGTCGGGATAGAGTACGCAGCATTCACACGTGACCCCAAATTTTCCCTCTTGACCCCGATGGCCTTTGGTGAGTCCTGTTGTATTTTTGTGGTCTGTGCTGACTGCCTCAGGCGAATTCGGTGGACGTGGCGGCTTTTCTGGGCGCGGTGGCCGGGGAGGAGCAATGCGAGGAGGAGGCCGAGGAAGGGGTTCTGCCCGTGGTGCGCCAAACGCTCGAGGTCGCGGTGGTCCACCAGCAGGTCGGGGCCGTGGTCGCGGCGCGCCGAGAGGTCGCGGCGCCCCAAGAGGTCGCGGAGGTGCAGGAGGCTCCAATACAGGTTCGAACTCGCACTAATCCCTCATCGTTGCTAATTACTCTCTGCAAGTTCTTGAGCCACACCGACACCCAGGAGTGTTCATTGCAAAAGGCAAAGAGCACATGCTCGTTACCAAAAACCTCGTCCCTGGCGAATCCGTCTACGGCGAAAAGCGCATCTCCATCGACGGCGGCGTCGACGGCACAAAAATCGAGTACCGCGTATGGAATCCCTTCCGCAGCAAACTCGCTGCCGGCGTCCTCAGTGGTCTCGACAACATCTTTATCGCACCCGGCAAGAAAGTCTTATATCTCGGCGCCGCGAGTGGTACCAGTGTCAGCCATGTTGCTGACATTGTCGGCCCTGTGTGTTCAATACTCTCTTTGGCTGCCCTCTTTTTGACGCGTTTGCAGGAGGGTGTAGTCTACGCGGTCGAGTTTTCTCCTCGCTCAGGTCGCGACCTGATTACCATGGCCAAAAAGCGCACCAACGTTATCCGTATGCGCTTCCCAATCTCTCTGTGCGCTACGCTAACAATATTGCCAGCGATTGTCGAGGATGCGCGGCTGCCAAACAAATACCGTATGCTTATTTCGACCGTGGACGTTATCTTTGCCGATGTCGCACAACCCGACCAAGCGCGTATCGTTGTCCACAACGCGCAGAGTTTCCTGCGCGAGAACGGACACGTCGTCATCTCCATCAAGGCCAGCTGCATCGACTCGACGGCGCCGCCCGACGTCATCTTCGCCTCTGAGCTGCAAAAGCTCAAAGAAGGGCGCTTCAAACCCATCGAGCAGGTCACCCTCGAGCCGTATGAGCGCGACCACGCAATGGTCACCGCGCAGTACAGGCGACACGCCTCGTAGTTGTCTACCACATCATGTACATACCTTCCTGTTTAACTATCTCTTTTGCCGCATCACGAGAGTGCTTACATAACTGCTTTCTTCCTGCCTTCATCATGGTCAGCGACCAGGTCCTCATCGCGCTTCATTATCCTAATCCGGACTCTGCAGAGCGACAACGCTGGTACGACCGCCGTATCCAGTCACAGCCCTCTCGACTAAAGTGCTGTCTGCGCAGAGTACAAAGAGGCATTCGCCCTATTCGACAAGCGCGGCACCGGGTCCGTCCCGCGCGAGACGCTGGGCGATCTCCTCCGTGCCCTGGGCCAGAATCCAACCCAGGCCGAGGTTGCAGAGATCGTCAATGCCGCCCCTCGCGATGGTCCGTCGCCGTCATCATCGCTGGTTATTGTGCTCACACAACACAGTGGACTACAAGACCTTCCTTGCAATCTTAAATCGGCCAGACGGGTTCAAGCCAGCAGGCACACCAGGTCTATCTTTCTAGTCCTCCTCTTTGTCGCAGGCTGACGCCAGCGACCCGACAGAGGAATTCATTCGTGGATTCCAAGTGTTTGACAAGGACGGCAACGGATACATCGGCGCTGGCGAGCTGCGCTACGTGCTCACGCAACTGGGAGAGAAGATGACAGACCAGGAGGTTGACGAGTTGCTCAAGGGTGTCCAGATCGGCGCGTGCGTCTCGGGTTTGCTTTTTGCTTCGCACTCTCTAACTTGCTGGTGCCAGCGACGGCAACGTCAACTACGAATCTTTTGTGCGGACCATCTTGTCCCAGTGAAGAGAGTGTCCTCGTTCGATAATGTACTACATGAAATCGCTCTACGGCATCTACTCCTCCGAAACGTACCCATCGTCGTCCGCGTCACCCGTTTGCGCAACTACCGGTGAGTTCATCTGCACCACAACCTGCCCTCCACCCTGCAATGCAGACACATCGCCAACGACACCCTTGCTCCATGGAATCTCGCGTCTCGGATACGCCAGAACCAATTGGAATCCCCACCAATCCTGAGCATCGCGCGTTGCCACCTGCTCTTGTACCGCGCGCTCCAAATCCGCCAGATCGTGTCCAGCTGGAGAAACAGAGGCTGTTGCAGCAGAGTCGGTGAGTTGACCGTCGACAAACGCATAGAGATATGAGAGGGAGCAGTCGTTGGTGAAACGGCGAACCACGCGGGAGCCATTGGGCAACCGAATAACAAGCGCGACGCCCTCTTTCGGTTCCGGATGTTGGTTGACGGCCTTCTTGAGCCACTGTCTCCAACGCAGCCGCTCTGCCTCGCGTCGCTCCCGCTCCTCAGCCTCTTTCGCTATCCTCGCTTCCTCATTCTCCTTTGCGATCTTCGCGGCTTCCCGTTCCCGCGCAATGCGCGCATCCGCTTCCATTGCAGCGCGTATTCTTGCAGTGTCTTTCGCGGCAGCCTCGCGGAATGCACGATCTTGTTCTTCTCTCAAAGCCCGATCTGCAGCCGCAGCATGTCGTGCACCGCGCAGTCCAGCGAGGAATGGGGTAACCCGAGGCAGAACCTGTGTCTCGAGGTGCGCTGCAAGCGCCGCGGCTGATGTTGGTCCGTTGGGTGGGCCTTGATGCCGCGACAGGACAGTCAATGCAGGTGATGACGACGCGCTCGATCCACGACGGGGCTGCAGCGCAATGAACGCAACGAAAGGATACGTGGTTGCCTGCAGCTTGAGTGCAGCACTATAGGCTTCGCGGTCGCGAACGTCCCCACCCCAAACGAGCACCTCGTTTTCATGCAGTAGTCGAACAAAGATCGGGTCCGTGAGCGTCGAGCTATAAACCTCGTCAATTGAGTTGGCAATAATCGGAGATGAACGCACCGCTTGAACTCGGGAACGTCGTCGTGCTCTTCACTGACCAGGACAATGCAGCCAATGCGAATGTCGCGCTGACATGTCCGCAACGCATCTTCGTAGCTACCGAGGGTAAAGTCGGGAAGCACTTTTCGGTCGTTTGGCGCGCGGTGGGTTAACGTAGAGGGTCCTGCGGCAGGCAGACTCGTGTCAACGCCTGATGCAACAGCACTCATACATTGCGCGCCGGTTTCCTCCTCCAGCTCGCGCACCCAGCGGTCTGCACCGCCGTCGCGACGCGGAGGGGCACGGCGGGGCCGAAAGAGTGCGAGATTGAATGCGAATGGACGCGGCAATGGGATTCGCAAGACGCCGAATATGAAACGAAAGAGCGAGGACAGCAGCTGGAATGGCCACGCGAACAGTGCTGTCATTGACCATGCTGGCCGCGCGACGAGGGGCCGTCCCTGTTCGCTATCGTCGATGCCGTCGAATTGTTCCATGACGGGCGGCGTCGGGGCCGCTGGTGCTGCTGGTACCGAGCCAGTCCCGTAAACCAAGTCCACCGCGCGTGCAAGGTCGAAGTCCACAGTCTCGAGCAGGGCTATGGCTGCGTCCTCGGTGCCATTGGTGAGGTCGCGCAACTGGGCGACGGCGTTTCGCTGTGCGTCGGTGAGGGACATGAAGAGATGAGAATTCTGACTGGGAGTATTAATATTAAGATATTATGTCATATTATGTTAGTTAAGGAGTATTTAATATTAATATTGATGGCCCGCATCATATTGTCACGTGTTACCTCGCCACTCTTTGGCGCTTTGGCCCGGGCACCTCCACGCTCGGTCGCCGAACACGACCAGCGTCTTGCTTTGCGTAAAGGTCGACCTCTTTGAGCAAGGATAGTCTGAGCAACGTGCCGTTACCCTTGGCGCCCAACGCGGAACGCAGCGCGGAAACCTCGCTTGAGACCTGCCCCGCGTCGTGGCTTTGCTTGATTTCGGCACCCGCGACCACGCCCTCTGCCCAACGCACTTCTGTGTTCAGATCGTCGGGATAAAACCCCGCCGGCTCCGAGGAAACCCTGCCCCAGTTCCAATCTATTATCTTGACCTGCTCATCCTTGGTGAAGACGACGTTGGGGATTCGTATGTCGCCGTGGACGAGCCCTAGCATGGCTAGGCGTTGGGCAACGGCTTCAAGTTGGTCGATGTGCTTTTTCGTAATGTCCTCGGCGGGTTCGATGTATTCCATTACCACAACGGACCAGCCAGTACCGGACGACTCAAAGAGGTCTCCAAAGAAAATGAGGCTTGGTGCGAGGCTCTGAGCGGCTGCCGCATTGTGGGCGGCTGCTCCGTATTTCCGGGACGGGAACATTTTGACGACGACTTCCTGCTTCCCGCCGTCGCTCTTCGACCAGGTGGTTCGAAAGACTCTCAAGTCGTTGTCGCGAAAGAGGGTCGCTGGCCCCAGCGTTCCGGACGACGGCACGCCCGGTCTCTGCGGGAACACCGAAGGAGCAACGGGCGGCAGGCTTGTGCAACTGTCGCAAAGGGCCCGCAACTCGCGAGCCGTATGTCCCACGCACGCAAATGTGCATGCGATGCGTAAGATTTCGAGGTCACTAGGCGGGCTTGTTGATGTGCCGTCGACCTGAATAGTGCGAACTATGGCGGCGTTCCAATACGCTTGATCCTCCTGCGCGGTGTCGTTGTAGGAGCGGATGAGGATGTGGCCAATTTCGACAACTCTGGTTCGGATGCCGACCGTGATAGGCACGAGAGGATGGTCGGAGGTCTGAGTGAAAGGTGTGAATTCATGAAGACGCGTGCGCAAGGATTCATCGCTTACTCGGTCGATCTCGTTGTCCCGTGCAAGGGCCTGAACCGAAACACACGCCTGGATTCCTGGATCCCCCACGCCGGTCCCAAGCTTGACTTCCGTGATGACGCCGAGGTGGCCGCCAAGAAGGTAGCCAAGGCTGCTGGTCTGCAGCCCAAGGAGTACACCCAACGGAAGGGCCATGGCCGTTCGGAATTTGTCCTCTCCAGTCCCCGTGTAATTGTCCTTATGGGCAGCGATGAAATCCTGGGACGCTTTGAGCAGCTGGGGTGCAGAGCCGTCCCGCTGGTGCATACATTCATGAGTGCGCGGAAGGGAAGCATGGATCGCGGAGGACGTACATTGCGCAGGAGCTCCTCCAAGATAACTCTCAACGTCGCCTCGTCTTCAACGGCGAATATTTCTTTGAGCCTCATCCACATCTTGACCAGTGGTTCGGCATGGGACGCGCCATGGGCCGTTAGCTTGGTCTCCTTCGTGACTGGGTAAATGCCGTGGATGAGCCTGACTTCGTCGTCCATCGCTGCCTGCAGGTTCACTGCTCCTTTGGCGACTTGACTCGGAGCAAGTGCGTTGCCTGCAGCGACCAACCGCTTCCTGGCATCCCGCTCGGCCGGTTCGTAGAACAACCAGCACGGGTTGGGCAGCGCATCGAAGGGGGCCGTTAATCCGCCACCACTCCATTCATCGTAGGGGAATTTGAAGAGATCAGCAATTTTGCTGGCGCTGAATGGAAGTTGAGGGAATACGTAGAGTGTTCCGAGAAGAATCTCGGGGTCGGAGAGCGCCTTTGCGGAATCGAAGGTTCGCCTAATGTAGTCCAATAAACGCAGGTCGTCGCGCTCCTCCGTGCGTCGATTAAACGTCATTTCCACAGTACGGATGGCATTGCTGGGGGTGATAGAAGAAACCTTATGCGTGGAATTCGCAGGAGCGGGTTTGGATTGCGATGAGGCCATTCGGAGGTGGTGGTCAACATGAGTAACGTTTGGTCCCAGCCGCAGCTCTCGTCAAACCGTCATCATGCCGTCCCAGTCCACGCTTAGTGGCGACGACAAGGCCAAAGTCAAGACTGCCATCCCCGCATCCTCAAACAAGATCGCCACAGCCTGCCTGGCCCGCATCTACTATGCCCACCCGAGCCCAAACAAGTGGTCGTACGCGGGGCTGCAGGGTGCACTCGCGTTCGTCAAGGACAATACCAAGAACACGCACTATTTTCGCATGGTAGACCTCACCGGCACGCGCGGCGTTATCTGGGAGCACGAGCTGTACGACGGCCTGCAATACCAGCCCGACACTGCGTACCTGCACTCGTTTCCCTCAGATGTGAGCTGCTGCGCTTTCTTCTGATGCACTCATTTATTCCGCAGAACTGCATGGTCGCATTCGTGTTTGCCGACGAGCGCGAGGGCAAGACCTTTTGGAAAAAGGTAACGCAGCGCAAAGAGTCCAAGGGGGGTACGTCGCTCTTGTCCTTTATCTCCGACCGCCGACATATGTCTCTGCAGCGAAACCAGCGTCGGACAAGAAGAAGAAGGCCAGCAAAGGCGGCAAGATCGACAAGTCGATGATCTCTGCACCAGATACTTCGTCGTTCAAGCATCTTGGCCACATGGGCTACGACGAGAGCGAGGGTTTCACCTCCAAAGGCGTTGACCCATCGTGGGCTGCGTTCCTGGGTCAGCTCGAGAACTCGGGGGTGGACAAGAAGATCATTGCAAAGGAGATAGATTTCATCAAGGACTACGTTCGCCAGCATCCCCAGGCTGCAGCTCCCAAAGAACCCAAGAAGCCCAAACCTCCTCCCCCGCCCTCCCGGCGCGGCGCCCACGCACAGAACGACAGCACCTCGTCGTCTGTCATTTCACCGCCGCCCCCGCCCCCGCCGAGAGCAAAGGCGACGTCTCATCCGCCCCCACCCCCCCGGTCCGGTCGCCTACCGCGCCAGCCCCGCCTGCTCGGCCACCGCCGACGTCATCAGGTCCACCCCCCGCCGCCTGCGCGGCCGTCGACGGGCCGACCAACGCCTGTCCCACCACCACGTGCCCAGTCCACAGTTGTTGCCCCGCCCCCACCTCCCCCAAGGCCATCAGCAGGAAATGGCATCCCTCCTCCTCCTCCTCCTCCTCCGCCACCTCCTCCTGGCGGCTCTGGTGTGCCTCCCCCCACCACCACCACCTCCGCCAGCCGGACTGCCCACTCCGCAGCCCGGCCGGTCTGCATTGCTCGAGTCTATCCAAAGCCACAAAGGTGTCAACGCGCTCAGAAAGACGGACGGGGCTCCTCCGCCGCGTGCGATCCCCGAGGAGCCAGCCTCGCCTACCAGCGCGGGTGGCGGCGCTCCGGATCTCACAACCGCGCTCGCCGAGGCACTCATGCTCCGGAACAAGAACATGGGCGATAGTGACGACGAGGATGAAGAGGACGACGAGTGGGATTAAGTTGCAGTGGTTCATACAGTGTTGTAGATTGCGTACAATACAGTGTTGCTATTGTGTGGTTGCAAGAAATAATTTACACAGTATTCATCGGTCGTGTCGTTACCGCCGTGTCTTGGTTTGCAGTTGGTTCTGCAGCTCCTCGATCCGGCTCTCTCGTCGCGCAGGTGGTCTGACCGCACTTGTCGGCCGCGACTCGAGTTCGTTAATTCGTGCTTGCAACTGGATCACCTGCTTCTCCAGGTTCGCCTAGGAAAAGTGAGCAACATCCAAGAAAAAAAGCGGCAACTCACGTTCATGCGATCCAAAGCCGACTTCTCAACTCGCACTTTGCCCAGCTCAACCTCCTGCTCAGCGGCGCGTGCCTCGGCCTTTTTCATCCGGTCCAACGACTGCGCACTGCGATACTCCTGCTCGTCGAGCGTCCGTTCCAAGTCAAGCTGCTTGAGCTGCAGCTTATGCATTTCACGGTCGCTCGAAACCAAGCTCGTGTCGATATGGTCGTGCTTGATCGTCTCGAGCTCGCTCTGCAATGCCCGGCGCGCCTTCTGCAGCATCATCCGGTCCGCCTCGACGTCGTCTAGTGCCGCCCTGAGCTGCCGCACCTGGCTCTGCATTGTCGTGATCTGTGATCGTTGCTCAGACTGCTCGGCTGCCGAGCGCTCGTAGGCTTTGGTCATCTCCGCGAGCTTGGTCTCCAGTCGATCCTTCTGCCTCCGCCAATCATTGGGTCCCTCCCCGTCGAACCGCGCCGCCGGTTTCGGCGAGCTTGCTTCAATCATCTGACCCTCCAATTGCGATATCCGCCGAGCCATCGACTTTCTTGGCGCCCCGTCGTCGTCGATTAACCGGTCCAGGTCGGCGTCCAGCTGGTCCTTTGACTGGCGCATTTGTCGCAGCTGGTTGTTTAGGTCCTCGAGCTGCCGTTGCGTGCTCTGCAGGTCGATTTGCAGTCTGCGCGTCTGCAGCTCGGCGGCGTCCTTTTCCTTGCGATCCCGCTCCGCATCCGCCAACGCGCGCGCCATCTTGTCCTCCTGTGCCCGGACGAGCTTCTCCTTGGCCTGCAGCTCTAATCGCTCCCGCTCCGTCTCCCGCGTCAGGTCCTCCGCCTCGCTCGTCAACCGAGTCTTGGCCTTCTCCAGCGACCGGATATACGCCCGATTCTGCTCCAGTTCCGCCTTGGCCTCGGCTAGCTCTCGATCCGTAACACGCTTCGCCTCCTCGAGAACATGGACGTGCTCGACGATGGTCGTATGTTGTTTCGACTCAAACTGCTTTGCTTCCTGGTCACGTGTCTGGATGTCCAACAACGCCTGCGCAAGCGCAGCGTCGAGCTGGTCGTTCTGCTGCTTGAGCTGAGCGATGTCGGCCTTCTGCTCTGCGATAACGCGCTCAAGCTGCGTCCGTTTGGCGGATTCGGCTTCGAGTTGTTTCTTCAATAAGTCGAGCTGTCGGTCCTGTGCCGCCTTATCCCGCTCCAAACCCAGCATCACGTCCTCGATGTCGTGATACTTGCCTTGAGCCACTGCGAGTTGTCGCTCAAGGGCTTCCTTGGTCTTGCGCGACTCGGCCAGTTGAGCCTGCACGTCATTGTGTCGCGTTTGCGTTGACTGCAAATCCGACTCCAGCGTCCGCTTGGACTTCTCCAACTCGGACAACGCGGCCTGCGTCTTGACCAATTCTGCCCCGGCACCCCGTTCGCGCTCCACCAGTGTCTTGTGGTTTTCCTGCAGTGCTGCATGCTCCCGAAGCGACGAATCAAGATCCAGCTTGAGCTGCTTCTGCGTGTCCATCCACTGCCGCCGACCCTCTGTCAATTCTTGCTGCAGTCGCTGAGCTTGTTGACGGAGATTGCCCAGCTCCTGCTCTTTGCTCTTCTCCGCCTCCGCACGACGCGTCGCCTCACTCGTCTTGGCGTCCATCATCTTGCGCAGATCGTCCAACTCGCGCACTAGCTTGGCGCGTGTCTCCGCCTCGTTGGCCCGCACTGCGCGTTCTGCATCGAGCTCAGCCTCGAGACCGGAGACGTCGCCCTTGAGCGCAAGCATCTCGTCAAGAGCTTCGGTCTGCAGCTTCTTCATGGACGCCATTTGATGCGTAAGATCTTGGAGTTGTGCATCCTTGTCCGCGACGGACTTGGACGAGGTGACGACAGATCGTTCGAGTTCTGCAATGTGTTGTTGTGACTGGCGTTGGGTTTCTTCCAACTCGTCGAGCTTGTCCTGCAAAACATCGCTGTGGGGTAATCAGCACGTGATTGTGATGGTCACATGATGTGGCATACCCAGAGCGAGCCTGGGCCTGGACCCTGCTCTCCCACTCCTTCATGGCGACGTCTGCTCTCTCTTTGGCGCGCGCGAGATCCTCCTCTCGTTGAAGGGCCAAGTCCTTGAGCTCCTCGCCGATCTTGCGCAGCTCATCGATCGTGCCCTGCATCGTCTCCGCCTCCTGCTGCGCGCCGACAAGTTGCACATTCAACTCTTCCTCCTTGGCGATCCACGACTTCTCTTCAGCCTCGAGTCGAACGAGATGCTCCGCAGCCTGGTCGAACATCTGCCGCAGGTTTTCAAACTTCTCGTCGCTCTCCTTCTGCAGCTTCATCGCACGGTCGAGTTGTGAATCCAACGTATCGAGGTCGCTCTGCAACGCAGAGACTTCGTCTTCGAGCTCGCTCTCGCGTTTCTTGCTGCGCTCGAGGACCGTGTTCTTGTCGATCGCAAGCATGCGCTCCGCCTCGAGTTCTTCTTCGACCCTCCGTTTTTCCGCCTCCAGCGATGACTTGAGCGTTTCGAGCGCTTCTCGCTCTTGCTTGTCGCGCTCGGCTCGCTCTTTGATCAACAGTAGCTCGGCTTCCTTCCGCCGCAGCTCCTCGTCGTTGCGCGTCGCCGCAAGAAGGGGTCGGACCTGTAGTTTGTTAACAAAGTCTTGAATGAACCCAAGTTTCATCACCTTCGTGTAAAGTTGCCACCAGGGCCAATCCCGCAGCTCGGCATACACCCTCGCGTTGCGCTGAATAGTCCGAATCGCAACCGCCCGATGCAAGATCTTCCGCATCTGCCGCCGAGCCGTCCACATCCTGGCTACAGCTTGCAACCTCGAGAAGATCTCGAACAGTAACGCATCGCGGCGCTCCTCGAGTTCCGCCAACACGCCGGCCTTGAAGAAAATCTTGGACGTGCCGATCTTGAATATCGCGTCGTCCAGTTCAAGGGCCTTGACCATTCGACGACAGGCTTCTCGGCCGTCCATATACCCCCGTGGAATGATACCGGGCGTCAGGACCTCGTAACGCTGGCGGAATTCGACAAACGGAAGCCGATTCGGATAACCGAGGCGCGCGATACGGATACCTTCCAACACACCGTTGCAGCGAAGTTGGTCCAGCACCAGAGGAACGTCGAGTCGTCCGGGCTTCTTGTTCGAGTTGGGGACAATGCAACGTACAAAGTGAGGTTGCGTTGCCTGAAGCTGGGACATTAAGCTCGCCAACTGCTCCTTGTGCCGTTGACCAACAGTCCGGAACGCGCCCTTCTTGATGCCACGCTTCTTAGCGTTGAGGAAGCCGCTGCCCGTGCTATTCGTCTCGCCGTATTCCGCAAAGAGCGACGCGACATAGCGGTCAGACGACGCAGCAAGAACGCGCGTGAGGTTGTCGTTTAGCGGGTCCTTGTTCTTGTCGAGCCATCCGTCGGTGCGATACTCGACGTTCGCCGCGTAATGATGCACGATGAAACCCTGGTCGAAACGTGTCGGCTCGTATTTCGCGCGACCTGGATGCGGGTGCTCGTCGTTGATGCCACCGGCCCACATCCCGTGCAGCTTGTTGGTGAAAGTGAGGTCGTTGGCTTTAGGCATGATGCACTCCTCGTCGAGACAACTGAGGATGCCAATGACGGCGCCGCTCGCCTCGATGAGATCGATGGTCGGTTGCAGGTCGAGGCCGAAGTTAACATAGTCCCACTTAATGCCCTCCCGGTTATACTCCTCTTGCTCGAGCACGAACATATGGTGGTTGAAGAACTGCTGGAGCTTCTCGTTGGTGTAATTGATGAGGAGCTGCTCATAACCGTTGATTTCGAAGATCTCGAAACCAGCGATATCGAGGACGCCAATGAAGGTCGATTTCGAGGAAGGCCGGTCGAGCGCGACGTTGATTCTGTCCACGATGGCGCCGAAGGACTTTTCGTACAACGTCTTACAGAGGGCAGCGAGCTCGTTGAGCGCTTGTTGTCGCGTTCGAGCCTGTGTGACCCATTCGCGGCCGGCGAGAGTACGAGGGCGCAGAACGGCACGTGTGAACTCCGCCACGGGCATCCCGAGCAGATGGCAGACCCGTTCTGCTTGGGACGGGTCAGGCATGACCGCATCGTCCGCCCGCGTCGACGTTATGGAGATGTTGCCGATGTGCAGAATAGCTGCGATGATTCGGAATAAATCGAACTGTTCAGCTTGCGTGAAACCGACGGTGTCAAGAGCAGTCTAGGATGGGTTAGAAGTAGGTTAGCATGCATCAAGGAAAACCACCTTCAACATAGTCCACTCTTCCCTATCGTCAACCCCGTCGACCTCCCGCCTACTCGTGTTGAGATACTCGTAATCTTCAATGCCGCCACCGAGCAGTAGGCTTTCTATGGGCGAATGAGAATCATAAAGCCAGAATATAGAAATGCTTGCCTTTGAGAGCGCCTCCGCCGGCCATGAGTTGGTAAAATACGTGGAAGTTTCGTTCCGCTTCGCTGCGGACCACGACCCGGCTTTTCTCCAAAAGATACCAGTCGATATTGGCGCCAGCGATGCTGCCATCCGGCGCAAACGTGATACGGACAAATTTACCGAACCGACTCGAGTTATTGTTGCGCTGCGTTTGGGCGTTCCCAAACGCCTCCAGAATTGGGTTGGCCTGGAGAATTTGGCGCTCCAACAAGCCCAAGCGGCCGCGTGCCGTCAACTGGCTTCCGCTGCTGGACGGGGAGAGGACGTGACCTCGTCGGAACGACTCACTTCGCGGCAAGGTGCCGCTGGTCGACGCGTTGATCGTGGGGGAGCGGGAATGCGCTTGGTGGACATCGGTGGCGATTGCAGCAAGGTATTGGATGACCTTCTTCGTGCTCTCGGTCTTGCCAGCGCCGGATTCTCCGCTACAATTCGCATTAGGAGGAGAAGGACGATTTGAAACACCACGCACGTTATAAGAATACTCTGGTTTTCGCGCTCGTCGCCCATGTTGACCCAGGCACGCTCGGCCACGGCGAAGATATGAGGCGGATTCTCGTCTCGGCGCTTGCTGCGGTATTGTTGGATGATAGCATCCGAATACAAAGGGAGACTCTGGTATGGGTTTATCGCAACGAGAAACAAGCCAGAGTAAGTCTGTGGACGACGATTATATTGGGTTTGAGGCACAATCGGGTCGAAGACGCACGTAGATCGCGCCAGAACCAAAGCGGAGACGGAGGTTATGGACGACACTGGCCTCGTTGAGGAAGGTGAGATCGGCAATGTCCTCAACGCGGTCGAACTTTGGAGGGTTCATTTTCGAAAGCGCATAGAGTGGCACAGTGCGAAACTGAAGCCCGTGAGCTGGAAAATGGCCAGGATCGCAGAGAATTACCTCGCCTCCACCGGCCATAACGACTTGGGCATAGTCGCCTTCCTCGGTGTTGACCCATCCAGAGAGATAGCCTTCCTTTTCATCCGGAACCCAAACCCACTTCTTCTCGTTGAACTCGGCCTGCAAGGCTGCGGCCCTTGCGGCAGCGCTCTCGGACGGACGGGGAGGGGGCATCTACGCGTCAACCTGCAAGGAGGCAAACAAGAGCGGCCGTGCCAGTTGAACGCGTTGGAGATGTGAGGGACAAGAGCGGCAGGCGATCGAGGGCGCTGGAGAGGCAGACACGGTTGAAAGAGTGATGAGTCGTCACTCCCAGCTCTTGGCTTTGACGTCGACTCGGCCGCTTTGGCAACCAACCGCGTCCCCGCCCTGGCCACATGAATTTCTTCAAGACAAAGCAACGGACTCCCCCAGATCTCGTCCGGGGTCTCCGTGACGCAATACCCCGTCTGGAGCACGGCGCACCCGGAAGCGAATCCCGTCGCAAGGTTTGCCCTCCATTCGCCCTCAGGCTCTCCTTAACACACAGTCCAGGCGAGCGAGGACATCACCAAGAACCTCCAGCAAATCAAGGGCATTCTCTACGGAGACGGCGGTGCGTCACCCCCCGCATAACAGAGTGGCTCGTTGCTGAATGCATAAGCCAGACCCACTACCCGAGGTCATTGCCCAGCTTGCGCAGGAGACATACAACACGGATTTGCTTCATCTCCTTGTGGTTAATATCGCGCGCTTAGAGTTTGAGGCGCGCAAGGACGTCGTCCAAATATTCAACAACCTCCTGCGACGCCAGATCGGGACACGATGGCCCACCGTCGATTACATTTCATCCAAGCACGAAGTCATCTTCGCTGCGCTCGCCGGCTACGAGAACGAGGAGGTTGCCCTCAATACCGGCATGATCCTCAAAGAGATCCTCCGCCACGAGCAGCTCAGCAAGATCCTTCTTTACTCGGACCAGTGCGCATCTTGGATTGTGCATCAGACCGGTCTCTCATCCGTCCCCGCAGATTCTACAAGTTCCCGCATTACATCGAGACCACCACCTTCGGCATCTCTTGTGACGCGTTCGCAAACTTCAAGGAGACGCTCACCCGGCACAAGCCCATGGTGGCCGAATACATAGACAAGAACTACGACCGAGTGCGTCATCTCATGTCGGGTCTGGATCCGGCTGACGAATCGCGACTTAGTTTTTCTCGTCATTCACCACGCTAATCCTCAGCAACAACTATGTCACCAAGCGGCAGTCCCTCAAGCTACTCGGCGAGATCCTCCTCGACCGGGCCAACTTCAACGTGATGACACGCTACATCGCGAACGAGGCGAATCTCAAGATGATGATGAACCTGCTCCGAGACAAGAGCAAGAACATTCAATTCGAGGCATTCCACGTTTTCAAGGTATTTACCTCTTTGTGCCTGTCCGTCTAGCATTCGACCGATGGTGTGCGCAGGTGTTTGTAGCCAATCCGAAGAAGCCACCGCAAATCGAGTCGATACTACGGCGTAACAAGGACAAGCTGCTCGCCTTCCTGCAGAACTTCCACAATGACAAGGAGGGTGCGTGGTTGTGTATCACGTACTCGTGCGTCTGGCTCATCGAATTCCACCACAGACGAGCAGTTCAGCGACGAGAAGCAGTTCCTCATCGTCCAGATACAGGGTCTTTGACGCTCTTTCTTTCCCTCTCCTCACGTAATTTACCGCTCCCTGCGTTGCCCGTCCCTACTACCTCCACCAGCGCTCCAATTGTTACCCTAATGACCACCACCATCACATACTACCACCACTGTTGCGCACTCTCGTTCATCACGCATGTACAGTATTCGCATGTCCACTGGACACAACACGCCAGATTTGTACGCACAACCCACTTGATCAACCGACTTACAAGCTCGTTTGGTACGCCGCTGAGCTCTTGATCCACTCTACCAGCTTTGCGCGCGAAATCGCTGTTCCTTGGTCCGCGTTCTTGACCTTCTCCCTCTTCCCGTCTACGATTTGCCACGTCTGCTCCTTGACCGTCACCTCTCCGCGCTTGAGCTCATCGGCGCCAATGATGACCGCAAATGGGACCTCATCTGCCTCAATGACGTCGAACTGAGCCTTGGGCTTCGGCTTGCTTTTCGCAAGGAAATCCGCCTCCGCACGTGATCAATACGCGTTTACCAATAAAAACCACTCGTACCTTTATGCCGCCGTCCCGCAACTCTCGCACCAGCTTTATCCGCTCCTCCAACAGACCATCTCCAGCCGCCATCACGTATGCGATGGTTCCCTTTGTCCGACCGCCCCGCTCGACCCATGAAGGCCACAGCAACGCAAAGATTCGGTCCAACCCGAAACTGATGCCGATACAGGGAATACTCGGCGCCTTCTTGCCCTCTGCCGCAGCAGCAGCCGTGAACGCCCCGACGAGGTTGTCGTAGCGGCCACCAGCCGCTATAGACCCGACACCGACTTGTGAGTCGTCCACCTCCTCGTCCTCGTCGCCGTCTTTCTTCGGCTTCTTAGACTTGGGTTTTGGGGCTGTTGATGCATCGAGAGCAGGCGGCGCAGAAGCAGCGACGACCGCCTCATAGATGATTCCCGTGTAATAATCCAGCCCACGGGCGAGGGATAGGTCGAAAGACAGCTTGTCGACAACGTCATACGCACGCAAAAGCGTAAAGAGCAAGCCCATCTCGTCCAGACCCTGCTTTGCGCTCGCATTTGCGGTCAGGTTGGGATCGGCCAGAAGTTGTTCGAGAAGTGCTGGGCCACCTGTAGTGGATGAGCGGCGCGGGACAAGATGAAGAAGCAGACGCCTACCCTTGTGCTTCACGTACTCGCCGATCTTGTCTGCGACCTCTTCATCGAGCCCCTTCTCGGCCGTCATTTCCTTCTTGACCTCTGACCACGGTAGCTTCAAGAAATCAGATACCGAGCAGAGCGCTGTGAGCGAACACTACCTTGTCGAGTTTATCGACAGCTGATGATATCGAGCGAATCTTGTCGGCGGGTACACCACATACTTCGAAGATACCGTCTAGAATTTTGCGGTGATTTATCTGGCATTGTAATGAGTGAATGCTGCTGGGATCGAGAGAGGAATGAACAGACCTTGACGGTGAACTCGCCAACGTTGAGCTTTGTCAAAACGGTGCATACGAGGCTGATAATTTCGCCGTCTGGAATCATCGGGTCCCAGACCCCGGAGATATCGAAATCCTGTCCTCGGAGATGACGACCGCAAAACACAGCCAATAGTAGGGACGTACCGCTTGCGAAAACTCGCGCATCCGACCCTTGGACATGACAGGATTGTCTCGTCGATACACCTTGCCGACCTGCCATATCTTGCTCTGCGTGTTCGTCCCGCCGGCCATAGCAAGATACCGTGCAAGGGGGACGGTGTGGTCGTACCGCAGCGCCAGCTGCTCGCCACCCTGATCCATAAGGTCGAAAATGAGTTTCGCGTCTTCGCCATACTTGTCGGTGAGGATGTCCTTGCGCTCAAAGACCGGTGTGTCGAGGCAACTCCCACCAAAGGTCGTGAAGCACTCCTTGACCGTCCGCTCGATGTTTTCGCGACAAGCCATCTCAGCTGGACCAAAGTCGCGTGTGCCCTACGCGCTTGTGTCGATGAGATATGCCGCGAGACCCAGCGCGCGGTTGCTCACCTTGGCCGTTTTGAGCAGCATCCGCTCCCGCTTCTTGCCTCCATCCTTCGACGACGCGTTTCCCGTGGTTTTTGAAAGCGCCAGAGATTTTTTCAGTTCCCCGAGCTTCTTCTTTGCCTCATCGAGCACAGAAGCTTCGGCTTTGGATTCGCGTAGTTGGTTGAAGAGCGCCGTTTGCGTTGCGACCAGTTCTTCGAGGGAGGACATGCTGAATGGTCGTCGTCGTCCAAGAGAGAAAAGCAATCGATGAGCGAGCATCCTGTGTGATGACTCGATCGTTCGCGCTAAATCAGTTCGAGCCGTGCCCAGTGAAGTGTAAATGCGAGTAATGCTACAAATAATGATAGTCTGGTATGCTACAATGCTCAGTTCACCTCCTCCATATCCTCGTCCTCGTCGTCGTCCCCAGCATCCTCCATCTTGACATCGTCGAACGATATCAGTCCCGACGTGCTTCCCAACTCCGGCGGCTGGTGCTGTAAAGAAAATGAGCAGGAAAATTCGCGTTTCAGAAGCCTGCGCACCGTTGAGTCTTTGTAGGTCTCTTTCAGCTCCCACATAGACGCATGCTCGCCCGCGCGGTTCAGAAACGCGACCTCTGAGAGCACTTCCTTGAGGTACGCTTCTGGCTGCTGAGTCCGCTCGCGCAGAGGCTTGATACCCCAGTGCTCCTGCTCTCGGAAGAGCCCGAAGATGAGGTCCAACAGTTGGTTGCGTGGAATACGAGCCATGCGCTCGAACTGGCCCTTTGCCGGTTTTGGTTTCGTTTTCTGGAGGAACAGTGAGGCACCGCCGCAGAAACAAGACTTCCGAGGACGCACCACAAGCTCTCTGAAGCCGCCTTGAGCTCCAACGCCGACGCCACTCGTCATCTGGTTGATACCACCGCGTCCGCCAGCCACGCCGGCATCCTCGATACGCATTATTTGCCTCTGCGGGGTGTTGTATTTGAGATGGCGGTCCCGCATCTGGCGACGATAACTCGAGGACAATGCCGGCCGTAAGTTACAGTCGTGCTTGATTCGCCCAGTCAATATGGTCGTTCGCGCCCGGGTGTTTGCCGTGGCCGCAGCAGTCGAGCTCGAAACACTGAGACTGGGGTCCTTCGGTCGCTCGGCAATGACGACCTGGTTGTCCACATTGTCGTTGACCATGTCCAATTCGTAGCAGTCCGGCTCGGCCCCCGCCCTCGACGCTGTATGACGTCGTGTTGGTAAACTGCGGGTAGTTTGGTCGTTGTGGGGGAGGTGCCGCTTGAGGCGTGTTGGGGTCGATGTTAGGCGGGAGGAAGAGGAACATGCGGTGGCGGCCGTCGGGATATGTGTAGACGCGAATCGAGGCGAGGTGGACGTCTTCGGCGTTGGCTGCTGTCCATCGCTCGAGGAGGAATTTGGGGATCTGGAGGCAGCGAGTTCAGCAAGCGAACAATGTGGGGCGAGGAAAGTGCGACTTTGACGAGCCAGACCCTGCCGTGGCCTCGACACAATACAAGTCAGCCAGAACCAACAAACGAGTACAGCGACGCACCCTGGTCCAGCATGAGTGTCTCGTCTGGATCGGGCATCTGGTCGCTGTCGGCCGCGGCATCGTCAAAGACCTTTTTCTCGTCGCGTTCCTCGACGTCCATGGCGGTCAAGGTCAAGCCGTGACAAACACGTGACCCCCGTCCTTGATTATGCGCGTCGCGATCCAAGGCTGCTGCCACGGCGAACTGGAGACCATCTACAACAATATCCGCAACCTCGAGACTCGCAACAACTACAAGGTCAAGCTGCTCCTCATCTGCGGAGACTTCCAGGCCATCCGCAACCACCAGGACCTGCAGTGCATGGCCGTCCCAGACAAGTACAAACAGCTCGGCGGCTTCCACAAATACTACACAGGCCAGAAAACCGCACCGCTGCTCACGCTCATCATTGGCGGAAACCATGAAGCATCCAACTATATGTGGGAGCTGTACCACGGCGGGTGGCTCGCGCCAAACATGTACTATCTTGGCGCCGCTGGTTGTGTACGCGTCAACGGATTGCGTATAGCTGGTGCGTCGGGAATATTCAATCCCAGCGACTATCCACGGGGTATATTTCCTACTTCATACGCGATTTGTTGCTCAACTCGTCTCAGGTCACTTTGAAACCATGCCCTACGACCGCAGCACGCTTCGCAGCATGTACCATATCCGCGAATACGAATTCAGAAAGTTGTCGCTTGCAAGTCTGGCTCTCCCTCGTCGCGTCTTAGGCTAACTCAAGCTCAGCTCACTCCTCGACCCAAAGTTTTCCTGTCGCACGATTGGCCCCAGTCGATCACAGACCATGGAGACCTGCAGGCGCTGCTCAGACGCAAGAGCTTCTTCGCAGAGGACATCCGAACGGGAAAACTTGGCTCGCCACCTATGCTTAGCCTCCTGCGCACGCTCCAACCAGATTGGTGGTTTGCTGCCCATCTCCACACCCGCTTCGAAGCGTTTGTTGTACACGGAGACCCAACCGATCCGCCGGCCGCTGAATCCTCTGCCGAGGCTCCTGTGCCGCAACCACCAGCCAACCCAGACGAGATCTCATTAGACGACCTGGAAGACGACGTGGTTGCGCCTCCACCACCACCACCACCGGTTCGCGCTGGCTGGACGCGTCCAATTGCGCTTCCAGGTCAACATCTCACGGATTTCCTGGCTCTGGACAAGTGCGGAGGTAACCGCCAACATCTCGAGGTATGTTCTCTCTTTCATTTCACTCAACAGACTAGAATACTGTTTCCCAGGTCGTCGAACTCCCAACGCCAGACCAAACAGACACCGACGCACCGCCGCGACTAACCTACGACCCTGAATGGCTCGCAATATCGCGTGCATTCCATCCCTTCTTCTCCCTCAAACCCCAGCAAAACCGATACCCGCTCGCGGACGCCGTCGGGGCACTGGTCGACGAGGCACGAGCATGGGTAACGGACAATCTCAAAGCGCGCGAGCCGAGCCTAGATATTACCGACCTAGAAGTCAACCAGGTCCAGCAATTTGTCATGACCGCACCTGGTCCTGGACACGAAGACACCATGGGCGGCAAGCGCAGTCAACGTATGTAGCCGTTTCTTTTTGTTGGCGATGTTGAACATCTTTGCAGCGCCGTGGTATACGAACCCGCAGACGGTCCAGTTCAGCGAACTGATTGGGGTGCCCAATCTCATCAACCCTCCTCCGAGTAGTTCTTAGTAGACCTTGTAATGAGAATCCAGACCCTGATCACATGACCATTCCCGCTTCTGGATCGACCACCACCTCGACGCGCGACGCGATGGATGCAGACACCTCCGATGTAGGTGCCAGCAAGCCATGGCCAGCACCAGACATCTCCCCCGAGGCCGTCGCAGCCCTCGACACTTATAAGAAGCGCGACCCTTCCAAAGGTACGAGTCCTGTCTCCCGCCATCCCAGCCACCGCTCACCCACCCCCGAGTCGTCGTCCGCTTCAAAGCAGTCGGAAATGCCCCGATAATGAAGCAGAACTTTTACAAAATCACCGCTTCGAACCGATTCCAAGCAGTCATCCAGTTCCTGCGCAAGGAGCTTGGCTGGAAGGCAAACGATCCCTTGGTCCGTTCCCAGTCCCGCATGTATCTCTGCTAAGCCTCGTCTAGTTCACGTATATCAACCTCGCATTCTCCCCAGCTCCAGATGATACCGTCTCCAATCTCTTCAAAGTCAGTGTGCTACTTGGCCTCGTTGAACACTGCAGCTAACGAATCGCACGCGACAGTCTTTTTGCACGGATGGGCACTTGATAGTAAATTACAGGCACGTCGCCTCTGTTTCATCTCAATCCACAAACTGACGACCGGACCCACAGCACCACGGCAGCATGGGGCTAACTAGCTTCTACTTGTGTGATACCTACGCGCTCTATGCTTTGGCATCCTATATACCCACTCGAGCGCGGTTACATCCAGAGACCAACGGCATCCCAAAGCAAACTCAAGCCGCCACTACACTCAAAAGGCGTGTATGATTTATCTACCACGCTACACGCTTGTAGGAGGCGGCGCTGGTGCATCAATAGGCAGCCTCGCCCCCAGATTGTCCGGAATCGCAAGGTTATCGTCCAGCTCGCTCGCAATATGTCCACCGAACCCAACAGCGCCGTGTTTAGCGCGGAACGCATCGATGCGAGCCTCGACCTCGGGCCGGAAGTGACGCATGAGACCTTGGATAGGCCACGCTGCTGCGTCTCCAAGCGCGCAAATCGTCCGCCCTTCGACTTGTTTTCTAGAAAAATGCATGAGCGGAAGTCGAGAAAGACTGAGAAAGACGAACGTGAGCTCGAGCAACATGTCGATTTCTCGCCTGTGGCCACGTCCCTCGACCATGCGGTGCATCATGTTCTTCATCCAAGTGGTCCCCTCGCGGCAGGGCGTGCACTGTCCGCAGGATTCGTGCTTGTAAAAGTCGGAGAAACGAGCAATGGCTGCAACGATGTCGGTCGACTTGTCCATGACGATGACGGCACCGGTTCCAAGCCCAGACCCCGCGTCCTTGAGAGAGTCGTAGTCCATCCTGTATTCGCTCAGCTTGAAGGGAAAAACACGAGACACAACACTCACAAAACTTCGCCGGATTGTTTTTGGTTGAGCACCGGGACGGAGCAACCGCCAGGAATGATACCAAGCAAGTTATCCCATCCGCCACGGATACCGCCGCAGTGCTTCTCCAAGAGCTCGCGCAGCGGAATGCTCATCTCCTCCTCGACGACACACGGGTTGTTGACGTGTCCGCTAATGCAGAACAGCTTGGTGCCCTGGTTGCGCTCGCGGCCAAAGCCCGCAAACCACGACGCGCCACGACGGCAGATGGTCGGCGCAACGGAGACGGTCTCGACATTGGCAACAGTCGTAGGGCAACCAAACAGCCCGACGTCGGCAGGGAACGGAGGCTTGAGTCGGGGCTTCCCCTGCTTGCCCTCGATACTCTCAATGAGCGCCGTCTCCTCGCCGCAGATGTACGCGCCGGCCCCGCGGTGGACGTAGACGTCGAACGAGTAGCCGCTGCCGCACGCGTTAGGGCCGAGGAGCCCGTCCTTGTACGCCTCGTTGATGGCCTGCTGCAGGTGGTTGGCCTCCTGGACGAATTCACCGCGGATGTAGATGTACGCCGCGTTCGCGTTCATCCCCCGGCCGGCAACGAGACACCCCTCGACGAGCTTATGTGGATCACCGCGCAGAATCTCGCGATCCTTGCATGTCCCTGGCTCGCCCTCGTCTGCATTCACGACAAGATACCGCGGTCTGTCCGCCTTTTAGTGCCGACAAGAAAAGTTCAACGACCAACACACCGCTTATCCTTCTGCCAGTCGGGCTTGTTCATAAAACTCCACTTGAGCCCGCTCGGGAAGCCCGCGCCTCCACGGCCCCGCAGCCCCGAGTCCTTAATCTGCTGAATAATCCACGAGTCGCCCTTGAGGAGGATGTCCTTGGTCCGGTGCCAGTCGCCGCGGGACTTTGCGCC
Organism: Mycena chlorophos; assembly: GCA_014461115.1. Classification (NCBI taxonomy): domain Eukaryota; kingdom Fungi; phylum Basidiomycota; class Agaricomycetes; order Agaricales; family Mycenaceae; genus Mycena; species Mycena chlorophos. The sequence continues at coordinate 238,359 of JACAZE010000011.1, forward strand.
TTTGAGTCCATGGTCATGGCGCAGATACGCGTTGGTGAAGATGCGGTCCTGGTCCTTCAACCCGCCATAGCGCCGCACCGGCGGGTCTGCAACCGTCGCGAACCCACGCAGCCGACGTAGGGCCGTCGTCGTGGGCCGTGACGAGCTCAGCATCGCGAGTGTTGGCAGAAAAGAAAGTGAGAGCGAATCAGCGTCGTGACATCAGTCAACGAGAACTCTTGTTAGCTAGAGCACCATTTTCTCTGCAAATCGAGCTGCACAAGAAGTATCTCTGTGATGGACTACTTTCCATATCCTATGAGTCTCCGTGTGGGCATAGGTTCTCTGAGCGGGTAATCATTTAGGGACCATCACGTGCTCATGTAACTCTTTCGCGGGACCTCAAGAGGTGGCAAGGATTTCTATCAGCTACACATCAAGCTGGTTGGCAGGTCGACCTGCCAAAATTGAATGGGTTTTTGAATGGAAACGGCATGAAAACGGCATGCGTCAACCGGAGATAACTTCGCACCTCTTCTTGTTGCGCAAGTTGTGGGCTGGCTGAGAGCTTCCTGGACCAACTTTGGCCGCAGGGGGACGCAGGAATGGGTACTGCATCCGATCCCCATGGTCCGATGCGTGTCGAGGCGCAAAATCCGCTGGCATCACCCAAAGAAGGTGCCGCATCATGTTGTGTAGTTGATAGAAATCCTTGCCACCTCTTGCGGGACCTTCATGGCGGCGCCTCCCTCTATCCAGCAAACACCATGACCACCCTCAACTATTACGTCGTCGAGGACGGTAGGCCGCTAGACATGTCGGAGTGCGTCTATGTCGACAAGAGCGACATGGAGAACAAGTTGGTCCGAGATTCAATGCCGCCGCATGCATCGAAACGCGTAATGCGCAGCGACATATACGTCCTCGACGACGCCACGTATAGCGAGCGCCATTATCCGACGGAGCCGCAGGAGGACTGGGCCAAGTGCAAACCTCACCACACCATCGCTCGCATCAAAACGGGCCAAACGTCCTCCAGCCTTGCTATCGTCTGCCTGATAAAAAAGGTCGACACGCCCCGCTCCTCCCGAACGAAAACACAACCGTTGACCTCGACCCAACTCGCGCTACTGGCCAGGGATGCTCTAGGGCAAGAAAACGCGGAGAGCATGATCTTGGACGCGTTTCACGGGACATCCCTTCCCCTTATCCTCCTGTATTCCCCTTTCCTGGAATTTTTGCGAAATGCGGCCAGGCTCGTGAAGGGGAGTGAGCCACCGGACGAGCTCATCCAAGAAGCGCGCAAAGTCTTCGGACCGTCATACGTGAGCGGCGCAGCCATGGAGATTTTCTTTTGGTCCTGATCGTGGTACAGGACAACATGTGTGCCTGCGCCTACGACCTGGTCAAGGCTGCTCAAGAGGATCATCGGGACGAGGCTGCACTGTCGGCCGCAATACGAAACCCGATGCGGACTCTGCTACCCGACCTCGACACCACTGGCTCCAGAACCACCACACTCCCCGTGGTCCCCGGAAATCCAACCCACAACGCCACCGTCGACGGTATCGGCCGCATTGGCGGGGCGGCCGTCTTCACGGAGGAGCACAAGCTCCAAGGAGCGGCAGACGAAATTCTGCAAGCTGTTGTTGGGCACGGCAAACACAGCCTGCAGGATTCGCTGAACGATGTCTTCCTTCATAATGCCAACTTCCGACCAGGGATCATCGCCTCCATTCGCCGCCACTCGATCTACCCTTCCCTTTTCCTGTCCATTAACGACCGTGACCACTACGACACGCTCACGCAAGCCACCCTGCGCCTTCCGAACATGAGGCATACCGAAGAATCCCACTGTGCCCGAATCGCGCTCTGGTTCAATGAGATCAACAAGCTCGCTAAGGTCATCAACACCCACCATAATTCACCGGAAGAGCCGCCGCTGATCCCGGCCGACGTCTTTCCTGGACGCGACGGTGGCCACTTCGTGAATGTACGCCGCCTGCTGCACGACAACGGTCTCGTGCTTGTGGGCACCTGGCAACGTGACCAATCCAGACGCGACGCTGGAGGCGACGGAGAGGATGTCGTGGCCGAGCGCGACGGAGACGCCGAAGAGAGTGTCCTCGTCAAGTTCGTGCCGACTGGCCGGTACGGCACAAAGGCACACACCCTGGCAGCCACGGCCAAGCTCGCGCCGCCGCTCTACGTCTTCCGTCCCGCAACCGACCATTGGGACACGCGGTACTCCATCGCAGTGATGGGATACGTCGCACCCACCGTGCGCGGGCCGGAGACGAAGCACGTCCAGGCGCTGAAAAACCTGCAGCAGTTCCTGGACGCCTCCGGCTTAGTGCACGGGGACCTGCGCGTGCAGAACATCATGTTCGAAGCGGACGGGTCTATCAAAGTCGTCGACTGGGACTGGTCAGCCCATGCAGCGTCGCGCCCGGTGTATCCGCTTGACCTAAATCGCGACGCGTACAGGCAAGCTGGGATCGTCCCGGGCGGCGCAATGCTGCAGGAGCACGACCGCGTGCACATCCAGCAGTTGATTGCGCTCGCTGAATCCTCCATTGCACGCGATGATAAGCGTAAACGAGAGTCGGTGGAGGGTGGCGACGACGACAAGAGTGAGGAGCCGAGGCAGAAGGCGTCGAGGAAGGCGTGATGAGCAGTCCCCACACGCGTGTAAATCATGCCTTTGGGATATTTTGTACAATCGATATGGACTCTCGCTATCATGGACGATAGTTATGTATTCTACAGTAGTGTACAAGAAAAGAAAATCATCTCCTGTGATAGGCTGCTATCCCGTTCGGAATTCCTACATGATTGTGTGTTCTCCTTCCCCACAACACGTATCCTCGCAATCTCCGCCCTCCACACAGCAGCCTTGGAAGTCTCGTCCAGCGGAGGTATCACGCGCGCGCGCAACGCGGGCCAAATGGGTTGATTCTGGATTTCGATTTGGGTTGGTTCTGGGAGGGTTCGGACACGTTGGACCGCGTCGTTCGCTTGAGTGCGAGGAGTTTGGGTTTGGGGGATGGGTGCGGAGGCAGTGGCTTGGACTGGTTCTGAGCGGATGCGGAGATGGGCTGGAGGACGAGCGAAGAGCGGGAGGCAGATGGATGTTGTTCAAGAGCGTTCTGCGTGCCCCGTGCACGAAGTTGGGCATTTTCTGTTCTGAGTGCCGCGTTGTCCTGCTCGAGAAGCGCAACACGCGCCTGCAGCATCTGGATATGCTCGAGATGGTCGTCGCGTTGGCTGGCTTGTAGTTGTGTAGCAGCGCGTTGTATATCGTCGAGGTACGCGTCCAGCACGCGGAGGCTCTCCTCCGTCGCATCGAAGACTTGGTCGGGTTGAGGTGTCAATTCGGGTAGACTGATCTCGGGCGGCGGTAAGGCGAATTCGGCAAGTACATGGGGTGTTGGAGGGATGCAGCCACGAATTGTCGACTGACTGTCGGATACTGCGAGTTGGGGAGAGACGATGACCCAGGTGTCGTCCTTTGCGAAGAGGTGGAGGCGTGGACGGGGAGGAAGGAGGGCGAGAAGGGAGCGTGTGTGGCGGAGAGAGGATAGCATGAGATGAGTGGTCACATCACGTGTAATTTGCTAGATCTTCCAACCCGCGACCTACTCCAAAAACACCATCGTCCATGGCCACAAAAGGTGCGCACTCCTCCTCCTCGTCTCTGCGATATCTGACTCTTGTGTCGCAGGAGGAGCCTCTGGAACCAAGTTCCGAATTACGCTTGGTCTGCCCGTCGGCGCTGTGATCAACTGTGCAGACAACAGCGGCGCAAAATCCCTCTTCATCATCGAGCCCTTCGGCTTCGGCTCCCACCTCAACCGTCTGCCCGACGCTGGTGTCGGCGATATGGTCGTGGCCTCCGTCAAGAAGGGCAAGCCGGAGTTGCGCAAAAAGAGTGCGTGTGCTGCTCTTCGTATATTGCGTCGCTCACTGGCTCTCTTCTGCAGCGATGCCGGCCGTGGTCATCCGCCAGCGGAAAGCATGGCGGCGGAAGGATGGCGTTTTCCTGTATTTCGAGGTGCGTCTGCTATCTTCGCCGCTCTTCTCACTCACTGTGTTCCAGGACAACGCAGGCGTCATCGTCAACCCCAAGGGAGAGATGAAGGGGTCAGCCATCACGGGCCCGGTCGCAAAGGAATGCGTACGTCGTCCCCCAATTTTTCGTCTCCAATCTTTCTAACTCTCGTCGCAGGCCGACTTGTGGCCGCGTATTGCATCCAACGCAGGAACAGTAGTCTGAGTAAGGGCCCATGTCGCTGTATGTTGCTCTGTATGCACCAACTATGAATTACGTTCTGCGCTACTTGCCTCTTCCCATCACCATGTCTTTTGCGGTACGGCGTCTGGCCGCCTCCAGACCCGCGTTGCGCGCTATCTGTGTGCGGCCAAACCTGTCCAGGCCAGCTATGGCACGCTTTGCGTCCTCAGACGCCGCAGCCACACCCGCACCTGCTGCAGCCGTGCCAGACATCATGCAAGCAGAAAAGAACGAAAACGCGTCCAGCCCACTGCCCATCCCCACAGACGACGCAACAGACTGGTCCAAGAGCTACGCCGGCCTGTCCGAAAAGCCCTTCGAAAAGGAGATCGCGGAGGTGCTGCTCGCACCGCTCGAGCCAGACGACGTCGAGATCAAGCCCGACGGCCTGCTCTACCTCCCCGAAATAAAGTACCGCCGCATTCTTAACCGTGCGTTTGGGCCTGGAGGCTGGGGACTGGCGCCGCGTAGCATGACCAACGTTGGCCCCAAGGTCGTCAGTCGCGAGTACGCGTTGGTGTGTCTTGGACGGTGCGCTACGATCGTCTTCCTACTTTTCTTTCTTTGCTTATTATCGTGTTTCTAGGCTGGTTGCGATTGCGCGCGGAGAACAAGAATATTTCGACCCCTCAGGCATCCCCACTGCATTTGAATCGGCCAAGAGCAATGCGCTCATGCGCTGCTGCAAGGATTTGGGCGTAGCAAGCGAACTGTGGTGTGTTCTTTCCCTCAACCTTCACGCATTCCTGAAGTGGCGCCAGGGACCCGCGCTTCATCCGCGAGTTCAAGGCCAAGTACTGTCTCGAGGTATTCGCCGAGCACGTCCCAACCAAAAAGAAGAAGAAGCTGTGGAGGAGGAAGGACGCGCCGAAGCTGTCGTACCCGTACCAGGAGTAGAGCAATTTTAGAGTGTAGCGCATGTGAAATCAAACAACTCACACGAACGATGCTCTTCTCAAAGAACACCTTCGTCACCAGCGGTCGAAGACCTTTCCGCGGTGTCTCTCGCGTCTTCAACGCCTCATTCCCAACCGCCTCCGTAGCCTTCCACAAATGCGCCACTAAACTCCAGTCCGTCCGCGCAAGAGGCCTGCGTCGTGTCTATTACTCGACCAAACCGCCAGACCCAGCCTCTTCGTCTTCTCCAGACGACCTCTCATTCTATCGTGCGTGGCCGACACTTCGTCCGGCGGCATAACTCTCAACGAAAGAGTACAGGAAAACTGTTGAACGCATGGACGGAGACCCCGGTCAAGTGGTACCCTATCCCCATCGCCGTCGGCGCGCTCGTCCTAGTCGCAATACAGTACCGCAAAAAAGCACGCAAAGAGGTACACGTCGACGCCGACGGGAACGAGGTCATACGCCTCAAGGGGCCCTGGCAGGTGCGTCTCGTCCAATCGCCCCCCAAAGTGGAATCCTGTCCCTCATGCATGCCCTTCTTCGCCAAGGTACACGTTCTCGGCGCGCTTCCATTGCGCAACATGTCGCGGCTATGGGGCTACGTCAACTCGCTCGAGCTGCCCGTCTGGTTCCGGCCCTACGGCTTCCGGATTTACGCCGCCGCATTCGGCTGCAACCTCGACGAGATCGAGCCAGCAGACCTGAAATCGTACCCCAGCCTCGGCGCGTTCTTCTACCGCAGGCTCAAGGACGGCGCACGCCCAGTAGCCGACGCGGTGCTGGTCAGCCCCGCAGACGGCAAAATCCTGCACTTCGGGACGATCAAGGACCTGCGCGTCGAGCAGGTAAAGGGCATCACGTATTCCCTAGATGCGCTCCTCGGCGTCGAGCGGCCGGGCACACCACCGCCTGTGCCTGCGCACATGCCGGCGCCGTCCATCCCCGTCGTCGACGACCACGAATTCGCCAACGTCAACGGCATTGAGTACACTCTCGACCAGCTCATCGGCGCATCCAGCTCGGGGACAAGCACACCTGTATCCGACACACCACCCGCTCCCAAGAAGTTCGGCGAGCGCATCGACGCGTCCGTGGTCCCAGAGCTCGCCGACGTGCCGGACGCTCTCCGGCATGACGCGTCGGTTGCGGCAGAGATGGGCGTCCGCCCCGCCTTGACGCGCAGCACCAGCGGGACGACAGTCAAGCCAGGCCACTCGCTCTTCTTCTCCGTCATCTACTTGGCCCCGGGCGACTACCACCGGTTCCACAGCCCAACCGCATGGGTGGTCGAAAAACGGCGGCATTTCGTCGGCGAGCTCTTCTCCGTATCACCCTACATCGCGAAACGGCTAGAAAACCTGTTCGTCCTCAACGAGCGCGTCGCCCTCCTCGGCCGCTGGAAATACGGATTCTTCGGCATGGTCCCCGTCGGCGCGACCAATGTCGGGAGCATCAAAGTCAACTTTGACCAGGCGCTACGCACCAACGTTCGTGGGCGACCACCACCGCCGGGAACATACACGGAAGCGGTCTACTCTGCCGCATCGACGCTGCTCAACGGGCAACCGCTCATGGCGGCCCAGGAGATGGGCGGGTTTTGCCTCGGGAGCACCATCGTGCTCGTGTTTGAGGCGCCGAACGACTTTGAGTTTGCCGTCGAGGCGGGGCAGAAGGTGCGCGTGGGACAGAAGCTCGGGGACGTGGTCAAGCATAAAACGGACTAGGGGTATAGGATATTCTTTGCATACATACAAGCATTCAACTGCGGTCTACTAAGAGAGAGCCTTCAGAGGGTGCTACTCGCGCACGTGACTCTATTATGTAATCTCCGTTTCTTCTCTGCGACCTCCAATGTCCGAACCCCGCTTGCCTCCAGAACTCGAACATGCCATCTTCAAATTAGCCGCCATGAGCTTCCCTGGGACCATTCCGACTTTAATGCGCGTCGCTCGACGCGTCCTAGAATGGTGTGTTCAGGGAAAGTTTGCCCTGATCACGGCTCACGATCTCGCAGGACAGAGCCTCTCTTATATCGAGTCCTCCAATTTCAGATGGAAACCATCCCAACTGAAGCCTTCCTTCGCGCGATTCGAGCAAATTCGCTGGAATTTGCAGCCCGCAGCGTGGAATCCATCTTCTTCGAGGCGCCTCAAGACATTTCGCGCGAGCTTGGTACTGAGTTGCTCCGAAAATGCACCGGAATTGTGCGTTTCGGCACGACATACACATTCACTGGAACGGCTGTGCTCGAAGCGCTAGGAAATCTCCCCAATCTTCGGCATCTTACACTCAATCTCGGCTCCCTCCTCTCTTGGGACGATGGCTCTGTCCCAGACGCTTCGCTCGACCCCCTCCCCGCCGCATTCCGAAACATTACCCATCTCAGCTTGATCGACTACATGGTAGACGACGCCGACGAACATAACACTTACGCGCTTCTCCCCAGACTTCCTAAATTGACGCACTTGGCAATGCGCCGCGGCGCCATGTCGGACAACGCAATTCGGACTCTGCTACCATCTTGTCCACAACTCCGTGTTCTATTGCTCACGGACAACACAAATCCGTTTCCTCTCCCCGATGGCCTCCCGAGCGCGGACCCGCGCCTCGTATTCGGCTTTTTGTCGACCGAATACCGCGGGTTCTGGGGCGACTGGCTGAGCGGGTCAAAGGGCGACCGCGATATGTGGGCGCTCTCGTACGAGACTGTCCAAGGGCGTATCAACAGCAAGGCCAGCCCCGAGTCCTGGAACTCGTCCGATGCATGGATTTCCATGTCCACAGAGCCTCTCTCGAGGAACCAGCCCGTTTCTCCGGAGCTAGACAAGAAACTCGACTATGCCAGGATGGACGATGAACCTCTACCGTCTCTCCCAGCTGGCCAGGAGTTAGAGGTTTGGCTCCATCGGAGTTACCTGGACGCTCATGTGAATTGTTGCGCGGCATTATCGTCTGTCTGTAGCCGCGTTCTTGTTAGATTCAATCTACGAGGGCATTTTACTACTACCGCCGCGGCACGTGACTTTACGTCCATTGGGCTTTCACCAGGTCCGCTCCACGCTCTCCAATCACGTATATTGCGGCTTGCGTATGGGCGCTTGGCACGATGGGCTGCAAAGGAAATTCAGCCCAGGTACTTTTAGCGCAGCAACAACGCACCAATACCGACGCATCAATGACCCGCAGTCCCGTCGTGCCCTTCACGCGCAGATCGGGGTCAACCACCCCATACGACGCGTTTACTGCAGACATGGCCGCACTAGACACGAGATGCGAAAACGAGCGTCCATTTTCGCGGATGTACTGGTCCAACACGTCCGGAGGGCTGAGATCCATGTCCGGCGCCACAACGTAGTCCTTGAAAATCTCAAGCGCGACAAACTGCTGCGCCTTGCCGACCGCAGCGCGGAGCGTGTAAAAGTCGAATTCAGTCGTGAGGAAGTTGGGGTTTATGAGCGGCGCGACGAGCGGATTACTGCCGTTGAGCATTATTGCTCCGCCTAGGCGATGTTCAAGCTGCTATCGACGAGAAGGATACACGTACGGCTTGTCGGAGTCACGACTGCGACGGTGATTGAGATATGGTGCCCTGTCGAAGTGTTCGAGGTCGATGTTATGGTGTTGGTCCCAGCCTAAGCACGGAAAAAGTAAACCCGCTGTTCGTTTTCGGCCTAAGCATGCGCACGTTGAACGAGAACTCGATATGCGGTGCCTGCGGACCCGCAGCGGGGTCTGTGACGTTCTCGAATATCGGGTCATCCGCGTCGAGCCTCAGCCATCCAACATTCGTCGCCGATGTCAGCGTCATAGGCCCCGTATGGGAGGCATTCCACTGCGCAAGCGCTTCGTCCAACGCTGTGCTATTCCCGCTGAACGTATCAGCCGTGTCCGTCGAGTTCACCGTCCAGCTGAGCGTCAAGGCCGGATGGTCGGTAACGTTCTTGCCCGTACTTGGTAAGTGAAGGACAGAAGGGATGCCCACGGCACCGAGCTCGTCTTTGTCTCCGATGCCGCTTTGCAATAGGATCGCGGCCGAGCCGACAGTCCCACCGGAGAGAATCGTTTCCTTCCGAGCATTCACCACAACCGTCGTGCCTGAAATCCCGGTCAGCATCGGAACAGTGATGAAAAAAAAAGTCCTTCAGTACCAGCGATCACAAATTCGATGCCCCCGAAATTAATTTTACCGTCGGGAGTGGTCTGCGGTTGGACCAAGCGCGTTGTCTGCGCGTGCAAAAGAACATGAAGGTTCGGGCGCCGCGCAACGTCCTCCGGGAAGAGATATGCCGTGGCGGATGTGCTACGAACCCCGTGACCGATGGTCGACTGCAACCAGCCTAAGCACAGTCAAAAGCCAAACAAGCGGATTCAGCTTAGCTGAACAAACCAATTCCGAGTGAGTTTCCAGAATTCGTATCGAGGTTGAATGCGAATTCGGTTGACGTCGACGTTTTCGCAGCGTCGATGACCATGGCGCCAAACGGCCACGGATAACCATTGAGACTGACTTCGACCTTGCCGTGAGTGCTATGCACAGCAGGGTCGTATTCTCCCTTGAATCCAAGTCGCCTCAGACTATTCACGGGTATATCTCCGAACGAAGGCAGCGACTTACGGTAGTGTTATGCCCGTCAGCCGGCGCAGTCCATGCTTCGCTCTGCATAGGAGAGATGAGATAAAGCTCCAAAAGATTGAAAGCGCGAATATAATACTTTGAGGAAATACGGGAAGACATTCTTCCAAGACCACCCTTCGTCGCCCGTCAGCGCGGCATAGCGGTCCCAGTCGTCAGCGCTGGCTCTTGTGTAGTACATGACATCTGCAAGGAATGTCAGCGAGCAGGCAAATGCTCCAGACGAATCCCTTACTATGAGCGCTACATCCGCCAAGCATGAAAGCTAGTCGATAACTCAGAATGTTCAAAGTATGGGATGCTGCAGCTGACCTCGCGGGTACGGAAGCACTCTGTTGTTCAAGCCCAATTGCGGGGTCGTCGAAAAGTCTGAAAAGGTTAAAGATATATGTCCCCGACGACAGACATAAGCGTACTCCAATCGTGAATATTCGGCTCGACGAGGAGATTGTTGAACAGGAATGGAACCTCGGAATCGTAGACGCCTGCGCTCCTGTGAAAAAATATCAGCCAGAGACAGCAAAAACCAGCAGTAGAACTCACGTGGAACCAGCCTCCAGGACTAACACCGTGAAGCGCGCATCCTCCGTCAACCTGTTGGCGACAACTAGCCCTGCGGTCCCGCCTCCGACAACGACAAAGTCAAACTCGCGACCCGGGAGGTCTTCGAGGCTCTCGTATGTTTTGCCCCAGCAGCGGGGCAGAAGAGACAGAGCATGCAGAGCGACTGCAAAGTGGAGAAGAAGCATTGTTGTCAAGCCGCGGCTTGCTCCCAAGAACTCGTAACGAAGGTTTTAAATGAAAGGCATCGAGGCCGGCTGACAGAAGGATGCCCGATTGCCCGCCGTTGAGGGCGGAGGCGCAAGTAGGTCATAGTAGAGGTCAGGAATAGTTCATCAAATACGGCGAGCAGCGGATCACGTTGACACACAGTTTCTCAATCCTCGAGAGCACAGTGGTTATCGTCGTGGGAGAGGCCCCGGGCTACTCCCCTTAGGGTTAGGTGCCTGCAGTTGCCCAAATGTTGGATTTTCGCCGAGTCGACGCCGACCGCTCGGCATCACGACGATTCATGATCACAGCTTCTTCCTTCCTTCCTGCCTCCATGTCCGAACCCCGCTTGCCTCCAGAACTTGAGCATATCATCTTCAAATTAGCCACTCGCGACTTTCCAGGGACTATTCCGACCCTAATGCGCGTCGCTCGACGCGTCCTGGAATGGTGTGGCCTCTCGAAGCTTTGTGCTGATAGACGCTCACCATGGTGGTAGGACCGAACCTGCCTTATATCGGATCCTACAATTTCAGATGGATACCATCCCAACCGAAGCATTTCTTCGCGCGATTCGGACAAACTCTCAGGAATTTGCAGCCCGCAGCGTAGAATCTATCTTCTTCGCGGCACCTCAAGAAATTCCCTACGAGCTCGGGACCGATGTGCTCCGAAAATGCACCGGAATTGTGCGTTTCGGCACGACATACCCTTTCACTGGACCGTCTGTACTCGAAGCGCTAGGAAATTTACCGAATCTTCGGCATCTTACACTCAATCTCGCATCTCTCCTTGCTTGGGACGACGACTCCATCCCGGACGCGTCGCTCTACCCCCTCCCCGCTGCGTTCCGAAACATTACCCATCTCAGCTTAATCGACCTCATGGTACGAAGCGGCGGGGAGCACCGCACCTACGAACTTCTCCCTAGATTCCCTGCGCTCACACACTTGGCGATGCGGCGGGCCCACATCCCCGACGACACAATCCGGTCACTGTTAGCCTCTTGTCAAGAACTCCAAATTTTACTGCTCACGACTGACGCAAATCCGCTTCCTCTCCGCGATGGGCTCCCAAGCGCAGACCCTCGCCTCGTATTTGGCTTTTTGTCAAACGAATATCGTCGGTTTTGGGGCGACTGGCTGAGCGGGGCGAAGGGCGGCCATGATATGTGGGCGGCCACGGACGAGGCTGTTCAAGCTCGGGTTCGCAGCAACGCTAACCATGAGTCTTGGAACTCGTCCGAGGCATGGATTTCCTTCCATACCGAGCCCCTTATTAGGAATCGGCGCGTTCCTCGGGGGCTGGTCGAGAAATTCGGATATCTAACACTTGACGATGAACCTCTGCCGCCAGAATTTGATTGAGGGATCTTGGAGCTGACGGCCGTCCTCGTCGTGGAACAGTCATCGAGTTGACGCTCATGTACGGAACGCTGTTACAGTATTGAACTACAAGAACTTGACGCCAACTAGCCGCTCAGTCAATGCCCACAACTTTCCTGCCTGAACCTGGAGTTTTGGTGAGCATGGGTACCACAGTTTACCACGGTGCTCACATCGTCTATTGCGTGGGGTGCCAAAGCTGCGTTGTCGACCACGCAGTCCCGCAGATAACTCCCGCTCTTGTCTGGATGAACATCAGCTCTTGTTACGCTCCGCTAACTGTTGAGACCAACCAGTCAGAGATGGGTCGAAGGCGGCTACCATAATTCTGTAGTTTGCAAGTCGGAAAGACATCCAAAGTGCTTGGCTCCAAACACTCACGTCGAGACTCCCTGCTGCATCGTTTTCCACGGCAGCGAGCTAAGATTTGGCTGGCCGTCGTCGTCGATAATCTCTGCAAGGGCCTGCGTTAGCGCTGAATACTCGTTTCATGTGCCGCTTACTGCTTGCAGTCAACGTCGCCCGTGCAGTTTGGTTGGTGACAAAATTCGTGGCCACCGCTAGGCAAATCAGTATCCGCTTAACCGACGGGTGAGCGGAACGTACCGCCCGGAGACAGAGACAACGTCGTGACGCGTTGCTCTCGACGCGCAAACTCTCTTCCCGTCAGGATGTTGGCAGTCTTAGATTGCGCGTACGCCCGCATGGCCGTGTATGTAGCCTCGTTAGGTTTCTCGAGTTCCGCCAAATCAACACCGTCGCACCACCCATGTGCCCCGCTCGCTGTCCACACAACACGAGGATGGGGGAGAGGCGAAGCGAGAAGCTTGGGGAACACGAGCGCAGTGAACAGAAACGGACCAACATGGTCGGTCTGCAATTGCCGCTCTAGTCCGTCGGCAGTCAATTCGAACGGACACATGTTGGATGCGGCATTATTGAGAAGCAGGTCGATGTGCTCCGGATACGCGTTGACGACCTCTGCGGCAGCGCGAGTGGCCGAAAACGACGAGAGATCGAGTCGTAGTGGGCGAAAGTTGCCATGCGGGACCTCTTTCTGTAGCGCTTCGTGAGCCAGCTTGAGCCGATTTTCATTCTGGCCGGTGATGATGACGAGGTTGGCGCCGTATTTCGCACAGACGCGTGCAGCCTCGAATCCAAGACTGTTTATTGACGTCCCCGTTATCAGCACTGCGAAAACTCTGGTGAGTGAGTGAACCCTTATAGCCTCGAGGGCACGCACCATTTTTGCCTTTAATCTCACTGGCAAACGCACTCGCCACCTCTTCAGACGTCGATGCGAACTCGAAAACGGGGGTGTTGGACATGGGAGCGGGGAATGGGTTTCGGAAGACTGGCCGTCGATCCTATATACCATGGACGGAAGAGACATTTTGCGGCACGGAAGAGACACGCGTCGATGAACTCACTTTGACGAGTTTCGGCTCGTGTCATTGCGGACGGCAAATTCGGATCAAGCTAGAAAAGGAAATTTGATGACTGATGTGATGATATCATGATCAAGTGAGTATGGGCTCACTGCAAAGTTTTCCAGCTACAGCCTTGGAATACTCAAGTCAAAAACATAAACAGACAATCCATTCGCCATTTCCCCTTGTTATGATCATAACTTCAGTCCATGCTCGGCAGCAACCTTTCCCGATTGTATCTCGTCAACAGAGTAGCGGATAGACTGCAAGATATCCCATTGAGGTCGGTAGCTATCGAAAACAATTAGATGTGCTTGCAAAGGCGGGAAACGACGACACACTTCAGCAACTTCCGTGCTCGGGAATCATCGATGACACTGTCGACGAGTTGAACGTCGAGTGTAGCCGGCTGCAGAAACACCGCTGTCCCGAGCCAGCGCGGTGTCAAGCTCGGAAGCTTCCCGGTGATCCAAGCAAGAACGTGGTACCGCGCAAACAGGAAAAGCTCCATGACATGGGCCATGAAATACATCAATAGCGGTGGGAGTTGCACGAAGGTCAGTTCACGCGTGGCATAATGCTGGAACAGAGAGTTGAGCGATATATTCACGCTGATAGGGACAGGAGTGAAAACGAACCCGAACGGCGGCCCTCCCATGTTCCATGCTCCATGGCTTGCCGCGTCCAGTGATCACAAAGCCTTGCCCAGAGATTTCGTTGGGGATTCTCCGCAACGCGTCTTCCAAAAGCAGATGGGCAGCCGCAGCATCCCACACACAAATGTGTGTTGATGTCCAGGACTGATCCCAGACGGGCACCTGAAGAACTTGTTCAATGGAAGACGAAGCGAGGCCCTGAACGTTTACCTGGGACATGGTGAGAGTGCTCGTGATGAAACGGTCGTTCGGACCCAGAATAGAGCTGTGAACGGACGGTGAACTCGAATGATGAACAGGAACCGGGCGGCTCACGATCCCGGTCGTAGCATTGCCGTCGGCATTTCCGAACTGTTGGCTTCAATGACTAGCTGCTCTGCCATTCGCTTCGATCGAGGATAGCAACCCTCGTGAAGATGTCGCGGTGTCGGCGTCTCGTCGCTGAGTTCCGCGGGAAAAGGATCCCAATCTACCCGACAAAACTTGGGCATGGATAGGACCGTGTCGACACTTGAGGTGTATACGAAGATCGCGTTCGGTAATTGCTTTGCGACCTCGAGAACGTTCTTTGTCCCAATAACATTAACCTTGTAGGACGCAGGGAAGCAGTACTCCGCACGTTCCCAGAAACGGATGGTGGCGGCCACATGATAGATGACCGAAGGAGGGGTCCCTGAAGCTGTAAGGCCCGCCCGAACAGACTCGAGTGAGGTTATGTCGGTTTGCACGAAGGAAACCGCAGGGTTCTCGAGAACATCGGGTGCCGGCGGGGTGAGATCCAGAATTCGAATGTTTGTTTCCCCACGCATGATGAGTAGCCGGACGACATAGCTGAATAGCACGCAATTTTAGCTTTGAATTCGGGCCTGAGAACAAGTTCTCTTACTTTCCCAAGAACCCGGAACCACCCACGACCGCATAGCCGGCCTGGGTGGCAGGAGGGACGGTCTTGACCATGTTGTCGAGAATCTCCGTGTACGACACAGCGTCCAACTCTTCCGCGGTCGGGAGGGGATGCGCATTGGCCCGAACTGTTGCCGATGCGGGAGAGGCTCGCAGCCTGATTGCGAGACGGTAGAGGAAGAGGGAGAGCAACAGACCGAGGACCAGACCGAGGATCATCATGGAGGCGGGAACGGAGAGAGATTCGAAGCTGTCACTCTCGATCGCTCTCTGTCAGTGTCAAATAGTGCGCATGCACATCGCCCAATGAGCGCCTTTGTTGCTCGGGGATTGCAGGGAAGCAAACCATCATGTCGACGCCCGACACAGCCAACACAGTTACAGTTGTCGCCGCAACTTCTCAGTCCACCATCCGCCGCCTGAACTGCATGCACTTTCTGTCTCCGCGCCCGTTTGTTCGCCGTCTTTCCGAAGGCCACTGTGTTGGACCAAATTGGTCATGTTGGGTCGTGAACCAACAACGGGCCCTGGGAATCGTCGTCTTCTTTCCGCCACACTCACAGCCGATTCTTTTGGGCTCTGGTAGAAGCTCTGAATCATAGAAGATTATCAGAGTATGTATACACGATTACTGGTAGCCGCTGCTCTTCTCACGACGCTGCAGCTGCACGGCCCCCTACCCTTCTTGCCTCTGCTCTCCACCTTGCGGAATGGTGTCCTTCCGCAGAACGTTCCCAGCCCGCCCAGAGGCGTTTTCTACCAACCACCCATACACACTCGACACCTCCAAACAATCGTGCCAAGTACCCTTTCTCGAATTTCGAGGAACGGGTCCACCATCGTCGACCATTGGATACCCCGGGGATGTCTATGTGGACCTGACACCTTCTGCCTACGCGCTCTATTGGCGGGATCGCAATGGACGTGATCCTGGTGCATGGCGACGTTGGACTTCACTACTGCTGGACCAAGTGCCGCTCTACAAGTATCTGGTGTCGCACCCATGGGCGGACGACGCACAAAGGTCGGACTTATTTCTCTGGGTCGACCCGACTGGCATTTCTTGGACATCGCGAGCCGAGATTTGTGCCAGTCGTGTCGTGATGATCCAGAAGAACATCGGTGCCGTGCAGCCTGGGGAGCGCAATCCGGATGTGCCTGCGCTCGTGTCGCAAATTCTCGAGAAGATGATCGACATGGAGGATCGACGGACTTTGCCTCCCATTCTCCTCGAACGCAGTCTCACCAGTCCGCCACCAACGCGGCCGCGCTCACTTTCTTCCGCAACTGCGGCCACGCATTACTCCCCGCCGGCCGCCTTCATATCTCGCGAACCGCGGCCATCGTCGCCTCATAGCCAGTATCCGTCGAAACGACAGAACACGCTAAGCACTTCACCGACCCAGCTTCCTCCACTTGCATCGGCAATTTCTCCTCGACTTTCTTCGCGAGCCACGAGTCCACCTTTCCGCGCCTCCCCCTACGAGAGGCCAGCGCGTTCGCCGCCACATCCGATTATCCCGATCCCCATCTCTCCTCGCTTCTCTGATCACCGCCCACAACAGCAGCCGCAGGAGCAACAGCAGCGGTACATCGCGCTCGGTCCCAAACACAATCACCGTGAAACGCCGTATCGCGGCGAGTACCCTCTTCCTCCTGGCACCTCGAGCGGCAGCCGCAGCAGTAATAATGCACCCCGCCGCTCGGAGTCGCCACCTTCTCCGCCGACAAATGGTACGTCAGCAGGCCTTTGCTTCCGATTCTCTTCTCGGAACCGACCTCTGCATGCAGGTCATCACCACCCGACGCCGCCAGCCGCTGACCACCCCGACTCGCGCGAAAACTTCGGTGAGGGCGCCGTTTTCTTTGTCGGCTGTTTGATCGGGATGGCGTTTTCTCATCCCCGAATTTATTCAGCGTGGACCGAGATGCAGCGTGCTCAATACGCCGAGGCTCACTTCAAGCGAGGTATATCGTGGAACCGGGCCGGAAACGAAGCCGTTTTGATTCTCTAATAGAACTTCGCCAAAAGAACCGCGAGTTATCGAAATGTGAGTGTCGACCGACAATAGAATGAGTGCATTAAACGGGATTCATTGCAGTCAAGAAGAAGGAAAAGGATATCATTTCTCGTATGGTCTTGTTTCGAGATGGGTATATGAATTTTGCTCAATCCACGCCACAGTTTCTTTCATCTACCAGAAAAAGGAACAAGAACTGCTCGATGGTAAGCTTTTTTATCTTAACATCGTTGTCTTGTGTTGGCTTATCAGCCTCGCGCAGCATTGGCCAACGCAGAAAAGCGATCTGCGGAGGAACTGGACAAGCAGCGTCAAGGCAAGACAGTCGCATTACCCCGAACCTGGCGTCCGTTTAAACTACTGCAGCCGTGCAAACTGCTCAGGGACAGATCGAGGAAGCAGAACAGCAGACCCGCGATGCAGGTACTGTAGGATCTTCAAAAGATCACAGGGCGCCATGTCTGATATCTTCGAATAGTGCGTGAATTGCGGCGATTAGAAGATGGTTCGAACGGAATCATGCTTTCCCCCCGATAACTTGAGCTGATTGCATACCGCAGCGCTGAGCGAGGCCCGGAGAGAGATCCAGCGGCTGAAATCGTGTATGAAGTCCCCTCCGTTCATCCTGTGTACAGGAGACTCACAGGCCAACTCACAGATGCGGAGAAGATGGAGGTGGAGAACGAGAACCTCAAGGATGGCACGTCGTGTCCCCGAGTCTCCTCCGTTATTGATGCATTCAACAGAAGTTAGCAAATTCTCCTCGTCGCGTTCAGAAGATCAACCGAGCAGTACGTCCGTTCTTTCTCATGCCGCGTATCATGGAGTGACTCGCTGCACAGACCCGCCTTGAGTGTGTTGGTGGCGTTCCGCATGCTGGCTGCCCACGCGCAGATACATGATTGTTTTCTTGCTATCGCTTTGTTTTCGCGAATACACCAAAGTCCCCGACGGCGGTCCGAGGCGGGAGGGTTCGTGAGGATCTCACGCCGAGCACAAGCAACCAATCAATGAGCAGGTTAATTAGCTAGCCACCTTGCCCCATGGGTTTGTAAGAAAAGGAAGCGGCAGAGGAGCTTCGAGAATCAGAGATGGAAGCACCATACACTCAAATCCGACTCGGAGGCGCGTTTGTGATGGGATCAACACGTGATCGCTCCGATGTCTGCGCTGTCTTTGGACGAGGAAGTCCGGCTGTACAGCAACAACACGGACCGCGAGCGCTACAACCTCCTCGCGACCCTCTTTGGCATCATCGTCGCCCTCGACTACCTCGAACGCGCCTATGTCCGCGACTCGATAACATCTGCTGAGTGAGTCCTCACCACCGCGGGCACACCACACCCCCTTGCTGAGCCGCGCAAGAGATACTCTCCGGCATGCACACGGCTACTTTCTCAGTACAAGACAATGCTCAAGCTCGTCGGCGACGACGTCCCCTCCATCGAGCAGTTCGTCAGCCGCTATCGTGTGCGCATCTCCCTCCCGTCTTCCTCTACCGGTCTCAACATCGCAGATGGACCACCAAGCTGCAATGCATCGTATTAAAGTCGGCGTACCCGCCACGGTCGAGCATTCGAGCGAGGCAGGGCCAGAAACGAGTAAATGGGTCGCTCAAACGACGCAGGTGCGTCATGTGGTCGCCGCACTACCTCTTTCTACATTCCATTCACCGCGCGCGACAGGGCTTCATCACGTTCATGGACGCGATAAAGCTCCGCATGTGGGCCAAGGACCAGCTACACCCGATCCTGCAAGACCTCGTCACCGGCTATGCACGCTTCAAAGGCAGCAAAGATTGGGAAGGGCGTAGTCGGATGGTTGGATGGTACCCCCCTCACGTCGCTGCTCGCATCTCGTTTCGCTCAGCGCTACTTCTAGGCTTATCACCCTCAATGCGATGAAGGCATCGGAGGAGATTACTGAGGAGCAGTCTCGGCAGGTGGGTGCTCGTCTGTCTACCATCTACCAATCTAATCGCGCTTGCAGTTACTGTTTGACGTTGATCACGCGTATAACGAGTTCTTCAGAAGTTTGAGCGGGAAAGACGATGCATCCTAGCTTGAGATCTAATCTCTGTACAATAAAGTAACAATAATGTAGAATCCATCCGTGAAAAACAACACCCACGCCGCCTACATCACGATGCACTTCTGGTCAGGATCCAACCCAATCTCTCGCAAATGCTCGTTTGTCGCCTCCTCCTCGTTCTGCTTCTGTTTGGCAGCAGCTTCCTCCGCAAACCAATCGCGCATGAAATTGAGCAACGCCCAGTCGACATTGGCTGTCAGAAGACTTAGTTAGTTAACGAACGTGCGTCGAGTAAATGAAACGGACTCTTGTCGGCCAGCAACACACACGGCGCCCGGCACATCGGGCAGTCGGCCTGCCCGCGTTTCTGCATCTTGACCAAGCACCGGACGCAGAACAGGTGCCCGCAGCTCAGCCGGATGGGCTTGAACGCGAGGCTCGTGCAGATGAGGCACGCATAGTCATCGAGCGAGGGGATGATGGGCAGAAGCGTCGTGCCAAGCTCCTGGACGAGGATCCGAGGAAGAGACGTCGAGCTGGCCGGGAGTAGGACCAGCGCGTTGGTATTGTGGTTGTCTGTGGCCGGCAGTGCCGTCCGCTTTGCGTGTTTCTTGAGAATCTTGCGGGTCGCTTCGGCATTCGCCAACTCGAACTAGAGAACATTACGAAAGCCATATAAGAAGTCGCGCGCGCGGTCGTGGCGTTGTCTCCCACCTTTTTCACGTTGAGAATGAACAGGTTGAGCTGCAAGAAGGACTCGAGCGCCGTCCTGCTATGCTTCAACCGTAGCTTGCGTCCATCACCGAGACCCTGCTTCGTTACGCGCTCGACAAACAGCCGCAGGCGCTCCTCGACGTCTTCGATACTACGCTCGCCGCGATGTCGCTCCGAGACGTTCTCGAAGATCTCAGCTTCGACGTAGAGTTGGAATATTTGCCGCCACGCATATAAATCGCTCTTGCACGCGTCAGAAATCCGTTCAAGCAACAACAGACGCCACGCGCATACCTTACTGCTACCGACATCTACGCCCACCACACCCGCATTAGCATTCAGCGGCGAGTGGACCTTGAACCCAGAAGACGACGACGAAGGCCGTGCAGCATCGGAAACGCTCTTGGTCAACTCCTGGAGCGTTTCGACGAACTGGGCCCGAATAGTCAAGAGATGTTCCGAAAGCGCTTCCAGAGTGGTCGCCAGGAGTTGGAAGAATGCCGAGTCGGACGCCAATGGTATGACCATTTCCACCGGCGTCGGGGTCGGACCCTCGGTCGGATCTGGTGGCTCCGTATCGGGCTCCGAGTCTTGGGCCTTCTGGCGTTGGAGTGCCCACAATAGCGCAACCTGCTGCGACGCGGCGTTGTGGTCGGGCTCCTCCTCGACGCCCTCAGCATCTCCCAGCTCCCGTATCCGCGACGGCGGAGACGGCGCATCGGGCGGGTCGACAAAGAGCCGGAGCCGCGGCTCGATGACGCCCGACGCGCTGTTGAGCTCGTATTCCACCCTCGCATGCGCAGGCACCGTCGCCTTCTCCTTGCCCTTCCCTGACGCCCCGGTTCTCAGCAGATCTTGCAGCACCGAGGGCCCGAGTCCCAGAGACGCGAGCTCGGTGACGACTTGATTGATAAGTTTCTTGAGCTGTAGATTTTACGAGTCAGTCCAGTTCGTGCGCGATATAATGAGAGGTACCTGCCGGTACTGGATTGCATTTTGGCTCAGCTCTGGTGGCAGCTCTTGCAGCAACTGCGCGTACGTCTTCGAAAAGTGCATCGGGGAAGAGTGAAAGCACGGCCAGGTAACGTGACTCAGACAAGTACAGACAAGCAAAAGCAAGTATGTTGGTAGCGACCACTACTACTCCCAGTCCGCCTTCAAAAGATCAGCACCCCGCTCTCCAATCACATACGTCGCAGCCTGCGTATGCGCACTCGGCACAATAGGCTACCACCAGCACCAATCAGCCCCGCTCACCCAAAGACAACAAAACATCACCCACCAAAATCGACGCGTCGATAACCCTCAGCCCCTTCGTCCCTTTAACGCGCAAATCCGGATCCACCACCCCATACCCCGCATCCCGCGCCGTCATCCCCGAGCTGCCCACCAAATGCGCGAACGAACGCGTGTTATTGCGAATATACTGCTCGAGCTCGGACTCGGTCAGCGCACTGAAATTCACCGTGGGCGCAATAACGTAGTCGGATAACACAGACGCAGCGGCGAACTGCTGCGCGCGGCGGATCCCGGCGCGTATACCGTACAGATCGAAAGGGCTGGCGAGGAAGTTCGGGTCGATGAGAGGCGGCTCGAGCGCGTTGCTGCTGTTCAGGGTGATCGACCCGCCTAGACATCCGCTTGAGTATCCACAAAAGACGGTAAGCAAACGACGAACGACTCAGAGGCGTCACCAAGGCCGCACTCATCCCCATGTGGTGCCCAGGTAAAGTAGAGGTTGACCCAACGTTAACGCTTCCTGCCTACCCAGCGTCAAATCTAGCTCGAGAATGGTCTTGGTTCCACGAACCAAGAACGTGAATTCTATATTCGGCGACTTGGGCCCCGCCGCCGGGTCCGTGAAGTTCTCGAAAATCGGGTCGTCCTCATCCAACCGCACCCACCCCACATTCACAGTCGCCGTCGTCGACGCAGGGCCCGCATGCGAGTCGTTCCACTGCGCGAGCGCCGCATCGAGCACCGTGATGTTGTTCAGATTGTCCGCGGTCTGCGTCGAGTTGACCGTCCAGCTGAGCGACACATACGGGTGGTCGGAAACATTCTGCCCGACCGAGGGCAGGTCAAGGACGACTGGGATACCGAGAGCTTGCAGCGCTGCCGCGTCGCCAACACCACTGTGCATCAGAACCGTGGGCGTCCCGACGGTACCGCCAAAGAGGATGGTCTCCTTGCGCGCTTTTACGACTGCGGTCGTACCTGCTCTCGGTTCAGAAACACTCGAAGTAAAGGCACCAACGGAAGCACCTGCAGCCACAAACTCGACACCACCAAACACAACCTCCCCACCAGCACCGTCGGTACTCGCATCCACAAGACGCGTAACCTGCGCATGCAGCAGAACATGCAGGTTCGCCCGATGCTCGTAAGGGAAGAGATAGCCATTCGCAGATGTGCTGCGAACACCCGTGCCGATCGTCATTTGTGCCCAGCCTTTTACCCGTCAGAGACGATGGAAAGGCGACCAAACACGCACCAACACCAAGAGGATAGCCCGAATTGTAATCGAGGTTGAACTCAAAACCCGGGACTTCTGCAGTGGCTTGGATCACGTGAGGGCCGACTGGCCATGCATATCCACTCAGGCTCACTCCAATTTCTCCACGTTCGCTATGAAGCGACGCGTTATACTGGCCCTGTTAGTAGTATAAGATTGCTGAGCAGAAAAAGTCACGGCGTAGCTCACGGTGGTGTTGTGATGGTCCGCAGGCGCCGTCCACCGTTCGGATTTTAAGAAATAAGGAAGGACCTTATCCCAGGACCACCCCTCGTCCCCAGTCAGCGCCGCGTATCGGTCCCAGTCCTCCGCACTGGCTCGCGTGTAGAGCATGACGTTGTGGGCGCTGCAGCCGCCGAGCATGAACGCTGCATGTACCACTGTGAGCCGACGGATCCCTCCAGAATCTCAGAAAGCTAACCCCGAGGATACGGAAGGACGAGTCCGTCCAAGCCGGCTTGAGGCGTGGTCGAGTAGTCTGATGTCGCCAGTAAGAGGGTTCTCAACGCGAAGGGGGAAGCGTACTCCAATCATGTACGTTGGGCTCGATCAAGAGTTCGTTATACAAGAGCGGGACCTCCGATTCGTAGACGCCTGCACTCCTGCAAAAGATCTTTAGCCCGAGTATGAAGGGGACAGCTACACGCACGTCGAACCGGCCTCGAGCACCAACACAGATCTCTCTTGACAGAAACCACCACGTCTGACTGTTGATCGCCGCCCAAACTTTTTGGGAAAGGTGAACCGACACACGGAGTGGACTGTTCATACTTCTATACTCGTATCTCAAGTACATACAACACCAAAATCAACATGGATACCCGGGGCACGCCCGGGCAAGGACCAGACACGGTAGCGAAAAGCGGGCCGCACAGAACGACGCGAAGTTCGGGCACCACCGCCTTATACGAGGGACTGGACCGCTACCAGCTGTATGCGAAGAACCTCGAAACATCGACGACGGACGCCAGGGACAAACGAAGGAGAGCGGCGGAGCAGGAATACAGGTGGCGGGACGCGACAACGGAGGAACTATGCGACGGGCTATATCATAAAGGTGCGTTCCTCACCGACCATCTACCGGGGGCGCTTCCGGGGCTGGACCAGCTGTCCATGGCACTCCTGCGAATTGCGGTGGCCGCGGACGGGAAAGCCTCCCAATTGGTGTGGCCATTACGGGCAGTCGCGAGGCTGTTGGAAAAAACGGCCAGAGACGACGCGGCCTGCGCGGCGCGGAGCACCCACAAGATACTCGCGCTGCTGGAAATGCAGTCAGAGGACGAAGTGACGACGGCGCAACAACTCCGAGACGCGGCGGAGGTACTAACGCGTACAGTCGATGAACAACGAGACGAATTGGCCCAAACCACGGAACGCGTTAAAGAAGGCATCGAAACGGCATTCAACAACCCAGCACAATACGAAGCAACCCCTGCACCACCAGCTACAACATACGCAGCCGCCCTGGCGGCAAACACCACCAACGCGACACCAACGATCAAACCACGGACGCGAGACCAGATAGAAGCACTGGCGCGGGCACGGGAACGCGACTGCAGAATCCGAGTAGAAGATGCGTCAACCACAGGGCTGAGTGCGGGAGAGATCCTGGCAAAAGCAGAACTGGCGGTGAAACGAGCAGCGGGGGACGAAGAGGTACCACCGGCCGTGAAGTTTGTGGCGGTGAAGCAGGTCGACGCGAATGCAATTGTGTTCATGCTATCGACGCCGGAAGGCGCAGTGTGGGTGAAGGAAAGGATCAACGCGTTCACGGAGGGACTCGGCGCCAACGCACAGTACCGAGCCCAACTGCACCGCGTCGTCGCCGAATTTGTACCCAAGTCCTTCAACCCCAGCAGCAACATTCATCTCAGGAAGTATGAAGCTCACAACAACGTTGGCGAAGGTATACTACAGACGGCACGTTTCCTCAAGCCCGAAGAACGACATACCCCGACGCAAAAGGTCGCCCACGTCGTACTCGCCTTCACCAGCATCGAACCGGCCAACCGATTCCTTGCGCATGGAGCCTACATCGAGGGCAAGCACGTTAGAGGTCGGAAGTTCCTGGCCGACCCACTGCGGTGCCTCAAGTGCCAACGCTTTGGGCACGTCGTCGCAGCCTGCAACAGCAACACCGACGTATGCGCGAGATGTGGACGCAGTCACCGCACCAACACCTGCGAAGCAACGGAGGATGAGCGGGCGTGCGCTAACTGCGCTAGAGTAGACGGGATGGAATACGCGGGACACGGCGCGGCTGACAGGCAATGCCCGTCCTTCCAAAAAGCGCTGACGGCGCTGCTGGGACGGACCCCCGACGCCAAATACACGTTCTTCCCCGACCCCGCCGACGTCTCAACGTGGATCGAGGAGGGAAAGAACAGAGTGGATGATGGCAGTGAGCCCGAATGGCAAACCGTCATGCGCACACGATCCCAACGCGCTGGGCCCACAAGCGATGTGGCCGAACACCTGCGGCGGACCATGTCGGGCCCCACAAGAAACACACAAGCGAACTCGTCAGGCGCGTCGGGCATGAGGCAAACGTCTATGCGCGAATTCGCAACGACACCACGACCGCAATCACCAGCCAACAGCGACATGCAGCTTGAAACGCCAAGGGCATCGCAGAGCGTAGGAGGATCAACACGACCTTCAACATGAATGAGTACGGAAACAACAACATAACGACGAAGAACGAGCTCAACATTTGGCAACAAAACGTCAACAAGTCCCTAGACTGTCAGCAAGACCTACTCAACCGTCTCGATACGCGCAAACACGACATTGTAATGATACAAGAACCATACTTCGACCACCTCGGCAACTCAAGAGCGGGAACGAGGTGGCGCTCAGCATACCCGCTCAACCACGGGCGAGACCAGGGACGGACAAGAGCCATGATGCTCATCAACACGCACATCCCCACCCAAATGTGGACCTCACTCCCAATCCCATCACCAGACATCGTCGCGATACAACTCGTTGGCGCGTTCGGCACACTCCGCATCATCAATGTGTACAACGACGGAACGCACAACGACACGATCAGGGTACTACTGAGGTACCTAGAAAACCCGACCAACCACCAGCACGCCCGACAACCACTACGCTACATCTGGGGTGCGGACTGGAACCGCCATCACCCAGATTGGGAAGACGTAGGGCGGAACGCACACCTCCTCACGCCTCAGGCCCTGGACTTTGCGGAGCCGCTCCGCAACCTGCTCTCGATGTACAGCATGCGGATGGTCCTACCACGTGACGTACCGACGCTGAAGTCGTTCGCCACGGGAAACTACACCAGAGTAGACAATGTCCACTTCTCTGCCCCACTCCTGGCACACCTAGTGCGCTGCGACACCGACCCCCAGCAGCGGCCTGTCAAGACCGACCATTTCCCCATCCTCACAACCCTCGAGCTCGTAATCCCCACGCTCAAACACATCCCGCGGCCCATCTACCGCAACACCGACTGGGGAGTTTACCGGAAGGCGCTTGCGGACCGTCTCCAACCAATACCGCGACCACGCGCCTACAATAGCACGGAAAGAGTTGATGAGGCTATCAAGCGCATCGAGCGCGCAATAGCGGAAACGACTCAAGAGCAAGTGCCAATGTCCAAGCCGCCGCATAGCTGGAAGCGGTGGTACAATAAGGAGCTCGACCAGCAAAGGAAAGCGAGCGCAAGGCTAGCGCGGGACTCGTACCGGTGGCGGTTCACACCAGAACACCCGATCCACGAGGAGGCCGAACGGGCGCGCAAGGACTTTGCTGCGGCGGTGAGGAAAGCAAAGCGCGACAAGTGGAATGAATTCCTCTTGAAAGCGACGGGCAACGACGTTTGGTTGGCGGCAAAGTTCGTGACGACTGAGAGAGGCGACGGCGGCGTGGCCCGGGTACCCGTGCTGGAGAAGAAGGGTCAACGAACGCGACGTGCACAAACAGCCGAGGCGAAGACCGACCTATTCCGCACCGAGTTTTACCCGGCTCCCATGCTTGCGTCGTCGGTACCACGCGACCCGCGCTACCCTCAGCCAAAGTTTGCACACCAGGCGGTCTGCGACGAGACGTTGCGCGAGGCGATCTCGGGAATGGCGCCCTACAAGGCAACACTACCGGGAACACCAGCCAACTGCGTCTTCACGGAGTGCGTAAACCTCCTTGTGCCCTTCCTCGGGCCCATCTTCAGGGCGCTTGACGACCTCAAACACTACCCAGACGGTTGGGCCGAGATCCAGACGATCGTGCTTCGCAAGCCCGGCAAGCCGGACTACACGGACCCTGCCGCATATCGACCAATCGTCCTATCCAACGGGCTTGCGAGGTTGTACCATGCATGCAAGACCAGGCAGTTGGTGCGTGGTGCCGAGCTTGCCGGGATTATACCGGCAAACCAGTACGGAGCGAGGCCGGGTAGGTCGACGACGGATGCGCTCCACATGACCATCAAGCACGTCAAGGACGCATGGGCTCGCAACGAAGTCGCGAGCATGCTGTGCATGGACGTGAAGGGCGCGTTCCCGAGCGTCGACCTAACGCGGCTGCGACACGACATGCGCATGCGAGGAGTACCAGGTGAGTACACCGATTTTGTGGAAAGGCGATACGCGAGCAGGCGAAGCCGCATGTCATTCGGAGACTACACGTCGGAGCCGTACACAATCGACGGAGGATTGGACCAGGGCGACCCGTTCTCGGGGATCGCATACCTCATCTACAACGCATCGCTGGCGGAGGTACCAAGAAAACCGGGCGAAAAGGCAGTTGTATTCGTGGACGACGATACACTAATAACTAGGGCCAAAAAGTTTCAGCAAACCCACCGCAAGATTCACGACATGACTTACCGAAATGACGGCACAGCACACTGGGGCGCGGACCACAACGGCTCATTTGGACCAGCCAAATACCAGCTCGTCGACCTCACGCGAAAGCGCGTGAAAACCCCAGGCGCCGCAAAGAAAACCGCACCGCTACCACGGACAAGACCTGCGGTTGGGCACCAATGTTGTCGCCTCGAGGCAATCCGTCAAACTCCTCGGCATCCACTTGGACCGAGAGCTGAGGTGGCACCAACAAGAGGCAGCGCTGGTCGGGAAGGGCCACGCATGGCTAGCCACCTTTGCGCGCCTGGCCAGGGCGAGCGGCGGCCTCCACGCCTCCAGTATGCGGCGCTTATACCTCGGCATATGCGTCCCGCAGATGCTGTACGGCGCCGATATATTCCTCGAACCAAACGACCCTGGAAAGAAGGGTAAACGGGAGCGCCGGGTTATCAAACAGTTACGCACCATACAGCGCAAAGCCGCCCTGGCCATAACCGGCGCGCTAACCTCAACGCCAACCGAGGTGCTGGACGTTTACGCCGCACTCCTGCCAATCGACGAACTGGTGGCCAAGACCCGGGAAACAGCCGCGCTACGCCTCGCCACGCTACCGACAACACATCCGTTAGCGAAGGTGGTCGCGAAGCGGACTGAGCCGAACCGGAAGCAAGACCGGAACTCACTTTACTCACTCATACGCGCCCTACCACACCCATCGAAAGCCTTCGAAAAGATCCCAGCGGTCCGGGAGATAGCACGAGCACCACCGCGCGTTAACACGATAATCGCACGCAACAAGAAGGCCGCCATCGCGCTAGAAGCAGCCGACCGCGCGATGTGGAAGGTCTACTCAGACGGATCCGGTATAGACGGCAACATCGGGGCGGCGGCAGTCCTATACCGCGCAGGAACGGAACGAGAGAGCATGCGAGCCAGACTGGGGACAGACAAGGAACACACCGTGTACGAGGGAGAAGCGGTCGGGTGCGGTATGGCATTGGAGCTACTGAGGAAGCAGGATAGAGTCGAGGGACCGGTGACCATCGTGGTCGACAACCAAGCGGCAGTGAAAGCTGTCAACGCAACGACATCAAGACCAGGGAGTTGGATCTGGGACGAGAGAGAGAGAGAGAGAGAATCTTTTAACGCCGAAAGCTAGACTAAAGTAGCTAAGATGGCGATGCAGTATGTGATGTACCTGCACCCGTACGTATCTTCTATGTAGGGTATCGTATGTATCTGCGTATTCGTCTGAAGTATCCACTTTGCGATTCTGTCGTCGTTCGTATCGCGCGTGGTTCCTCGGGTAGAAGAGAATGGGGTGGCCGATAAGGGAAAAACATGTAAGCATAGCATATGAGAGAGAAGGAAAGAGAAAAGTCTGTGTGGCCAGATGCATCTCCGTTCGCTGACCCAAGGGTTTGCGCAGTTGCGCGAGCGCGATGGTGTGTTGTTGTGGTAGTGGTGAGCTCGGGTCAATCGCGTGCTCACGTGTCTTCGTCCGCCTCCGTCTCGCCCTCACTCTCCTCCGCCTCTGCGTCCATCTCCCCATCCTCGACCTCGTCATCTTCGTCGTCGACTATACTTGGCGCCGGGTGCTCGGACCAAGGTCTTCCGGTTTTCGTGAAGGCTCCCGACTTGTGGAGGAACTTCGCGAGGGCTTGTAGCCCGTCCTCGGTGCCCAGGATATCCGGGAGCGCGATTTGGTCGGAGGCCTCTCGTAGGATGTGTCGGTGATCGTCGTAGAGCTCGCACTCGCGTAGGATGTGCGAGCGCGATTGGAATGGGTGGCCGCAGGGGCAATGTACGTGTTCCGATTGGACGAACTTGGCGTAGTACTCACCGTGGAACGCGTGTCCAGTTCTGCACTGGACCAAGCGTCCAAATATCTCCCTTTTTGTCCCACTAAAATGCGGCTTGGGCTTCCAGGACGGTGGTATCCGATCTGCAGGACCAAATCCGCCTCCGGGACGCGTCTTCTTCCATTCCTCCGTCCATTTCCTCAACGCTCTTTCGCGCGCTGCTCTCTTGGCGTGTGTAATGGTTGTCTGCTCGTCAGCGCACCACTTCTCTGCCGCCTCTTTCGCCAGCTCGTCGGCGCGCTCGTTGCCCGGGATGTCCTGGTGTCCTGGGGACCAGTCGATGTCTACGGTGTTGGTTGGGTCTTGCGCAAGAAATTCTTCAACGTATCGACGGAACCGTATTGCGTGGGCCTGTCCCGGTTTCGACTTTGGGTCGAAGATCGAGCGTAGGGCTGCTGTGTTGTCAGCAAAGAAGTGGATGTGGCGTACCTCTCGGTGCCTCGTCGCGTATTCGAGTCCGTCGCTTGCTGCCCATGCCAGGCCAGCCATTTCTGCGTCGAAGACTTCCGCTTTCGTGCCCATCGGGCCTACTCGCTTGAAGACCTCTCGGCCACCATGGAACCCGACCTCTGCATATCCCACATTTCTCTTCCGACGTTCTCGGTCTTCCAGAAGCGAACCATCCGAGTAGATGGCGAGATGCTCAGGCTGCTGTGCGTAGTGCTGGATCTTTGCCATGTGCGTTTTCGCCGCCGTCTCCTTGTCGACTTGGGCGGTGTTGGCGTTGACCTTGACGCGGCCCTTGTATTCGTTCGCCGTTTTCCGCCACGGCGGGGTCTCGAATGGGACGACCTTCTCGCCCATTTCTGGGTGATAGGTCGTCTCTGCGAGACGAACGAGCCGTGTCGTCTTGACTGGCGTTTTGCGGTTTCGGTTGGTGCGTTTGTGTGTCGGGAGCGGTGGTGGTGCGGCTGGTGGTTCGCCGTCTCGCCAGTCTGCGTTCAAGCGTTGGATGACTGGGTTTCGGGGGCCAAGCTGGTGCAAACGGATCGCATAGCGTTCCTTCGCGATGTCCAGCGTGTGTTCGACGGGTGGGATGGCCGCTTCGAGTTCCATTGCCCGTATCGGGGTGGTCTTGAATGCGGCGCATATGTGGCGAAGCGCTTGGTTCTGGACTTTGCGTATTAACTGCAGGTGATCAGCGCCTTCTATTCCACCAGATCGGGCATGCATAAAGGAGAATCGGCAGGATGCAGGTACGGTATAGTGTGCGGAGATGCTCTTGGCTCAAACCTTTGACAGTGTTTGCGAGCATTCTCGATCCATTTACCTTTGCGTTTGCGCGGTCGGCTAAATTTCGTACGTGGGCGTTGAATGTTAGTTTGCGGTCGAGTAACACCCCCAATAGTCTGAGCGTCGGTCCAACTTCAATCGTCACCTCCTCGCCGTTCTCGTCTTTCAGTCGGAAGTGCGGGCATTCCCCGTTATCGCGTCTCCACGAGTGATGCATGCCTTCGGTCTTCTGTGCCGCTGTCGACATCCCGACGCTCTTCAACCAATCCAGCACGACCTTGAAGGCCCTTCGGATGATGAAGATATTTGTCTGGAGCGACGCGGAGGATTGCATGATGGTGCCGTCGTCGACGAAAAACTTGAGGTTTGGCGGGGATGGCCAGTCATCCGCCTTGCTCCCCTTCTCCCACGACTTTGCCTTCTCCTCAAAATGCTCCAGTATCTCCGCTGCGTAAATCAACGATAGAACTGGCGACACTGGCGATCCCTGCGGTATCCCGTTGGCTACGGGTTTCGACTGGCTCATCTTGCCGTCGAGGCAGATGGCGGTTTCTCGGTCTGAGAGGAACGAGGCCACCCATTTAACGAGCGGGAGCGGGATGTGTTTGCGACGCATCTCGCGGAGCAGGCGGTTGTGGTTGACGTTATCGAAGAAGCCAGAGATGTCGAACGCAAGCACGGAGGTAACGCGTCCGTGGTTGCGTGCGGCTTCGACGTCGTGGACGTAGGATGCGATGGCGTCGATGGTGGAGCTGTTCGGGCGGGCGCCGAACTGGTTTTCGGATACGAGGTGGTAGGCGCCGACCATGTACGCCAATCTCGAGGCGACAATCTTCTCGATCACCTTGCCCAAGCATTCGAGAAGTTGGATTAACCGGTATGCCTTGGGTTCGGAGTAATCTGGTTTTTTTGGTTTCCGCAGTGCGACCGCGATTGACTTTTTTAGGTCTGTTGGGTGGTATCCCTCGTTTATGCATCGGCTCGCAAATGCAATGAGTAGCGCCTCGTCGGCGTACCACGCCTGGCGGATCGCTACGAACGAGTTCTGGGTTGGGCCGGGGGCCTTCTTCGGGTCTTGGTCGAATATGGCGCGTCGGACCTCGTCTTGCGTGACTTCCACGTGATCGATATCGTCTGGGTTGGGCTGTTCGAGATCCGGCGGCTCGTTGTTCGGCAGGTCTGGCGGCGCTTTCATGAGCACATCTCTGAGTGCGTCGCACTTGTCCTCGTGTTCGACTGCAGGCTCGCGCCCTGCACGCTTGATTGCTGGTGACGGGTACGTGCGAGTGCCTTCCGACCATTTTCTAAACTTATAAACATCGTTAGGTTTCGCTTCTTCGAGTGTTTTCTGGAAGAATCTTTGCCGCGTCGCTTTGAAGAGTCGTCTGAAGCGGTTAGTTGAGTGCTTGATAGCTTTTGACAAGACTCCGTTTGTTTTACCCGTCAAACGCTTACTGTCCTGTTGTTGTTTGCGCAGGTCATTCCGGATATCATTTGCTTTTGACAGGTCGTTGTTCCACCACTCCCTTGCTCTCGTACTCGGGCGTCTCTCCGGAACTGCTGCTGCCGTCGCCTCTGACATGGCGCGTAGCATCAGTATCGCGTCCGTGTCGAGCTCTGCTCTGGACCGCGGCTTCGTCATGTCTTTGAGCTCCTCCCATCTGTCGGTGTTGTGATTCAAACTGTCTCGGTAAGTCTCGTTCCATTTCTGGTGGTCAATCTTCTCAAAATTGAATTTGATACCTAGCAGGTTTTCGACCTCTGCTTCGCCGTAGTCGATGATCCACCTCAGCGCGTGGTGGTCGGACCCGCACGCGAGCTCTGGGTCCACCGCCCACTCCTTCGTCGCATCGAGAGCTGTCGCCATTGCGTTGGTGAATGTGAGGTCGATGGTCGACGTCGCTCCGCGTTGCGAATGTTCTAGGTATGTAGGAACACCCTTCTCGTTCTGCAACGTGAAGTTGTTTTCGTCTAGCCACTCTACAAAGGTCTCGGTCTCAGTCGCCGCTGCGCGGTTTCCGATTCCCCAACGCGAGTGGTATTTGTTGGTATCTCCGGATACGATGAGCGGGCGGTCTGCGGGGAGGCGCAGGGTTTGGAGTCGGTGGATTGCGTCGCGTCTGCGCCGTCGTGAGTTCTTCCCTTTCGGTTGGCTGTAGATGTTGACGATGGTTGTAGTCGGATGGGGCTTTTGCTTTATGCAGCCGGTTCACTCAATTTTTCGCGAAAATCGGGGGTTAAGACAGTGGGCGTTGCGCGAAATTTAGGGAGGCTACCCCTTCCTAATTAGGAAACAATCCAGACCATTCCGAGCAAGTCCGTAGCTCAAAAAGGAAATTTTCCGCGGAAAGACAAGGCAAAGAGAAAGAAAACCGGCAAGATGGGGGTTTGAACCCTTGACCTACAGTAAGTAGGTATGGAGGATATTAGCGTAGCACTCAACCACTACACTAAGTAGCAGTTCTTAGAGAGGCAAATGTAGCGTACATATTAGGGTCCGCATCAAGCCATCAAATAACATCAAAATGCAGAATTATCACTGATGGCTGGTACTATCATGTAGCTACTGTTTTTCTTGATCAATTTTGTTATCAATGTCTGTTGATGCGATCAAATAGCGCGCAAATAAGCTGTTATCAGTGGCATCAATATTATTTAAGCATCCACTTGCATGAAAAGGTGATGGATTCATCAATCATTTGTACTAGATGCATTCTACTTCATAAGACCTATCTTTTCATTGCATTTACTAACCACAAAGTAGCTAAATACTAGAAATACTATTGCTAATTGATGTACTACCCCCATATATATCCATCAGAACAATACTTTACTATGCCTTGTTGGTCTAGTTGTATGCGTAGCTCTTTCGCTGATTAAAGAGTAGCAAGAGGTTTTGGGTTCAAACCCCGGTGTGGCCTTTTATTGCCGCTTTGCTTTTTGTCTTCTTTCCTAATATGGGAACCTAGTCTTTTCGCGCAACGACCAATAGCATAACGCAGGGATTTTCGCGAAATTTTGGCTGCCACCACTGCTTTATGTCGAGGATTTGGATGTCGAGGTCTTGAGCGAGGTCCGAGCGAAGGACGACCTCAAAGTCTGCACGTTTTTGGACGTAGGCGAGGACTCGTGGGCGTTTGCCCTCTTTGACCGTTCCGACGGGCAAGATGGCGGACCAGTCGCTCTCGGCGACGGAGCCGTATTGACCGCTGCCTATGTCGCCCCACCATGGCTCGGTTACAAGCACCATGTCGAATCTGCTTTTGTAATTTTTGAGAATGGTATGGCTCACAATATTTTGTCTGTTTGTGTTTAGCTGTAGTATGCGTATGGGTTGTGTTTTCATTGGGGTGTGATGTTGTTTTCGTTCGACGGGGGGATGATGCGGATTTGTGCATGTTGGATTGCGTCGAGGGTTTTTGCCACGTCGTTGTCGTTCTCGATGAGCAGGCGCGTGGCTTCGTCCTCGGATATTGTTTGGTAGCGGTCCATAATGGTTTTGCGCCTTGTTGCCTCATCGAGTATCTGGAAGCTGTTGTTCTGAGTTAGCGTTGTGGTAGTTTCGGCGGGTTTTGGGTTGGGATCCTTGCCAACGACGGTCCATCCTGACACGTCGGTTTGTTTCCTTTTGCCTTTCTTCCTCGTGTTTCCTCCTGAATCGTCTCTGTCGCGCATGCTTCCCACGTAGCGTGTTCTCGCGGGGCAGGTCCTGTCCGTGGCCACGTGATCGCCTCCGCATTGTGCGCATTTGGGTTGGTCCGAGTCCGTCTGCATGTCGTCTTCGTTGCCCTTGGCTGCTGTCCCGTGGTCTCGCTCGTGGTGTCCTGCTCCGCACACTCGGCATCGCACCGCGTTCTTGCACCGTCTGGCGTCGTGTCCGTAGTCCCAGCAGTTGGTGCACTGGGGTACAGGTGGGCGATCAGTGTGTTTCTTAACGTCGCAGAAGGTGCCAAACGCGGGAAGCACCCTTCGCTCCAAGAGCGCTTTTGCATCATCCTCGCTCTCAAGCGCGATGACGACCGACGAAACCTCCGTACCGGCCCTCTCCATGTCGTCCAGTCGCTTCATCCATCTCGGTTCGCTC
The DNA here is from genome assembly GCA_014461115.1 of Mycena chlorophos. NCBI lineage: Eukaryota > Fungi > Basidiomycota > Agaricomycetes > Agaricales > Mycenaceae > Mycena > Mycena chlorophos. Next base: position 272,605 of record JACAZE010000011.1, read on the forward strand.
AGCATCTTCATCGGTCGAAGGGCGGGGGTATTCCGACACAGCTCGTCCCAGATCTTGCTTCCCGACATGATATTCCCGGCGCGGTCCCGTGTACTGATCCCGTGGATCTGGACTTTGAACCATGGCGTGTCCGTGCGCGTCCTCGCGTCCCCCATCGCGATTTCGTGCAGGAAACCCTGCATGTAAGGCTGCAGTTCCTCCGCCTTCTGATCTTCTCGCGTGAAGAGTAAGAGTATCAGGCTCGATTTGTCGTTGTATTTGGCGCCGACCACCACGAGGTGTTTGGATTGTTCGTTCTCTTGCAGCCTCTCATTCGAGATTCGCACGACATCGCGTTCTGGGACGCGCTCGGCCCCCATCGAGGGTCCCAGGTTGATGATCAGTCGGCTTGGGTGGAATGGATATGGGACGATTGGCATGCAAAACTCTCTTTATTGATCCTGGCCCACCCGAACATTATACTTACCATCCGCTGGGCACCAGGACACAAAGACATACCAGGGAACGAGCGCGCGGACGAGGAGGCGAAGCGGGCAGCCAACGGAGACGTCACACCGACGAGAGCACTACCGGAGTCCTACCAACCACCACTACCCATCAGCAAATCAGCAGTCAAGCAGCGGCTTAACGCGGAGCGGAAAGCACGAGTGGAGAGCCAGTGGAGGAAGTCCAAGCGCCATGCGCAGACCATGTGGTACGACAAACGCCTAGCCAAAGGATCGTACATCGCACTCGCGGACCACATCCCACGATCGTACGCCGTCCTAATCCTACAACTAAGGACTGGCCACTGCCTCCTCGCCAAACATATGCATCGCATACGGCGCGCCGACTCTCCCATATGCCCATGCTGCCGACAAGCAGACGAAACCGTTGCACACTACCTCCTACACTGCCCCGCACACCACCAAGCGCGCACCCAACTCTACGCGGAGGGCAAACGCGACACACAAGTCATACACAAACTCCTCGGAGAACCAAAGCTGCTACAACCCCTCATGTGGTACATCTACCGCACCAAACGCTTCGGGACGGTCCACCGCGACCTCCCCATCCCTCCCGACCCAACCAAGCCCACCCGCGATGAGAACCTAGCCACGCTCGCGAAGCTGGCCAATGCTGTTACATGGGACACCGACGACATGCTCTCGAAGGAAGCCCGGCCATTCGGATAGCTGCCCGCAACGCCAGCCCCGCCGCACGAAGACGACCCAGGACCACCAGTCCAGCCCAGCACGTATAATACGATACCTACGATACACACCTATAATACCGCTACACCCACACTAATTGTGGACACCCACTACAGGCCAGCACCCGCCCTTGCGGGACCGTCTCCGGCCACTTGGGCACGATACCGTCGAAAAACAACTCCACGCAGATACAGCACACGGACCCGATAGTATAGAAGAATGCCTACCATACTACTAGCTAGCGTAGGGCAAATAACGGGAACAAAAAAAAAAAAAAAAAAAAAAAGCACCAACACACTGAACTGCTCATTCTCCGTCAGCCGATTCGCCACGACCAACCCCGCAGTCCCGCCTTCACACCAAAAGCCACATTAAACCCAAAGAAAACACTCAATCTCGAGAGAAAACGCACCGCCGACAATCACAAAGTCGAATTCTCGTCCCGGAAGATCCTGCAGGCTCTCATAGATCTTTCCCAAACACACAACCGGGAGTGCACAGAGGGCAAGAAGGATGCTCGGAGCCCGCATGGCGTCGCGAATGGACGCTCCACGGGGTCGACATGGCTTAAGACTGCCGGAGCGGACTTAGAAGCCGCCTACTGGAACCGTTGACGCAGACGGCTCCGCGCTAGTCTCCGCTTTACGTCTTTCTCGCGGACACCGAGTGCGGCCGCTGTCCGCCAAGAGGAAGTCCGGATCACGTGGTCATTGATTCGCGAACGACGGTCTCCAAAATGTCCACAATCAGCGTAAACTCCCGCTCACCCTCGACGCGCCAGCTCCCCACTGCAATACGTGCTGCTGGCTTCCCTCTCCAGCCGCCAGGCAATCCCGAGACGTGGATACGCGTGTCCGTATTGATACGCGCCACGAGCGATTCGTTGAGTTTCGCGTCCTTTGCGCGGAAAAGAACGACCATGTAGACTTCCGCGAAGTTGTCATTCGGAAGCAGCTCGAACGCATCGGAATCCACGATGTATCTCGCAATCCTCCGAGCCAATGCTATCTGCCCCTCGAGCAGCTCGCGGTACCACGGCCGACCGTAGGCGAGCAGAGTCGCATAGACCGGCAGAGCCCTGAACCGACGACTGTTCTCCAGGCCGATGTTCAGCGGGGAGGGTATTTGCGATGGAGTTGCCGAGAGATACGCCGCGTTGGGATTGCGGAAGACGCATTGCTGCACGTCCAAATGCCGTGTGAAGAAGAAACCGCAGTCGTATGGCGTTTGTAGCAGCTTGTGGCAATCGCCAGCCAATGAATCGGCGAGCTCGAGGTTCGAGACGCCGTCTGTGAGGTGCCGGTACGATTCTGTATGTGGCAGGACACGCGCTTGCAGACCAAAAGTTACTAGAGTGAGCAATGGAAGACAAAACAGAGAAAATACACACCTCCATCGACGTGAACCCAAGCACCGTACTTGTCCGCAAGGTCCCGAATTCTTTGCATGTCTTGCCCATCCGTCGCGAACTTGCCCGAGCTGACCTCTCCTGCGCTCACCGACACGATGCTGGCCCCATCCGCCAGCTTCGCCTCCAGCGCCTCGAGATCAAACTTCCAAGTCTCGTCTTCGCTCCGCGGAAGGGCCAAGACGCTATCCCTCCCCAAGCCGAGCACCGCGGCGGCCTTGTATAACGACGAATGCGGAGCTGTCGTCAGAATCTGGATATCCTCGACGCCAGCAGCAGCGCAAGCCTCGAAGTCCCAATTCCGCAATACTGGCGTTCACAGTCTTGCGTCTTCCCGCCTCTGCCACAACGAATTCCCTGCCGAGTGCGAGTCCCAGCAAATTGGACGCTGTCGCGCCGGTGGTGAATATCCTGCCCACGAACACATCCTCGTCGAAGCCCAGGAGTTGCTGCAGAAGCCTTCAAGCCGAATGAGTGAGATGAGCGTCGGAATCAAAGAGCGTTCGCACCTCAACGTCACGGATTCGAGCTTGGTCGCGACCGACTCGCTCGGCAGGTGCACCGCGACATTCTGGTCGTACGTGCTCGCAACCCAATCCGCGAACAGCGCCGCGTCGGTCACCGCACCAGTCGTATAGGCGAAATACGACGCGCAGCGGCTCGACGATGTGAACCCCGGCGCGATCTCCCCCAGGAGGTGTTCCTGCGTCCAGGCTTCGCCCAACCCCGCCTCGGGCAGCTTGCACACGAGTGATGCTCGCGCTTTTGCTAGCCTTTGCTCGGTTGGGACGGAGTGGGACACCTCGGCGTTGGTCCAGTCCATCGATGGTGCGAAGAAGCTGCAGGCTGACTCAGTCTTCCTCAAGTTCCTCCATGTCGCCACTCAGTCTCCTCGACTACGCAGCCTCCGTGGACTCTCTTGTAGCCACAGAAGACCACCCGGCGCTCCCGTCGCGCTCCGCAATCGCACACGCGGAATCCTCCCTCCCCAACAAGCTACCCGACCTCGGCTTCGGCTTCGACGCGCTCAAGGAGCATCTCCAGCGCGATATCACACCAGCCCTCAACGGCGGCGCGCTCAGCGCAAATTACTACGGCTTCGTCACTGGGGGAGGCACACCCGCGGCTCTGTTCGGAGACTGGCTAGCAAGTGCCGCCGACCAAAATGCCCAGGTCCACGCGCCGAACGAGAGCGTCGCCAGCGACGTCGACGACGCGGCATTGCGGTTCGTCTCCGCCTCTGAATCCTGAGCAAGTAACGTGTCTGAATTACCCAAAACAGACTGGTTCTGCAACTCGTAGGCCTGGATGAGAATCTCTTCACCGGACGCGTCTTCACCACCGGCGCGACGGGCTCAAACATCATCGGACTCGCTCTAGGCCGCGAATACGCCGTGGCCGCTGCCGGTCGACGACAAAACCCACCTGCAAACCCCAGCGTCGCACAATTAGGCCTACACAAAGCATGCAAAGCCGCCGGCGTCCGCAGGGTGCAGATCCTCTCCTCGATGGCGCACTCGTCGGTCTACAAAGCCGCGTCCGTCATCGGATTGGGGCACGGCTCCATCATTGCGCTTCCTCGAAGCGCTGCGCTGCAGAACCATGGAAGCTTGATTTAGTCGCGTTGGAAGAGCATCTTAGTGTCCCAGACGTTGCGAGCATCATCTCAGTCAGCGCGGGCGAAGTCAACACCGGCCGATTCGCCACCTCCGGAGACGAGATGCTCAAAATACGCGCGTTGGCAGACACATATGGCGCGTGGCTTCACGTCGATGCTGGTCCGTAAAGCATCTCTCAAAAAACCATCATCCAGCTAACGCGTTTTTCCGCAGCATTCGGACTACCCGCCCTACTCCTCCCCCAAACCCCTGAATACGCCGAACTCACCTCGGGCGTCGCGAACATCGAGCTTGCAGACTCGATCACCTCCGACGCGCACAAGAACACCGTGCAGGTCCCATACGACTGCGGCCTCTTCTTCACGCGCCATCTGCACCTCCAACAAACCGTATTCCAAAACGCTCCTTTCCCGATCCCTGATCTGGGCGCTATCCCGTCTGCACATAACCTCGGCGTGGAGAACAGCAGGCGACTGCGCGGTCTCGCGGTCTACGCGTCGTTGCTCGCATACGGACGGGGCTGGCACCGGGAGGTCATCCAGCGGCAAGTCGCACTCGCGCGGAGGATCGCAGAATACATCGTCGCCTCGCCGCACTACGAGCTCCTCCCCACTCCCGAGATCAACAAGATCTTCATGATCGTCCTCTTCCGCGCAAAGGACGAAACACTCAACAAGACCCTCGTCGAGCGCCTGAATCAATCCGGGATCATCTACGTGTCGGGGACGCAATGGGCCGGCAAGCCCGCCGCCCGGATCGCAGTGAGCAACACGCGGACGGACGTCGAGCGCGATGCGAAGCGCGTTTTCACAGAGTTGGAACGAGTTTTATTACATGTACATTGAGAATTCTGCTTCGGTTTCTGGCCTCGCGCGCCCCAGGACGCGTTTATCCGGCGGCGGTGCCGTCCAGGAGGGAACGTTCGTCGTCGTCCCGATCGTCTTGAGCAACAACTGGTGCGCGTTGCCGACGATCGTCGGGTCCCAATAGACGGACGAGTTTTCCAGGCGTGCGATGTTACTCGGGGCGAGCGTTCGTGGTGCTGGAGGCGGGATAGAAGCCGCGGGAACGAGGAATATGGTACCTGATTGCAGGCGTTCGGCTTGGTGCGCGACGAATGCGGCGGAAGTAGATTGGATGAGGTTCGGTGGAGCAAAGGGTTGCGCGGTAGTGGCCTGCAGGAATATTCAGCACGAGTAGTGTGGTACAGACGTCTAACGAACCGGGACCGCGTCTGTGGAGAGATACCGCAAAGGCGCATCTGCAGGCAAAATCCGGGCACCTGAGATGTATGCAGGCGAAGCATACTCGTCGAGAAGCGCGACTCTACCCAAGGTTGTTCAAGCAACGCAAGTGAATACCTCAAAGACTCACTTGTTTGGTTGGACAGCGTCGAGGACAGCCCGCGCATACGGGCGCATGGCCCATAGCGGCAGCCGGGTCGTAACCTCAGACACGAGCACAGGCACCTGTGCCCAAGAGGGGCTAAACAACAATCCAACCTGCCCAAAAACTCAGCAACACAACATCAAACAGACGCGCGTACGCGCTCACCTGGACTTTGTTCACCGCGGCGACACCAACCTGTTCGCCCAGCTGCGCTCCTCGTGCCCACGTACCCGCGACATCGCCCGTCGCGACGATCAAGCCCGAAGCAGGCTGGAACCCCACGAGGTCGACGTCGATGGAGTTTGGATCTTGGTGGATGGTATGCAGCGGGTTGTACTCGTCTTCCTCGTCGTCAGACTCGATGGCGTGTCGGGGAGGGACGGCATCTGCGAGTGGGTCGACGTCCTGTCGCTAGATGAGGGCAAGCAGAGCGCGATGAGGGGATTCTTGCCATCGAGGTCGAAGAAGAAGAGCAGTGGACACGTGACCGTCATGACGCGTCGCGACGCGTGTTGCCAACTCAGAAAAATTCAGACTCGGTCAAATTCAAGCAAGCAAAAAACCCAAATTAACCCAAAAAAGAGAAAACAAATAAGGGTATAAGTGGGTATCTCGGGTATCTGGTGGGTATCTGGTGGGTATCGGGGGGTATACTGGGAGTATCCCGGGTATCCTATTGACGCAGGTCACGAAGAACCCTTGCCACCCGCTCGTTCTGCGAGTACCTCGGCCGACTCGCCCGCTTCTTCCAGTACCGCTCGTCCGCCAACGTCTCCTTCCACACAGCAGGCACCGCTCCGACGTTCTCTTTGTCCCGTCTCCCGACCGTTCCCGAGGGCCGCTCGCGACGCTTGTTGGCGGCGGCGGGGGTGATGGTGATGAACGGCACCGACTCGACGACCGCGGCCTTGGGTGGTAATGTGGGCGGCGCGACGACGACGACGGTGGCTTTGACAACCTCGAGGTGCTTGGTGATCGCTTCCTCGATGGCGTCGTCCTCGGTCCAGGTATTGTTATCGACCGACTCCGATGCGAACAGGTACGTCGGGAACGCCGGCGAAGGAAGGTCGCGGAGGGTCGAGTTGGACTCCTCTTCGCTGCAGGAACGCAACGGCGACGGCGAGTATGCGCGCTCGACCTTGACACGGCGTTTGGGCTGAACCTTCGACACGCGACGGGAATTGCGGTTAGCCTCCTTGACGGCCAGCTAAGAAAAAACAAGGAAGTTCAGGTCAAAAATCGGTAGAGAAACAGCGACAACAAACCTCGGACATCGCCAGTTTCAGCTTTGAAAACTCCAGATGGGCTCTGGCGGCGCCTTTCGGGTTCTGAGAGGCGATAGTTAGAGAAGGAAGCGACGAATGAGAATAAAAACAAACCTTAGCGTCGGCCAGGCGGGGGCGTTCAGGACAGACGACGGTGGTCGGGAACACCTGCTGCGACATCGTTAGTTAAGATGCAAAGAGCATTCAAACCCAAGTGTCTTACCTCGTCGTCCGTAGGAGGATTGCAGCGTCTCTCGCGGACCCAAGAGACGGCTCCGAGCGTCAAGATGACGGCGACGACGAAGACGAAGGCGGAGACGATAGCGAGCAGGGTAGCAGAGAAGTGGAGCATTGCGGATGTTTGCCAGAAGGCGGATAGCACTGCCAGAGGTACCAGAGCCGCTTTTATACCCAGCCGCGGAACCAGACTGTCTCGAAATGGAGGATGTGTACCTCCTTTTCTGCTTCAGCGGAAAATACTCAGGTTGTCAGGCTGTGACCAGCCGCGCGATAGAAGTTGAGCTGGATGCATTCGTCAACGTTCAATACCAGCTTCCATTGGCTTGCGGTCGTCTAGACGAGGCTGGGGCACAGAGATGAGAGCGGATGACAAAAGTGTCACACTGTGACTGATCGCGAGGAAGTCCTCGCCTCGGACGAGAGTGGTTTCCATTGGATAGCAATTAGACTGTAAACTTAATCTACCCATCAGCACATGTATCGATAACTCGGATCGCGCTATGGAAAAGGCCTCGACGGAGTCGCAGCTATAATCGTCGAATTCGGCCTCGACCTCGACGCGTTCGTCGTAGTCCTCGCTCTCGACTTGGCGCTCATCGTCGCCGCTCTCCGGAACCCGCGATGTATCGAGCGCAGCGGCCACGAGAACCGATGCAATAACGAGTTTTCCTCTTCGCCGTCTGGCTGCAAGAAACTGCCCGGATCGCGTTTGCGTGTCTGGAGCGCGACGATGATCCATATCGTGACGATAGTAAACGGCAGCGCGAAGGCGGCGTAGTGGCCAAGCGTCTCATTTGTGCCGGGAACGATTTCGCGGACGTTCATGCCGAAGACGGCCTGGAATGACCACCTCAAAGTTAGACTCAATACTGACGTGAATTTTAGGTCGTACCGCAGCGAAGGATGCAGGCAGGAAGAACATTGTGAGATACGATATCTGCTTCATAGCTGCACTGTCTCTGACCGCGGCTTCCGTCAGCTTCTGCATCGTTCGGCTGTCCTCGAGTGCAACACTACTGAACGCCTAGGATTCCATGAGTGCGGGTGGCGCGCGATCAACGAGAAGGCATACCAAATTCATCACGTTCTTGAGCCGCCTGTCTTGCATGTTCCGGCTTTGCTCCAAGCGCGCTATCTTTTGGCAAGGTAAGTCCTTTGTTAACTTACCTCTCGGTGTTAACTTACCTCATCCTTCAGGTTCTTCGACTCGCGGTGCATCAGCTCTTTCGCCCGGGTCAAAGTCTCCGGAGGGATACCCGGTGTGTGCTCGAGCAGAGGGTTTGGCGTTTCTTCGAGGAACACGACGGTTTTGCGGAAGTCCTCGAGCACGGAGGCGTAGTGCAGCAAATGCGCGCGGATAACATGCAGCTGCTGAGTGAGCGTTTTGTCAGTATTGTCCATCACACGGGATTCCTATACTCGTTCAGCGAAGAATACATACACTCGAAGGCGAGAACGTACGAGCCAGCAAATGTGCGTGTATAATGCCTCGAGCGACTCGTCGAACGCGTATAGCGGGTACCACAACAGCGCAAGCAGTACGAATGTCGGGTCCAGCGCCATTGTTGTGTCGAAGATCTTGTGCCAGTAGACGGAATGCCCAGCGGCTAGGAGACGCGTTCGGAGCGTATGAGCAGTCGTGGTACGGTGAGTATGTGGCGCGTGGTAGCTTATTACGGTGCTCATGTCGGGCGAGCGAATCATGTGGACGGCTAGGATGTCGGGGAGTAGAATGCGGTTGCCTGAATAGCATAAGCAAAAGTGTGAGAGGGGGAAATTAAACATACTGGAACTCAACCCCAAGGGTGCCTGGGTGTCGATAACCTGGTCGGCCGAGTGTAAAGTGGGTGATAATGTGGGGGCGTAGGTTGAGGTAGGACTCGGCGGCTCCGTGGTGGGGTTCCGCATGGAACGAAGGAACGGGAGGGTTATAGTGATGTGGTCTCCTTCTCCTACAGCCTCAGACTGGTATCGCGCTGGTATCCAGTTGATTGAGGACGAGAAGAAGAAAGGTTCGATGTTAAATGCGGTCCCTAGCATCCTTTGAAGTGGAAATCAGGTCTGCGACGAGCAAGTATAGTGATCTTACTCACTGAAGCACCGGACCGTTCAAGTTGTCCACGAACATTGCGCGGAGCCGAACATCCTTATCCGCCTCCTCTTTGGTTTGCAGTCGCTCCCACACGCTATTCCTATTCTCCTCGGCGACGGTATAGTCTTCGCCGGCCTTGAAATGCGCGTCTCGGGAGATATCCACCGTGTAAACTGTACACGGTTCGCGCGAAGCGCGATTCACTATGCGGCTAATCCCGCTTTTCGTCTGCTGGGTCAGAGTCCAGTTCGGGAAGAGATTTTGTGGATACTGGAAGCAGTTAGTGCAGCCAAGAGGGCGAAGGAACGTGCGCGCCTTGGTCCAATCTCTCATCAACTCCGCTGAACGAGGCTGGGGCCGTTCCAGTTGCGCCAAGTCGACCTTGGAATGTGAGATTGAAGACAGGAAACAATAGCAGTGCACGCACGGTGGCATCCAAGTCGAGGAACGGCCAAGGGCCCGAAGGAGCGCCATGGCGATGGGATGGTTGCGGAATACGCGGGGGCAGCTCTCGCGTAGTGCGATATAGCTCGGGAGGGTATTCCATGGTTGCAGCGAAGCCTTCATGGGGACGCAAGAAATAGTTCCACGCTTCCGACATTCGAGGAACGCCACCTCTTCAGCGCTCCAAAAGGACGCCGAACGCCGCAGTAAGAAAGATAGACGCCTAGTGGGAAGAGCTGTTGAATGGGCTGCTAAATGCACAGCAGTTGGTCTCCCGACGTGTCGAGAATCTTTCGAGATGAGCTCGTGTATGCTTAGCAGGTGTCTCCGAGCTCTGGTGCACCGCACAGATGGAAGGGGAAGCCAAGCCGAAACGCAGTGCTCGACAGGTTCTGATGAGCGCTCTCCCCTGGGTCTCCAACGCCCTATATTCAGCTGACCCGCCGCGGCGTCGACGAATGGGTCAGCTGGAGGTCATCGATGGCTTTCTGAGAGAGTTTGGAGCTCGGTGGGCGCTGTCGGAACAGAACCCACTTCGGAATCTCGGACCGCTGATTGGGCGCCGCGGCGCGCTGAATTTCATCTTGGACAGAACGTCCATGTAGCGGACGTATAAGACCCCCCGCCACGCACGCAACAGCTTCTGGCGACTACCATGGCCCACATCTCCGCCTCGTCTATCGCTACGCTTGTCATTTTTGTCCTCTCCATCGCCGCGGTCATCCATCCCCTCAAGTTCGTCTTCCCGCTCCCGCATTTCGGGCGCCGACGCGTCTCTTTGAATCTCACAACTGCTCCAATCATCGCCATTGCCATTCTATGGGCTGCGCAGTGTCTGGGACCCACACAGGTGTGTGGCGCGCTTGGCTAGACAAGCTCAAGGGAACTAATGCGGCTTGTAGATTCGGAATGGCATAGTTGGGACCGACGGAGTCAAGCCGTACAACATTCTCATCCTATTTTTTTCGCTCGCATACATGGCCATTACGTTGGACATTACCGGCGTACTGCAGGCTGCGGCGTTCTGGGTCAGCAACAAGGGTGCGTGGCGCCAAAAGCTGTAGAACTATTAATGAACACATCCCGAGGCGGCTCCAACGGCTGGAAGCTGTACCTCTATTTCTATCTTCTGCTCACCAGTCTGAGCATCTTCATTGGCAACGACCCGATCATCCTTTCTGGGACGGCGTTCTTGGTGTATTACACCAAGGTCTCCGAACTCAACGTAGGCGATCCCGACTTGTTAATTTTGGACCTGACGTTGCTTCAGCCCATCTCATGGTTAATATCAGAATTCGCGGCCGCCAATACCGCCAGTATGGTGCTGTACGTCCAAGCGTTATCCCTTCGTTCGTGTTCTTACGTGGGACAGGTTCGTTGGGAACCCAACCAATGTAAGGGCCCGAAAGTTGCCCTCTGCGCGTCGTATTGAATCCAAAAACAGGTAGTCATCTGCGAGGGATTTAGCCTCAACAACGCGGGCTACACCCTATACCTCATCTTCCCCTTCCTCGCGTGCAACGTCGCGTGTTTCGGGGCCCTCGCCTTCCAATTCCGAAACCAGAAATACATCCCGCGCAAACTCCAAACCTCGGGCGATCTGGACGTGCGCGCGGTCCTACTGGACCCACAAAGCGCCCGGGTCGGCAGCGCCCTGCTCGGCCTTTGCTTGGTTGTCATCATCATTGTCAGCTTCTTCCATGTCGACGTATGGAAGATTAGCTTGCCGTTCGCGGTAGCTAAGCTCATTTACGACCTTGCATGGGACCACTATCGGTTCGTGCACAAGATACCGATGCTGGGCCGCGACCCTCGACGACGCTCAACCGAAAATATCCCTGCGGCAAATGTACAAGACGATGTCGTTCTGCAGGCGCTGAAGCGACGCACAACGACGATAGATAATGTCGCTCCCCAACATACTCCCAACGAGGTGACCGTCTTGTCGGCCAGCCCCATCCCACGAACGCCTTCTCCAGCTACCCCACGCACACCTTCTCCAGCCACCCCACAAATACTAGACGAGAAGCCGTTGAGCTTGCGCATCGCGAACAAGCGAGCCAGCCTCGCAGCGCACTACCCCACGTTCTTCACGGCTCTTCCGCGGCTTCCTTTTGCGCTCGTGCCGTTTGCCTTTTCGCAATTCATCCTCATCGAGGCGCTTTCTCACCAAGGATGGATCGACGTCTTCGCATCGTGGCTGAGGCACGCGACGCATAGCGATCCTTCAAGCCCATATCTTTCCATTTGGATTATCGGGCTTCTTGGTATCGTGCTGTGCAACCTTTCGGGCACGAATATCGGCGCTACGATGTACGTCCTCCCAACTCTTTCGTCGGATCGTCTAATGCCGCATACCAGCTTGTTAACCAAGGTCGTTCGCGCGGCTCAACTGCCCTCACATACGGAACGCGCCGCGGCCATTGCACTCGCAGTAGCCAGCAACATCGGCGCTGTGAGCTTCACATTCAGCGCCAGCCTCGCAGGGCTGCTATGGCAGGCGATCCTCAAACAAAAAGGCATCATCATCCTGCAGCGCAAGTTTGCGTACTGGAATGCATTACCGGTGCTGGCGATGGGGTTGGCGGGGCTTGGAGTTGTGTGTGCTGAGATGGCGATAATAAAACAGTAGTCTAGATCAAGCGCGTTTTGAGAATCACGTGTTCTTCATTGGCTCGCTTCGCGCGTCGGGCGTGTGGCTCGGCCCGATGCTGTCTCCGCTCCCTTCATGGACAGTATTCAAAGGCATGCTCGTGCTATCCACGGTCCTCGTCTCCTGCTGACCTAGCCAGAGCCTTCCGCTGCGAGCAGCGACCCGCCGTCTGAGGACGGCGACGACGAGGAGAGCGACCTCGACACGCCTCATCATGGCAGCGTCGGTCCCCGTCCACTCAAGCGGAAGAAGGCCTCGTCGCCTACAGGACCGAGGAAGCGGAGAAACTTAGGGCCGACGCATGGTGAGCTTACTCGTGTGGGTGCGTATGAGGACACAATGCTCACCGAGCTTGCAGTCAACGGCAACGCGTCTACAGCACGGATTCCCCCATCGCGAACAGCGGGATCGAACCACAAGGAGGCTTTTGCCAATGGAACGACGCGCAATTCGTCCAACGCTCTTGCGTCGACGTCGTCGAACCGCCCCAAGGTGCTGCAGCCTATAAAGCGGACGAACAAAGAGAAGTCGCGCCAACGCACGGGGCTCACGCCCGAGTCTGAGTCGGAGAACGTTGCAGCCGTCCCTGGCCCTGCACCCTCTGCGTCTGCGCCGCCGCCGCAACGCATTCCATTCAGCCGCGAGGCATTAGAGCGTCAGTTCTACAAGGGTCTGAACGGCCAAGCGAATGGGTTGAAGAGTCCCGCGGCCACTGCACCGGTGAACGGCAAGGGCAAAGGCAAAGGTGCGTCGAACAACCAGTTTCACATTGTTCAAGATACTGAACGAAACACAGCGGTCGCTCTGGACTTTATCGACCTTGTGTCCGACGAGGAGCCTGCGCCGCCTCCACGACCAAAGAACAAGAACCCTGCACCTGCAGACGCAGAGGTCATCGATATCTCCAGCGACTCCGACGATGCTCCTCCCCCACCTTCTCGAAAGCCACGCGCTGCGACCCTCAAACGAATATCTCCCACAAACACGACGGCACCAATCATTTTGGATTCAACGCCGTCTCCACCTCCCGAGATCGAATTCGGCGCCAGCCCCGAGGCCCACTCCACACCGCGACCGTTCACGTTCGAACCGAATGGGCTGCTCGGTGGCCCTGCTGATGGTTCTCCCAAACCGAACGGTGTGCATTTGCCCGTTTTCGAGCCCCCGAGTCCACCGCCAGCAGAGTCTGTCTCCAGACCGCCTTCTCCATCGTTCCCTCTTCAAGAGGAACCTCCAGAATTAGGCGATGTGGTACCGTCGCCGGTCGAGGAGGAGGACCCCGAACCGATTTTTGTTTCCCGAGCTCCTTCTCCAGACGTAATCTCTTCTCCGCCTCCTCCGCCACCACCTCCACCTCCGCCGCCGCCCCGTCCACCATTACTCGATCTTCGTCTATTCACCGCCGACAGACGTCGCGCGTCCGGAAGGACAGCGAAAGCAGCGCGGACGAGATCACCGTCTCCAGAGTTCTTCGATCTTCCTTCTCCGACCAACGAAATTCCCGTCGACGCGCCTTCACTCAGATCACGTGATCGAAGTCCTGGCGCTACTACGGCGGACAACTTGAACATCGTCGATCTCTCCCTTGTGGACGACTCGCCGCCTCCGAGCCCGCAGATGCCGCTGACGGAACCCGGGAAAGTGCGTCAGGAACGGTTCCTCAAGAGACTGGGAGCTGCGAAGCGGAAGAAGGAACGGGGGTTAGAGCGTTCAATGTCTCCGGTGGAGTTCGAGGACGAGATTTCGGCCAGGAGTCAAGGGCTTCAGCGGTACATGGAGAGGCTGCGCGGAGCGAAGGCGAGCAAGAAAGCCGTCAACGAGCCAGAGCCAGAGCCGGAGCTCGAGCCACCAGAGCCAGGTACCGTGTCCGCTTTCCCGTATTCGAACTTCCTAAAACACACTCAGAACCCATTCCACAACCACTCGACCCAAGGACTGTTTCTCGCGATACCGCACTTGCCTGGGAGCACTACGGCAAAAAGATAGACGAGCAGCGGACCGCCAAGATCCACAAAGCGTACAAGGAGCGCATCATGGCGCGCCATCGGCCACATAATAACACTCTAGGCACCGGCAACGACGAAGGCTCGATACCGCCCGAGCTCAGTCCCGCAATGGCGGCGATGCAGCTCGACATCGGAGCCGACGACGAAATGCCTGACACAGAGGTGGTGGTTCCGGAAGCCGATGCGGCCCCGCCGACGGTGGATAACGCCGTGCCGACCAGCTCAGGTACGCCGTATAAGGAAGAAGTTGTTGGGGTGTTGACCACGATGCTAGGGATGGACCCAGGCCGGCGCAGTTATGACGATGTGACCCCGTACTATCTCGAGTACGTCGACGTTGACCAGCCACAGCCGCCACCTGCTCCGCCGCCTCCTCACCCTCTACCTGTCCCGCCGCCTGTCGCCCCAGTCCTGAATCACGTGCAGCCCGAGCTGGTCAATGGTGATGTGGAAGACAACGATTCCGTCGCATCCAAAGACAGTATCGATAGATTCTTGGTATGCTCCGTATCCTTGTCTCTCTTTTCATGCGCTGATAATTTGCCCAGCAAACCGACAGCGAGGACGAATCTATCCGCGCCGGGTCGCCTTTCGCTCGACCGTTATCCCGCTCCTCCGATGCATCATCACACGATATCTCGTGGGACGCCGAAGACAAGTCGCGTTCGGCTTCGCCAGAGCCCATACGACGCGCTCGAACACAGCGAAAACGCCCCGTCGCACCCTCATCCGATGACGATGGCTCAGAGGACGAAGTCGGCCTGGACGAAGCACCACCGCCGCGCTATCCAGTACTCTACTGGGAAGACTTCCGCAAAGACGCGCGCAACTTCAACCACCCGGTGTACTACGCCAAAGACCTCCCAACCACAATGCACGACTACATCAACTCCTACCCCGCCAGCTTCCGCGAGAGCCCCGCGACGCGCCCGATGTTCGAGGCGATGATCCGGGACAACACGTCCGAGGACGAACCCGAGGCGCCGCTGATCAAGATCGAGAACCTCGTCGACGCGGAGCCGACGCCGCTTTGGGAGTTTTACTACACCAATCGGATGTGGCTGGACTCGAACATCGAGGCGTCGGATATGTCGCAGCTGGTGGGGTGTGATTGTGTCGGAGGGTGCAACCCCGCGTCCAAGACGTGCAGCTGCTTGAAACGCCAGCAGAAGCATACGAATGGTTACCATGAAGAGGGATTCCAGTATGATGCCAGCGGCAAGATTCAAGCACACGGTGTCCCCATCTTTGAGTGCAATGCGCATTGCTCGTGCGACGACGACTGCAGAAACAGAGTATGTAATCACTGGTCACGTGATCGTCTTACTTATGCTCGCCACAGGTTGTGCAGAAAGGCCGCAAGGTCGACGTCGTCATCCGCAAGACCCTCCAAAAGGGCTGGGGTATGTATCCGTGCACTCTACCTTCATTCTCTAATCTCAAGTCTAGGCGTCTTTGCCAAAGCCAAGATCCCGAAAAACACATTCATCGGGATCTACTCGGGCGAATTCATCCGCGAACGAGAGTGTGAGCGGCGTGGACAGTGCGTCGTTGCATTTACGTTTCCCCTCACTGCGGCTGACAACAGAGCATCGCAGAACATACGACGAGCTCGGGCGGACCTACCTACTGGACTGCGACTTTTACAACATCAAGGCCGAGTTTGGGGACATTGACTTTGGCGTCGATGCGTTTCATGTCGGGAATGTACGTTCGCGGGTTTTTCTTCTCCCGTGTAGTTATGCCCGGTGTTGACGAAGTTGCATGCAGTTTACGCGCTTTTTCGTACGTTTCGCCAACCTCCCGGAGCACTGACTGACTCTTTGTTTGCGCATGCCAGAACCACTCCTGCGACCCCAACTGCCTCGTCTGCCCGTGCTACATCAACGAACCGGACGAGCGGCGGCCGCTCATCACGTTCTTTGCTCGACGGGACATTGCTGCAGAAGAGGAGATTTGCTTCTCCTACTCGGGCAAGGTGCGCTTGCTTGCTTCGGCTGGTCCATGCGTAGCCTCTTTGCTCATTTTTTTTCTGCTCGCAAGATTCCTGGCGAAGACGATGATGACCCAGCCGCCAAGAGCTCGAGCGATTCTGGGGACGACGACGACGAGCACGGCCACAAGCAGAAGAATAACTGTTACTGTGGCGCGCCAAATTGTACTGGTACGCGTTATTGGTTTCCTTCCTGCTCGACTGTTTTGCTGATACACCGTAGGGAAAATGTTCAACGACTAAACCGATCTTGTAGCTTACATCGTCTTGTGTATATTATACAGTGCTGTAGAGAACAATGGGGGGAGGAGAGCGAGGGGGAGGTACAGTACTCTAATCGAGTTCAATAACTTCGTCCGATGCAGCAGCAGGTCGTCGCGAACTACTACTGCCACTGGTCGCCGCCCCGACACGTCTCTTGTTGCTCCGGCTTCCGCTAGCCACAGGCTGCTGCTGCTCGTCGTCCGACGCCAAGTCGATGGTCGCCGCCGCATTGTCGCGTTTACGCTTCTTGCCCGCGGAGCGCGACTTGGCTTCGTCATCGGAATCTTCGATGACTATAGGCGAGGTCTGGGTTTGAGAACTCGGCCCGGCGCGGTTGGGTCGAGCTTGTTGTGCTTGTGCTTGTGCTTGCCGCGCTGCTGGCGCGCCGCGTTTAGGTGCCGGCGCAGCAACGGGAGCGGGCGTCGTCGCTTTCGGCCGAGCGAACTGCTCCGTCCACATCCGCGCGGTAGAGTCGTGCAGTTTGCGATTGCGCGTGTACTGCGTGGCAATCGATGGAACCAACGGGTCCTCTGCGCAAAAAGACATGAGCGTGAATGCATGCATGCACGGAAACCTGTTACAGCGAACGCACTGGGATTGGGATCCGTGAGAAGAGACGAAAGCGATAGGATGACTTTGAACAGCGACAGCGCGGGCGACCAGTTGTTCTTGAGGATGTCGAGGCAGATGTTGCCCATGTCGCTGTTGATCTAAATTCCGGCGAGTTAGCTCGGCCGACAACACTGTTGGGTGCGGCATACATTCATGTGGTAGATGCTGTACAAAGTGCGTCAGCACACGAGTTCACAACGGAGGGAAGTAGTGCTGTACGCACCGAGTCTTGAGTGTGATTTTGGGAGCCGAGAAGGGATAGTCTTGGGGCAGCTACACGACGCTCAACGCCACATCCGAGTGAAATTTCGGAGTACTCACCTCCACCACGAAGTTGAACGTCCCGCCCTCGTATACGGAGCCGGATGGACCCGGCAAGGAACCGTGCCACAGGAAGAGGTTGTCTGTGGGGGCCAAGACGATTGGGCCCAAGTCCTCTTTCTTGACGTCCGCAATTTCGCGATGGATTCGCTTCAGAGTGGCTGGGCCAGGTGCCATTTCTGCCGGTGACTTGAGGGGAAGGGGGGGTGGGAGAGGGAGTGAGGTGAGCAGCCCGGCGCGTCGAGGTGGTCAGGACGAAGCGAGTCACGCCGGATCAGACGCGGTCACGCCCATCAATCCATGCAGACGCGTCTACCGAACCACAACAGTACCTATGTCCCTCCTGAGGCGGATCTCAGGCGGCAGCCCCTGTTCCCCTCCTCCTTCCGGCAAACCAACATGCCCAACGACCCAAATTCCGCATCTCCGCCTCTGCCTAGACGCAGCCCGCGCAAGTCGAACCCTTCGACGGCCTCCAATGCCTCGCCGTCCTCTCCCCCGAAGCGCAAGGCTCCAAACAACGGAACCACCTCGAACAAGTCCGCGAGGAGCGGTCAAAATGCATCTTCAGGATCTCGTGGCTTGCCGAGCTCGTCGTCAGAGCCATCTGAAGGGACCGACATGCAGCTAGACGACATTGTCACATTCATGCTCGACTTCTTGCCGAATCACTTCCCGGACTACTTCACTAATGGAGCGGACACAAGCGCGTGGAGTACTGGGGTGGGCGCAGCGACAGTGGATGCGCTCGTGAAGCATCAGCTGGTAAGTCTGCTCAGTTGGTTTGTGTTTCTCGACGTGCTTACCCGAATTCTCAGACTTCGGTTGCATTTACCGAAGCCGAAACCGTCCTCAAACTGTTCGTCGAGATGCCGGACCCATCGTCAGCAACGATTCCAATCTACTCGTTGCACGACGGGGAGCGACCGCGAGTCGACGGCCTTGATCTTCGAGGGAAAGGCTCCCAGCGCATCGCGAAATACCTGCAAGACGACGACTTATGGGCCGCCCGAATGAAGCAGTATGAAGAAGGACCGATGTGGCAATTGCCACTGCGCCATACGCTGCATGGGGTATGGTCCTCGTTTCGTACAATTGACGAACTAATGGCGCTCAGAACGAGTCAACAGCGCGGATAGCCGTTGACGCAAAGATCCTAGATTGTTTGCAAATGAGCCAGCAGATGATCTTCGACGAGCACGAGCTGGACGACAGTCTCCGCGCATCCTACTCCCTGTGGAAGAACAAAGCTTCGGTCGACGACAAGACGAGCTTCGCGTATCTCATCCTGCAACCCGAAATGAAGATTCCTGAGCAAGAAATCGCCAACACGGGTGTCCGACTGCATGGCACGCTGGATTATGCCGTCAAAGTCGTCTCAACGGCAGCAGGTAATGTAATTGGAGCGAGGTAGAGCGGGATATCTCACGCGTTTTAGTGTCGGAACAGCTAAACCAAGGTAACGTTCATCGCCCAGATGTTCATTCCAGCCGGACGCTGACGAACCATTTCAGGGAAAATGCTCAAGCGCAACCAGGTTTTCGGCGCTATGGAGCTCTCACGAGATTCTGTCGCCTGCATCACGACGTTCGATGACCCCAAGAGCATGCAGCAAGCCATATCCCAAGCCGCTGCCCAGCTGTGCCGCAGGTTCGGGACCGTGCCTCCCCTTGAGTACGTTTGCTGACTTCGTCGACAGTAGGTCTGGCCGAGAATCTATTGTGAACATCCTCACCGACGGTTTGCTCTGGCAATTCATCCATGTGCGACGAACGCGAGGGGGAGAAGCGCGCGACGGTGAATCCGTAAAACCGTTCACGTTCGTTTGCACGATACCGTTGGATATCGAGTTCGAGGAGCATGCGCCCATCATCTCTAAGTTGATGACTGCGGCTGTTTGTCCTACCCCGTTTATGTTTGACCGCTGGGTGCTGAAGAGTTTCTATGACAGATCCTTGGCCACCCAGACGACTTTGTCAAGCTCGCCAGCATCTGCTGATGCCGCGCAAGAAATCGTAGTACTGTAGATAAACCATGTCCACTTATGAAGGTTGACTAAGCGGGTCGCATCTCTATTCTACACAAGTCCAGCCATCGCATACAGCTCCTCCTTGTTCTCAGATCCATCCACAAGAGCCCGTAGCTGTCCATTAACGTTCTCGAGCAACTTTTTCGGTGTGTCAAACTCGACCTGCAGCAGCAGTCAGCCGTGAGAACAACAGTCTACGGAGCAACTCACCAAGTTCCCCGCGTCAAGGACCATCTGAAAGGAAGCTCAGCAGACTTGCTACCTGGGATTAGGAAAACGTTACAATTTTGTCCGCATCCATAACACTCTGCAAGCGATGTGCGATGGTGATGACCGTCGTGTCCTTCGGCAGTTCAGTGCGCAACGAAGTCTGTATCGCGTTGTCGGTCTTGTAGTCGATAGCGGAAGTCGCTGCATCAAGGTCGATACCATGCTCATGCACAACAAAGCAAAAAAACCTCGGACCTTCATCCAGAATCAAAAGCTTGCTGCCCCGAACAATAGCTCGAGCTACAGCGCAAATGAGTTTTTCGACATCAATGCTGCAAGGAAGCATACCAAGAGCGACGATTTGGCGCTGGCCAAGAGAAAGATTATCACCTCCTGCAGCGCACTCCGTGTCCAACGTCAGTTTTGCGCTCCCTTCCTCCATCTCCTCCTGCAGCGCTGCGAGTCCCGCCGAACGAAGCGCGTCGTTTAACGCGTCGTCATCGAATTGGCCGAGGATATCAATGTTCGCGCGAAGAGAGCCAGCAAACAGTTCAGGCTGTTGGATAGTCAGATTTGGCTGCAAGGCATTACACGACGTACCGCCTGAGGTATGATAGTGATGTTCGAACGGAGCGCGTCCAGGTTGAGCGACGAGGTCTCAATACCGTCGTAATAAACCTCTCCTTTAGTGAAGATACAGCGAAGAAGCGACAGAGTCAGACTGCTCTTCCCAGCCCCCGTTCGACCCACTGAAAAAACGCGTTAAAAAAGCGCACCCAACCAAGCCCGGGCCGCACCAGTCCACTCACCGACTCCAATACGCTCCCCAGAACGAATATCAAGAGACAGACCATGAAGAACATCTGAGCCATTCTCCGAATAGCGCGCCGAAAGCCCACGGACGCTAAGGTTCCCGCTCGCCGGCCAATACGCCGGCGGGACGCCGTTCTTGGTCGGCGCGGGTTCTTGCTCAATGTCGATGAACTGCTTGATGCGCTCCAAACTCGATACTCAACTTCAGCAACGGACCACGCATAGTGTCGCCAAAGAAGCGCACCTGTTGCTGTTGACCTCGAAGTTGTTGAAGAACTGCACCCAGAGGAGGGCCTCGCCCGAGAAGCCCATAGCAGTGGTGAGCGTGAAGCCGATATTGGATGCACTCTGCGTTTGGGTGCGAAGAAGATGGTAAGCCAGCGAGACAGCCTTTGGAGCAGTTATCAGTGATGGCAACAAGACGAGTGAGTGCGACTGACCAAGGCAAGATTGAGTAGGTCTTCACGTGATCAGATCATGTGACACTGATTACGTGAGCAACTCACCAATCCGAGCAGCGACCCATCGATTCAGGTTCGAGAATGTCCGCTGGATACTAGGGCCATATTCAATCAACGAATCCAGGTCAGCCCACTACCTACCGCGTCAGTCGGTCAATTTGCTCCATCGAAATCTTGATAAATGTGTTCTGCGCTCCGTACGCCCGAACGGAAGCTTCGAATCCAAGTTGAGTCGACCCAATCGTCTGCAGACTACCAGAATACACACCCAGGCCACTCATCGTCGCGCCAATGCTACAAAGGGTTGGTCAATTGGAGAGAAAACGCAGATGAGAAACGCGTACTGGGCAAGCAGAGGTGCTCTTGCATTGCTCATCTCACGCTTGACGCCCATTTGTGCTGCCATGAAAACACGCCCGCACCACGCCCCGAGAAAGCCGACCAAAACGCCAGGGCCAAAGAATACAGGAGAGAAGATGACGATTGCCAAAAGCCGGGTCAAGAGATCCACCGTGCTCCCTGCGTTACACACCCCAGTCAATCGCCACAGCAAGAAGCAAAGGGAACACACAAATGAGTTCCCAAAAATTCTCGGAAATATCGTCGTCGATGCTGCTAGTATCAGCAGTGAAGCGCGTAATAATCCGAGAGGCGGGAGTAGAGTCGAGCCAGCGGAATGTCGTCGAGAAGACGCTGTTCAGCAGCCGCGTATGGATGACTTTGGACGCCACAAAGGCACCTAATGCGAACCACATGTACGCGATGCTCTGGATCAGGTGCGATGAGAGAACCACAGCGCCTATAAGCCACAGTTCAGTTTCAAATAGCAAGGGGGTCAAAAAAATACTGACCGTAGATGGAGATATACTTCGTCGCCGGGACAGAAACGCCGTGGCCGTACTGATCGGCCCAATAGCCCAGAATCCAAGTCTGAGCTCGACCAAGCGTTCGAGTGAGCACTATGAGGAAGAGGAGGCTGCCAAAGAAGAGATAAGGGCGAGGTGAATGGGCGTCGAAGAACATCATCATTGCGCCGCGACTGACGCCGCCCAGCTCGATTTCCTCCGCAATGATCAGCTTCCCGTCGGATTTCGCGGGCTCAGGCGTCACAGGGTCAGACTCGTCGACCTTTTCATCGAATCGCTCGACAATTTCCTCGTCCTTGCTGGCTTCTTCGGCTAAAACTTTGTCGTGTGCGAGAGCGGCGCTGATGGAAGTTTCGCCACGGGCATGTCCGTCGAGACCGACAGAGACGACGAACGACGCAAGATCCTTCGTCAAGGCGATGTTGTGCGTCACCAGAATCACTGTACGGCCAGCGACAAGCGGGCCACGAAGGCACTTGCTATGGGGCACATGAGCGTGGGACACCAGATTGATTTGATGATGCTTACTCGACAACCCAGCGCGCAGTGTGCACGTCCAACGCGGCCAGTACGTCGTCGAGGAGGACGATCTCGGAAAAGGAATAGATGGCACGCGCAAGGGTGACTCGAGCACGCTGGCCTCCACTCAAAGTTCGGCCGTGTTCCCCAACCTCCGTCTGGGTGTGTATGAGACACCACTTGATGCAGAAGTAAAGGAAGACCATGCCTCGTCGCCCGCGTCAAATAGCTTGAGGTCGGGCTCCAAGCCGCACTGATACAGCACCTGTTGGTACCGCTGAGCGTCGTACGGCGCGTGGAACAATATATTGTTCTTGATGGTATCGTTGAGCACCCAACTCTCTTGAGCGGCGAATGCGACGCCTCCGGTGCGGGGAAGATTGTACCAAGACGTCGGACCGGCGCGCGTGGCATGCATCTCGCCTAACGAGCCTGTCAGTTCACCGCCACTATAGCGTCGAGAGCAGACACACCAAGTAATGCCATCAGCAGCGACGTTTTGCCCTGTTGCATGATGAGCGGATGCGACACCGGTGAAGAGCAACCCACAGAGCCGGTCGGACCAACAACCAGATTAATGGCACCGCGTTTGAAGAGAAGTTCGCCGGGTACTTTGAGGACGAAGCGCCTGCTGGGAGTCGCTGTACCATCGGCTTCACTAGGCGCATCACGGGACCAGGTGAAATGAGCATCTTGAAATCCAATGAGATCGCTCGGAGGCTCGTCCATAGCCTCGACGACAGCTTCCTTCGCGAAACTGTCCAGCAACTCCGTCTGGAGGAAATCATTAGAGCCGCATTTCGGACTAGAGCGCGAGGGAAACTCACTTGGCTGAGAAATTCGTCGACCCTGTCCAACGAGACCTTGCCGCGGGTCGTGAACCGAATACAGAAGATCGCGAATCCGATCTGCCCGAGGAGCATCTCAAAGACGGCCATTGACGAGAAGACCTTCGACGCGGACAGATCTTGCTTCATTATGAGGGTCTGCCCAAACCATCAGCACCACGGTCCGCCTCTTCGTCTCGCCCTTACACTATCCAAAATTTAGCCTTGGATCGACGTTTGTTGCAACAAAACTCACTATGTTCCTGTTACATCATGAGCAAAGGGAAACGATCCAAACGGAAAGCACGCACCATATGTCGCCAACATAATCGCAACCGGCACAAACGTGCTGTAAGCTTCTCAGCATACGCGTTCCCGAGCCGCATTCACGACCCGAACTCACTTTATGATGGATATTGTGGTGAAGAGTAATTTCTGCCACCACAGTCGCACAAGCTCTTCCGACCGCTTCTCTTCGATCTTGTGCTGCATCTGCTTCTCCCAGCCAAACATCCTGCGATGCATGAGTGATGATACAACAAAACGAGTGGCGGCGCACTTGACCATCCGCAAGACACCCAGAACTGCGCATGTTGGTGAATGGAGCAAGGGACTTATGGGAGAAGCTCACTCTCAGTGATGCTCTGAACCCTCGCGTCCGTCTTTTCGAGCGTCTTCTCTTGAAAGTTGGCAGAGATCTTGGCGGTGTATCCGGCGAGCGGGAAGGTGGCCACCATCACCCTGATTTTCATGAGACTTTCGCCAGAAGAGATTTAGAGGGCACCTACGTTAGTCCGACAAAGGCACTAGACGAAAAACATGTTCAGGGATTCTGCATGGGCCATAGCAAAAACGATGCTGACCTCCAGCCGAGAACCTGATACAAGAACACTATCGAGCCGATGACCTCGAACGGAATCAGGACGAAGAGGAACAAGAAATTGCGTGCTTCATTGATATTTCGCCTAACCGAGTCAGATACCGAACCCAACAACTTCGAGCAACACCGAAATACGCACAAATCGACGGTGACCAAGGTATTGATCCGCCCCATGAGGTTCGCCCCGGTCTTGTTGCTCCCAGTGTCGGCCTTGATTCGAATACGGAGCGCGTGGTCGAAGATGAGTTGTGTTACGATTGACGTGCTTTTGGCCAAAACGTGGTTCTATGGTCCATAAGTCGGGAATCAAGATGTCTGGCGATGAACGTACGCCGAGGAAAAGGTACCGTTGCCAGAACACCGAGTAGGTCAACGGGCCAAGAAAGAGCGTGAAGACCCAGAACCACGGCTTCATGACACGGTCGTTGTTGTCGGGGTTTTCGAGGTAACTTATTCGAGGGTCAGCAAAGATTGCGCGGAACCAGAACGGAAGGCGTACTCGAGGATACGATTTATCGAGAGCGGGGATACCAGTTTGCTGAGCGCCGCAATCCCAAGCAAGAAAGCCATCAGGATAAAGTCCCATTGGAAGAGCGACAGTAACCCGATTCCCAGATGGCGGCGTTTGCCAGACTCGAACGCATCCAAGCTCTAAAATATTCCCATCAACACCAAGTGTAGAGAACGCAAAGGAGAGGAGGTACCGGAAACGCGTGTTTCCTCAAGACCTCCGATGCATCGTAGTCGCAAAGCGGCGGAAGATCCTCGTACGGGAGATGCGAGACCCGAGATGCGAGTTTGATGATCGGGTCCAAGAAAAAGTAGAAGGCGAGGGACAGGATAGATGCAGTTTGCTCTGCATTTGCAACCGGCATTGGGTGCTTCGTAAGGAACGTTAGACTGAGTGATATGGAACGTCGAGCTTCGTAAGGCACCTTAGGATCCAGTGGGATGTATTGACGAGGCATCGCAAGGGGAATGACGCCGCCTGTGATGCATAGGACGACGATTTTGGTCCAGAGCAGACGACCTTCCCAAGCGTCCGACGGAGAAAGCTTGTAGGTTGCAAGGGGGACCACGTCGCGCAAAAGGTAGACGAGAAGTGCCGTCGCAAGGACCACGTTGAGATGGCGGGCAGCTGTTTTGCTTACACGAACGCATGCCGAAAGGGAGGCCGTCGCGAGAACAGCGGTATAGAGCTAGGAGAATGCGTCAGTGACGTTGGGAGGCCATCAGCTCGGAATTCGACTGAC
This sequence comes from Mycena chlorophos, assembly GCA_014461115.1. Taxonomy (NCBI): domain Eukaryota; kingdom Fungi; phylum Basidiomycota; class Agaricomycetes; order Agaricales; family Mycenaceae; genus Mycena; species Mycena chlorophos. The sequence continues at coordinate 297,962 of JACAZE010000011.1, forward strand.
GTAGACGAAAACCATTGCCAGCTGGACGAAGAGACCCGATCTTATAGTTTTGGAGTAAAGTGACGAGGGTTCTAGGTATTGTTGGCTAGCGATGGTCGCTGCGAACGACAGTCCCGCCTTTGCGAGAACGAACAACGAATTGGCGTCCTCGTCATCGAGCAAAACCGCGGCACAAGACAGGGCCACCAAGAGCAGGCATCCGATCAGTCGTGCAAGCTTGAACACGAATATGGCGCCGCCACCGTGTTTCTCGGCATGGTCGAGGATAGAAGCTCCGAAATGAGGATGACGATCGCGAGTCCCAGACGCCTCAGTTTCCACGTATTTCAAGTAAGACGCGCGCAGTTTGACCACGGCGTTCGAGGTCCATAAGAAGCTGGAGAGTAAGAGCAGGCAGGAGCCAGCAGCCGCATAAATGGGTAGAAGGAGTGTGTCGCTGGCGGGCGAAAACCAGCTGAAACGCGTCAATACGCAGAACGAGCGGAAACGGGTGGACAGTACCTTGCGTTGGCAGACATGGTGAGTGAGCTGGACGGCGTCGGCCAGCGGGCTTTAAGCTTCAAGGCGCCCACAAGCTGTAAGACGGCGTCGGGAGGAAGGCGGGCAGCTGTCAAACGGCTCACAGTTGATCCTGATTTGAGTGAATTGTGGGCACAGCAACCCGCTGAATTGCGGACCAGCTGCTGTGGATGGCTGTAGGTTGCATACACGCGAGCCTTCCACTGCCACCCAACGTGGTTTGTTGAAGAGAAGAAGCAGACGCGAAACGTCACAGCACGGGCGTTGATTGCATCAATTGATCATTGATGCGCTTAGACCTCAAAGCCACGTGGATTTCAAGCGCCTGTTCCAAGCGTCCATGCATAAAACGTGCTGTGGCCATGGGTCACCGCCGCACCCATCCAAATGTTCTCTCAGCAAGTCTTGCACAAGCGCCGTAAGGTCGACCATGTCTGGGAGGACGCCGACATGCCTCCAGTGTCTCCAGAGGCCTTGAATCTGTTCACCGCAGTGCCGAGTGGCGAGGCTGCCAACTCCGCTTGGGCCCCTTTCTCCCAATCACAGCCCACTTCCACTTGGGACGCAGAATACTATGGTCAGTGCTCTCTTTGGCCACGGAACTTCATTCTCAACTATCACTAGATGCGCTCGAGACGAATTCTGTCTCCGCTCTACCCTCCATCTTCGACCTGGCTCAACTACCTGCGATCCAAGCTCGCGAGCCGCCCGTCGCACGGTCTCCATACACCATCCCCAGGGTCCCTCTCCCGGACTCTGCTTGGCTCGTAGAGGTCCTGCACAGCCAATGCGCGACCCATCTCGAAGGGCACATCCACCGACCAGTCCCTACGGTCACCCCAAACCCCGCACCGTCCCCTGCCGTTGCGCTTTACGGACTCCCCACCATCCAGCGGTTTTACAAGCGGACTCATCCGCGTGTCTCGAGAGCCGCCGGATTCGTCTTCCCTTCGACGCGTCTCAAACGCGTTGCGTCGGACCCACACGGCACCACGGCCGAAGAAGCTGCTTGGATAGCGCGTCTTGTACGCCTTTCCCTTCGTTTCTCGTGATACGAAAGCTCATGCGATGCGTACAGCACCTAGAGGAACGCTCACATACCCACCGCCGCAACATCTCTCTCGATCCCAATCCCCATAAACCTCAACGCGCCGCCAAGAGGGACACTGGGTCCAAACCCAGCCAGTCCACCAACACCCAAACATCGGTCCCGCGGGCTCTCGCTCCACCCCCTCGTCGGGCCCTTTCGACGAGGAATATTCAGATGTCGGTGAGCAGCGAAACCGCACACAAATCTGAGACGTCCGTGGACCCAAACCTCAACGAACCACCCGCCTGGATCCTCCCGCTCGTGCGCATCTTGCTCGGCATCTACTTTTTCTTCCTCCCCGAGACAGCGACGTACGACGCTACAGGCAACATCGCCGTCCCGACCGCGATAACTCTGCTCATTCGGTCGCTGCTTTTAATACACGGTCTAGCTAAAATCGTGATTCCCCTTTGGGTTCTTGTCCGTCTGTTCTCCCTTTTCTTCGTTGTTGCACCGCGTTTCCTGATCTCTACGTTCACTGTTTTTCACTTCTTCGTCTTCTTGTTTTCCGGATAGTTGTACTTGTACTTTCCTCCTCAGTCGCCAGTGGCTCATGTAAATGCAAGATGCTCGTATTCTATTGGAGTCAAAAAATGCTGGAAAATGCGTGTTCCTTCTATAGGTTCCCGGCGCAACACTCCATTCAAGCCTTCATCTCGTCCCCTTGCTTCTCCTCATTCACATACGAAACCCTCTTCTCCTTCTCGTCCAACCCCGCCGTCCAGCCCGTCACAACCCACCCCGGCTTTCCCTCAAACGTCTTCTTCTCGCCACTAATCGCCGTATCCGTCGCGTTATTCAACGCCAGCTTGTCGAGGTCATTGGTCGTCGAAGGCAGCGTCGGGAAACGCGGCTTGGGCTTCGGCCGCGTTTGCACGTAGGTGTAGTACACCGTCCCGGCAGTGATGGTGCTGATAGACCAGACGCGCGAGCCCGTCATGATGTCGCCAAAGATCCACATCCCGAGCAGCGTTTGGATGACGCCTTTCGCAGCCTGCACGAAGACCGGATCAGCGACGAACACACAGCGCAACGAAAAAAAACTCGCCGAAGAGAACATGTGCGTAATTGGGCTCGTCACCTTGATCGACAACGAGTTGGAGATGTTGAGCAGGAACCCAAACACGCCGGTCACCAGCGAGCCCACGATGAACGGACGCCACTGCATCTTCGGGTCGTGATACTTGGCATGCAGCGTGGCAATTTCGCCCGTGAGCGACATGCACAAGAACAACGCAATCATCATGAAGAGGTTGCCCCAATACGACAACGTGATGACCGACTGCTCGACGTGGCCCAAGGCGCGTTTCTTGAGGACGGCATGGACCGAGAGCACAAAGGAGGAGATGGTGCCGTAGATTAGACCCATGGCAGACTCGTGTGTGATGCGGCCGTCGGCGGAGGCCATAACCTTGTGCGTGAACGACGGGACGCTGCCGATGACGAAGCCCACTGTAACGATGACCGCAGCGAAGAGAATTTCTCGTCCCGGACGGGCTTTGAGCTGGAGTGCAGATAGGGCGATGGTGAATGGGAGGAGAAGGCCGCGCGCGATCTGTGGAAAGGCATTGGTTCGAGACAGAATGGTCCACCTCAAGAATGAAACTCGCCTGGAAGAAGGCAGCGTCGACGCCAGCGAGGCAGAGCGTGTTGAAGACGAGACCGACGAGACCAACGGTCAGGTACGACAGCAGGTTACGTGCGACCACCCAGTTGAGCATCGGGAGTTTGAATTCGGGTACATGCGCCGCGAAGCGGGTCTGGTTGAGATACGCGAGCAGGCGGAGTAGGAGGACGGCGACGGTGACTTGCACCCACTGTGGCCAAATGAACGTTTAGTCGCTCTGGCGAGTAGATTGCACGCACAAGGAAGGTAAGAGGTAGATCTGGAGTGTGGTTCAAGACTGCCTTATTCACAAACACCATCTGCGCGAGGATACATAAGTAAGGCCAAATGGACGCGAAGAGAATTGGGCACGCACAACAAGAGCCGCGCTGATATAAAACGATACGACGCCGAACACCTCCAGCTCACTCGACTCGGGCTGGCGAGGCTGCATTCTAGTAGTTGTGGTGGAGGACAAGTTGGAGGCCGGAAGACAGACGCTTCCGAGTCGCGCCAAACCCCTGAGGCGGCTACAAAGGGGTTCATTTTATCAAACCACCAAGGCGCGAGCCGCGTGAGGCTCTCGAGTGTAGAGTCTAGACGCGTTGGCTGTTGCTTCGTCGCTCTCCCGATTTTGTTGGCCTCGTCCTCCCAAGAACACTGCGCATAATTTGCCAATTAGCCCTTGAAAGAAGCTCCATCTTTGCCTGGTCCATCGTGGGCACCTAAATTGTGTGCCATTGTTGGCTGGCGCAGGAACGAGACGAGCGTCAGAAGCAAGAGCAAGTTTGAGTGTTGATGGCGACGGTGATGCTCGTTTGCACTTTTTGCTCTTGACCGTCATATCCTCGAAGTGCTTTGACTTTCGGGCCCACTTCTTCGGCGACGCAGGGAGAAACTTTTCAAGTTGCAACGGACCACGACAGGACCAGAACCGAATAGCGACCCATAGTATCCTGGCTCTTATTATCCAGGGCCCTGAACCATGCGTGCCCACTGCCACAGCAAGCCAACCAGAAGTCAGAAACTGTCATGCAGATAGCGCGGGCCACGTCCGTCCGCATCCGTCGAGGTATTTAAGGCCAGCCGACGTAAAGCTGTAAAGACACCTGCCCTTTCTCTCTCACAGCTCTGCATCTGGATGGGTATGTACCTCACCACTGGATCTTCTTCCGGCAACTAACACGGTCTTTCAATGCAGTACGCCGACTCCTGCTCCTTCTCTTCCCTCTTGCGACTGTGGTGTCAGCGGTCAACTTCGAGACCTGTTTGCAAGAAGTTAGGAATGGTAGTTGGGGGCTGGTCGGCGGGACGGATAATCACGGAAACCCCGTCCCGGTCTCGGAGGCGACGGCCGTGACCTACGAGCTTTGCCAGGTCGCTTGCGGGACAGGGCAAGAGCCATTCTCATGGAATAACTTCAGCCAGCAATTCAGGTGTGTGCCGTTCATGGTCTCAATATCACTCTCATCTCGTCCGTAGTGCCTGGCTGCTGCCTTACTTGGCCCTGATGAGCCAGCTTCCGTTTGGCGCCAAGACGCGTATTGACAACCTCATATCAATACTGCTTGCCGTCGGCTCCCCCACACTCGCGGCCTATTCGCTCGCACTCACAGTGCTCAATGACCACCATATCGCGCAACGATTCTCGCACCTCAGCTACCCCAACGTCGCGAACGCGATCCGCATCCTGAGTTCACTTCAGCAGTCGGCATTCCGCGTGGTCACCGATGAGACGCTGCTTGCGTCCCTTATCGTGCTGCCTGAGAATGATGAATGGTGGGCTGAGCTCGTAGAGTGGCTCAACTACACGCAGTCATGGTGGGCAATCTACCCGGGAGCCCGGCTGTTACTAACCGCTGTGTAGGTCCATCTCCGCCGTGGCGTCGATTTTATGGGTGATAATCGCCTACGTGTTCACCGTCGTCGATTCTTTCACTTGTAAGGTACTCATTGCGTCGCGAAAGCATCGCTTACCCCGTTCCAGCTGTTGTAACAACGTATTCCGAACTCAACTCGAACGGGCAAGCCGTCGGCTCGATCTTCCTCTGGTTACTCCCGGTCGTCATCGGCTGGCTTCAAATCAGCCCCAAATGTGACTTTGAGCGCGTCAACGCAGCCGTAGAACGAGCCAACAAGATTGCCTTCGTCGCCACACACGACGGCGAACCCGTCCATGCCTCGCACGTGTCCACCAAACGCGCCATCTCCCTCCGGCGTGGGTCAGGCATTGTCCACAGCGACGAGAACCACACTGCACCGATATACAACTATGCGCGGTTCCTCCCTTGGAGCATGGCCGTCGAGACGGTGTATGTTGCCTTCCGCGAAGCGTCCGAACGCTCCGCCAACTACCGGCCCGTTAACTCGGAGCAGGACTGGCAGAAGGGCGACCGGACAGTCCGCATCCGACCAGAAAACCGGAAAGGCTCTTTCGAGCAGGTCGGCGCCTATGTCCAATTCCGGTCTTCGGAAATTGAGCCGCCACGACGCAGTCGTTGGGGACCGGGCATCATTTCGCGGTTCCTGGTCGCGTCGTGCCTGGCTCTGGCTCTTACGTGGGGGACGATTGGAGCGGCAGTACTGGTTGCGTTCTACACACCTACCAAAGGCCTTGCGTGCCGTTCTGGATCTTACTTGATATACGGCGTCGTCTCCACCCTCATTTGGATCCTGCTCGTCCTCTCCAGTACCCTCGCGCATTATGCGTCCCTCGTTCCAACGTTCAAAGACCGGTACCAACACACCAAGACCACGCGTCTCGCCGGAATCACCTCCGTCATCATGCGCCGCACCGCCAAGACCCTCGCAGCGCTCAACTTCATCTGGGTGCTCCTTGCGTGCCTATTCCAGTTCAGCAGCTTCTACGACCGGTGCTGGTGCAACTCCTCCGTCTTCTACTGGCGAGAGCACGCGTACAACGTCATCCTGGTCACTGCAGCGGACGTCGCGGCGCTCAACATTCCTTGGGTCCTGGGTGTCGCCTTGGCTTGTGGATGTGCGACTGTGTTTTTGGCCTTTGTAAATGTGTTTATTCACCCCGTTTTGCCTGAGTCGTAGTTTATGTTAGTTACTCCCTGGCTGTATTCTGTCCTTGTTAAATAGCGTAACCTGTTGTATCTCAAAGTGTACTACTATTGCTCGAGTGGTCCTTCCCGATTTGGATCAACAGTCACATGATCATATAATCTGTTATTTCAAGAACCAGCATCTAAAGACGCGTCTACGCCTGGTCTCCCTTTGCCATATGCTCTTCTGCCGCTGCCTTCATCGTTCCCACCGCATGAATCATCCCGAACGCCAACGTATGGAAACTCGACGTCACGGCAAGCACTCGGAAGCCTTGGTCGATGCGCATACGGACCAGCTCTGGGCTCTGCGCCAAACCAACGAGCGGAAGGCCATTTTTCTTAGCTACGGCGCTGGCCTTGTTTATGGCAGCCACGAATTCAGGCTCGCTGCCGTCCATGGCGAGCGGGAGGTTCATGTCGAGGCGAAGGTCGCCAGCTGCCCGGGCCGAGTGAGGACGGGTCAGAAATCTCTATTCGCTGAGGAATAACAGACTACTTGCCACCAATCATGAGCGCCGTGATCTCCTTCATACCAGCTATCTCCTCGAGGTTCGCGATGCCGAAGCGCGATTCGACTTGCGGAATAATCGCGACGTGTTCGTTGGCGACTGAGAAGGCAGTCTTGCCCTCAGGTGCTGTGTCTGTGATGCCGGGGATCTGTTTTGCGGTCAGCGTCGTATCTGAAAGGAAACGAAACCAAGCGCACAAATGTGAACGGCGGGAAGGAACGATGTCCAATCGGTCTACATTGGTCAGTTTCCTTCTTCAATCGTCGGGGGTTGGGGCTCACGGGAAGCGGCAGGCGTTGATGACTTCGTGGACCTCCTCCACCGTCTCGATGTGCGGGACGATGATACCACCAGCTCCGGCATCGAGGCACCACGCCTGTGTATCTCCTTCAGCTCGTCCAACAAAGACTTGAACGCCAACCCACCATGTAGTCGAACGACGTCTTGCTCGGCACTCGCACTACCGGAATCATCTTGCCTCCACTCTCGTGGATGATAATCTGGATACACTCGACCAGCAGAGTCGTGTCCCAAGCAACGTGCTCCGCGTCCTACACGCCAAATCATCAACATCCGACCGACTCCAACATAAGAACCGGAGACAACGCACAATCCAGCACCAATCCGCCCCGCTCACAGCGACGATCTTCGCAACATGGCGGCTCGGCGTGCTCAGCGACGAGCCAATGACGACCCGCCCGGAGCGGAAGAGCTTCTGCGCGTTCGACGGCTGCTGGAGCGTCAGTGCGCGGTATGATTCCTGGATATTCGCGTCGACGGTGAAGCGCGGCTGGCTATCGTTGGTGTTTGCGTGTCCCTGCATGGCAGTTGAGGGTCCTTTCGATGAAGACAACAGTAGCGCTACAGCGGTCTTTTATACCATTCGCGAGCGCGTTGAGCGCAGCTAGCTTGTAATTCCAATTTAGGAGGAATCTAAAATTAAGCACCCGAAGGTGCACAGCAGGAAGGCGTAGAACAAAGCAGAACCCGAAAATATACTTCGAAACCCACGAAGACCTCTCGAGTGCGGATCTGCACGAAACGCACTCGGGATACCGCCCACATATTCGCTCGGAGGCGTGCCCGGACCACGCAGAGTTCGACTGCGAGCGCTTTCATGACACAGTTTCCGGCAATCATCGTAGGTGGAATGCTCAAGTATGAAAGGCGTCGCGGTCGGGAACGGGAGACCCTCACCGGAGAAAAAAACACCGAAAGAAGGGCGCACGCGAGCAGGCCGCACCAATCGTGCATCTGGAGCAAAAATACATGCGGTTGAATAAATGAGTAACACAACTACACTGGGTACAAGTGCTACAACCCATACGCAGGCGGCGGGCTCAGCATCGGGTCTGGCGTACTGGGCAACGGCTCTGGTGGGCCACCAGGATAGGCGGGGACGGTGCTCCCCGTGTAGCTCGAGAACGCGGACATGAGTGAGTGTCGCGGAAGTGTCCGGCTTCTGCTCTCGGGCTGCTCCGCCAGCAACTCAGTAGAGAGGGTTTGAGGATTGGGAAGGGGTATAGAACGGCCAGCGGCGGAAGGGGATGTAGTCGGGCTCGTGCTGCTGCTCGATGCAGCTGGCTCGTCCGAGTCGGAAATTGGGTGCTTGATATCTGCAGCCCAGGTCTGCCATTGTCGGGACGGCGCTACGCTGGTGCCTCTATCCAGCGATGAGCGATCCGGGGAAGATAACATCGTCTGCGATGGCGCGCAAGTGACGCTGCTCGTCTCTACCTCCAAGGCGGTCACGTGACTTGTAGACGATGGTAGCCCAGCGGTTTCGACACTGCGATTCTGCCGCATTTCGGTGAAGGGCGCAAACGCGCCGGATTCGAGACGGTTCCCGTGGCTTTGTCTGCGTCGTTTGACGCAAAGACCGACGACGAGTAGGATGAGGATTACAACGAGCGCGCCGAGGACGCCGCCGACGATGGCGGCAACGGAGGGTCCGTGAGATGATGATGAGGAAGTGGTGGATGATGAGGTGTTACTCGAGGATGAAGAAGATCCCGAGTTGGGGTTGGATGAGTGCGAAGAGAGACCGGAGGCCGAAGATGTTGAGTCGGCGGCGGCGACAGTTGCAGAGCCCTTCAGAAAAAAAAGTCAGCACTTTGTTAAAAAAACGAGGGGGAATTGTACCTTGGTGGCTGCCGTGCCTTTGGCGCCAGACGGAGCGGCAGAGCTGGGGAGCGTTGCTGTTCCCAAAAGTCCAGAGCTTGAGGCAGCGCTGCCTTCCGGACTCGAAGTTGAACCTCCAGACGAACCCGAATTCCCCGAAGATGGCGAACTCGATCCGCCAGCGCCCGAAACCTCACTAACGAACTCGCTCAACTGGGCAGGTAACGTTTGGCTGGTATCAGGCTGGTCGGTGATGTACACTGCGGCGACACCGAGACTCTCGAGTTGGTCGATAATGGTCGTGTACGTGCCCGTAGAAGGTGCACTTTCGAGGTTGACGGATTGCTTGGAGAGCGTGCCGGTCATGGAAGAAGCTTCGAAGGCTGAGTAGGCGCCTTCATAGCTGTTGACGAGGTCCGCGATGGAGATGTACGAATCGGAGACGGGGACGCCTGGGTCTATTGCAAGCTGCGAACGGTCAGATACACCAACAGAAGTATCAGGACATACGAAGGTAAACCCCTTGCTCTTCGCATAATTCACATAGCCCGTGTACATCTCCAGATTGGCATCCGTCGCGGTTATCGTGTCGAGATAAATCCCGTTTGGACGCGCATCGCTGGGCCATGACGCGTATGTGTCGATGTCGTTCTCTACATTGTTCTGCGTGGTGAGAACGTAGCCCATGGTTATGCGGTTCGTCGCAGAGGCCAGCGACGCGACGCAGCCTTGGTAAAGCGTGTCGGTGCTGCCAGGCCCGCTGTTGGGATTGATGATAATGTACCATTGGGTTGACGATGCGGACGAGATGCTGTCAGGAACGCATTAGAAATGGGTTGAGTGGTAGTTGTAGGGTGCGCACGCGCTGTTAACAGAGCTCCATGCGGAGCACCCGTTTCCCGGATAGACGTAAAGCGGCAAAAGGACCTAACGAGAGGTTGAGTGCGGGAAGTAAGATTGAAGAACATACTCACGCCGATAGCAGAGGTGGCTGGGGCCAGGAAGAGTTGGACTAAAAGAATGAGGAGCCCATAGGCTACGGGCAGCATGGAGAGAGAGGGAGAAGACCAAGGCGGCAGTTGAGCCCGCCATCAAGATGCTTGAGAGATCGCTGATGCTCTCCCTTCTGCTCCCTACTTTTCGGTTGCTGCGCGTCTTCAAAGTCCTTGGCCTATGAATTCCGTTCAATGCGCGCCAATTCTTGCAGCGATGTGTAGAACATGGCGGCGAAGTTGGTGTTGACGCCGTGATGGGACCCACAACTCCTTGACCTGACCAACTGGCCAGAGTCTCAGACCTCCGCCATGGCTGTTCCCCATGCTTGCCCCACACTACCACTCCACTACCACCTCCGTCCGCCAGACGTATTCACGCCTTCTCGGGCCAAACGAACTCGCTTATTTCCTGCCCTCGAGAGCAAGCGGCCTCAATGACATTTACAGTGAGTAGCCTGCCGTTCCTTCTTTGTCTAGTCCTCATCTCGTTCCAGCTCGAGTAATATTTCGCGGCCCAGCAGCGCTCGTCTCTCCCTTCAGATTGCGCATAGTTTGGGCCATCGTCCGCATTCAGCACGCGCTACTCGCTGCTCGCGTCGATATGCCACCAGGAAGATATAACGAAGCCCGTTTTGTGTACGTGCTCGCTCGACGAGACCTCCATAATCTCACTTCTTCCAGGTATTCGCCTCCTGCTAGCCCGCAAGAGGCCCTCGAAGAAGCCGGGCATTCGTTGTCGATCCACGACGACAAGACTGGCCTCGAACTCGACCACAACTTTCTCTTCGGAGACCGCCTCCTTTCCTCTTCTTGCCTAAGCCGAATGTTTGTTGTACGCTCCAGCGAGGACCCCATGTCCGGCCTGACCGAGTTCCACATGGCGTTCTGCTCGTTGCATGCCATTACCGACGGCACCTCAGCCAACATTTACACCATTCTTCAGTTCCTCGGCGGATCGGCAGAGCCTGGTGGAAACGTTCGCTCGGACGAGGAATTGTTCCACATTTTGGAGTTCGAATGGAGCCGGCGGTGGGGTAAGGCGAGTGCAGCAGATTCGTTTGAGGCCATTACACCCGCCGCCGAATCTCGTCTCCCTAACCCGACTTCACCCTTCCAAATTGCCGCATGGCGCGTCGATTCTATGAACCTCCAACGTCGCGCCATTGGCGGGCACTCGTTCCCACGTGTTCCTGCGCAGACCACCGAACAAGCCCTCCTCGAGATCAAGTTCACTCCTCAACAAACCCTCGCGTTGGTCTCGAAATGCGCCTCCGAGGGTTGCAACCTTGGCCACGCTATCTTTGCGCTCTGCAACCTGGCCTGGCTGCAGACCGCCCTTTCCCGCGGGCCCGAATTCCTCGCCAAATATGCGCCGCCGACGCTTCCAACGCTTTTGTACACCGCCATCACCCTCCGACGGCATCTCGCGCCCGTGGAGCCGCTTACGTCGCCCATGGCACTCGCACTGGGGTACGGGACCATCGCCCTGCCGGGGTTCCTGCCATCCGGCGATATGAAGAAGGCGTTTTGGTTGCGGGCGAGGAATGCGCAGAAGCAGATGCGGCGACAAATCAAGAGCCCGATGTTGCTCCCGCGGGCGCAGATTATGGCCATCGAGAGAGGCCGTAAAGCAAAGTTGTTTGCGAAGATGGACGATGAGGGCGTTCCCGTCCCTGGATCTGCATCTGGGCTCCCTCCCAACGCCCATAATGCGTCGCCACCGCCTTCGCTGGCGCTCATGGGCATCTCGCACCTCGGCGACCTCGGATCGTCGTACCAGCCTGAGCTCTACCCCGCGCTCGAGTTTGTCGATTCGGTGGGCCATTCGCGCAAGGCGCCGGGCGGCATTTTGCTCTTTACGAGGGTGGCTGCGGGGCAGCGGTTTTCGATGATGCTTGGGTGGGATAGGAAGGCGTTCCCCGAGGGTTTGGTGGAGGAGTTTTGGGGACGGGTTTTGAAGGGTGTCGAGGAGTTTGGGTTGTTGGAGGATATGGAGGTTTCTGCGAGGTTGTGAGAGGGTGCTTGGGTTTTTATCTTATTGCCCATATCTACTGGTGTCTCTTTAATTGCTTGGATGTGGTTCTCGAGGCACCAACAGTCACGTGAATGACTTTCTAGGTGCTTAGAAATTGCAGCAAATAATCCGGGACATGCTCCGTCGATAAGTAAGTATTCACGTATCCAAACACGGCAGACCTTGACCGCGCCTAAGTCGCGTCGCCGTCTGCGTCAGTTGAACGCAGTCCCGGGGCTGAGTCCGAATTTCGGCCACGGCGCCGAGCCACCGTTAAACGTGAAACCACGACTTCGTAGGTCGCCGGTTCAGCGTCGACGTTGGGCTGAGGTTCTCTGTACATCTCGCGGATATTTTGTGGAAGAACGTGCAATTGCAATTTAGCGTATCTGATACCCCTGTCTTTCAAAAAAAAAAAAGATCGCGCTTTGAAATTGTCAAGCGCGTTGCTCGGGGAACGCGGCGTGCAAATCATTTGGCGGAACCGCAAAGGATCAGCAGCAACGGCCTAGTGGCCGACGAAATCGCACGTTCTGCACGACGTTTCCAGCCTGAGCCGCTTCAAGTTGCCAGCCGCAGCGACTAGGAGATGAGTATAAAGAGCATCGCCAAACGTCGGCTGTCTACAACCAGCTTCCTTCCAACCATCCAAACAATGACCGTGCCCAAGACGAATGGCCACCGCGTCCACGACGCCCACCCGCGCTTCACCCTCGACGCGACGGCTCAGGCGGAGTACCGCGGGCCGACGCTGCAACAGCCAGCCAACACCCAAAAGCTATTTCGGTCTGGAAAGGTTGCCATCGGCGCTGCACTGAGTTATCCCAGTCGACATGTCGCCAAGACAGTCGCGATAACTGGCGCGGATTGGTGTTGGATTGTGAGTTTGTTTGCCCCTTTGTTCTTGGAGATATTCATGTCGTTGGCGCAGGACGCCGAGCATGTTGCTTGGAGCACGACACAACTAGTCGAGTGCATCCAAATTATCATCCAAGAAAGCGGTGGGAAGATGATCCCGATTGTGCGTGTTCCTAGCAAGACCGCGTTCGATTATATGGTGCGCGCATTCTTCTCGTCCCTTGACCGATGGAACTGAAGAAGGTTTACTGGGGTAGGCATGGGCTCTGGACGCTGGCGCAGGTGGTATCATCATCCCACACGTCGACACACCGGAAGAAGTCAAGGCAATCATTGGTGCCTGCCGCTTCCCGTGAGTCTTTCGTCTTAATGTTCGCAACACATCACTCACCCCCGCAAACAGACCTATCGGCCACCGCTCTTTCCCTCCCTTCACTTTCGTAAGTAACTCTCCGACCCTTGCCGCCAACACTCACAGACGAGTATAGATTCCAGGAGTGACGGACCTGACGCCGGAAGGCAAGTCCGTCTTCTCAATCGCCAATGAGCACGTCGCCATTATCCCACAAATCGAATCGCGTGTCGGGGTCAAAAACCTCGAGGAAATCGTCAAAATGCCCGAGATTAACGCGTTCATGATTGGAGGTACGCACCTCTGGCCCCCGAGGGCTTTCGTCAACGCTGCCGCGCTAACGATGCTTGCCTGACAGCGGGCGACCTCCGCCTCGACATGGGCCTTCCCATGGGGATGGTCGGAGACGAGCCCGAGTTCGTCGCAGCCGTCAGCAAAGCCACGCAAATGTCGCAAAAGTACAATATCCCTCTGCTGGGCGTCGCAATCGGCCCGGAGATGCTCAAGTTGCGCATCGAGCAGGGCTTTACCGTCATCTCGGTTGTGGCTGACTTGCATGCGTTGGCATATACGATGATCAAGGGCGTGGCGGATGCGAAGGCGACGGTCGAGGACTATAAGAGGAGGGAAGAGGCTCAAAACAGCAAATAGGATGGCAGCCTGAACCGCGTCAACTCACTCGTCCAGAGATTCCAGGAACTAGACTTACATTAGATGCATTACAGTAATACACATTCGGAGATTTCGATGCGCCGGGACGTATTTAACGGTGAACCGCTCGCAGCGAGGATGATGGTGGTTTGAGTTCAAAAAGGAAATTGACACGTGATCAGCTGATTCGAACCTTTCTTTTCCATGTATTGGCATCCGAGTGAGCGCGCATAAGCTTGTTTCCTATCGAACAGTACAACGCCTACGGAGATTTTCAAGTTGCAGCGGTGCCACACGCCGTCCAACGCCGGAAACCACATACCGTACGTGCATACGCGTAACCCGTCCCGAACCCACGTCGAGAGGTCGCCGCCCACTGGCAGGATCGGCGTTCCGAGTACGATTTGCGCGGCTGCACCCCGAGTTCAGCGGACACGTTCGGCCACCACGAGGGTTAAACGGATAAATCGAAGCAACGCACTCTGGTCTTCGGTTCCCGCATGTGGAAACTGTTTTCGGCCGTCGGGACGGCGATCTGCTTCAGTACGGCGCGCAATGGGTATAAAAGCTGGCGCGCGTTGGCATGGCTTCTCATCCTCAGCCCACTTATCCTCGCCTGCGCTTTACCATGAACGGAACTACAGCCCACAACAAACCACTCTTCACGCTGGACGCCAGCATGCAAGAGGCATACCGCGCGCCGACCCTCCAGCAGTCCTCGAACGCGCAGAAGCTCTTCCGCTCAGGAAAACTTGTGCTTGGCGCGTCCTTGAGTTATCCGAGCCGCCATGTAGCCAAGACCGTGGCGGTCTCCGGTGGGGATTGGTGTTGGATTGTGAGTTGTTGTTCTTTTCCGGGAGACGGACGCTCATGTTTTGTGGTATAGGACGCAGAACACGTTGCGTGGTCGACGACGCAGCTCGTCGAGTGCATCCAGGTTATCATCCACGAGAGCGGCGGCAAGATGGTCCCCATCGTGCGCGTGCCAAGCAAGACCGCCTTCGATTATATGGTGAGTGGATCCGAACACCTCGCGGGCTTGAGTTCCAATGGTCCGTTCAAGGCGTGGTGCCTCGATGCCGGGGCTGGCGGAATCATCATCCCACATATCGAGACGGTGGAGGAGGTCAAGGAAGTCATCGGTGCCTGTCGCTTTCCGTAAGTTGCAGTAACTTCTTCGGACGGCCGCGGCCACTGACCAGCTCCAGACCCATTGGACATCGTTCTTTCCCGCCCTTCACCTTCGTAAGTCGCATCCTTTCCCGTCTTCGTGAGCGCTTGCTGAACAGCACCCAGATCAACGGCGTCACGGACCACACCCCGGAAGGCAAGACGATTTTCTCCCTCGCGAATGAGCACGTCGCCATCATCCCGCAAGTCGAGTCTCGCGTCGGCATCGCGAATCTTGAGGAAATTGCGAGCATGAAGGAGATTACGGCGATGATGATTGGTGGTGAGTGGTTTCTGAGCTCCCACGTATTCTGTTGACCCCGGGTTTTCAAGCGGGCGATCTCCGCCTCGACATGGGTCTTCCCCTCGCGATGGTTGGGGACGAGCCCGAGTTCGTCGCGGCCATGGAGAAAGCCACTGCCATGTCAAAGAAGTACAAGCTGCCGCTTGTAGGCCTCGCAATAGGGCCAGAGATGCTTCTGGAGCGGATCGACGCGGGCTTCACTGTGCTGAGTGTGGCCTCCGACTTCCACACCCTTGCATATGGGTTGTTGCAAGGTGTTGGGACGGCCAAGGCATCCGCTGAACAGTATTTGGCACAAAAACGCGCGGCGTAGATGGACGTTGGAAAAGGCCCACGTGGCTTACTTAATAGAGGATAACAAGTGATTGACAGCGTGATGCGATCTCAAGCCGATTCAACACCAGCCATAGCGTAAAGCTCCCCCTTGTTCCCAGATTCCTCGACTAAAGCGCGCAAATATCCGTTCGGTTTGTTGAGCAAGTTTTGCGGGGTATCGAATTCAACCTGGTGGTGATCAGGCCCGCAGAAAAAAAAGCCTCGAGACCTCACAATTTTCCCGGTATCGAGAACCATCTGCGGATATGTTAGCATCCGGGAGGGCAGAATCCAGGGAGATGTACAATTTTATCAGCATCCATAACGCTCGCAAGACGATGAGCCACGGTAATGATCGTCGTATCCTTGGGGAGCTCGGTGCGCAGAGACGTTTGAATGGCGTTATCCGTCTTGTAGTCGATAGCGGAGGTGGCTGCATACAGGTCAGTACAGTGTTGAAGGATAGCAAATAAATCCCCAACCTTCGTCCAGAATCAAAAGCTTGCTGCCTCGCACAATGGCGCGCGCTACGCAACACTGTGTGAGTAAACCAGAGACTGAGTATGCGAGAGCTCACCAAGAGCGACGATTTGGCGCTGCCCAAGAGATAAGTTATTGCCAGAACCAGCAACCTCCGTGTCCAGCGTCAGTTTGGGACTTCCTTCCTCCATCTCCGCTTGCAAGGCTGTGAGCCCCGCGGACCGAAGCGCATCGTTGAGCACGGTATCGTCGAATTGACCAAGGATGTCGATGTTGGCGCGCAGGGATCCAGCGAAGAGCTCGGGCTGGAATGGATCAGCAGGCATTGAATGTGTTAGCGCGGACTTGCCGCTTGGGGAATGATCGTGATGTTGGCTCGAAGTGCGTCTAGATTGAGCGACGAGGTAGCGATGCCGTCGTAATACACCGTCCCTTCAACGAGTATGCAGCGCAGAAGCGCCAGAGTGAGACTGCTCTGGAAGGACCATCAAGATCGGCCGCAGAGAGATTAATCAACCAACCTTCCCAGCCCCGGTCCGCCCAACTGAAAATTTTGAGACTCCTAAACGCGCTTTCGTACGATGACGTTCACTCACCGACTCCAACGCGCTCCCCAGACCGAACATCGAACGACATCTCATGCAGCACATTCGGGCCGGTCGCCGAGTATCGCGCCGAGAGACCCTTGACGCTGATATCCCCGCTTGCAGGCCAATACGCAGGCGGCACTCCGGCCTCGGTCGGTGCGGGTTCTTGCTCGATGTCGATGAACTGTTTGACACGTTCAAGACTGAATGTTGTCAAGTCAGCCGTATTCATGTAGAACCGGACGACGAACCTGTTGCTGTTGACCTCGACGGTGTTCCCCAGATACACCCAGCTGAGAATGCCGCCGGAGAAAGCGATCGCCTGGATGGTTGGATGAGATTGATGTACAGTGCGAGAAGTGCAGCCAAACCATTGAGAGTGTGAACCCGATATTTAGAGGGCTTTGCTTCTGAAGATAGACGAGATAGTAGGCGAGGAGTACGGCCTGTGTACTCTTCAGCCGAGGATCATCTCGAGTAACGGCCAACCAACCAACGCGAGATTGATGAAATCTTATCGCGATAAGATTCGATAAGATTAGATTAAACCACGAAGCAAAGCGAACTCACCAATCCGAGCAGTCACCCAACGGTTCAAGTTGGCGAATGTGCGTTGGATTCTGATTTAATTTTAGCATCACACGGTGTATAAATGGGTCAGAGACCTACCGAGTCAGCCGGTCGATCTTCTCCATCGAAATCCGAACGAAGGTTTCTTGTGCACCATAGGCGCGAACAGAAACGAGTCCGCTCATCGTTACGCCGATGCTGCAAAAATATTTGGTCCCGATGCGCGAAGAAAAAACCTGCGAATATACGTACTGGCCGAGAAGAGGCGCTTTCGCGTTGCTCAATTCGCGCTTGACACTGAGCTGGGCGGCCAAGTAAATACGTCCAAACCAAATGCCCAATAGTGCGACAAGGACGCCAGGAATGAGGAATATGGGAGTGAACAACACGACAGCTAGAAGCTGCGTCACCAGGCCCACAGTGCTATCTGTCCCCAACGTCAAAAAAGTCTCTCGCAGGTCGAGTTCCGAGTCCGGACGTACGGAGGAGATCCCAAAGGCGTTCCGAGAGATTGTCGTCAATCGTATTGATATCCCCAGTGAAGCGGGCGATGATTCGTGAGGTTGGCGTTGAGTCGAGCCAGCGGAAAGTCGTTCCGAACACGTTGTTCAGCAGTTTTGTGTGGATGACCTTGGACGCGTTATACGATCCGATCGAAAAGTATGTGTAGGCGACGCTCTGTATCGCGTTTGATACGAGGACGACCGCGCCTAAGAAGTGCAATTAGCTTGCAATAAGTCCGTCAGGCGGAAAACCTTACCATAGATCGAGATATACTTCACTGCCGCGACGGCGACCCCTTGTCCGTACTGACTGGCCCAGTAGCCAAGCAACCAAGTCTCTGCCCGACTGACGAATCCAAGCAAGAAGATTATCACGAGCAAGCTGATGAAGAAGAAATATGGATGAGGCGAATGCGCATCCAAGAACATCCTCGTGGCTTCCATACTGACGCGGCCAACCTCGATTTCCTCGGCAACAATAAGCTTTCCGTCGGGTTTCTCTGGTTCTGGGGTCGTGTCGTCAATCTTTTCGTCGAATCGTTCAACAGCTTCCTCGTCCCTAATGGCCTCTTCGGCCAAGACTTGGTCGTGCGCGAGGGCCGCACTGATGGATGCCTCGCCGCGTGCGCGTCCGTCGAGGCCGACGGAAACGACGAAGGACGCGAGATCCTTGGTCAACGCAATGTTGTGCGTAACGAGAATGACGGTTCGACCAGCCACAAGCGGGCCACGGAGGCATTTACTGAATGATAAGTGAGAGAAAACCTTGGCAGATCCAATCGATTGCTTACTTTACGATCCAGCGCGCTGTGTGAACGTCCAAAGCCGCCAGTACATCGTCAAGGAGGACGATTTCGGAGAAGGAGTAGATAGCACGCGCAAGGGTGACTCGAGCACGCTGACCACCGCTCAAAGTTTGGCCCTAAAATGCGTCAGTGAAAATTACTCGCGAATCACTCGACGGAGGAACCAACCCTTTCGCCGACTTCGGTCTGACAGCCCATTAGAACTGCGCCTCAAACTTAATGCACAAGCTTACCTCGTCTCCTGCACCGAATAGCTTGAGGTCGGGCTCCAAACCACACTGATACAGCACCTGCTGGTACCGCTGAGCGTCGTACGGCGCGTGGAACAAGATATTGTTTTTAATGGTATCGTTGAGCACCCAACTCTCTTGAGCGGCGAATGCGACGCCTCTTTCACGGGGAAGATTGTACCAAGACGTTGGGCCGGCGCGCGCAGCGTGCATCTCGCCTAAAATTTTCATCAGACCCGGATGATGCGCTGAATGATGACAAACCAAGCAAAGCCATCAACAACGATGTTTTGCCCTATGGAAGGGAATTAAGTCGAGCAGATATTGTAGGTAAGACTCACAGAACCGGTTGGCCCAACAACGAGGTTGATGGCGCCGCGCTTGAAGAATAACTCCCCAGGGACGTGAAGAACAAAATTTCGGCCCGAAGGGGTGGCCGTGCCGTCTACTTCGGTCGGCGCGTCGGCTGCCCAGCTGAATCTCGCTTCGCGGAACCCGATGATATCGCTCGGAGGCTCGTCTAAAACCTCGATGGCGGTCTCCGGGTCCTTCGCGAAACTATCCAGCAGTTCCGTCTGCCCGAAAGGTTCAGTAAAGTAAAGGTGGTGCGAAAGGCATACGCACGTTGCGGAGGAACTCGTCCACTCGCTCCAGCGAAACTTTAGCACGGACCGTGAATCCGATACAGTAGAGCGCGAATCCGATTTGGACGCGGAGCACGTCAAAGACGGCCATAGAAGAGAAGACTATGGACGCCGAGAGCTCTTCTTTCATGATTAAGGTCTTTGCTCATGGTTAATCACGAACGCTGCACGAAAGACCCGACGTACGCTGGAATAGCCTGTTGAGCAAGCCGTTGCTAGGAGCTCTAGAAAGAATTTAAACGCACTAGGTAGCTGTGAAACGAGGTTAGCGGCAGACACCAACTCGGAGGAAACCACGAACCATAAGTCCCAAGCATGATCGTAACGGGGACGAGATTGCTGTAGGCAAAAGTCAGAAGACAGATCAGGTTCTAAGGATGCACGCTCGCCTGATAATCGACCCGACGGTCAGGACCGCCTTACTCCACCATACCCAAACCAACTCGTCCGTCCGCTTTTCGTCGATCTTGTCCTTCATCTGTCGCTCCCAGCCGAACATCCTAATGCGCGGTATCAGCCACTCACGAAGCAAAAGATCGCAATCCAGACGCACTTGATCATCCGCAGGACGCCCAGAACTGCATGAATTTAGGGCATCATGCTTATACCGAGACGTGGAAACGCACCCTCAGTCATCATCTGAACTCTTGCGTCAGTCTTCTCCAGCGTCTTCTCCTGGAAACTCGAAAAGAGCTTTGCCGCGTATCCAGGGAGCGGGAAGAGCACGATCATCAAGCTGTGAACGGGCTCAGTCTGTGCCGACTAGACGATCCGAGGCGTACCCGGCGCCAACAAACGCGCTCCATCCGAGGACCTGGTACAGAAACACGATGGAGGTAACGACCTGGATCGGGATGAGGACAACGAGGAACAGGATATTGCGCGCTTCGTTGATGTTGCCCCTACGAGATCCTCAGGAAAGACGCAGAACGAGAAGAAAAAAACCCCACAGATCCACGGTCGCCAAGGTATTGATCCGACCCATCAGATTAGCTTCGGCCTTCTTGTCGGCCTCCGGGCCGGTGCCCGTGCCGGACGTCCCCGCTTTGATCCGAATGCGGAGCGCATGGTCGTAAAGCAGTTGAGTGATGATCGACGTAGTTTGCGCCATGATGTGCGTCTACAGACGGAGTTGAGGACTGTGGACGCCATTGCGAAGAAGAGAAACGCACCCCAACGAAAATATCCCACTGCCAGACGACGGAGTAGAAAAGCGGGCCGAAGAATAGCGTCAAGATCCAGAACCAAGGTTTTATGATGCGGTCCGCGGTAGGGTTCTCGACATAGCTACCAGCGACAGTTAGAGCACTGGGTTTCTGAATCAAACCAACACCTACTCAAGTATCCGGTTGATGGCGAGCGGGGCAAGAAACTTGGTGAGCGCAGAGAGGACGAGCAAGACCGCCATCTGGAAGAACTCCCAACGAAAGAGCCATATCAAGCTGAACCCAAGATGGCGACGGCGCTTGCTCGTCTCCAACTGCTACCAAAAAAAGTCATTATCATGCCAAAGAGGTGCGAAAGCGAGCCATCTTACTGGCAATGCCCGTTTCCGCAGAACGTGCGACGCGTCGTAGTCGCAAAGGGGCGGGAGGTCGTCGAACGGCAGATGAGGTACACGAGCTGCGAGCTGCACGATCGGGTCCAGGAAGAAGTAGAACGCGAGAGAGAAGATGGAAGCCGTTTGTTCCTCGTTCGGGACTGGCATGGGATTCTGAGAGCATGGGGTCAAAACACACGGAGCCGCGCAATCGGAAGGCGCACTTTGGGATCTAGTGGTATATACTGGCGCGGCATCGCAAGTGGAACGACGGCGGCCGTGGCGAGCAAGACGGTGATCTTGGTCCAGAGCAACCGGCCCTCCCAAACATCCAATGGCGAAAGCGTGTAGGTCGCGAGCGGGAAGATGTCGCGGTATCCGTACACGAGAAGGATTACTCCAAGAACAGCGTTGACGTGGCTAACGGCTTTCTGGCTGAGCGTCGTGTGCGCGGAGAGGGAAGCCATGGCTAGGAGCGTCGCGTAGAACTGCGGGAGTGTCAGCGCCGGGTTACCAGCTGCGAGCAAAGTCTTCTTACATATACAGCACACAAGGCTAGCTGAATAACGAGACGTGGACTTGCGACTTGGCTCACAAGCGGAGTGGTGCCAAGATATTCCGGGCTGATTTGTGCCGTTAGCGCCGACACGAGTCGAAACAGCCCGAGGGAAGATTTGTCCTCGTCGTCGAGCAACACCGCGGCACTGGATAACCCAAGCAGGATAAAGCAGCCCAGCAGCCGCACGAGCTTGAATGCGAATATCGTGCCACCACCGTGGTTTTCGACATGGTTGGCAAGAGAGGTCCCGAAGTGCGCTTGGCCGTTTGCCGCTGGTGGTAGCCGGCTGAGAGTCGATGGAGGCTTTGAACACAGAGACGCGAAGCTTGGTGACGGTGCGCGAATTCCAGACAACGCCGGATGACAGGAGAATCAGGGAGCAGACTGCAGCATAGATAGGTAGAAGGAGCGTGTCGCCGGTGGGCGAAAGCCAGCTAAAGGGACTACGTAAGCGTCTCGCCGCGTTTTGATGCTTTTGAAGGCGCACCTCGAGCTGGCGGACATGGTATTCGAGATTCCTGGCAGAGCGCCTCTGTTGACGCGCTCTTTAAACCGACGGCGCGCAACTACGCGGTTGGTAAGGACGAAAGCTGTAGAAACAGCTCACGCATCCGATCATATCACTGTTCAACGCCATCCGGAACTGCCCGAATGCTTGGAGGTTTTGCGACGGCGTAAGCTGTGGAAAATAGCTGTTTTCTTGTGTGAAGCGACAGCTTCGCATTGCTTGTTGTGTTGGTATGGTGGGCTTCTGCGGATGTGAGGCAAATTGAGCGAGCGTTCACAGCGTAAGGAGAGGATGCGTACGGGGAACAGATGAGACTGCAGCTGGACCTTGGCGGCGACATTGACGACGAGCACAACCTCGAAGACGAGAGGCGTCGAGAGTTCGACTCAATTGGGTTCAACGGTTGAAAGCGAAACAGAAGGGCTGATACGCGTCTGAGAAGCTTCGGCAGGATCGACGCTCCGCCTGACAGCAGTGATGCGGCTTGAGCTACTGCTCACTGCCTGCTGCGTCCTCGGCGCCATCTACGCTCTCTTCCGCTCGAAATCCAGAAATCGCACTCCCACCGTCATGGAGGAGAACTCCACAAACAAAACAGCTCCAGTCGTCAGCGAAAAACCACTTCACACCGGGAGCGAGGACCCAAACGTGCTGAAAATCAAGGCCATCGTGTATGGGTCGTGCTCTCGGGACCCGGAGAACGACGACCGATACGGCGCCGACCAGCGACGGTGTGAAATCGAGCTGCGGGTCGATATTCCGCCAGACGCAAAGACGAACGGTCAGAAGGACGTCTGGCTTCAAGGCTTTATCGAAACCATCTCCCGCGATCTCAAGCATAATCGCAATTGGCGCTGCGAGTTCTGCAGTGCGACTTCACTTTGTTTCGAGTTCTTCCCAGTTTGCTGACCATCCTCGTAGAAGAACGCGCGCGTATGACCATCCAGAATAAATCCATTTGGTGGCGGCACAACTACGTGCTCATCTACGTACGTCCAGATCCTCCCAGCGCATTCCGGGCATCCGCCAAACCCAAACCCAACTAGGTCCATCACCTCTGCGACGTCGACACCCCCGCCTGCGGCAACGCCGTCCGCGCCATCGACGCCGAGCTCGCCCGCATGAACAACCGCACCCCATCCTTCCCGGCCCGTCCACCTATCGAGCCAGGCTACGATTTCCCAATGTCCGCGTCGTGTGCCGAATGCCATGACGAGAATCCCAAGTCGCGCAAGACGCTTAAGCAGTGCTCGCGATGCGGTTTGACGCGGTATTGCAGGTGCGTTGCGTTGCCCGAGGTAGTGGTGGAGAGCGAGAGCTAAAGCATGATCAGCGTCGAGTGCCAGAAGATTGACTGGAAACGGCACAAGGTCATCTGCAAGACTGTGAAGGAGGTCGTGTGGGTGTGGACCTGAACGTCGTCGAGAGGCCGACGGCCCCGCAATCTCGTGCAGTCGAGTTGGAACCAAATTCTTCTGTGGTGGCGACGTTGGCATCGCACATACGACAACAGAGGCCATTGAGGGAGGCTCAGTTTAATCAGCCTAGCACTTGTGTTAATGGAGATTCTTCACAAGCAGACTTGGTGTTTTTATTCAGAGTTCTTCAAGACTGAACCTCAGCAGCTGCGTCCCTCACCGCCTGCGCAAGCCTCTTCAACGCCTCATCCACATCCTCCGGCCCAAGCAAACTAAACGCAGCCCTCACATACCCCGTCTTCCTCCCATCCGGCAAGAACACCGTGCCCGGCAACGCCAACACTCCGCGCTCAAACGCACGCGTCCTCACCAGCGCCGCCGAGTCGCCGCCCTCCTTGCCGGGCACAATCAACCGGAACCAGAAAAACAAGCCCGCCTGCGGCGTACTCCACTCGGCCAACCCCGCGTCGCCGAGATGCCGACGCAGAGCCGCGTCAAACACGTCGCGCTTCGCCTTGTAGAGCGCCGCGATGCTCTGCACGTGACGCTGGAATCCGGCGTGGCCCCATTCCGGGGACGTCAGCAGCGCGGCGGTGACGGCCTGGGTGAGCCCCGCCGGTTGCAGGTTTGCGGTCATCGTGTGTCCGTCGATGGCGCGGAGGATTGGGGCTGGCCCGGAAGCAAACCCGACGCGGATGCCTGCGGAGAGCACTTTGGAAAGCGAGTCGAGGCGGAGTACGCGGCCGACGGGATGGTTGCCTTCTGAGCGTTCCAGGGCAAAGTAGGAGGGTGGTCGAGATTCGGCGGGTCCGAAAAAAACGTAATAATACGGATCGTCTACGGTGAATTGAGAAAACAGAGCATTTTTGTGGAAAGGAAGGTCAAACCTTCGAGAATCAGCAGATTGTGTTCCCGAGCCAGCGCAAGAACCTCTCGGCGACGTTCCAATGATGCAGTTGCGCCGGTAGGATTGCCGCCGTACTACCCAGAACTCAGTGGGTGCAAAGTTATGGCAAATGAACGCACAGGAATCGTATAAAGCACGCGAGGCTTCTTCTTGTTCGCAGGCCAACTCTTGAGAATGTTGCGCAGGGCGTCGGTCGAAATTCCATCTGCGTCCGCTTCGACCTCTGTTGAAAGATTAACACGCACTTGGCTGAAAAACTCTCCAAACGTACCGACTTGCTCGACCTGGGCACTATGGAACAGCGGAATGACCCCACTACCAACGGCGCGTCAGTACCAATCCCCATACCAAAACCAACACACGTACGCATAGACCGGAGACTGCACGAGAACCGAGTCGCCCGGGTTGAACAGCGCAACAATAGCCTGCCACGAAGAACGGTCAGACCGGTCAGACCTCGTAGCTCGACCCGGACGAGACCAAACACACCTTGGCCAACAAATCCTGCGACCCACTCCCAACACTCAACGCCCACCCCTCACCCTTCTCTCTCCCATGCACCACGCGCTGCAGCTCGTAAAACCACTCGACCAGCGCCGGGAAGCCATTCGTCGGCCCGTATTGCAGCGCCGCAGCCAGATCCGCATCCGAGAGTGAGATCGTGCTGTCCCTGCCGGTAGATTCGCCATTCGGACTCGGAGGCGCGCGTGCGGTGAAGGTGAACGACGTGAAGGGGAACGACACAGGGTTCGGTTTGCCCGCAAGCAGCGAAATCAGACCCGGAGTCGCTTCGAGCGGCAGCAAGCTGCGGACTACAAACCAGGAAGTTTAGCGCATCGGCATACAGAGGCGGCGCAGGAAAGCAACGCGCTGGCTGAAGGGAGGCGCGATTTGGCGACATCGGATAGAAAGTCGGCGTAGAAGCTCTCAGGGAGGAAGTCCTGCATAAGGCGCGTTAGAGAGACGAGAGGATGACTGCGATCGCCGTACGGGAGCCATGAGATGGTCGAGGCAGGAGCTGAAGTGCACTGGTCATCGTTTCGGGCAAGCTGGTTTCAAATCCAGCGTTCGGTCGACAGTCCGAAGTAGGCACGTGAGCATTTCGGCAAGGCCTCGCAAGCACAGTTTCCACTATTTTGTGCATCTAGTCTAGGTATCTGGGGATAGAGTATTCAAGGAGGGAAATAGGTATAAAGAGTATATGGAGAGATAGATGAAGCATATAGAGATAAAGATTAAGCAGGAAACACATTCGTTCTCTTGACCATCGTTGACGGCCCGGGTTTACTTCTCGTGCAAAGCGACCTTTGCCATCTTGCGGTTGTTCTTCTGGTTGTTTATCTCTTTGAATGTCGGGTTATCCTGAGGCATCTCTGGTTTGCGCCGCTGGATGGTAGCGCCCCAGGTGCTCGCGGCTTCGGACGGTCTGATGTTTCCGGAACGCGATGCTGGAAGAGTGCGCGACGACGAGGGGACTAAGTTCGCGAGGGCTTTCCGCAGGCTCGAGAATCCAGTCGTGGTTGCGGTCGTGGTCGTCTCGGTGGCCGCGCGACGGGGTATCGGGCGCAGGGGGTACGGCCGGCTGACAGACGCCACCGAGATGGACGAGTTGGTTCTCGCCAGAGACTGGTTAGACCCGCTGGTCTGCGAATCAAGTGTGCTGCGACGACCGAAACTGAAGATGCTGCTGAATGTCGTCGAAACGAAAGACGGCGAAGTCGGCAGCGTGTCGGTCGACGCCGTGGTGGTCCGCAGCGCGGAATCGCGAGCATCATCGCGCCGAAGGCGGAAAGGGCTTCCAGGCAGCGGAGTCGTCGAACGAATGCTGGAAGTGGCTTGTTTGGAGAGCTTCTTAAGCTGGACGCTCCGAAGCGCATCGACCGTCACGAGCGGCAGCGCATCGAGGCCCTTCGAAAATGTCGCGCTGTGCACGGTTGCGGGGGTCGGACTGGTCAAAATAATCGCTGGAACGGGTGGGGCCGTGGGTGGCACAGGCGCGACGGTGGGCACCTGACTGCGGTGCTGGGAGAAGGTCTCGAGGACGACGATACGCTCCTCGAGCGAGTGACTGTGTTGTTGGAGCGCTCCGACTTGGATGTTGACGTCGGCTCGGAGACTTTGCTTCTCTTCTTTGAGCTGAACCAGAGCGATATCGGGATTTGCGGTCTGCAGCAGCTCGATGCTGCGGAACAACACGGAAAAGTCGGGTTCGACGACAGGCTCCATAAGCGTCGGGGCACTTTCTGCGTTGGCCAGCGCGACCGGGTAGGTGGTGGTGGGTGGGGTGGTCGCGGGCGCCGAATCCTCGACGGCGGCAAGCAGGTTGGTATCGAGAGGGTAGTGCGTTTGGGCGTTCTCGGTGATCTCTGGACGACTTTCTTCGAGCAGAGTGGGTTGGGTCTCGCCTGTGGCAATGTCCGTTAAATCTCAACAGGCATAAACGTTCCAAGACGCACCTCCATCATCAAAATGGGCAACAGCAGATTCTTCGCCTTGCGTCGACTCGCGTTCGACGACTAAGCAATGGCATGTGAGCAGGCTTGTCCTCGAGGAAACGCAGAAAAACGCACCAATCTCAACAACTTCGAGCAGTCCCGCATAGATATTCTTCTCCCCATTGGTTTCCTTCAGCAATTCGCAAGTCGACAGCAAGTCGACGGTCGTGTTGGTGGTGTTCTTAATAATTCTTTCAATTTCGACTGGGATTTGGACGGGGAGCTCTAAAAGATGGAACGTCAGCGTAAAAGAACACGAGCGGATGGGTTCAACACGAACGTTGAGCAATATAGTCGGTTTTGGTGGCAGTCTCCGTCTCTTCAGCGGCAATAGTGGCGGCGGCGAGGTCTGCTATTGCTGTTGTGAGCACTCGTGTGGGCTTGAAATGTCCAGAAACGCACCTGACGCCATCTCGCCGGCGATCTTGGGAACCACATCCTCACCCCCAATCTCTTTAATTATCTCGAGCAACTCCGCCATGGATGCCAACGCATCGTCGACTGCAAGGACGGGCAAGATGGGCTCGAAGGAGGCTTCTACCAGCTCGTTAGCTGAGGTTGGTTCGCGAATCACCGAAGACGCACCTTGTACTTGCTCGACAGCATTGTTGGTTCTTTCTTCACCCTGACCGCCACAAGAAAACGCGGACGTGACGCGGAGGGCCTGCTCGGAAACTGGCAAGACCGTCGTTGTCGTCGCGTTGGGAGTGCAGGGGCCGCTAATGCGGGCCAAGCCTGCGAGCGCACGGAGTGCTTTGTGGACCTTTCTGGCCTGGAAAGACGGTCAGACGCGTCAGAAACGTCGCAGAGCAACGCACCTGGAGCTTAGGCTCGTCGGCCTGAAGTTGTGGAACGACCTGGGTAGGTCGACCTATCTTGGATTTGAGCTTGGAGAGCAATTTGGGCACTGAGGGACGCGTCAGATACGCGCTGGATGCAGAAAACGACGACGTACTTGTAAATGCTGCAGACGTGCTGGTTGTTCACTCGAGAGGAACGTTGAGTCACAGCCGTCACGCGTCGGCTTAGTCACGCGGCGGCGGGCGGTGCGGGCGCGGAGAACGACTTGCTCGACGTCGGAGGGCGCAGCGAAGGCGCGTCTTTTGAGGCACCCGGAACGCTCATGGTGCGCCTCGGATAGAGTCGGGAGCGCGTAGTGGGAGTGCACGTGACATGCTGAGGTGCTGCTGGGCAGCGGTCGACGGCGTCGGCGGCGCGAGCGACGAGCACAAAAAGCGAAGATGGACGTTGAGAGCAAGAAGCGCAAGCGTTGCCACGCGTCTGACAAGCACCTATCATCGTGTCCGGTAAATTAATTTGGTTGCCGAGCACTAACCGCCGAGCCCCGTCCTCACTCGAGCGGCGCAGTGAGAGCCAGTTCTTCGAAAACGAGGGTGCGGAGGGACGAACGGCGAGCTTCAAACCAAATTTAGGCCCAAGTAGCCAAAGAATAGTGCATTCACGATTAACCAAGTTGGCTCGGGTACAAGTCGCATTTGTGTAGGGTAGTATACAATTCCAGGTATATATCCAGTCCATCCCCTAATCGTATAATGAAGCAATAGAATCCCAGCAACAATCTCTTTCCAGCAATAATCTCTTTCCAGCAATAATCTCTTTCCAGCAATAATCCCAGTCCAGCAACAATTCTTCCAGCACGTTCCCAAATATCCTCTGCGTTCCTTGCTTGAGTTCATTTATGGGGCATCGTCGTTTGGCTTGCGGCGCCGCTTTCACACTTCCGCCCCACAAGCCGCGCTTGGCCACCTCTGAAGGCTTCAGGTTCTGAGCGCGCGGGGACGGAAGGATGCGTTTGGGGGAAGGGAGGCGGTTTGCCGATTGGCGCAAAGACTTTGCGCATAGTCTGCTTCGTCGTCGTCGTCGTCGTCGTCGTCGCCTCGGTGGCGGTCTTCGGGAGCTCGCGGCTGCGAACCGAGCCCAACAGGTAAGGGCCGCTGATATTTGCGACCGACACGGACGACCGAGTGGTCGCGAGGGATGTCTGCGAGCGCGAATGGTCGCTCTGCGGGCTGCGGCTGCGGGACAAGCGCAAGCGGCTGCCGATGGAGGCAAGGCTCCGCAGAGTAAAAGTCGGCGGGACAGATGGGGCCTCGTCGGCCTGCGAGGTGCGGATGCTGAAGGGGTCGGTGCTCGTGGCAGGCATGGTGGCGCACGAGATACTGTTGTTGGTTGTGTTGGGCACAGCAGCGGCAGCGGCGACGAGCCCAAACTTGAGGGCCGTTGCAACATTCTTTCGGCTCTCTTCGGAAGGGATGCGGGCGGGCATCCGGGAACCCAGCTCGTTGAGGAACGCCGCTTCTGGATTGGCCGGAGCTTCTGGCGCCGCGCGGGTGGGTGGCTTGAGTTTCGCGGCCGCCGCGAGGAGGGCATCGAGTGTGATACCGGCTGGGCGGGCTGGCGTGGTCGGGTTTCCGCTGGCGGGTTCCTGCTTAGGAACAGAGGCGAGGACGGGGGTAGGCGCCGTTACCACAATCTGCGGAGCCGGAGGTGGCAATGGGGCTACTGCCGGGGCAGCAGTGGTGGTGGTGGGGTTGGTCATCAGACCCTCGAGGATGGTGACGCGCTCGTTGAGTGCGTCGATCTTGGCGTTGAGAACGTCATTGAGCTCGCGAAGGACCACATTCTCCTCTTGAAGCTGAGCGACGGCAGCATTGACATCTGCCTCGCGCAAAAATTGGATATTGGCAAACATTTCCGAGAAGTCGGGCTCTATTGAGAGCTCCGGGATTGAAGGGGCTTGGTCGCTGGCCAACTCGGTGAAGCCAGTGACCGTAAGGAGCGTCGGCAGGGCAGCGACGGCGGCGGTCGAAACAATAGGCTCGTTGAGCGAGGAAAACAGGCAGGTGGATGCAGGGATTGGTTGGTGGACGAGGCGCGGGGTCGCGTCGCTCATGTCTAAAAGCGAGTTCAGTAAAATCCAAACGCAAGGCTTGAGCGCGCACACGCACCGGCCACGGAAACGCAAGGGAAGGGAATGGAGTTCTTCGCGAACTCGACTTGAGCGCGGGAGTCTTCTTCGACATCTGAAAAGTGAGTGAGTGATATGCACGTCGAGCAACACGAAAACGCGTACCATAACTCGTCGTATTCTCCTCCTCAACCTCCGAGAGGACACTCTCTACCGCCTACCAACTCGACGGTCGAGTTCGAGGGCTCTGGAGAGTACAGTAAATGACGCGAATCAGACCGAAAAACGAGAAACATACCGTTGGTCTGCTCGAGAGCAACATCTTCAACATTCACAGACGCCGGGTGCCCGAAGGCGGGGATGGTGCCTGCCAACTCCGCAGGGCTTTCTTCTCCAGCAGCAACGGCAACTTCAGCAGCAGCAAACTCCACGGTTCGCGACCCAATTTGGTCGGGAACATCTCCTACGACCTGAACCGACACGCCACCCAGGCTGGTAAGCCCGGATAGTGCCATCTGCTCCTTCTGTGGTACAGTCAGAGGTATCCAGAATAGAGAGGAGAAAAACGCACCTGGGGCTCAGAGGCCTTCTTCTTGAACAAACGCGAAAGGTTTTTAAGAGCAGAGAGCTTCGGGTTGACGCGGGTGGGCGACATACTCGGGGAGCGGTGCAGCGATGCTGCTTGTTCTTGGGGAAGAACGTTGAGTCACACTTTGTCACGCGCCGCGTATATCACGCGGCGGCGGGCAGTGCGCTCGAAGCGTCGGTCGACGGCGGCGGGCTCAGCGAAGGCATTTTCGCGTCTTTATTCGACATATACCCTAGCTTCACGCCGCAGGCTGAGTGGGGGGCCGGTAGGGGGAGTGGCACGTGACTACTGAGGTGCTGCTGGACAGAGGTCGACGGCGTCGGCGGCGTGGACGACGAGCGGAAAAAGCGGAAGATGGACGTTGAGAGCAAGAAGCGCCAGCCGCTGCCACGGTCTGACAGCGCAGATAGGCGCTTATCACCGCATCCATTGAGTTAATTTAGTTGCCGGGATCACTTTCTTCTCGTCCAAGGACTCCAGCTCCAGAATGCTCCTCGCGCCTGAAAAGTCGACACTGGAACCTTGTATTGCCTTGCAATCCCTTCTTCGACAGTCTCCTCCGCATCCATTTCAAAAAAGCTGCCCATCCTTCAGTCCTCTCGCACGCGCTGCAGAACGTTTTGAATTCCAATGGAGGCCGCCCGTATTCTTCCCCAAGACTATTACGCGACGACCACTGGCTGAAGAGGATCCAGAGGGATCACTCCCTACTCGACGAGCTCCATAGCCAAAGTATCACGTGATCGCCCAGAATTTAATCCCCAGAGTCGCGCTTGCTTCCAACAAGTTCTATTGTAACATTGAGCTATATCGATACAAAGGTATCTACTTCAGACAGGCAGAAGATTGAAATACACGGCGACAGATAAAGTATTTGTACAGTACATGTACACTATCCAGCAAACGAGAATCGGTAGATGGTACATGGATCGAGGAGATGAAGCAGTCCCATATATAAGGAAACGGAGGCCAAGGTAGATGGAGGCAAGAAAGAGGGAACACACAAGAACCATGACCGAAACTATAACCCAGGACCGCCTGCTCTAGAACGGGACGGGCCGAGGCTTGGATTTCGCCTTCTTCGCAGCGCGAACCGATTGAATTTCGCGCTCCCACTTGCTGGGAGATCGATCGGGGTTTCGATGGCGCTGAACAGGTGCCCCCGAAGAGCTTGCTGAGAGCCGGGGTGTCCGACGGGGTGATGTTGCCCGAGGACGAGGTAGGGAGCGAGGGGGCCGGATTCGACAGGTCGGCTAGAGACTGCATGGGTCCCCGCATTGCAGAGCGCGATGGGAGCGCCGAGTCGCGCGATGGGAGCGCTGAATCGCGCGCTAGAGTCGTCTTGCGCAAAGACAAGGGCTCGTTCTTTGTTTTCGTGGTGTTGGCAGCTGGCGGTGTCGTGCAGCGAAGGTGGACTCCGAATGCCAAGTCTCCAGAAGGTGGAGGGGTGCTTTCGGAAGCGGTGGTTGTTCTGACTGCGCCCTTGAACGGGCGGTGGTACGACGGTGGACGCGATTCGGACGCCATATTGGATGCATTGGCGATGATCTCGACGGGAACAGCCTGGCGATTGTGTTGAGATTGGCCACGATCCAAGAGGGTGCTGAGCGGCTCGTTGTTGAATGTGTCCGCATCGAGAGTCGGCGAGGTGACCACGATTGTGGGGACGGCACGTTTGGTGCTTGGCGGAGCGTCGTTCGGTTCTCTGACAAAGCCGTCGGAGTCGAAAATGTCGACGGGGTGCAGCGTGAGGGCATCAGGGCCGAGGGTGTCGACTATGAACAACCGCTGTTGAAGCGAGATGTTACGCCGGCGAAGGTCGACAATTTCGACTTGTAGTCGTTCAATTTCGGTGTCCTTGAATTCGAGTTGGGCGCGGAATGACCTCAAAGCGTCATCCACGCGCGACAGAAAACTGTGGACAGCAGTGATGTCCTCCTCGACCACCAAGTCCTGCGCGGTGAGACTCGCGACAGAAATGGTTGTCGATCCAGATATTGGGCGGGTTTGTGAGAAGCTGCTGGAGTGGCTGGTGGAGCCTGCCGAAGCCGCCCGTTCACTGGTGGTGGCTGAGGCCGAATCGGGGACGCAGAACGAGTCGTGGCAGAAGCGGCTGGCGGTGCTCGGCGCGGGAGACGCTGCAAGGACGGAATTCAGCAAGGGCAAGAGCGGGAAAACTCTGGTTCGTACCTGCGGCAGACTCGTCTTCGGTATCTGTTTGCTGATCGTACGCGGCCGAAGTCTCGAAATGTTGGTGATCGTGTTGGGCGCGGATGGTGCTGGTGATGGATGGGTCCGACCCGACGAAGGTGCTTGGGAGGGAGGCAGAGGGAGCGAGAGAAGACGCTGAGTTGCGTACATCTTCCTGGTTCGCGAATATGGGCGAGGAGGAAAGAAAGCCGTTCTTGTCCGAATAGACGCTGACGGGGGACTGTTCGGATGCTTGGGGAGAAAGGTTATCGAAATCGTTGGCAGAGGCCGCCCACTGCTCGGCAACAATTGTTGCTATGAGGTCTGTTGTCGGTGTTAGCAGCCGCGTCGACGAGAAATGTCAGAAACGCACGTGACGCCATCGCGTGGACCGATTCCTCCTCGTTGGCAAAGACGGCCGAAGCGGTGAAAGAAAGCGAGTCCTCCTCGTAATAGAGGCTAAGGGAGAAGTACGAGTCTTCTTGATCATCCTCTGCAGCACAAGGACTCAACAAAGATGCAAATAGACAAACTCGAGCACGCACCTTCAATATGGGCCTCCTCGACTACAGTGGGCTCGACGTTCTTGACCACGAGGGTAGCAGTCGCGACATCTGCTCGTGCGTTAAGCCAATTTGCGAGCCTGCTTACCGCAAACATACCTGGAGCCATTTTCACCTCACTCTCGACAACCGCGTCCTCCTCGTAATAGAGGCTGAAGGAGAATTCTTGGTCGTCATGCGCTGCAGCACAACGAAATAAACAACGAGGCAGATAGAGCAACTCGAGCACGTACCGTCAACATTGGCTTCCTCGACTACAGTGGGCTCGAAGTTCTCGACCACGAGGGTAGCAGTCGCGACATCTGCTCGTGCGTTAAGCTGACTTGCGAGCCTGTTTCCTGCAAACGTACCTAGCGCCATTTTGGCCTCCATCTCGACAAGCGAGTCCTCGTAATAAAGGCCAAGGGAAAAGAGGGAATCTTCTTGATCATCCTCTGCAACACAAGGAATTTAACAAAGATGAAGATAGAGAAACTCGAGCACGCACCGTCAACATCGGCTTCCTCGACTGCAGTCGGCTCGACGTTCTCGACCACGAGGGTACCAGTCGCGGCATCTGCTCGTGGGTTACTGTAAGCTAACTTGCGAGCCTGCTTGCCGCAAACATACCGGGTGCCATTTCAACGTCCATCTCGACAAGGGAGTCCTCCTCGTAGTAGAGGCTCACAGAGAATGAGGAATCTTCTCGTCCATCGTCTGCAGCACAAAAAAATAAACAAAGATGCAGATAGAGAAACTCGAGCACGCACCGTCAATATCGGCTTCCTTTACTGCAATTGGCTCGACCACGAGGGCGCCAGTCGCATCATCTGCTCGTGAGTTGAGCTAACTTGCGAGCTTTGTTGCCGCAAACATACCTGACGCTATCTCGACGTCGACCTGGACCTCCTCCTCGCCCGGCAACTCTCCGCAAATCTTTTCGATCTCGTCCAACAGTGCAGTCATGGACTGCCACGTGTTGTCGACTGCGAGCATGGGTAAAGGGTGCTCGACGGAGGCTTCTACGAACTCGTCAGCCTAGCTCCGCTCGCGGGTCATTGAGAACGCACCTTCGACGCGCTCGCACGCGAGCATCCCTGCACACCCTGCAAGATTTCTCTCTTCTCCAACGAGCGCAGGCTTGACTCCGACGGCACGCTCCGAACCTGGTACGACCGTCGTTGTGTTCGCCTCGGGATCGCTGGGGCCACTAATGCAAGACAAGCTTGCTAACGCGCGGAGCGCTTTGTGCATCTTCTGCGCCTGGGAAGACGGTGAGACGCGTCGGAAACGTCGGGGGGGCAACGCACCTTGAGCTTAGGCTCATTGGCCTCAACTTGTGAGACGACTCCATTGGGTCGCCCCATCTTGGATTTCAACTTTGAAAAGAGCTTGGGCACTGTGGGACGCGTCAGATACGCGCTGGATGCAGAAAACGACGACGTACTTTGAAAATGCTGCAGCGGAGCTGGTTGTTCTCTCGAGAGGAACGTTGGGTCACAGCGGATGTCACGCGTCGGTTGAGTCACGCGGCGGGCGGGCGGTGCAGTCGCGGAGAACGAGTCGCTCGACGTCGGCCGGCGCAGCGCAGGCACATTTCTCGTGACATGAGAGCCTGTGATGGAGTGCGTGAGACGGAGTGGGGGCGAGCGGAGAACGAGCAGGCGGAATGCCGAGGTGTTGCTGGGACAGATCGCGTCGACGCCGTGAACGACGACGAGCACAAGAAACGAAGACGAGAGCGGAGGGCAAGAAGCGCTGGCGGCTGATGACTGCCTGACAGGCGGTGATAGGCGGCGACTCCGGACCATCGGACCACTTGGCGGTCATCACACAATTTTCATGCTCGAGACTCTTATAACCGCCTGCTGCGTCCTTGGCGCCATCTACGCCGTCTGGACCTCCCTCTTCACCTCTGGATCTGGGAGTGGTGGCGAGCCCGCTGCAGAAATTCCCGACATCACCTCCCATGTGCTCAAAATCCGAGTGGTCGTGTATGGCTCGTGCTCGCGCGACCCCGACGACGAACCAAACTCGCGTTCGGTGGCCTCCAGGCGACAGTGCCAGATTCTGCTCGAGCCCGAGATCCCGCGGGATGCAACTACCAAGGCTAGCAAGGAGGCCTGGATCCAGGAATACATCAAGACCGTCAGCCGCGACTTCAAGCACAACCGCAACTGGCGATGCGAGTTCTGCAGTGCGTGGTCAACCTTTTCTTCTCGAATTGCGTGCTCATTGTCGTTGCCATAGACGAACGCGCCCGAATGAGCCGACTCCACAAATCTCTTTCATGGAAGCACAATTTCATGAGCATCTCGGTGCGTTTCTACTTAAAAGGCTACGACGGCGCCGAGGCTCAATCTCTTCCAGGTCCATCTCGTATGCGACATCGACGCGCCAGAATGCGGCCAAATTCTCCGCTCGATCGAAGCAGATTGGGCTCGCCAAAATAACGTCCGCCCCGCTCCCTTCGTCCGCCCGCCGATGGCGCCTGGATACGACTTCCCCATGTTCGCGTCGTGCGCGGAATGCCACGACGAGAACCCAAAGTCCCTACGCAGACTCAAAAAGTGCGTCGCGTGCGGGCTCACGCGATACTGCAGGTGCGCCGTGTGTTGGTTTTATTTTGCAGCTCGTGGCTGACCATCTCCCAGTGTCCAGTGCCAGAAAGCCGACCGGGAACGGCACAAGGTGGTCTGCAAGTCTGTCAGCGAGGTGAAATGGGTGTGGAATTGATCCCACTCGACCTTGTGCTATGGCTTGCTCGCAAAAGCCCTATTTACTCGTCCCCCCCCCGTCCACTTCGTCCACCGAGCCATCGCCACCTCCGCCTCATCCAACAACTTTGACACCAATCCAAACGCCCAGGCGATGTACGACGATCCAATAAAACTCGTCCTCTCAACGCGTTTATACATGGCCCGCTGGACCCAAGCGATTTCAAAGTGGCTGCCCTCTGTTTGCCTGCTCCTGCCCACAGAAGATCCGGCGCTTTGCCCCTGGTCTCCCTGGGGTGTCACCAGCGGTTCGCATGTTCTGCAACAGAAGATCATCGCTCTAGTTGCTGCGACGGAACGCTGTGCCCCAATGCAGCTGCGCGGCATTCTCTCCCGAATACCGTCTTTGTCGGACCCGTTGACATGGTCCCTGTAAAGTCACATGACCTCGAAGCGGTACTGGCTTCCGATGCAGACGCGACCTGTGCGAGTTCTGCTCCCGCCGGCGCTGGCAGCTGCAGCGGGGTTCCGATATCGAACAGAGCGCTTCGCCACGACCGCGCCACGTGTTCTCGAGTCATCGCCGATATAAGTAGGACCCTCGATCCAATCCGTCCCTGTCTTTGCCCTCGACAATGCCACCCAACTTCGCCCAACGCACGCAGATCGCACACGACACGATCAAACGCTCCCCGGAACTCGTCGCAGAGCATGCCGCCGCCGGCGCCTCCCTCGACGGCATCTTCCACAAACAACAGCTCCCTGCGCTCGGTCCCGCACCCGACGTGGACTCCCACACGCCGAGCAGCGTCGATATAATCAACACCGACGCGTTCACACTCGCGCGTCGACTCCTCAAAGACGATCCGAGCGCGAAAATCGCGGTGCTGAACCTCGCGAGCGATATCCTGCCTGCTGGTCCGTGGCTGCACGGCGCCATGTCCATGACGCAGGAAGAGGCGCTCTGCTACAGCTCGACGCTGTACGTGACGCTCAAGCCGGAATATTATCCGTGGCCGAACCTCGGGGAGGGCTCTGCCGCGGGGATCTTCTCGCCTGGCGTCGTCGTGTTCCGCGACGATCTCGACCACAACTGCGTCGAGCTGCCGAAAGAGGACCGCCGGGTCGTCTCTGTCATCACCGTCGCTGCGCCGTGCGGACCGCGTCTGACGCGCGACTACGAGGAGTTTGCCGAGCCGTCGGTGCTTCGGGACCTCCAGGAGAAAATCCGCTTGGTCTATCGCATGGCGGCGACGAACGGACAGCGCTACCTTGTGCTTGGCGCGATGGGATGTGGCGCGTATGCGTGTCCGCCCCGTCGTGTGGCGCTTGAGATGCGGGATGTTTTGTTGGAGCCCGAGTTCAGTGGGTGGTTCAAGAAGGTGGTGTTTGCGGTCTATAGTCGGCCGGAGAATGGCCCGGGAAACTTTGGGATTTTCGAGGAGGTGTTCAAGGATGTATCTGTGTAGGAATATAGGCTAAGAAGTTCGAAAAAGACCTGTATACAGAAACTGCAGAGGACTACTGAAGAAAGCCCAATTCGACCTCACGGACACGTGATTCGTTACGCGTTGTGGTGAACCACGATGGAGGCCGGAGACCCCGAAGCGGACCCGCTCCTCGCACCAGACGAATCGCCTCCACAGCCTCGGTTCTCTCCCATCTCTCTAGTCATTCCCATAGCCATGGTCTGCCGTCTCGCCACCCGACTTCCTTCAACAACCACATTCCGCGTTATCGAACAACTACTCTGTCGATTCTACTACTCAACCAACGACCCAAGCCAGCTCCCTCCTTCAGGACGCATACCAAGCGACCTCTGTGCCGTCCCGGAGGTCAAGCAATGGTACGCGAGCACAATGACCGTCCTGGCGCTCAGCGACGGAATCGGATGTACGTGCGGCGCTTAGAAGGTCTTTGCTCAAACTCCGAGCCTCGTTCACAGCCATCGTCGCATACACGCTCCTCAGCTTCATCTCCTCAAGAACGGGACGAAAACCCGCGATCCTCTTCGTCGTCGCGGCTGGACTGGTCGCAAACGGCGTGATCATTGCGTCCAAGCTCGGAGAGAGTCAGAGTCTGTATCTTCAGGCTGCGCTGATGATACTCTGGATGCTGTTCAACTCGTTCTCCCAGCCGTTGATCATCGTGTTTGCGACGAACATGTACTTGGTGGACCTTGTTGGAGTTGAGCAGAGGTACGTGGTGTTTTCTTGGTGGAAAGAATCCGAAAATTGAACCTGTTACAGAACAGCCACTTTGAGCTCTCTGTGGGGATGGTCAACACTAGGTTCGTCGTGTTCATCCTTGAAACACGCATCCTCACCGAAATACAGGCTCGGCATTGTCCTTCGCCATCGGCGGCACCATCACGACGACTTCGGACAACGACCTGCCCGTATACTTCGTCTCGGGCACCATCTGGGTCGTCCTTATCGCCTACATCATCCTCCTCCTGCCCGAATCGTTCCCCAAGCACAAACGCGACCAACAACTCGCAGCCACAACAACTTCGGGAGGGCTCCGGTCTCTGGCTGGAGCCACTTGTGCAGTTATTGCCGAGACGCGACCCAGAGACGGGAGTCAAGCAATGGCGCCTGGCCATCTGCGCACTACATGTCTTGCTCGTAGACCTCGGTGGTGCATACAGCATCACCGCCCTCATCGTCTACCTCACTGGCGTCGAGCGGTATACCCCACAAGAGGTTCGTTCGTTCAAACCAATTCGTTCTAGACACGATGCTGAGTATACTAGATTAGTGGGATACGCGTTGACCACGCTCACGTTCGTCGGCGCTGCTGTGCTCACCATTATTGTTCCGCGCTTGGTCGCAGTCCTCCGAAGACGGTACAGTATTCCTGGCGCAACAGCGAAATCAGCACGTGACCGGGTCGACATCCACCTCATCTTCCTCGCGTGGTGTATCGACGCGACGGGCTTCATCGTCTTGGGTTTGGTCAGCGGCAGAGTCGCGCAGCTCGGTGGTATGTCGGCGGCCTTCAATAGTCCTCAAATACCAACTAATTTCGTGCGAAGCGGTCGTCCTTATCGGCTGTAGCGCCCCTCGCGCCCCGATCCTACGCAGCCTCGTCGCATCCAGTGCATCCAGCTGCAGCACCGCTGGAGTCGGCGCCGCTGACCCGCTGGTCCAAGGCCAGACGCTCGCGGCGGTGGAAATGGTCGCGGGGCTCGGGAAGCTGCTCTCGCCGTTGTTGATGGGCGGCATTCTCTCGTCGTGCGTACGCGTGTGTTGTTCTTCAGACTCGCAGGCCAAACTGAGGGTGCTTGTTTAGGTCCGTATCGACGATGCCCACGTTGGTTTTTTACGTGCAGGCTGTGAGCTTGATTTTCTCTGAAAGTTCTAGAGGTCCAGCTGATATTGAAATCTGCAGGCAATCGTCGTTTCCGGTGCGAGTGTCTTGTTCGCGATCAAGGACGTTTAGATTTTGGTAGAATTTCTTGCATACTGTACATCGCTGTTGTATCATCACTCGTTAATTGTAAAATACCAGTGCTCGGAGCTCAATCGACTCTCGAAGCGGCGCGTCTGCAGGAGTTTTTGGATCGCAGAAGGCCGTGTGCGGGCCGTACAACGCGGCACTTCCGTCTTGCAACGAGTCGTAACTAAATCCGTGAGTTCCTTATCGAGCGTCTGAAAGTGCGCCTACCACTTGATGAGGATAGCATCCTCCGGCTCCAATCCCGAGAAATACACCCATCGCTGCTTCGAATTATACTTGACGCCGTACGTCTCCCCAGCGCGATCGGGGTAGACGAGCGACACCAAAATTAGATCCTCGGGGTCGAACGACCGGAAATCGCACAAGGCAAGCGGCCAGTCGTGTGCGGGATGGTGGATCGGGCGCCAGAGGTTGAGGATCTGGAAGCGCTTCCCAAGCAGAGTCGGTAATTCTGCAGACGGGACGTGTTTGTGGACCCGCGCGAGGGCGGAAATTGGAGTTTGGTCGAGATGCGCTTGGGCTAGCGGTTGGCGCCGGTCTGGGCTATCGTCTAGTTGTCCTGGGCGTCTCCGGCGGATGGCTATAGTTGAAAATCAGCTTCAGAGCAACACAAGGATGCGTATGAAAGGGCTTACTGTGGTCGAAGATGATAACGCGTGCCGCCCCCGTTCGTTTCTTTATCAACTCCACACTCTCCGGATAGTACTCCTTCATGATCGACGCGTCGTCCGAGAAGCACGTATGGCGCGCGGGGCTGCGAACGAGCTCGAACCCAGCCGTGTCGAGCGTCACCGAGTCCTCTGAATCGTTCCCGTGGCCCGCAGGTCGTGCACAGTCACTTCATGTGCAGCCAACGCGAAGTTCTTCTCGCGGACCCCCGTCTCTTTGGCGGCGTTGATCTTCTGGTATGCTGGAGCGCCGTCTGTCGGTGGGATGACGAAGTTCAGCGATGCGGTGACGCCGGGTACGGCGGCGCTGGTGTTAGAACTTGAAGGAGCCATAGAGGGCTTGGTGGTTGAAGACTCGGAGGAACGGAGCGGACTCGGGTTGCCTGATAGATGGACTGTTGCTGGTCGATGGATGGGGCATCCTCACAGCCCGGATTGAATTCTTGTTGTTTACGGCGGTGATGCTCACGGGCATGGATTCAATGGATGCTTTTGAGGTTCGCGTCTTCAGTGAGCGGAGGCATGGAGGGAGGCTTTATTTGAGAGTGCATGTACTTGATTCGGGCGCAGCTGGAGCGTAAACGGTTCCAGGTGGAGGTCAACAGAGATTCGGTCACGGTCATGTGCCTGTGACGACGCCTGCTCCCGCCATTCGCGGCGCAACTTGAATCCCCAACTCGGGACTCGCACCTCCGCCCTGTTCGAACAACAGTCGCTTGGAGCAACATGTAAATCGGACTCCCGCTCTCAAGTGGCGATCAACGACGCAAACCGCCTCGACGCGCTGAACTCTCAATAACTCTTCTATCGCCCCGGGAATTTCGGAGACCCCAATTCTCTCTTCTCGAAGCTAGCTCAAAAGCTGGGCATCGTCTTTGGTTCTCTTCCAGCTGACTGGGGTGCATGCGCTGGTCAGTACCGGTTCACCGGATCCAGTACCACACGCATGAGAAATAGATCTGGCCGTCACGACCGACGTCCTTGAGGCCTTGCGACCATTCGAGGTTGCTTCCAGGCCGGCGGGTGTCCTCCTCGCAACGTGTTGGCTGGTACGTTCGCCTCGGAATCTGAAATAAAGGATATCGCCACCGATTGTCTTCGACAGCATTGAGCAGCCGCGGGAAGGCCGTGATGACATCTGGCCGCGGGCGACTGTTGCGATAATATGCAGGTTGGCCTCTTTTTCTCCCTCTTCCATGTGCTTGGAATTGGTTACCGTACATCAGAAACCCTCCAAACCGACAGGAACTTCTGCAAGTGCCTCTGCGGCGTCAATTCCATTGCAGTACGCGTCGGCGGCCGCATGTGGGTCTCGTTGTGGGTGATACCTTGGCGTTGGTATCCTCGGGTTAGATGCTCCAACGCCGCCGACCCGGAGGAGGAAGAAATGCCCACCAGGACCATGAGAACGCCGGTGATGAGTGTGATCGGCGACAGGTTAGACGTGCACCGCCCAACCCTGCGTTTCCTTATGAGCGTGGATCGCCCGAGTTCATATCGTTCCCGCTTCCCGTTGACCGCTCGGGTCCATTTACGCTCTCTTTCTCTTTCCTTTCTTTCCTTCGTCTTGCCGGCTCTCCGGCCCCTTTCTGAAACATGCAGGCATTGTTTGCGATTATCTTTTGGTGCGTTCCGGTGCGTTCTTCGACCAGCAAGTTGCTCATGGCCCCGCAGTTTCTTCGTCGCATTTGTATCACCGTTCGCACAAGCACTCACCATTGCTGCACCGAGCTCGGGGCTGACTACGGGCAACGGCACCATCTCGTGCACCGTTACCACCTCCGACACGGCCGAATCCCTGTCTTTCTTCATCCAACGCAACTCGACCAGGCTCCTTATCGCGCAAGATGTTGCCGCGACTCCCGCCGCGAACGCAGTGTCGGTGCCCGTCGTTGTTCCGTCTGGAGTATCAGGGTGCGTTGTGGTGGTATCCCGTTCGTTATTGAGGTCGCGGCTCAGTTCGCGTCGCAGAGGCGGATGGGTGATCTTGGCCGCCGCGTCCAACAACCCAAGGTGCGCCGCATCGTGTTCGACGTGTAGAACCCTTGCTCACATCCTAAAAGCAACATTCTTGCGGAATCGGGACCGTTTGAGATTCGAGAAACCGCACAAACCCAGCGCATGGGCGCCGCCGTGGTCGGCGGGGTCATTATCGGCGTTGTTCTCTTCGCACTTCTGGTCCTCGGAGGATTCATGTACTTCCGGCGCCGTCAACGTCGTCTGCACGGACCCACAAACCCCAACGCAATCGATCTCGAGGCCGCGATGGCCCAGGCGCGCGACCATTCCCGGTCGTTCTCCCGCGAAGAGGCTGCAGCCAAAGAGAGCAACAAGTGGTCGGAAGAAGACAAGGTCGAATGGGAGCGCGAGTTGGAGGAGCAGTTCGCTCGAGCCCAGAGCCGGAACGCCCGG
Source organism: Mycena chlorophos (assembly GCA_014461115.1). Classification (NCBI taxonomy): domain Eukaryota; kingdom Fungi; phylum Basidiomycota; class Agaricomycetes; order Agaricales; family Mycenaceae; genus Mycena; species Mycena chlorophos. Next base: position 340,293 of record JACAZE010000011.1, read on the forward strand.
TGTTTCTCGTGGGCCGACCCCACTGGCCGCCGGCACCAACCCGCATCTCGCGCCGCTTCAACGAAGCGTTACGCGCGGCTTCTAACGTCGCTCACATTGGAACAACATTTCATACCCGGACTCACTCATTGAACGGACAGTTACGAACGGACTACGACGAGCATGCTTAAGATACGGCGCATTATTTTTTTAATTCCTACCAACTGTAACATCTTGCTTTACATTTACAACTGCGTATTTCTTGGACCTGCAATGAATTTTGGATAGCGGACCGGGCGAGCACGTGACCCCGCCTGAGCTTCGACCAGACTTCCATGTCCCTCCCGATTTTGTCCGGCTCTGGCGCGCACATCGGAGTCATCATGCGCCAAATGTGCTGGCAGCCGCCTTAGTGTGACACCTTTGAGCGTCTTCCTCGGAACGCTCATTGCCTGCCGAGCAACGACGCGTCCCTCGGCCGGCTCGCTTAAAAAGCTCACACAACGCGTTGCAACAACCCTGCCCTCGACTCTCATGAACTCTCTCTTACTGCGTCGCTCTATTCTCCGCACTGCAACGAAGGCCAAGCTTCCCCGACCGCTGGCACAACGCACCTTCGTCACCATCATCGAGCAGGGCCGAGAAGGCTGGCGGTTGAGGTGCGCATTCAACCTCGTTACTTCTTCTTCGACTGACCTTTCTGTAGTCTTGGACGCGATCCAGTACGACTTTCGCCTGGGCTGAACATCAATATCCCGCTGTACCACTCGCTGCTCACCATTGACCTGCGGGAGACTTCCGTTACGATTCCCGACGTGAGTTCCGTCTTCGCTCTTCCACAGAAACACGCTAAGGGCTTGTAGCTTCCGGGGTATACCGCAGACAACGTACCCATCCGATGCTCGGGCTCGCTGTTTTACCGCATCGTCGACGGGTACAAGGCATGCTTCGCCGTGAGCGACGTCGAGGCCAATATCAAGAACACGGGAACGTCGGCGGTGCGGTCTGTGTTGGGGACGTTTACCTATGACCAGGTTCGTGGTGCCCGTGTTCTGGTTGCTTTTTCGTTCATTGTTCGCAGGTTATCAGCGACCGGAACGAGCTCAATAACCGCTTGAACCAGGTTATTGGGAGTTCTATTTCGGTGAGTAATGAGAATGGATGAATATGTTGCTATCGCTTACCTGCTGCTCAGAACTGGGGTGTAGAATGCACGCGGTTTGAGGTCCAGTCGTTCCAACCCGCGAACCGCGAAGTCGAGGTGGGTTCCTTTCTACTTTCTGTCTTTCTTTCGTCTTCTGACTGGTTCCAAAGCGTCAACTCGAACTCCAAATGGAGGCAGAGCGCAACCGGAGGAAACAAATGCTCGATACTCAGGCGCAGATCAACATCGCGGAGGGTCAGAAGCAGCGCGTTATCCTCGAGAGCGAGGGCCATGTGCGTTTCTTCTCTTCAAATCCACATTCGCGGAAACTCACTGGTCCCAACCAGTTGTCCGCGAAATCCAACGAAGCCGACGCGGCATTCAAGACCGTCGTGCGCGAAGCCGAAGCGCGCAAGGAACAAGCTCTCATGGAGGCGTCCGCACTCGCGCAACAAATCACCGCTCTGGCCGACGCGATCTCGGAACCGGGGTCAGCACCAGGTCCAGCAGAACGCAAGCAGGCGCTGAACGCGCTCGTCGAACTGAGGAGGCTGGAGCAGCTCGGCGCGATTGCGGGCGGGACGGGCAACTCGACGTATTTCTTTGGCGATCGGGCGGCGCTGGGGTTGACTGGGCCGGCTGGGGAGGCGTTTAACATCGACTATGCGGAGCAGGTGAAGAGTGGGATGGCGAAGACGAGGAAGAATGATGTTGGTGGTGTTTTGGTTTGAGCAGAGGCGAATCGAACGCGAACGGTGCCGTCTCTCTATTTCTGTATCTTATCTGGACCCCCCACTCACTGTATTGATAAACCGGGAGCTCGAGTCCCGTGCCTGGTCTTGAGGACACCGGAGTAACCTCGGCGAAAGGATTGTGCCATATAACCAAGGCAGGAACGGGATCGAGGACCCATGGCTGCCCCGAAACCCTTTCTTTCTCGCAACGTCGACCTTCCTCAACTGGGGCCTAACATCCGCATCCATTACCTCTACAGCGACCCGACCGACGGCCGTGATGCACCACTAGGCACTTTCCTCCTCTGCCACGGCTTCCCCCAATCGTCGTACCACTACCGGCACGCGATTCCGCTGCTCGCGGCTGCTGGGTATCGCGTCGTCGCGCCGGATCTACGCGGGCAGGGCAAGTCGTCCAAGCCGCCGATTGGGCCCGAGTCCGACTTCCGCAAGACGGTGCTGGCGCACGACTTGTACGTGCTGCTGTACGAGGAGATCGGGGTGCCGGAGACGGAGCCGATCCATACGTATGGGTATGACATCGGCGCGTTTGTGGCGCATGCGTTCGCGGCGCGGTATCCGGAGCGGACGAAGAGCACTGCGTGGGGAGAGGCGCCGTTGCCGGGGACGAAGGCGTATTACTGGCGCCGCGGACGCACGGACCACTTCCATCTGAGCTTCCACAACGTCCCTGACCTCCCGGAGCTGCTCATACAGGGCAACGAGGTCGCGTACATGCGCTATTTCTTCGACCGGCAGGCGTACAACCGCCGCGCTATCAGCCAAGCGGATTTGGACGAGTATGTTGGAGATTATACGCAACCTGGTGCGATTCGGTGTGGGCTGGGGTTGTACCGCGCGTTTGAGACGGATGCGGAGGAGAATGTCGAGTTGGTGAAGAAGGAGGGCAAGTGTAAGGTTCCGGCGTTGGCTTTTTCGGGTGCGAGGAGCATTCATACGGTGGATGCGCGCATGGGAATGGTCGAGGAGATGTACGAGACGGTTGAGCAGTTTGATTTGCCCGAGACTGGGCATTATATTGCGGAGGAGAGCCCCGAGGGCTTTGCGACGAAGATGATTGAGTGGGCAGCTAGGTGGTCGTAGGTAATTGGATGAAATTGGAGTCCTTGCACGGGAAGGAAGCGATCCCGGCAACTAAATTAACTCAATAGACGCGGTGATAAGCAACCTTTAGATAGACCTGGGACACGAACCCGGAAGATATTGGAGATTAGACAGTTGATGCGACGTCTGACCTCACGCCGAGCCCCTGCCACTCTTTGCTCCTTATCTCCTCACCCACACCTCGTCCCGGCCCCGTTCGAATTGGAGCCGACAGTGCTCGTTCCCCGCCGCCAGCCCCGCCGGAAACCAGCCCAGCGGGCACGCTGAAAACCCTCCGCTCGAAAGCCGACAGCCGCCGCTTAGCGCGCGCCGACACCTTTACGCAAGCGCTCGCCTACGCCGTCGTCTTGGCGTGTCCCATGGGCGAAACGGGTCTTTATTCGCCATGGGACACCTAGGTTTTGGCTGGGGATGGGGGTTGTAGGCGTGTCCCATGGGGAGACGAACGGGAGGCTCTCATGGGACACCCTCCGGCTATTTCGGTGCGTCTCTCCGGTTTCTCGCTTGTTTCTTGCTCTCACAACCATCTCCGAGGGCGTAGGATCCTTCTCACGACGGCACCGACCCGCCGCCGCACGTACTTGGCCGACTCACCCCCGTCTCGCACCCGCGCACCCGCCAACGCGCATCAACACCGCCGCTGCCGCGTTTTCTCGGCGGCTTCTTGTTCACCACTTGCCAGAGGGTTGTAGGAGGACGGAAATGAGCTGGTGTGGGTCTCAGGTGCGCCACCATTGCGCCTTTTTTCATGTTTTCCGTTAACTCAGCACTTTCTACAGCAGTTCGTGTTTGCTGCCATCCGTACCCGTCCACCTGTAGCCCCACCACCCTTCTCATGTGGGCCATGCAGCAGCTCCCACAGCAGCTCTCGCAGCTGCTTCCGACCTAGCCCATCGACGACGACCGCCGCAGCGGCCATGCCGACACCCACACTCCCCCACATCCACACCCACACCCTCGCACGCACGGCCCACCATCACCCCGTCGTGTGCGGACACGCAACACGCGCTACGCCGCGTCAGCACGTCGCCATTGCGCAGACACCGAGTCGGTGTCTGTCCCGGCGCTGTGTCGGCGCGTATTGGCGCGTATTGGCGTGTCGACACATTGCAGTGGCTTCGCGGACACGTCATTCGCGCCGCAGGCCCGTCGCCGTAGACTACACACTCTGCATGTCCCGTTTTTTTTTGTACTTCTACATAGCCAATAAATTTTGCATCCCATCCACCCTCCTGGCTTGCGATCGACGTCAAAAATACAGTCTCCTCCTGACGACAATGTCCGCCGCACCACCTCCGCCTCCCGCTGCGCCGCCGCCGGGTCCCATTGAGCAAGAGGTCGGCGTTGTATTTGCGCGCACAAATTGTTTCTCACACATTTTAGCTCGCCGACGAGGCATTCAGACTTGACCTCGAAGATCAAGATTCGCTGGAAGCATCTGCCGAAGACGCTCTAGTACCGGGAGACTTTCCCGAAGTCGAGGCAACCAACGAGCTTGCGCAATACGCCAAACAAATTGCCGGCGCGGTCATTGCAGACAAGACTCGCACAAATTACATTCGGTGAGTGCATACACATACTTTTGCAGCCATTTTTCCAACACTTACGATTTGTTTGCCCTAGCGTCGCCCAGTCGTATATTATCTTTACGCGCGCCAGCCATCCAGACTTCAACCCCCAAAGCAAGAACGAACGAACACCGGGTTATATTACGGAGTACATTCTTTCGAAGTGCGGAGAGAAGTCTAAGGGCTGCGAGGGCAAAACGGTACGTCTCTCGGTCTTTTCTTCGCAAAATTTTGGCTCAAAATCCCTACTGATGGCAACCGCTATTGCAATTCGCGCCGCACTCACGTTCTACTATCGGTCTCTCGACTCGGACCAGAATGTCGTTGAATGGCGCCGCAGCCCTTGGAACATGAATGAATGGTGTGTTTTTGTTTCCCTTTTTTTTGCCTGGCAGTAATTTTTGCCGAGGGTCGGACTTCCCACACGTTCTCGCCACGTCCACGACTTCATGACCGGACTTGCCAAGACGAAAGCCAAGGCGGGTGAGGTGTCTATGTCGGCGCGCGCCCTCGAACTCCGTGACATGCATCTGCTCTACAATTACTGCATGCGCCCAGGCCAAACAGACGGAGAGCTCCGCTGGGGCATTGTGCGTTATGTAAGTCTCATTTTATTATCTGGCCTTTATTCATATTTGCAGACAACATATCTCTTTGCTTGGCTGCTCCTGCTCCGGTTCGAAGAGGCAACAAGACTGCAGTTTGAGAGCATCAACCTGATTCCGGGAACTCGTGGGTTTATTTTCTTTGCCTCTGGCTTGGGTTTGTGCTGCAGCTCACCCCTGTATCAGGTGACCACTTTGAGGTTCGACTCAAGACCCGCAAGACGTCGCAGACGGGCATGCACACATGGGTGCTCCATGCAAACGACTCCGACCCAAAAATCTGCCCCATTCGTGCTCTTATTCGACTCGCCCGGGTTTACGGCGACCGAGTTGGCTTCACCGGCCCACTTTTCTTGAAGGTCAACAAATATGGTGCAGTTCTTCAGGAGCCGATTGTATGTGTTTTTTTTTTTTTTTGGCTATTTTTTTTGCCTAGTTAATCATGAGTTCTTAGACGACAGGAATTATGGGCCGAATTTTGGCCGAAGATCTTCAGAAAATCGGCAACCTGGCCTGGGCCTTGTACGGGACACATTCATTCCGTCGCGGTGGGTGCCAACATCGAATCAAAAACAAAGGTTGGACCGTTGACATGGTAGCTGCATGGGGCGGCTGGACACAGGTGGAAGCGATCACAATGTTTCGCTATTTCTACTCTCCCAACGATAACCATGAGCATATGGCTGACTATGATAGAAATGATATGAAAAAGCCTTGGGCTTTTTAGATACCTTTTATCTTTTATTTTTACACTACCCTACCGATTTGTTTAGTACTGTTCAACTTGTCAGGTTAAATAAATCAAAGCTCTCTAACTATAAGTCAGGCAGGAATCAGTCTTGTACTGAAAATTATAGATTCTGCAGGCCTCGCTTATAGAAGCAAAATCTAAGCTTGCCAACCAAGCCCGGCCATTAGCCTCATTGTCTGACAACTTGTTGGATTTTCTTTTCTCCGCTGCTGAATTCTGCTGCTGAATACATAATAGTATCTGTTTAATTCGAGAACCATCTCCAATTGAACTTCAATTGGAGCGTCTGAAAAGCTGTCTCCAATTGAAGTTCAATTGGAGCTTCTCAAGGGTCGTCTTCAATTGAAGTTCAATTGGAGCTTCTAAGGGTCGTCTCCAATTGAAGTTCAATTGGAGCTTCTCAAGGCTGTCTCCAATTGAAGTTCAATTGGAGCTTCTCAAGGGTCGTCTTCAATTGAAGTTCAATTGGAGCTTCTAAGGGTCGTCTCCAATTGAAGTTCAATTGGAGCTTCTCAAGGCTGTCTCCAATTGAAGTTCAATTGGAGCTTCTCAAAGCTGTCTCCAATTGAAGTTCAATTGGAGTTTCTCAAAGCCATCTCCAATTGGAGTTCAACTGAGGTTTTAGTTAAATATTCTCAAATGCTACCAACTATCGGACCACTTCTATTCCAGAGAAAAAAGGTCAATGCACTCGCAAGCACAACCTAAGTTTTGCTGTACCTTGGATTCTTGTGCAAGAAAGTAAAGTAAAGAGAAAATAAAAGACAAAAGTACTAGTAGTACGACTCCTTTCCAAGTGCACGCCAAATGTCCCAATAATTCATGTCCGGCCAAGCTGCCTCCCAGACCGCCTCCGAGAACTGGCCGTCGACTTGATACTTGGCCAGAGCACGCTCAGCAAGAATATCCGTCTTGCAGTGTGGAATGGCCTGTGCGACGAGACGGATAGCAATGTATTTCGGTTCGTCTGCCACTTCATCAGCACGGCGTTTCCTACTCTTGCTGGTGCCCGGTTGCTGTGGCTTTGTGAAGAACGCGAGGAAACGAGCTTCGTCGTTCTTGAAGTCCTCTGTGAGCACTGCATAAATGCGGTCATGGCGATCCAGTCGGCCCTGAGAAATGTGAATACCATGAAACACAGTCTGAGCAGAAAAAAAACCTTTGCACGACCATATGTTTTGGTCTCTTTGTTATCCTTCCGCACCTCTTCAACTCGCCCTGAGCGGCACAACTGAATCACATGGCGCAGGTCTTTGGCGGTTTCGAGAGCACTAAAAGATTTAGCGCTCACACTGAGAATGGCTGAGGTCGCCGATGGACCCTCTGTCGACTTGGATGCACGAAGAGGAACGGCGGGGAATGGAGGGGGTGCAGCAGGAAGAACCACAGACGGCACTTGCGAGCCAGAAGGACTGTTCTAAGTCTGGTATAAGTACAATCCAAACTCAAAGACACCCGAGCACGTACTGTGAGCGATGCACGGAGTTGGAAGAGAGCAGACAACGATGAGGCATCACCATCCTGCGCAGAGGTCAACATTGCCTGCACCGTTTCAGAATCCCCTTCAGCGGCGGCGTCGATGAGTGCGCGGAATGCAGCAGGATTGTCGCCGGCATGTGCCGAGAGAGCTGCATCAGAGGGATGCAATGTCGAGTTCGTCGGCAGAGTGTCGGTGAATGAGCTGATACGGGCAAGGATGGACTCTGAATGAAATATAAATACAGACTCGGGAAGAAACTACAAACAGAAAGCATACCTTGTGCACCGGACTCTCCCTGCCTCTCTAGCAACTGGAATGGCTCGCCTCTGGCCTCTTTATCGGCCCACTCGTCACCGAGTGTGTTGGCCAAATAGTCCCACTGCCGCTTGATAATACTTGTCGACAGCGGAGCAGGCCCGGTCGCGACCGGAGCTGCGGCATGCTCGTAGTCCAAGTTGTAATAGGTGCCGAGGCGCGCGCGGAGCACCTCGTTCCTTCCCGTCTTGAAGAGCACGCGAGCCGAAGCTAACGTGTTGGTCTGTTCAATCCAGAGACGCAGTTCGGCGCCTTGCGCCTTCTGAAGATTGAATGCGGCAGTTGGCCCGTCGAGATTCGGCGGACGAGCGTGCATCGGCGGAGCACCTTCGACGTGGCCAGAAGTTGATGAGAAAACCCCGAAGGAGCTGTTCGGAGCCGCGGGCATCACGCCAGAAGGCTGCATGGCCGCGAGAGCGCGACGAGAGCAAGAGAAAAGGTGGAATTGTGAATAGGGGCAGCTTTCCCTAATTCAAACACTCCTGCAGCGCTCCGAGCACGAAATCCGATGGTATTCTGTCTCTACACTATGTTCTACAGTCCACCGGCGCGTTCCCAGGCCGCGGGAACTACGGGGAGCAGCGCCAGAGGCCTCGCGCTGGGTTTCTTCCAAAACAGGACGGCGGCGGTAGCGGCTGACACAGCAGGGCTCACGCCGCCGAGCCAAAATAGGCCGAGCCGAATCGAGTCGTGCGGCCGGGGGAAGGGGGGCGACGACGACGAGCCAAACCGAGTTCCCGGGGTCCTGACAAGCACCGGAGCGCGGGGCCGCTGCCAAGCAACGCCAAAGCCGTGTCCCGGGACACGAGATCTGTCAAAGTTTCCTAATCGGGCGGTGTCCCACGACAACTAAGCGCCTATCTGCGCTGTCAGAAGCGTGTGAGCGGCTGCGCCTCTTGCTCTCAACGCCCATCCTCCGTTTTCGCGCTCGTCGTTCGCGCCGCCGACGCCGTCGACCTCAGTCCAGCCGCACCTCAGAATGTCACGTGCCACTTACCCTACGCGCCCCCACACTCAGCCTGCGGCGTGAAGCTAGGCTAAATAATGACGCGAAAATGCCTTCGCTGAGCCCGCCGCCGTCGACCGACGCTTTGAGCGCACTGTCCGCCGCCGCGTGATATACGCGGCGCGTGACAAGTGTGACTCAACGTTCTTCCCCAAGAACAAGCAGCATCGCTGCACCGCTCCCCGAGCATGTCGCCCACCCGCGTCAAAACCAAGCTCTCTGCTCTTAAAACCCTCTCGAGTCTGTTTAAGAAGAAGGCCTCTGAGCCAAAGGTGCGTCTTCCTCCTCTCTTTTCTGGATGCCTCTGACTGTACCACAGAAGGTCCAGATGGCTCTGTCCGGCCTCACCAGCCTAGGCGGCGTGTCCGTTCCAGTCTCAGTGAATGCTCGCGCCCAACCTGGGTCGCGAACTGCGGAGGGTGTCGTTGCTGAGGTCGCCGTTGTCGTTGCTGTTGAAGACAGAAGCCCTGCGGAGTTGGCAGGCACCATCCCCGCCTTCGGGCACCCCGTACTTGCTGCTGTTGTGAAGGAGGATGTTGCTCTCGGACAGACCAAGGGTGTGTTGCTTGTTTTCCAGTCTGATTCGCGTTGCTTACGGTACTCTTCAGAGCTTTCTGGCTCGGTCGTCGAATTTGTGGCGGTAAAGCACTTTCCCGCGGAGGCTGAGGAGAAATTGTCGACTTGTGGTACGCGTTTTCGTGTTTCTCGACGCGCATATCACTCACTCACTTTCCAGATGTCGAAGAAGTCGTTCAGGACCGCACTCAGGTCGAGTTCGCGAAGAACTCCATTCCCTTCCCTTGCGTTTCCGTGGTCGGTGCGTGTGCACGCTCACGCTCTGCGTTCGGATTTTACTGAGCTCGCTTTTAGACATGAGCGACGCGACCCCGCGCCTCGTCCACCAGACCATCCCTCAACCCAATTCGCTGGTCTCCTCGCTTAACGAGTCCATCGTCCCGATCGCCGCCGTCGCTGTTCTGCCGGCGCTCCCCACAGTCACTCGCGTCAATGAGTTGGCCAACGACCAACCCCCGTCCATCCCGGAGCTCTCCATCGAGCCCGATTTCTCGGAAATGTTCAAGAACATCGAGTTTTTGAAGAAGGCAGACGTCAATGCTGCCGTCGCTAAGCTTCAAGAGGAGAACGTGGTCCTTCGCGAGCTCAATGGCGTTCTCAACGCCAAGATCGACGCACTCAACGAGCGTGTCACCATCCTCGAAGGTCTGATGACCAACCCCACCACCACCACTGCTGCCCCGGCAGCAGCCCCATCGCCACCTGCGGCTCCGCAGATTGTGGTTACCGCACCTACCCCCGTCCTCGCCTCTGTTCCCAAGCAGGTACCCGCTAGCGGAAACCCGACGACGCCAGCCCGCCCAGCCGGTATCTCACTCGAGGCCATCCTTGCTGCAGCTGCCAAACTCAAACCACCCACCCGCGCGGCGCCGGAAGCTCCGGCCGACCCAGCGGCCGCCCTCCTCAACGAGCTGGGCCCCCGTTTGCCGCAGCGGATCCCTTCTGAACAGAGCCGCAAGGAGCTCGCAGCGGCCCTTAAGTTTGGGCTCATCGTCGCCGCCGCTGCCGTGCCTACCACCGCCACCACCACCACCAACAGTATTTTGTCTGCGACCTCGCCCGTGACGAGCATCGACCCATTCCGCATCGACTCGAACAACGGACCAGCCGCATCTTCCACTCTGCGGAGCCTTGCCTCCATCGGGAGCCGCTTGCGCTTGTCCCGCAGCCGCAGCCCGCAGAGCGACCATTCGCGCTCGCAAACATCCCTGGCGACAACTCGGTCGTCCGTGTCGGTCGCAAATATCAGCGGCCCTTACCTGCTGGGCTCGGTTCGCAGTCGCGAGCTCCCGAAGCCCGCCACCGAGGCGACGACGACGACGACGACGACGAAGACTCTGCGCAAAGCCCTGGCGCCCATTACAAATCGCCTCCCTTCTCCCAAACGCATCCTTCCGTCCCCGCGTGCTCATAATCTGAAGCCCTCGGAGGTGGCTAAGCGCGGCCTTTGGGGCGGAAGTGTGCAGCGGCGCCGCAACGACGAGCCGGCCCTATAACGTGGGCAAGAAGGGGTATGAAGATGCGATCTTGAAGCTTGAAGTACGATTTTGCTGGATTCGGATGGGACTGTGCTCGGATACGATGATTGCTGGATTTTTTTTGCGGGAAAGGACTGCTGGGAGAGGATTGCTGGATCTTATTGGAATGTATTGGATACTAGACTTGTATACCCCACACAAATGCAACTTGTGAGTTACTCGAGATGGTTTTTCTTGTGAACGGAGCGTTCTTCAACTTCTTGAGCCTGAGTTGGTTTCGAAGGTACTCGTTCTCATCCTGACAGCGCCTCCCTGGTAGACGACGAACCGGGATCGACGAAGAATCTTCACTCGACCTACGACTAAATTCTAGCGGAGATTGCTCGGCAACTCAATTAATTTCGGACACGATGATGGGCGTCTGTCATACTGCGCTTCTTGCTCTCGGCCTCCATCTTCGTTTTTCGCGCTCGTCGTCCGCGCCGCCGACGCCGTCGACCTGTGCCCAGCAGCACCTCACCATGTCACGTGCACTCCCACTACGCGCTCCCGACTCCATCCGAGGCGCGCCATGAGCGTTCCGGGTGCCTCAAAAGACGCGCCTTCGCTGCGCCCTCCGACGTCGAGCGAGTCGTTCTCCGCGCCTGCACCGCCCGCCGCCGCGTGACTTGGCCGACGCGTGACGGCTGTGACTCAACGTTCCTCTCGAGTGAACAACTGCCTCCGCTTAAGCATTCCCAAGTACGTCGTTATTTCTTGCTTCCAGCGCGTATCTGACGCGTCCCATAGTGCCCAAATTGCTCTCAAAGCTCAAACTTAAGATAGGTCGACCTACCCAGGTCGTTCCTCAACTTCAGGCCGACGAGCCTAGGCTCCAGGTGCGTCGCTCTCCGACGTTTCTGGCGCGTCTGACCGTCTTCCTAGGCTAGAAAGGTCCATAAAGCACTCCGTGCGCTAGCAGGCTTGTCCTGCATTAGCGGCACCGGCAGTCCCCGTGCGACGACAACGACGGTCTTGCCAGCTTCCGAGCAGGCCCTCCGCGTCACGTCCGCGTTCTCTTATGGCGGTCAGGGTGAAGGAAGAACGACCATTGCTGTCGAGCAAGTACAAGGTGCGTCTTCGGTGATTCGCCAACGAACCTCAGCTAACAAGCTAGTAGAAACCTCCTTCGAGCCCATCTTGCCCGTCCTTGCAGTCGACGATGCGCTGGCATCCATGGCGGAGTTGCTCGAGATGATCAACGAGATTGGGGGTGAGGATGTGGTTCCCAAGATCGCCGGCGAGATGGCGTCAGGTGCGTTTCTGGACATTTCTAGCCCACCCGAGTGCTCACAACAGCAATAGCAGACCTCGCCGCCGTCGCTATTGCCGCAGAGGAGACGGAGACTGCCACCAAAACCGACTCTATTGCTCAACGTACGTGTTGAACCCATCCACTCGTATTCTTTTCCGCTTACGTGTCGTCCTTCAAGTGCCCGTCGAAATTAAAGGAATTGAAGACAACACGATTGTCGACTTGCTGTCGACCTGCGATTTGCTGAAGGAAACGGATGTGGGGGAGGAGAATGTCTACCGGGGATTGCTTGAAATCGTTGAGAGCCTTGCTATCGGTGCGTTGTTCTCCGTTTCCTCTCGAGACGAGCCTGTTCACATGCCAATTCTTAGTCGCTGCACCCGAAATGCACCAGCGCGAGAATGCTGGTGTTTCCCATGTTAATGCAAGAGGTGCGTCTTGCAACGTTTATGCGGCGAATGGCTATTGATACTGCCGCAGGCGAAACCCAGCCCACCATGCACGAAGAAAGTCGTGCAGACTCGTCGTCGAAGACCGAGACCGCCCAAACGCACTACCCTCTCGGTACCATCCTGCTTGCCGCTGTCGAGAATTCGGCGCCCGCGACCACCACACCCACCACCACCTACCCGGTCGCGCTGGCCAACGCAGAAAGTGCCCCGACGCTTATGGAGCCTGTCGTCGAACCCGACTTTTCCGTGTTGTTCCGCAACATCGAGCTGCTGCAGACCGCAAATCCCGATATCGCTCTGGTTCAACTCAAAGAAGAGAAACAAAGTCTCCGAGCCGACGTCAACATCCAAGTCGAAGCGCTTCAACAACACAGTCACTCGCTCGAGGAGCGTATCGTCGTCCTCGAGACCCTCTCCCAGCACCGCAATCAGGTGCCCACCGTCGAGCCGATCGCGCATTCGCCACCCGCGGCCCCACCGGTTCCAGCAATTATTATCACCAGTGCGACGCCTGCAACCGTCCACAGCGCAACATTCTCGAAGGGCCTCGATGCGCTGCCGCTCGTGACGGTCGATGCGCTTCGGAGCGTCCAGCTTAAGAAGCTCCCCAAACAAGCCACTTCCAGCATTCGTTCGACGACTTCGCTGCCTGGACACCCTTTCCGCCTTCGGCGCGATGATGCTCGCGATTCCTCGCTGCGGACCACCACGGCGTCGACCGACACGCTGCCGACTTCGCCGTCTTTCGTTTCGACGACGCTCAGCAGCGTCTTCCGCTTCGGTCATCGCCGCACAATGGATTCGCAGACTAGCGGGTCTACCCAGTCTCTCGCCAGAACCACCTCGACCGTCTCGGTGGCTTCTATTAGCCGGCCGTACCCCCTGCGCCCGATACCCCGTCGCGAGGTCACCGAGGCGCCCACGACCGCGACCGCGACCAGATTCCTGAAACTCCGCAAAGCGTTCGGATCCATAATCAGCTTGGTGGTTTCCTCGTCGTCGCGCATCCTCCCGGCATCGCGTTCCGGCAACATCAGACCTTCCGCGGCCGCGAGCCACGAAATGTGGGGCGCTACCATCCAAGGGCGTAAACCAGAGATGCCTCAGGATAACCCGACTCTGCGGGAAATCAACAACCACAAGAACAACAGAAGATGGGAAAGGTCGCTTCCTCCAGACGCGAGGGGGTGCACGAGAAGTAAACCCGGGCCGTCAACGATGGTCAAGAGAACGAATGTGTGTTTCCTGCTTAATCTTTATCTACCTCTACCTATATGCTTCATATATCTCTCTCTATACCTATCTGTCTCTTTATATACTCTATCCCTCGATACCTAGACTACACTGCACAATGGTACAAGACTTGCACCGAAATGATCACGTCGGCCGAACAGTCGGCTTGCCCAAAACGATGACCAGTGCACTTCACCTTCTTCCTCGACCATCTCATGGCTCCCGTACGGCGATCGCAGTCATCCTCTCGTTTCTCTAACGCGCCTCATGCAGGATTTCCTCCCTGAGAGCTTTTACGCAGACTTTCTGTCCGACGTCGCCAAATCCCTGCATTCTTAATCGCGCCTCCCTTTGACACTGGCACACCGGACTCGGAGCGCAAGCAGGGCAGAACTGAAGACGATCATATTGAAACGGGAATGGTAAAAACTCGCTACTGCTATTGAACTGGGCGAAGGCGGCGGAGGACAGAACGTATTGTACCTAGCATGCCGGGTAGCGATATGAAAAGAGAAGAAAATTATAGTAGAAGGAAGGCTTGAGCGATCATTTGGAGCGAGAAATAGGAAACTTTGGACAAATAAACCATGAAGACTTCGTTCGGGCCTTGAGGACCACAACGTGGAGGGCAGCCGGTCCTGCATCGTAGAGTGAGCTTGGCACGAAACCCGAACGTTAGACTTTCAAGTTGACCGACTTACTTATTTGCGGCCGGGGTAGTAAGGTCGAGCATTCACCTGATTACCGGGGTAAAGTGGATTGGCAGCTACGCCTGGGCTGGCCTGAGGCAGAGAGGCAGGATACGCGTAGCCAACATGACCCGGAGCACCGTATGCCCCCGGCTGCGGACTAGCGTAGGCTTGGCCGTAGCCGCCGAACGCAGGTGTGTTCCCGTAGCCGACAGGAGCCGCTGGCTGGGCCGACGGCTGAGCAAATGCGGAAGGGCTGGCGGGATACCCCGAGTGGGTGTATCCAACCGCCATCGCATACGTGTTCCCATGGCCGGAGCCTGTTCCTTTGGAGGGAGTGGAGTTTGCCGTCGTGCGCGGAGGATTCTTGCGAGCTTGGTCGGCCTGCCTTTTGGTCTTTCCACCGTCTAGTCCGAAATTAGTGTTAACGATGCCCAGGACCAGGAGCGGATTGGACCTACGCTCTTCACAGTACCGAGACCCGGAGATAGCCCACTTGCTGCACCTTCCACGAAGACCAAGGACCTGGGCGCACTTGCGAGCATTCTGGCGCTGCATGAGTGGTTATTGATAGCGAGGGAGAGACCGAGAAGATTGAAAGCGCGTCTAGAGGAGGACGAGGAAATGCGGCATACCAAAAGGTTTATATAGTCCTAACCTGTGGGTCCAGCACCTGTGCTGCATCCAAGGAAGAGCAGAGGGCCCGTGTCGTGCAAAAAAAGGACAACCCAAAGCGGCGAACTGGAATGATTACGGTGCATCCGAGTTCGGGTGACAAGATCTGGATCTGAGTCTCAGCGAGCGCTCGCGACGTGTCCGCGCGGTTTCCCTTTGCGAGTCATCTTCCCAGTGTGGTTGACCGGTGGTGGTGTTGGGGAAAAACCTGAATTGATGTGACTATACGTTGACACCCACCCCCACACACGCACACTCAAGCACTACTGTGGTGTTTTCTCTGTCTGCTAGTCAGCATGTCCATTTCTCAGCGCAGATGTCCAGCTCCTGGGTGTGAATCCAAGGGATATCAAGCTGTTGCTTGGTACTGCGAAGCTTGCGACGAAGTATTTTGCGAAGTACACGACGCAACTCATGGTTGTGGAGTACCTGGGGCGCGTATTCAACACTCAATTTATACAACAAATCTTACCGCAATCAGGACGATGAATATTGGGACCGCACTATGCAGACCCGCTCGATAATTCTACACAAGTTCCTCAACGGGCTCGACGTTCGCGCTCTAACTAAGCGAGCGTCGGTGCTAAATGGTGGTTGCGAATGCCTACCAATCGACAAGGATACGTTGGACGAGACTCTCATGTCGGGAGGGCAACATTTCCTTGTCCCGCTTGACTTCCGCACTGGCGAGCGATGGTTGGCGCGCTTTCTACGTCCATCCAACCAACGCCCTTCGCCTGCCATGTGTCAACAGGCACTCCTCAGCGAAGTGGCAGTCTACAAGTTCCTGGCCTCTATCGACTTCCCCGTCCCCAAGATTTTTGACTACGCGATGAACGAGGAACACAGCTATGGCATCGGCTACGGCTACATTTTCATGGAACAAATGAACGGCTTTCCACTTTCCAGAATCTTCGATGGCGCCTCCCAAGAAACGCGGACCAAAATTCTTCGTGAGGCCGCCGCGCTCCAAGTCAAACTGGCTGCTCACCCTTTTTCCGCCATCGGGGCCTTGCACAGGCCTGACGCGCCACAGGTCGGGACACTCACCCTCAGCTGGCTAGACGCGGAGTTCGAACAACCGTCTCTGGGCCCGTTCGCGTACTCTTCCGAGTTTTGGGAGGCATGCCTGCAGAATTCCTGGTCGAGTCAGGCAGATGTGGCGGATATCGACGCCTATCTCGGTTTCCTTTTCATGCGAGAGGCGCTTGCCGCCATGATCCCCTCCGGCACAAGTTCCGACTCTGGAACCCCGCAATTCATTTTGCGCCACCTGGACGATAAAGGCGACCACATTCTCATCGACGACGACAACAACATCGTCGCCGTCATCGACTGGGAGTATAGCTGGGTCGTTCCGAAAGAGCTTGGTCTCACCGCGCCTCTCTGGGTAGGCGAAGACATTGGGATCAACGATGAATATTCTCTCCACATTTGCCCTGCGGAACGTGAATTTGCCTCCTTTCTTCGGGACGACTTTGGCCGCCCCGACCTCGCTTTGTTAGCGGAGACCGGCCGCAAGTATTACTACCTCCATCGAGCCTGCGGTGCAGTCCTTGGGTCGAACGACTTCTGCGACCATGATGTTCTGACCCGTCTTCGCGCTCTCGGCTCCCAAACAGCCAGTTGGGAATGGTGGAAGGGCCGTGGCGTTGGAAAGGTATGCTGATGACGAGAAGCTCTGCGACCTTCGTGAGCGTCAATCTCTTGTCTGAAACGGGCTGTGGAATACGCTTGACTTGATTTGGCTCTCCTTGTATTGACCGAGAATACACGAATTTGGTTTCGGCGCACATTGCTACGAGGCTGTCAGCGTGAGTACGTCATTGTGGGCCCCGTATGAAGCAATTAAGGCGATGCTGTGGGTCTCTGAGTCGGGTTGGCGAGGGTTCCGATTTGGGGTTTCTGTTAGCCAGTGTTAGGCACGCCTCGGGCTCCGTGGGCGGAAAACCTAAGGCTATTGAGTCTCATGGCCATTTTGAAAGTCCTCCCCCATTTGAGAGCACTGTGGGTGGATTTGAGGCTCTGAGAATTCAAATTCGAACACCTTGAACCGCATGGTCCGCATAAAAATATGACTCATCCTGCGCTCAGACCAGTTAGAGTCTCTTCCGCTTTGGGGATACGCGGCGCGTCCGCCCGCTTGTCAGACATCGACTGCCCTAAATGAGTATGGTCCTCGTGGCGCGATTAAAGGTGGATGGTGCTCCCGTCTCTGAACTTGAACGGCAGTACACTAGAATCACCAGATGGACTACCGGCTCCGTATATCGAGTGAACAGCCTAAAGCAGTGGATTACTTAATGAAGACTCCCGAGTGGCGCGCACCCATTTACCGAGTATCAGCGTGTAGAGCCTGAATATATATTACCAGGCCGAGCTGTGAGTTGGTCAGCGGCATAGTGCTGTGGACTCAGTGTGGATTGCAGTGAATTTGCATGAGTTTATGGTACAGTAATCGCACAATCGATGGTCTTGATTTAGTAGTCAGGATGCTTGGCCTTTGAAATGTTTGAGGTCGCGTCGCCGCCGACTCGCGCGACGGGCCGCCATCACAAATGTCACGTGTGCGCGTGTATCGACTGCTCCCTCTACGCACAAAAATACGTCGCGGAAGGCTGATGGATTGAGACTCCGCGCCATCGTACGGCCTTGGCAGGCGGTTATCTAATTGGGAGCTCAAGGCAGCTCCAGCGCAGCCCGAGACTGCCTGGACCATAAAAGCGACCCTATTACTTACCCTCGTCGATGGCCAAAACACTACCGTCGCCATGGTCGACAGGAACACTATTGCATGCTGCCTACAGCGCTGGCGCCGTAGCGCTCAGGATATCTTGCGGCCGTTCATGAAGTTGGACACGGAGCGCCATGAAGGGAATCGGAGAGCTTGCGGGACGCAGAGTCAGGTTATCCCGCACAGCTGGCTGAGGCTGGACGTAGTTCAAGTCAAGCCGAAGCTTGGTTCGATGCCGGACGAAGGACCAGGATGGTTAAATCTAGGTTGGCTAGGAGCTTAAAGTAAATGCGAACTGTGCTTGCGGCGTCAGCCATCTCGAAATCAAGCTCTAGAGAGGAAGGACGCACTTGGTCTATTTCCTTCACTCTTCTCCTTCCGTGAAGAATCCCTTCAGCCAATTCGCCTCGTCTATCATCTCTTGCATCGTACGAGGTGGCCTCGCAGCATCTGCGTCCATCCGAATCGGCTCTGGTTTGCTTTCGAGTCGGACATTAACCAGGTCTTCCTTCAGATGATTCTCGGCGTGCTCCAGTGCTGGGTAGATGGCGTCGTTCTCCTTCCCAGCGAATTTGTCGCCCGAGAGTTTGCGCGGGAGAATGTGAAAATGAACGTGCGGCACGGATTGACCGGCCGCTGCTCCGTCCTGCATTTCGAGAGTTGGTCCAGAGTGATCATAATTTGGAGTGAAACAAGTACCTGACACGCGACAGTCAACGCGGAAGCACCATAGGCGCGTTCTACGACCGAACCGACGCGTTGCACGGCACGCATGAGCGACGTCAGCTCAGATTCTGGTACGCTTTGAGTCGAGGCGACAAGAAAGCCGGAACTTCACGCGCCATCGAGGTCGGCTATCCGTGGTACTGGACGCGTAGGGACGACGAGCACATCTAAAGTCGTTCGTATGTGTTCATGGGTGCATTCGGACGGAGGCGCACGACTAACGTCCGGGGACGATGGCTGTAGTAGTAGTATAGCTCGAATTTTGAAGTACAGTAGTTATGCCGGAACCACGTACGCTTGAGGTTTACGATGGCATATGACAGACTTGACCGGTAGAAGGCTTGTTTGGTGACCTCTATCGTCGAGAAGAACAGCGACATGAGGGCAGAAGGAGAAACGCGGCGCACACGTGACTCGAATCATTTCTTGTTTCTTGTTTCCCATTGACCCCCATCTACACTTCTCCCCACCGCCGCTGCTGGTTTCTGCGCCAAACAAGTACTTGAATGCGAGAATATTAGCAACAATCTTCCGGCTGCTTACGCTGGACGACGACCAACGCGAAACTCCAAACAATAATCCGACTTTCGCTCTGCTTATCGGACTCTTCCCTACTCTCTACCCGCCTCAGTCTGCACACGCACCTCAAGAATCCGCCCTTGCTATAAAGAAAGATCTGAAGGAAAATCCAACAATGCGCACCTTCCTTCGCCAAGACAGTCTGGTCCAAACGACACCCGTATTTTGGAAACGAAAGAACGGGTCCTCACAATCGCCTCGACCGGCGTACGAGCTCCACTTCCGCAGCTTTCCATACAAGAACTCTATCCTCGTCCATTCTAGCCAGCCAGCCACCCTCCCAGTTTCTCGTCGGTCAGGGACTTCCGCTACCCGATCCGCTTCTCAATCTTCTCCGAGTCCTCGGAGTCGCAAGCGCAGCGTCCGCCTTCTCTGCTTCTCCTGGTCCTTACGGGCCAATCCAATCCCCTCCATCGGCGACGTACCCGCGCACTCATTGACACCGTCCCGCGGCCCTTAAACTGCAACACGGGGTTTTCCCTCGCCACAATCAGTCAGTCAGTCAGTCGATCCAAAGATACGCCCAACAGACACGAACTGACACTGGTACACAGCAGAGCTAATCTGACCATCCTTGAGAACGCCGTCTTGGTGCCAGCCACTCGGTAGCTGCCGTACGCGTTTATAGCGCTATCGCCTTGCCCCCCAGCACCGCATCACTGCCGACGGTCAACGAGGAAGACGAAGAACACAGGTGGCAACAAGCTAGTAACTATATCGTACCCAGCCCCGCTCGGGTCCGCGTCCAGACTGGCCCTCGGCCCCACATCCTATCGAAGCTCGCAAACACGATGCACGGGCGGACGGGCGCGACGTTAAACCCTATCTTTCCCGCCCACACGGGATTTCAAATTTCAAATTACCCCGCACCCGCCCCTATTCCAAGAAAAACAGGATTGAATTCTATCTATCTAGGCGCGCGCGCTTTATCTACCCTATATCGGCGTGTCCATCCCGTGTCCATAATGCGCGCGCGCCTGCTATGTATGCTCGTCGTTAGTACACCGTGTATTTGCGTACTGTATCTTCGTCGCCAATTCGTATCGTAAGTCTATCTGAGTGGTGGTGATACACACTCCGCAAGCGGAGATTTGCGTAGTAGTACAATGAGAACGAACAAGACCAGAGAAAGAGAAACAATGATGGAAGCCAGAGAAATGTGTGAAGTCAAAGAAGTGTGTAGATGTAAAAGTACATTTTGGTACAAGCGCAGAACGAAAAAGAGAAACAGCAGATAATCCATAAGTCAAAGGAGTGTGTATGCGTGTCGTATGCATGTATGCGCGTGTTAAAAACGTCCTTGTGTGTCGATGGAAGGGGGCAAGAAGAGATATGATGGCCCACGACGGAGCCTTTTGAGTTTGTTGGTGGGAGTGGTGCTTCGTGTCGTTCATGTCGATCGTCTGCGCCTCGTCGAAACCACGTTGCTCGCAGCTCTTAAGCCTTGGGTTCCGTCCCAGCAGCGGCAGCCGCGCCAGCCCCGGCCCCAGCGCCAGCAAAACACCACTGCCGCACGAACGCCTGATACAAGCTGCTGCTCGTTTCGGCGCCAGTGGGCGGAGAAAGGATGTTCGCCATCGGGTTCGCGTTACCGTTGGGTAATGTTGAGGTCGGCGTATCGTCGACTGGAGTAGGCATTGGCGTTGCGGGCTTGGTGGCATCGTCAACCGGCTGCTCTTCTTCCAACAACGCCAACAACCCACTCGCACCCAACGGAGAAGTAGGCGGCGTGTCTTCTGGCTCGACCTTCTTCTCACCGTCGCCATCGCCGAGGTCGCTGCCGCCGTCCGAATCCGACGAGTTGCTCGCACTGTCCTCAACGTGCTTCTCCTTCTCGTCGGCATTGACGGCTGCGGCTGGCTCAGCAGCGCGACTGTTGCCCCATGGCCAATACAGCCCAACGCTACCCAGTACTCCTGTGGTCGGGTTGGCCGTGGTCGGTGGAGTGTGCTTCGGCGTGCTATCGTCGCTCTTGTCCGCCTTCTCCTTCTCCTTATCCGGAGAAAGCGCAGCAGGAAGCGTCGTTATCCCGGCCCACGAACTCGGCCTCGGCACTGGCGCCGCATAATTCCGTAGGCCGCCCAGCCGACCGAGCTTCGCAGCGAGTGCCTGTGCATGCGCCGTCCGCGGAGGCGGGGGAGGAGGGATCGGAAGCGTCAGCGCGGGTGGCTTCGAGCTGGGGGTCGTCGAGGGAGGAGACGGAGCGACAACTGTAGGGAAGGGGATTATGTTCGCCCCCGGCACGGCAGGCAGCACGTCCGTTGGCGGTGGACCTGGACGCGGAAGCGTCTGCGCTTGGTTTGATTCTATCGGGTCACGGTAAGCAACAGTAAGAAAAGACAAAAGATAATGGCTTACGGATGGGCTTGGCCTCGGCTTTGAAACTAAACGCGTAGTTTCTGCCTCCATTGTTATCCCACCATTCACCCTGCCCGCCTCCGCCAGCGCCTATCCATGGGCGAGGGCCCGACGTCGTGGTCGAAGCAAGAGAATCTGCGAAAAACAATCAGCGGAAGAACAAATCAGAACGAAGAACGCTTACCAGCCCATACATATGGCGCAACTGAACCATACTCAACCCACGGCACAAAGAACCTCGCGACCATGACCAACTCCCTGCCCACCAGACCCCGCCGTGGCGCGTAATCCGTTAGCCGCACCGTGAACGAGAAGCGATCCCAGCCAGGCCCCGGCGTTTGCGAGTCCGCAGGCAACGAGTCCGTGTACTTTGCACCAACCTCGCTGGTTGTACACCACCCGTCAAGCGTAAAGCGGACATAGACGTGCTTTTCGAACGCGGCGTTGCGTACGAGGAGCGTACCGCGAAGGTGGAGCTCGGTACTGGATGACGGCGGAGGACCCGTTTGCGAGAAGACGGGTGCTGCTGGTGTCTGCGAACGACAGTGAGTAAGTGGAGTGGAGCAAACCTAGACCACAAACCTCGGAGCCATAACCTTCTAGCCACACGTTCTCGAGCATCACCATACTCGAGGCGTCCCGTGACCGTGGGATCAGAGGCGCATCAAGCACATACCGCCACTCGTCGCCCTTGTCCTGCATTGTCTTGGTCGGATTCAACGGGCTAGAAACCGCGCGGCGACCGCTGTCTCGTTGTGTGGTCATGCTCGATACCCATCGCATGCCCGTATCCGTCTCCGTCTCGGTTTCCGTCTCATTGTCGTCAGAGCTCAGCGGGAAGCTCACACTCGCAGGTCTTGCCGTCCGCTTGAACACCCGGACACTCTCCAAGCCCTCTTCCGGCGGCGGGAAATGCACGGCTTTGGGCGTCGACGGACTAGGCGCATCGTACTCGAGCCCCAGCGCTTCAGCAAACGCAGCAGGGTCGTGGTCGCCCTCCTCCGCATCCGAGGAAGCGCCAGGGGTACCCGGCGTTGGTGGGGATAGAGACGGAGTGGAAGGCGCTGACCGTGCACGAAGATGATGCGAAGGCACGTGGGGCGCGCTACGGCTTGATTTGAGGGAGCTCTTGAGCGGCTTGCCGTTTGCAAGAAGAATGACTGGGTGGCTGTTTGCGCGTCCTGGCAGTGCGGGACGAGTAGCCGTCGCAGGTGAAGGTAACGGAGAAAGTGGAGATGATGAACGGGGAAAGGGGACAGCGTTGGGAGTGAGCTGCGGGCTGCCGATAAAGGACGAGTTCGGAGAGCGTTGTGGTGAGCGCGGAGGCGAGTTGCGTGTCGGCGGCGTGAGCTTCGCGCGTAAACGCAACGGAGGAAGTGAGCCGTCGTCGTCGTCCGTCGTCGGCGCTGGTGACCAAGCGGGCATTATGGGGACAGTTTGCTCGTCGCTGGAGCTGCTGCTCTCGTCGTCGTCAGCCCTGAAATGAAACCGTTTCTGGTTGGGCGACCGCGGCGGCGTCCGTCGGGGAAGGGAGCCGAGACTCGAAAAGGCCCCAGCGCCTCGCGTCTCTTCGTCGAAAGTGTACGACCGACGGTGGCCCGGTCGGCCAGGGCTGTGAGCCTGAGCATGCTCATGCGCGTTGTGGTGGCCGTGAGCTGGAGTCGGGGGAGGCGGGGCAGCGACACCGGGCACGCTGTAGGGCATTTTTGGGAGTCGTGAACGCTGAAAATGACGTCAATAAAAGGCTCGAGGTCAGACTGTGTGCAGGCGCACCAAGAACCGGCGGCGACGAGGAGCGCGGAGCCCTGCGGCGGGAGGCGGGAGAAAACAGAGATGAAGGGAAAGGACAACAGGGCTCGGGTCGTATAAGAGATATGCAAATCGCAAATCTGGAAGTCTCCACTCTAGTGCTGGGGATGTATAGATGTGGTATTGATACGGTACGGTATCAATCGTATCAATACGGATCCATACGACGGGGTCCCCCGTATCAATTGTATCGATGAGATAGTGCCCGCCAAACTGACTGGGGATGCTTCAGGGCAAGATCCATGGCTGAATCGACGTGTTGCGCGCGACATACGCTGCAGCGCTGGAAACCCAATGCGTCCGAGTCACAAGACTGCATTGCCACCTGTCAGAATTTTCTCTTCGGCTCCCACAATGGGGGACGCAGGCCCGAGCGCCGAACAGCTTCGCGAGCTCCGCGACGCGTCGGAGCGATTCATCTCCGACACTGCCTATGGCCACCAAGACATTGAGCTCATTATGGAGCGCGTCTTCGGTACTTGGCAGCAACGTCAAGATAATCCGGTCGCGCGGGCTTGGGCCGACTACTGGCAGGCGTTGGGTGAATATGTGCACGAGGGGGATGAGAGCATTCGGCCCACGGTGCGTCAGCTTTTCTATCTTTGCAATCCGAGGCTCACGCGCTCCAGATACCGGACGGGTCCGCCCCGGTAAAGTCGCCGGACGTTATGGAAGTCGACGACGACGATGAACCGGAGGCAGCGCCGGCCGGCGCGTCTGGGAAACGCGTCCAGCGCTGCAATGTGAAGAAGGACCTCAAGATGCGGGAAGCGGAGCGGAAGACGCGGATGGAGAATGGGAATCTCTCTGGACGGCACCAGGCCCGAGCGGGAGCACGCGTGAATGACCTTGCGGCGCGCACCGTCATCGAGTCTTTGGAGAATGGCAGGATTGCGTTCTATTGCATTGCCTGCGACGAGCGACGCACGAACAACACCGCTCTCGGCCGCGCCTACCCCCATGTCAAGGACTGCGACAAATTCAAGAAAAACACAAAACTTAAATCGACGTACGACGCGGTGTTGGCTGAGCTTGCCGCCAATGCACCGTCTAATGCAGCTGACGGTTCCGCTGCCGCTCCCGCCGTCCGGACGAAGAAGCGCAAGATCGAGGACCCCAACGAGGGCAGGGTTCCTGTCGACGGGACGCTGCATGAATACTTGCATCCCGTTAAGCTGACGGAGAAGCAGCAGGCGCGCATCGACCTCTTCCTGTTGCGTTTCATCATCTGCTGTGCTTTGGCATTCGCACTCCTCGATAACGGTTTTTTCATTGACTTCGTTACTTCTCTGTGCGTATTCCTCTTTAAACGTTACTTGCCATCGCTCACAAATGCTTCTAGTTGTCCCTCGTATTCGGTCCCCTCACGATCCGACTTTTTCTCGAAGAACATGTCCACCGAGGCCGTCAAAGTCGCGAAAAAGGTCTTCGAGTATCTCGTCGACTTCTTCCACTTGACCTTGTCCTTCGACGGCTGGTCAAGCAAGCTGCATGACGAGATATATACCGTCCACATCACTACCGCACTCCGCTCATCTTTCCTCGTCGAAGGCCTCGTTCTCACCGGCCAGTCGGTCACCGGCAGCCTATTATTCGACAAGCTAGTCGAGGTATGCTGTTTTTGCATTGCATCGTAAGTGGTTGCTGACGAAACACAGGTCATGCTCGCTTATACGATGGAGCGATTCTCGCTTGTTGTGTCCGATACGACGTCGAACGTCAAGAAAGCGCGTCGCCTCATTTGCGAAAAGTACCCGTGGATCCTCAACTGTGGTGATCCGTGCCACCAGCTTAATCTCCTGGCCAAGGACCTCATCCAAGGGTCCAAGCGACGTGCGAAGGTCTCCCCTCTCGCCGACGTTATTGGCATTGTGGCGGGCATCACAAGCTACTTCTCCCACAGCAACTACGGCCAGTACTGGCTGCGCCAGGAGCTCCGGAACGAGAGCGACAAGCGTGGTGTCGAGACGGCGGGTGCTACACGTTTCTCCTCCTTCTCCACCAACGCGAAGAGCGTTGCACGCTGTCTGCCCGCAATGATGCGTGCGTATGAGAAAGGTAACTTGAATTTTGAAACCGCAGCGGTATGTGTTCGTTCTCCGTGTTAATGCTGCTGATAGGACCATTCTAGGCGAAACAAAATGTCGAGGCATATTTGCAAGACAACGAGCCGATGTGGAAACTCCGGCGGGACCTCAAAGTTGTCAACGCCATCCTGACCCCTATCGATCGCGGCCTCAAGACACTCGAGGGCCGCAACACTACCCTCTCTGACGTCTTCATGGTCTATATCGGCATCGGTATTGGTTTTACTCGGGTTTTCGCTGCAAGTACGTACTTCTACTTGCCCTCCTTCTCGATTGATCAACTCACGCTCGGAACAGACGACCCGCTCATACGGAACCACCAGATCGACACCTACGAAATCTTCAACTATCGCTTCCACATCCTTATGACGGAGTCGACACCCGACATTTACCTCCTTGCCTATTTTCTCGATCCAGGTCCGTGGTGGTGTTCTGTTCTTCACACAATATAACACGGCTCAGTTTATTATTCCGACGGAGCCCTTCGTCTCAACCTACCTTCGCGCGATTCATTCTCCTCGGAAACAATCTCGCCGCTCTACGAACGTATCTTGGATGCGGCAACGTTCGTGCTGAGCACAGAGCAGCGTCGGCGTCGTCAAGGTGGAGAGGATGAGCTCGATCGTCTCATTGAACAGCTCGCGCGTGCGTCTTCGTTCTTGCTACTCTATCCCCATGCTCAAATTAATTACAGGCGTTGCCTATCGTGAAGCGCCGTTCAATCGCACTTGCGACGACCCTCTGCAACGCCGGGCGTGGTACGAAACCATCCGCGACGACCCTCGTGCCGATATAGTTGCGGTAGGTGCTTTCCTGAGCCCTGCGCTTGCACACGCTCACAGACGCAACAGATGCTCGGCATCAAGACCCACTCAGTGTCTCCATCTGAGATGTGCGACGAGCGTACGGCTTCACGAATGACGGCAATCAACACGGCAAAGCGCAACAAGCTCTCGGGCAAGAACATCGTCCAGATGGCGCAGCTGCAGCAGCACTGGACCTACGGGCTTGAGCGGCCCAAGGTTACCAAGCACACTGCACGTCTCGTGCTCCCGGCCGAGCTTCCGAGCAATGGGCGCCCGAAGTTCCTCCCAACACCACGCTTGCAGGACCTCCTCAACCCCACAGACACGCTCGAGCCCGTCGACGAGAACAAACTCTTCAACGACCCGGATCCGTATGACACAGCCAACCTCTCAAATGGCGACGAGGACGCGGACGATGACGACGAAGTGGGTGATGAGAACGACCCCGACTTCATCCCTCTGCCCAAGCGCCAGAGCCGCCCGTGCCCCGTCATCCGTGGAGCACCGCGCCTTCAAATCGAGGAAATCATCAACCTCGAGGCGCCAAAACTCGTCGCGCGCTACGACGGTAAGCCTGTCACGGCTGTTGTTGAGAAGAAAAAGCAGCAAGACGCTGCAAAGGACTGGGTACCAGTTAAATTAAACGCCAAGTCCCGTCGATGGTAGTTTTGCTAGCCTGGATGCGAAAAAAAGTATCAATACATTATAATACCATCAATACCATCAATACACGATCAATACATCAATTGGTACCGATACACATACGATACCGATACCCCAAACGCCGACCATCCATACCGTATGATACAACCCCGGATGTTATTCATCCCCAGCACTACTCCACTCGCACTCACACACTCTGTCAAATCCCCGATCTAATCTCGATCCTGCTCTACCTTCTTTCAACAAACAGCCGAAGATTTTTTGTTCGAACGCTCTGGCTGCTCTTCGACGCAGCTGAGGAGGTCTCCTGGCAGCGAAAGCAAAAAAGAAATGGGCGCATATATCTTGGAGCCTACACCGCTCCATTTTGCGGAATGCACAGCCTCAATCCCCACCCGAACGCGTCCGACGCCGAAACCCGCCCCAAAGACACGGTGCCCGCTGTCCGTGGGCGCGCGACATGTCGCGCATTGGCAAGAGGGTGCACCCTCGAAGATCGCGACTCTCGAGGACAATGCCCAGAACTCACCACCATCATTGCTAGAAGGACCTCCACCAAAAGGCCAGAACATCGCTACACGTTCTTTTGTCCGCCGCCGGCTGCGCTCTACGCACGCACGCTCACTCACGCATTGGCCATAGTTGTCGCGAAGAACAACCCTCAACAAACCCACCATTCGCGTCTGTCAGCCACTAATGCAGTGTCCATGCGGCGGCGTTTGTCTTCACCGGCCAGCTTCTTGCTTCGCAGCCTTACCAAGGGATGACTTTCTTTCGCAAAGAGACCGTCCCGACCTCCGAACTCCGATTTTCCGTCCGGCGGCTCGGTCATCCACTCACGCCCACGCTATCTATCGCCACTTGGACCGCCGTCGGTAAACGACGATCAAACAGTCAACAAACAAGCAACGTTCGCTGCTCTGCGACGCCGCCGGCGTCTGTGGCAGCGACGCGACGCGATACCGCAAGCAAACAAATCTTCATTTCGCTCCCGACGCCAACTCAATGCCATTCCGCACCGAACATCCGCGATTCCTGTGCAACCAGTGCTTATCACCATTGGCCTTGTCCGGAGTGCGTTCTCCGAACGCCGAATCGGCGCCAACCGATATCCCGACCAATCCGCATTATCGCACTTGGTTAGCCTCGCCAGCACGACTCGACGAGCTGGCGCTCCCAGCTCCACCAGCTCCTCATCCCGAGTCAAACAACCTCAACCTCGCACCAAGAACCCGCCTCAGGCGCAGCGAAGAGCGAGCGCAAGCGCTGGCGCTATCGATAGCGCCTTTGGTCCAAATGCAGTAACTGTATCCTCCAATATCTGATAAGTTGAAGTGTTGATAACTCAAGAAGCTTGTTCCATATGCGGTCATAGCATTCAACCATCGTGCGCCCCACTCCACTTGGACTTCCTTCTCGCTCTCCGGAATCTCAGAACAGAACAGTTGTGTTGCGATCAGCGACCAACCTCAATGCCAGGCACGAAGATTCAGACTCCGCCTCTTCTCTTGCGAGAAGGTACTGGAAGGTGCCGGAACAGTCCTAGCGCAACACGCCGCACCAGCAGCAGCAGCTTCGCGGGCGCATCGCGCTTCCCCACACCACTTTCAGCCACCGAAGTCGGAGTTGTGTTTCGACCCCGAACGTCTTCAGTTCCATCATCCACTCCGAGCGCCGCTTCTTTCTTCTGTCCTTCTCTCAGGCTTTGCCGTCGTTGCCGTTGCCGTGCTCGCGCGTGCGAATGCCGCTACCCGCGACTGCGACCTCATGGCGCTCAGCTGACCCGCCCTTCTCATCTTCCCATCGGCCATCCATATTCTCAGCCCCCTTCAGGAAACGCCGCCTCCGTCATCGACGCGTCATACCTACGCCCCTACTGTCGTCGTATTTATGCTAGCTGCGTCTTTCTTTGGTTTTTGAGCTCGACAAAGCGGGGCCCATGGAAGACTCGGAGCGGAGGTAAATTTGGCTGCTGTCTCTGTGGA
Source organism: Mycena chlorophos (assembly GCA_014461115.1). NCBI lineage: Eukaryota > Fungi > Basidiomycota > Agaricomycetes > Agaricales > Mycenaceae > Mycena > Mycena chlorophos. The sequence continues at coordinate 369,144 of JACAZE010000011.1, forward strand.
GTGCAAGAGAGAGTCGCCGGTGGGTCCAGTGAGAAGGGCCTCAGAGGTGCGCGGTAAATTCCGGCGTCATCGATGTCGTGCAGTCCAGCTCACACTCCGTCCCAGGCACTCTCTCTGTAAATCGTCTCCTCTGTCTGCGCCGCGCGAAAAACAAATAAATCAAGCAAAAAAACCTCCTCAAGCATACGGAGATTCGACAGCCTCCTCACTGCTCTAGAGCACGCGCTTCCCCGCACGGAATTTCTACCGATCCAGCGATCGACTTGCGGACTTGAACCAAGCTCGACGAAACCGTTTCTGTGTTACTCACAACAAGTCCCATATTTCTCCTCCAAGCCCAACCCAGGCCGTAAACAAACAAAATCTACGCTGCTGTGCTTTCAAGATTTCCCTCGGAATCTCCCCTCTTCGCCCCTGGCATTCACACTGCTCAATCGAATTGGTGTAATTGGATAGGACTCTAGCCACGCGCACTTGGCACCGCGATCGCCGCAAATTCCGTCGTCCCTGCTAGGGGTGATTTTTTTCTCTTGGGGAAGGATTACCGCCGTGTCAAGTTGACGCGCTTGTGCGCAATCGACCGACGCGCGAAATGCGAAACGAGACGCGACGCGACGCGATTTTCTGATGCGGCTATCTCGATGCGATTTGACAGCCGCGGTCAATCCGCGACTCGAAATCATTTCCGGCGGCCGACATGAGCAATACGATCGCCGAACGATCACGGAGGAGAACGGCCGCGGCTGCGGCTCCGCCCTGAACCCCCGCTGGTCCTCCATTCCGGTACAGTCCGCCATCCGCCCTCCCGATCCACCACTTTGGGCCACTGGCGCCAATTGACAGCCGATGCGCCCACCATCAGTCAATTGAAAACCCTAAACACGTCCACATGACCTGTCAAGCGCATCGGCTGTTCGGCGTTTATCGGACGGATGTGCCTGGAAGAGGCCGCTGAGCCTGGGCTCGGGCCTGGCCAGATTGGGCCAGAGGAAAAGTTGCAGCTCACTTATGTAGGTGCTGTCTTCGTGATTTACTTAGTTCAAATGTAGCTGATATCATGAAGGTCGCGCCGCCACCAACTGCTCTGGACGATGAATCACTTTTGCGTTATCTTTTCATGAATGTAGCTTGCCGCGGCGAACTGCTCGTCACCGACGCCAACCGTCTTCTTCTCCAATTTGGCCCGAGTCTCGAATTCGGAATTCCTCGCAACGATCCGTCAAGAACGCGACCGTACGTGTAAGATTTCATTTCGCTTCGACTCTACAGCCTTGCCACGGCGACGTGCTTATCTTCCAATAGCACCTCATGCAAGGGCTTCTGCAAGAGTCCACGTATCGCGCCTTGACATCTTTAACGCCGGCATTCCAGGTCGGCCTTCCATCCTTCTCGACCGGCGCTCAACGCTGCAGCGGCTCCACGTTCAACGTCCCCGAAAACCGAAATTTCCTGATGTGGCGCGTCCTTATCTACGAACTCGCAAACTGCGAGCCTTCACCGCCGCCGGTTACTCAGCCCGTCGCTTCTCTTCCCGCTCGGGACGGCATCGGCGTTCGGTGCGTCGGGCCGGATCCGCACTAGATAGCAGTAAAGCCTTTATCTTGAGCTCTGCTATAAACGGGACTCGCAACGCTTCACAGAAACTCGCAGATAGGCGATATCGACCGGACAAGCAAACTTAAGCAGCCGGACCGCGGTGAATCCGACTCCACAGGAACTCGGAGAGCAACTTCCGACGGCCGAAATTTTCCGACGCGTTTGATCGCCGTCGACTGACACTCAAAATAAGTTGATCCGCGTCTTCGGCGTCCAAACGACCAACATTCTCTGCCAACCTCAGGTCCACCCCGGCGACGCTTCCATGCATGCCGCCATTCAAACTCCCGCGTTCCGCAATTCAATTTCCTCCGATGAATTCAGCTCCGACCTTCTAGCGTCGTCCACATCACTGGCACGCTCCTGTAGGAAGGCGTTTGCCGTCGCTTTCAAGTCTCTGCATGTCCCTTTCATCGCGCGCCTAGTTGTGGGACCTTTCTTTCAACGTTCATCTGCGTAGTTACCAGCAAGATATCGATGCTACGTTACAACTGTGTCCGTCCGGCGGCACTCGGAATACCACTCTTCTGACTCTCTTCCTCTTCTCTTCCAACGTGCGCCCCGCTCCACTTGGGTTCCATCCCGCCCGTCTACCTCTGGATTCTGGGAACGGAAGATTTGAGCAGTTCTGTTACGATCAACTATCCGAAGGAGTTCGAGGCTAGGATGCCAGGAACGCAAACCAAAAATCCGAAGTTGGTACTGCCGCGTTGTCTCTCGCGCGGTTCCCAAGCTGGTGGGCCAACCCCATTATCAGCGTCCGAGACGCCGTTCAACTGTACACCCCGGAACCCGCCTGCCAAGGAACCGTACGATACCAGGAACGCAATTCCCCGACTGGAGGCGGATGCATGGGATCGTGAATCCGCGGCCGTCTCTCGTGTCCCAATTGGCCAATCGCGACCCCATTATCGGCCTCCGAGGCGACGCTCGACGTTGCGACCCGGGATGCGCTTGCGAAGACACCCGGGTAGACGAACCCGAGAAATTACCGGCGCCAAATCTCACGCCGAGAGGGAGGGTGAGGACCACTCAGGCTGAATGTTCAACACAGCTTCTCAGGTTCTCTGAACTGAACTCAAGAAGAAGCTGGTCTACATGGATTCGTATTACATCTTTGTTTTTTTTCTAGGTAGTGGTGGTTCGTCATCAAGTATAATCAAAGTCATAAGATAAGATGCGATAAGATAAGGTCCGCTCCGATAAGATAAACCCACTAATTCGCCTTTTGCGCCGCCCTGACCGCCTCCCTCCTCCTCATCCACTGGAACACCATAATCGTCACACTCGAAAGCCCCACCCACGCAATACACACCCCGAAATTCAACCCCAGCTCGTTCTTGGTCCCAAACACAATCGCCCTCACCGCCCTCGAGATGTTATACACGGGAAAGCCATAGCCGTACCGGTAGACATGCGGCAGAACGTCGATGGGGTACACCGCGACGGCGACGTTGGAGATGATCCACAGGATGAGGAAGAACGGCACGAAGCGGATCGTGAGCAGGGTGAACATGGCCTCGAGCGCGAGCCCGACGGCGAGCATCCCGATAAAGTTGAGCATCCAGAAGATGACGAAGCCCGCGGAGCCAAAGTGCCTGTTGAAGGGCAGTTGGAAGGCGCGGCTGAGGAGGGTGTAGAAGAGCGAGACGAAGAAGTATGCGATGAAGGCGGTGACGAGGCGTAGCCGGATGAGCGAGCGGAGGGTAAGGGAGCCCTCGAGTCCGGATCCAGCGCGCGCGCCGAACGAGACATTTGTGATAAAGAAGGTGAGGATGATGAGGTAGATGAGACCGACGAAGGTCACCGCGGCGGCACTGAAGAAGAGAAACATGAGTGGCGGCAGGCAAAAGCGGATGAACACATACACAGGAACGTCGAATGGCCGCAGGTTCACGGTGGTGAAATAGATTGGTCGGGAGACAATCTGCGGCGCATTGGAGAGGATTTGCGACAGATTATCCGAAGAAGAGATGTTCTTCAAGAAGCTCAGCGCGAATTGGTTCGAGACATTCTCGAGTTCGCCCAAGATGATGCTGTAATGGATGGCACTGAAGGGCATCAGTACGACAAGAGTCGAAGCAAGCCACGGAACATACTAGATGTTCTCATTCCGCGCTTCAGACCCGAGGAACGTGAAAGCAGCAGACGAATTGTACGCCGCGTTCGCGGACGATACCGCAGAGGTGAGGTTGGTACTGGCACCAGCGTTGACTGAAAATTCTCGTCAGTCATTCAACGCATGCAAGAGAAAAAAAACGCACTCGTCACCGCATACCACACTTTCTCGTCCACAATGGCCGCCGCAACGTCCTCAACACCACCCGGGAACTGGCTCGCAGGCACGACCGTCCACGCTATGCTCTCCGCAGTCGGCACTATTTGGCTCATGGCATGCGAGACAGTCTGTCCGACGAATCCTCCGTCGAAATCCTGCACACGACAACCCAATCAGACACCAAAAAAATCGTAAAAACACTAGAAACCGAACGCACCACAACCCAGCCAGGCAGCGAATGCCTCGGCGAGCTCCACACAGACCCCCAGTAGATCGAGAAGACCGCAAAGATCGCTATTGATATTGCGACGATCCCGCCAACCATCGCTTTGAGGTACGCCGCGCGCGAGGCGGCCGCTTGTGGCGTCTTGTCGAGGAACTTGCCGCTCATCGGTGGTCGGCCTGCAGGTTGCTTCTCCGCGTCGACCTCGGCATCGACGTCCCTGTCTGCGCCTCCCAACGTCGGGGACCCGGGATCCGCAGGGACGCCATTGTGGTCCACACTCGCTCTAGAATTTGTCGGAGCAGCGGCGGAGGGCATGATGGTTTTCTTTGAGCGGACAAGCAACGGGAGAGCGTTCGGAGCAGGGAGAAAAGAACGCAAAGAGCGCACGGGTGGATTAAATATGACGGGGGACAGCGAGACAGACCATGAATCAGGAGCCCGAGCCCGAACTTTATACGCGGGACGATCTACAGTTCCCCAGAATGGTATCCACCAACGCCCGTATTACCGAGCGCAGGGTGCGTGCATGGGCCAAGCTCATTTGGGCCGACGTCGGATTTTCAAGAGTGCACAATTATGCCGTCGGTAAATCGGCGTCGTCGACGTCATCCGCGTCTGTCGAGGCAACACCGCTGTTTATCTGGCAGGCAATCCACAGCGTGTCTTGGAGTTATTGAGTCTTCTAGATCGACGCGAAGCCTGTACTAGAGCCACCGTGGAGGCAGAAGACAAAGTTTACTAGGTTGACGTTCAGTCATGTGACGGTCTCACGTAAGCGCCGAGACGTGAACGCGACAAACTTGCGGCAAACACTGAACTCGGTTATGCTACAAACGAAACAAGAAACAGGACAAGGAAGATATTGTACGTATGTATATGCAGATGAGGATGAGGGTTTACTTGTGCTAGAAAAGATCATGAACCGAAAAAAAAAGAAAGATTCCCCTACGCGCTCCCAACCTCCATCGGCGTCACCTCATCGTACGCCTGCATGACCTTATCCAGCTCCTCCAGATCAAACGAATTATTCGACGTCTCGTACATCGAGTCGTCCGAGCTCGGCGCGTTGCCCTTTCGAGGCGACGGCGAGTCCACTTGCATCCCCGAGGAACTCGAAGACGACCCGCGATTGCGAGTGCCCATAGATACGGATGCAGGTGTGGTTGGCGGCGGCGTAACGGCTTCTTGGTAAGGCGGAGAATCTGCACACGCGGAGATTAAGCGTCGAGGAGGAAATGAAACGAACGCGAAAACACACGTACCCCGGGTCACCATCCTGCTACTTCCCTTACTCGACCCCGAGCCTCCGCCCGACCCCGAACTTCCGCTCCGCGCCGTACTCGCCGAAGCAATGGGCGCCATTCTCGTCTCCACAGTCGACTTGGCGGCCCTTAATAATGGCGCCTTGAACGGCTTCGTCAACACGCCCTGCGACGAAAGGTTCCCCACCGGCCCGCTATTCGTCCGCCGCATACCCATACCCAATGCCGGCGGCCCTCGCTGGACTTGCGGGACATGCGCCTGCGTCGGCTGCGGGGCAACAGCTGGTCGGGGACTCGGTGCAGACTTGGGTTTCGGTTTCGTGTCCGTGTTCTTGGAATTGGCTTTCAACGCGGCGCGTCTTTCTCGTTCCTCGATGAGCTTCGGATGTAGCTTGACTTCGCGGTTCGGCGTTGGTGATGGGACCGCCGGGACGGGCGAATCGGGCTCGGCGATGCGAGTTTTTGGCGCATTCTCGCGTTTAGTGACCGCCTTGCCCTTCGAGTTCGAGCCTGTAATCGTATCCACATCCTTGGTCTTGCTTGGTTTCGACGATGCAGGCGAATCGCGTTCGCTCTTCGAACCCACAGAGCCCAGATTGAGCGCAGGTAGTTTGTTGGTGTTCGAGGGTCCCGCTAATGCGTTTTGTGGCCTTCGGGGGCTGCTCTTCGCCACCTCTTGCTTCATTTTCCCTTTCGCTTTCGACGTTGGAACAGGCGGCGGAGGCATCAAGTCCGCATCCTCCTCTAACGATCGATTCGCGTATAGTTGCTCGGAATCCGCGTTTGGCGTGTCAACTGGGCAGAAAAACGACGCGTCGCCGTCCGTCGAAGAGCTCGACCCAGACCCAGAGGCGACCAACGGCCTGCGCTCCCGCTCCTTGCCCTTGCCATTCCACATCCCCAGCACAGACGCCGGCCTCCCACCAGCCGCCAGCGTCATCGTCGTCTGCTGCTTCAGCCCAATCCGCGTGGCCGCCCGCTCGACGTTCAAGTCGGCTTTATGGGCCACCTCCTTCATGAACAACGTGAAGTCCTCCTGGCGCATGTTAAGCAGCCGGTCGACGTGTGCTCGCGTGTTCGGGGATGTTTGTGTTGGCGCTGTTGTGGTAGGAGTGGATTGTGAGGCCGATGACTGTGAGGGCCCCGGCGTGTATGAGAAGGACAATGAGCTCGCTTGTCGTGGTGGTCTATGGCGTCGCTGGTGTGCCGTCGACGGTGGCCGACGCGCCGATGAAGAAGACGACGACGAAGACGAGGGACCCGGCGTGCGTCGCTCGTAGCCGAACCATGGTTCCGAGTTGCAGTTGCTCGGCGTCGGCTGCGAGCCCAAGTCAGGCTGCGACAAACTCGCTGGATTTTGGGTCAGCACCGCTGTTTAGAGAAGAGAGCGCCACGCACTGCGCAACGCCGCCTTCTCCGCCTCGACCTGCAGCGAGCGGTAGGTCGGGTTCTTGGACTGCGACGGCTTCCAGATGACGCCGGTTTGTTGAGATGGCTCCCAGCGGCTCCCTCCGCTGCCGGACGCCATGCTGGCGGTGGCACGAGAGCGCGAACGCGTCACTGGAGACTCCATTGTGAGTCTTTGTGTCGGCTCATCAACGCGTTTCGAGGAAAGGTGGGACAGTCACGTGAATGATCTACCCACAGAGAAAAATCGCTGTAGGTCCAGGGAAGAGTTGAACTTCCCTCACGACTTCTAATTCTACCTGATCCCCCTCGTACAGAATATCCTAAGAAATCACTGAGGGTAAAGCCGCGAGCGGCGAGAGACGAACCTTCCGCGTTTCAACTCAGTGGCAAATATAACTAGCTTCTCTAAAAATCATATGCATTGTTGCTTCGACGAGGGTTAGACTCTCGAGCTCTCCTGTGCGCCCAATTGCCCCGTGCGCCCAATTGCCCAGCGCCAGCTCAGGCACATTCATCTGTTTCTTGACTGCTATGATCTATCTTCATCTCCAGTCTGTCCAATGACCAAGTTGTCCTCGAGGCCTCGGAGTAGCCATTTGTCGGCGACAACAGCTCGCGATTTGCTTAGTTGGAGTAGTGATTCAAGTGATCGAATGGGTTAATGGTCCTCGACTATGCCAGTTAGCAGAAACAGAAAGAAACGCTGCAAAGAACGTACTGGCAATGGGCCATTTAGGACAAACGCGCATGAGCAGCTAATGATGGCGCATGCCGCAGACGGTGAGGTATGTCCTGCATTCAGCGATGCCGGGCATGAGGGTTGCAGAGGCGTAGTATGGAGCCTACAAGAACGTCAGCACGGCGGAATCAACGGGCTAGACGACGAAGCAACGAGAAAAGAACAGGAACTTGAAATAGAGAAACAAAAACAAAAAGAGCGCGGCGTGAGGACAAGAAGTGGGCGCTGACCACCGCAGAATCGTAATTGCTGAGAACAGGGACGTGAAGACTGTCACCACAGAGGGACTGTCGCTGCCGACAATAGTGCATCTCGCGTCGCAGTCGATCGCGGCGGCCGGTGTTCTGCAGTTTCGTCCTCCAACCACAGCAAAACGACCGAAGGAGCACCAAGGCAGCAAAATAAATGAGGGAACCGCAGCCAAAGCGGGAAGGAGGGGAAAGTCAAGGGCGATAGACGCACCGGATAAGCTCTGGCGGCAGCTGTACCCAAGACCGCAGTGCGTTGCCCTTATATGCGCCCGTTCTTGTCCCGGTCTGCATCTCTTCGCCGAGTTCCGCCCCTCCTATCGTCATCTCGACCTCCGCTGCCATTGTCTGTGGCTCGAGGGTGGCCATAGAGTCGTCCGTTATCGGTGCAGTGGGGCTTGACATGGCCGCACTCAATTGGTTTGCGGCTATGTCAATGGACAGCGAATGTGTTGATGGCGCGGCATGCAACGTGGACTCGGAGGCATAGATGAGGGGGTCGGGGTCGGGCAGCTGCAGATACGCGAAGGCAAGAAGTGAAAAGGCCGGAAGAAACGGATCGGAGACACGTGAGCGATATTTCCTTATTGGGATGGGCGAACACCAGGTCGCTGGGCCAGGGAGACTGAGCACAGCCACAGAAAGCGGATCACATCGGACTACTACATCGGGATGGGCGAACACCGGATTCCTCTAAGGAAGACAAACCTAAAGGTTCGTCAATAAAGACCCTCACTACCAACGCGTCAAATCCACCTCCGCTTCGCCAAACACACTTTCCTTCTTGACCACAAAATCATCCTCGCCCTCGACCTCCTCCACCGGTCCCAAATAAAGCTCAGCAAGCTCGCGATGCAGATACCCCAGCACACAATGATTGATCTCCTCAAACTCAACGAGGAACCCATCATGGCCCTCCCCGCTAGGGATGACCACGAGTTCCGAGTCCGGAATATGCGTTGCGAGAAGGGCCTGCTCTGGCGGCGTGAACAGGCCGTCGGACTGAATCGAGATGACCAGCGCGCGCGGAGGCAGCCGTGCAAGTGTCGCCACAAGCGCGTCGTCGGTGGTGTTGCTGTTGCCCTCGACGCGTCCCCGCGCAAGATCGTGTGTGTCCATTTTTCGCGTAATGTGGATGTAGCAGTTGGCGTCGAACCGCGCGATGAACTTGTCGCCCTGATAGCGCAGGTACGACTGTGCTGAGAAGATCGGCGGGCGGACTGCAGACTCTGTAGACGGCGTCGTTGGACTGCGATGTCCGTCGTTGTGCACGTCGACGGCTCCGAGCTGGGGCGAGGCAGGCGGAGTAAGCAACGCCGATCCGCCGGGTGTCCCTTCGATCTTCCTCCCAAACCTGCGCTCGAAAGAATCGCGCGAGCGGTACGTCAACAACGCGGTCATCCTTGCTGCGGCGAGCCCATTCCTGGGCTGCTCCGTCGGCTCGTAATATCCGCCTTTATACGCCGGGTCGCTGTACACGCTCTGGCGTTGGCTCTCGCCCCAAGCAATACACCACGCAGAATGTCGTGCCGAGGTCGCGAGCACCACAATCCTTTGCACGAACCCAGCCGGCGCTAGGAGCGGCCACTCCAGCGTCGCCATCCCGCCCATCGAGCCGCCGATGACCACCGCGACCCGTTTCACACCAAGGTGCGTTCTAAGAACGTGCTGGTGGATTCTAACATCATCCCGGATGGTCGTAGGCGGAAACGCCGGCCCGTAAGGCTTGCCAGTGTCGGGGTTCACCGTGATTGGCGACGCAGAGCCGTACGGTGAACCCATAGTGTTGGCACAGAAGATGAAGAACCGGCTGGGGTCGAATGCCTTGTTCCTGCCCATGAGCGGGCCCCACCTGCAACCCAAAGCATCAGAATCGCATTATCCACGCAGGGAGAAGGAAACGCACCAGTCTTCGACATCGGCGCTACCGGTAAGCGCATGGCAAATGACCATGACATTGTCCTTTGCCGCGTTGAGGCGGCCCCACGTCTTGTACGCGACAGGCGCGTCGCGGAGCTCAGTGCCGCATTCGAGCTCGAAGGTCGGGACGATGCAGACGCTCTGGTCGATTTGCGGGATGGTGGTCGCGGGTGGAGAAGCCATATTTAACCACGAGGCGCGCTTGTAACGAGCAAAACAGGAAAACCTATCAGAAGCACATAGGCGCGATTTCGAAGCGGTCTAGCCGACGGTCGTAGCTATAGGGCCGCGTAGCGAGCGTTATCAGGCCGAGGAGATGATGAGCGGAAGATGAGAATTTTTTTGCGCCTCAAAAACGTGATTTCAGCGGCTGACTCGGCGCAGCCCGTCTTGCAAACGACCAGCGCGGCCCGAAACGACGCCGGAACGGCTTGCACCCACAACCCGCACCGACAGCACGCCTCCGCCTGACCGGACGACCTCACACATTGACCCCTGCGTGATGACCCCAGCGGCTAAACGGCGCTCTCCTTCTCCCACCACATCCGCGGGCCCACCGGGCTAAACGGCCCTTTCGTTCCTTTCGTTTAACAGCGCCTTTGCTGGTTGCTTTCGTCCCCCCAATGTCATCGTCGTCGAGCACGCACAAGGACACAGAAAAAGATGCCAAGCAAGAGGAAGAAGAGCCATTGGACATGAGCATCCTCTTCCAGCCTCTGCAACTCGGCAGTGTCACCCTTTCCAACCGTATCGGTGCGTGCCTTGTGTGCTGCATGCACGCGTTCCTGAAAGTCACCAAAAACCACAGGCATGAGCGCGATGTCCCGCAATCGCGCCGACCCTAAGCGCATACCAAGCAACCTCATGAAGAAGTACTACCTCCAACGCGCGCTCGGCGGTGCGGGGCTCATCATATCGGAAGCAACACTCATCTCGAACCACGGGTGCGTGCGTTCATCCCGCGCCGACGCGTGATATCCACATCTAATCTACTAGTGCCCAATTCGACCGCGCACCCGGAATATGGAACGCAGAGCAAGTTGCTGGTTGGAGAAAGATCACCAACGTCGTCCACCTCGCAGGCTGCAAGATGTACTGCCAACTCTGGCATCGTGCGCATTTTCCTACCTGGTAGTATCTCTCCCTAACGAAGATACACCAGTTGGTCGATTAAGCCCTCCTGACGAGGACGGCAAGATCTACTCTCCCTCCCCAATCCGCGCAACAGGCGATAAACACGGATTCCACTACCTCCTTGGCGACCTTGAATTCAGGCTACCAACAGAGATCGAGGACCCGATGGTGTTCGTGCAGCTGTTCAAGGCCGCTGCAGTCAACGCCAAAGCAGCTGGATTCGACGGCGTCGAACGTAGGTCCCTTCTCTTTAGAAACCAAATAAACCAAATAATGATAAACAACAGTACACGGCGCGGCCGGTTTCCTCGTGCACCAATTCCTCGACACCTCCGCCAACGCACGTACCGACTCATGGGGCGGCTCCCCTTCCAACCGATGTCGCTTTGGGCTCGAAGTGCTCAAAGCCCTCGTCGACGTCTTCGGCGCCAACGTCGGCGTCAAACTTGCCCCCACAGGCGGGTTCAACGACACCGGCATGCCTCTCCCCGAGACACTCGCGACCTACAGGCACTTCATCGCCGAAGCCGACAAGCTCGGTCTCGCATACATCTGCGTGCACCGACACAACCCGCACAAGGACCCGTCCATCAACGGCAAACGGCGCGGCACACCACACGACTGTGTCGCGTCCTACGCGCCTCAACTGGCCAGCCCAGGCACCAAACTCTGGATCGTCGGCGGCGTAACACCAAAGGAGGCCGCGGCGCTCGTCCGCTCAGGACGCGTCGCGGGCGTCTTTTTCGGTATTCCCTGGCTTGCGCATCCGGATCTCGCAAAGCGGATTAGGCACGGGAAGAACCTCGACAACCTCGTTGCGATGCCCTACTTGTACGGCGACGTCCAGGCGGGCGTCGACCCTCGAGTAGGGTACACGGACTACCCGTCGGTCACCTATTGATGATTGAGCACTCTTGTATTACCAGTACTTGCTGTTACCCCGCATGCGTTTGCTTTTCTGTAGTTTGTTAATGGAGGGCGTTTCGTGATTCCTCGTGATCGCGAAAATGTCGCGTGTCGCGATATCGCACCCGCAGCCGAGCATAATTACGGAGGACTATCGCGAGGAACTAGGTAGATGGGGTTTGTACCGAACACGTCCAACAGCGATGGGGAGGGGGGGAAGGGTAACGCGACTGATACATGTACCGGGTACCGCATACAAACAACGAGAGAGAGAGACAGAGAGGAACAACGTATGTATACACGGCAGAAATCACCACGCACTCAAAGCCGCTTGAGCGCCTTCTTCCGCTTCTCCGCTCCGCTCGACGCCGCTCCAGTCGCCGCACGCTTCCCCGTCACAGCCTTGGGCATCGCGTTCTTATCCCCAGGCGCCGCTGCTGGCGGGACTACAAGCGACGCAACATTCGAGTCGGCCGTTCCCAGCGGTGCCGGTGCCGGTGACATATGACGGCCGTCCTTCTCTTTGCCTGCCGCGACGGTCACTGCTCCGTCATTCTCGCTCGACTTGAGCGGAGTAGGAACAGCCGGTGCCGCAGACGACACGGGCTTGGACCGCGGGATACTGAGTTGTTGTGGTTGTTTTGCGGGTGATGGAGAGGTGGAAGATGAAGATGAGGTAGATGGCGACGACTCGGCAGTCCCTGCAGAGGGCGTGTCGAATTCGACGGGACGGGTGCGTGGGGTGGCATGAACGCTCGTTATGAGCTTGGCGCGACTGCAGTAGCTGTTGTAGTCCTCCAACAACAGTTTGCCTGCCTCCTCATCCAGCGCCGATTCGGGGTTGGGGTAGATGAGCAAGCACTTGACGGTGACCAGGATATGCTCTATCCCGTACGTCGGCTTCCAGTCCTTCTTGAGTGTGTTCACACAAATCTCGCCTGCACCCGAGACGTTAGGATGGAAGATCTTGGTAATGAAGCGGCCTGTTTTTCACAAAGGCAAAGGGTCAGGGCCGGCATTCAGCGACACACAACGGACGACGCACATTTGGGTGGCGCAGTGGGAAACTCCTCCGTTATGTTGAACTTGACTTTAAAGTAGCCTCCGGCGTATGGTGTGCCCTCTGGAGTTGGGTCGTCGGTGGGGTTTCAGATAACGCGTGGGGCACGACATACCTGGCCCTTCGATGATACCAGTGAGGTCTAGCATGTTGTCCTCGCTCGTCTGGACGCGGATTCCTTCGGGAGGCGAGCTTTTGAGCTGGGTGATTTCCCGCATGAGGCGGCGCATGGTGGCTGGAGCGAGGGCCTGCCGGGACGGGGTGAGCGCGGGAACGCGAAGTTGAGTAGCTGAGTCTACACACCATGAGGGGCGGCGGCGGCGGCAGGAAGGGTGTGCGCGGGAGAGGGAGGGAGGGGCGGGGGAGGGCGCGGTGTTGGTTCGAGAACAACTCGGTGATCCCTGTGACTGAATGCCATTTGCTGACAAAGCCCCACCCAGCCTGGCGAACAAGGGCAAACAGACATTTGTTGAGGCGAAGTGCAGCGGCAAAGAACCGCATTCGACCAACTTTCGACCCCGCTGAAATCTCTCCTTCCTTGGGATACGATACTGCGAGTTGCCTAGTTTACTCAAGAAAGTCGCGTTGAATTATCGTATTTATGCTTTTCAAGTTTTGGAGGTTGAGAGCGCAATGTCCGCTCTATCACAAGGTTACAGCTCAAAGCTTGGGTCTGTACTGCAGCATGCGCAGGACACCCTGCTCAACCAACGGCTGCATTTGCTCCTGGATCACCTCATACTGTCTCTCTCGTTTCGCACTCCCGGACCGCTGACTCGGCAACCCAATCCCAAGCTCGAATTCAAGTCCTTCCGAGGCCACAGTGGCGCTGCGACGTTGATGCACGAGATCACGAAGGAGACGCGGATTGAAGCGAAGATTCGCGACAAAGGTGAAACGTTTGAGGCGCGGGGCCACCTCGATGACCTTTCCTTGTCCGTGCTCAAATGCGCCGAGACCGCGAAGCAAATTATTGTCGAGAACCTGCGTCGTTGCGGCACGCCTTTCCTTCTTGCGTATCAGTCCAGATCGCCAGCCTGAATGCATCGGGTGATCTGCGCATGCGAGACTCTCCAACGCAGCAAGTTCGCGCAAGCAGCACAAAAGATCCGCGGAACCGATTTGAATGAAGACGACATCGAGAGAGGTGAGCGTGTTATGCAGCGAGGAGCGCGCACAAAGACCGGAAAATCGCTCCGGGGAGATTTTGATATTCGAGCGTTGGCTCCAGACGCGGAGTTCGCGAAGACGGAGCAGCGTCAAGCACGACATGAGCGAAGCGAGAGACTCCGAGCTGATGCTCTGCAGATGGAGGATGTTCGTCTGCGACAAGATCGGGTCGCGCGGGGGTTTGCCGAATGGACGCTTTATTTCGTAGTGGCCAATGTCCAAGTTCAAGACCAGGTCGCGCTCCATCTCGGGAATCTCGTTTAGCACGTCCAAGACGTCGTCAATAGCGTAGTCGCTACTGGGCTTGATGTGTAAGCTTCGCAGGTTGGCCCAAGGAAACGGAGAAATGTGCAGGCCGACGGGGAGAGAGAGGTAGAGGTGTTGTAGTTCGGTGTTGGGGCCGAAGAGATCAGCGTAAACCGGTTGTCTGGGTATCGTCCAGGCGAGAGCGATGCCGCTACTGCGGAATTTAATCGACGCAGTTCTGAGAGAAGACATGCGACCCGCGAACAGAGAAACTGATTCCGCTCTTTCAGCCTCAGACAGCGAAAGACGGAGGTGGCGCCAACGTATGCAGGAATCGGCCAGCATATCTGCGACGTCCCGTGTCGGCGTGCCCGCCAAGTCGACGTCCAGAGAGCATTCGCCGCTGAGTTGTAGCGTGCGGCGAAGAGCATCGATATACCGCGCGCGTCTGTTGTCGTACGGCCAGACGTCCATGTCCAATTTGATATCAGCCCAAAGACTTGGCGAACTCTGAACGACACGACGCCATCGCGAGCAGACTCGGGCCAAACGAAGCAGATGAGTCTTCGCAACGGCATGCCAGTCGTTTTCCTTCGTTGGGCTCTCCCAGATGAGGTAGAGTTGACCTACAGGCGGGACCAGTGCGAAGATTTCGCGCAGCACCTCGTCCGGCAGACGGCGAACTGGAGCCACCATGGCCTTGCATGCTCCAATGCACCAAAGCAGAGACTTGCGTTCTTCTTCAAGTTTTCGAAGTATCTCCCGTTCGTGAACAATGGCGGCTTCGCATTTGCCCAGCGCTTCCATCTTAGACACGAGCTCTTCGCGGAACTTGGTCAGATCAGACTCGTTGGGTGATCCAGGAGTCCTGACGAGGTCTCTGAGTTGAGAGACCGAGTCTACGAGCGTGTTTTGGGTCGGCTGGTGCATGGGACCAGATGGTGGTTGGTGGCAAAGTGTCGAAATCACGTCATCGGCGGCCCTTCTCTTCTTACCATGTCCACCTTCCTCCTCGACCGGCACTCCGTGCGCCAGAGGAGCACGATCTTCGTCTCGTGGCCCCCTGGGCGCTCCGTTCCAAAACGAAACCATTCCGCGAAACATCCGTGTCTTGCCTGGTGCCCATAAAGCTGAGCCAGTCGCGAAGCTCAATCCAACATCTCCTCCGAGTTTCTTCTTCAAAAGCACTCTCAACCAACCATGAACAACGCCGCCGATGCTGGGTCTTGCAAGCTTTCCATGCTTTGGAACTGGTTTGTTGTCTATCCTGATGTTTTGCGTTGCTCACCAAGACACTAGGGACACGGTCGATACCTGCCTCATCTCCCCAGAATGGCATGTCCACACGAAGCGTCAATACGCGGGCACCCTCCTTGCGCTGTTCCTCATCGTGATCTTGCTTGAGGGTGTACGCCGTCTTGGACGCGTCTATGACCGGTATATTATCCGGAAACACCAGAAGAGAGCCAGCATAGGCCAAGCCAAGGTCGGGGACGCGGTCAGCAGCGGTCGGCCCTTCCGGTACGCGCTTTTTCTCGCGCTCGCAACCGTTGTTGACGATGATTCCAGACCAAACTTCTTCCAGCAAATCCTCCGCGCCCTGTTCTACTTCCTCCAGTTCGGCACGGGCTACCTCTTGATGCTTGCTGCGATGACGCACAACGGAGGTGTGATCATTGCGCTCTTCGTACGTCTTTTCCCTCTCGTCCACTATCCGTCGACTAAGACGCGTCCAGGTCGGCGCGTTCTTTGGCTACCTGATCTTCGGGGTGAGTTGACTCCACGACCTGTACGAATATGAAGCTGATACAAACGATAGCGCGACACTGTTGCCGGCGCCACCGTCATCGAGACGACCGACTATGGAATTGTTCTTGAGCAAGTTAGCTTGGGGAAGGACGCCGCTGAGGATAAAGTCTAAGCCATACTACTTCAAGATTCTTTGTCGCTCTGCTGTATCCCCGATTTGCATCTCTTCATCCTCCGTCCTCCCGTGCTACTCTCTCGACCCAAGTTCGCGTTGTGAAGACGATTTTGCCTGCTTTCCAGCATGGTCTCAGCCCTGAGAGAAAAAAGTGAGCCGTCTGAATCATATCCTCTAATGCATACATGAAACTTGAAGCAAGCCTCTACCAACTATATCTGGTGGTCCTAGAAACGACCTCCGACCGTAACCCCCCGCAGATTTATCGCTGTATTTCGGTCCGCTTGCGGTGGTCTGGTGTGCCGCTTGAACAGTGTAGTTTCAATCCAATCGGGAAACATTTCTTGCAGCTGCGCCCACAACAACTGTAACGGGACCGACGGAACGATCTAATCAGCGGAGTTGAAAGCGCAACACTTCGTTTCCCCCACTTGATTCTTAACTCCCATGACCACTGCGGAGTCGCCCTCGTTCCCCTCTCAAACTATCCAAATCTCCCCCGCTTGGAAGGGCTTGAATAAGCTGAAGATCCTGGCTATCTTGTATGTGCGCGTCCCTGGCGCAAACTCCGCGTGAAATTTTGAAGCGGCGACTCCTACTCCGCCGTTGGCTATGACGTATCCTCGCCCAACCCAACTCCATCGGAGCCGCTCGGGGTCGAGTTCCCTGGAACGACGTATTGCGAAGAGGGGAGTCCGAATTGGGTGGGGTATTTTGTGGCGAACGAGGAAGGAGAGTCGGATTGGATGGTGTATGACTATGCCGAGGGTGGTGCGAGGGTGCACGACGTGAAGCGACAGGTAAAATGTGCGTTCGATGCGGAGGATATCGGGGATGGAGAGTGGAGCAAAGAAGAGGTCTTGTTTGGTGAGTTTCTTCGCGCATTGGGGGGAGATAGCTGTGAATTTCGAAGTGACTTGGGTCGGAATCAACGATTGCGCGTAAGTGCCCTGCAGACGCTGCGATTCGAGATTAAACGACAACAGATGGTCCTCCGAACACGAAGAGAATATGGCCAAACTTTTCGCAATCCAAGAAACATTGCATGCAGCCGGCGCGCGCAACTTTCTGCTTATCAACGTCCCACCTATCGACCGCTCACCCGCTCGAGGCAAAGCGTCTCACTACATCAATTGGAATACACACCTTACCTCGGCCGCCTCGACTTTTGCGTCAGCGCACTTGGACAGCACCGTTCTCTTATTCTCTGCTTGGGACACCTTCGGCCGCTTACTAGACGATCCGAGCGCCGAGGGTCTGAGCTCGTGGGATGCACAGAAGGCCGGCGGAGAGGTCTGGGTCGATCACTTGCATCCTACGAGCGCGGTGCATGCTTGTGTTGCCAGAGATGTGGTGGGCTTTTTGAAGTCAGTTGCAGGAAGCTAGTGACGAATATAAACGGTCCTTGTCTCCCGTAGCCAGACTGGAAATCGGCCTGTTGAAGGGCCCATCGACAAAACGGTCCTGGCTTCAAGTTCAAGAAACTTTAGTGGCGCGTCCAACAATCTCCGAGCACATGCGAGGTTGATGGCATCCTGATCGCACAGCTGTCACGAGCATCTTCCCTTTTCCGCTTCCCTTTCCCCGCTTCCCGGGCGCTTACGCCGTTCAACCACCGCTTCAAATAACGCCGAATTTGCGGTCTGACTGCGGAACCAAAGCGGCTCCCAGACTCTTTCCAAAGCAATAACTCTCTCACCTCTTTGCTCGACGACCACGTCCTCCAGATGGCTGCGCAGCCCCCACTGCCAACCTCCGGCCTTGCGCCGTGTCCAATTCTTGCCTTGTACCCCCTGGACGATTCGTTTACCGCCAAACGCATCACTCTGGGTGGGCCGGCGCAGCGCGTGAAGATAGCTAGGCCGCCGAATACCAAGACGCTCCCTGCAGAGCGGAACGGGTTTTTCGACTCGAGGGTTTTGAGTAGGCAGCATGCCGAGGTCTGGGAAGAGGATGGCAAGGTATGTTGTCGCTTCTGCGTCCGCGCTTGCGGCGCTTACTTGGGAGCACACGAGCTGACCAAGCGCCATGTATGCAGATGTGGATAAAAGACGTCAAGTCGTCCAACGGTACTTTCCTCAACGGTGAACGACTGAGCCCCGAGAGCCGCGAGTCGGAGCCGTGCGAGCTCAAGACTGACGACATTCTCGTATGTGGCGTTTACCTTTCTCCTAGAACGCAAAAATTTAACGTTGACCTCTTCCTCAAAACAGGAATTCGGTGTCGACATCGTCTCAGAGGACAACAAAACCATCCTGCACCGCAAAGTTGTCGCGCGCGTCGCGTGCATATTCCCTGGCCAACCTATGCCGCTTCGACCTCCCCCCACCACTCCCTCAGCACACGCAACAACAACAGCTCCTGCAGCAGCAACAGCAGCAACAAAACGCTATCAACTCGAGCATGCTCGCTGGGCTCGGTGGCATGGGCGCTGGTGGTGTCCGTGTCCCCGGACGGGGCTTGACGTTGGACCATATCTTCAGCCGTTTGCAAGCCGAGCTTGCGAAGAGTCGAGATACAGGACATGATCTCCAGGTCCTCACCGGCGCCCTTGGTGGAATCGAAGAGTCGTTGAATGGCGGAAGCCTGTCCGACCCTGCACCCCGGCTACCCGACTCGTTGCCACCAGTTAGGCCTCCGCCGGCACGGTCGATGACGCTCCCTGCCGTGCCGACCGTTCCGCCGGTCGAGACCAACCTGGCACAATCGCAAGCACACGCTGATGCGATTGCGGACTTGCAGTCGCAATTGCGAGAGCACCAACGGGCATTGACGGCCCATGTCGAGAGCATTCGTGCATTGGAGACCGTGCTCAAGGAGCAGGAGGAGATGAAGCGCGAGTTCAGCGAACTCAGGGCTGTTGTTGGTGTAGGGCGGAAGGGCGAAGAAGACTCTGAGACGGACCAGGTCGTTGAGGACGATGACGACGACGACGACGACGCGAGAAGCATTGTCACCGCTGTTGCACATGACCTGACCCTAGAACGGGTCGAAGAGGAATCGGAGGGCGAGGCGGATGATTTCCAGATTCTCGCGCGGGAGCGGGCGCAAACGCCAGAACCGTCCGAGGCGGAAGCGGAGTCGTTCGAGGAGAGCAACAGCAGCGGTACCTCCCTCGCGGAGCTAACCAACCGACTCGCAAGCCTCGGCGACCAGCTCGAGTCCGCGTTGGTGACTTCGGCCGAACTCAAAGCCCAACATGCCGAAGCCCGAGAGACTATCGCTGCTCTCGAGGAGAAGCTCGCGAAACTCGAGTCGACTCCACCCATGATTGCTCCCCTTTCGCCGCCGCCGCCGCCGCCAGTGGCCAACCATGCTTCAGAGCTCGAAGAGCTCCAATCACAACTTACGGCCATGCGTGCCGAGCTTGCTGCTGAGCGCGGCAAGCGCGAGGAGTGGATCGGTGCTGTGGACGAGAGGATACGGCTGTTCACTGCTGCCCAAGAAGACCAGAAAAAGCAGCATCTCGTAAATGGTCACGTGTGGGCGCCAGCCAAGCGCCATTCTGGATCGTCCTCTTCGACCAGTTCGTCGGAAACCGCGCCTTCGCCCCCGCCTGCGTATATCGGGATCCCCAATGCGAACGGGGACGTGGTCGCCGCTGTCGATGTGGCTGCAGTTGCTGCTGCCGTTGTTGGCGTCGAAGGCAAGGCGCTTGAGCCGCAACAACAGCAAATCTCGACCAAGCACACACAGCAAGTGCTCGGCATGCAGACGGCCGTTGGCTTCCTGGTGCTGGGTATCGCAGCCGCTGCGGTTGTTTGGAGGGTGAAGCCGCAGTGATCACGTGTGCTTTCCCTTCTTTCGCTCCCGTTTTTTGACGGAAGTAGGAAGGGATAGGTCGCGAGATACTGCTGGCGCTGGCGCTTCACCAGAAAACAAAAAATCAATACATCGCACGAGGACCTTGGCGCCTGTTTTCACGGCGTTTGGTGCTGGTGCGGAGAGCACGCGTCGAGTTCCTACTCGGTGTGCGTAGTGGACGGCCACCGAGGCGACATCTGTGGCTTGTCGTCCCCGGTGTGCTGCGGACCTGTGCAGCCGTCGAGTCTCAGTGCTGGACGGCCCGCTGGTAATGTTAGTAGGCGGTGGGGTAGTGTGTGGATCCTTGAGCGGGGATGGTGTTATCGAGGTTGTTTCATGCGCTCTACGAACTATTAGTCACTCCTTAATCTTTGGACGGTGGATGGATGGATGGATTTAGTTATTACTTCGATTTATTCGAGATTTTTGCGGAATTTGGGGCTGCGGGAGAAGCACGTGATCAGCCATGGTTTGCCTTGTGCGGCCATGGCGTCTTCCGGTGCGCCTATGCCGACCCTCACAAGGTCGTAATGAGCTCATTTTCTCGTTTACAGGGTTCAATATTGTCGGCCTCGCGAGTCGGTCACCAAAACTCGGTATAATTTTCGACATTGTCGTGGCCGTCATCCAAGTGGACTGGGCATAACGACAAAAACCCAGTCTCAGATGCTGAGAGTGACCCAATACCACCAATAACGCTCGTCAAGCCAACTAAAGTCATCGGCGGAGCTCGCTAATATAACATCCACACCAACCACCGAGCATGGTCGGAACAAAGTCTGCACATTGGCAAGCAAGCCGCACCGCCTCCATCTCGGAAACTTTTTGTCGTCCTGGCGCGCTATCACCGTCGACGAGCCTACTGGAAGGCTATACTCCCCATTCACTCCTCGAGTGGAATGATAAGAAAAGAGCAATGCGGGGCCGCGGCGCCGGATAGATGTCTAGTCTCCCGCCTTGGGTACATAACCACGGCTACCGCCTACAGATTTCTGACTCTCCGATTCCCGTCCTCCCGCAAACTCGTCAACATGTCGATTGCATACAACCACGTCCTCGACCCTACGCAACAACACACCTACGCCGGGCCAACGCGTCAACAGCCGCCGAACCTACGCGGGCTCATCCAGTCTGGCAAAATCCTGGTCGGGGCGGTGCTTTCGTACCCGAGCACGCAAGTGGCGCGGACGTTGGCGGCGACGGGGGCGGATTGGATTTGGATCGTATGTTTCTCGCGTTCCTTCGGGCGTCGCTGACGCGGTTATGCGGCTGAAGGATACGGAACACGTCGCCTGGCCGAACTCGGTGCTCGTCGAATGCATCCAAATCATCAACCACGAGAGCGGCGGACGAATGGTCCCCATCGTGCGCGTCCCAAGCAAGACTGCGTTTGATATCATGGCGTATGCCCTCGACGCCGGTGCCGGCGGTATCATCCTCCCGCACATCGAGACGACAGAAGAAGTGGACGCTGCTGCGCATGCCTGTCGATTCCCGTGCGTCGAGCCCGCGTTCGTTCTCTGAATTTGACCCGAATTCGCTTTCTACAGCCCTGAAGGACATCGATCCTTCCCTCCATTCACATTCGTACATGCTGTGTCTTCACCATCTCCGTTGCTTACGCGCGACACAGATCCCGGGCGTCACCGACACCACACCCTCTGGCGAAACGGTCTACACTCTCGCAAACAAACACGTCGCCATCATCCCGCAGGTCGAGTCTCCGCTCGGAATAACCAACATCGCTTCGATATTCGCGCATCCCGCCGTCGACGCGATAATGATCGGCGCAGGCGACCTGCGCCTCGAACTCGGGTTGCCCATGGGGTTCGTCGGGACGGAACCGGCCTTCACGAGTGCAATGGACGCTGCAGCCGCTGCAGCCAAGCAGCACCCAGAGAAGGCGCTAGTCGGGGCGGCGCTTGGCCCTGAGATGATTGAGGAGCGGCTGAGGTTGGGCTTTCGGATGTTGATTACGACGATCGACTTTCATACCCTGGCTTTTGGGACGCTGGGAGATCTAAAGCGCGCTAGAGACAGCGTAGAAGGCTCGCGATACTTGAAGTAACGTTTGTTGCAATTGTGCCCATCTCGGCGGTCAAATAGGACCAACCAAGTTCCTGCTAACCACTGAAGTAAGGTCTGCGCGGATCTAAGGAACTCCAAGCAAGTTGTTAGTCGCTGCTTGAGCTCTGGAATCCATGTGCGAAGAACTAGCGCTATCGACTCAGAATGTAAACAAGGCGCGGAGGCTGCTAATTTCATGCATTGTTTTCTCCCCGAAAAAAGGGCGCGATACTGTATAGGTACTTGACTACAAGAAGAACTCGTAACTGGATGGTAAACGTAGTACTGCCTTGATTTTTCAATCGCCAGCCGGGCCTGAAGAGCAAAGACTGCAGTCTGCGCATTATAGGAGAGCATCTCCTGCCCAGAAGCTTCGGCAGAACACGAGAGAAAGATAATCGACGGACCCAGTGAATCTAATAATTTGACAGAATTGGAGAGATTCCGAGTCGTTAATATTCAAGCTACCGTTCATTGCTGCAAGATCAAGGTTTCAACGGTATCCTGGACCGGGAGGAAGAAGAGAACAAGCTCGTTTGCAAGTGCAACGAGATCTCGAGACCCGCGACGACATACTTGAAGAGGAAATCTGATCGCGTTTACTGTATAGAGAGTTCTCGTATAAAGTATCGCATTTGTGTGGGTGTAATCGGTGGGTATGTATGTAGTATGCCTTGTAAAAGATCCAGCAGTAAATCCAGCGAAATATACCCCGCAAAATAAAGAACCAGCAAAATAGATCCAGCATATCCCAGCAAACACGGATATAATCTCCTCCCCAGTTTGATCCTCGACCTCTCAATTCGCAGTTTTGCGCTCCTTCTTCTCTGCGCCGTGCTTCTTGTTACCAGACTCATTGGTTTGCATCCCAACGGGATGGTCCGCCATCTCGTGCTTCTTGCCTCTCTTCACGCTCCCGCCCCACAAGCCACGGCTCGCAACCTCAGTCGGCGTAAGGTTGCGCGACGATGGCAACGCACGACTCGTAGATGGGACCAGGTTCGTGATCGGCGCAAACGCCTTCCGCAGCGCGGGGAACTTGGTTGGGCTGGTCGGCTTCGCGGTCGTGGTCGCTTCGGCGGACGTGTGGCCATCGCGGCGGCGGCGCACAGAGTGCAAAAGGTAGGGGCGGCTGATACTACTCGTGGAAATCGAGGACTGGGTGCGAGCAAGAGACTGCCCGGAAGAGCTCGTGCGCGTTTGGAGGGTAGATTCCTCGGGGCTACGGGTGCGACGCGAGCGGAAAAGGTTGCTAAGAATGCTGGCGGTTATAGAAACGAAGGACGGCGCGGTGGGCAGCGATTCGGCGGACGTCGAAGTCCGTGGAGCGGAGTTGGGGGCATCCGGAAGCGGTTTCCGGCGGAGGCGGGATGGGCTGTTTGTCTGACTCGTAGAGGCAAGAGTGGCCGACTCGACGTTCAGCGCGTTGCTGAGTTCCTTGCGACTGGCCTCGGATGGGATCCGTGGCGGGAGCTTCGCTTTCAGCTCGTTAACGTCAATCTTGGGCGCTCCAGCAGTCTTGAAGCGACAGCAGGGAGATGGGGCGGTGGTAGAACCAGTCGTCTTGGAGGCAGCATCTGGCTGCGGCACGCGCTTCAACTGAACGCCCTTGAGCGCCTCGACCGTCACGAGCAGACCGCGAGAAGGGCTGGGCGTGTCGTTGCCCTTGTCGACCTTGACAAGTCGTGCAGTGGCTGACTGCAGCGCAGCATCGGTGATTGCGGCGGTGGGCGGGCCCGTGACTAGGATATTCGGGAGCGGCGGAGGCAGAGGGGCCGCGGGTGGCAAAGGTGCGCCTGGTGGGGCTGCTGGTTGGTGGGTGACATTGTGGTTTGCCGTTTCGAGGGCGGCTATGCGGGCCTCAAGGGCTTTGAGGGCGGCATTGCATGCCTCAAGGGAGCCTACCCGGGCGAGGAGGGCAGCCTTGTCCTGCTCGAGCGCGGCAACGCGGTCCTCGAGGTTGCTGATGATAGCTCCGGGATCGGATTTGAGGGGCTCGAGGTTGTCGAAAATTGCAGCGGAGTCGACATTTGGAATGTCTGGCGAGTTCTCTTGATTTGCCTCAGGCGCGACGGAAGAGGTGGTGGATGGGTTATCGAGCGCAGGCACGTCAGACTCAACGCGCTCGTCGATGGAGGGGGAAGCCGTAATCTCAACGCGGCTAGGGTCGGTCGTCAAGCGTACAATGGCATTGACCTCGCCTTCTACAAACATTTCTTCAGCGTCCGGTGGTATTTGAGGAGCTCGAGACACGCACCATGGGACGCAACGCGAGAAATGAGGGTAAAATCCTCGTCTTTCTTGATCGCCTCGTCTTCGCTGCTAATTTCGGGCACTTGCTTCTCGTTTGCGACTGCAAGGATGACTACGTGAGATAGAGGACCTCAAGGAAAATGCCACTTACTCGTAGCCGGGGCATCGGTCATGAACTCCTCGAGCATTTGATTCAAAGCGCAGATCGGCTGCGCGTCCACGTCTGCTTCCTTGAGCCCAGCAAGAATGAAGTCGACGGTGGTGACCGCGACTGTAGGGAAACATGGCGAAGGCGAAAACTCTGAAAGCACGACACGTCAACAATGACCGTCGCGGAAGAAAATGAAGAACATACCCTCAATTTGCCCGTAGGCGGGTTCTGCAGGGACCTCCTCGACAGCCTCCACCTCGTCCACATTCTGAAGCTCCTCGACAAACTCAGCAACAGCAATCTCGATTTCGACCTCCTCAACAGCCTCAACATCCTCGACAGACCCAACCTCCTCGGCGACAATAAAGCACTCCAACTCTTGATGCCCGAAGGCGGGGATGTTGCCTGCAACGTCGGCAGGGCTTTGGAAAGCAGCAACACTTTCCGCGACACGCGAGACAGCGACATCAGGGGCAGTCCCCGTCGTCGGAACCGCCGCTCCACCGAGCGACGCGAGGCCAGTCACTGACGAGAGCGCCGCCTGCTGCACAGTCGCGGTCTGAAAACACGGTCAGACGCGTCTTGAACAGACTGGAGGAGAACGTACCTTTGGCTTGAGAGCCTTGGATTTCATGAACGAGGTAAAGTTTTTGAGCCGTGAGGCAGAGAACTTGTGCTTTGCGCTGGAAGGCGGCACTACGAAGCAGGTTAGAGGCGTGGCGGACAACGGGGGAGGAGCACATACTTGTAACGAACGAACGTTGAAAAAATCACGAGGGTTGATGAACCAAAGGCAGTGCGGTGCGATCGAAGGCTGCATCGTCGTCAGTGGGCGCAACAGTCGCGTTTTTCTGCGCGTTTTCAAGGCGGACGCCAGGCAGGGCGCGTTTCGGGAGGAGTGGAGGGCGCGAATGAGTGTCTTTCGACGAGGTTGTTGAGGCGACCATTGGCGCGAGAAACTGAAGGGGTCGGGGCCATGGACGACGAGCACCAGCGAAGAGGATGAGCGTCGAGAGCAAGAAGGGCACGCCGTGATAGGCGGTTGACACATAGGCGACTTCGCTGTCGCTAGGCGCAGCTCGGAACATCAGAGGCTGATACCCGGATCCACCCGCATTCACTCCTGCTCAAAACCCTTATCCCCGCCTCGCGCCTGCTGCGTCCTGCGCGAGATGTACGCCGCGTGGGGTCTGGAGGGTAAGCCGCCGCCTTCATCTGCTCGGACTCGGAGACCACTCGCAAACGACCAAGCGTCCTCGACCTCGCCACGAGCGAAATGGCACCTGCAGTTGCTCACGACGACGCAAGAACGTCTGCGTACTCCTCGAGACGACGCGCAAGTCGGCTTTGAACTGCGCCGCCATGAACTCCGGATCCGGCGTGCGTTATCCCCGTTCTCATCCAACAAATCTAAACTGCTCCCGTAGCGGTCCTGGACGTCCTTCGGCGTTCTGTAGTCGTGCGTGGGTGCGTGGATAATCCAGCCCAAACGCCTCCAGACGTGCTTCTCATCACTCTGCATCTCATCTCGCAGACGGGCGACTACGATCCAGGCACGCAACACTCGAGCCTTTGCATCCCTCCCGAGGTCAACTCAGAGCAATCTCTCATCGCCTATGCACGCTATTCAACGCGTCGGCTCGGTGGTAGACCGCGCATGCGGTGCATTGGTGCTCGCAGCTGCATCCCAGGTACGTCCGGGTCCCTCGTCCCCCAAACCACTTCGCTAAGACTAATACTGGCAGCAGCTCAACATCGCCCTCACATGCACATTGAATCTGCGCATCATGGATGATCCTACCTTGCAAACCTGCTCGCCGGGAAGGAGTCTGGCAGGAGGACGACATGAAGAACTAAGACTTGTTCAAGAGCCTGCCGGAGACGCCAATGATAAGACGCCTCCTCGTGCGCGCACGAAACGAATCGGTTCAGGACATTCTTCCGGGAGGGGACCAGAACGTACGTGCCGTTTTTCGACTCTTTCCACTCGGATGTTCGTGCTCTAGATGGAATACAGCCTGTTCCGTCTCTGCAGTTTGCTGATTCCCATTTAGAACCGCTACAGGAAGCATGACTGGAATCGCCGTCCAACGTCCACTCGGTGCCCAATTGATTGCGCGGTCAAGCGCTCGGCGTCCCGGAACACGAAACGAAACACATAGCTTATCTCGAACGCCGTCTGCGGACTTTCCTCGCCATCCTCGATGTTCGAACCTCTCTCAACGCTCACCCACCAGAGCAAACCACGTTGGTATCAGCCCTTCGCGCGTCGTGCTTTGTCCGCGCTTTGTTGCGCACCTTTCCTCCAAGATTCGCACGGACAATGGACCATCCGCTCGAGGCCATTAGGAAGCGGGGCTGTGGGTATATAAACTACTCGCGGCCCAAAACTTCCACGACCAACAATCCCGCCCACAATCGAACCCGTCTAAAAACAACATGTCGACGCTGCATCTCATCTGGCCCGAAGAGAAGATCGACTACAAGCTCTGGTCGTGGACCCTCCCGACCACTACGCACTACGTCGCGCATATAACGCGTCGGATGCCGGGGAAGCACGCGTCGCAGGCGTTGCTCACAGCGCGTCTTGGCGCGCACAACACCAGCATGCTACCCCTCCCGCGACACAACCGAGATGAACGGTGTCCGCGAGCGGTCGTGAAGATGGCGCTGGACGAGGAGGAGATCGCGAATCTGGAGCACGAAGCGGCGATGTACGAGGTGCTTGCGCGGGAGCAGGGGCGGTCGGTGCCGAGGGTGTTTGGGCATTTCCGGGGACGCGTCGATGGTCGCGAGATCGCGTGTCTGTTGATGGAATACTGCGTGCCACCGTTCTTGGGCCACCGGGACGATATTGGGTGCGTCTTCCTGTCGCGGTTTCGTTCCACGTTGACCTGGACCACAGAAAATTCATCATGGACTCGGCGTACGCGATCCACGCACGCGGAGTCGTACACGGGAACCTTCAAAATGACCACCACCACATTGTTCCGCATCCTTGCGGGATGATGCTCTTGGATTTGTCGACGGCGCAACCGCATCAGTGCCTTCATGGTCGCCAGCTCGAGGTCGCAGATCGCAATGGCCGCTATGTTGTGGGGGTCTGTCCAGAGTTGGCTGCTCTGGAGCGCAAGTACGGGTGTTACTTGTAGGGTATATGTCGGAGAGAGTGAATTTTTGTAGCTTTACTTGGGATGTATTTCTATCCACGTGATCCACATTTTGTATGCAGCTGCGATCATGTTCAGACTCTCGCTGCGGCGCGCTGTTTCTCTAGACTGCCATGGGCGCGCTTCCTCTCCGTGCTGCTGAGCGTAGAAGAGGTTATGGTGCTGTCCTCGTGGCTCTGGCGTTGTTTGGGCTAGTTTGGCGACATTGGTGCCTGCGAGACGTGATTTCACTCTCGGTGAGCCTTCTACCAACCTCATCCGCGTCTTGAATGATTCCAGAAGGAGCCCGCAATCGACTGGAAGCCGTGTTGGCAGGATCCCGAGTTTTTATGTGGTGTTCTCGAGTGCGTACCGACTTCGCGCTTCAGGTCTGTCTCATTGGCACGCAGTGTACCGACCGACCACGATGACCCCAGCGCTGGGACTATCCCGATCTACCTCACGAAGCTTCCTGCAACGAAACCTGAGCGACTGGGGATCGTCTTCACCCATGTTCGTGCTTCACTCTTTCGTCAGGATTTTATCTCAGTTTTTGTAGCCAGGGGGTCCAGGCGGCTCAGGCGTCGACGCGTCATTCGTTTCGGCGCGCAGCATCCGCAACGCAACCGGTGGGCACCACGACATCATCTCGTTCGACCAGCGCGGTCAAGGCCGCGCGCGCCCGAACGTCAACTGCTTTGGCTCCGCGCGCGCGTACTACGACTTTCACAGCAACACCGTGTTCCAGACGACGTTCTCCGTCCCGCGCGACCCGTTCTCCGACGCTGGACGCGCGGTTTTGGTGGAGCAGCAGAGGCAGGCGCTGGCGTTGGAGGAGACGCAGGGTGCGGTTTGTGCGAGGACGGTTGGCAAGGAGGCGCTCGGGTATATGAGCACCACTGCCACGGTGTATGATATCGAGGAGATTTCGAGGGTGTTGGAGGGTGAGGATGCGTTGATCAATTTTGTGCGTTTTCTGCTTTCTTCTCGGATTTTTTGCTGACCGCGTCCTCAGTACAGCGGCTCTTATGGTACGCCTTCCGCAACGTATTCTTTGACGACTATTGAGATTTATCCATGCAGGGACAGTCCTTGGGCAATACCTCGTGAACATGCTCCCTCACAAGACTGGCAGGGTCTACATCAGTGGTAACGTTCCTGCAGACATGTATGTCTGCTTTTCTGCCTCCCGACGTCTCTCATTCTTGTCCGCAGGTGGGCCAACGTCCACTACGAGACGCAAGAGCTTCTACGCTTGCTGCTTGCCGATGCAGAGTACGTTCGTTACCCACTTCTCGAATTCAGACTCTGAGCATGCAACAGAAAAACCTACACATTCTTCCTCAATGAATGCTTCGAAGCCGGCCCAAAACACTGCGCACTCTCCCGCCAAACAGACACAAACGCGCAAAGTATCAAAGACCGCATCGACGCGTTCATCGACCGCCTTCAAGAACAGCCACTCGCGGTGGCCAACTCGACGCGGCCGGGCTACATCACCTCTGGAGCCGTCCGTCGTGCGTTTTCATCTCCTTCCTACACTGCTAAAAAACACTTGCCCAGTAACGCTCTTCCTTGCGATCCAAATGCCAGACTACCTCCCGCGTTTCTTCACTTACATCGCACGCGCAATGGATGGGGACGGCGCCGAGCTTCTTCGCTTCGTCAAACGCGCGTACCCACCTTCAGACCCAGAAACGGGCCCGGACGAAGACGGATACGTCTACATCGCACAGGAAAACCTCTCCCGATTGGCGATTTCGTGCGGGGATGCGTTACCACGGACTGAAGAAGAGCAGCCACCTACGGCGGAGGAGATTGTGGATGCTACTTTGGGGACAGTGCGGGATGTGAGCCCGCGGTTTGGGGCGACGTAAGTGGTTATTCGTGGCGTTGAGTTTGGCTGCTGACGATGTTGGATGTAGAGCCCATATGATTGAGCAGCATGGTGGATGCCATTATTGGCCAGGGACGGGTGTCGGACCGGCGCGTTATCGAGTGAGTTGGCTTGGCTTGGAATCTACACGGCTCAATGGTTGATTCTCTTTCTTAGGGTCCTTGGAACGTAAGTTTCTATTTTCTGTCCCTCGATTTCTTCTAAATGTGACTGCAGAATACGCTCGCAACTCGAATCCTCGTTGCTTCTAACCTCTGTAAGCGCATTCTTCCCTCACCAGCACACTCCTGACCCTCTGCAGACGACCCAATCACCCCAATCTCCGCCGGCACCCTCGTGCAGCACACCATGGGCCCCGCCAACGCCCACCATCTCATCCAAGATGCCGCAGGCCACTCGACCAACGCCCCAAACACACAATGTGCGGCGCAGGTCATCCGGCGGTATTTTGTCGAGGGGGTGCTGCCCGAGGGATCGGAGACGCGGTGTGCGAGGGAGCAAGGGAATTACTTCGTGCATGTGGTGCGGGAACGGGGTGTCGGTGCTCAGCTTTTGGGGCAGGAGATCTTGCGAAATGACCGGTTGCTCTTGCCGCTGGCTTCGTAGGTTTGACTTTTACTACCGTGGTCGTCTGCATTCGATTGCCATTGCGATTGCACAAAAGTAGAAGCTAGTAAAGCTGCCTGAACTCGAAAAGCTCTCGGCAACCAAATTAATTCACCGGACAATGATCCGGTCGTCGGGCCTATCAGCGCTTGCACTTCTTGCCTTTCACTCTCATCTTCGTGCTCGTCGTCCATGACACCGACGCCGTCCACCTGCGCCCAGCAGCGCCTCACCCCGTCGACTGCTCACACACTGCACCCTCCCCATTCCACCCAAGCGCCATGGCACAAGCTCATGCCCTGAAAAAACGCGCGAAAATGCCTGCGCTGCGCCCACCGACGTCGACCGACTCGCTCTCCGCGCCTGCACCGCCCGCCGCCGCGTGACTTGGCCGACGCGTGACAGCTGTGTGACTCAACGTTCCTCTTGCAGAGAACACCCAGCCCCGCTTAAGCATTCCCAAGTACGTCGTCGTTTCTGCATCTAGCGCGTATCTGACGCGTCTCTCAGTGCCAAAGCTTCTCAAAAACCTGAAATCCAAGATGGGGCGACCCAGTCCAGTTGTCTCCCAAGTCGCGGTCGACGAGCCTAAGCTCGAGGTGCGTTGCTCTACGACGTTTCCGACGCGTCTGACCATTTTCCCAGACCAAGAAGTTCCCCAAGGCGCTCCGTGCGCTAGCAGGGTTATCGTGTATTAGCGGCCCCCGGACTCGCAAGACGACAACGACGCGCATGCCAGGTCCCGAACATGCTGTTGAAGTCACGTCTAGTGCTCCTGCTGCTGTAGAAGAAAGTCCTGCGCGGATGGCAGGCGCGCTCGTTTTCGAGCATGTTGAAGGTGCGTACTCAGTGACCCGCGAGTGGACCTCAGCTAACGAGCTCGTAGAAACCCCCGACTACGCCCTTATTGCCTATGATTCCTGTCGACAATGCCTTTCAGTCCATGACTGCGTTGCTCGACGAAATCGAGAAAATTTGTGCCGTTGAAGTGTCGAAGACCGCACTTGAGATGGTTTCTGGTGAGTTTTTCGTCTTTTCCCGATTCGCGCGCTCAAAGCAACACTAGCGGACTTCGTCGCTACTATCGTCGTCGCCCAGGACACAGAAAATGCTGAGAACATGTATCCCCGTAGTGCGTGCTCGAGTTTCCCCTATCCTCACGTGTGTTGACGTCCGTTCGCTGCAGATGCCGTCGCCGAAGACGAGTCTCCGTCGCCGAGTAGCCTTTCCAGCGACGAGGGCTCCCTCTCCGTCGCCGTTTCGCCCGCCCTTGTGAATGAGCAAAAGAACACTGGCGTCTCCACGACCTCCGTCGTCCACCCCGCCTCTCTCACGTCCCAAGTCTTCGCTTCCAACAACGAAACTGCTCCCTGCATCGAAGCCTCGCCTTTGTTCCCCGCTGCGTCCACCAACTTGCTCGCCCAACCCACCACCCTTGCGCAAACCGCGTTGGACCCACCAACCACCTCCACCACCATCCAACGCGATGACGACGCCGAAGTCGCTATGTGTGTCGACTCCGAAGGCACAGTCGAATCCGATATCACCGTGGCGGAGGGCAAGCAAGACCAAGTCGTTTCCGACGATATGTCGGTCAGCAGTACGTGCTGGAAGTTCTCCCGTTCTTTTCGATGCTCATTTCTCCTTCGTTGCAGGTGACAGTGAGTACACGCAGTCAACAGGAAGTGACTACGGCTCGGACGAGGACGGCTCCGTCCAGATCCCCTCGTCGACGTCGTTTAGCCGCGAATCTGCGACGGACTCCCTCATCCGCACTGCAACAACCGCGCCGTCCTCTCCCACGACAGAACCGGCCGCAGCCACGCTCGCTGCGCTTGCCAACACCACTCTTGCGATGAACGAGAGCGTCGACGTTGCTCGAGAGCATATGTCGGATATCGATGCTCGCATCGTCCCTCACATGACCGAAATTGTCAGTCGCCTGCACGACAGAATCGCCGCAAAGGACGCCGAACTCGCAATCAAAGACGCGGAAATTGCGCAACTCCGAGCTCAACTCGCGTCTTTGCAAGCTCACATAATCGACTCCGCGCC
This sequence comes from Mycena chlorophos, assembly GCA_014461115.1. NCBI lineage: Eukaryota > Fungi > Basidiomycota > Agaricomycetes > Agaricales > Mycenaceae > Mycena > Mycena chlorophos. Next base: position 401,245 of record JACAZE010000011.1, read on the forward strand.
CGCTGCAGCTGCCCGCCCAGCAAATATGCCTCCAACCGTGCCCACAATCATTGTGTCGTCCCCCACTCTGGATGACGACGCCTTTGCCGCCACCGTTTCACAGGAGAGCCCTTCGGACGTTGAGCGAGTTTCCGAAAGTCGCCAGGCGATCCGACCGCATGCTGTCGCCCTCTACGCCCTGCCCCCGTCGCAGCGGCGTTCGCAAGCGCTGTCCTCGTCGTTCCACGGTATCGACTTCCCATCGAAAGCGCCAATTGCTGCGAGAACCGTGACCCCGCTGAGCCCCGGACCGCAAACACTACCCACCACCACCACGGCTCTCGGGGCCCTTTTCGGCGTCCGCCTCCGCCGCGCACCGGCCGCAACTTCCGTGACCAAGTCCGCCACCACCACTTCTTCGACCACCAACGTACTGCCCTCACTGCGCAAGCTTAAGGCATCAGCGACCAGCTCACCGCGGATCGCCCACGACGAACACGACCTCGTCCTTCACCGCGGGTGCAAAGAACATCTCGCCTTCGGACACCCCGACTATCGAAAGCGTCTTCGGACCCACCCACGCATACGTGATGCGCGCATCCGCCAAGGCGGAAACCACTGTGAATGCAAACGTCCCCGGGCGTTTCTGAGCCTCCCCGCCTCCCTCTCTCGCGTCTGTGAACTCGGCCGCTTCATCATCATACCAATACCAAATGTATAGTCTATCTGTATCATTTCTTCGATACCTACGATACCGTCTCTTTCTGCTTGCCTACTTTTGTATCGATCCAACTCTGTATAACGTCTCAATGGAATCCTGTTGCAAATGTAATGAAGACTGTTGAAAATGGACGCGCAAACACAGTCTATTCTCTTTTCACTTCCGCGAAGAAACCCTTCAGCCAAGACGCCTCTTCTATCATCTCCTGCATCGTCCGAGGCGGCCTCTGATCATCCGCGTCCATCCGCAGCGACTCTGGTTTAGCCTCAAGCAAGTCGTCCTTGAAATGATTCTCCGCGTTCTCGAAATGGGTCCCTCTCATCTGTCCACGTGACCACGGATTTGAGTACCCAGCGGGTCGCCAGCGCGTGTCGCGACGGGTGCCAAAACTCGCAAAAGAGCACAACAGCGCAAAGCTAGTACGCCGGCTCGTATTGCAGGACATTAAGCGCCAACGTCGCGAGCAGGCAGAACGGCATCAGAACCGCATAGACGACGGCGGTAATGGGTGAACTGGCCGCGGCCCAAACCAGCAACGACGCGCTCGTCCAGACGACGTCCCAGCCGATGGAGGATTGCGCAGGGTGCGAGTACAGTGTCGTCCATGCGGCTTGAAGGTATGACCCCAAGCCCGGAGTTGGTCTCGTAATCAACGCGAGGTAGGTCTGCCGAACGTGTAGGACGGACGCAAAGACGCTTAGCGTCGTGAACAACGTGCTGACGGGGACGGTCCACCGACTCTTGTGCGCCAGTTGTGTGGGTGATGAAGAGAAGAGCGGGAGGACGATGAGGGTGTGCATGAGCAGGAGGTTCGGCAGGAAGGTGCGTTCGTTGGTGAACGGGCTGAGCGCGACGGTGCCCATGGAGAGGAGGACCGGGAGGTAGACGGTTGCGCGGATGTGCGTGCGGGGTGCGGGTTTGACGCGGGTGGGAGCGGAGAGCGCGAGCGCGAGGTAGAACAGGTTCGACGCGACGGAGATGGCGACGAGTTGGCCTAGGAGCATGTAGGTCCAGACACGGGCTACGCCATACCGTTTGCCTAGTTGAGAGTTCAGTAGATGAGGAAAGCAAGGATCGGCACGCGCCTTGGATAGCGAGGAACAGCGTCCATGGACCAACGGTATAGAGACATAATTGCTGGCTCCACCACCAGTTCATGGTGCCGAAACAGACGCGCGCCCAGGCTTGTTCGAAGAGGGATGTGTCGAGAAGCCAGTGGCTGATGCGTTGCAGCAAATTTCCGGAGGGAGTGGTAGATGCTTCGTAGTCCGCGAAACTCCATGCCATGAACTTGAACATGTCTGGCAGAGAATAAGGCAAAGAAGTCCAGTAGGCTCGGATACGCACAGAACCAGGTATGCGCAAAGGACCCGACTGCCAACGCCAAGAACCCATATGCGCCTTTCGGGACTGACTGGAGTGCGCGGGCACGGGCAAGGAGGTCGGACGCGATGACGCTGAAGAGGACCGCGATGACCGCGAAATACGAGACGAAGACGGTGCAGGCGCCCAGCTCCGCCGTCGACAGCATCGTGGTGGTCGGGAGGTGATGAGAATCGGTGACCGCCGTTCGTGACGTCGTCGGGCCCGCTCAACGACCACTCGGACGCGCAAAAGACGTCGTGCGTTCCGGCGCTCTGCCAAGCGTGGTGGGCGTCCTAGCCGCGGCGTAAATCGGTGATTGGACGCGAATCAAGAAAATCGAAGAAATATGGGCCCACTGTGGGGAGCCGACGCGTATTTTGAATTGCAGGTCGCGGGGAAGGACGATCCGGCTTCGCGAGTGAATTGTTGGACGCGTTTCGCGGGGTAGTTACACGCGGAGAGTCAAAGAGGCCGCAAAAAACGATCAGCAGCTGACTGTCGCGTTGTCGTCACTGCTCCCGCCCTTCTTCAGCCACCGACCGCGATTTTCAGCCAGAACAGGGGCCTACGAGGCTGAGGCTGGAGAGAAACTCATCCAGTTCGTTTGACGCGTAAAAGCAGCGCGATGAATGCGTCGCATCGAAAAATTCTGGCGAACGTTGGACCGAGACCAGCCTCCGTTGCTCCTGATGTCAGGATGACGGCCCCACGCCGATCTGAGGTATAAAAGGCGCGTCGTACGACTCTTTTCTTCACTCTCCCACCACAAGAGTTCACCCCCACAAACAAAAAAAAACCGCCTTTCACGACCAAGATGCACTTCACCGTCGCTACCATCCTCGCCGTCGCCACCTCGGCCTTCGCAGCGGCTGCGTCTGGGTCTTCGGGCTCTCAATCCGGCTCTGCGGCGTCTGCGTCGGGCACTGCTGGTGCAGGAAGCATCTCGCCTTGCACGCTTGCTTGCATCAGCGACGCTGCAGCCAACGGCGCCTGCGGCAGCATGTTCGTCGCCTTTATATCCTTTCCGCATCGCAGGGACTGACTTTTTTTACAGCGCCAACGTTACCTGCCTCTGCACCGACGCCGAGTTCCAGTTCCAGTCCGTCTCGTGCATGCAGCTCGAGTGCCAGGCCTCTGAGATCCAGCCTGCTCTCGCTCTGCAAGCCTCCCAGTGTGGTGAGTCCCCTCTCCTTCCGCCACTCCCTTTGCTTCGCTGTTGCATGCTTTCCATCCTTTCCTTCATTCCCTTTCTGTCGTCTTTCATGTCCCTTTCACGCGTATGAATGTTTGCTCATTGCACCACAAATGCAGGCACCACCGCGTCCGCCACCGCCACGCCCTCCAACACCCAGCCCTTCACGCCCGTGAACTCGGCCGCGGACATCAGCTCGAGCGGCTCCGGCTCCGCCGCGTCCGGCGGCAAGTCTGCTGGCGCAACCAGCGGCTCCGCGTCTGGCTCTGGCCCGGCCTCCTCCAACACCGCAACCACCGGTGCCGCCGTGCGCGTCAGTGCCCTCCCCGGCCTTGGCCTCGCCGTCACCGTCGTCGGAGCGTTGCTTGGTGCCGCTGTTGTGTTCTAAACGATATGAATGAGCGATTCGGAATGGATGGAGAAGGAGACGCAAAATTTGGGATTGGAGATGAAACGAACCCTTTACGTACGGAACCGGACCTTTGTTTTTCTGTGTGTCAAGAACGAAGAACTTTTTGTCTGTGGAACGAAAAGACGCGGTGTACCAAGTAAGAGAAGCTTCAAAGGCTGAGACGACCAATGCAAAAGCTCGAGCGTTTCTTTTGTTTTCTCCCTGGCTTGCCGCTCAGAACTGGCAGGCTCTAGCGTCCTTACACCTTGTCGGGTTGAAGTTTGAGCGCCCGGTGTCCCCAACACCCCACAAAACTTTGCTTTGGACGTTCCGTTCTCTCATTTACTTCCTGTCCTCTTCGGAGCGACATACGAAAAATTGGAAACAAAACAGAGAAGATTAGCATGGCCCCTGCACAAGGATGACACGCTAGTACAGAGTGGAGCGCTTCGGCGCAGCCATATTTTTGTGTTTTGCATGCTTCGAGAGCGGATAGGCAGCTTTGGACGCGTTTTCACGCGTTTCTTTCAGTTATATGCGTCTCCAAGCGTCCACTCCTTGTGTTTCGACTCTTTTGAGACTGCGAACCAGGTTCAGACGCGTTCTGGAGGTGAAGGTGGGCGAAACTCTGCGCCATCAAACCCATCACAGGAGTTGATCGCGGCTTATGTAATGTAAATTCTAGAGTATTTCTCCCTTCGAACAATTCTCTAGTTAGGTCCCTGGATGGCGGGAATGAGTGTTTTCGTGGCGGTCAACGTGGACCCACCAAGTCTGAAGTCAACGAGCGCAATCGGAGTCACTGGCAGCTGACCGCAGCAATCTTGTCAACAACCTTCATGTCGATGTCGATGGCCACGTCGGCGCTGGCAGTGTCGACGCCCAATAAAAGGAGGCTACGTCCTAGTCGCAAGCCTCCAACCTGAATGTCGACCAACAACATCGTCACCCGCCTTATCGAGCGCTTCTTCCCCTCCGGACAAGGCCACCGCGCTGTTCTATTAGGCGCCAGCGGCTCCGGGAAGACGACCTTGCTCTACCGCATCAAGATAGGCGAAATCGTGACCACAATCCCGACGATTGGGTTCAACGTCGAGGACGTCAAGGTGCCCACGGGCCCGCGGGGGAGTGGTCCGCTGGGCTTGCTGTGTTGGGATGTGGGAGGGTGCGGGCGTGATCATTTGTTGGCGTTGTCTGCGAGGCAGACTGCATGGTCGGATGTGATTATCTGGTGGGTATTGAGAATAATACGGAGGGCTGGTGGTGTTTGCTCATGAATTGCAAGGCTCGTTGATAGCGACACTGGGACGACGAATTCCGACGAGTGGTTCCAGTATGGCCTCGACGAGTTCACCAAGATCATGAAACGTGTGGATGAAGACCCCGCGGCAGCGGCGAAGGAGCGTCCGATTCTCGTGTACGAACAGTTTTTGTTTATGTTGGATTCAACTGACTTGAACTCAGGTTGGCAACCAAACAAGACGTGAAGAATCATATGTCGCTCGACGAGGTCCGCAAACGCGTCGCGCCCGTTCTCGCTGGACGGCAATGGTTCGCAGTGGGGCTCACATTGACGACAAGCCTCACCGACGGCCCACTCATTGACGCGTTTGCGTGGCTTCAGGCGACCCTCGCTGGCCGCACCCTCAAGCCAGCCGCAGAGCAGTCTCAACAACATAACTCTCCCGCTCCTACCCCGAGCCCAATCGAATCCTGGCTCACCAGAGCGGATATCGACTCCCCCGACTCGGTCTTCCTCGAGCAATTCGAGAACCTGTCCCTCCCAGCATGGGACCACTACACCCACGTCCGCCTCGCCTTCCTCATCTTGACAAGACACGGCCGCCAGGCCGGAAAGGACAGGCTCTTCTCAGGGCTCGAATCCTACATCGCACGCGCCCCTCGTTCCCAAACAAACGGCCGCACATTCCATCTCACGATGACCTACTTCTGGCTCCAGCTCGTGCATTTTGGCATTCAGAGCACGCCGCCGCAGGCGCGCGGGCTTGAGGACGGCGGCGATTGGTTGCGGTTCTTACTTGTGAACCCGTTTGTGGCGGATGGCGGGCTTTGGCAGCAGTATTATTCGAAGGATGCGATGATGAGCCCAAAGGCGAAGACGGAGATGGTGCTGCCGGATTTGAAGCCGCTGCCGAGTTTAGTGGTAAGGGATGCGTTGGAGAAAGCGCGTTAACTAGAACCAAGGAAAAAATGTCTTTTCTTCAAATATCTTGTGCCCGAAGATTTGCTTCGGTACATGGAAACGTTCATTGAGGAGGAAGTGCTACTTTACAATCGAGTTTACTCCGCGAGCTGGGAGATTTTGCGTGACAAGGTCTTTTGAGAAGGTGGGTTACGCACCAGCTAGATAATCTTTCACGGCTGCTGGACTCTGGCGCCGACAGTTGGCTAAATTTCAAACCAAGTTGGAGCGAAGGACACACCAATCCTTTAATCAACTCGTAGATGCTCTTGTCGTGGTACCGCAATCGCGTTGCCGGATCGGTATACGGCGCCTCAAGACCAGTGATATCGCAGTAATGCCGCTGAGGCAACAATGAGGGCGGCGCCTCAATCGACGTGTCTACCGCGTTCGCATGAGCGAGGGATCAGCGAACGGCGCCTCGACACGACAAAATGTAGACTCACAGGTCGGGAAATCCTCCTCGTCCTCGCCTACCGCCGGGGTCGTCTCACCATCTACCTCCATACCACTCTCGATTCGTTCCTGCCGCCGCCGTTCGCGCTCGACACGCTCTCGTTCGCGTTCCTGCGTCAAGACCGCCTTGATATGTTTCGAGCGCTTCGATCCTTTCTTAAGATAGTCTGGGTTCTTGAACGGGCGCGGGTAGTCAAGGTAGGAAAGCTGTTCTGCGAGGCTCTACTGCACGGTCATCGCAGTGCTGGCGCCAACGAAAGGCGCAGACGAACGGGCAGCTGAGGCGTCGCAGAGCCATCCGAGGCGACTGGTTTCTTCCTGAAGCCCTTTGGCGGCCTGAAAACGCGTAAACTTGCGGCCAGATTGCGGCGGGTCGTGGACGCACATCGCAAGATTAGCTAATCACGTGTACCTCGATTTCTGCTCTTTTCGCCCACGATGGTTGCGCCGAAGCAGACTAAAAAGCGCGCGGCGCCAGCTCAAGGCGGTCGGAATACGAAGAAGGTTCATATCGACAAGTCCGTAGACAAGCCGGCTGCCAACAAGAAGCGGAGTCGACCTGTTACTCGACCGGAGCCGGAAGAGTCTGCCGACGATGAAGACGACGAGGAGAATGGCATAGAGGATGAAGCTGAGGCCTTTGGAGACAGCGCAGGGGATGAAAATGCCATGGAGACAGACGATCCGCCGAGGAACCCGTTAGGTGCCCCAAACTCTCTCGTTTTCTTCCGGCACTGAACACGGCTTGCAGCATCCAAAGAAGCTCATAAGGCTCAGAAAATCCTACACGGTCAACGAAAAGCAGCAAAGCCGCACTCTACCCTGCTCGCCGACGCCAAACGAGTGTGGTGTCTTGCGAATGCGCAAAATGTGCCGCCAGCCGAGCGCCAAAAGCACGTCAACGACCTAATGGCCGTTATCCGCGGGCATGTGAAGGAGATAGTGTTCAAGCACGATGCGAGCAGGATCGTTCAAACGGCGGTCAAGCATGGGCGGCAAAAGGAACGGGACGAGATTGCTGCTGAGTTGAAGGGGTCGTATGTCGAGCTCGTGCAGAGCAAATACTCGAAGGTGCGTGTCTTTCCATTTGCTTTCCGTTATTTTTCCAACTCGTGATAGTTTTTGGTCTCGAAACTTATCCGACTTTGCGCCACGCACCGACCAGCCATCCTCAAGGAATTTCAAGGCCACGTTCTCCGACTTCTTCTCCATCGAGAGGCTACCTCTGTGCTTGCAGATGCGTTCGAGCTACACGCAAACGCTTACGAACGTTCACTGCTCGTTCGCGATTTGTACGGCAAGGAGGCGACGCTGGTCACTGTTACCAGCGGCAGTGAGCAGGACAAGGAAATGGCAAAGAAGGGTCTTTCTGGACTGCTCGAGGGAGCAGACCCAGATCGTCGGAGACGTCTTCTGGGGTCGGTGAAGGAGTCCTTGACGTCCATGTCCGTGCTTTCTGTCTTTTACTATCGAGTACGAGCTCAAAAACACAGTTTCAATAACCCAGACAAGGGCGCAATAACACATGCGGTAGTCCATCGCGCGCTCTGGGAATACATCGGCGAGGTCAACAACATCCCCGACGAGGCAGAGTCCGCGAAGCAATTCCGCGAGGTCTTTGAGCTGTTGGTCTCCGAATATTCTTTACTATCCCGATGACTGACTTTCCTCCAGCTGCCAAGATGTACTGGCAGAGCTGGTCCACACAAAAGACGGCAGCCGCGTCGTTCGCGAATTCCTAGCCCGCGGAAACGCCAAAGACCGTAAACAGATCATCAAAGTCCTCAAGCCCCACGTCGAGCGCATGTGCATCGACGACCAGGCGCAGACGGTCTTGTTCACCGCGCTGGATGTTATCGAGTATGTTGGCCACGATTCGTCAAGTTCATCTCGTTAACCAACCTTTTCAGCGACACAAAACTCCTCACCAAAACCCTCGTCCCCGAAATCACCACCCCCGTCAACAAACTCGCTGAATCGGCACACGGACGACGAGCCCTGCTCTACCTGATCGTGCCCCGCACCCGGAGACACTTCCTCCCGGCGCAAATCGCTTCGCTCGCAGAAACCGACGAGCTGCGTGCCCAGACGAGCAAGAAGGCCGCCGACGTGCGCGAAGCCGAGGTCCGTGCCGGTGCGAGCGAGGCGTTGCTCGCGTGGGTGAAGCAACGCGGCGCCGCCCTGCTGCGCGACACCTCGACGAGCCTGCTCGTCACTGAGATCATGCTCTTTGCCGAGGGCGACAAGACCGGCGCCGCGCAAACGCTACTCCGGTCCGCATCAACAAGCTACCCCGCCGAGGACACAAACGCACCACACGCAATCGACCTCCCGCACAGTGCCCGCGTCTACAAGACGCTCCTCCAAGGCGGGCACTTCAACCGCGCGACGAACTCGGTCGAGCGGGCGAGCCGATGGGATGCATCCGGCTTCGCACGTGACTTTGTGGAGGTCGTCGGGCAGGATGTCTGTGTTGCGATGTGTACGCAGGGCGCGTGCGGCGGCACGTTTGTCGTCGCTGAGTTGTGTGGGGCGTTGATTGGTGGCGAGAGTGAGGAGGATAGGGAGGCGCGGAAGACGCTGAAGCGGTGGTTTGGGGGGAAGGTGAGGAAGGCCATCGAGGATGGAGATGCGAAGGGCAAGAGGGTTCTGCTGGAGAAGATTGAGGTGTTGTGAGTATCTATTATAGACAACGGAGCTTTCTCAGGTCTCTCTGAGGTGTCAGGTATATCTGATCACTTGCTACCCATAATTAGTGGAACTATTCTTCTCTACGAGAGGAAGTGCTTTGCTTTGAGGCGGCAGAGAGTCTGAGGACGCTTTTGTGAAGTTGGGACGACGCAGAATCCTCGGTAGAAATGCTGGTATGTTCACGTGATCCCGTCGACCCACTCTCGTCTAGTTCCATCCTCGAGTCCCATGCATTGACGAACATTTTGAGTACAGATACAGTTGTTTTCGAGCCATGCAGCGTAACTAAACAGAGTGCAGAGGCTCGTTGGCCACGATCTGCTCGAAGATCGCCAGCGCACCGGCCGGGACGAAGGCAGCGACTTCGTGGCCGGCCTTGAAAACCCGTGCAAAGCTGAAGTTGTCGACATTGACGACGGCAGCAACGGGTGCGCCGCTGACGGTGATGTTTGTGAGCGGTGTGGCCTTGAGTTCCGCCGCGCCGGGCCAATCCATCGCCAGGACAGCCTGGTAGTTGCCCTGCAGAGATTATGAGCCGCAGAAAACGCTAGAAAAGAATATTACGTAAGACCCAATTGCAAATTATATCGAGATCTCCAGCCCAAACAAGTACGCGGAGACCCAGGTTAATCATATTGGTCAACGCAGGCAAGAAAGTCCGCGCATCATCACCGCTGGGAACGAACTTGTTGTACGGCGCATCGGGGCATTCCGAGTATGATGAAGACGTCGCGCCGATGGCCTTGGTCACCGAGGACAGACCGAGGTAGTTGACGTAGTATTCAGGCGGGAAGGCTGCAGCCGAAGACTGGCTCAAGTCGTACGGGTCACGGTTACCGACCGCATCTTCGAAGAGCGATCCCTAAGTAGACCCCCAAATCAGCCTCAAGCGCTGGAAAGTAGAAGAACACGAACGCAGAAGTTATCCGCATCCTCGCAGATCGAGTTGGAAGACGACGAGTTGCCAGCGGCGTAGCAGTTCTGCTGCTGAGCAAGGCAGCCGTTCTTCTGGTAGTACGTGTTGTTCATCTTGGTGACCTCGGACGCGCTGACGAGCGGGCCGTAGCCCGGCGCGTTCTGCGCGAAGGTGACGTAGGCAAGGTTCTGGATGAGAGGGTCGATCCAGCCGCTGCACGACACGACGGTCAATCATGCATACCACTCAAAAGCAAGAGAAGAAAACGAGCGCACTTGTTGATCATCAACGCAGTGAGGTGGATCGTGACGCCGGAGATGGAGCCAGACGCGATTTTGCCGTTCTGGTCCTCGAAGTATTCGGAGAACTCGGGACCGTAGTGACCGCCGTACCTTTGAACTCAGAGTTAGGTTTCGAACTTGGGGTTGGGAGGGAACTCACGATTCCGTGGCAAGGATGAAGTCGCGCGACGCGTAGGATGAGAACTCGGGGCTCTCGAACAGAAGCTGGATGACGGCCCAGATTTGGGAAGCTGCAGTGACGGTAGAGGTGACCGTGTCGGTGCCGTAGCTGAAGCCAGTGCCTTGGCTATCTCAGAAAAGAGTTCTGAAGGTAAAGAAGTAGGACGCACCGGTGGGCTGGTCAATGTAGATCATGTTCGAGACCTCGTTCCAGCTATATGGGTTGAGAACAGTGGTCTTCCCGTCCGAGTTGACGTTGCAAGGGCCGTTCTCTTGGAACAGACCAATCATGGACGAGCAACCGGGGCCGCCATTCAACCAAAGAGTGAAAGGAGCGGTGTTCGCGTTGTTGCGCGCCGCGAAGAACCAGAACCACTGCACAAAATCGTCAGTCACGTGTCGAGGCAGCAAACAGAGGGTCGACGGACGGTGTGGACGCTGGACGAAACGTCGGCGTAGCCGCTCATGGTGTGCACGCCGGCGGTGGTCTCGCAAATGCCAGAGTTGTTGACATAACGCAGAGCTGGACGAGACCCGTTTAGGTGTGGCGACTTGAATGAAGAGGCATGAACGTACCGCCGTCGGTAATAACACCCTTGGACGCAAAGTTGTGGATCGTAGGGCCATCCTCCGAGTTAGGGAGAGCGGTAGCGCTGACGGCAGCAGCAGCGACCAAGAGCGGAGCAAAGAAATGCATCCTCGAAAATGAAACGGGCCGGGGCGAACGAAGGAAGCAAATCCCACCGCCCCAGATATATATGCTGCGCTCCGCATATCGAGTCGGCTTCCGTCGATCGAGGACGAGGACGCGTCGACGGGCCATGCGCACACGCGGGCGATAGCGATGGTCGCCACATGGATCTCGGTGGCGACAAGATGGATGAGCGGGTTACGAACACCGCCAAGGCCATGTGCTCGCTTCAAATTGCTTGGTCCGGCTGCAGGAGGCCCGCACCGAGAAGCGCCGGAGATCTTGCGAACGCCCCGAGACCGTTCACCGTGTTCGTTCGACCCAATTGGCGACATTTATCAGTCGGTGTCAGTGAGAAGCGCCGCTCGTGGCAAGTCCCAGCATGGTCGGAAGTGAAAGGGGGAGAAATGGGCCCCAATTATTTGTGGGAGAGACGCAGTAGGACGCCGGGAGGTTCGCGTTTGGACTCGGAGGATTCGCGCTTGGACTCGCAGGACAACGCGAACCAAAACTTTTGCGACATGAGCTGTCCTTGAGGCAGCTGAGCCTGATTCCTTGACTGGTTGCGACTGCCAAGTGCCCAGTCCGAGGCAAACAAGGCGGTTTTAAGAGCAGCTTGAAGTGGAGGTTGAAGAGCAAGTCAGTGGTCACGAGTGCGCCTCCATTTCTCCTTCTTCCGCCATGTCCGCCTCGATCCTGTTCTTCTCTACCATAGAAGTCACTGAACAAGCTTTCTACCGGTCTACTCTTTCCTATGCCATCGTGAATCTCAAGCGTCCGTCGTTCTCCCGCCAAATATGTCCATCCAACCAAGAAACCTAAACTAGCTGCAGCCATCGTCTCCGGACGTTAGTCGTGCGCCTCCGTCCAACACGCGCCCAAGAACGCATCTCAAACACACTCAGATGTACTGGTCATCCCTACACGCCCTGTGCCGTGTCTGGCGGATCTCCGTGGGGCGTAAAAACTGGAGCTTTCTCGTCTCTGAGTCGACTCAAACTTGAACGTGAACGCGGCAGAGCAGAATCGGAGCTGACTTCGCTTATGCGTGCCCCGCAACGCGTCGGCTCCGTCGTCGAGCGTGTATATGGCGCTTCTGCGGTTCGTACTTGCCTCTTCCCGTTCCAACACACCCAAGAGAAAACTTATCCTGGAATGTATATAGGACGGCGCCGCGGCCGAGCAATCCGTCCCGCACGTCCACTTTCACATCCTGCCGCGCAAACTCTCCGGAGACAAGTTCGCAGGGAAGGAGAACGACAAGATATACCCTGCCCTTGGGAACGCCGCCGACACTCATCTGAAGGATGATTTGCTGGAGGTTGAGCCGGAGTCGACACGGGTGGACGCGGTCGGACGATGCAGGATGATAGAAGAGGCGAGTTAGCTCAAAGGTTCCTTCGCGGAAGGGAAAAGAGAATAGAATGTGTTTGCGCGTCCATTTTCACCAACAGGATTCCATTGAGACGTTATAATCGATACAAGGGAAGCAGAAAGAGACGGTATCGTAGGTATCGAGGAAATGATACAGATAGACTATACATTTGGTATTGGTATGATGATGAAGCAAGGTTCACAGACGCGAGAGAGGGAGGCAGGGAGGCTCAGAAACGCCCGGGCACGTTTGCATTCACAGTCGTTTCCGCCTTGGCGGATGCGCGCATCACGTATGCGTGGGTGGGTCCGAAGACGCTTTCGATCGTCGGAGTGTCCGAAGGCGAGATGTTGCTTGCACCCGCGGTGAAGGACGAAGTCGCGTTGGTAGTGGGCGATCCGCGCTGAGTTGGCGCTGATGCCTTGCGCAGGGAGGGCAGTACGTTGGTGGTCGAAGAAGTGGTGGCGGACTTGGTAACGGAAGTTGCGGCGGGTGCGCGGCGGCGGAGGCGGACGCCAAATAGGGCCGTGGTGGTGGTGGTTGGTGGTTGTGGGCTCGGCGGGGTCTCAGTTCTCCCCGCAATTGGCGCTTTCGAAGGGACATCGATATCGTGGAGCGACAAAGAAAGCGCCTGAGAACGCCGCTGCGACGGGGGCAGGGCGTAGAGGGCGACAGCGTGCGGTCGGATCGCCTGCCGACGTTCAGAAAGTCGCTCAACGTCCGGAGGGCTCTCCTGAGAGCCCGTGGCGGCAAAGGCGTCATCGTCCAGAGTGGGGGACGACACAATTATCTTGGGGATGTCGTGGTCGGAGACTCATTCGTCGGGTGGCCGGAGGTGGCAGTGGGCAGCAGAGCGAGTTGGGCGCGTAGATGCGCGATTTCTGCATCTTTCGCGGCCAAGGCAGCGTCTTTGGCGTCGAGTTCGGCGTCCTTTGCGGCGATTCTTTCATGCAGGCGACCCATGATGTCGGTCACTTGAGGGATATGAGCATCGTGGACGTGAGAGATGTGCCCATGAGCTATGTTGACGCTCTCCCCGATAGCGTTATTGGTGCTGGCGATCTGGCTGAGGGTGACTGTGCTTGGCTCCGAGGTGGGAGGGGACTGCGCGGGGGTCGGAATGCCGATGAGGGAGTCCGTCGGAGAATCGCGGCTAAACGATGTCGACGAGGGGATCTGGACGGAGCCGTCCTCGTCCGAGCCGTAGTCACTTCCGGTTGACTGCGTATACACGCTGTCGCCTGCAGCGAAGGAGAAATGAGCATCGAAAAGAACGAGAGGACTTTCAGCACGTACTGCTGACCGACATATCGTCGGAAACGACTTGGTCTTGCTTGTCCTCGGCCATGGTGGTATCGGATTCGACTGTGCCTTTGGAGTCGACACACGTAGCGACTTCGGCGTCGTCATCGCGTTGGATGGTTGTGGTTGTGGTTGCTGGGTCCAACGCGGTTTGCGCGAGGGTGGTGGGCGGGGCGAGCGAGTCGGTGGAGGCAGCTGGCGCGGCCGCGGCGTGGAAGGAGTCTTCGTTGTCCGCCGAGACGATGCAGGTGGGGCGGACGATGGTTATAGAAGTGGTCAAGGCGCGAGTGTTGTCTTCGTTTGCGGGAAGGGACGAGGCAGCGATATGGAGCGGGCCCTCATCGCTGTAAAGGCTACTCGGGGACGGATACTCGTCGTCGACGACGGCATCTGCAGCGAACGGACGTCAACACACGTGAGGATAGGGGAAACTCGAGCACGCACCACGGGCATACATGTTCTCAGCATTTTCTGTGTCCTGGGCGACAACGATAGTAGCGACGAAGTCCGCTAGTGTTGCTTTGAGCGCGCGAATGGGCTTGGAACGACCAAAAACGTACCAGACACCATCTCCAGCGCGGTCTTTGACACCTCGATAGCACAGATTTTCTCGATTTCGTCGAGCAACGCAGTCATGGACTGGAACGCGTTGTCGAGGGGAATCATGGGAAGGCATGGCGTAGCAGGGGTTTCTACGAGCTCGTTAGCCGAGGTCCACTCGCGGGTCACTGAGAACGCACCCTCATTGTGCTCGAAAGCGAGCGTGCCTGTCATCCGCACAGGACTTTCTTCTACAGCAACGAACACAGACCGAGACTCGACGCCGACGGCATGCTTGGGGCCTGGCACGCGCATCGTTGTCGTCTTGCGAGTCCGGGGGCCGCTAATGCACGATAGTCCAGCAAGCGCACGGAGCGCCTTGGGGAACTTCTTGGTCTGGGAAGATGGTCAGACGCGTCGGAAACGTCGTAGAGCAACGCACCTCGAGCTTAGGCTCGTCGACCGCGACTTGGGAGACAACTGGAGTGGGTCGCCCCATCTTGGATTTAAGGTTTTTGAAGAGCGTGGGCACTGAGGGACGCGTCAAATACGCGCTAGATGCAGAAACGACGACGTACTTGGGGATGCTTAAGCGGAGACAGTTGTTCTCTGCAAGAGGAACGTTGAGTCACACAGCTGTCACGCGTCGGCTAAGTCACGCGTCGGCGGGCGGTGCATGCGCAGAGAGCGAGTCGGTCGACGTCGGTGGGCGCAGCGGAGGCATTTTCACGCGTTTTTTCATGGCATGAGGGCTGGTGACGTGGCGCTTGGGCGGAATGGGGAGGGTGCGGTGTGAGAGCAGTCGACATGATGAGGCGCTGCTGGGCGCAGGTCGGCGGCGTCGGTGTCATCGACGACGAGCACGAAGAACGAAGATGAGAGCGAAAGGCAAGAAGCTGATAGGCGGCTGACGGCCCCCGACGACCGGATCATTGTCCGGTGAATTAATTTGGTTGCCGAGAGGTTTTGTTCACTAGCTTGTACTTTTGTGCAATCGCAATCGCAATCGAATGTAGACGACGACGGCCGTACAACTCCAACCTACTAAGCCAGCGACGAGAGCAGCGTTACAAATAAATCACGTAGCAAGATCCCCCGCCCCCAAAAGCTGACCACCGACACCCCGTTCTCGCACCACATGCACGAAGTAATTCCCTTGCTCCCTCGCACACCGCGTCTCCGATCCGTCGGGCAGCACCCCCTCGACAAAATACCGCCGGATGACCTGCGCCGCACATTGTGTGTTTGGGGCGTTGGTCGAGTGGCCTGCGGCGTCTTGGATGAGGTGGTGTGCATTGGTGGGGCCTATGGTGTGCGGAACGATGGTGCCGGCAGCGTTGCGAGCGTATTCTGCGGTTACATTTAGAAGAAATCGAGGGACAGAAAATAGAAACTTACGTTCCAAGGACCCTAAGAAAGAGAATCAGCCACAGGGCCCTGTAGAATCCAAGCCAAGCCAACTCACTCGATAACGCGCCGGTCCGACACCCGTCCCTGGCCAATAATGGCACCCGCCGTGCTGCTCAATCATATGGGCTCTGCATCCAACATCGTCAGCTGCCGACCTCGACGCCCTGAATACAGGAAGTCAACGACTTACGTCGCCCCAAATCGCGGGCTCACATCCCGCACTGTTCCCAGAACAGCATCCACAATCTCCTCCGCTGTAGGCACCTCATCTTCTTGAGTGCGAGGTAACGCGTCCCCGCACGAAATCGCCAATCGGGAGAGGTTTTCCTGTGCGATGTAGACGTATCCGTCTTCGTCCGGGCCCGTCTGCGAGTCCGGGGGTGGGGACGCGCGTTTGACGAAGCGAAGAAGCTCGGCGCCGTCCCCATCCATTGCACGTGCGATGTAGGTGAAGAAACGCGGGAGGTAGTCTGGCATTTGGATCGCAAGGAAGAGCGTTACTAGGCAGGTGTGTTTAGCAGTGTAGGAAAGAGGGGAAAAGGGGAGAGAACCCACGACGGACATCCCCGGAGGTGATATATCCCGGCCGCGTCGAGTTAGCCACCGCGAGTGGCTGTTCTTGAAGGCGGTCGATGAGCGCGTCGATGCGGTCTTGAATATTTTGTGCGTTTATGTCTGTTTGGCGGGAAAGCGCGCAGTGGTCGGGCCCAGCCTCGAAGCACTCGTTGAGGAAGAACGTGTAGGTTTTTCTGTTGTATGCTCAGAGTCTGAATTCGGGGAGTTGGACAAGGAACGTACTCGGCATCGGCAAGGCAACGAGAGATTGCTCTGAGTTGGCCTCAGAAAGGCTCGAGTTTTGCGTGTCTAGCTTGTAGTCGCCCGTCTGCGGCCGAGATGAGATGCAGAGTGATCAGGAGCACGTCTGGAGGCGTTTGGGCTGGATTACCCACGCACCCACGCACGACTACAGAACGCCGAAGGACGTCCAGGACCGCTACAGGAGCAGTTTAGATGCGTGGAACGAGGACGAGGAAAACGTACGCCGGATCCGGAGTTCGTAATAGCGGACGACGGAGCCGACTTGCGCGTCGTCTCGAGGAGTACGCAGACATTCTTGCGTCGTCGTGAGCAACTGCGCGGTACCATTTTGCTCGTGGCGAGGTCGAGGACGCTTGCTCGTTTGCGAGTGATCACCGAGTCCGGACGCAGCGACCCTCCAGACCCCACGCGGCGTACATCTCGCGCAGGACGCAGCAGGCGCGCGGCGGGGATAATGGTTTTGAGCAGGAGCGAATGCGGGTGGATCCGGGTATCAGCCTCTGATGTTCCGAGCTGCGCCTAGCGACAGCGAAGCCGCCTATGTGTCAACCGCCTCTCACGGCATGCCCTCCTTGCTCTCGACGTCCATCCTCGTCGCTGGTGCTCGTCGTCCATGGCCCCGACCCCTTCAGCAGCGTGCACTGACTCTGGCATGGTTAACCTCGTCACCCCGCTCTCGCTCGCGCTCTCCACTCCTCCCACAACGCGCCCTGCCTGGCGTCCGCCTTGAAAATGCACAGAAAAACGCGATTGTTGCGCCCACCGACGACGATGCTGCCTTCGATCGCACCGCACTGCCTTTGGTTCATCAACCCTCGTGATTTTTTCAACGTTCGTTCGTTACAAGTATGTCCTCCTCCCCCGTTGTCCGCCACGCCTCTAACCTGCTTCGTAGTGCCGCCTTCCAGCGCAAAACCCAAGCTTCCCAGCTCTCGCTTTAAAGCTTTTGCTTCTCTGCTCAAGAAATCGGCGCGTCAACCCAAGGTACGTTCTCCTCCAGTCTGTTCAAGACGCGTCTGACCGTGTTTTCAGACCGCGACTGTGCAGCAGGCGGCGCTCTCGTCAGTGACTGGCCTCGCGTCGCTCGGTGGAGCGGCGGTCCCGACGACGGGGACTGCCCCTGATGTCGCTGTCTCGCGTGTCGCGGAAAGTGTTGCTGCTTTCCAAAGCCCTGCCGACGTTGCAGGCAACATCCCCGCCTTCGGGCACCAAGAGTCTGAGGTCGTTCACGCTGCTGTTGAGGAGGTTGAGGAGGTCGAAATCGAAGTTGTCGTTCCCGCGATTGTTGAAGAGCTTCATGATGCGGAGAAGGTGGAGGCTGTCGAGGAGGTCCCTGCAGAACCCGCCTACGGGCAAATTGAGGGTACGTTCTTCGTATTCTTCCGCGACGTTCATTGTTGACGTGCCGTGCTTTCAGAGCTTTCGTACTCGCCATCTTTCCCCACAGTCGCGGTCACCACCGTCGACTCTGTTCTTGCTGAGTTGAAGGAAGCCACCGTGGATGCGCACGAAATGGGGGTGCTCATGCAAATCCTCGAGAATTTTAAGAGCGATGATGCCCCAGTTACGAGTAAGTGGCCTTTTCCTCCATGTCCTCCGTCTTACGTCGTCATCCGGACAGTCGAAAACAAAGAATGCGTACCTGCACACAACGCCGAAGGGAAGAAGATCGAGGAAGACGGATATTTCAGTGTTCCTTTGCCTGCTGCTTCCAACGGTGCGTGTTAAGAGCTGCCTCACTATAAACTGAGTCTGATTCGTATTTCCAGCAATTTCTGCGCCTTTGGTTCTGGCCAATGTCGCTCCTTCCAACGTTGAGCCCACCACCAACCCAACCATCATCTCAGCGGCGCTCGCCACCACCCCAACCATCGCGCCCAAGGCAGATCTCGAGCTCCCGCTTGACATTCCCGACGTGGACTCTGCGGCCATCTTCACCAATATCAAGGTTCTCCAGCTCGCCGATCCTGGCCTGGTCATCGCCAAACTCGAGGACCGCGTTCTCTCGCTCGAGCACCAGAACGCCGCTCTTTTCGCTCAGGTCGGGTTACTTGAGGCCCAAAACGTCGTCCTCAGAGCCCAGGCGTCCTCATTTGAGGCCCGCATTGCCGTTCTCGAAACCACCAATCATAACAACATCCAGAATCACGCAGCCCCGCCGGGCGCACCTTTGCCACCCGCGGCCCCTTTGCCTCCGCCGCTCCCCACTGTGCTCGTTACGGGCCCGCCCACCGCCGCAATCACCGACGCTGCGCTGCAGTCGGCCACTGCACGACTTGTCAAGGTCGACAAGGCCAACGTCACGCCCACCCCTTCTCGCGGTCTACTCGTGACGGTCGAGGCGCTCAAGGGCGTCAAGTTGAAGCGAGTGCCGCAGCCAGATGCTGCTTTTAAGACGACTGGTGCTACCACCGGCCCGTCTCCCTGCGGTTCTTCCAAGACCGCTCCAATCACCAAAGAAGCTGCCGCGGTCGGCCCCGCTCGATATCTCGGCGAGCTCATATCGAAGCTGCCGCCACGCGTTCCTTCCGAAGCCAGTCGCAAGGACCTGGCGCGCAAGGCCGAGTCGGCCGCTATCTCCGACACGGCTTCGAGTCAGCAGCAGCCAAGCCAGTCAGTCCGCCTCAGCCATCAACACCTCTCGGCTTGTGAACCGCGGACTTCAGCGTCCGCCGATTCGCTGCCCACCGCGCCGTCTTTCGCGTCAATGACCGCCAGCGTCATGAGCAATCTATTTCGTCTGCGTCGAAGCCGTAGCCGCGAGCAGTCTGCCCTCGAAACGCGCCCAAGCTCGTCGGCCCAGTCCCTGGCTCGGACCCAGTCGTCCATCTCTACCACCAGTGTTCGTGGCCCGTATCGATTGCATTCGGTGCGCAGCCGCGAACCCACCACATCCACCGGAGAGACCACCACCACCACCAAGTTCCGCGGCCTACGCAAGGCACTCTCGCCGATCACGAACATCGTCCCATCCCCGTCTCGTATTATGCCGTCGTCGCGCTCGCGCTCGCGCAACCTCACGCCGACTGAGGTTGCGAGCCGTGGCTTGTGGGGCGGGAGCGTGAAGAAGGGCAAGAAGACGCAGATGCCCAAGGACCATCCCATCGCCCAGGAAAGCGATAAGCCTACTACCAAGAAGCACCGCCAAGAGGAGAAGATGCGTTAGACCAGATATTATACCGATGCGGTGGGCCACCGTCCAGAGAACCCTTGCTTGTTTGCTCCATTACATACATATATATCTGCTGGATTTACTGTACATACCTATGCATAGATAGCCTACTACGAAATGTGATACTTTGCTCGAGAGAACTTAGTTCGTGAATGCGAAATGCCCGTGGTCTCGTGACCATTACCTATTATGATGATTTCTTGCTGAGTGAGTCTCTCTTTACGGGGCTCCTCTTCTCTACTGCCAGTTACTTACTTTTCCCGCGTTCCTAGGTCTTGTTCCGTGAATATTCTTGAAGCTCCTCAATCTTATCAGATTCTTAGCCTCAGTTTGATCTGGTTCATGGAATATTTCCTAATTGCCGTGCTCGACTGCAGCCTTTTCGGCAGCGCGATGTCAGACAGCTCTTCCTTGCCCCGAGCCTATCTCCCAAATCCGTAGTCTTGGATCTTCGGGCCCGCGTCGGCGATTCAAGTTTCAAGTTGCGATCTGTCCTTCAAGCACGCTGCTGCCAGCCTGCGTGCATCCATCCAGCCACAGTCATGTCAAAATAGCCGTCGCCCAGCCCGACTATTTGACTTTGTGGAACCAATCGCTGTGTGCGCCCAAATTGCGCCTGAGTGTATGTAGGCCGCATCATGATGGCTTCTTTGCCTCCTGCCTTCATGTCTGTCTCTGGCAGTGTCTGTCATTCGGTGCAAGCGCTCTCCAAGCTCCGCGGTCCGCAAAGCGAGAAAGTTCGCTTGCTTCAAACCCGCGACGACTTGACGGGATTTTCTGCAAGTGCCGCGACGCACGGCGTCCCTAGCGGCATTGCGCTGGTATTCTCAAGGTTTCTCGGGCCCGCTATCATTCCAGCTTCGGTTTATCCTCGAATCTGCCACCTCAAGCCACTTCCGCCGGTGGAACTGCCAATCTTATCACTGCCAGCGCTGTCTAGACGAACGTCCGTTCCCATTCTCTTGAGGAGTAACTTGCATGCGCAGGCGTTTATAAGGTCCGTCGGGCGAACGGTACGCGTCTTGTCGTCGTCGTCGCTTGTCCCCCACCAGCATCTGCCGCGCCGCCAGCACCATGGCCGCCACACCCACCCCCGGCGAAGTCCAAGCGATCCTCGACAAGTCGCTCGCTCCCATGATTTGCGGAGCGTTCATCTGCGTCTTCGCGTTTGGCATCGCAAGCGTCCAGTTTACGCATTTCCTGCAAACCTTTCCGAATAGCATGTACTGGAATAAGGCTTTTGTGCGTTTCTTTTTCTTTGCGGTTCCGGATAGGCATTCGATTGACGGGGGTTATTTCAGGTGGTGTTTCTATGGTTCATCCGCCGCCGGTCTTCGATCTGGCACCAGCATGCTGACACGCTGCGTCTAGGACCGCACAGCTTGCGTATACGATCTGTATATGCCAAGGGACATACGCCATGGCAGTGGACGACTTTGGGAATCTTGAGGGTCTCGGCGTTACGCCCCGAGGACTGAACGGCGCGCAGATACTTGGGTGCGTCGCGCGGTGCCAACCTTGCGCAACTAATTGACTGACGCCTTGACTCGACAGCGGAATCATAGACCATCCCATTCAGGTACCGACTCCGCTCAGCCTGAGACTCTTGACAAGCAAAATGACTGACGCAACTCGACGTCGGCAGATCTTCTTCATCCTCCAAATTTTCCGCGCAACCAATCGATGGCTTCTTTGCCTCTGCTTGGCGCTGGCTGCGATCATTCTTGAGGTCGTCGCTTTGTACATCTGTGTCGACCTCTTGAAGACACACAGCATCTCGGTTACATTTGGGCTTCCACTCTACCACAAGTTGGTGCTGGTGCTGTTTTTCAGCGATGGCGCTCTTGACCTGGTGAATGCCGCCGTGTTATGCTGGCATCTGAGGGTTCAAAGGCAAGCGGCGTTCACGAAGAGAACTCTTGCGCTTGTGGATCACCTAGTAGTTTATACGCTTCGTGAGTTTTCGTAAAACAAATTTCAGTCGTACGCATGCTGATCACCACTGTAGAAACCGGATTTACTACCAGTCTCGTCGCCTTTTCGGCCGCCATTGCTGTGAGCGTCATACTACTCTCCTTAGGGTTGTTTCTGACACAATGTTAGTATGCTATTGCGCCAGAAAACTGTCAGTGTTCTGCTGGGTAAAATTCGTCTGCGCGCGGCTCACAATCCGTCTCAGTTATCTGGGTCATCTTCTACGAAATGCTGCCCTGCTCGTTCCTTTGCGCCCTTCTCGCCAACCTCAACAACCGAGGAAGCCTTCGGTTCACGAACGGCAATACCACATCCGCTTCAATCTACACGACGACGACAGGCGTCACTGCGACCGGCGGTTCTGCTGGACTGCAGATCAAAGTCGCTCAGAACATTGTCGTGAGTGCAGTTTTAAATTTTACCTAGGAAGATTCTCATGGGAGATAGTTTGCAAGGGATCCGAAAACTAGCGGATCCGCGACAATGGCCTCGCAGTGGCAGGACGGCGAGCCCGAGGTTGAGATGAGCAAGATGGAGCTGCAATCGGGATCGCAGATGGTTTAGCGAAGTTGAAATGTTCAATGTGTATTTATTCTGTATTTTTTCATTGTTGACGAACCTTCAGGTTTGTCTTCCATAGAGGATTCCGGTTTTCGTCCATCCCAATGTAGTAGTCCGATGTGATCGCATTTTCCTCCTGCTCCAGCGTCCTGGATCTCGTCCATCCCAATAAGGAAATATCGCTCACGTGTGTTCGATCCGTTTCTTCCGGCCCTGAGGCTCGTCTTGCCTTCGCGTATACTATCTGAGCTGCCTGACCCCGGGCCCCGATCCCCTCGTCTATGCCTCACGTTGCACGCCGCGCCATCAGCACCATGGCTGTAAAAACCAGTCGAGCACGGCCATGTCGAGCCCCACTGCCATTCGCAACGGTCATTCCAGGAGGACCGATTACGCCATGCTCAGCAACGGACGACGATATGGCCACTACCAAGCCGCATACGACGGCCGCAGAGGTTGAGACGACCTCTGGGAGGGGAGGAACTCGACGCGGAGACCGGGACGAGAACGGTCGCATATAAGGGCAAAGCACTGCGGTCTTGGGTACAGCTGCCTCCGGAGCTTGTCCGGTGCGTCTATTGCCCTTTGCTTTCCCTTCATTCCCCCATTCTCCTTCTGTTCTCTCTTTTTTGCGCCTCTTTGTCGTTTTTGTGTGGCGATGGTGGCATTAGGCTTGTTTTCCCCTCCTCCGACTCGTCACGTCCTGACGCGTCATCCACGTCGTCCAACCTTCCCTGGGCTTCACGGAGACCCAGGCAGCGACGACACATTCATCTATCCCTGCGTCTTCGCACGGGTCAGGCAATGCTCTATTTGCATTGCGGTGGGGGCGTCGACGGCGTTTACTTTCTTTGGGCTGGCGCGTCGTCTGGCATGGCCCGGACGGCCATGTAGTCGCTATCGTCACCGACGACTGAGACTGGGACGACCCGAGGGCCCCGCTGTGCTGTCGTCTTTGGCGTCTTCCATCTTAGGATACGACCTGTGTTTTCGTCCATTTCCCTCCCTTCGTGCTGCTTTGCTCTGGCTCGAGGACGATACTGCAGAACCCGCACTCGTCGCCGACCAGATATCGTGACGCCGCTTTCGTATCCCTGCCAAGTTAGACTGCAAGCACCAGCCCTCTTATTCTTCTGCTCTTCCTTCTACCCTTCTATCTCTTGCCCCCCGTTACAACGGGGCTGTTATTCACGATGCTGTGGTTATGCAGCGTGCCTGGATGCTAGATAGCGCTGTTGTCGACAACAGCAGCCTATTTGATCATTTCCTTGTAGTCTGTCCACCCTCTTCCTCGTCGATTCTCGCGCACTGACGCTCTTGTAGCCTTATCACCAACTATTACACCACAGCCATGCAAGAGACGAGCGCTGGTATTCTCCCGCTCACCTGGGCACCCATGTCTGGCATCGCCGAGTCCATGATATACGCCATCAGGAGATACTCATGCGCGTCTGCCCCAGAATGGGCCATCACCAGTACGTTTTTACACTCTTTCCTTGTGTTTCCGCTGACCGGCATAGTCGAGGACCACTCGTTCTATCGCACCGGTATCAAGCTCTTCGACCCATTCATTCGTCACTACAACTACGCCTGAGCCATACCACCCAACGCGCTAGGCGGATCCGCTGTGTCCGCCGGTGTCCCAACACTGCGTACCGACACTTTCAATCCGTGCACAATATTGCATGCCTGCCCTGCCGCATCAACCCCGCATTCGCAAATGGGCGTCGGTGGAGCCCGCAAGGTCACCGAGACCCTGCGATTCGAGCATGTCGCAGTGTCCAAGGACCACTACACTGCCCCGCGTAGGCGAGGGCGTGAGGTGTGTTCCAAGGCCAGGAACTGGTCCGCCATCTGCGGCGCGAGTCCGTGAACCACACACGGGAGGAGTATGCCAGGGCCCAGCAACGACTTAAGTCGCTGAGGCACTACTCGGCCGCGGGTCACCGCGTCTCGCAGGATGTGTATGCCCATGCGCATAACCATGCGAAGTAGGCGTTGCCGGCAGCACAGAATCTTCCATGACAAGAGCATGGACCCGACGCTCGGTGGTCGCATGCTGGACCATTTCGAGGAAGAAGGCAGCGAGAACTCGTTTAACGGCGGTGTTATCGG
The DNA here is from genome assembly GCA_014461115.1 of Mycena chlorophos. NCBI lineage: Eukaryota > Fungi > Basidiomycota > Agaricomycetes > Agaricales > Mycenaceae > Mycena > Mycena chlorophos. Next base: position 425,579 of record JACAZE010000011.1, read on the forward strand.
GTGCGCCTGCCGGGCAGAGTGGTCTGGCGCTGGGCCGCATCTATTCCGGGTTGCACGTGACCCGAAGTGGGACTCGACGGGAGGTCGCAGGGCATGCCGAGGCTGGAAACAAGGCCCACCGAAGGGATTGAGCGATGGCAGTCTTTTGGTCATTATCCGCAGCAAAATCGCGAGCGGTCGCTGTCGCCGACAAATGCTACTCTGAGGACTAATCGTCGTTCGACGAGCTGGAGATAGAGATGGCAGTTGAGGAAGAGATGAATGTGCGCGAGCTGCCGGCGGGCAACTGGGCGCGCGGGAGCGTTTTGGATGGAGACTGGTTGAACCTCGTCCGAGTCGTCGATATCGCTTTTATTGCTGGACATGTGTGAAGCAACAAGGCATATGGTCTTAGGGAAGCTACCCCGTACTTATATTTTGCTGTTCAGTTAAAATGGAGAAGGTTCGTCTCTTGCCGCCCGCGGCTTTACCCTCACTGTATACATGACATGTACACAAGGATAGAGACGAGCTTGCGGCGTACAACCAAACATCACTTGAAATTGATGACCTGATCAAGGGATCAATGGATGAGTCACCACGTTCTTCACTTGTTTCCTTCCCTCATTGGCGACTCCGAGTATGATTCCAATGGGATTGAAACAAGCATACAGTCCCGGCAGCCCCCAGCAGAATGTCAATCTGCGACGCACCCTCGCAGTCTCGGTCTCTGGGCCGCTGACACGGCGGCCGTTACGCCAGCTCGGGCACGGCCCAGCTCGTTGGTTTATCTGATGCGCGGGCGCGCGAAGAGAATCACTCCCCGCCAATATTTTGCCAAGTATGGTTAGCGACAACGAATCTCAGAAGACAGCCACCGGCCCGACGGACGCTGCCTCTTCGGCGCTCGAAAAACCCTCCGCGGCCGATCAACTGCCGGATGTTCCCGATGGCGGTTTGCGCGCTTGGATGGTCGTCGCTGGGGTGAGCAGCATTCCTGCTCTAGTGTTAGGCTCTGACGTGTCGTTGCAAGACCATGGCGTCGAATGCTTCGACGTTCGGTTTCGTCAATTCGTGGGGAGTGAGTGGGAGATGATTGTTTGCGTTTCGCTCTAATTTGCCCGCAGGTCTTCCAGACGTACTATCAGGAGACACTATTGGCCAGCAATTCGTCCTCTGCAATCGCATGGATCGGTTCCATCCAAGTTCGCACCTGCACTCTCACCCACTCCGTTTCATTGCTTAAAATTCTTAGTACGCGCTGATTTTCCTCCCTGGTCTTCTGACTGGGCGTCTCTTCGACCTTGGCTACTTCAAACTGCCGTATTCCATCTCCAGCGTGCTGCTGGTCGCATTCACCATCCTCATTGGGGAGTGCAAACACTACTGGCACTTCCTGCTATGCCAGGCATTCGGGGCCGGCGTGCGTGCTTCTTCCGTTCTTCTTTCTGTCAAATGCTCAAGCGCACTCATAGCTCATGTGCGGGTTCATCTTTGGACCCACCTTGTCCGTCGTCGGCCACTGGTTTCGCAAGAAGCGGGGTATCGCGTTCGGTTTTAGTGCAATTGGATCTTCGGTTGGTGGGACCGTTTTTCCGATTGCGATTCACAAATTGATACCTCAAGTCGGGTTCGTGCTGTGTTTTTCCGATTATCGCAACTAATTATGCGTAGATTTGCGTGGACGATGCGAATCGTGGCTCTGCTCCTCCTGGTGTTACTCACCTTTGCCAATCTAACCGTTGCACGACGGTTGCCTCCTTCGCCGCAAAAACGGTCTATGATCGACATCTCGCTCTTCAAAACAAAACCTGAATATACAATCTACACCCTCAGCGCCTTTACCTCGTTCCTGGGCCTCTACACGATGCTCACCTACATCGACTTGAGCGGTGTCCAGGCCGGGATCAACGCGGATTTCAGCTTTTACCTCGTCGCGATTGCCAATGCGGGCTCGGTCGTCGGACGTATCGGCGGCGGGGTGCTTGCGGATCGTTTTGGCGAGTTCAACTCCGGATACGGGGACGCAGATAACTTATCAATAGCAGGTCCGCTCAACGTCCTGGTGCCGATGACGCTGGTTGCAGCAGTGATGACCTTCGCTTGGCCTTTCGCGCAGATCAAAGGCGCGCTCACGGCAGTCGCGGTTCTGTACGGGTACGTTCCATCGGTTATCTCTCCGACCGTGAGGTCCGCAGCACCTAACACACTGCACAGTATCGTATCCGGATCCTACATCAGCACCTTCGCGCTTCCGCTCATAACGATGGGCCCGCTAACCGACATCGGTCGTCGCACCGGCATGACGCTCACTATCGCTGCGTTTGGCGCATTGTTTGGACCGCCGATATCTGGTGCGATTTTGCGGGCGCCTGGGGGCAGCTTCGCCGACGTGGGGTACTATGCCGGCGGAATCATTATCTGCGCCGTGGTGTTGATGCTGATAACAAGGCAACTGCAGCTTCGGAGGCAACTCGGAGCAGAGGCGGGAAGTGCCTGGTTGTATACGGTTCGGGTGAAGATTTAATCCCTGGTTTCCCTGGCTCTGAGCCCTGGTCCAATGAGGGCGCAGTACTACATGTCGTTATCGGTCTTATCTGATAGAAGGTCGGCGCCTTCGGCCGATATATGGTGTTCTTAGTTTAAATAATTGCCCGTTCATAATACTGTTTTGGACAGGACCGACCCGTTTCCAAGCTTGTGGCTCTCTCTCTACGCATGCATGCTCAGGAATAGTCCAATGCAAGGTCATCAGCTGCTGTGCTTCGGAGCTCCGAGATCGATCGCAGGAACTCCGACAGCTGACGACATTTAAATCTGCTAAACACCATCGCCCGAAGTGCCGATCGCGCAGGCTAACACCTCTCTTCCTGCCCCCACGACCTTCGAATGACCTCTCATGAACCCTCAACGCTCGACGCCACAAAGCTCAATGGCGCCGAAGAGAAGACCGACCGTGCCGACGCCGCCGCCGCCGAGTCTGCGTCTTCAGAGCACACGACGGGAGATACGACGGACACCGAGGCAGTCGTGTTCAGCATATACACGACCAGGGAGAAGTGGTTCATTGTCGCTCTCATAGCGTATGGCGGGCTCTTCAGGTGTGTGCGCTCGCCGAAACACTTGAATATTCTCGCTAGACGTCTTAACAGTCCTCTCACTTCCAACATTTACTTCCCCGTCATCCCCACACTTTCTCTCGTCTTCGACAAATCCATCGAGCTCATAAATCTCACGGTTTGTTGCCATTACCTCCCTGTGGATCACTCGTGGGACTGACGGTCGTCGCGGCTCGCAGGTGACGATGTACATAGTGTTCCAAGCTATAGGTGCGTGGATCGACGCGTCTTTTCGTTCTCCACGCTCATCCTGAACAGCCCCGATGTTCTGGGGAACACTTGCGGACTCCTGGGGCAGACGACTCATGTTTGTCGCGTGTCTGGTCGTATTATCGCTCTCCTGCGTGGGTCTCGCTCTTGTGCCGCGCAATGCCTACTGGCTTCTGTTATTACTGCGGTGCCTGCAGGCCGCAGGTTCTGCGAGCACGATTGCCTTGGGTGGACTCATATCCGCTTCCTGTAATGTCTATCTCTATTAATTTCTGCAGGCGCAGGAGTTGTTGGCGACATCGCCGAGTCCTACGAGCGGGGCGGGTTTTTTGGTGTTTATAACGTCGGACCCCTGTTCGGCCCGGCCGTTGGTTCGTTTTGGTCAGCATAGTTTCTGGTTTCCTGATGTCCATAGGTCCTGTCCTGGGCGGCGCGTTGGCCGGAGGACTTGGATGGAGGTGCGTTATGTTTCTCGTTGCTGTGCTACGCGGAACTAATTGTGTAGAGCTATCTTCTGGTTCTTGTGCATCGCATCTGCCTTTTGCGCCGTTGTCCTTCTACTGTGAGTGAATGCTTTTCATCCTTGGGTTTATCTTAGTTTTCTGCCAGCCTTTTACCCGAAACACTCCGCTCCATGGTCGGCAACGGCTCTATCCTCCCTCCGCGCGTATGCCGACCTATTCTCCCGATCCTCGGACGCAAACACCCTAAAGTCCCTCCCGTGCCCGGTACTCAAAAGCGCCAAGGGTTCAGAAATCCACTCGCCATTCTATTGAACCTCGACATTCTACTTCTCCTCGCATTCAACGGCGTCATTTGCGCGATCTTCTACGGCGTCAACGCCTCCGTGTCGACGATCTTTCACGAAACATACCCACAGCTGAATGAAACTGAGCTGGGCCTGTGTTACATCTGTGTGTCTATCCTCTTTCGAGCATGTGTCGTGCCTAAAATGACCACTTTCAGCCATTGGTAGCGGGACGCTCGTCGGCTCGGTGGTCTCGGGCAAGATTCTCGACTGGGATTATCGACGGTTCAGCCGGAAACTGCTCGCAAACGCTGAGCCTGGAACCCAGGTCATCGACAGAGATGTGTTCCCGATTGAAAAGGTCGCGATCTCGTCTCAACGCGCGAACAGAAGGGAACTGATCCAATTGATCGATAGGCGCGGATGCGGCTCATGCCGTTCTTGTGCATCTTTTATGTCTCGGTCTGTGTGGGCTACGGCTGGTGCATCGAGCGGAAAGTCAGTATCGCCGGGCCGCTTGTTCTGCTCTTCGTCAGTAAGTTGTCTGCTCTTTCAGCCCGGCGCGCGCGCTGACGGATCTCGACCTATCGCAGTCGGAATCATTTCTATGGCCTTCATGAACGCCACACAAACCCTCCTATTAGACCTTGCCCCAACTCAAGGGAGCTCAATAACCGCTTGCGTGCGTCCCGATTTTCAAGATCTAATCTTCTCGCATCTTAATCTAATCTAATCAACCCCTATCTTGTAGAACAACCTTATTCGCTGCGGGCTCTCGGCCGTCATGGTCGCTGTAATCCAGCTCATCATCGATGCGATAGGTGTAGGGTGGACGTATGTTTTATTGTCGGGCTTTTGTGTAGTCGCGTCGCCGCTTATCTGGATTGTGATGTTTATTGGGCCCAAGTGGCGAGAGCGGAGGAGGAGGAAGGCCGAGGAGGCTGCGATGGCGGCGGCTGGACATGAGCACCTCTAAAAGTAGCGTTTGGACCATCGGTTAATGCCAGTGAAAGGACACCAGTAGTTTAATTGTAGCATGTATTTGAAGGCCATTCAACTGGCTTCCCTCTGACCGCGTAAACTTGAACATACCTACACTACCAATCTGCAAGCATCTCATACCAGGACGTCACCAAGAAGCAAGGAGAGATTGGTAAATAAGGTATACCTAGACGAGCACAAAACTTTGGTTCATTTCCACCTCCACGAAATTGGGCCGGTCTCCAAAACTTTCCGCCCCCTTCTCTGCCTTCTCCTTCTCGAGTCCCTCATCGATAGTCTTCCAATAATCCTTTACCCGCCCAAGGAACATGACGAGACCAGTATAAACCAGTGGCGCGTCGTGCGATTTGACCCAATATCGCGGCCTCGCAAGGCGCTGCAGAGCTAGCCCGCCAACGACGCCGAGTGTGGTTTGGGTGCCGAAGGCCCAGTTATCTTTGAGCCCGTGGAGGATTGCGAGAGTGGAGATGTCGGGGGAGGTGAGGAAGGTCTGGAGAGAGGCTTGGTCGGTGCGAATGCCGTGTGGGGAGTAGAAGATGACTTCGTTCACGGTCGGAGAGGGTGAGTAGACGATGGCGGTGGCGAAGTTGAGCTCGTGGTGCCCCTTCAGACGAACCACGTTCAACCAATCCGGGAGGGGAGCGCCGGGATGGTACGCCGTCCATGGTTGGCCCGCGAGTGGGTCGAAGTCTCGCGACATGGTGAGGTTCTCGAAGTGTTTCCACCCGCTAACGGTCGCGGCAGCTTCCGACGTCGCCAGAACTGGAATCTTGGCGTCGAAGGTCCGCAGAGTGGGCTCGTGCATGTGGTCCGCGTAGTGGAAGAAGAGCGCGAGCAAATCCAATGTTGCGGCATCCGCCTCGGGGTTCCCTGCCGCGCGTTCGATCTCCTGCACCACTCCATCCACCGCCTTGCCGTCCGCCACCGTCGGTGTCGCAGTCAAGGCCAGATGCACAAGCCACGGAATACCCGCTGGTCCACCGAGCCAGAGGTCCGCCGCGACGTGATAGTACACCTTCGAACTGCTTGGCGAACGGACAGAGGGTGGGATGGGGAAGGAGTATAGCCAGCTGTTGTCCCCGTTCAACGACGTGAGGACGGGCCGGTGAGGGGCAGCTGCGATGCGGGATTGCAACGAGTCGTTCATGGTCGTCGTGCGGAGCAAAAGAAAATGCACCGCGCATCTTGCGCATTTTCGAATTGACAGGCGGCGCCGCGGCGCCCATCATGGCGATCGAGTCTAAAACTTTTCTTGACTGGGGGGAATGAACGAACTAAGGGCATACGGGATGCATGCAGGTGCGACGTTCGGAGAGGGCTGAGAGGAACTTCGGAGGAACTTCACGACAAGTGATGACGTGATGCCTCGTCCTTCCTGCCACATCCCTGCTCGTTCGCTGCAGTCGCTCTGGCCAAGTCCTGCTAACTGGCCGCCGAAGATGACGATACTCGAGCGCAATCTCACCCCATGCCAATAGCTCGTCCACCGTTCCTTACTACAGTTCCGTCGCGCCATCTTTCGCAATCCTTCACCAAACACGACACCGTCACCGGCGCGGCTCGTCAACTTCACCGCACACGCTTCTTGAGCCCACAAAATCCGGAATGGTGCACAAAGTGGCTTCTATTACGCCAGCGCATTCTATTAATTGCAGGAGCTGAGCGAAGGTATGCCCGCGATAGTCGATCTCAGGCTACCCCATGTCTGACTCTACGAAATCCAAGGCGACGCGCGACTCTTACACCGCCGCTATCGACGCTCCAGTACTCCAGTACGCATCGCCTACGGACCAGTCCAAGCAGAAGCAGAGCTGGGTGGGGTATTTGTGGGATACGGCGGATTTGGGCGTCGAGGAGCGACGTTTGTTGTTCAAAGTCGATGCGAGTTTGTTGCTGTTTGCATCGGTGCGCTTTTATTCTGTGTTGGGCTTAGATTTGCTGAGCTGAGCGGCTTTGCAGCTGGGGTATTTCATCAAGAACTTGGACCAGGTGCGCTAAGATTCCCGGACAATGCTCCCAGTCTTATCTATCCTAGTCCAACATAACAAGCGCGGTAAGTTCCAATCGTTTCGTTCCGCTCAAGCTTATTATCTCCACAGTTCTTCGCCGGCATGAAAGAGGACTTGAATATGTACGGCAACCAACTAGTGCATGCGACATCTTTCTGGACTGCCGGGTAAGCACACTCTTCCGCTGTTGTATTGAAACCTAACCCCCTTGCAGTTATGTTATCGGCCAAATCCCGTCCAACCTCCTCTTAACGCGCATCCCGCCGCAGTATGTAATACCAACGCTGGAACTCGCCTGGGGCCTGGCGACGCTGGCCACCTACTCGGTCAAGAGTGTGGAGTCGCTCTATGCCATCCGTTTCTTCGGTTAGTGTTCCCTCTCGATGAGCTTCCCACCGCTTATCTTCATAGTCGGCCTCTTTGAGTCGGGTTTCTACCCCGGCATGCACTACATCCTTGGCTCGTGGTACACTCCTCGCGAGCTCTCGAAACGATCCACTCTTTTCTGGGCGGCAGGCTCCCTGGGAACCATGTTTTCCGGGTTCCTGCAGACGGCGGCGTATAATAACCTCGACGGTGTTCGTGGGCTAGCGGGATGGCGGTGGCTAATGATCGTCGACGCGATTGTGTGCGTGTAATTTCTCCGTATACCGTGCGGAAAGGCTCAATTCCGTCGGGCAGGACGATCCCAATCGCACTCTTCGGCTTCATCTTCCTGCCCAACCTACCGTGGAACGCCAAGCCCAACGTTTTATTGACCGAAGCCGACATTGCGCTTGCTCGAGCCCGCATGCGCGCAATTGGGCGGAAGGAGAGCGAACCGTGGAGCTGGCCAAAGGCGCGTCCCATCATATTATCTGTTTTATGTTCTCAAGCTGATTTGTCTTTCCCTTGCAGCTCCGCCGCATCCTCACGGGCTGGCACATCTACATTCTGCCCATGGAATATATCCTGTGGAACAACGGCAGCGCGCAATCGCCGATGCAGTACTGGATGAAGGCGTTCAACGTCGAGCCGTACCCCGTGCCCGGAAAGTCGTGGACCGTTTCGCAGATTCAGCTCCGTTCGTCCCGTTCCATGCCTTTGCACAGGAGCTTGAGCTAATGCCACCTTTCCAGTACCACTCCCGGCAACCGCGATTTTCGTTGTCGTCGCACTCATTCTTGCGTGGATTAGCGACGGTCCTCTCAAGGGACGGCGTTATCCCATTATCATACTCGGCGCGATTTTGGTCCTCGTTTTCGATATCATCTGGCTGCGGATGCCCTTGTGGGAGAACATCCCGGGCCATTTCGCGTACTTCTACTTGATGGTGCTCGGGGTACGTTCGCTTCCAGTTGCTGCTTTCTAGTCTTACCCAAGACTAACACCATTCGTAGACAACCGCCGGCCCGCTCATCTTGAACTGGATAAGCGAGATCACACAAGCTGACGTGCGTCCTATCGACCTTTCGTTTCTCAATAACTCAGTTGCGTATTTCGACTAGAACGAGCTTCGTGCCATTTGCGTCGCGATGGGCAACGACCTCGCGTACGCCGTACAGGCCGTCGCGCCCAATTTTGTCTGGCAGACGGTCGACTTCCCGCGCGCGACCAAAGGGTACCATTGGTCGATAGTTCTCCAAGTCTTGCTGCGTACGTCTTCCTCATGCTGCCTGATTTTTCTTGAAGCTGACGCTCGATACAGTTGTTTGGACCGGATTGATTCTGTTCCTATTACACCGCGATCGCAAGAAGACGGAGAAGCGACGCGCCGAGGAGGAGGCCGGGCCTGAAGTCACAGAGGCGAGGAATACGGAAGATCAATTGGCGTCGGTTGCGACGGTGGAGTATGGTACGCGTCAGGAGGGGCATGCGCTTGGAGCGAAAGAAGATGGTGTGTAGAGATTCTTTTGGATTGTACAAATAATCGGACGCCCGGGCCGCTAAATCGCATGTTGTATGTATCCCCGGTCCAGTTGGGCGCTACGCCGTTCGGTGTCGAGCTCCAATTTGTTCATCTCAATGACCCTCTCCTCGTCGATATCGATGTCCAGCGGGTGTTCATGCATCGCGGGACTATGGTCGCCACTGCTTTTACCGAAGCTTACACCGATTTCAGCGCTCTTACTACGGTGGCGGCCATTTGGAATGTCCCTCGCAAGCTAAACGGGGAGTAATCAGCCAACTCTTTTTGTGTGCAAAAATGAGCTCACCACAACGCTTTGGGCTATTTGAACTTGGACTCCCCGACCGTGACTGGCGCTCCCAGTCGAAGGTCCGCTGTACGAGGTTCCGAATCCCGACGGAATGCCCGTGCTCTCGGGTACATCGTAGCTCCGCAGGTTTGCCCGATTGTTGATGTTCGACAACAATGCGCTGAGGAACGAGCAGGGGAGAAGCTCGAAGAAAATGACCCAAATGTCTGCATTATTTTCCGTAAGAATGTAAAAGGACCAAGAAAGAGAAGCATACAGTTATTCTGGTTGATGGCATACTGCAGAATTTGTTGAGAACGAGCAGAGGGCATCTAGGTGGATCTTACCGCGATGGCGGCAGCGAATGCGACTAGACTAGGTCGAGGATTGAGCCAATTAATCGTTGGGAAAAATGCACGGTAAACTCGGACCTGGTCGTCAGACCCGTTTCTACTGCGATTGAGTATTTGCCCGTTCTCGACAATCGGAGAACTCACGCAGGGTGTACATCAGCAGCCTATCCACAAGCGCCAATGTTGTCTTCGTGAATGCCGCTTCGCGCTGAACTTTCAAATGGAAACACAAAATCGCCGCGTTCACCAAGTCCATCGTCGCATCACCAAAAAACAGCAATAGAAGGAAGCGATGGTTCTTCTGATCATCGAAAGTAAGCGGGATACTGTGGGTTTTGAGGAGCTGAGCGCATAGATATGCGGCGAGAGTTTCGAGGAGGACGACGAGCGTCCAGAGTACGATGCCGAGGAACAGACGGTGTGTAGCACGGTAGATTTGAAGGACAAAGAATGCTTGGATGAGATGGTCGATAACGCCACTAGTGGGAAGAACCGAAACAAAAGATCAGCCAGCCAGGCTCAGGGTAAGATTCGCAGATAAACGAGTGGCTCACCCAAGGATCTGGCCTGCACTTAAGCCCCAAGGCGCGTATGTCAAAGCCTCGATTTGTCCAAAGTCGCCGACGGACACCCCATACGTGCCCTGACAGATGGCGATCGTGTACGCGAGTTGGGAAATCCTACGCATGTTTTTGGCGGCTCTAGTCTCGTCGGATGAATGCACATACCACAAGAAGATAACCTGAAGATCGAGAAAATGTATCAGACGACAAGATGAAGAGCCGAACTTTGAAAAGTGTGAACGCACGAAGCCTTTGACGAGCCATCGATCTTTCGGGAAATGCTGGAGGTAGTAGATCGTCTGGCTGCAGATGATGCCGAAACAGAAGACTGTGAGGAAGCCTCCGACAACCAGAGGGCCCAAAGTCGCATCCAAAATTGCTTGAATCTCCGTAGCTTCGGCGGCGGCGGCGGCCGCGCTTGCATTTACAGAGGTGGGGTCCACTGGCATCATCGTAAGCTTGGAGGGGGCAAGGGGTGGGTCGCTCCAGAGAAGCCCAGACTCGACGGATAGACGGCTTTAAAGTCCTAGATAGGGTTGAAAATACTTCGGTGGATATACACGCGACAGCTTACAGGCATGCTGAGGACAGTTCTTCGACGATGCGGAATCGAGTAGCTTGGCATTGACAAAGGTTGTCCATCTCTCACTGGCATTGCGGTAACATGATGCAGGGCGAGGTTGCTCTGCGACGTACGAGTAGGAAAGACCATAAAGTTTTTCCTGGCTACATGAGGAGTTGGAGCCTGAGTGTTATTGAAAGCGACGGAGTTCGGCAACACTCGTACCTATCGCCTTCCCATGCAGTACTTCTAGCGGAGTCGCATGGAATCGCGTCCCTGCTCGCACGCAACGCCCAACGGATGTCGGACGTCCTGGCAGTGGCCGACTTGAAGTAGAAGCCTTCGATTTCGATAGAGTGCCGACCCGGCGCTACGGCCCCGACGCAAAGACACCTGTCACGAAGGAGGTAATCAGGCACAAGGAGAAGTACAGCAAGCATGGAAGGAGGAAGCCTACGACCAAGTTATCACGGAGGGCGGGTAAAGGCAAGCCCGGGAGATCGTAGAATTGAAGGTCATTTGAAGGTCACTGTGGCACGAATCGAATGCCGTGCCAGCGATACTGCGAGTCATCGCGCCCGCTGGTTTGACCGGCCCAAATATCGAGGCTGTTTCGAAGTTTGCGGAACTGGACGACTTGGATGCATATGTCAAGCGGCTGAAGGAGCAGGGTGGTGGTGGTTGGAGTTTGACAGCGAATCTCACGTAATCACGTTTGTTGATCAAATGATGTGCGATGCTGACCAAAGCGCGTTTGCAAGGCATTTTGTAACGCAAATCGCCGTCTTGACGCGTTTTTCTCGCGAGGAGCTGTATTTGTTTCCGAGGGAACTTCTTCAAGTACCCGAGTAGTTCAACCAGAGAAAAAAAATGTCCAGACCGTACTTGATGCGGACTGTACAAGATTGATTTCATTGCGAACCTCGCCAACAATTCTATCGTAAGTAGACTAGGTAGCTACAGGACTGTAATTCTCTCTTTCTTGGAGATCTATGACAAAATATTGTTCCACCAAGCGGTAGCTTGGAAAATCCAATTCTTCAACCCATCCAAGTTGCTTTATTATTGCCCGAGGGCCGCGATATGGTATGGCGACATCGCCTGAGCGTTTGAATGTCCCTGGTCTCGAGTCCGCTGCTCAATCTCATGTACCGTACGCGCACCGACATTGGTATTCGGGATACCGACAGTATTGGCAGATTCTAGGCGGAGACTCCCGAGGCCATCCCCCACTGGCTGTTGTCTGATTGTGCGCCGGAGTAGGGATGGCCCGATTGTGCAGAGAACTGCCCACCCATAGGGTGTGGAGAATATTGGGAGTGCTGGGAGTATTGGGAGTTCGGAGGCGGGGCAGGCAGCCCGGTAGAGTAGAACGACGCGTTGCTCGTTCCAGATTGAGCGTATGGTGAGCCGTACATTTGGCCCTGCATACCGGGACCGTAGGCCGACGCGGCTTGGCCAGGATAGGTCCCCGTCGACGACGCGCTCCCGGAAGACGGAATTACAATTCCATTCATATCGGGGAGCAGAATAGCACTGCTGCTGGATGAATAGCTGGATTCTGCGCCTGCGCTGACGGGCTCGTAGATACACTCGAATCCTCTGCGCTGACATCTCTCGCAGGGATTCTCGTAGTCTTCTGTCTTGCACTGGAGGAGAACAAAGGATCGGCGGCGCATTCCGATCAAAATACGACGCGGACGTACCCTTATCTTGCGTTGTCGGCAGCGAACGCAGGCCATGTAGGCCTTGGTGCGTCGAGAAGAGGCTGGATTGTTGGACATCTCGTGTCAATGAGGTAGTTGGCGATGTGGAAGGACTCACAACGACGCAGACTTTATAGAGTCATCAATTGCTGTAGAACACGTATGCGAGTCAGCGCGTCCATACCTCAATACGCCCGACTCACCCCCAAAAGGAAGTCGTTCTGTCTGGTTTCAAGTTCTCGACGCGGTCCCGGAAGCGGCGAGATTCAAAACATACCGCGCAATTCCCGCTCGCTCAAGTCACAGACTTCGAGCTGAAGTCGGCAACTCGGCCCTCGCAGGAGGGAGGTAAGTAAGTGACTCTTACCGGTGGCTCGGTTCCACAGCAGCTGCGCACAGACACTCGGTGGCGGTTTCCAGACCTGCGAACTGCTCCTTGAATGCCAGTGCCATGGTTAACCCACTACGACTTTCTCTGCAACGCGATCCGCCGCCATTAAACGACGAGGGTTGGCCACAAGTAAGAGTCTAAGATGAGCGTGGCTGCCACGTCGAAGTTAATTTTCCCCGAGTCAGATCGGTCACGGTCGCATAGAAACCTTCGCGATCACCGGTCTTGACGTGTGCGGAACTAAAATCCGTTAGCCCAGCGCCAATCCTGATGAGATCTTGAGAGAGGTGTCGCTGTGGCGAACTGAGATATATTTTCCAAGCGCAGTTTCGAGAACCAGAAGAAATGATCATTTTAGCACTCAGCGTAACAGCTTTCCTTCCGCGTCGGTCCGAAGTAGATTCCGCGGAGTCTGTTGCAACCACTGCCAACCAGAGGTTGAACCTTTTACTTACATATGAAGAAGGTGAACCCTTGATCGACGCCCACACACGAGGCTCGCGAGGGTCGACATTCCGTGATGGCCGTGTCGCAAAAATCCAAATTAGGTTATAAATGCCGTATAAGTACAGTTTGGGCTATATGACGTAGGGCCCCACAGTTATAAGAGGGCTATAACCCGGCTATAACCCGGGATATAACCCGGGATATAACCCGGGCTATAACTTGGCTATAAACCCGTAAAATCGATTAAGGTGTAGCTTGGAACTTATTACCTAATTTGGATTTTTGCGACACGCAAGGCTAAAATAGAATTACGAGTTGGCTACGGGGTAAATTCGTGATGGCAACATACCATCAACAGTGCGGGCCGAAGTAGCCTCTTTTGGTCCGTTTTCCAGGCTCCCAGACATTGTTTTTATTGCAAGGATACCATTTATCGCTCCTGAAGCGCGTCTCAGAGAAGCCGATTTCCCTGAAATTGACAAGGAAGCTGCCGAAAGCTGTGAGCTGTGGAGAACAGCATTCCGAGTTGATTCCGAGGCACACGAGAGCGTGCAGACCGAACATGACGTACTATCGAACAAATTTTTCTTGCGAGCGAGCGAATCACTACGCAGCACGCGTGTCCAAAGCGCTCTCATGGTCCATACATGCAGGATTGGATCTCTGCTCGGGCATGTCGGGAGTCGCCAGTTTGACCTTTGGGTCACCCGCGGAGAGAATACGTTGTTTTCGACTTGGACCGTCGTGAACCAGCATTGAGGTTGCCGTCGAAGCTATGCTGCAAGACGGCGAACTCAATTTGTCCTGTCGATCAACAAATGACCAGCGGCGGGAGAAGAAAAACAGCAGTTCCAAAACCGGGATTTCCGATGAGCTACGGTGTTCATTTCCGAGGCAGGAGCGTCAACCAGGACCCACATATCCTTATTCGTGGTGAGCTGTAAGCCGATGTAGTGACGGAGCCAGACGTACAGTTTACTAGTGACTCGGAAGCCGTGAACGCGCAGCCACTAAGTAGCAGTTCCAAGTCGGAGATTTTGCGTCGGCAATCGACTCATCCCCCAGCGATATAGAATTATTCCTGCGTCTTACCTAAATGAAACAGCAAGGCATCTAAGAGCCGCGAATGGTGCGGATGTTGGAGGGACATCGAGCGAAATATTCAGCAATAAAAATGTGGATCAGCCTCGGTTGCCAGCTAGCGCTCCGAGAAGCAAAGTGGATAGAGAACTTGAACGCATCGTGATCTCGTTCGTCTCATGAGGACAGCCCTGAGACGAATGCCGGGCGATGTACAGTTCTAGGGATTATGAAAGAAGAACGGAGATCAGATACAGGCACGGCACATACAGGGCGATGAGTTTTGATGCTCAGAGTGAGCGCGCCTGCAGCTCCGATGTCCATTAACCGGACGTAAACCAGTACCAGAGGATGAGATACCGGCGAGCAGAAATGGAGTAGGGGCCGGACCAGAAAGTCGCCGAATATCGGGATTCAGGTGCTCAGGCTGCGCGCGGAGCGATATCTTCGCGCGGCGCTCTATCTAGGCGCCTTCAAGTTGAATCGGCCTGAAGTGAAAGCGTCGTTCTCGGCCTAACAAACATTAAGATCCTGCTGTGCTGAGAGCCACTGGTACCTCGAGCCCGGCGGTGATCTTCCGACGCTGTTGTGGTTCAGAAACAAGTGGCGCACCATCCATCAAATCATCAACATCGTTCTCGGCTTCACGTGAAATTTGGTCCCAACCTCCAACCAAGCCTCTTCAAGTACATCATAGAGTAGTCAGCACTTTGTTATCTCTCAATGAACTAAGCAAAGAACCCGGAAGTAAGCCCGCGGCCTGAGGCAGATTGCGCGAAATTCTGTCAAGCTCTCGCAACGCGTCGTTATCTCCAACACCCAACCCCACACTTCCTTGTCCGCCGTCGCACTAGTCATACCAAAGACAATATGTCGTCTCTCACACGAATTTCGAACCCATATTGCGTGCGCTTTGTAAAGCAAGTCTCTTGACCAGTATTTAGGCCGTTCTGCCTCCAGCCGTAGCCGCACTAGCCATGGCTCCCGTCGCTACTGAACTCCACACCCCCGCGCCCGCGCATCCCGTTATCAAGCCCGTTGCGGCTCCGATTGGCGCACCGGTGCAGCCGGTCTACCCCGAGACCAACGACGCCAACTTCAAACGCCCTCCAGCGAACACGCTCCGCCGGTACGAAAAGGCCGGGATCGACATTTCTCGTGCGTGCCGTGCCTCTGGTCTTGACGACTTTGGGGCGATGTTGATTCCGATGTGTAGAGGGCTACCCGTATTATCCCAACAAACCGGAGTTCGTCCAGGACGTCGCGAAGCTGCAGACTGGTCTGCGCAACTACGTCGACCCGGGCACTCGCGCGGACCCCGAGAAGAAGGCGCTCTTTGGTGCGGCCAAGGAGGTCCGGGACCTTTCGATCCACATCGGGGTGCGTTATTTCGTTGCAGTAGTGGACGAAAGACCAGTCCTGACGAAGGGTTAGACGGAGATCGTCGGGCTGCAGCTCGCGGAGTTAACTGACCAGCAAAAGGACGAGCTGGCGCTTCTCGTTGCGGAGCGTTCCGTCGTCTGTGTGTTTCTTCGCCGGTGATTGCTGCTTCTTCTAACCCGCTTGCAGTCTTCCGCGACCAGGATCTCCCGCCGCAAGCCCAGCGCGACCTTGGCCTCTATCTCGGTGACGGCGAAATCGAAATCCACCCGCAAGTCGCGCAGGTGCCGACCCAGCCCGGCATCACCCTCATTTGGGAGCCGAGCCGTACGAATCCCAGAGATCCCGCGAGCAAGGGACGTGGCTTCCGCAACCCGTACCCTTCCGGCTCTTACGGCTGTAAGCAGATAAAACGGCTGGTTAGTTCATGACTGAGATGTAATTTTAGGGCACACGGACCTCGTTCATCTGGCGTTCCCGCCTGGCTACACCCATCTGCACCAGGACACTGTCCCCGCGGTCGGCGGCGACACTCTTTGGGTTCGTCTTTCCGTTCTTCTGCGCTGTCGCTGCTGAAAGCACCATCAGGCGTCTGGCTACGCGGCGTACGACAAGTTCTCACCGGCCTTCCGCAAAGTCATCGACGGTCTCAAGTGCATTCTCTTGCTTCGGCAAATCCTTCCCAGCAACTAACGCTTCCACCCAGCGGAATCTACCGGTCGGCCCACCCATACAAGGACGCCGAGGACCCAGAGGCGCCGCCCCGCCATGTCACCACCGTCCACCCGCTCGTGCGTACGCACCCCGTCACGGGCTTCAAGACCGTCTTCGCGAACCGCTCGATGACGGTCGGGATCGAGGGCTTCGACAAGGCCGAGAGCGATGCGATCCTGAACCACATTCACGAGTCCGTCTTCGTTGGCTGGTGCCGGTATCCAAGCTGACGAGAGCCTTTAGCGTGTACGAACGCTCGACCGATATCCAGATTCGCTGGCATTGGACCCCGGGCACTTCTGCGATGTGGGTTTTCGATATGTTGCACTGTTGAGGCTGCGTGGCTGACTGGGACTGGCGCAGCTGGGACAACCGCATCACGATCCACACCGTGTCGCTCGACCACGACGGCAAGACCGAGCGCCATGGGACTCGCGTCAGCTCGCTTGCGGAAAAGCCCTTTTACAAAGAGGAGAGCAAGTCGCGCCGGGAAACGCTGAAGCTGGATGAGTGATGAGAAAACAATGACTTGAGGGAATACCGCTGTACATGTACGAGGAATTAAGGCGACCATGCTCAATTAAAGTGTATGGGTCGATGGATGAACTTGAATCGAAGCAAGGTGTGGGCATATTGGCGGGACCATGGACGAGGAGGATGAAATCTCCAGAACACGTGAACTTTTCCAAATTGGGACACCAACATGGACTTGGCTTCGGCCACCAATGGCAACGGCAATGGCTTCGTGCCCAACACGCGCGAACGACTCGTCAAATCGGTAACCCGGACGCGCATCGACGATACCGCTCTAATTCACGCAGATAGGTTCCGCAACCCGCCATTCATCGCCTCTCCGATGCCGAGTTCTTTGCGACCGATGAACATGGTACCGCAAAACCCAGGTGCGTGTCGGCCTTGCGATCTTTCGCGTGCCTGAGCAGGGATGCAGTGTGCGGGTCTTGCGGGACCATTTCTTCCGTGAGGGAAGGCTCACTGAGGAGCATGCGCTCTACATCGTCGAGCATGCGACGAAGCTGTTGAGCCAGGAGCCGAATATGGTCGAAGTGCAGGGCCCAGTGACGATCTGCGGCGACATTCATGGTCAATATGTGCGTCGCGGCTGCCTTCGTCTTCGTCTTTCAGCTCACAAACGAAATAGTACGATCTCATGAAACTTTTCGATGTCGGAGGACCGCTCACGGACAACTCGTACTTGTTCTTGGGCGATTACGTCGACCGCGGGTGCTTTGGCATCGAATGCCTGCTCTATCTTTACACCCTCAAACTCTGGTTCCCCCACAAGTTCACGCTGTTGCGCGGAAACCACGAGTGTCGACATCTCACGGAATATTTCACCTTCAAGCGCGAATGCCTGCACAAATACTCGCTCAGAGTGTACGAAGCGTGCTGCCAGTCCTTCCTCGCACTCCCCGTCGCAGCGTTGGTGGACGGGCGCTTCTTTTGCGTGCATGGCGGCTTGTCGCCGGAGCTTTTCCAGCTCTCCGATATCATCAACCTCAACCGCTTCACGGAGCCCGGGTCAAGAGGACTATTGTGCGATCTGCTATGGAGCGATCCAATAGTCAATTTCGGGCACGAGGACGAGCATGGGGTGCCGAAAGGCACGACGTTTCTCCACAACCAGACGCGCGGGTGCTCGTTTTACTACACCTACGAAGCGGCCTGCCAGTTTCTCGAGCGGAACGGGCTGTTGGGTATCGTCCGGGGACACGAGGCACAAGATGCTGGGTGCGTGCTCATTGCTGTTCCTTTGCTTCTGCTAAAACAGCGCGCAGATATGTAATGCATCGCAAGACCCCGACGAAGAAGTTTCCCTCTGTCATCACCATCTTCTCCGCTCCGAACTACCTCGACGTCTACCACAACCGCGCCGCGATACTCAAGTACGCAAACAAGAATATCACGATTCGGCAGTACAACGCGTCGCCCCATCCATATTGGCTCCCAAACTTTCAAAACGCGTTTACCTGGAGTCTTCCATTCGTGGGTACCAAGAGTGCGTCCGGTTTCAGTGCCACTTCTATGTGTTGACTGACCACCGCCAGTCACCGAAATGCTGCTCGCGATCCTTGCGATATGTTCCGAAGAAGAGCTCGAAGACACCGACTCAGAGGACGAGAAGGAGAAGGAGAAGCCGGACGCGGATGGCGACAGTGAGATGCGCAACGCACGCACGCTGGGGCTCAGTACGCCGGAAGACATCGCCCGGAGGCGGCAAGAGATCAAGAACAAGATTATTGCTGTCGGCCGCATGCAGCGCGTCTTTCAGCTTTTGCGAGAAGAGGCCGAGTCGGCGTCTGAGCTCGTCGATGCGGAAGTGGGCGAGGCGGGTCCGGGGCTGGGATTGGGCCCGTCGGCGTTGGGCGTACAGAGGCAGGTGCGGCAGAATATCCACAACTTCGAGGATGCGTGCGTATCCATTCCTTCTTGTTTCTCTCGTTTTTTTACTGACTTCGGATTGTAGCCGCCGCTCGGACATGCTCAACGAACGTCTCCCGTCCCTCCCACCATCCCCTTCACCATCCTCCGTGCCCTCCACCCCAGGCTCAATACCACCCATCCCCGTGCCGTCCCCACTCATCCCCTCGTTGTCCATGCGCATTCCCGGACGCGACCCGACAGAGGGGCTCAATATGGAGTATCTCATCCGGCAGACGCTCGAGGACTCCGGGGCCGGCGAGGACGTCGAGCGGCTGGCGGACCGGATTGCGTTCCGCGGAGGCGGCACGCGGGTCACTAGGCCGGCGGGGTTGAAGAGGCATGGGACTGTGTGAGTTGTGGTGGTAGTGGTGATTGCGGAGCTCTGATGAACGGTGCTGCTTGCTTGTTATCTAGTGTATAGTCCGCTCTTGCGGGGGGGTACTTTGTTAATGTTTGTTTGTTTGTGCTATCCTCTCGACGAGGCCATCTGTGCACGTGACGGTCACGTGGATCAAACCAAACTTGGACGAAGCGTTCACCGCCCTTAACCGCGTTGGCGTCGGGCGTCTGTCGCGGCTCCGCTGCGGCTGTAGTAAGCGAAGTTCCATTCTGTGGCCTGCTCTCACAGGTTGTTGATGCTTTTCATTCGCAGTCGCAAGATCTCCTGAGAGAGCGCTAAGCCATCTTGTGGGAAGGAGGGTTCTCGATGCTCTTGGGCGCTCAACTCCGTGTTTCCGCTCTGCTAGATGCGAACGCCACGGTGCGGGTCGCCATCCACAATCCATCGAGCGCAAACCATCGCTTCTCGTCCAACGGTGATCATCATGTATGACCTTCGAGTCCGCGGTTCCGCCTCAGTCATGCTCTGGGCACCAGGTACTGGAGAATCCTCGCCATCTTAGGTTCGAGATGCCCTTATAGCATACGGGCGCGTTGAAACCCTCCGCCCTCGGCCGATTCCCTCGTTTGCAAACGCCATGCCAGGGCTCGACCTAAACACGACCATCGGGCCGCTGGTCATCGGCGCTTTCATCTGCTGCACGTTCCTCGGCGTCATCACACTGCAGCTCGCGCACTACGTGAAGAATTACTACGAAGAGGACCGCCTTTATGTGCGAAGTGCGGTACGTACGAGCTCTATAAAATGTGCTTTTGGCGGGACCACTCATGCAGTCCAGGTCATTGTGTTGTAGTGAGTATGGGCCAACGCGGCCGC
Source organism: Mycena chlorophos (assembly GCA_014461115.1). Taxonomy (NCBI): domain Eukaryota; kingdom Fungi; phylum Basidiomycota; class Agaricomycetes; order Agaricales; family Mycenaceae; genus Mycena; species Mycena chlorophos. The sequence goes on from JACAZE010000011.1 coordinate 445,677, forward strand.
TTCAGGCTCACCGATAGCTGCAGTATCGTCCAGCTTGGATTCACGATCTGTATATGCCAGTCCGCGTACGTTCTCGGCGTCACGGACTTTGGGGAGACATTAGAGTTGCTCTATTCTCCGTGGGGTCTCAACGTCGCGCAAGTCCTCGGGCGAGTCTCCCTTTCATGCAGAGTACGATCTACTAAAGGCAGTTGGTAGGGGAATTACGAGCCATGGCGTCCAAGTCCGTTGAACCAATACTTTCCTCCAGAGAAAGCGCTGACATGAAACCCAGGCATTGCTCACATACCAAATCTATCGCGCAACTGGCGCTCTGTACCTCTGCATCAGCCTCTGGACCATCACCGCCCTCGTCGAAGCGCTGGCTCTTGTGCTTTGTGTGGACTTTTTCCGCACGCGGAGCATCGCAATCTCAATCAGCAACCCGCCGTACAACCGCCTCCTCCTGTTGCTCTTCTTGAGCGACGCGGCCATGGATCTGGTGAATGCGAGCGTGCTTTGCTATCATCTGTGGAGGAAGCGCAGATTGGCTTTCAGTGGAAAGTGCGTGTACAAGAACGCAACCGGGATGATTTGTTTAATGTTCTCTCAAGCACCACGACGATGGTGGACCGGTTGTTGGTGTATACTCTCCGTTCGTGCTTTGTTGTGCGTGGTCGAGTTTGTGCCTAATGTTTCGCAGAAACGGGACTTGCGACGAGGTACATCAAGTCCAAGCTTCCGAAAGATATGCTCAAGGGAATATGTTCAGTATGGTCTCCCTCGCAGCTGGTCTCGCGGTACGTTCGTCCCTACTGTTGGAGTTTCACTGTGTCTAACGCGAGCATTCAGTACATCGCCGCCCCGCACAACTGCAAGCATTTCCTCCCCTTCCAGCCATGCAACCCTAATGCCGACCAGACATCTGGGTCATGTTCTTCATCGGCATGCCCTGCTCCTTCACCAGCGCATTCATCGCCAATATCAACAACCGCGGCAGCCTCCGTCTCTCGCATACAGGGAAGAAAGGCACAAGTCGGAGTATGACCCGGAGCGGCGACTCGGGAACGTGGACCGAGCGGAGAGGGAAAGGGTCCACAGGCAGACCGAGCCAAAGGATGCAGATTCAAATCTCGCGCAGCGTTTTGGTGAGCGAGCGTTCCTCGTTCCTCCTGGAAGTTTATGGCTCATTGATACGGTTCAGCAGTCGACTGGCCAGCCGGAATCACCGTCGCGCTCGCGTTCGGATAAGGTTCTTCATCTGCAGAGTGTTGGGGACGCGGACCATATCATGAGCATCGAGGAGACGAAACGCGAGGATAACGAGCTGGAAATGGAAATGCATCCACTGCCCTTCGAAAAGAGGCCGCCGATGCAGCATCCGTATGCGAGCTGAAGGTACAAATACTCGGATTTGCTTCAGATAAGTTACGCGTCCGCCTCGCCTGGTTTTTAGCATAATATTATCAGCAAATAATAGTGTGTCTTCATACGAAAGAAAATAAAACTGTCCTGATCTCATATATACGCTGCACGAAGAGGAGATGGATGCAGAGTCGGACAGCGAAGCGGCGGGACGAGAACTTGGGCCGCCTAAAGCCGATCAAAATGTCAAATCAGTGATGGTGGCGCCGATTCCGACACGGAGGTGCCGGATCTCTCTGATACATCCGCTGCTGATGCGATCTCTTACATAGCCCCGACCCCGACTGGTTGCGTCTGACCACAACAACGCCAACTTGGTCTATCTTCAGTGATCCAGCGACCAACTCTCGAGCCCCTTGGTCAGTTCCCGCCCCAACCAAGATGAAACCGCGAAGCTATCTCCGGTTCCTGAAATGCGCTGGGCTTACAGTTGCAGCTCATGCTCGAGTTTCGATGGGCTCCCGCACATAGCCGCCCCGGATCCGGACCAGCGCACGTTTGACCCGTGTGCGGGAAGTATATCTAGGCAGTGTAATGTCCAGCGAGCCCTGCCCCTCACTCTCAGACCCCATACGCACAAACCAATTTTCAGTCCGAGTCAGCCATGGCCGCCATCGACCTCAGCACCAGTGTCGGCCCGATAGTTGCTGGTTCATTCATCTGCTGTTTCCTCTTCGGCGTCGTATCCCTGCAACTTGTCCAGTACTTCAAGATGTTCCCGAAGGATCCTTTCTACGTCAAATTCACGGTGGGTTTGTTAGCTCGAGTTGTGGACTGAGCTCAATCAGACCAGGTCATATTTTTATCGTGAGTTGATCAACACAGCATTTCCATCAATATCTCAAGTGAAGCAGAACAGCGCACTTAGCCTTTATCATCTCTATCTGCCAAGGGGCCTACGGAATGGGGGTCACCGACTTTGGGCAGATTTTCGCGCTGTTATATGTTCCTTGGGGGCTTTATACCGCGGTGATATTAGGGTAGGCAATCCTGTTCTGCCCTCACAGCCAGGTCTTTCTCAACTGTAACAGAGGCATCATAGACCACGGTGTCCAGGTATGCTTTGGCATCAAAGTATGCACCAGCAAGCCTTACCAGATCCATTGCAGGCCTTCCTCATTTTCCGGATTTATCGTGTCACTCAGGCTCTCTGGCTCTGCATCCTGCTCTGGACCTTGGTTGCAGCACTGGAGACCCTCACACTTATCATTGCAGTGCAGGGGGTACAAACAGATAGCCTTGTGCTTACGAGCCAAAACCCCAAATACCATCGCCTGCTGTTGGTTGTATTTTTCTCGGATGCAGCACTGGATATAATCAATGCTGCTGTGCTCTGCTTCTACCTGGCAAGGCAGAGGAAGTTGGCTTTCAGCCAGCGGTGCGTCAATTATTCAGGTTTTCTACTAAAAGCTGAGTGGAAACCCGTAGGACAGCTTCAGTTATGGACCACATAATGCGATACACCCTCCGTGAGTGCTGACATCTTGGTATGTGTACTATTTCTGATTTCATGTAGAGACAGGTTTGATGACAAGGCAAGCACTGTTTGGTTCTAAAAGCAAAATTTGGTCAAAAAATAATAAACTATGTTAACAGTATGGTTGCTCTTGCGGCAGCTAGCGCAGTAAGCTGCACAAATAAGCCTCTCAAAAGCTCACATTGCTCACCGCTTTTGTAGTTCAAACTAGCCCCGACCAACTGTGAGGCCTCTATTATAAAGATGTTCAATGTCTCATCACTCTTCAGATGTTTGGGTCACCTTCTTCATGATCATGCCCTGTACATTCATGGTGGCACTCCTCTCGAATATCAATAGCCGCCGTGGCAACCATATTCTGGGTGGGCCCAGCAATACTGCTGCCAATACAACAGATTTAGGAGGCGACACTGGTGCCAGGAAAAATCAGTCAGCTTTCGAAGTGCGTGGAGGCATGATGGTGAGTTCTAGAAGATTCACCGGCGATCAGTTAATACTTATGTGCAACTATGTACTAGTTTTCTTCAAGCAACACCTTCTCCGGCAACTCGGAGCCGGAGGATCTGGGAATTGCTTCTCAGAAAGCATCGCACTGGCAAGAGGTGGCTGAGTTGAGCAAGATGCATGGATTGCCCTAGTGGCATGGAGATGAGTGGAGGGTGCTATGAGAATGCATGTTTCAAAACATGTTTTGAGACCAGTTTTTAAACACCTTTGAAAGATTCTTGGGAGGGTAGGTTTCAAAACACTTCCCATCTAGTCCCATGATGCAGAGATCATGATAACCAGTGAGGATCAGAGCCATCAAAAGTGCAATCGGACTCTGTGTGATGACCCAGATGCTTAGCAGCAGTCCCTAGCTAGTTGCTGAGCCCTGTACACTAATAAATAGCAAAACCATCAATATTCTGAAGGCAGGAAGCCTACCTAGTACTTACCTTATGCTTGGCTATCAATTCTATCATGATGTTTCAGAACTTGTTTATAAACACCCCAGTTGTTGGATTTGGAAGATCAGGTTCATATGAGCAAGCTGCTGTGCGCTCACACTACCGGTGTTGTTCTCATTCCGGTAACGTCCTTGTACAGCCTAGATCGTACAATAGTATTTAAGGTAGTGTACTTCGTCAATGTACTGCACCGAGTTGCCCTTCGGGCACTCTCGTCTTTGCCTAGCTCGGGGGCAAGTCGGCTTAAATCTAACACCAGTTTTTGAAAACTATTTTGAAACAGCTGTATTGAGTAAAATTTATTTACTCGCAGCACCCTAGATGAGTGGAAAAAGAGTCTCGTTGCGCTAGTCACTTGTTCTGGACGAGAATAATTTTGAAAGGCACTGCGCTTCTGTTGCCCACTTTCTGCCCGAACTCTTTCAGGCGCGGGTAACAGTTCGATATATGTGTGATCCACTCACTGGGACAGATTTTCCGTGGCCACCTATCTTTGCCTCGAGTCTCCAAGTCAAACATTGACAAGAAAAAAAATACTTCCCAAGGCCGCCGCTGGCAGTCGTGTTTCAGAAGTGCGTAAATAGCTGCAGTTTCACTGTTGGCTCAAGCTCAGCCAAAGGGACATCCAACGCTAATATGTGCAGCATCATGCACTTGAGCTTCATGTGCAGATATCTCAGCGTGAAAAACGCGCTTTTCAGCGCTGCTTGTCGTCTCGAAACGAAGGGATCTGTCTGCGATCGCTTACACAGCCTCAGCTCGTCTTCAATCTTGCGCCCATCCACGACAACACGAACTTTGTCTATCTTAAGCTACAATGCTCCCAGCGCCGGCACTCTCTCGAGGCCTACCAGGAGGTATCATTCATGTTGCCAGTGGTGTCGGTACCTATCTTACTTATTGGCATTCCGTTCCCAGCTCATTCCAGCTGTGTGCCGCGCAACAACGCCCTTTATAACTCCAGGGTGGCCCAGCAATAGGTCGCCTCCCTTCGAATCCCCATGGCCGTCCCGGGCCTATCCACGACTCTAGGGCCAATCGTGCTCGGGGCTTTTGTCTGCAGCATGCTTTTCGGCGTCATTACGCTCCAGCTCGCGCACTACTTGAAGTACTATTATCGGCAGGATAGAGTATACGTACGGGCAATGGTGCGCATGACACTCGGCTCAAGCTCGTTGCGGTTTTCTCATACGAACACAGGTCATCTCGTTGTAGTGCGTAAATATGCCCGGAATTCCCGAGAGCCATCGACGAATTTCGACTTCAGTCTCGTCCATCTGTGCTTCACGGTATCGTTCTGCCAAGGCGCATATGTCATGACCGTCACGGACTTTGGAGAACCATCCGAGCTGTTGTACACACCATGGGGACTCAATTTGGCGCAGCTGTTTGGGTGAGCCCTGTTTTCTGGCGGAGAGTCGTCGGCCTGCTCACCTGCGCGACCGGCGACAGTGGAATCACCGGTCCCGCCGTTCAGGTACGTTCAATCCTTCATCCTCCCCGCCCTGGAACTTCCTCGGGCTCAATCACGCCAGGCATTCCTGATCCTCCAAATATACCGTGCGACAGCCTCGCGGTCGCTCTGCATCTTCTTGTGGACCTGCGCTGCTCTCATCGAGGGCCTCACTCTCTTTCTCTGTGTAGATCTGTTTCGCACGCGGAGTATTGCGATTAGCATCAACACCTCGCCATACAAGCAGCTGTTGCTCTTGCTCTTTTTCGGCAACGCGCTCATGGACGTGGTTAATGCTAGCGTTCTGTGCTTCCATCTTTGGCGCCAGCGTAAGCGCGCTCTGAGCTCCAGGTCCGTCTCGGGATTGCTGCGATAGGAAACATCTAAGGCTGAATTCTTTGCAGTACCATGACGCTCGTCGACCGTTTGCTGGTTTATACTCTCCGTGAGTGACCTCGCTCGAAGCGTTTCTGGGTCTGATCATGCGCCAGAGACTGGGCTAACAACAAGGCGAGCTCGACCTGGCGTTCATGATGGCTTACTGACGCTTTGCTCAGTGTCGTCGCCGTTGCAACGGCCATCGCGGTCCGCAGCTCGACCTTCTCCCCTCACCTCTATACTGATCTTTCAAAGTACCTAATCGCTCCAAATATCTGTACGCCTCACTCTTTTCTGTCTCGGTCTCGGCTAAGTAAGGTGTTCAGACATCTGGGTCCTCCTGTTCAGCGCGCTACCAAGCTCCTTCATGAGCGCCTTCCTCGCCAACGTCAACAACCGGGGCAGCCTGCGCCTCGCGCAGAACAGCTTCACCACTGGCAGCCGGACTCTGAGCGCCAGTGCCAGTGCCAGCGGAGGTCGTACCGCGAGCGCGAGTGTCAGCAATGGCGAAATGGCAATGCACGGGCTGGGTATTCAGATCCAGATCTCGCGCAGCGTCGTGGTGGGTCGTTTACTTAAATCATTGTCCTGCACGTGACTTACTTTTATTGGACGTTTGCTCAGCAGTCGAGCGACCAGTATCCACGCGCCTCCGCAAACAAAATCGAACACTTAGCAAGTCTAAGCGCAGCGTGCTATCGAGCGCGATGGATTCGACGCTGCATGAGGACCTCGAAGCGGAGTTGGAGATGGAGCTAGAGCCGACTCCGAGTCAGACGCGCGGGATTGAGTTTGAGCTCGGCGAGATGCCACCGGTGCGCGTGAGCTTCGAGCAGAGAGTTGGGTTTGGGTCGGGGCGTAATAGACAAACTGCATAGACTCGATAGGCATACATAGAAAGAAAGGTTTCGTCGTAAAAGTCCTTGTGAGTCGTGACTTGTGCTACGTCCTCACTCTACTCGATCCTCGTCCGAAGGCAGTTCCTCAATATGAGCAGACTCAAGACGTCGCTTGGCAAAGCCACGCTTGCGAGTGGGTCCGGCTGCAATGCCTCCTGGACCGACGGTCGGTTGAGCCGCAGTAGGTTGCCCAGCAGGAGCAGGGTGAGTAAAAAAACGAAGTTCGGCTCGTTCTCGCGCGGGTCCGTCTGCAACGCCCGTAGGACGGTTGCGACGGTCGTCGAATCTGGGCGCAGTCCCGGGAGTCGACGACTCGAAGCGTCCCGCCGGCCGCGGCGGCTGGGCGGAAAACTCGGTCCGACCCGGGGGCGGAACAGGCTTGTAAACCCCGTGCAGAAGAAAGTCGTCGTACGAGTAGAATTTGATGGTGTTGCGGACCGTCGACGGGAACGGACTCGGGCTCGGATGGCCACGAGCCTGAGTCCTGGAGGTCGCCGCTGGCGTGTCCGCGTTATCCTGGGTGAGGTCGATGTGTTCGTCGGATTCGCGCGTCTTCGACGAAGACTCGCTGGTCTCCGCGGCCGCGGTGGCAGCAGCCTGGGGCTTTGGCACCTCTTCGCCTTCGCCGCCGTCGGAAACCCATCGACCATCGCGAGTGACCCGGCCACTTCGAACAGTACCGTCTGTAAGTAACAGGTGTTAGACCAAGCGACGCGTCCAAGAGAAACCGAAATCAAAACCTACCAGCCTCGGTGACGCTCCAAGTGCAGTTCTCGAACGTGGCGTTCTGGAGGCCGCTGACAAACGGGAAGTTGTGTTGTAGAAAACGCTGCGCGGTCGGTCCTCCGGGTCCAGGGCCAGCAGCTGGTTGTTGTCGACGGGACATTGGGTTCAAGGAGTGCGAGGAGATGTTGAGAGATGGGGGTGGGTGGTGGGCTTGCCTCGATGGGCTCTCCCTTTTATACCGGAGGCCAAACGGTGCATGGACCTAGCGACGTGGGAGTTGTGGCCACAAGACACAATAGGGCAGCATAGCTTTGACCTGAAACGCAGCAAAACAATCATCCGGGGACCAAGCGCAGGTCCATCGCACGTACTTGGACCGTCGTGGACGAGGACAAGTTGACAGGTAGTCACGTGAATAACCGGTGAGGCCCACGTCTCGCATACTTCGCGCCTACTTACAGGGACAGTCGACTAGTACATAGAGCTACTAGTACACAACGAGGGGAGACGCCCCACCACCTACAAACCATCCACGCCATAAATTACCAAATCACGTGTTAAAACACCAACGCAGCACCAAGCATCCCCTTCGCCATTGCCATCTCCTGCTCGTTCTGCGCCGCCGCCTCAACGAAATAATTCCCATGATCCCTCACACACCGCGTCTCCCTCCCCTGCGGCAGCACCCCCTCAACAAAATACTTGCGAATCACCTCAGCGCCGCACGCCGTGTCGGGCGCGAGGTACGCGTGGCCGGCCGTGTCTTGGATGAGGTGGTGTGCGTTCGCGTCGCCCATTGTGGTTTGCACGATCGTGCCTGCGGCCAAGGGGGTGATTGGGTCGTCTGCGGAAGGCCGATTATTAGGTTTATTAGCGGAGGAAGGAAAGAAGACGGACAGATGTTAGAGACGACGAGGGTTGGCGTCGCGAGTGTTTTCTGCGTGAGCTCGTGTTAATAAAAGCGAGAGTGCGCGTGCAGTTGTGGTACTTGCATTCCAAGGTCCCTGTAAACAGCGTCAGCAAAGCCTCAGTATCACAGAAAAACGACTTACTCGATACCGTTCCGGCCCAACACCCGTCCCGGGCCAATAATGGCACCCTCCATGCTGTTCCATCAAGTGGACACTACATATACCAGCAACGTGAGCCCCACCAACGAAAACAGAGGAGAAAACAAGACCTACGTCGCACCAAACCGCGGACTCACATCCCTCAACGTCACCAACATCTCATCCACAATCTCCCCCGCCGTCGGGACGCGCTCCCCCTCCGCCCTGGGTAGAGCATCCCCACACGAGATCGCAAGCCGGCAGAGCGCCTCCTGGCCGATATACACGCGCCCATCTTCATCCGGTTCAGCGTTATCAGCGGCGCGCCGCCCGCGCGTAGCGCCCGCGAACACCTCGAACCCATCCCCGTCCATCGCGTGTGCGACATACCCGAGAATCTGCGGGAGCAGAGCGGGGTATTGGATGCCTAGGAAGATCATCGACCGAACCATGCCAGAGGTGAGGTACCCCGGGCCCGGGCGTGTGGCGTTCGCTACCATGAGTGGCTGGGCTTGGAGGCGGTCGAGGAACGCGTCGACGCGGTCTTGGATGCTTTCTGCGCTTGTGTCGCTGGAGTGAGCGAGTGGGCAGTGGGTGGGCCCGGCTTCGAAGCATTCGTTCAGGAAGAATGCGTATGTTTTTCTGTTGTGCCGGTCAGGAAAACTTTCGTAGAAGATGCGGAAAGCGACAGCGTACTCGGAGTCGTCTAGGAGTAACCGGAGTGTTTCTTGCGTTTCGTAGTGAGTGTTGGCCCACATGTCCGCTGGGACGTTGCCGGTGATGTAGATTCTGCCTGCTTTGTGCGGGAGCATGCTGGCGAGGTATTGGCCGACGAGTGAGCCTGAAGAGATTGTGAGGATATGGTCTTCAACCGAAACCAAGCGCACCATAAGATCCACCCCACTACCAAAAGTCAGTCTGCGTCCAAAGAAACACAACGCGACGCACAAAGTTGATCAACGCGTCCTCCCCATCCAGCACGCGCGAAATCTCCTGCATATCATAGATCGTCGACGTCGTGCTCATATACCCCAACGCCTTTGCCCCCACCGTCCTTGCACAAACCGCACCCTGCGTCTCCTCCAACACCAACGCCTGCTTCTGCTGCTCGACCAACACCGCCCTACCCGCCTCTGAGAACGGGTCCATAGGGACGGAGAACGTCGCCTCAAAGACGGTGTTGGCTTGGAACTCGCTGTACGCGCGCGCGCGGAGCCGAAGCAGTTCAGGTCGGGCGACGCGCGCCCTTGACCGCGCTGGTCGAACGAGATGATGTCGTGGTGCCCGCCGGTGACGTTCCGGATCCCGCGGGCGGTGGGGAAGGATGCGTCGACGCCGGAACCACCCGGACCGCCGTACTGCGGATGGATGAGTGCCTGAACGCCAACGGGGGAAAGCAGACCGTAGGGCGACGGACGTGTGTGATGATGATTCCCTGCCTTTCTGCCGTGGCTGGGAGGTTCGTGAGGTATATTGGGGTCTTGCCTGCGCTGGGGTCGTCGTAGTCGAGCGGAACTCTGCGTTGTGAGTTCAGGAAAGGAAAGGGAGGGATGCAGTTTACGCACTCGATGGAGCCGCAGAGGAACTCTGGGTCCTGCCAGCATGGCTTCCATTTGACCCCATTATCCTCAAAGGAGGTCAGGAAGGGTGTTCCGAGTGGAGAAACGCGTACTGAGTGTGGTTCGTCGTGGCGGCACCAAGGCCAATGGGGCCAACGAGGCCAACGAGGCCATGCGAAGCAGACGACGGCCAAGACGAGCAGCACGACGAGTGGGCCGTTCCTGCGCTCAGAGCGGGGATAGGGCGGCAGCAGAGGTGCGCCCATGGTGGTGGCAAGTTGTAACTCGGAGACCCTCCGTCGGGATGTCACGTGCGTCGGACGTTCTCTTTGCTCTCGAACTCGAAGTGCGATCAGTAGCCCGAGCGCCCAACCCAGTACACAACTCAACCCATTCTCACTGTCACCTCCTCTGGATAAAGTGCCCTGCCCCTGGCCGTCCTGTGGAACCTCCTTCGCGGTTGTGTCAGAGGTGATTCGCATTCGTAGCGTCTGCCTGTAGATCCCCAGTTCTCTTGGGTTGGTCATTCATAACCCTAATGAACAGGGCATCTCGTGCGACACCGCAAGCGGGATTTCGCCAGCCTGGAGAGGGGAAGCTTGTGTGGTCGGGGCAGGGTCTCTTTTACTGGGAGATTAGATTAGATCTCTCCATACGCGTCGTCTCGGACGCTTTAAACCTTTCACCCAAACTCCCATGTCAGGCGCCATCCCCTCCGCCGCCCAGCTCGCGGCCGCGCACGCCCTCATCGCGCACCTCAACGCACACGAGTGGGAACCCCTGGCCGCACTCCTGCACCCCGACTTTGCCCACAAATACCGCCCGCAATCTATCAATCCGCCCGATGGCAAGGAAACACGGGGCAAGGACGCGTTCGTCGGGGTGTTGAAGTACAACCTCGAAGATCTGTTCGGCCCGGTGGTGTATACTGTCCTCGAAGAGACGCATGGGGTTGACCGGGTCGTGTTCCATGTGCGTTTTCTGCTTTGGCTACGCACATTTACAGGCTGAGCGCGCGCGCAGATGAAATCCATCGGCAAGTCAAAGACGGGCAAAGATTACAACAACGAGTACATGATCACGTTCAAATTCGCCCCGGGGACCGAGCAGATCATTTGGTTGGACGAGTTTGTCGACTCGAAATACTCGTCGGCGTTCTTCTTGGAGCTCTGGGCTGAGATCAAGGCGGCCAAGGAAGCGACTTGAGCGAGTTGAGCGACATGTAAGATGGATGTATACTTATCTCGGAAAGATATCTGTTGACTCGACGCCCGCGGTGGTGGTTTGACCATTATATGACTACAAACCCAGCTTCGGGTCTTCGCGCAACCACAATCTACGACTGTTCCGCGGCTGATACTTGATTATCGCAATCGCAGCGTCGCGCCTCCGTGTTCCTGTGAAGATCTTTCGCGTACAGCGAGGATAATCTCCCGCAAGTGCAGATCACCACCAACTTCTCGAATTCTGAGCTTGAGCTTATTCCAGCGCGCAAGGCAAATGGAGCTGGAGTCGAGCCAAAAGCAGCATGGAGACGAGGAAGGAAAATCACGTGCTCACGCCACCGCTGTCTGCTCCCACCCGCCACGTTGTCAGCACCGCTCCGGATCCGACAGGGATTGCCCTAGCACTAGCGCGTCCACTGACGATCACCCGTGCATCTGAAAATGCATCCATTTTGCTGCCCTTTCATGCATGCGTCCGCCACACGAAATTCATGTGCCCACATCTTCGCTTCTGCGAAGCCACCGTGCGTTCTTCTCAGCTCCTCGAGAAGCGTCTCCTTCTGTAAACCTTATTTCTCAAAAGTCTGCTTGCTTAGGGGTCTCGACGTCGACGCCGTAATGAAAATATTGCGCTGGAGAGCAACGACGACGGGGTCGAGGCTCGTCGTCGCGTCTGTGAGTACATAATGCACCCATCCCAAAACCCTTTCGTTCTTATACCGACGTTTTTGAAAGCCCGACGGCGACGGCGATCATCCAAAGCATCGGGTCGGGTTTTGCTGCCATTCCAAAAATTCCCTCCGGTGTGCCCTAGATACGCCCCGAGCCAATTAACACAGGACTGACTGCTCTCAGGCTGCGCACAGGCAGGAGCGAATTTCACAGCGAACCGTCAATCAGCCATACAGCCCCAGCCAATCCAAGTATAGGCTCTCACACGACGCGGAGATCGAACGGAATGAAAGTACTATATGAGATGAGATGTGTGCGCCGCTTTGCCGTTTCTTTCCCTCGTCTTTCTACTTACACCTACCTCCTCAGCTTTCTGACGCGCCCGCCTTAGCAAGCTGGTCGCGCGCCCCCCGATGTCGACCAGCTCGCGCTCGACGGCTGGGATGGTGGTGAATCTGCGGGACTCGATTGGCGACGTGCCGCCTCCGCTCATCGTGCGTGGTATCCAATCGCGGCCGCGGGCTTTCCCTCCAAGTTGACTGACCGACGAGATATTTAGGGCGCTTCTACGACGATGTTTGGGTCCAAGATAATCCTATTCGTGCGTCTCCACACATACATTCCCTCCCTCCCGATTACGCAGCCTGCTGAACGAGCGACCCCAGGGCGGCTGCACACCGACAAGCCACACTGTCGTCGCAGACCTCTACATCCTCGACGTCGAGCTCTGCAAATGGGAAAAGGTCCCAACACCATCGGACGCGTCGTCCGTGCTCAAGGGCCGGTGCTTCCATACAGCCGATATCTGTCCGTGCTCCATTCTCGTTCTCTCTGTTATTGTTCTGGCATCTCTGATTCTCCAAATCAGGGCAGAACCATCTCGTCGTGTTCGGCGGGCTAGCTGTCATGGCTAGCAATAGCTCCGGGAACCAGTCAACGTCAAAGTCGAAGAACCCGAGTCCCCGAGCGCAGCGTCTGCAAGACCTCGGCGACGTCCGTCTTTTTGACTTGTCGACGTTCCAGTGGCTGCCCCCGAATCCGATAGCGGCATCCACGACAGGCGCGTCAGGACCAGCCGTCCCATCCCCGCCCGCGCGACACAATCACATTTCATGCATCAGCCGAAACCACCTCATCGTATTCGGAGGCGTCGATGGCTGGGGCGAGCCGCTCTCAGACATATGCGTGTTTGATCTGGAGAACCGCGCGTGGGTCCACGCACAGCACTACCCGTCCGAGTCGCCGCGGCTGGATGTCGACCGCGCGTTTTGCGCGACATCGCGATGGCGCGTGTCTGTTCCCGAATGGGAGCACAAGTCCGAGTTTCTCGTCCCGTTGCCGTATTCGGAGGCGGTTTGTCCGGGGGAACCCGCTGCAGTCGACGTTTATCTGTTCAATGTGCGTTTGTTGTTTGTGTTGCATGCACTAAATTCTTTGGCCACTGAATGCATGAATACAGTCGTCCCAGTCTACTATCGACGTTCTCGACGTGTCGTGCAAAGACAACGAAATCAACACTGCTTCCTCTCGTTCCACCATTGGCCACCGACAGCCCACTGCGAGCCATAAACCCACCGGTGTTGTCCTAGGGACGACACTCATCCTCGCAGGCAACTCCCCACCGCCAGCCATCGGGCGCGCGTCGTCCGTCTTCAGCATCTGGACACTCGACCTGACGAACCGGAACAACGTATGGACGCATATCGACACGGGCGGGCTCATGGGTGGCGGCTCCTGGTCGCACGCGCATCTCTGGACCCCACACAACAAGTTCCTCGTCCTCGGCAAACCAGCAAACACAGCGGTCCAATCCCCGCTTGCCAGCCCGACATACGAGATCCAGCCGAACCACTGGCGCACAGTCGCCTCGATCGATTTGGAGGCGTTGGGGATCTACCAAGCACCCGCGCGGTCCCTCGATCCCGTGCAGCAACAACGCGCATTGGCCGTGCTCGCACAAAGCCGGCATGCCGATTTCGTATTCGCTTGCGAAGACGGGCGCGAGATCCCCTGCGCGCGTATTGTGGTTGCCGGTCGCTGGGGCTGGCTACACGAACAACTCGAATCGCTTCGTAACAACCCGAACGGCGGCTCCGAGTTGACGAGCGGCAAACACATTTCCATTACCGTCAGCAGTACGAAATGCACCATCGGCGCTTCGTATCCCGTCGTCGCCGCTCTGCTTCAATATTTCTACGCCCTCTCCCTCGGAACGGCACTCCAACGCGCACCAGCGGTGCTCAGCCATCTCCTTCTCATCGCGACAGAGTTCCGGATATCGTATTTGCAGGCGCTCGTCAAGCACGCTATGCATCTCGCTTTAAGCGAGTCTACGGCGGCGGGCGTTTACGAAGTCGCCGCTCTGTGTGGCTGCCGCAGCTTGCAGATTCGGTCAGTCCGAGTTTGGTTCCCGATCTTTCTGTTGTTGCGATTCTGATACTCTCGCAGGGCGTTCGCAATGCACACGCAGCGCTGGGTACGTTACTTCTGTTGTGTTGTGTTGCTGCTCGCACGTATGGGTTCACTCATACCACAAACACATGTAGATGAAAGCTGGCCGCGCGCGTTCACACTCGGAGGGCACAAGACGTACGTCTCGCATGTTTTGCATCCCAGGGCCTCTTCCGGAATCTGATGCCACTCCGCTACAGCCCGCCTAACGCCCCTCCTCGTTCCTCGAGGATCTTCCGAGTCTGGAGCGGAGCAGCTCGTTCAGAGCCAGAAACATGCTCGAAGCGCGTCGACTGTGACCAAAGTGCGACGTCTGCCTTCGCCGCAGATGACCGCGACAGCGGCGCCTGCACCACTATCACCCGTGCTGCTGTCGCCCACGTTCTTGAAGACGCCGCTGTCCCCGCTTCAGCCGGTAGTGGAGTTTATCCCCCCAGTTCCGAGGCTTCCAAGCCCTGTGGTCGCAAAGACCGAGCTCGCGATCGCTTCTCCGCCGAAACGAGCACCAACCCCGACATCCACCAAGTCGGGTTTGCCAACGAGGAAAGCGAGCCCGGCGCCGGCGGTGCCTGCCGTCCCCAACAGGCCCAAAACGCCGACTCCGCCTAGCACGGTCCGTGGACCCACAACAAACTTGAACCGGCCGACGACACCTGGACTTCGTCCGCCGACGCCGAAACGGCCGAAGATCCCCAGCCCGCCAAGCCCTGATGTCGGGAAACCGAATCAGAGCAAGGCGGCGGTATCGCCGACACCAACGCGGCTTGGCCGCCCCACCCTCCCTCGTTCGCCTGGCAGTGAATCTCAGCTGCAGGCCAATACTAAATCCCAAGTCCAACGCGCTCGTTCTCGTTCTCAATCCTCTGCCGGCTCGAGCTCGGGTTCCAACTCGGGCTCGCGCATTCCGCGAGCGCCTTCCAGACAAGGCACCAACGGACAACGAAGTCGCTCGACGACTCCAACCTACAAACCCAAGCGACCGGCACCCGTACCACCGCCACTGAAGACTGACGTCCCTCCCGCGTCGACATCGCCGGCGTCACCAACGCCGATTGCTTCGAGAACGCGGTCAGGACAGATCGCCGCTATCCTTGGCCCGAGGTTACCGATGTACCGACGAGCGACAGTTTCCCCAATCACGGTTCGTGTTCTACCATCCCATCTTGTACGGCGTTCTGCTCACACAAGTCCTCTGCAGCCGCGAGCGGCGTACGTTCCTACAAATACAAAATACAGCCCCATTGTATCGTTAGCATCGCGCAGTCCCCTGTAAAATCTCACATATATCCATCCCCGAGCATGCCCCGCAATATCGTCGGGTTGACCCCGAACACGCGCTCGTCCGTGAAGAAGTTGTTGACCTCGCGCGGGCAGAGCGTCTCTTGGTCAGCCGGCACGTGACCCTCGATGAAGTAGCGGCGGATGAGCGACGCGGTGCAGTCGGTCATCGTAGCGATGTATGAGTGGCCTGCGGTTTCTTGCAGGATGAGACGCGCGGAGGTGCCCATCGAGTCGAGCACCATCTTTGCGGCCGCGTGTGGGGTTACTGGGTCGTCTACAAGAGAATGAGCAGAGAACGGCGTCGAGAAGGGCGACGTACGGGAGTTGGCGACCATCAGCATCGGCGTCACCAGGGTCTTATTCCAAGGTCCCTAGAAAGGATCAGAGGATAGCAAAAAAACCCGGATTATCACGAACCCGATATCGCGGTGGCCCAACACCCGTTCCAGGCCAATACTGGCAACCACCATGCTGCTCCATCATATGCACCGTGGCCCCAAACCTCGGGAACTCCCTCAGCGTCACGAGAATCTCATCCACGATACTCTCTGCAGTCGGCATGTTGCCCTCCTCGTACGGCAACGCATCCCCACACGAGATGGCCAGCCTCAACAACTCGCCCTGGCCCTTCTCGACGAGCCCCTCCGAGTCAGGTGCGGGAGACGACTCGCTGAGTGGGTATATGATCATCGGCATGAGCTTCGTCGGGTCGTCGTCGTTGATGGCGCTCGCGAGCATCGTCGCGTAGGGCGGCCACG
This sequence comes from Mycena chlorophos, assembly GCA_014461115.1. NCBI lineage: Eukaryota > Fungi > Basidiomycota > Agaricomycetes > Agaricales > Mycenaceae > Mycena > Mycena chlorophos. Next base: position 461,960 of record JACAZE010000011.1, read on the forward strand.
CCTCGGGCATCTGGAGCGCATGGTAGAGGGAGCTGCGGATGGCGCCCGAGGTGAGGTAGCCAGGGCGCGTGTAGTTGGTGACGCGGATAGGCTGCGCTTGCAGTCGGTCGATGTACGCGTCGATGCGCGACCCGATGTCCGACGGGGAGACGTCCGTTTGTTTGGTTAATGCGCAGTGTTTCGGGCCGGCGCTGAAGCATTCGGAAAGGAAGAGTTGGTAGGTTTTCCTGGAAACTGTTAGATGCGAACGAGGGAAAGGATTTGGTGGCGCTCACTCCGAGTCTGTGAGGAATATGCGGATGAGTGTTTGGTCTTCGTAGTATCGGTTAGTCCAGCTACAAACAGTCAGCATGCGGAGCAATGAATGAGAGTGAAACCTACGTGTCTGAAGGGACAACACCGTCTATGTAAATCTTGCCGGCTTTGTGGGGAAGCATGTTCGCAAGATACGTGCCGACGATGGTACCTACGAGGGGTCAGCAAAACATAGAAGGCACAAGGAGCACGAACCATAGGAGCCTCCCCACTACGAGACAAAGTCAACAACAAGAAGACAGAAAAACAAGCCACTCACAAAGTTAATCGGCGCCTTCTCTCCCTCCAACACCCTCGAAATCTCCTCCATATCATATATCGTCATCGTCGTGCTCATATACCCCAACGCCTCCGCCCCCATCGTCTCCGCACACAACTTCGCCTGGGTATCCTCCAGCGCAAGCGCCTCCTTCTGCTGCTCGACCAACACCGCGTACCCCGCAGCGGAGAACGGGTCTCTCGGCACGGAGAACGTCGTCTCGAAGACGGTGTTGGCTTTGAATGTCTGGTATCGCAAAGCCGAGCCGAAGCAGTCGACGCGCGGGGAGGAGTGCCCGAGGCCGCGTTGGTCGAAGGAGATGATGTCGTGTCGGTTTCCGGTCATGCTTTGGATGCGGCGCGCGCTGCCGAAGGAGGCGTCGCGGCCCGACACGCCCGGTCCGCCGTACTGGGATAGTTAGTTGCGTCAAGGGGACCTGAATACGGGGCGTACATACATTGGTTAGGATGATTCCTAGTCGGTCTTTAGAGGAACATGTTGCTGGGTATTTCGTCAGCGCAAGCCTGGATGTTCCGAAGCTGCGGTTATCGTAGTCCAGGGGCACGCTGAGCCAGCTCAGTCCATTGCCGAGAAACGAAAGCTCGATCACGCACTCGAGGTATCCGCACTGGAACGACGCGTCCTCAGGACATGGTGTCCACCTGATGCTGCCCTTCGTTTCCTGGAATCGACTACGTCTCAGCAAGGAACCCTGGGGTAGTGAAGGAATTGCTGACCCTAAAAATCGAGACCGAGCCCCAACCGGACCGACCCCATTGCCAGTATAGCCAGAAGACGACAGGGACGATGACCAGCAGGCCCTTGGTCTCCCGGGAGAGCGAAGAGAGCATTGGAGGGCGCTACGGGCCAAGCAAGCTGGTAGTGAGCGTACGGAAGAGACCTGTAAGGCAGGCAGTTGGGCAGGAGCATCAAGAGAGTGTGAGAAGCCGATCATGGGCGTTCCGTAACTTGCTCTCTTCCTCGACGATGCGAGGCCCGGCGCGAAACCAAACCAAGCCATGACGACGTCTTTATGCTCTGAACATACGAAGTGCTCCTCAAAATTTATGCAAGACTCCATCCCGTCTCGGCCCTGCTCGGTCTCCGTCTCAGACACTCTTCCGCGCGGTATAAGAAACGCGACGCTCTCCAGTCTCTCGACACGCAAACCATGACTACCCTTCGCTTCAGACCCACACCCAGAGCCACGGCTACGGACTCTCAATCGTCTTCTGTCTCCGGGACCAGAAGCGACTCCGTCGCCCTCTTGCTCCCACTCGTCGCGCTCCTGCTCTTCCTGCTTGGCTTCATAACAGTCATGCTCCTCCGACGATTCAAGCGGAATAAATCCCGTCGCGTACGTCCCCCCTGCCCCATTCGCATCCCACAAACTCACCTTCTTGCCCAGCATTCCTATCGACGACATTCCCCTCGATCTCTGCACAAATACCAGCCAGCTTTCGAATCGCAGACATTGCCATTGCTACATCCGGACTGGGAGAAACACGACGACGACGTCCTCGTCCGAGTTCCGGATCTCGCGTACACTGCAGACGCGGATAACGTCGCTCCTGGGCAAGAGGATGCTGTTTTCCGGACGACGAGGAACCAAAAGCGGGCGCTGTTTGTGTTGTATAAGCCGCCGCCGCCGGTGAATGCGCCGACGCCGTTTCATTATTGGTAGATAAGATTGCTAGGACAAGGTTCTTTGTTGGATAACCCGATCTCTTGAGTTCTACATGCAAACAACCTCTCTGCTCGAGAAGTTAGTGGAACGAAGTTAGCGGAGACACAAACAAAAACGCGCTTTGGTTTCTCCAGACGCTACGGCGTGCTTCTTGCTCATGATCAGTGAGAACTATTCCTGCGCCGGCCGAGCGCGTCAAGGAAGTTTTGTTGGCGGCGAGTGTAAACTTTAAAAGCATTACTAAAGCGGGGACGTTTCCTCGCAGGAGAGAGCAACGCACGTATCCGAGACTCGCACTGCTGCATCGCAGCACGCTCCTCCTGTGCGAGGCGCGTAGCTTGGCCGTGGCTGAGAGTAATGAACGGCCGTGAACCGGGACGGCCAACTGAGTCGCGCGGCGCGGGAAGGTGAATACGCCCAGGCTTCAGTCGGAGGTGACCGCTACTTCGCGGTCGGGAGCCAGGACGGCGAGTGCTTGTTCCGGAAGTGGACATGGCCGCAGTCGTGTGTTGGCTGGCGAGGATGGGCTCGTTGTATCACACGTGACACCACGTGATGGGGCCAACCTTGCTCTCGTCCACAACAGCCTTCTCCAGCGGGGCTAATTTTTCAACTGCCGATTCGCGCCTTCGGGCCCTATCACCTGCTGCTTCTGCCCCTTGCTAGAACAACTTGAACGGCCTTCGCCGTCGCAACGGTTCTCACTTCGCAGATCGCCGTCATCTTGAATCCAATGGGCCGTCTAATGGACATTCGCCGCGCCTCACTTCGAATCCGAAGTTATGCGGCTATCTACGTCGCGAGGTAGTGCGCGAGTAATACAGCGGCAAGGGCATTCACAACGCCTACACCGTGACGGTCTCTTGCAAGTGCATCTTACCATGAACTTCGGTCGAACAAGAATCCTTTCCTCTCCTGTGGAGGTCGCAGGCTCTGTATACGGCACCCCATCTCCAAAAATCTACGATTATATCGTTGTCGGAGGTTCGAGATCCTCTGCTTTCAAGGCCGCGTTGACCTCGTTCTAGGTGGAACTGCCGGCTGTTGCTTGGCTTCACGCCTGAGCGAAGACCCAGACGTTTCTGTTCTCCTTCTCGAACGCGGGCCAGTGTACGACTCCTTCGCGGCTCGTGTCCCTCTCCTCTCCAACGACCAGTCGAACCCCCAAACGCCAATTGTGAAGTCTCCCTCGCTGCCTGTTCACAATGCGCGCGGTCAGACTCTCTCCTTCGTTCAAGGAGAGTGCCTGGGTGGTGGGAGCTCCATCAACGGCCTCATTTACACGCGCGGATGGGCGGGCGACTTCGACAACTGGGCGAAGCTCGGGCACCCTTCGTGGGATTACAAGTCCATGGAACCGTATTTTATCAAGTCCGAAAACGCACTCTCGCACCGCTCTCAATGGCGTGGCTCATCCGGTATGCCGTCCAAGCTTGTTGCACGAGGACTACTTCAATACCTCTCCAGGTCCAATGGTGAACCAACTTTCATACATCCCTTTCAGCAGCCATGTCAGGTAAGATGGCCTGGAATCTATCCGTGGTCCAACTGACTGCCGCGCAGAATCCAGCAAAGCGCCGTAGCGATGGGCTTTACTCAAGTTTCCGATCTCAACTCTCCAAACGCGCCAGTCGACGCGTCAGCCGTGCTAGACACGACGATAGACACCAACTCGCACCGGGTCTCTTCCTTCACGGCCTACCTTCCAGCCAAACTGGTACATTCACGCAAATCCCGACTCACCATCTGCCCTCTCGCGTTGGCGACTCGAGTGCAGATCGAGGACGGGGTCGCCGTTGGCGTTGTATTCGAATCCGCAGACGGTCGCGTTGGGGGCCAATTCTACGCTCGTTGTCGCAACGAGATCGTACTTTGTGGTGGAGCTATCGCATCTCCTCAATTGCTTTTGCTGAGGTACGCTTTAGTTTCGCAACAAGCTCGAGCTAACGCGTCAGCAGCGGCATCGGCCCTCAAGACCATCTACAGTCCCTCAAAATTCCTGTCGTTGTAGACCTTCCAGGCGTCGGCGCTCATCTGGTAAGCACCCAACTCCACCTCTTGCCACTGCTAAACAGTTTGCAGCAAGATCACGTCGGCGTTCCTCTCATGTTCGAGGTCCCCATCGCCGACACACTTCATCACACAGCGACAAGCACGTGGAAGGGCGTTCTGGAGTTTTTCAAGTACATCCTCGGGTTCAAGAGCGTTTTCGCGTCGAACCCGTGTCCCGTCTCGATTTTTGCGCACTCGTCGCACCTCGACAAGGAAACGAGCCATGTCGTCGCTTCCGAACACTCGGATCGCCAGGAGAGACGAAGCGCTTCGGAGGACGATGACTCGCGCCCGGACATTGAAATCATGACCATTCCTTTCTACGCCTTTGTCGACCACATGCCGCCAGTGAATCCCAACGGCCTCAGCGCATTCTCCTTCCTCGTCGCCCTGCTGCAGCCAAAATCCACTGGAAGTGTACGCCTCGCCTCGGCCGACCCTCGCGCGCGCCCAGCCGTCGACCTGGGATATCTTAGCGACCCTCGGGGCCGTGACATCGAGGTCTTGCGCAAGGGTACGCTGCTGGCACTGCAGCTCGCTGCGAAGACCAGCGCCAGCGGATACCCGATGAAACACTATCAAGTCCCGGAGTCGGAGTCGGAGGGCCACGCGGACGCGCACGTGGACGAGTTCATCCGCACCAAGTTGGGCTCGGCGTACCATTTTTCGTCAACCTGTCGGATGGGATCGCGCGCCAGTGGCAGTGGGGGTGTCGTGGATGATGAGCTGAGAGTGTATGGGGTCGAGGGTTTGCGCGTTTGCGACGCGTCTGTGTTTCCGAGCATTTTGTCGGCGCATTTGATGGCGGGGGTTATTGCTGTTGCGGAGAAGTGCGCTGATCTCATACAGTCTGCACACCCGTAAGTAACTGAAGAATTGACTGTTGCCGGTCTGGCTGTTTTTGCCCGCACAGCTCGGTATTGTTGCTGTGTACATAGGCTAACTGAAACGTGTCTGGTTATTTCTTGGGTTGTCGAGAATACCCAGAAAATTTTCTGATTGTAGCCAAATTTTGAAAGCCTTGTCTTTGGGGCTGCATGACGTGCACAGTAACCGGACAAGTGAATGAAATAGTACAGTGATAAATTCATGTTTTCGAAGTTTTTAACTTAGAGCATAAGATTGTACACAATTGCAGATTAAAAAACCAGTTGACTAAACTCTGTGGCTGGCTTCAGACTCGGAGTTTGTAGGATCTGAATCAACAAGTATTAGAGGTGTTAGAGCAGAAGCCTTTATCATTTTAAATTGCTCACTAGATTGAGACCAAGCGGCAGGTTCCTGGGTAGACCCGAGGCCGGTCTGTCTTCGTTGTTGGGGGTGATGGTCCGCCCATCACCCTCAACAACGGAGACAGGCTGGCCCGAGTAGTTCCTGGGAGTGAAATGAATGGTGTGCTACTTGAAATTCTGTCTCCAAAGCAGTGTGCAGTAGAGGGCCATCAATGTCGTGGTATGCAGCTCGCATGTTGAGTAAGATGTGGCTTGCCGCCATAACTGGCACAGTTACACCCCATGCTGTCCCAAGTGTAAACAAATCATATGGGCCCGCTGCCCACATTATAAGGTTGAAAAGATTGACTGCAACTGTGCTGCATTGCATGAGAAGAATAAAATATCTGATGAACTTGGCCACAAACCATGCAAAATAGAGGACAGAGTCTCGAAACATCATTGTAACCAACCGGGCACCAATCCAATTAGCCGAACTTGAAGTGTGCCTGGTAAACTCGGATTCCTCTTGTTGTATCATGTAGGATTTGTATACAACAAGGATGAGCAGAATCAAGTCGAAAGTCATCATGGGTACACTGACAGATTATGAGCCGAAGCATACTACACTGGCATATGAAAGCTACTCACGGGTAGATGAGAAGAAATTTAGGAATTGTCCCCGCACAAAGTGACATTGGATCAATGAGAAGGGGTAAAGGTTGGACCATGGCTGGAGTTTCACAAGAATATGAGATCTTGCAATGTTCCAGCTGCAATTCCCCTACCTGTGTTTGTGACTAGCTTTGCAATTGCAATTGCCAATTCACAAGACAGACAAAGTATAAAAATGATGGAAATGATGATTTTGATCCACAGGTCTGAAATATACTGCTTGAGCTCCGCAAGACAGTCAATACAGGTGATACTCACTATGTCCATATAGGGCATGAACCCGAAGTTGCATGATTACTAGAACCGTCAGCATGAGCTTCATATCCATTGAGCTATCAACCTTGAGCTCCTGCAACACAGACCACAGCTATGGGGAAATCATGGTCAACTACAGCAATTTCACGGTGGAGGAATTTGACAAACCCAATATAATCCCTACAGTCTGCCCACTGAAACCTTTGCAAAAAGATGTTCAATATCTCCACAGAATGATCAAGCCAATGGTTAAAGGGACATACATCTAGTGCCAAGCATAACCAATAAGTTATATATGTTTAAGTTGGTCTTGACTTACATCTGAATATCTGGAACGCGTGTGATGTTGGCTGCAAACATGCATAAGCAAGAATATCTTTACGGGAGGATTGCAACATACCAAATGTAATGTAGCCAACCACAGGCAATGTGAAATAGCGATTCTATACAAGGCATTGACTATTGCAAAAAATATATAAAATAAAACCTACCCAAAAGAACATGAATTTGACAAATGTCCATTCAGTTCCCTGTAGATCTTTATTAATTGGTGCAGCATATCTCATCAATAAATGTCAGCAAACCCAGAAATGTTCCACCTAGGATCATAGTCAAATCATTAGTGGAAAATATTTGCTTGAGATCTTCAATGAAAAATACCTCAGCAGGGAAGGTCACACCTCATGAAAGTTTAGTCTAGTGTTTAAGGATGAACAGGGATCAAATATAGAAACCCACAGTAATCATAAACATAGAGGCACAATGAACTAACTATGACATATTAGTCCAAAATGAAAAGAACTTCCAAAAACATACCAAGTGTATAACGTGAAGCAGTGGTATGACCGTATGAGCAATCACCCCATCAAGTTCATAGATGAGTTGCTGGACTGAGGCCATTTGTAACGCCAAAGCCTGAAGGGGGGAGAGACCTTGTTTCGATGCACTGGTGGCTTGCTCTTTTATGTCTGCCAAGTCCAACCACGCTGTGTATTCTGGACTTGGACCGGCACCAGCTCAAATCTGGCGCCACCTTCCCCTTGGTCGCATGAAGCAGATAGCACATCCACTGCGGCGAGAATATTCATCAGAATAGCAGCTGCAGTTGATGCCGGAGGCTCAACTTAGAGTGCGGAGCGACATCGCATCGAAGAAGCTCACAGCTGACCCGCGTAGATATTACTGCTATTAGTAGATATCTGACGCTGCCAAACTTTGCTAGCTTTCACAGCGGCGGTTCAAGAATTTGCCGGTTACTGAAGTTGTTCTCTATGAGCTAAGTTTAGGACTGAAAATAATTTGGTCCGGAAACTTTGCATTTCGGGCGGATCACGTGACGTCCGTACCAGCCAAAATGGTGTCACGTGACACTCCCGAAATGCAAAGTTTCGGGTCAAATTATTTTCAATCCTAAACTTTGTCAACAGAAAACAACTTCAGATCACCAGAAATTGCTGAACTGTCGAGGTGTTTACGCCTAAATTTGCCTCCAGCAAAGTTGCTAATATTTGTATAATTTCTAGAAAGAATTGGAGTTCCCCGGTACATGCGGTCCAGACTCTAGAGTAGCGCTGGCACACAAGCAGCTTCGCTCAGCTCTTGGATGAGGACGACAACCCGGCGACTGATGCTGTAGTGGGCACAGCAAAGGCTGTTCCATGCACCCTCTGAAGTGCGCCACTATGGAACAGCACCAGGTAGACGCACAGCTCGTTATCTACGCGCGGGATCCCATCCAACCACTGGCAGTAGACGAAACTTGCAAGCACCATACGGGAGTGCAACTTGAGCGTGCAAGTCACGGTCAGATTGGCTGCCCGACTCAAGAAGCCAACATAGCTTCATCGGTTATACTTATCCACCGGCACTGCTCAGGCTGGGTATGGCCAGTCAAGCAGAACTGGCAAGCAACATGCCTGATCTCCAGACACCCCAGATCGACGACTCGTCCCATGTGAGGGTTCCAGTAGTGTTTCAGTGCTGAAGCTTGAGCGCTAAAGTGTCAACCAGGAAGGGAGCCTTTGAGTAAGAGCATGTCATCCTTCACGTGATCAACAGAACGGGCCACCTAACTTTAAGTGCACCTCTTCGTCGATGTACATGCATCATCGTATACCCGATGGCAATGCACTGGACATAGACACATCGAACACCCTCGGTTCCGACAGTACCCAAGTACCCAACCCGAGGCGCATGTCGACGCGTAACGGAGGAGGCCCACGGGGTGCGAAGCAGACGTATCGAAGGAGGATGCCCATGCGGAGCATCCGAGCATTGTCGGTATCGCGGAAGATCCCCAGGTGGACGTGCGGGCGGCTTTCCGACCTCTTGGCGGCTTGAGAAAGTCCACCTGGGCAGGTAGACCACCCAGAGCCGCGTAGGGAGCGCAAGGGCCCAGTGAACTCGAGTTTGGGTGCGCGACGAGGCAGCCCACGAGACCCGTGTTGGGATTCGACGCGGGGTCGAGGAGCACCGGTCCGGAGAGGAGATGGGTGTGAGCTCGAGGTCATTCCCGCAGACTGGCAGCGGTGCTGAAAGGAGCCTGCCAGCGGGAGGGAGGTCGACGTGGTCTTGCAGTCGGGAGGAAGGTGCAGTGAAGGGAGAAACGCGTCGCGAGTCGGCGTCATGGTCATATCGACGATCGCACGACCCTCGACCTGCGCATGGGACGAACTGAGGTCCGCAACGTCGCTGTACCCCATGGTGATGGCGGTCGCTTGGGTTTATTTGAGGCTCTCGAGCGCGAGGTCTTCCTTCTGGTTGACCATAGGCCTTGCAAAGCGTAAGTCGAGTCGAAAGAGGGGCCAATGTAAACGCGTACCACTCGTTCCACGCACCCAATGCAGAGGAATACGTCAAGGTCTTCTCCGACTTGGCGGCACACGACTGGCGACTTGTAATCCCAAGATTTGAACCGTTCATCTTCGCCCGTCGCTCTGGTGCGCTACGGACAGAGAGAGAAGCTCGCGGTGCCTTCTAGAGAATCCAATGAGCTGTCTGCGAAACCAAGGAGCGACTAAAACGCACCTTCCACCACGATAGAGCCGTATTTTCGTCTACTACTATTCCCTGCATCCTTCGTCCCAGGAGTATATGACGTTCCCGCTTGGGTGACTTGGTGGGTGGAGGTGGTAGGGTAGTTGCTCCCGAACTTTGAAGAGACCCATAGCGTCTCTTGGTGGCGGGAACCAAACTATCGCAGCTCAACGGCGACAGTTGGATCACTGAGGACCATCGGCGACCGCAGACTCTAGAGGTGCGAGATGACGCGGGCAGTGGGAGGTCGAGACGAAGGCGTAAGTCGAAAAGTTGGGTCACTTGGTGTAGTGATCCACGACTTTGACCTCTCCCTCGTCCCGCAATCCTTTCTGTGCGCAGTGAGCACGGTCTCGGCCTCTTACAAACCCCACCAAATTGGACTTCAAGCAGCCCAGAATCTCTGTCATCGAATGCAACAAGCAGCACACCAACTCCGAGGCTCACCGCCAATCGCCCACTTAAAGTTGCAGCGGTTTACTGGCCGAGTGTTCTTCGAGCCGCCTTTCCTCCACCTGAATCTCGTCTCGTTTCACTCCAATGAGGAAATTTGGCCCAGTCAGCGGAGTCCAACGGTCCATTACAAGCTCGCGCCATCCTGGCTACATCTAGCGACATGACGTTTTTACTTAACCGTCGCGCACCGCCGTCGTGGCCGGCCTCGCTCTTACCCCGAACTCAGGATGCGACGCTCCCTCGTCCTGCTCCTTACGCTGCCGCTGCTCTCACATGGCCAACGCCAGCAGCAAGCCTTCCGCGTATCCGAGAACGACCACCACCATCATTTCGAGGACGAAGGTTACGAGTTCAAATGGCCCATCTCCAAGGTCGCTATCATTGGGGCGGGAGTCAGGTAGGCGCCTTCTCTTCTGCTTGATAAATTCCTTCCGCCCACTGACACTACGCAGTGGCTTGATCGCATACCGAGAATTCACTCGACCCGGGAGCGCTTTCACCACTGTACGCGTCTTTGAGCGCGATGATCTGCCGGGCGGAAACTGGCATTACACCGACGAGACGCCACTCGATGCCCCGATACCGAATGTGGACCCCGCAATTGGGGACTTCGAGCCGTCGTTGCCCCCTACGGGAAACTCCTTGCCTGCAGAAGAGTTTTATTTTGGCGAGGACGCCGAGTTTAGGTGGAGGGAGCATCGTGGGCCGAAGCCAGTTTGGGAGTCGCTGGAAAACAACGCGCCGTCTGTGAGTTCCAGCATGCCTTCATATGTACAGCTCGTTTGACTCTTTGTAGCCTGTTCAGCAAATTACCGAGCTTCCATGGCCGGCAGGAACACCTTGGCGTACGGCTGTTCCGCTTTCTTCGCGTTATATCCAGCTGACGCGCACACTAGAGATCCCGCACCAACTCATCGCGCGCTACCTTCGCGCATTCGCCTCGTACCATGGCATCAACGCCAACGACGCCAACCCCGATATCTCCTACAACACGCGCGTCGAGCTCGTCGAAAAACGATATGACGAACAGGGACGCGAGCAGGGTTGGCGGCTGACGCTGAAGCGCCTTGAACGCGTCGCAGGCAATGAGCGTCGAGTGAAAGCCACGTGGTGGACCGAAGTAAGCGCCCATGGTTCTCGAGATCGGCTCCCGTTGTTCACGCGGTGCAGGACTTTGACGCGATCGTCGTCGCGACGGGCCGCTATAACGCCCCGAGTCTCCCGAACATTCGCGGTCTCAAAGAATGGGCGGATGCCTTCCCGGGCGCTGTAACCCATTCTCGGCAATATCGTCGACCACAATCTTTCTCCAACGAAACCGTCGTCGTCGTGGGAGCCGGTGTATGTCCGAGTTCGCCATAAGAGCGCTCTGCTAACGTTTTCTTTAGACCAGCGCCGTTGAAATCTCTCGGGAGGTGAACCATGTTGCTGCGCATGTCTACCAGTCTGTTCGGGTATGGCTTTCCTGTCTACCCGACGTAATTGCCGACCTGATTGTCCCAGGCCTCGAACCCAAATCTTCCCGAGTCGATAAGCCGTGCACAACTTTCGCGCTTGCCGGCCAACATCACTATTGTCCCCGAAATCCGCGCCTTCCACGCACACAACGCCAGCATCGAGCTGCTCAACGGCACTGTGCGTGTCTCTTGGCGATCCTTCTTTTTCGCGCGGATGCTCAAACTCTCTGCAGGTCCTCCTTGGCGTTACCCGTGTCATCTTCGGCACGGGATTCCATTACTCCTTCCCTTTCCTCCCGCAATTCCATGCCTCCGGCGCGGTCAACGCAAATCCTATCGTCACCGACGGGACCCACCTCCGCGCGCTTCACGAAGACTTTATCTACATCGAAGAACCGACGATCGGCTTCCTGTCCAGTACGTGTGCTTTCCATGCTTGCCTTATGGCCTGGTGCTCTGTTGTTAATATGGCGCGTTTATACAGTGAACTGGGGCATGCAGTCATTCACGTATGCAGAATACCTCTCCCTCGCGCTGGTCAAGGTTTGGTCGCGCACGGCTATCCTGCCGCACACCGAGGAGCTCTGGCGTATCTATGATCAGCGGATCCACGCGCGGGGCGGGTACGGACGGCATCTCCAGTTCCTCGGGGCGGAGCGAACGACGGGTGCGCTGCTTCTCGCGTAGTGCGATCATTTCTTCTCTGACGCGGTCGTCCTTCTTCTTCAGCGCGCATTCGCGGCTTCGTCGCTTGGCTCAATGGCGCCGCGGTCCGCTTTGGCGGTAAACAGGTCCGTTACCCTTGAGCATGAGCGCAATCTTCTTACTTGGCACGACTTGTTAGATCGAGGGCGAACCGGTAGCAAACAAGGAGATTATGGCTGTGTGGTCGAGTGCGCGGTATGGAGTGCGGGATTTCCTCTCTGACGGCAACAATACCTACGATTCGGGCTTCGCCGTCGGTTTGCGCACCGCGGATATCGCGGATTGCATATATGGTGAAGACTGGTAGACTGTAGGCCAACATGAAACCGCTTCTGTAGCTTCCCCGATGGCTCGCATATGCATTTACCTGACGCAATCTTATCTTTTCTGTGTCAGTGTCAGTGCGACCCGCCGGGCCGCTCTTCTTCTGCGCTTCCAAGATCGGCAGCGAATCCCACTGTGAGACTGGACTGGCCATGTGCGACATCCCGTTGCCCTTCATTAGATCCAGGACAGGCACCGAAAGAAGACGAGAACGTTATAACGACCCGGGGATATCAGGCGCGGTCGAGATATCGGCGCAGCGAAGCTCTACATATCGTGAGTTGCTTCCGCTCAATATTCCAAGCATCCAACGCCCATCGGCCGTAGTTGGCAACTTCATATGGCGCTTGTCGGCCCCCGGAGCCCCGGTTGTACTCGGACTTACTACGTACTAGTCGCGTGTAGATTCCTCGACTCGACGTGGCCGCGGAAATCATGGGCTTTTTCCGCCTTTCCTGCGTCTCGTCAACGCCACTCAGAGAGTTGCGATCTGTCCTTATCAATTGGTAGCAAACTTGGATCAGCGCGTCTTTGTGTCAAGATAATGTCGCCGACGCAAAGTCGGGTGTCGCTGATGCGGAGCCGAACAGACTTAAATGAGGCGCAGGTTGCAGGAGGAAGAGCGCGTTTTTGAAGGAGTAAATGAGAGTAGAAGTGAGCCATCGAGAGGCACACAGCACAGGGAAATTTGGTCCCAGAGCTCCGCGTGGATTGGATTCGGACTCCCAGCCGTCTAAGTCGCCGAGTGATGCATCATATCGTGATGGCTTCCCTTTTGCCTTCTTCTCTCATCATATGTCGCGATACGGGGACAGCTTCTCGACTGCCCCGCGAGCTGGAGAAAACTCGCTCTCTGTGAAACATCCCTGCGTACCGTTGATCATCCGCTGCTCAAGAACCCGGCCTCCAGCACCGCCCATTACCACCTTACTCCGAGGCTAGCCGTCGGCTTCTTCCTGACGATTCGCAGGACCACCCACCGATCCGCGATCCCGCTGTCATCCGAGCCTTTATTTCGTTCGCACCCCTCGTGCCAGCACTCTCTCAAGCCGCCGTCGTGGAACTGCCCATCACTCGACCACATTTCTCAAGGAACTAATTGTATCCATGTCGACACAAGGAGATACAAAAAGGCACACGGACGCTTACCTGCCGCCCTTTCCCTTCCCTCCCACCGACACCTGCGCGCGCCATGGCCACCTCGATCACCCCCGCCGAGGTGCAGGCGATTCTTAGCACGTCGCTGGCACCATTGGTCGTCGGCGGATTCGTCACGGTCTTTGCGCTCGGGATCGTGACCCTGCAATTCGTGAATTTCTTGCAAACCTTTCCGAATAGCAGGTACTTTGTTAAAACTTTCGTGCGTCGCGTCTCTGGCTTTCGCCGATATGAGTATCGACTGACCGAAGACTTTTTAGGTGACATATCTTTGGTTCGTAGAATTCGGACGCGTGAGTGGGGCCATGCTGAAGCGCGTTGCAGGGTCGCCCAAGTTGCCTACACGGCGGGGATATGTCAGGGAACATACGCCATGGCAGTCCAAGACTTTGGGAATCTCGAGGCTTTGGCTGTGACGCCCGTGGGCCTCAACGTAGCGCAGGTCATCGGGTGCGTCACGGTGGGGATGCATTTCTTTCTCACCAAAGACTGAGTTGGATCGACAGCGGGGTAATAGACCATCCCATTCAGGTACGGCAGCGTTGCCGTTGAGCTTGGTGCTTTCTCAACATCGGTTGACGCGTCGACAGCTCTTCTTCATTTTCCAGATTTACCGCGCTACCCGCAAAGTAGCTCTGTCCATTTTCCTGGTAACATGCGCGGTCCTGCTGGAGGTCCTCGCCTTATACATCTGTGTCAATCTCCTCGAGACGCACAGCATTTCCACAACTTTTGGGGACGAGAAGTCGGTCTACTACAAGCTGCTTCTGCTGCTCTTTTTCGGTGACGGCGCGCTCGACTTGGTCAATGCTGCGGTATTATGTTGGCATTTGCAAGTCCAGAGACAGTCGGCATTCTCCCAACGAACGCTCTCTTTGGTCAACCATTTGGTGGTGTACACGCTTCGTGAGTTCTGGAATTCCGGGTTCCGTTTCCAGTTGTAATGACGCCTCGAAGAAACTGGCTTCACGACAAGTCTTGTCGCGTTCGCGTCAGCCATCGCGGTGCGCATTATTATTCCAGCGTTATTTTCGTCTTTACTAACCCTCCTTTAGTACGCGAAGGCGCCAAATAACTGTAAGAATACCGCTCAGCAGCTGCACACACTCGAGCTAAATCCAACTCTAGACATTTGGGTCATTTTCTTCGAACTGCTCCCTGGCTCTTTCCTCGGCGCACTACTCGCCAACCTCAACAACCGTGGCAACCTGAGGTTCGCTAACGGCAGCTCAGCCCCCGGACCAACGCAATCAACGTCGTTCTTCGGGGCCACTGGCGGCGTGAACAGCGCCGTTTCGGGTGGTCTTCAGGTCACAGTTGCAAGGAACGTCATGGTGAGACTCTTTCGTGCTGCTTTCCGGGTCGGAATTGATGTCAACCAGCTGTCGAGGGACGCGAAGATCCCAGGAGAAGGCGACCGCGAGATAGAGATGCACAAGATGGCAATGGGCTCCTCCAATATCGTTTAAAGCAGTGTTTTTCAGACTGGGGGGACTCGGACCAACTGGAACACTCTTTGCGTACTTATTATTATCTTCGTGTACTTATCTTGGTGTTGTACCATACAGTGGAGTGTATAAAGGAGCCTGTAGACCTGATAATATTTGTACGTATTTATCGCAGAGCATCCGTCCAATCATTTTGGTTCCAAGTAAAGCTCCGCAGATCCTTTCCCTGGTTCTGCCGTCGATCACGACTGCGAGCTCGAAGAGCGTATCTTGAGAATCCCGGGGCGTAATCTGCTACCATGCCGCCACCGACAGCCGCAGTGGAGTGCGAACGGTGCTCTAATCCCGTACATCAGTTCTCGATCATGATGCGGTCAACATCTCGAGTCCTCCCAGGGCGACGGAATATGAGGCTTGAAATGATTCGGCTCATGTGCCAAGGCTGTTGCTGGCTCATGCCCGATTTGGACATGAGCCCTGTTATGTCACATCAGTAACGTAGTAACACGCTCAGATTCGCTTTTTGCTCAAGCGCTTGAGCCTCCGCGCCTGGGGCGCGCTTTTTCGGGATGAGGCCCTCAAGCCCCGCCTTTGTCTCGACTACCACCGTCAAGAAACACGGTGGTGCGCGTCCCGGAGCTGGACGGCCGCGCGGCTCGAAGAACAAGCCCAAGCACGTCGCGTGCGCCCCCGGGGCTCCTGCACCCATGCAGAGCTCGTCGGTGCCTACCTCGGGTTCATCCCCTTCAACATCGGCGCCCAGAGTGCCCATCCCATTCCGTCCAGCAATCACGCAGCCCAACGGAACCGGCTTAGCGAATTGGTGGTCTTCTCGGGCTGGTCAGCATGCTGCACCAACCCCATTCAAAGGTGCGTGGCCATTTCCTCCCTCTGTGCTCTTTCTGATACGTGGAGCCAGCTTGGCCTGTCCCTTCCAACCAGCCCACCCCCATGCCACTCTCCGAAACTCTTGACCGAATCGACTCCGAGCTGCAAGTGCTCGCTCATGATGACCCGACGTTTGACCCTCCGGACCGCGTTTTTGACGAAACAGTCGAAGATAACCCGCCGGTGCTTGAAGGAGTCGATGGAGACGAGGAGGACGAGGAAGATGGTGGTGATGAGGGCGCATTAGATGAAGAGGGTCGGGCTGCGGAGGCGCCGTCGGAGTCTACGCATGAACAATGGCTCAAAGCTAGTCTCGAACTCATCCAGAAAGATACCGATGTCGGGCGTAAACCTGAGTGCTACCGCAACGGCCAGCTTTGGATTCGGCCCCGTGACCCCATTTTTGCTCTCGAACACGCTGGGCTGCATAATTTCTCTCCGAAAGAGCTGTACCAGCTGCCCATCTTTGTTTGGCTGCCGAACTTTCTTCCTGGACATCCTTCGGAGTTCAAGTGCGAGTGTGGTGGACAGCTCAACAAGCATGGTATGTTGCAAACATTTTTGCGCGCGTATTACGCGTCTCCAACGGTTCCCTTCAGGCTTCAATTCCAACCCAATCGCTCGACGCGTCGGAACCACGTCTGGCGAGGATTATTTTCTTCTCACCAATCGATTCTGGTGCTCGTCGCGTCGCATCAACACCGACGGGTGCGGGAAGGTCTATCAAGGCACGGATCCTTGGATTCAAGCTCAACTACCGCGTTATGTACAAGCGCGGTTCCCCGGTATGGATCTCGTCAAGCAATAGTCGCAGCTCATTGAAGAGAAAATAGTCTCCATAAGCCACCGTGCCGCGCTCGATAACCAGCAGATGGATATGATGAAGATCACGTTTGCTGGGCGATTCGGAGCAGGGCCGTTCTCGCGTATGGTCCGCGAGCTGAAGATGCTGCGCCATAGTCGCCTCGAGGCAATGTATCTCTATGCCGCTGCTCATTTTCGATACTTCGGAGCCCAGGTACCCGATTTTTCCGAGTTCTCCAACCGCGACGAGTATGGCGGCTTCGTGCCCTCCATCAAATACCTCAAGAGCATGTTTATCGCCTGGTTTGGCGCCCATCGCATCTACCACGACCGGATTATGTCTTCGTTGTCCGCCAGGATCCTCAAGGCTGATCATACATACAAGGCGAGTTCCGTTGCGGTAATTAACTAGAGATGCCGCGCACTAAAACAATTTATTAGATTGTGGACCACCAGGGTCGACTCCCTGGTGGTGAGCGCATCCACGAGGCGATGTATTCAGCCGTGAACGAGAATGAGGAAGTCCGCGCCTACGCGTTGACGCTCACTCAAAGCTTTCCACCGCTCACTGGTTTCTACCAACGGATGCAGACGGAACTTGTGCGACATGGACACAAACCGACGCAGCTCATGTATACAGATCGACCTAAACGTATGTTTTTCACCTTATCTACATTTTTGTATTCAGTGAACTTTTACAGATGAGCGGCCATGGCTCGAGAAAAATATTCCATCCCTCACCACTGACGTCACCCATATCATTCGCGACCGATTCCGGCACCTTCCTGAGTTCATACTCCCCCATCCGAATCCGCTTCAGCACTCCGACTCGCCACCGGAAATCAACTCGATCTGCAACGACATTCTTGAAGGATTGATGGAGGTAGCGCCGAATACACCGTTGGTCCTTGTATTGGATGCAAAGTCCGATGCAGGCGCAGTCCATATTCTCAGTATTCGGTGCGAAAAGGGGCTTTTTGTATTCAACGTAGGCCGCGTTATCTTATCAAGATGGAATCACGTGCTGATTTACTCAAGGCTTCATTTGTCTCGTCCCCCAACCACGTACCTCCGTGCCTTAGATCCGTCCTGACGAACCCAGATATCATCAAGGTGGGCTATCGCGTGCGAGAATCCATGCGGGCAATATCCCAGGCCTGGGATCTCGACAGCTCAAAATGCCGTCTTGTCGACCTCGGCCAGCTCGCGAAGCTCAAGGGCAAGCTTTCGAACCACAGCAGCTCCTTGCAGTCGCTATGTGGTATTATTTTGAAGAGCCGTCTTCCCGAAATGACGCGAACAACTTGGGACGGAGAGGTTGATGCGCGGGATATCTTGGCTTGTGGGCGAGACGTTGAGTGTGCTTGGCGTCTCTGGGGCATTCTAATGCTCTCTGGATCTACGGGGCTCCCGCTCCAAGAGGCTGATATGCAGCCTGGTCAGCTGGTCACGCTCGTGCTTCAACAACGAGCAGTTGCGAATGGAGAACTCGTCGAGCATGACGGATGGCTGGAAGTTCCTGATGCGGAACGCATCAAGATCACCCCGGCGTACTCTGTCGTGCGGTTGACCGAGATTCTGATACCTGGCTGTCCAATCGCAAAGCACCGGCAGACGCTGCAATGGCTGCATGAGCACAACCAGCATATTGCGGTCCAGACACGCACTCTCCGCACTCGTGCTTCTGACCCACCACAAGAGGGCGACGAGCCACTCACCCTTCCCAACATTCCCGATACATCCGAAATTCCCTCCGAAGTTCCCGTCGCGCCGCAGCATGCGACAGCTGAGCCGCAGATGCACGACGCGGACGAGTCCGACCTCGATGTATGTCCATCTGCTCTCTGACTCCCATATTCTGATCATTCAGTTCGACGACGAGGAGCCCTCTGTGGATCAACTGGAAATGGAGCTTTTTGGCGACCTTCAACACGGACGAGAAATGCTCCGCCAGAGCGACGCTGCAAGCAACATCCCGAGCCGCGTTCTTGATGATGTCTACCATTGCATGGACCGTTTGCTTCGCCTGGTGTCCAAAAAGCACAGCGCGTATCGCGAATTTGCTCATCAACTGAGCGAAACGATCTTTGTTCGCGACCAGGGAGATGAGCGGAGAGTCAAAGCGAAGCTGGCGGAAAGGGGCATCGACTACGAGTATGCCAAGCGCGCAAAGAAGAGCTCGCTCAGGCGCCGTATCCGCAACTATGTTCCTCCGGGACAGAAGCTTTCGAGGGACCTCCGCGCTCTGTTCTTCGCGTATCAAGACCTCGAAGATGCCTCTGACCGAAGCGCCGGTCGTGGTAAATTTTTCTCGAAACCTGCAAGACGGCAAGGCGCCATCACCGCCGAGAGCGCAGACCTTGGGTTTGTGTCCGACCCGCCGAACATTCCACTGTACGCATTTGTGGGTCGTGACCGCGACGGTTTGGATCTGTTTCGCAGCATGCGCGGCACCAACTCCGTCGAGGGAGGCGTGCACATGATTATTCGTCGTGTTTTTGGCTCACTCCATGCCTCTATGGAGCTTACAGAGGCCATCCTCGGCAACTGGTTCAACCGTCGCAACCGTCGCGTAAGGCATTCTTTCATGCGAGATTTAGTTCCTGACTTCGTGCAGATCGGATACTACAATCGCACCGGAAAACGCTGGAACAACCATTTCGACATCTGGCTTCTCGACGACATCGTCGAGGCTGCTATCGAAGTTGGTGCTCGACCAACATTCCCTCAGCCGCAGCTTTTGGTCACTCGCATCGCAACCTCCGAAACGTTTGGGATTCTGCCAATCACCCCCGAAATTGCCCAAGAAACCGGTATCAGGATCCTTCCGACGACGAATACCCTCTCAGTTACACATGGCGCCGACACCTACATGACCGCTCTGCTCCGCTTTGCAACCAAACCCACAAACCTCTATCGGTATCTACAAATTCGTCAGCGCACCACTGCTGCAGTCGTTCCCATTCACACCCAACCTGAATTTGTGCTCTTCAAGCGCATAATTTCGTCATTCATCTCCTCCTCTGTTGCGCCGACAGCCACTGCTGACGAGGTGTGCAAAGCGACAGATTACTCTGCCCTCGCATTGCACTGGAATCGGGAGGTCCTCACCCAATCTCCAACGGTCTTGAAAGCCGCGGAGCGCATTTATTTCAAACTCCCCGAGCATTTAATGCGCCACCATAAGAAGACCCTCCAATGGCAGGATTCTCGCGCGACGCTAACGCTCGGGGCAAACACCGCGGCCCTTCGACCCATCAACACCCTCTTGAATGACCCGAAACGCGTCGCCGCCGTTCTCCCAGCCATCACCCACGAGCCATTGGAGGTTGAGTTCCAGAGAGATGGTATGCAGTGTGTTTGTAGGTGCAAATGGATGCTCATTGGCGCTACAGCAACAACTGGGCTCGACCTCGACTCGTTCAACCCGATGGCCCTTCGCGGGCAACGTACAGCTGCATATGCCGCCGCGTTGGATGCACAAGTGATATCCAATGAACCGACACCAGCAAGCCAGCCCATCGCTGCTGGTCCATCGCGCGCGCTCACCGCTGGTCCGCAATCAGCTGTTGCCGGTCCATCGCGTCTTCCCATCGCAGGCGCGTCCATCCTTGCCAATCAAGCCATTCCACAGCCCTTCGTCGTGAATCTCGGCGCCGATCATGGTGATTATAGCACGATGGAGCGTGCCCGTCCCGCGAAGAAGCTGAACACAGGGAAGGGAGGGAGGCGATGCGTGCCGTGCGTATTCGCAGGTTGTCCGTCGGCCGCGACGTGTCCAGGACGAGGCAATCGAAACCTCTGCATGCATAAGACCGAGCCGGCACACGCTGCCGCAGGACTCGATTCACACACACGGAAGCGTGCTCGCGACAAGCCGAAGTAAACAGGGTGGAATTCATTTCTAGATTCACTGTACGATAAACTAGTAATAGCATTAGCCCGGACAAGAGAGAGATGCAAAGAAGAGATACGCACAGATGCAACACACGACGGAATAAACACCGCACCAAGCGTCCCTTTGTTCATCTCCATCCCTTCGGCACTCGGAGATAGCGTGCTTGGCGAATTCAGAGGCAGAATGAGGCGCACAGAGGGTTGGATCTCGCGGAAAGAGATGGTAGACTTCTTCGAGTATTGTGCGAGTTCTGGGCGACAAGTCAGCGACGAGTAGAGGAAAACAACGACGACGCACTGGAAGCCTCGGTGGCAGCCCCCTCGAAGATGTCGTTGACGAACGAGTTCAAGATGGCCATGGCCTTGTTCGAGATACCCGTGTCCAACACGCGTCGGGCTTGAGGACTGCAAGATGAGTTGGGAACACACAAGCCGAAGTGAACAACGCACCTTGTAGAGGTCGGGTAAATCTCTCTCACCGCCGGCGCGCCAGCGACCAACTTGTTCGTCGCCGTCTTCTTGCCCGCCTCAGGCTTCTTCTCCGTGGTCTTGGCGGCCAACCTGGTTGTCCGCCGTCGAGTCGGCAGCTGAGATCGATAACGACGTGTTGCTAACGTCGCCGGGAGCGTGTTCTTGAGGGACGCCGGCCGCTGGTGCGGGGGTGAGCAGGCGGGCGGGAGCTCATCGTCGAGCAAAGCCACGCGTCAAGAGATGTCGGGATGCATCTCCGAGGCGTTCCCGTGATATTGATGCCAACTTGAAAAAGGATTGGCTGTGGCTCATGTCCAAACGGAGACACCTGCCTTTTTTCGACATGAGCCTTGAATCCCGATCCGGCGGGTTTGGCGCCAAAGCGTGACGGAACCTGATTTTGAGAATTTCTCGCGTTTTAGGGCGATTTTGGGCTACAAACCTGGCGAAGACGCGTCAAATACATGGATGAATATCCCTCTCTTTTCTCTCCTTTCTCCCTCTTTCTCAACTTGAAAAACTTGATATTTTCCACGCCAGCAACAGACATAGGCCATGAGCCTGATTCGGCTCATGTGCCAAGGCTGTTGCTGGCTCATGCCCGATTTGGACATGAGCCCTGTTATGTCACATCAGTAACGTAGTAACACGCTCAGATTCGCTTTTTGCTCAAGCGCTTGAGCCTCCGCGCCTGGGGCGCGCTTTTTCGGGATGAGGCCCTCAAGCCCCGCCTTTGTCTCGACTACCACCGTCAAGAAACACGGTGGTGCGCGTCCCGGAGCTGGACGGCCGCGCGGCTCGAAGAACAAGCCCAAGCACGTCGCGTGCGCCCCCGGGGCTCCTGCACCCATGCAGAGCTCGTCGGTGCCTACCTCGGGTTCATCCCCTTCAACATCGGCGCCCAGAGTGCCCATCCCATTCCGTCCAGCAATCACGCAGCCCAACGGAACCGGCTTAGCGAATTGGTGGTCTTCTCGGGCTGGTCAGCATGCTGCACCAACCCCATTCAAAGGTGCGTGGCCATTTCCTCCCTCTGTGCTCTTTCTGATACGTGGAGCCAGCTTGGCCTGTCCCTTCCAACCAGCCCACCCCCATGCCACTCTCCGAAACTCTTGACCGAATCGACTCCGAGCTGCAAGTGCTCGCTCATGATGACCCGACGTTTGACCCTCCGGACCGCGTTTTTGACGAAACAGTCGAAGATAACCCGCCGGTGCTTGAAGGAGTCGATGGAGACGAGGAGGACGAGGAAGATGGTGGTGATGAGGGCGCATTAGATGAAGAGGGTCGGGCTGCGGAGGCGCCGTCGGAGTCTACGCATGAACAATGGCTCAAAGCTAGTCTCGAACTCATCCAGAAAGATACCGATGTCGGGCGTAAACCTGAGTGCTACCGCAACGGCCAGCTTTGGATTCGGCCCCGTGACCCCATTTTTGCTCTCGAACACGCTGGGCTGCATAATTTCTCTCCGAAAGAGCTGTACCAGCTGCCCATCTTTGTTTGGCTGCCGAACTTTCTTCCTGGACATCCTTCGGAGTTCAAGTGCGAGTGTGGTGGACAGCTCAACAAGCATGGTATGTTGCAAACATTTTTGCGCGCGTATTACGCGTCTCCAACGGTTCCCTTCAGGCTTCAATTCCAACCCAATCGCTCGACGCGTCGGAACCACGTCTGGCGAGGATTATTTTCTTCTCACCAATCGATTCTGGTGCTCGTCGCGTCGCATCAACACCGACGGGTGCGGGAAGGTCTATCAAGGCACGGATCCTTGGATTCAAGCTCAACTACCGCGTTATGTACAAGCGCGGTTCCCCGGTATGGATCTCGTCAAGCAATAGTCGCAGCTCATTGAAGAGAAAATAGTCTCCATAAGCCACCGTGCCGCGCTCGATAACCAGCAGATGGATATGATGAAGATCACGTTTGCTGGGCGATTCGGAGCAGGGCCGTTCTCGCGTATGGTCCGCGAGCTGAAGATGCTGCGCCATAGTCGCCTCGAGGCAATGTATCTCTATGCCGCTGCTCATTTTCGATACCGGAGCCCAGGTACCCGATTTTTCCGAGTTCTCCAACCGCGACGAGTATGGCGGCTTCGTGCCCTCCATCAAATACCTCAAGAGCATGTTTATCGCCTGGTTTGGCGCCCATCGCATCTACCACGACCGGATTATGTCTTCGTTGTCCGCCAGGATCCTCAAGGCTGATCATACATACAAGGCGAGTTCCGTTGCGGTAATTAACTAGAGATGCCGCGCACTAAAACAATTTATTAGATTGTGGACCACCAGGGTCGACTCCCTGGTGGTGAGCGCATCCACGAGGCGATGTATTCAGCCGTGAACGAGAATGAGGAAGTCCGCGCCTACGCGTTGACGCTCACTCAAAGCTTTCCACCGCTCACTGGTTTCTACCAACGGATGCAGACGGAACTTGTGCGACATGGACACAAACCGACGCAGCTCATGTATACAGATCGACCTAAACGTATGTTTTTCACCTTATCTACATTTTTGTATTCAGTGAACTTTTACAGATGAGCGGCCATGGCTCGAGAAAAATATTCCATCCCTCACCACTGACGTCACCCATATCATTCGCGACCGATTCCGGCACCTTCCTGAGTTCATACTCCCCCATCCGAATCCGCTTCAGCACTCCGACTCGCCACCGGAAATCAACTCGATCTGCAACGACATTCTTGAAGGATTGATGGAGGTAGCGCCGAATACACCGTTGGTCCTTGTATTGGATGCAAAGTCCGATGCAGGCGCAGTCCATATTCTCAGTATTCGGTGCGAAAAGGGGCTTTTTGTATTCAACGTAGGCCGCGTTATCTTATCAAGATGGAATCACGTGCTGATTTACTCAAGGCTTCATTTGTCTCGTCCCCCAACCACGTACCTCCGTGCCTTAGATCCGTCCTGACGAACCCAGATATCATCAAGGTGGGCTATCGCGTGCGAGAATCCATGCGGGCAATATCCCAGGCCTGGGATCTCGACAGCTCAAAATGCCGTCTTGTCGACCTCGGCCAGCTCGCGAAGCTCAAGGGCAAGCTTTCGAACCACAGCAGCTCCTTGCAGTCGCTATGTGGTATTATTTTGAAGAGCCGTCTTCCCGAAATGACGCGAACAACTTGGGACGGAGAGGTTGATGCGCGGGATATCTTGGCTTGTGGGCGAGACGTTGAGTGTGCTTGGCGTCTCTGGGGCATTCTAATGCTCTCTGGATCTACGGGGCTCCCGCTCCAAGAGGCTGATATGCAGCCTGGTCAGCTGGTCACGCTCGTGCTTCAACAACGAGCAGTTGCGAATGGAGAACTCGTCGAGCATGACGGATGGCTGGAAGTTCCTGATGCGGAACGCATCAAGATCACCCCGGCGTACTCTGTCGTGCGGTTGACCGAGATTCTGATACCTGGCTGTCCAATCGCAAAGCACCGGCAGACGCTGCAATGGCTGCATGAGCACAACCAGCATATTGCGGTCCAGACACGCACTCTCCGCACTCGTGCTTCTGACCCACCACAAGAGGGCGACGAGCCACTCACCCTTCCCAACATTCCCGATACATCCGAAATTCCCTCCGAAGTTCCCGTCGCGCCGCAGCATGCGACAGCTGAGCCGCAGATGCACGACGCGGACGAGTCCGACCTCGATGTATGTCCATCTGCTCTCTGACTCCCATATTCTGATCATTCAGTTCGACGACGAGGAGCCCTCTGTGGATCAACTGGAAATGGAGCTTTTTGGCGACCTTCAACACGGACGAGAAATGCTCCGCCAGAGCGACGCTGCAAGCAACATCCCGAGCCGCGTTCTTGATGATGTCTACCATTGCATGGACCGTTTGCTTCGCCTGGTGTCCAAAAAGCACAGCGCGTATCGCGAATTTGCTCATCAACTGAGCGAAACGATCTTTGTTCGCGACCAGGGAGATGAGCGGAGAGTCAAAGCGAAGCTGGCGGAAAGGGGCATCGACTACGAGTATGCCAAGCGCGCAAAGAAGAGCTCGCTCAGGCGCCGTATCCGCAACTATGTTCCTCCGGGACAGAAGCTTTCGAGGGACCTCCGCGCTCTGTTCTTCGCGTATCAAGACCTCGAAGATGCCTCTGACCGAAGCGCCGGTCGTGGTAAATTTTTCTCGAAACCTGCAAGACGGCAAGGCGCCATCACCGCCGAGAGCGCAGACCTTGGGTTTGTGTCCGACCCGCCGAACATTCCACTGTACGCATTTGTGGGTCGTGACCGCGACGGTTTGGATCTGTTTCGCAGCATGCGCGGCACCAACTCCGTCGAGGGAGGCGTGCACATGATTATTCGTCGTGTTTTTGGCTCACTCCATGCCTCTATGGAGCTTACAGAGGCCATCCTCGGCAACTGGTTCAACCGTCGCAACCGTCGCGTAAGGCATTCTTTCATGCGAGATTTAGTTCCTGACTTCGTGCAGATCGGATACTACAATCGCACCGGAAAACGCTGGAACAACCATTTCGACATCTGGCTTCTCGACGACATCGTCGAGGCTGCTATCGAAGTTGGTGCTCGACCAACATTCCCTCAGCCGCAGCTTTTGGTCACTCGCATCGCAACCTCCGAAACGTTTGGGATTCTGCCAATCACCCCCGAAATTGCCCAAGAAACCGGTATCAGGATCCTTCCGACGACGAATACCCTCTCAGTTACACATGGCGCCGACACCTACATGACCGCTCTGCTCCGCTTTGCAACCAAACCCACAAACCTCTATCGGTATCTACAAATTCGTCAGCGCACCACTGCTGCAGTCGTTCCCATTCACACCCAACCTGAATTTGTGCTCTTCAAGCGCATAATTTCGTCATTCATCTCCTCCTCTGTTGCGCCGACAGCCACTGCTGACGAGGTGTGCAAAGCGACAGATTACTCTGCCCTCGCATTGCACTGGAATCGGGAGGTCCTCACCCAATCTCCAACGGTCTTGAAAGCCGCGGAGCGCATTTATTTCAAACTCCCCGAGCATTTAATGCGCCACCATAAGAAGACCCTCCAATGGCAGGATTCTCGCGCGACGCTAACGCTCGGGGCAAACACCGCGGCCCTTCGACCCATCAACACCCTCTTGAATGACCCGAAACGCGTCGCCGCCGTTCTCCCAGCCATCACCCACGAGCCATTGGAGGTTGAGTTCCAGAGAGATGGTATGCAGTGTGTTTGTAGGTGCAAATGGATGCTCATTGGCGCTACAGCAACAACTGGGCTCGACCTCGACTCGTTCAACCCGATGGCCCTTCGCGGGCAACGTACAGCTGCATATGCCGCCGCGTTGGATGCACAAGTGATATCCAATGAACCGACACCAGCAAGCCAGCCCATCGCTGCTGGTCCATCGCGCGCGCTCACCGCTGGTCCGCAATCAGCTGTTGCCGGTCCATCGCGTCTTCCCATCGCAGGCGCGTCCATCCTTGCCAATCAAGCCATTCCACAGCCCTTCGTCGTGAATCTCGGCGCCGATCATGGTGATTATAGCACGATGGAGCGTGCCCGTCCCGCGAAGAAGCTGAACACAGGGAAGGGAGGGAGGCGATGCGTGCCGTGCGTATTCGCAGGTTGTCCGTCGGCCGCGACGTGTCCAGGACGAGGCAATCGAAACCTCTGCATGCATAAGACCGAGCCGGCACACGCTGCCGCAGGACTCGATTCACACACACGGAAGCGTGCTCGCGACAAGCCGAAGTAAACAGGGTGGAATTCATTTCTAGATTCACTGTACGATAAACTAGTAATAGCATTAGCCCGGACAAGAGAGAGATGCAAAGAAGAGATACGCACAGATGCAACACACGACGGAATAAACACCGCACCAAGCGTCCCTTTGTTCATCTCCATCCCTTCGGCACTCGGAGATAGCGTGCTTGGCGAATTCAGAGGCAGAATGAGGCGCACAGAGGGTTGGATCTCGCGGAAAGAGATGGTAGACTTCTTCGAGTATTGTGCGAGTTCTGGGCGACAAGTCAGCGACGAGTAGAGGAAAACAACGACGACGCACTGGAAGCCTCGGTGGCAGCCCCCTCGAAGATGTCGTTGACGAACGAGTTCAAGATGGCCATGGCCTTGTTCGAGATACCCGTGTCCAACACGCGTCGGGCTTGAGGACTGCAAGATGAGTTGGGAACACACAAGCCGAAGTGAACAACGCACCTTGTAGAGGTCGGGTAAATCTCTCTCACCGCCGGCGCGCCAGCGACCAACTTGTTCGTCGCCGTCTTCTTGCCCGCCTCAGGCTTCTTCTCCGTGGTCTTGGCGGCCAACCTGGTTGTCCGCCGTCGAGTCGGCAGCTGAGATCGATAACGACGTGTTGCTAACGTCGCCGGGAGCGTGTTCTTGAGGGACGCCGGCCGCTGGTGCGGGGGTGAGCAGGCGGGCGGGAGCTCATCGTCGAGCAAAGCCACGCGTCAAGAGATGTCGGGATGCATCTCCGAGGCGTTCCCGTGATATTGATGCCAACTTGAAAAAGGATTGGCTGTGGCTCATGTCCAAACGGAGACACCTGCCTTTTTTCGACATGAGCCTTGAATCCCGATCCGGCGGGTTTGGCGCCAAAGCGTGACGGAACCTGATTTTGAGAATTTCTCGCGTTTTAGGGCGATTTTGGGCTACAAACCTGGCGAAGACGCGTCAAATACATGGATGAATATCCCTCTCTTTTCTCTCCTTTCTCCCTCTTTCTCAACTTGAAAAACTTGATATTTTCCACGCCAGCAACAGACATAGGCCATGAGCCAATGATTCGACCAACCTTAACAGTTAATGTCATCTAACTCTCACCACCACAAGGTGTCTGGACTCCGAGTCAATTATTTATTCGTGAAGTAAAGTCCATGTCGTAGTATAATGTCCAGTTGGTAGGTCTTCGAATTTATACGACCGTCAACGACACATTCCTTGTCTGCGTCAACACGTATTGAACCGCCTGCAATGAACCATCAGCCTTGGGCCCACACAAACAAGCGAACAGAAAATCTACTTACCCCAACCAGCGCGAAATGCGCCACATTCAACTGCGCCTGACCCTTCTCCGTGTTCGCGGGGATCGTTACAGTGAAGTTCTGGTGCGGGTAATTGGGAGAGGCGCCGTCGTCCTGGTACTGCGGGTCGAAAGGCCCGTTGTAGAGCGCCGTGCCCATAGAGTCCTCCGGTGCGGGGCACCCTGTCGAGGAAGCGCAGGAGGAGAGGCCGATGACGATGGCGATTTCGGTGGAAGGGGTCAAGGTGTTCTGTGGATGAATGCAGTTAGTTGGCTGAACCCAAGCACAGTGGCAAGCGCAGCTCTTACAGGACGGTCAATGTCCACGACGAGCGTTGACCCCGCGCTAACGGTCGCGCCGTCGACGGGTGCGCCAATCCGGATGCCTTGCGCATAGGCGGAGCTGACCGCGAGGGCGGAGAACGCCAGCGAAGAGAAAGAGAAGAATTTCATGAGAGTTCGTCGATGAAGTGAGAAGGTGGGATAGAGATGGAGCTTCCCAGCCGTCTGGCTCTTATACTCGCCCTCGCCTCACGACAGTATGCTCTCATGCCGGGCGGCTAGCGGCAGGTACGGGGTGTGCTACCCGACGGTAAAGTCTTGGCGCTCCACAAAGATCTACGCTGCTCCAGAGTAAACGGCAAGCAAAGGCCGTCCATTACGGTGGAGCACCAAGGCTATGAGCGCAGGTTTCAAGAGGGGAAAGTGTGAAGAGCAAGAAGAGTGTGTCGTTGTGCGATGCGATTCCAGGGTACAAAATGTTGATACATGCCATTTGCGATGTTCGAGTTCCTTCTTGCCAGTAGCGGAAATACGCGTGTCCAAATCCATCCAAGCTCCGAGGGAAAACACCGCTCTTTCATTCACCGGGCACCTGTAAATTGTCAACTCAATACCAACGTTTCCCTGCAAGAGGCCGAATAAATACCTTGATCCAGACGAGCGGCAATGGCGGGCGAAGCGCGGATTTGGAATTCGATAGACTGAGCAGCGGACTGTACGGCAATATTGAGCGGGAAAACATGCAGGCAAACCGAGCACGCGTACCTCACTGAGCGTACGTTCCGCCTCATAACTGGCGAACAACATTTCGACGTCGACAGAGCGAGGTTCTTGGGGTTCAGGCTGTGGCGTGAATTGGTCGTTCTGCGATTCGCGGGCACGGGGGTCTTTGGTCTTTTCGGAGGTCGTTGGCGTAACACCGGAACGAAGAGGACGCTGGCTGGGTGTTTTCGGAGGCAGCTGGGGATGTGTATGAGGAAAACACGGACAAGAAGCAACAAGCCACACACAGAACGTTCAACGTCGGTCTTCGCGGTATCGATGGTCTCCTATGAGCATGAGCTGGCGCATATATGGTATGATTGGGACCGACTTGAGTGGGTCGATTGGGAAGGGAGTAATGCGACGGGGACGGTGCAGTGCGCGGTTGATTCTTTCGCAAATATTTCAGTTCTTCCTGTGTGGCTTGTAAGTATTGGTGCGGCACGGAGTGTATCGTCGCACCTGAGCTTCGGCATATTGGACCTTCAAAATCGCATACTTTCCGCTCAGCCAGTCAAAGTCGCGCAAATCGGTATGCACGGCCTGCAGTTTGGTTTGCAATGCCCCAACCTGGGACCGCATGTCCTCAACCTTCCTATCCGCGTCTGCGTGCGCCTTCCGTATATCTTCCCTCGCGAGCTCCCGTTCCTTTCTAGCCTCGTCATTCGCCTGCCACACCTCTCTCTTCGCCGCCTGGCACTCGAGACGAGCGGCTTGTATATCTTGGTGAGCTTTGGCCAGCTCGGCTTCCGCTGCAGAGAGCGCATTCTTGAGGGACTGGATGTGGTGCATGCTGGCGTGCGCTAGCACGCGCTGCGATTCGATGGAAGTGTGATATCCTTGCGCAAGATCTTCAAGGGACTTGTGCGGGTCGAGTTGAGGCTGCGGGTCGGGAGCGACGTTCTTCATCGTGGTCGGGAGCAAGAGAGAGCCTGGCAGGTGATCCCACTTGGGCACTTCAAAAACCACACCGATGGTCGCTATCGAGCGTCTGTTCGTGTCTAACTTGCTCCCAAACGAGGCCGAAAATGCAGAAATATCTCGTTTCCTGCGGTCCAACACCACTCCGACCGAGCCCACCGCCCTCCGATCCACTATCGAATCGTCCAAAGTGGATCTGGAGGCATACGACACGGACATCTCTGCACTCGAAGTCGCCCTTGAAAAAGCTAAACGACAACGAGCAGCTCTAGAAACCCACGTTGGCCGTTGCCAGAGCATCTTTTCTCCAATTCGAACCCTTCCAACGGAGCTCTTGCTCAGGATCTTCTCCCTGTGTTCACAGGAACTCGAGTCCACCTTCTCGCACGACTTCACTTCCTGGAGCCATCTCACTCCCCAGGATCATATGAAGCAGCTTGCACGCATAGATTTGCTCCGCCCGTCGCGAGTCTGCTACCTCTGGAGGACTACCATTCTGAACACACCTTCGCTATGGACCGCGATCCAGGTTAACCTCACGGAATGGGTTCTGCCTTCGCATGCGCGAAAGCTGACCCCTCTGTTGGAGGCCG
Source organism: Mycena chlorophos (assembly GCA_014461115.1). Lineage (NCBI taxonomy): Eukaryota > Fungi > Basidiomycota > Agaricomycetes > Agaricales > Mycenaceae > Mycena > Mycena chlorophos. Next base: position 492,621 of record JACAZE010000011.1, read on the forward strand.
CGGTTGCCCGGAGCGGAAACTCTCCGCTGCATCTCAAATTACGCTCCACGGCTCAAGCTTACGAGCTCCCCGGCCTTGAATTCCTCGCGAACACTGCGCCGAGGTGGAGGGCTCTGACGATCTGGATGAGTTCCACAACATCCAAACGCCTCAACTCCCTTGGTATCACGCTACCGCTGCTCACTCGGCTTGAGATTCACGGCGAGCTTCTGTCGGAGGTGACTGTTTTCGCCGATGCTCCGCATCTGCAGGAGGTGACGCTGAGGCGGTCGGGGTCCAAGCAGCCGCCCAAGCTTCCGTGGAGCCAGCTCCGCGTTCTCAATTACGAAGACGGAACGGCCGCAGAACTCGCCGCGTTCATGAAGCTCGTCGCCATCTCAGAAAATCTCGAGGCGGTTAGTATTATGAACCTCGACGTTTCTGTTCAGCCGGTGGGCCTATACCGCGTATTTTGCGAAATCCAGTCGTTCTCCATCACGTTGCGCAATAGCCGCGACCACGTCTCCATTCACGCCACCACGTTCTTGGAGAGCCTCCTCCACCCGTTGATGCTGTCCCATCTGCGGGACCTTCGCATCCGAATGAAATCGCGTCGTCCTCTCCGCTGGTCTGGCCTCGGTCCCCCCTTCGAGAATCTTCTCCGTCGCTCATTCTGCGCGGACAACATCGCCTGCCTTGCGTTGCACGGCGTCATCATCACCTCCAGCCAGCTGTTCGGCCTTTTCATAAACGTTCCGCTTCTTGAAAAGCTTTATCTCGCGGACCTTCCTCGCGATCTTGACATCCCGGAGAAGCACGACCTGGACAAGGATTTCGTCGTCCTCACAGACGACATTCTGTGCATGCTCTCCGGAAAAGCCTCCGACCTTCCGCCAAATGGCCTGCTCCCCCGTCTGCGCGTTCTCTGCTGCACCACACTCTTTCAGTTCTCCGCCGATGCAATGCGGGAATTCATGGTAGCGCGTCAACCTGGACGGACGGCCGCTCTCGAGGACGAGCGCCGGAAACTCGATCTTCATCTTCTCTGGCATCCTTCACGTCCGTGGACAGATCCCCATCAGAAAACGGGGTTGGAAACGCTTCAGGTGGAGGCGCACGGGTTGGAAAACATACGCTTTTCCGTTGGGCCGTATCGCGAAGAGATATTCGAGTCTGGAAACTTCGATTAGGCTCGTCATTTCGAAAGTTGCGAAGTGAGACTTTTTTGTCGACCTTCTGTGTTCTTCGTCGGCGCGTCGCCATTTTCCCCCTCTAACATTAGTCAAGTACCGTTCAATAATCCCCATTCAAAATGCCGAGCCCGAAGTTGGGTCCGGTCCGGTTGGTTGGGCCAGCCGGTTCCGGCATTAATTCGGCTGGTTCGCCGGCGCCGAACCCATCATCAGGCTTTCGGCCGTCGGGTTCGAACCCGGGCCGAAAGCCCGGACCGGGCTCTCGCATCACCAGGCACAGATTGATTTTTTTGTTAGTCACCCGGCGCCGCGGCCGACGCCGCCATGCCCGAAAACCCGACCCTGCACATTTTCGCGCAGCTTTGCGCAGAATGCACTGGCCTTGCTTAGCGCGGGCGCTGCTGATCCGTGGCGCTGGGCCATAGCCAATTTGCTCCAACGTCTCACTTTCGCTCCGAGGCTCCAAACTGTCTCGAATCTCGGCAAATCTCGGGCTCTCTTTGCCGTTCACGTACTTGCCTACACAATCATTTCACCCCCGCGCCGACTCGTTTCACTAGTCTGTGCATGAGAGCATCGCAAACGTCACCCCAATTAATTCTCAGGCTCCGTCTCGTATAAAAAGAGACGAGGACCGCGCTCAAGAAATATCCGCAGACACTCAAACGGCTTTCAAGATGAAGTTCTCCTCCTCCTTCGCCATCTTGGCCTCTTCCCTCGCTCTTGTCGCCGCTCAGAGCATCGACATCGGTGCTCCAGCCGACGGAAGCACCGTTACCGCGGGTTCGAACGTCGTAGTCGAGGTGGACCGACCTGTAGGATTTTCGGCTGCTTCAGAACTACAGCTCTTAACCTATTTCCAGGATTCCCTCACGGGCTCGACCGAAGTCGCCATTGTGATTGGCTTGGCCACTTGCCAGAGTGCGGGCAATTGCCCGGCACCCTTGGACTTCCTCGGCACGATCCTCTACAACGGACCATACTCTCCGGAGTTCCAGAATAACGGCTCTGGGCCAAACAAGCCCCCGTATCAGAACTTCACCGTCACGATTCCGGCGGGCGCGTCGGGGCCGTCGCAGCTGAATGTCTTGCATCTTGCTCTGGTTGGAGTGAGTTTCTCTGTTTCGGAAAGTTAATCCGAGTCTAACACTCATGCAGGCTAGCGAGGGTGCCTTTCTCGAGGCAAAGAATATCTCCCTCACCGTAGTTAATTAAATAGACCCAGAAATCGTGATTTGATCTGATTTGAACACTTCGGCCGGTGATGGCCGAAACGGCTTACGAGGTCTATTGATCACGACGTATCGCGTGCTTGACATGAACCACCATCCGGATTTGCCACGGCGCGACGTCTAGCGACGCATGCGAGCCTTAGCTGCATCGGCGTATTCAACTTTCGTTCGCAGGCGCCTGCCATGGCCATGGAGGACACCAAGAAGACACACCTCCGCGCGCGGGAACGAAGCACCACTAGTACTGCTCTGGCGTCAATCTATCCGTCGGCGAATCCCTGCGTCTTGCCAGATTCCATCGCACACATTGTGGACTCGCAGCCTCGCAGTGGGTGGCTTTTTGGGTAGCCGGATTGTTCATCTTTTGGCGGAAGATGATCATGACGGGACCCGAAGTGCGAAAGCTATCTCCTCCCTACTGGCGTTTTCATCCGCGAGAACGCGTCCGGTTCCGCCTGCCTGATCTGCGAAGGGCCCATGGGACCTGAATACTTATAGCACGAGATTGGCGTGTGGAGCAGTCCTCAGTGGCCTTCGAGTCCTCCTCCTCGCCAGCTGCGGGACGTTTGCGCCTGGGAATGCCTTTGGTGGACCTGAACCTCACTCTTGGGCCGCTCGTGTACGTACGCCTACCATCCACCTACTTATTAACTTGCTCTTATTACTGGAAATTAGATGCGGCGCCTTCGTCTGTTGCACGTTTTTCGGGCTTATCACCCTCCAACTTGGGCACTATCTGCAAAACTATTATCATGAGGATCGGCTCTACGTACGCGCGACGGTAAGCGACTTACATCGACATTGCGCGGTGCTCAAATAGTCCAGGCTCTCTTCTTATAGTCAGTGAATCGCTTTCTGACCGAGCTGGCACTGATTTGTTTTCGCAGTATTTCGCATACGGGCTTCACGATTTGCATCTGTCAAGGCGCATACGCCATGTCCGTCACCGAATTTGGAGAAACATTCGAGTTGCTCTACTCTCCTTGGGGTCTTAACGTAGCCCAAGTCTTGGGGTGAGCGTCAACATTCTTCGAAACCAAAGATCTAACAGTATCTTTTGCGTACAGCGGAGTCGTCGACCACTGCGTCCAAGCCTTTCTTGTCCTCCAAATCTATCGCGCGACGAGCTCACTGCGCCTCTGCGTCATCCTCTGGCTCCTCGTCGCTCTGCTCGAGGCACTGGCGCTCGTCCTCTGCGCCGACTTTTTCCGTACACACAGTATCAGCATCTCTATCGCCAGCAGCCCATACAACCACCTCTTGTTGCTGCTCTTCGTCTCGGATGCTACGACAGACCTGGTCAACTCGAGCGTGCTCAGCTATCATCTGTGGAAGCAGAGGAAGATGGCGTTCAGCGTCAAGTGGGTGTCGATTTCAGGATTTGATCTGCGGCGTCGCTGACCTTTGGCACAGTACAGCGACGCTGGTGGATCGGCTGTTGGTTTATACTCTCCGTGAGTACTCCAAGCTAGAGCTTCACGTCGCTCGCTAACCTCGGCCACAGAGACAGGACTAACGACGAGGTAATCTAATTCAAAAAATATTCATTCACTTCTTAATCGAGTACATACAGCGTCATGGCCGTCGCTACCGCCATCGCCGTACGCCCAATTCAGCTTCACTCGTCATACTCTCTCTAACCAAGGTTGACAGTACATCGTCGCTCCAAACAACTGTGCGCCTCTTCATGCTGTCTTGCACTAGTGAAGAATCCTTTAACACATATCCGGATAGACGTCTGGATTATCTTCTTCATCGGCATGCCCTGCTCATTCATGAGCGCGTTCCTCGCGAACCTCAACAATCGGGGCAGCCTCCGTCTATCACATACCTCGAAAGGTATGGCGGGCACCGGCACCGGCACTGGTATGACGAGTACAAGCCGCGGGCATGGCGGTGGCTTGGGGATGCAGATCCAGATATCGCGGAGCGTTCTTGTGCGTCTTTTCTTCGTGAATAACCACGTAGCAAACTGACCATCGAGTTCTTCTTGCAGCAATCCATCAGCCAAGACGATACAATCTCGCGATTCGGCGGTTCTCGTCACGGTTTGCCAGTGGACAGGAAGCACCTCCCGAGTCGCGTCCAACGCGTCGCAGACCGTGACCCGACTATCACGATCGACGAGCCGGAGCCCAAGTTTGACCGTGACGTCGACTTTGCGCTGGGTCCGACTCGGAATCCGACGAGTCCCTGGGTGGACACTATCGAACTGGGTCGAGTAGTACCTCAGGCTGCGCAGGTGGATTTGGGGAGCAACAACCTGCGGGCGCAGGCGCATCCATACGCGCCGGACCCTGATGAGGAGAGTGCGAGTGGTGGTGAGGTAGATCATGCGTCGTAGGTCTTTAGGATGTACATGTCGAGGTTCGCTTGGAAACAGCGTCGAATTATTTGTTGTACTTGCACTCTGAGCAATTTTCTGATCGAATTCCTGCAGCCACGAGACCAAAATCACTTCAGAACCAAGCTCAGACTAGCGAAATGAATGTTTATTGCGGACTTGCGCAGAACGAGAGATAGATACAAAAGAACACAGTACACGACTCGAAATTATCAAATTTACAACACAAAGACAGCGAAAGCGGGGGCGACGATTGCAGCAAGATAGCGATAGGTGCTGGACGTTGTAACTTTCGCAGCGGCGCTCTTGCTCGTGGTCGATTCGGAAGTAGTCGCGGCAGCGCTGCGGGTGATTTTCATTAGAGTCAGATTTGGGGAACGGGATAGCATTTAAACGCACGAGGTAGACGCCGCCGAGGGACTGGATCCAGATGCAGCGCCGGGGGTAGCACTACCGTAAATCGCGGCGGATTCGCTTGAGAGATTGACGCCCTAAGTGCACAGCAAGGAATGCTGCGTCAGCGCCTTGGGCCCGGGGATAGCACAACATAAAAAAACATACAAACGAAGCACACAGAGACGTGGCGCCTTGGACGGATGTCGCCTGGTCGGCGCTCGACGGACAAGCGGCGTTGATGCAGGAGAGCGTGGATTGGAGGTACGCCGTGCTCTGGCAAAGACATTTCTCGTCTGCGATGCTGCATCCGCCGAGGTTGGTTGGGTTGTTCAGGCAGTTGTCCGCGCAGGCTTTGAGGTGAGAGAGGGTCGACGTCAGATGCGGGTTTGAAGAGTGAAGAGACAGGGACGCACAAGGGAAGCCAGGGATCTGTCGCCGCAGATGGACCGCGGAGGCGGATGCGACGAGGCTAGCGGCTGCGAGAGCTTGGAGGAAGCGCATGCTTGGGCTCGGGCTCGAGGGCTGGTCTGTCCGTGTCCTGGTCTTTTCGTGGAGCCTGCGACGCGGGCTTTATGCTCGCAGCCCTGGTGGTTGGCCGCTGTAAAGCGGAGATCTTCGAAGGCTTGATGAACTTTTGCTGCCAGGTTCCTGTGGGACGGTAAGAAGTTCCCCCGGGGCTTGACGTACAAGGCCCGAGGCGTGCGGCAATCTTGGTAGGTGGAATCGTATCAAGCGCCCTTGTTGGTTTGAGATGGACCTCGTGGATAACCGGGGTCTCTTCAAGTTGAAGAGGGCAGCGGAGCCGCGTTCCACAAGGTGTAGCCAGGGCGAGGCGGACTACCGGCGGAGACCACTGGCAATCTGCCCGGGGCGGTATCTCCATCAAACGACCTCATTGAGCAAACGGAAGGGAATCGCCGCTCAGGCGCAGCGGTACCGGGTGCACTTGTCCATTAGACCCAACAGCCAAGGTCGCCAGCGCCGCTTCGAGTTCCCGGTGCATCATGGATGTGATCCCCTGGCTGGACTCGAGATGAAGAACTGGAACATCATAGGTGCTTGCTGGGCATGAGACCAGCGGAGGCTCCCACCCACGACGGAAGCGCATAGCGCAGAGGAGCTGGGAAGAGGCAAGGAAGAGCGGCGTGAGAGAACAGCGATGATCAATCCAAGGGAAGATCGCTGTTTCCTTTGCGCATCCATCTTCTCTTCAAAGACTTGCAAAGGACCACGAGTACTAGTGGCGCGGCCCGACTGCTCTCTCTTGCTGGATGACCTTCTAAAACAAGCCCAATTCGCGCTGTCAGACCCTGAAACAGAGGATAGACGGCCAACTGCGGTATGCGACTTCTGTGATGCCCATGGCTAGAATTTATCAGAGAGCGGCCAAGCTATTTTTCACTCCTCCAGACCCCTATTTTCTTCGTAAGCACCAACCGAAAAAAAACTGAGTATGCATGGACTCGAAGTCGCGTCAACGCGCCTTCACGTGATGCCACGTGACTGCACGTGGCAATTTCCTTCTTGACTCCGTACCACGACCATGGAAGGTTTTTGCGAGTTTCCGCCGTGCGTCGCTGGTCTCTATGCATGTCCAACTCATTTTGCTAACTTTTGGACGACAGACAAAGTCGCGACTGGCCGGTCTAAACGTTGTCGTTCGCCACAAGCAAGTTGGCGGGAGCTTCATTTTCGGATTGTCGGCCCCAAGCAAGGCCGAGAGCGATAGGGTCGTCTTTATGTTGCGCGAGGGGACCATACAAGGGCGGCAAGGCCGGGGATCTCTGCGATGTGGTGCGTTTTCATGTTCTTGTTTTTGGGTGAGCGCAGCAGCTGAATGTCTTCTAGTCTGTGTCGTGACGACCTCTGGCATCTGTGCCTGCGCTGTCGTCAGCCAAAACTCGCTGGGCTGAGGCTGCTCCTTCCACGATCGTGATAGTCACTTCCTCCACAACGGCCAATCCTCGAAGTCGAGCACAACTGCTGTAAAACGCAGCTCATGACGACTCCCTCGTCATTTGCGGTAGCGGCTATGTACCCTCCACAGTCGACGATTGTCGTTACATCGCGGCTACTTGCCCTCCCCAATCTACTGGTCGTCACTGTCTAACCCACGAGCCCCTCCTCCGATAAGGCGGACACGTTTGACTGTCACTGCTACGGTGAACAGCTCGAAGGAGCCGTCGACTTTGAAGACTACGAGCACCGCGGTGTTGGCTGCGGCTACTACGACGCGTACGGGCGACGCTTCGAGATCGGCTCTGGCAGCCGTGGAAGGGCTCGTCGTCCAGCAAGTCCTCGGGCTGCTCGTCTTCGAGCAAGTCTTCCGACGGCCTGTCATCCAGCAAATCATCGGGCAGCTCGTCGAGCAGCGGTTCCTCGAGCTCGTGGTTCGGCCACGGTTCTTCCGGAGGCCCTTCGTCAAGCTCCTCGTCGTCTGCGAGCGTATTACCACAAGGGCTCGGAACCCACATCGACCGACGCCGCGTTTTCACCCAGCACGACGACTGCCGTTGTCGTCTGCACCACTCACAACGTCGCCGTCGTTAACGCGGCCACTTGCGGCGTAGCTTCAACGGTCGTGACCGTGCAGTTTCCTCGGACTTGCCCGGGCTAAACGACGTCTGCGGCCAGCTCGTCGGTGAACATCGGTACCTGCGGCGTCCGGTTGACCGTCGCGGTTGCTGTTCAACCTACCACTGCGGCTACTGCCTCTGCCAACGCGAACGGCCGTCGAGGTGCGTTTCAAGTCCTTCCAGGCTTCCACATTCCTCCCTTTCCTCTTGCTGATCTATCATGCTAGTCGCCGCGGGAAAGCGCCACTTGTGAACCTCGCGCAGTTTCACAACGATACCAGTCCAACGTCGATACCCCGCTACTCAACGCGTGTTGCTCTCAAACCGGATAATGGAGGCGCTAGCTTTACATTTGTTCTGCTTACCGCAGTGCGGATCCGCGTCCTCTTTTGGACCTGTGGGGTCTAAACCTAGTGGCGCTCAGATTGAATGTTGTACGAATAGGAATCGCATGGAAGGAGCGAAAGAAGGACCATCTTCCGTCACGTGAGGAGTCACGTGTAACTTTCGGCTTCGTTGCTCCCCGTCATGAGCTCGCGGAATCAACGCCGTGAGCGCTGTGCGTTGCCTGCACGACGCCTCGGGACGAGCTATGTCGGCGTCTGCAACAGGAACGCTGGCGTGCCGAAATGAATTGCACAGTGGAGGGCCGCCCGGGCCAAAACGCCGTTCTTTCCGTCCAACTTCAAGCAAAGTCTTGGCGCGCTCCGTAGAGCACTGCATCGCACTCCCCTTGCGCCACCTCCGACGCAAAGAAAAGAAGAAGAAAAGACCTCGAGAATGCGTCAGTTCCATGGACACGTCGATCCTCCAAACTCAGGAACGCCTTCGCGACAGACCTCGCGGTGAACACTCGCAATTGGCTGGAATGGTTTATCCTGTGGTCTGATTGGATGGGCAATGCGGGGTGGCGATGCACGACTACACATGCACCGGGGATGTGTGGGCGTTTCGGGTGGACGGGTGCGTTTCCTTTCCTCTTAATCCCCACTCGAACAAGTCGCCCACAATCCCCAGATGCCTCTCGAAGAAACTGGCTCGTTCTTTGCATTGAAGGGAACGATACGCAAGCGCTTTGCTGCACGATATCGCCTCGCTGGATCGGCGGCGCCGACGCAAATCTATCCAAAATCATCAGTTTCCGAGTGCCTGATCCGCAGATCAACTAGTAGTGCGCCAAGCCTCCGCAAATAAAAGCGCTCAAGACGGCGGTCCGCGCTGCATTTCTTTCTTTCCCCTCCCTCTCTCTGTTTCCTTCGTTCTCCCGGTCAGGACCGGTCTCCCCTCAGCCTAGTCGCCACCTTTCTCTTCGTTCTTTCTTTCCCGTCTTCGACACGACTCGCGATATGAAGACCTTCTTCGCCGCTACCTCCATCTTGCTCGCGCTAGTCGCGCAGACGGCGGCGCATGCCATTCCCAAGTGCGTTTCTCGTCCGATCTTTCCGCTCCTCGCTGATCTCTGATCTCAGCGATATAGCCCTGCCCTAGGCGTGAAAGGCACCCCCAAACGCTCAGACGTCCAACGTCCCTCGAACAACTCGCCCTGCGGAAACATCAACATCGCGCAGAACCTCGACTCGTCGACCGCGACGCCGCTCGCCGCGGACGGCAGCGCGACCATCCAAGTGCTCGATTTCAACGCCGGGGCCGACGGGTCGACGAGCGTGTCGGTTTCGGTCAACGCGGACGGGACGGGGAAGCAGTTCGTCGCGGGCAAGGTCACGACGAATGGGAACCCCAACCCGAGTAAGGTCGAGAGCGATAAGGTTGTGTTTTCGTTGCCCCCGGGGACGAAGTGTACTGGGGGAAAGGCTAAGAACCTTTGTCTTGTGGTGCGTTTCTTCGAGTTTTTTCTCTCTATGAATGGACGAGGCTGATTCATCGTTTTCATCTCCAGTCGGTCAAGACGACGGCCGGGTTCGGTGCCTGCACGGTGGTTAGCCAAGGCTCAGGCTCGGGGTCGGGATCGTCCGGCTCCTCGAACAACTCCGGCAAGGGTGCCTCGAACAACAACAGCAACAACAAGGCGACCGCAACCGCCAAAGCCACAGCGACGAATAACGCCAAAGCCGGTGCGTCGACGTGCCCTCCCCAGTCGACAGTCACCGTTACGCAAGGCGCAGCTGCGACGAGCACCGCGGCCCCGTCTGGCAACGGTAGCAAGAACGGCGCTGGCAATGGCAACAAGAACGGTGCTGGCAAAGGCAAGGGTGGCAAGAAGGGCAATGGCAAGCAGGGCGGAAAGAAGGGAAAGAAGGGCGAGAAGAAGGGGAAGAAGAACCATAACCACAACAAGAACAAGAACGGCGGTGACAAGAAGAACCAGGGCAAGAACAACAACAAGAACAACAACGGTGGCAAGCAGGGCAAGCGGACGGGTGAGTACTAGCTTTCTTCGACGCTTGCCCTGAAGTGAAGGGATGCTGGTACTGATGCCCTTTCCTAGTGCCGTCGAGACTCCCCCTGCGCTTCCCCAAGAACCGGATGAACGTGGATTAAGTGCCGTGGCTCTTCCGCGAGAGGGTTTTCTCTCCCATGTTGTGTTGTTTTTTTCCTGCCTTTCCTGGGTTGTAGGTGGTTGTTTTATTGTAAAAGTGGAATATTTTGTTCTTTCTGGAGGATTGTGTAGCTTTACAGAGGGAACGCCATCCTTTTGAGACACTTGTGGACCTTGGGAGCGCTCTCACATGGAATCTGAGTGAGCGTTTCCGTGTCTGGGGCCATCCTCACGGTGATCAGCCCGCTATACCTCTCCTCCTCCTACGTCCATGGCACTGTGCTTACCGGCCTGCGACGCTTCCCCGGCCGCGCTTGGGTCCCAGCTCTTCATGCGTCCAAGCCAGACAAAGGCGCATCAAGTCCCAAGCGCGTCGTAGGCGCTTTGGCACGACACGACGGAGCTTTGACCATGGATGGAGGAGATATAAACGCTGCTCTGCGCTCAAGTCGTCGACAACTACGACCCTCCCCTTGAAATAACCATGGAATCCTGCTACCAGCACCCCTCCAACGACCAGCGGAGCCCCAATTCCGACCACCTTTCCATCGCCCAACGCGCTGCAGCCGCGTACGGGTTCCCTTTCGCCAACGGTCTTTTCGACTGGCTCAATGCCGATCCCTCTGTGCGGGATACGTCCTCGTCGCAGGGGTCGATCTGGAGTTACCCTTCGGAAGGGCGAGACGGTCTCGGGACGGTCGACCCGATGGAGGTCTGTGACTACGACGCGGACGTGGTGGAGGTCAGGGAACTCGAACCGGGCTCTCCAGACGACGAGAACGATGCAGAGTGCCTCTCTGTGGCCGCCTCGAATCGGCAGAGCTCGTCGGGAGACGAAACCGCTGCTTTTGACGAAGAAACCGATGATGAGGCAGGCGGACGGAGGACTCGGACTATGTTTCCGAATCCGTTTCGTCGTCCCGCACGACCAAGGCTCCGCGGAAGCGAGCTTCCGCGCCAAGAAGACCCACCGCTGGCTCCAAACTTCCCCCATCGCGTTCATATTCCCGGTCGTCCACACCCACCAGCGACTGCGACGACTCGGACGTTCCAATGCCGCGCGCCGCTCTCGACGCGGCGATATCCGCCGGCGCTCACCTCCCAGCCAACGCGCATCTCATACCCGAAAAGCACCACTACATGCTGCTCCTCGGCTGCACCATCATCGAACCCGACCGCGACGGCGGCGCATACCGTCTCGCATGCCACATCTCCTCCTCCTGCACACAACGCGGGACCCCGCAACGCCCACCAGACATGCGCCGCCATCTCGGTACGCACTTCCGGAGCGAGCTCGAGCAGCCATGCGGTGGGTGTCCGCTCACGTTTTCGCGGCCCGATGCGAGGAAGCGCCATCTGCGAGGGCGGCCGGATTGTCAGGCGGCTCGGACGAACCCGATGATTAGGAGAGCGCTGAGGGCGTTCAATGCCAAGTCGGAGGTCAGGGCTCAGCGGGCTTGCGATGCGAAGAATCGCAAATATGTGAAGACGTTGTGAGTGCTTATAACTTCCGTGGGGCGGAGCGCTGGTGTTTACTGATTTATTTCGTAGGGAGAATATGTGGGCGACGTTCTTAGAGGAGAGGGGGCTGTAGAGCTAGAGCCGGCTTCGGTCCTGCGATGATGTCGAGACCCACTCGCGTCCCATGTATTCCCACTTTCTCATCTTATCTCTCGCGGTTACCGACCCGAAATCGCGTGGCGCCGAGGTCGGGTAAACGCCACGCCCGATCGCGGGAGCATTTCACAAACATTCCACTATCGGGGCAACGTTTGGTTTCTTGGCCCATTTCACCATCGAAAAATAAGAGCCTTTTCGGGCTATCAACGCCACTCTTGGCGAAACTGGCCGTGAGCGTTGGCCCCGTCCACAGTTGGACAGTTGGCCAAGCACCACAGCAGCCGAGTCGCGGGTATAGAACACGGCGGCTTCACAGCAAACATTGCCGCTGAGCGCAGCCAACCAGCGCCGATCTATCCATCTCCCTCTCTCACACTCCACGGCATTCGTTGCGGGAATCTAAGAACTCGAAGCTGAGAAAGTGCCCACATAAAAACAGGGCAGTGAAAGTTCTGTCGCCTCCCTGCCAGTATCCGCTCCCAAATCCTCCAGCGGCGGCATACACCCCCCCCTGCCTCTGGCTTTCACTGGCATGCCGAACCTCAACGATAGCCTCGGGCCCATCGTCTGCGGAGCGTTCGTCTGCACCATGTTCTTTGGTGCTATCACGCTACAGCTGGGACATTATCTTCGGAATTATTACCGGGAGGATCGGGTGTATGTGAGGGCCACGGTGAGCAACCAGTCGACTTTGACGGGGTTCTTCCATTTGAACTTCAACTCGTTTCTGCAGGTCCTTTTCCTCTAGTATGTTTCTGTTAATCGAAATGCCGGGGACAGTCTCTAACATTTTTACTAGCGTTGTGCACATTGCATTCACGATTTGCATCTGCCACACTGCGTACATCATGGCCGTCACCGACTTTGGCCAACTGTTCTCCCTGCTCTTTACGCCAATAAGCCTCAACATTGCACAAGTCATCGGGCAAGTTCAATCTCCTATAGCACTCCAATCTTATATTGATATGCCATCAGTGGCATCACAAACCATGCTGTTCAGGTAAATGTTCATCCAATCGGCCAACAAATAAATGCCAACTTGCTTCAAAATTTCACTAGGGCTTTCTTGTCTTCCAAATCTACCGAGCCACACGTCAACTCTACCTCTGCATCGTCCTGTGGACTCTAGACGTCCTCATCGAAAGCCTGGCTCTGTACTTATGCGTGGAGTTCTTCCGAACTAGGAGCATCCCAATCATCGTGAGCAATCCGACTTTTGAGCACTGGTTTCTGGTGCTTTTCGTTGGGGATGCTGCCTTGGATTGGGTAAATGCTAGTGTGTTGTGTTATTATTTGTGGCGGCAGCGAAAGAGGGCATTTAGTACTAGGTGAGCAGGAACCACCTGTTCTGAGATTTAATTCTAAAAATTTCACTTTAAGCACGAGTACATTGGTAGATCAGCTTCTGGTATACACTTTGCGTAGGTCTTAAAATTTATTGCTCATAATACAAACTAAACTGAAAAATTTACAGAAACTGGGTTAAGCACAAGGTCAGACCTTTGATTTTTCACATCTGGGCTCAGGGATTGACCTGTGTCTCCATCCATAGCATTGTTGCACTTGCAACAGCAGTAGCAGTGAGGATATCTGCTTCAGATTACTGATATGGATATTAAACATTATCTCAGTTTCATATTAACCCAAACAACTGCAAGTCTTCTCCAAACTATCAGGTCGAGAATAAATTTCTGGCAGATATTTGGGTGGTCTTCTTTATTGCCATGCCATGCTCTTTCATCAGTGCATTCCTGGCAAACATAAATAACCGGGGTAGCCTCCGCCTCCTGCATACCAGTGGTACTCGTACAAATATCAGTACGGGTTCACTGAGTGGTCGAGGGCATGGATTGGGGCTTCAGATACAGGTCTCTAAATCTATTATTGTGAGTTTGTCCTCTGTCCTTACAATACTAAATTCATTGGCATTTCTTTTCAGCATTCAATGCAAGACATTGAAGGTGCTGGAAGCAAGCCTACTCAGCACCTACATGGGCCAGTTGGACAACAAACAGTGCCAGTAAAGTTGGGGCACACCATGGAGTTGCAGTCAATGCCTGTAGAGTTGGATCACATGGAGTTTAACAAGAGACAGGAGTATATAGCTACATGATAGACAAAGAGGTCTCCTTCATTCATCACATATTATTTCAATGTGGCTTGGCAGTAAAATCCATAACATATGGAAATATTACCAGTAGCAAGGCTGAGATTGGGGCTGGTTGATTCATGGCAGAACTGGGTGGGGCATGTTGCTACACACACAAATACACATAACACATGAAAAATTCAACACTGCTACATCAGGATCTGAGGATCATCGCTTAGTAACCGTTCTGTGATGGACGTCGATCGCAATCAGTCACGCTTCCCCACTTGTCTCGGACTGTCACCTATGCCCGCAGACGAGATCACCCTGTTCTTCTTTCCTCAAGACGGTGTGTTATCCGCGTCCGCCGTTACGCGTCAGTTGACTGTTGCTAGGTAGCACCCAAGGCCACGCAATCCGCATGTCGAAGAAGGACAGCTTTAGCGGCCCCTTCCGGAAAGTCGAGGTAAACGCGACTTTACTACGCGTTTATGGCCGTTTGCTGATGAGTTTTGCTGCTCAAGACGCTCATTGGGAAGGAAGAAGGTACGACGGCGCGTCTTTAGCCACGCCACACGGTCTCAACGCGACGTAGGCGCTCTGGGTTTCACGTACTCTAAAAAGTGGCTACAACAACACGACACGCCAGAGAAGGTGCGCGTGCTCGCGTCAGCGGTTTTTTCGAGCTCAATTTTGTTCTTGGTAGCTCCGAATAGCCTCTGGTTCCTCAATCCACTACACTGAAACGGTCAAAGTGACGATAGTAACCCCCAATCGAAGTGAGCTCGAGTCATTCCAAACGCAGTCTCTTCCTCATTCCGGTTTGAGCGTCGCAATCGTATTTTGTCACGAAGAACGACCCAATGCCGTTTTCTGTGCTCTTCGAGAGATACGCGGTGAGTGGAAGTGACCTGTGGTCTGTTCCCAGTCCCTGACAAGCTTCCAGAGAGACACGGAGCTTGATCTAGGTCAGTTTGAGTCCTCTCCGCTTTCTTCCGCACTCAAACTCTGGCTAGCGCACATTAAATTCACGTTGCACAATCGGTGGTTGGCCGCCGAGCAGCCAATCGTTACAACCGTCGGTCCAATCTTTCGCGTCCTTCAGTCACCATACTCATGGCCTCTCATGCGCAGCTCGGGCATCTGGATAATCCGCACATCTATGCGCAGATCCTGCAGTCAAAGTCAAAGCCGATTGGGAGCACGAGGGCGACTGCTCCTATGCCGCCAAAGCCCGTTGTCGTCGTACAGAAACGGAGCGTAGCAGGACGACCGACGGTCCTGGCTTCGGCTTCGGCGTCATCGCCGGCACCTCTCCGTCGACCTGGGCTGACAGACCTTTTGTCTGAAGACACCACGGCTTCGGTAAAACTGCCTCTCCCGCGGACACAACTACCGACTCCAGCTGCGTCTGTGTCCCCGCCTGTCCAAGAAACGGCGGTTAGGCCGTTCTCGGATATTGGTCTCGACGAGATCGACCTGCCCCCACCACCGGCGACATTCCTCGCGGATCTCCGCGCCGAAGTACTAGCGGATGACGCCAGTTTTCTTCGCGAGGTCATTGTCGCTGCATTCAAGACGAGGTCTTCCGCGCCGTCTTCGCTGCAACGGGACGATGTTGCGTTGCTGCGAGGTTTCGCGGGTCGAATAACGTCGTGGCGAGACGCTCTCAAACAAGCCGACACAACGTACAGTCTCGAGTCTCGAGAAGGGATGGCGGCACCTGAATGTGAGCGTTTTGTTCTTCGTTATTGCCTCGCGACTGACCACCCGTTTAAAGTGACGTTCCTAGCCCGCCAGCAACTCGCCGTTACAGCAGCCGAGTCGTTTTGCACGGACTGGAAGAACGAATTACGGAGAGACTGGGCCGAGCATCTTGCGGAAGCCGAGGACGTGCGAGAGCTCATCTCGAAGCAAAGTCCCACCACGAAACGCCGCAAGGGACAACCACACCGTTCCGTCCGCCCGCCGCCGGCTTTCCGCGAGGAGATGCTACAGCTCGGTACGCGCCGACTGCTGCGCGAAGCGCGCATGGCCTGTATCCTGAGCCTGATCATCGACGAATGGACGGCGCAGGTCAATCTTGCCCCGTTGGCCAACTCCCTCACCGATCTGCACGTCCAGCAGGTTTGTCGTATGCAGATACGGCTGCCGCTTCTCTCAGGAACGGAGGACTTCGTGTTCGCGGACCTGCTCGACGGGCAAATCGAGACGTATATGGGGTCGACGGATATGGGCGCAGACAGGCCGAGTAACTTGTCTCGCCGGTCGGGGCGTTTGCAGACCAAGCCGGCCCTCAATTATCGACTTGGTCTCCGGCCGAAGTATTTTCTTACTCGGCCGGCTTCGTCGTCCTCCATCCGACATCCGCAACGGCCCCAGTTGCCGACGCCAGCTCCCTCGAGTTCTTCGTCTCCTGCCCCGTCGTTGTCGTCCGGAACGCTGACCGCGTCTAATACTCGGTTCGTTGGACATGCTTCCAAGTCTCTACCGTTCGCTGACCTTCATTGGTAGGAGGAATACAATCCAACGAATATGGACGCAACGGGCGGCTGCGGCCGGCGCTGCCCCCATCGAGATCATAAACGACATCGATTCCGAGGAGGTCCCTCCCGGTGTCGGCGCGCTCTTCACTTATTCGGAGCGCGAATATGTCACGTGATTACAACCTCCTTCGTCTCTGGCGCTTGCTAATGGTCCAATGCTCTAGGGAGTTGGGAGTTTCCTTTCCAACAAAGCTCGTAGGATGTCAATGCAAGGAGTCGTGTTCACATCCCGACCACGCTATGTGTCACAAGAGTCCTGAAGGTCTTGCGTATAATGCTCAGGTGTGCCTGCATTCTATGTGTCTTAATTTTTCGACGTGTACTGATAATTTCTTAGGGCCTATATACATTCCAAACCGATGGTGTTATTGTGGAATGTAACAAGGTTAATTTGTTCTCTATTTTATTTTCTGACCTGCCTATCTTAACCTTCCTCTACTTCTTCTTAGAACTGCTCCTGCGGGCCTAACTGCATCAACCGTGTTGCGCAGCGCCCGCGACAGATTCCGATCCAGATCATCAAGACACGGGAACGTGGCTGGGGTGTTCGATGCCCTGTCCCGCTACCCAAGGGCAAAGTTCTTGGATTGTACACTGGGTGCGAGGCAATATATCCAACTTTTCTCAGTTTTCTGACCATTTTACTAGCTTGCTGATGTGTGTTCTTTTTCACTCCAAACCCTCTCCAATCTAACTTCCTGGAACAGTAAGCGTGTCGAGGCAGACAAGCTCCCGGGCACCCGCGGGGCATACCTCTTTGATCTCGACATGAACGAGGACCTTTACAATGACAAGGAGGAAATCGACTTTGAAAGCTTGTATACAGTTGATGCACTGCCTGCAGGCAACTGGACACGATTTCTCAAGTAAGTTGTTAGCCATGTTTTTTTTTTTCTCTTCTTCTGAAGATTTTCTTTCCAGCCACTCCTGTGATCCCAACCTCATCAACAAGTCAGTTGTTCTAGACTCCATGCCAGCGGTATGTTTTCTTTTATCTGGGTTTTATTGCCAAGAATTGATCTGTGCTCTCAGGACAATGTTGCGCACATTGCATTCATCACCTGCAAAGATATCCCCGCCTACACAGAGCTTACCTTTGACTATAACCCTCATCATGGCATCAAGTTCCAGCAACTTTCTCTCGAAGCACAGATCAAGCACTTGAGAAAATGCAGGGATCTGGAGACGCGATGCTTCTGCGGTTCAAAAAACTGCCGAGGCTATTATTCTTGGGCGGATTAGGACTTGTGCTTATCTTATTTGTCTTTATTCAAGGATGGCAAATGATACACTGCTACGTATGTATGTAAATCCTCTTATTTCGAGGCGCGCATGTACAAGCCCATCGTGGCTACCCCCATCGCAAATCCGACGACGACGTTGGCAACGCTGATATTCACATTACTCACCAACTTCGCATAGGTGTTGCCCCTGCGCAGCGACTCGTCGTCGGGCTTGAATGTGTCCGCGTCCTTGTTCCGACCGGGGATTTTCTGGTCCGTGTACGGCGCGACGAGCAATCCCGGCATACCGTCGAGGCTGCGCAGGTTCTTCGTGTTCCAGTAGCGTTTGAGACCATCCACGAGCCCGTTGGCCGCTTTATCGTCTCCCTCAACGTCAGCTTGAGCTTCTTTGTCGGCACGTTCTTTAGTCGTAGCCCATGTGAGCAGACGCGTGCGGTAAGATTTGAAGTCGAAGAACGGGACAGAATAGCCGCACGACTAAGAGCGACATGAGCGAGGCGAGGCGCAGATAAGGGAAGGCGCTGACCGTGCCGACTTTGAACACATCCACGACGATAACGGCGCGACTGCCTGGTTTCCTGGACTCGGGAGAGATGTAGTTATTGTACTCCGGCGTGCCGAATTCGTATGCCGTGCCTGCACATGCGTTTAGCGAGCCCGGTTTGACGGCCTTGAACACACCTCTCCCGTAAAGACGCGCAATCCGCGGCGGCCCTTCGAACGCGTTGAAAAGAACTGTGATCCGCCCATTTTCGCGGAGATGCGAGATGGTCTCGATACCTGGAGTGCGCCGCATGAGGTCCAATGATCTCGACTCGCAGAAGCTTCTGAAGACAAACCACTTCCAGTGAGATCCTCGTACCAGACCTGCCGGGCGTTTACGATATGGAACATTCCTGCACGTCGTGAATTAAGCTTTCGATTTGAGCGTAAATAACTTGAACCCGACCTTCACCGCCCTTTGGCGAGACATTCACATGGCCTTCGCCAGACAGAGGCGCCGTCGCGACCCAGAAGACGTGCTGATTCTCCATCCACTTTGCCAGGCTGGGCGAGATTTCGTCGAAGTACTGCACCATGGTGGCGGTCGATTGAGAGAGTGTCCGAGACTCCGAGTCAGGGTTGGCCGTCGGCCAACCTTAAGGCTCGGCCGAAGCGCCGACTGACGTCATCTCCGGCACGTGCGAGACCGACAACTTGGGCCAGAACTCGACCTGTTTTGAAGCTTCGCCTGAACATAGCGGCCTCCAGTTCGTGACGCCCTCCGGCGCCGTTGCCAGACGGCCACGACTCGGCGTGAAGACCGATCAAGAAGCCATACAGCAGTACTTATTCCTTCCTCTTCCGACGCATACCACCAACCCCTATGGTTAACTCAGCCCTATCCCTCCTCGAGCTAGTGCTCTCCATCGCCTGTTGGGCGCCAATTCGGCTCTACGCCCACTACCGCAGGCGTATGCAGCGGGCCCGCGGTCCAAGTTATTCATGGGAATCCTCGCCGTCCGCCAAAACCGTTCCGCTGAAGCCGCTCTCTTCCACGCGGATCGACATCTACTCCTCATCCCATTCACTCGCAACCCAACCTCAGAACTGCGCCTTTCTGCGCCTGCCCCTTGAATTGCGGCTGGCAATCTACGAGGAGGCCCTCGGGAAGCGACACGTTCACGTCTTCCTCGCGATAGACCACACACACAACAAGTGGATCGTAAAATCGCAGTCACTCGACGGGGAAGACGAGGCGGATCCGGAGGTGCTCGTGCGCCCCATCTCCGTCGCGTTATTGAGCACTTGTCGGCAAATCTACACCGAAACACACGCGATTTTATTCCAGACGAACATCTTCAGTGTGCTCGCACAGCAGTTGGACACAGTCATGCTGTGCGGGCTGGGCGAGCAGATCGGCCGACAACACATCAGACAACTCCGTATTATCTACCGCTATAGTTTTGGCGACATCTTCGAGACGGACCCGGCAACCCGGCTGTTTCCACAGCTCGCTCAATTCGCGGCGCTCACGCATTTGACATTCGTCTTTGAGCACACTGCCTCGTACAATGCACTTCGTTCAATGGACGGATACAACTTGGAGGAGCAAGTGCCGCGCAGTATTTGGGGACGCAGGGTGATGGGTCTTCGAATGCCGCAGCTCAAGCAACTTCGCTTGCATTTCGTGTACTACGGGCTAGGTGGGCGAAAGATTCCACTTCCGAAGAACGCTCCGGAATATCATCAATGCTTGGCATTGGAGAAGAGATTGTTAGAAGTAGTGGTAGGGAATGGGACGCAAACTTGATGAGAATCGACACGAAACGATAACATCATTTCCCGGCGTTTAGAGGTTATTGGCGGAAACGGTAGGGCATCGGACTCGGAAATGGAGAGACTAAGCACGGGCAAGACAGGTCTCATTTTGTCCGTGAATAAACCTATAAACAGTACTCGACACTAGGAAGGAAGCTGTTCGTATCGAATCCCCGGCGACCCTTCTACATACGAGTTCGTAACGAGCTTGATACGATGCGAGAACTGCAGGGTCGTGTACCCCCGCCGCGTCTCCGCATCCACGGGCCACAGCTCAACAACGACAAAGTCCTGTAGCCGGACACACCCAACGTCAAACTCGCCAGTCGGCGCCAGAGCCCGATCCGGCTTAACGGTCCCAGAAAAGTCGAGAGTAGTGACGGCTCCCGACGAAAGGCTTTCTGAGTCGGGTTGGAAGGATACCGACGCCAGGGTCATCGTCCGAGCGGCCTTGCGGTCGTTAACCTCGATGGTGAATTCTCGAACGAGGGACACAGTTATTCCTTGCTGAGGATTCTGTGTCGGAGACGTTGGAGCCGTCGAAGATGTTCGGCGCGGGATGAACTGCGATAACGCGTCCGCGGGACCAGCGAGCTGGACATGGAACGGTATCGGGTCGTCCAACGCGAAACCCTCGGCCGTCGAAAGGAACAGATCGACCTTCAACGGTGGAGGATGCGACACTGCCAGTGCCTTCGGCCGCGGCTCGACGTCCCAGGAGACCTGCTTGAACTCTTCGGGCATGATTTTAACGTCCTCGAGAAGGTCGAAGGACAAGAGCGCCGGTTGTCGTGGTCGGGACCCTGGTCTGTAATCGAATGGGACCACGATAGTCGAAGTTTTGGAGAGGAACGGAAGTCCGAGGCTTCGTGCACGCGTAATGGTGACCGAAATCGAATAGCGGATGTTGAGGAACATCCCCAGATTCGTTGAGAACGGGACGTCGTAGGATGGTGGGAGTGGATGCGCCATGAGGTTCTCGTCCCTGAATCTCGTTGGTAGTGGGATCGAGAAAGGGAGTGAACCAGGGCAAGGCGAGGTCGACGGTGAAGACGAAGAAGATAGCCATAATGTATGCGTGTTGTTGAAGAGTCTCTGTCTTGAAGATCCGCCTTCGAAGGTCATTGAGTCCATCGTGCCCTCGACCTAGAACGAGCATAAGGGCGAGATCTTTCGAGAGAAAACCGACAAACGCACTTTGAGGACGACCGTCTGAACGGTCTTCCGATCCTCGATGCCAATGAGACCAGAGACTACTCCTCGGTGCCCATAAACAGGCCGCTCCGCGTTGGGTTCCTGTTCTGCAAGAACAAGCACGTCGCCGCAACTCGTGCTTCGCTTGACGTACACCCCAGTGGGAGATTCGCCCGCTCTTGGGGTAATTTCCATCGTTACTTCGTCGTGCGCCGGGTTGCGCGAGTACGAAGGAGCTGGTGGTGCAGCCGTATAGGCAGGTGGAGGGAATGCCATAGGCATTTTGTGACTCCGCGTCGTCCCAGTCGTTAACATAGTGGTACCGGCAGGGTCGTCCAATGTGCGTCCTTATACGCCCGCCGCGGCGGCCTGGCGGATGGATCATGCTACCGCAACGGTCCGCGCCCCGGAGATGACTCGAACTCGCGCGTAAGAGTTGCAAAACTACTTGGCAAACATGGATTAGCAAGGGACGGATAATTCGGGTTTCGGACCCGACCTGGAAACCCAACTTGGACGTGAAACGGCTCAAGCACGGCGATTTCGCTAGCCCGCGTGCGAGACGACGCCAAAAAGTAGAATATCCTTGTCGCCAAGGTGCTCAAGGCGCCGGGATGGCCATGACAGGCAAAAACTTGAATTTCTTCCCAAACATCTTGGTTGCCTTTTTCGTCTGCCGGAACTTGGGTCGGGAACTGGGGACTGGCGCCAAGTCACCGCTAGCGCGTCCTTGTTGCACCCTCGCGGTCGCGGAGTGGAGTAACATGGCAGAAAGCGGCAAGAGAGGTTACTGATTACTCAGCAACAACGTGATCACTAATCAGAGCCTCCTCAAGTACGTCCCTCGATTTCTTTCGGAGCCACTCGTAAAAATAGATTCTGATGAAATCTACTCGGTCTATGCGGCCTCTCGACCAACACCACCGGCCGACGACCCTTCTACATACGAATCGGTAACAAACTTGACAGGATGCGAGAACCGCATCGTCGTGTACTCGCGCATGAGTTCAGTGTTCGCAGGCCACAGCTCAATGACGATGAAGTCCTGCACCCGCACACAACCCACGTCAAAGGTCCCCGTCGGCGCGACGGACCTGCGTGACTTGAGGGTGCCGGAAAGGTCGAGCGTAGGTAGGGACTCGTCGGTCGAGGAGAACGACGGCGGGTGCGTGTGTAAGGACGCAGATGCAATGAACACCGTCCGAGCGGCCTTTCGACCGTGCACCTCGATGACAACTTGTCGAACGAGAGAGACCGTTAGCCGTTGCTTCTTTTGTTCTTGGTCGGGCCGCGTTGTTCCTGGCGGCGGTGGCAAGAACTGTCGCAACTCGTCGACGGGACCCCCGAGCTGGACATGGAACGGAACCGCATCGTCCAACCCGAAGATCTCGACCGTCGGCAAGAAAAGATGCAGCTCCAACGGTCGCGCAGTCGCCTTCGGCCGCGGCTGCACGTCCCAAGACACCTGCCGAAACTCCTCCGGCATCGTCTTGACGTCGTTCAGCAACTCGAACGACGGCTGCATTGACCGCCATGGACGCGCGCGCGGGCTGTAGTCGAACGGAATCGTGATAGTGTTGGTTTTTGTGAGGAACTGGAGCTTGCGGCTCTTGCTCCGCGTTCGGGTGATGGTTATGGTGAGCCAGTAGGTCGTGCGCAGGAACATGCCTGGCATTTCCGAGAACGGCACCGCGTACGATGGCGGAAGCGGGTGCGCAACAAGGTTCTCATCTTGAAATTTCGAGGGGAGAGGAAACGAGAATGGGATGGCGCCAGGGCAAGTCGAAGTGGACGGTGAAGGAGAGTGCGAAGACCAAAGGGGGCAGGTGTTGTCGATGAGCTTATGGCTGAGCGACCCGCCCTCGGAGATCATGTACTCCATTTTGCCTTTGACCTGCGCGTTCGTTAGCGGGAGCCAGCACAAGGCGAAGAAAACACACCTTCAGCACAACTTCTGAGACCATTTCGCGGTCCGCAACGCTAACAAAGCCAGTGACGAGGCCCTGCCGTCCATAACAAGGGGCCTGGGCAGCTGGGTCCTGCTCTGCAAGCACGACAGCGTCTCCGCCACTCGCTTTGACGAACGTCCCGCTTGGGCGTTCGTGTGTCCTCGGCGTGTGTTGAATAGTCGACTCGTCCGTCGATGGTTTTTGCGAATAAGATGGCACAGGGCCGGATGGGGTGTACGCCGGAAGGACGACTGTTGTCATTTGGGTTCCGGGAAGAAAGACTTTTTGGGTTTGTTGGAAGACGCGTCTAGTCAGACGACGGGTCTTTATATGACCTTGTTGCTGTGGACTTGATCACGTTGCTGCGTCCGTAGCGGATTTCAGGCGTATTTAGCGCCATGACTCGAGTGAAACTGCGCGGCTGTGGAGGTTGCTGACAGAGCTTCTCCGATGCACGTCGGACGAGGCGCAGAATAGTCCTGGCGGGAACAACGAGAACGGCGGGCTGGCTCAGCGACGCGATTGGTAGTCGGTGGCGAGCCATGGGTCGCAGCATTGCTACGCCGCAGAGCGCAGTCGAAGAGCGGGTTATAGGAGCGGATCCGGATGTCGACGCGTCGGGGAAGAAGCAAATTCTTTGATCGCCGAATGACTCGGTTTCCAATTCGACGTTGCCGAGGACCGCCGCAGTCGCGGAGCCGCGCTTGTCGGGCGCCGTCGCGAACGTGGGGGAGCTTGGCGTTTGTCCTCGAAAACGGGGCGCGTAGTGGCTGGAGATCATTGTATGCGCGTTCGTGGAACCGCCGGCGCCCTGGCTGCCCAGCCCTTCATAACAACATCTAATCGCGAATCCGGAGAGTGCCTACAATCCGTTCGACCAACACTTACATCTTTCTCCAACGAACAGAGCTCAACGACGCGAAATCATTGGGCTTGAGATATTTCCTTCTTACAAACTTTAAAAAGAGACCCCACGGCCAGCGCGATCATTGAGGAAGGAAGGAGAATGCTTCGTAAACTATGGACACTTGAAGGGCGTCGCTACTGCACTATCTCAACTCGTTCCCAATCCCAACTAATGTAGACGGGTGCCCCGAGCCTTCCGCATACGGGTCCGTAACAAGCCTCACGGGATGCGAGAACTTCAGCGTCGAGTACCGATGCAACGCCTGTAAGTCGGCGGGCCACAGCTCGACAACAAGAAAGTCCTGGACCCGGACCGCGCCGACATCGAACGCGCCCGTTGGCGCGAACCTTTTATCGGGCTTGACCGTTCCAGAAAAGTCCGACGCCGGGGGCGCATGCGGCGATGGGTCCGAGGAGAAGGTGGGCGGGAGGGAGGTAAGGGTCGCGGTAGCGACGTTGAAGGTACGAGCAGCCTTCCGGCCATTGACCTCGATGACGATCTGCCGGACCAGGGACGCGCTGATCCCTTGTCTGTGCGCGCCCGTCTCTCGCGGTAGGAACTGTGCCAATGCATCGACAGACCCCGCAAGCTGGACATGGAACGGTATCGCATCGTCCAGGCCGAAAATATCGACGGTGGGCAAGAAGAGATGCACCTCCAGTGGCGGAGGCGTCTTGAGCGTCTTTGGCTTCGGCAAAACGTCCCAAGAGACCTGCTTGAACTCTTCGGGCATCGTCTTGACGTCGCTGAGAAACTCGAAGGAGAGCTGCATCGACCGCCACGGCCGCGATCGCGGGCTGTAGGTGAACGGCGTCGTAATGGTGGTGGTTTTGGAGAGGAATTGTAGTTTTCGGCTCCTTGCTCGCGTGATAATGACGGAGAGGAAGTACTTGCTGTGGAAGAACATTCCCGGCGTCGTCGAGAAAGGTACCTCGTACGACGGAGGTAAGGGACGAGCGACATGGTCGTCGTCGTAGTATTTTGTAGGGAGGGCGACGGAGAATGGGAGCATGCCAGGGCAGCTCGACGTCGATGGTGAAGGAGACGACAAAGACCACAACGTGTACGTGTCGTCGATGAGCTTTTGGCTCGACGATCCGCCCTCGGAGATCATGAACTCCATCTTGCCCTTGACCTACGACCAATCGTCAGCACAAATGAACGGGAACGCAAGAAGAAACACACCTTCAACACAACCTCAGAAACTGTATCCCGATTCTCGATGCTCACGAAGCCAGAAACAACAGCGGCGCGTCCGTAGACAGGTCGCTCCGCATTGGGTTCTTGTTCGGCAAGGACAAGCGCGTCGCCTCCCTTCTTTGTGATAAACGTCCCCGTCGGGTGTTCCCCAATGCGCGGTGTAGATGAGACGGTGGATTCGCCGTCGGTGGGTTTTGGAGAGTAAGAAGGTACGGTTGGAGGAGGCGTATAAGCCGGGGGAAGGACAATAGTCGTCATTTTCTCCAGGTGAGGGGGCGCGTGGGTCTTCGACGCGACTGCAATTTGCTCTTTATACAGACGCAAAACTAGGGCAGCGCGTTATTATTATTGCTGCGAGGGTGTTTCGTTCGCCGATGACTCGACCGACGGACAAGAACGTTGCTGACTGAGCAACTTGAAGCGAGGATCGACGCCGGGATAGGTGCGGAAATGCGCAAGGTCATCGTTCTTGTCCGTGGCTATTCCGTTGGACAGGCGGAGACTCGTCTTGGGCCGGCCTGTGCGGCAGTGGCAAAGGCCCAGGACGAGTGCGGGCATTGCGCGAAGTGCAGGCGCAACATCGGGGCCGGAACCAGGAGAGACTCTGAGGTTTGATTGCCGACCATGACTCGCACAAATCTCTCATCCTCCATCCCTCGAGTGTTTTACTCAGCAGCTTTCCCTCGTCGTCACCGACACCATCCAGCGCGCTTGCCTATGGCGCAATCCACTCGAATCGACAGAACATAACAGTACAGACGAGGAACAAGAAATAGCAAAACAAACACTGTCAAAGTCGCAGTCCGCAGGTATGTGCTAGCGTTAGTCGTCCGGCGAACCGCGTCTGAACGCCCCACGCTCAATCTTAGCAGCTTCCGCGAGCACCGAACCTGCAGGGAGCAAGCCCGGCGACATGGGCCTCCGTACACCCTCGCCCGCACCCACGCTAACACCCACATCGTCGTCACTCATCTCATACGCATCGATATCGTCCGACTCCATTCCCTTGCGTCTGTTCAAGTTCAAGCTGCGTCCAAAATCCACAGTCCGTGCGGGCAGCAGCATGCTCCCCATGCGTCGGATGCTCCCCAGCGGCGAGAGGAGTGTGTTCTGCTGCTGCTTTGGGGTCGACGGCAGCGGTGGCGGTGGATGGAGCTGAGCAGCCGAAGCGCGGCGGAGAAGTGCGGGGATACGCGACGGGACCTGAACCGGGACAGGCGACGGCGGACCTGGGTATGGCTTGTTGCTCGTCCGGCTTGAGCTCTGCTTGAGCACAGGCGACGACGGCATATGGCGCAGAAGACCCGCTTTCACAGCGTTATTGGCGCTGGACGGGGAGAGTTGCGCATGCGAGGAGCGACGGCCGAGGGTTGGGCGTGGGGAACCAGGTATCGGGGACTGCCCAGGCGAGGTCGAGGATTGTGCATACCCAGGCCCAGGAGGGCGGAACGGTGTCCGACTTCGGGCAAGGGGTCTTTGCGCCTGGTTCTGCGAACCAGAATCGACGCGACCGCGGACAAGCGTGACCACTGGCGACGTTGGTGGTGGCGGACGGGGCGACGAAACCAATATCGAGCGCAGCGACGAGTTGTTGGATGGCAACGGGGACGGCAACGGCGAAGCCGGCATCGTCGACGTTGTTGTCGCTGTCAGCGGCGAGGGCTTGTTCCTCTTGACCGCTCGCATTATCGGCGCAGCCTGCTTCAACACCGTCGCCGCCGTCGGCGCGCCATACCCAAAAGGCTTGCGCAACTTCGCCGGCCCGCGACTAGGCAGCTCGACGCGTGAGCCGAACGTCGGCGTTCCGCAGCGACTGCTTGCCCTCTCAACAACATTGTCCAACCCTTCCCCGTTTCCACTTTCGGTATTCTTCTTGCTCTCCTCTGCCGCTTCTGCTTCCGCGAACGCCGACCCACTCCCCGCGCGACCTCTTGATCTCCTTGCGGCGGAAATGGGCACCGGAACCGGCACCGCGACGATATGCCCGAACAACGACCCAGGCGCCTTGGTCACCTTGATGACCTTCCACCCTGCGGACGCCGCCAAAGCCACAATCTCCCGCAACGTACGCTCCTGCGCGTTGAACGCCGCATGCATGGTCATATCCATCCAATACACGTTCGCGCTCGCCTTGCCGAGGTTCGGGAGGAGCGGGGCCGGCGCGAGCATCTTCTCCGCGCCTTCGACGTCGCCAAAGTCGTCCACGCAGGCCATGGGAAGGACCCAGTCGCCGATAACGAGCCGCGTGTCGGAGCTGGCGGCTTCGCGCAGCCGGAGGAGGATCTTCTGCGCAAAGGCATCGGGCCAGTCATGTAGCACGACGCGCAGAAAGTAGACGGCGGCTTTGAGGATGGGCTGTGGGGTGAAGAAGTCGTGCACTAGACGGTCCCTGAGCGAGTGGTCGAGCTGGAACTACAAGGAACGGACCTTGGAACCGAACGGCACCCGAATCGAGCAGCTCGGGACATTTGGCGCGCCAGGCTTTCTCGCCCATTTCGACTACGACTGCGCGGTCTTGCACGACGAACCGAAGACCTGCAGAGCGCATTAGAAGCATGCAACAAGCTCGATGCCGAAGCCTTCCTTCTGAGCCTGCTTCTCCCGCGTATTCGCTCGCAAGCACCATCGTCGTCGACCCGATTCCGCCTCCGACGTCGACGATCGTGCTCCCCGGAGGCAACGATGCCCAGTCGAAGCCTCGTATTCGCGTTAGTCGGTACGCAAACTGTTTGCACAAATCACGTACCGGCTAAAACAGCACCAGGTGCCTCCCAGCTACCTGTACCGGCCATGGCCTTGCCGAATCGTTCCAGCCGGAACTGGTTGGGGTTGACCTTCGGACTCGTCAACACGACAGAGTGGCTTGAGCCTGGTTTCGGCGGCGGTGGTGTCTTTTCTGAACTGGAAGTGCTTCCGCCAAAACTCCGCAGTCTCCTATGGCTCTTCTTTGGCGCTGGCGGTGGGGGTTCGTCCTGCTTGGGATCGTCCTCCTGGGCTGTACAACCCTCGCCCTCGAGCCATGCGAAATACCCGACACCAGCGCACCCAAACGCG
Source organism: Mycena chlorophos (assembly GCA_014461115.1). Classification (NCBI taxonomy): domain Eukaryota; kingdom Fungi; phylum Basidiomycota; class Agaricomycetes; order Agaricales; family Mycenaceae; genus Mycena; species Mycena chlorophos. The sequence continues at coordinate 520,942 of JACAZE010000011.1, forward strand.
TGGTTGAATGGCGAGCGGGTAGGGTCGGAATGTGCTGGGAGGGTGGTGGTTGTTGCGGTGGTGGAAATTGGCGAACGCGCGGTCAGTGACCTCTCGAGCTCGGGGTAGATCTTCGCGGCATCGGGGAAGACGGCCTCGGTGATATATGCGCTGGATTTGTGCAGCTCGTCGGTGCTTGCCGTCGGTGAGTGTTTGTTTTTTCGTACACAGAAGGATGCTCACCAGAGACCTACAAAGGCAGCGACCGCGCTCGCGTCGCCGTCATACTTGCGTTCCGGGCTGCGAACGGCAACGCGTTAGCCAATGCGACCATGAAGGGACGAGGAAAAAAGCGAGACGACGACGAAAAAGGAAGAGCAGGATGGAATTCTCCGATGGAACGCGGAGCTTCTCGAGGTTCCTTCCTCTGGAAACTCGGACCCGACCCGCAACCTTCGTCGACGCGACATTGGCAAATTGTTTGCCAAACGGTCGTGGACGCGTAATCCGTGTCGGAAGGAGCCGTGAAAAACGGGGTTGTGGAGGAAACGCGTACTTGGCTTGGAGCGACGCGACAGGCTTGCCGCTGTCGAGAAGCGACGAGATGCGGTTGGTGGCGAAGACGTCGGGCGCGACTTCGCGGAGGAAGTGGTGTGTGGCGAGCAACCTGAGTATATGCGCTGTTTGGGGCGTGAATACAACGCGTTTTTGACGAGCAGTCAACGCACCGAGCTTGGCCTGCTCGACGCCGGTCTTGTTCGCCAGTTCTCGTACATGCAGCGGGCCCTCACGGAGCATCTCTGGGATGTGTGCTGCCTCAAGGAGACGCAGACAACTGGGCAGATGGTAGCCCATTGCGGCGTCGCATATAGTTAAGAAAGGAGGGTGTACGGTGGCGCTGAGTTGGCCCGCGGCGGCTACGATGCGCGTGATGGCTGCAGCGACTGTGGGGTGGGCTGTGAGTTGCTCGGAGAGCGAGCTGGGGTCGGATGGCGCGTCGAGGGCCGGGAAATCGGGCACGGTCGACGTTGGAGCAGGCGAAGTCGGCGACGGTGGCGGGCTCGCGTACGGGCCAGCCACGTCCGCATAGACGTGCTCGATTTCGGAGAGCGCGTCACCGACGATGGTGTGCAATGCCCGCAGGACCGCGAAGGTCATCGTGGTAGGAGGACAAGTGGGTTGCTGAACGCAGTAATCGGTCGACCGAGTTTGGATACCTGTCATTTCGACGCTGCTTCTACTTCTTGGCGGCTCGCTTTAGGATCTCGGGAGGAACCCCTCGAATTCGAAGCGCGCGGGATGGTGTACATGTCTACCTAGAGCTGGAATTTTACTCGACAGTGGACGCGTTGGATGAAAGGTTGCGCCGCCGGATTCACACAATTCAGCTCCGATCCCAACGAGTGCGGGCTGCGTTATTTCTCTGCTAAGTATGATGTGTACACCAGGTCATCTCCGTCGAGGTTCGCAAATTAAGTTCTACTAGTACTGCTGGGGCTACGAATTTCTACAGGTACTTGGCTACCACATCTTAGAGGATTCATCTTTTCGACGTCCTTACCTCTGTAGCGTCCAGGGACCCTCCTTCTAGCGTGGCGATAAGCGTTCTCAATTTCCGAGATGCGGCGCTGCAGCCGACGAGAAGGAGCGAATGTTGTTCATGTGAAGACTCAGGGCACGACCCACGACTTTAAACCGCGTTAGGACATCCAATACATGACTACATGCTCTATGTATGCCCTCTGCGACGCGTTTACTCGACATAATGGGCTTTCTGGGGCCTGTCGAATGCCATCATTGATGCGTAAGATGGCGGATGACAGTCGCCGCACGGCAACGCCACACTTGCTTTCATCTTCCATCTGGGCTTTCGACTATCGATGCCTTTCGTTCCAATCGCGTCTTTGCTGCCAAATCTGGAGCTCCACGGCCGTTGGGAACTCGTTGACGCGTCCGCTTCTTCCAACCGCGACGTCACGTACATCCACGCCTCCTGGGCCAGCGCATCTCTCACCTTCGCCCTCCGATCTTGCAAAGAGCTCTACACCGTGAATCTCTGCTTCGGGCCCGGCACAGAACGGAAAGATAGGTGGAACGGAGCGATACCTATGCTTGCAGTAGCCGTTTCGTTCACCAACTCGGTGGGCCTTCAAAGAGTAACAAGGACGCTCGAGCCTTGCGTTGGTGGCACGCCTGCGATCCGAAGGCTCCAAATGTGGCCCTCTGTTCCACCCGTGCAAGTTGACTCAGACGGAGCATGCGAGGTTCGGATCACACTCATCGACTGGGCCTCTGTCCTAGAAATCGAGGGCTTTATCCTCGAGGTCTATGTTTATTGTCCCTGGACGTTTTCTTTGTTCTGAATTCCACTGTCCCAGGACGAACAAAGCCTGTCTGAAACAAAATCCTCGGGGATAACACACTCAAGGATTCTTTTCATTGGCGACTCGATCTCATCCGGGCTCTCCCCCGACAATGCCACGATCCCATCGTTGCCGCATGGTGTCCTCGACACGTACACATACCAATGTGTAGCCGCTCTCAACGAGTCTGCACGCGATGACAAGCCTGAGTTCCAGGCACAAGTCGTAGCGTACCCCGGAATCGCACTGTGTGGGGAAAATAGCACTGGTATGACGGAGAAATTCTTCTGGGTAGGTGGCTTTCTCTTTTCTACCCGGGATGGCCGACCTGATCCCAGACTGTCGTTAGAGCTCCTTCTGGGATAAAGCCCCCTACAAAAATATGTCCTCCGTGGCGAGCAGAACCAAAGTCGACTCGATTTGCATCGCTCTCGGTGAGTTGCATTGCACCCCCGATGAATAGAACTATCCAATCCTGAAACCAGGAACCAACGATATGGTTTCTCCCGCAACGTTTCGCAGCGCCCTGCTCGCGTTCATCCCACGACTGGCAACATTCGAACAGACCGCCAACGCGAAGATCATTTTTGTCCTCGTAAGACTTTCAATTCGTCTCCCGATCTACTCATTTTTTCTAACACAGTCCCCGTTCATCGACTTCAACGACTCGGCGCGCGATCAAATCGCCGACGATCTTTCGACGAACCCACTTCCACCGACGCTCGAATTCGCGTCCAGGACGATTCGCGTCGTTACGGTCCCACAAACAGCAATAAATGACGGGCTTACCGCCGGACATACGCTCGACGGCTTGCATCCAACGGTCGCGGGGCACGCACTGATCGGCCGAAACCTGGCTCGCGTACTACGTGAGTTCCTGACGGACGGACTCTGAAGCCGACTCGGATGCCCACTCACGCCACTGTCACCTGGCACGCCGGCGGGCGACGGACACGGCGTTACCGCACGGCGTATTTGGACGCGATCTACGCTAAGGGCTAGCGCGAAGCTTGACGCCGCCGTTGGCAACGTTGAGGATTGACGCATGTAGCGCAGTATGTAGTCCGGCTTCGAAGACCTCCCCCGGAATCGAATACGTCTGGTCCGGGGCAGACGACTCGGCCGACGTGCGACCGACGCCACTACTGGGACTTTGCCGCGGCGTAGGCGTGCGAGAGGACAATTTTATCTCGTCTTCGGGGTTTGATCTGCCGCGGCAATTCACGTCATAACGGTTGGTGAGGCAGAGTCCATAGTGTCCATTTCACTTTAAGCTAAGTTACACGACAAACAACGAGATATTATGAGTTTCCAGGTACGGCCAGAAGCCAGCCTAAAAGAAAAAATCAGCACCCATCCGCGAAAAATCACCTATGAGAGGCGACGCACCCCGACCAAACTGAAATGTGCTAGGTTCAGTTGTGCTGGGCCCTTGGCGATCGTTGCTGGGATGGTCACGGTGAAGTTTTGGTGTGGTGGCAGCCCTTGGGCATTGGTTTGGTACTGCGGGTTGAAAGGTCCGCTGTATAGGATGCTTCCCATCACGTCCGTAGGGTCGGGGCAGACGGGGCGGCCGGCGCAGGAAACGACGCCAAGGACCGCGGCAACCTCTTGGGAGCCAGTGAGGGAATTCTAAAGGGTACTATGAGGCTCTGTAGGAGCGGGATTGGACAACTGGTTGCGCACCGGACGGTCAACTTCGACTGTAATATTTGAGCCAGGAGAGACGGTCGTATTTGCTGGCGGGTAGCCGATGGCGGTGTTTTGCGCGAGTGCGCCAAGGGGCAAAAGGCAAGCAAAGGCTGCGAGGGAGGCAAGGAGCTTCATGGGTAGGGTTAGGCTTCTAAAGTTGGAGCTCGGCCTCCCTTTTATGCGAAAGCTAGACCATTACACCGCCAAGCTCCACAGGAACGAGGCATTGAGTAAGCGGTTCGGAGCTTCGCCGGTTGGAGTTAAATCGTAAAATTTTCTCGCTGGATGGACTTCCGTGGGCGCTGAGATCGGAATCAGAGTGAAGAGACGGTCCGGGTATGCGAACATTATTCAACATGATTGATTCGCATCAATCATTGATCACGGCGTAATTTTCGGCATTTTCCTCCGTTGGTTTCATCCGTCATCTACCTGAATTCCCGATGAATCTCGACGCACAGCGGCGGTTCAAGAATTTGCCGGTTGCTGAAGTTGTTCTCTATGAGCTAAGTTTAGGACTGAAAATAATTTGGTCCGGAAACTTTGCATTTCGGGTGGATCACGTGACGTCCGTACCAGCCAAAATGATGTCACGTGACACTCCCGAAATACAAAGTTTTGGGTCAAATTATTTTCAACCCTAAACTTTGTCAACAGAAAACAACTTCAGATCACCAGAAATTGCTGAACTGTCGAGGTGACGGCTATGAAAGCCCGACAGGCCCAAGAGATCTTCCCACATGGCAGGACTTCGCCAATACCAGACCCATGAAACAGACCATCGGGCACTGGCCAGACTTTCGGTAGTTAGCTCTCATTAGGTTTCACATCTCCACTGAACGCCGTTTCTCACCAGTGGGGCCGGACGCCGAGCACTAAACCGAAAGGGCCGGGCGATTGCCCGCATTATGCGCGCTCACGGCTGCATCAGGAAAAACCATATGCATTGTAGCACCGGTTTGGTTTATGTAGGCTCTGTAGCACCAAGCATGAGCTCCGTAGATCCCTGTAGCATGCTGTAGCTGCCGTAGCAACTTGAGGATCTACATAGCAACGCATGGCAGATTGCGGATCACTGTAGCCACCTGTGGCAGGTCCGAAATGACAAACTCCGGAGACGGCTGCCGGGACACGGAAACGGAACCACACACAGCGCGCCGTCCCTCGACTCGCGACGGCGAGGTCCCGGGAGGACCTACGCCAGTCTAGAGGTGTGGGGAAGGAAATTCGACAAGTCCGAAGATCAAGCACGTGTCTGCGATGACGTGCGTATGGCGTGATCACTATAAAATGACTCGACGACGCGCGGCCTGTCAACCACTTCTTCTCTCTCTCCACACCCCCTCCCTGCCCTCGCCCCCAACTGCCCGCCCCCGAATGCCCGTTGCCGCCGGTCCCTCCTGCGTCGTTGCACCGCCTACCCTCTGCCCCTCCACCCTATCCCTCCTCTCGCATCGCAGACCCGTTGCCCTCGCCGCCAGCAGCGCCACCATAGCAGCCAGCGCCAACCCCGGCCATTCGAAGATGCCCCACGCCGCCGCTCCCATCAATATCTCGTCCCCACAACCCGCCGACGCACAACCCGCCGACCCACCGGCGTCATTCCCGGCCTCAACATCATGGTCTCCCTCGACGGTACGCCAGCGCCCACCCGCCATTCGTCCCAAGTCTAACGAGTCGACGTTGCCCGAGCCCAACCTGCGTGAAACCTATGTCGACGACACACCCACCGGAGATGCGCCTTACAGCACCGCTCTCGACCCTCACAAGCACGCCATGGCCGGTCTCCGCCGCATTTCGCGTTTGGTGAGTACATTCGTCGCTGACTTTATCCGCTGCTCACATTCCTCCAGCAGCCTTGTCCTGTCCCTGCCAGCATGCATGCTTGTGCACCCACGACCACTTGTGCCGCCCGTACTTACTATACCTGTCTTTGTGTAGCTCAATGCATTTATTTCTGATTCTTCTTCTCCTGTGCATGGTCCCAACCTGAGTACTGCCGAGCTCCAAATGCCTGCTATGCAGCTGCTATGCTTGACTACAGTTCCATATCATAGCACTACTGTAGCAGCCTGACAAACTACATGGTGCTACAGAGTGCTACAGTAGCAGGTCAATGTGCTACAGAGCGCAACATTTTAAGGACATTGCAACAGCGCTACAGGTGCTATATAGACCACGTAGTGCTCTGTTGCAAAGTCCTTTTTCCTGATGTGGAATGCGCCGTCCATCGCGAGGATATTCAGAGTCGCACCGGACACGATCGTGAAATGCACGAAACCATGGCGGATTGCACGGTCGTATCCAGACGATATCCTGGCAGACGACGATCGCTGGGCTGGGCCTCAATTCCGAAGGCATTTTCCAGCACTACTGCTCGCTTCGGACGAAGAGGACGGCGAGATGAATGGGGGATGCCGAAGGATGCCTAGTAGACGCAGACACAGCGTGAGGTTTTCATCGTTCGAGTCGTGCCGTTTTCCTCCACTGATCGCCGACTGCGGCACAGACTTCAATGCCCCTGGAAAGCAACCGACACGCCGGCAGGATGCCCAGAGTATGTTGTCCAAATGTCGTCCCTTCCAAAATACGTCTCTGAGCCATCGAAACTTTAGCGCGAGCGCCGCCAGCTGAATACAGAGCATCATCACCGGCATTCGCGACGAGTGGAATCCCGGTCTAAAGAGAGTCGGGCATCCTCTGTCCGCTTATTGACGGCCCAACCTTTCCCGATGCCATCGCCGCCCTCTTGGATCTACAAGCCGGGTGAAGCCGTAAGTGTCCATCAGCTACCATCAATTAATCGTTGTTGCGCTGATAAAACAGGAAGAGCGCGTCGGCTGCGACTCGGATAACGAGTCCGAGACCTCCGTCTTGCGTCTTCTTGGCATTAAGCCTGTATCTGGTTGTCTGCATGTCAAACAGCCCTCCGAAACCGCGAAACTTGCTTCATCAAAACCCATTGATATCTCCTCTTTCCTCGCAGCTGTCCTCAGAGACTCCAGTGGACTTGAGCTCCCAGCTGAACTCCGCATATCTCTCTTCCAGTCCCAAGGATTCACGGTGGAAGGTCTCCAAGCAATGGCTCAATGGCCAGAACCCGAAATCACCGAGGCGCTGAACCGACTGCTCCTGCGCGGTCCTACGAGAGAATTTGGCCTCGATGTCTTCGAGATCGTCACCCTGTCCATCGCCTTGAGACAGAGCAACACCCGCCCGCTTGTGGTTCGACGTGGATCCGAGGCATCCGGACTGGGAGATTTTTTGCGCGACGTACATGGATTCGACTTGTCGCGCCATACAGCCTTGTTCACCGCTCGTGGATTTACACTTGAGAGACTTCGAGGCTTGGGAAGCAGCGCGTCGGATGTCCGGGGTCGGCTCTTGAACGCAGGATTGGCCAAAGGAAACACGTTTCGCGGAAATCCGGATGATGGGCTGTCGCAACTTGAAGTGATTGCGTTGGAATTTGCGCTGCGTTGAAATTTTCCCAAAAAAAAAATCCCATAGTATTATTTAGTCGGAGCAGTTCCTCTGATACGCCCCCATATTAAACTAAAGATAAAATAAAATCTCAACGCTGCCCGGCCGTTTCCAAAAATCTTTGATATCGCTCCTGCGCCCCATCACCAACCATCAAACCAGTGATTCTCTCATTCAGATCTCGCTGCCAGGTATCCGACCCGTGCCGACGTATTGGGGCCATGTATCGTTGCCGCAGGACCTTCATCTGCACCTTCACCAAGGCGGGGAGGCGAATGCCAACGACCAAACGGCCCCAGCTGGTGTTCAACAGCTGATCTGGCTCGCAGTCCTCCCGATTAGCCGCGGCATCATCTGTGTCGTAGCTCCGCACTTCGGTGAAGACGATCGTAAGATGCGTGAGTCGATTCAAAGTTGAGATTTGAGCTGTTGCGTCCCTGATGAGACTCGCCGCGGCCTGGTCGTTGAAAGCCTCGACAAGTCCCGTTGGCCGAGCGACTCGATAGACATGGAACAGGTTCAGATGTCGAATATAGGGCATGCCGACGCGTGTGCCCAATCCACAGCGCGACACTACGCCCATCTGGAGCGTAGATATGTGGAAGGTATTGCTCGAAAGCAAAGTTTCCTGCGCCTCCGAATAAACTTGTCGACAAACGCGAAGCAACGAGGTTCCGAGGGCATTAGGCAGCAAATGTGAGATTTGGCGCTCGGAGACGTGGGAGGTCGATTTGACGACCATGCGCTTCTTTTCTGGGTTCTCGACGAGCAACATCCGAACGTGTCGTCCGCCAAACAGCTCTTCGTAAATTGCTAGCCGGAGCTCGAGTGGAAGCTTGCGCAGGAAGAAGCAGGTATTGGGTTGTGTGGCGCGAGGCTTGGAGCGAATATCGATCCGTTTCGACGGGAACGGCTTCGGTGGATCCACTTGGTCCGCCCATTCAGCTCCGAGGTCCATCGTCCCGCCACAACAATGCGTTGGACGCAGATGCGGCACCAGCAAGCTGCACGGGCAGCAGATGAGCGTGATGATGGTGTACCCCGAGACACTGAGGCCATGGAGAGCATATCTAGCTGCACGATGGACCATGTCGTGGTGAGGGCAGAAAGCAAGAGTAATTAGATGCTTATCAGGTTTGACTGCGGCCGTCAAATGACAGCTCGGATCATTGATTAAATTTGATTTTCATGATAAGATAGCTGTGGGTCCCTGGGCTAAGAATCGACTATAACGCTCTTGGGCTGCCTCGCCAACCATGAGCTCGTTGACCAGCTTCTCCAGCGTTTTCCACTCTGCATAGTCCAGGATCCGAAGCGGCAGCTCCTGCTCCGGCACGCCGCGTACCACCAAGTTGATGCCCACTTCCTTCAAACTCGGTAGACGGATCGCGAGGAGTTGTCGGATCCAGTTACTCTTGAGAGCGAACTTCAGGTCCAGAGCTTCCCGCTTCGCGGCAGCGTTATACGCTCGCAGCTCCGTAAAAACGAAGCTGACGCTGGTCAAGCCTTTCATCGCAGAAATTTGCGAGAACATTGGCGCCAATGTGGCAGAGCGAGCATTGAAGATCTCCTCCGGATTAAATATGCGATACCAATGGTGGACCCGCAGTCGACGGATGTATGCCGCACTAATCTGCGTGCCGAGCCCGCAACGCATGATAGTGTCGAGTTCTATCGAAAACACGTCGAAGATGTTGTCCGAGAACAACAGTCCATGGGCTTCCACGTATATCTGTCGACAGACGCGAAGTAACGCGATCGAGAGCGGGCTTGACTCGGGTGTCTGACGCGTATATTGCGCTGCGTGCTGTGGAAAGGACCGCGAGTTGACTATGTGTCTGTGGCCCCCCTTCCCGTCATCAGAGAGGAACATCCGGACTTGTCGACCGCCGAGCAGCTGCTCGTAGATCGCAAGCCGCAGCTCCAAGGGTAATTTGCGCAGAAAAGCACAGTTTTCCGGCTGGGTTGCCTGTTGCCGGGAGCGGATGTCGATTCGTTTGCGCTTCAATGGTTTCGGTGGATCCAGTGCAGAAGCCCAGCGCGCGCCGGCAAGGTCCACCGTTCCTCCAAACCGGACTGGTCGATAGCGGCTCGTGCAAAGAAGGCAGGGGCAGACGATCGCCACAAGCAACGTATACCCCCAGACGCCCAAACAGTAGATGGCCTCTCTTGCGATTCGATGGACCATAGGTGAAGGCTGAGAGTGTGGACGAGGCGGTGTCTGTCGGTCGTGGACAGCCAATTTGATTTTGATCTTGAAGAATTTTTGGTTTCGCCTGAGGAACCGAAGCATTATAGTCCTACACAAAAAAACTGTACTTTTATTTCTCCTCCTCCACCTACTTGGGCAACGGAATGCCCGCATACTCCTCATACCCCAACGCCAAATTCAAATTCTGCAAACACTGCGTCGCAGCACCCTTGAGCAGATTATCCAGCCCACCCACAACCACCGCGCGGTCTCCCTCCTTGGACACCTGGAACCCACCCGCGATCCACCCATGCTTACCCTCAATATCCTGCAGTCCCGGCACTCCAGAGACGAGCGTAACGAGTTTCTCGCCCGTATACCGCGCAGCGAAAAGGGCGGCGACATCACGTGCAGCCATGCCAGGCTGCTTGAGCGGGATGGACGCGGTCGAGATGATCCCGCTGAACCACGGCGTCACAGCGGGTATGAACGCGATTTTCATCTCCGAATTTAGCAGGCGTGACAGGTGGTGCCCCGCTTCCCGCTCGTGGATGTGCCCCGTGAGGGCGTACGGGCGCACCCCGCCGTACAGCGTATCCGGCGCGACCTTTGGTGCACTCGTCGGCCGTCCGTCGAGGTCCGTCACCATGATGGTCCCTGCCCCGCTGTACCCCGACAGCCCAAACACAGTCGGCAACGCCCCCGGAGCTATATGCTCGACTAACGGGGCAATAAGCATCTGCGACGACGTCGCATAACACCCCGGATTCGAGATCCTCTTCGCCGCACGGATCGCAGACCGGCCATAGAGTTCTAACAATGTATTCAAACAACGAAGGTAGGCTTTTTTACAGGTGCTGCTCACCAGGAAGACCATACGTCCACCCTTGCTCGAACCGATAATCCGCGCTCAGATCCACAACGACGCTTCCACCCTCAGCGTCTTTGCGCTTCGCAGCCCCACGGTCGACCGCATCGACAAACGGCTTGCACACGCCATTCGGCAGCGCCATAACCCACGCATCGACCGCCCCGCTCGCCTCCATCTCCTCGACATCCTCCGGCGCCAAGTTGGAGTACTTGACCGCCGACTTGGTGTACCCTTCCAAAGGCAGACCAACGAGCTGCCGCGACGACACGTGCGCCAGGTCGAGGTAAGGGTGCCCGGAGAGCAGCGTCGTCAGCGCCTGGCCCGTGAACCCGCGCGCACCAATCAGACCCAGGCGCTTGATCTCCGTCGAGACGGGGCCGGTGGGCACGGCAGGCTCCGCCACAGTCGCGTATCCCCTCCGCCGATCAGCCGACGACGTCGAGTACGGACGAGTCCCATTCGGCGCTGCCGCCGACGCCGACGCCGACGAGCGAGGCGGGGTGGTTGGCCCAACAGGAAGGTAAACCCTCGCAATCCGCCCCTTCTGCTCAAACTCATGCACAATCCGCTCAACCTCGTTGACGTCCTGCACCCCATACCAAAACAGGCTCTTCCCCGCACGCGTGAAGCTGCCATCCGCGCGCTCAAAGTGCCATGCCCGATTCTCGTCGTCCGCCTGCGCCGTCCAGAACAACCGCCGGTGGTCCTTCTTGATGGCGCTAAAGACGTTGTCGATAACGTTGTTGAGAATGCCCGCGCGCGAGGGGAGCAGCTTCGTCAGCACGGGGGTCTCGCCCGGCGGGTGCGACACCACCGCGACGACGTCGAGCGGCTCGTCGCCGTAAATCGTGTACGGCGTGTCCTTCATCTCGGAAAGCACGCCCGCTACACTGGCGAACCCGTTCAGCACCTCGGGGTCCCGGTCGTGGATGACCTGGCGGAAGCGGTCGGCCCCGAGTTCCTCGATGCTGCTGTGCTTGAAGAGCTTGTAGCCGCGCCGAATAAGAGTCCCGGCGCCGTTGTCCGTGAAGAGCTCTTTCTGGAGCATCGAAGCCGAGATGACGGCGACCGAAGACGAGCGCGGGAGGTGGTCTAGAAGGTCCTTGAACTCGCGCAGCTTGAGCTTGGTGCCGTACTTGACCCACGGCTCCTTCATGAGTTGGTCGTACTCCTGTAGAAACATCAGCACCAGCCCAGGAGAGTAAATAAGGGAAACGCACCTCGTCGAGGTTGATAACGGACAGCTTCTCGCCGGTAACACCATGGAAGAGCCCGCCCTTGTCGTTCAAGAAGACAATCTTGAGCGGCTCAAGCTCTTTGGCCAACTCTCCCGCGGCAATATCCGCGTTGACGTTGAGGATCTGGCCCTCCGCCGACTCGGCCAGACTGGTCAAAATCGGCAGAGCGCCGGCGCGAATAGACGCCTCCAATGGCCGCTTGTCGATTTTGGTGATCTTGCCAACGAGCCCGAACTTGTCCTTGTCGAGGTAGTCCGCCGTGAAGACGCCAGATGTGATTGGGCGTGCGCGGGTGCCGAGCTTTTCGAGCGCACCGACGAGTTTGAGGTTTTCCTCGAGGAACACTCGTCGTGCAATTTGTAGCGTTTTGGCGTCTTCGTTGTTGTTAGTAGTGGTTCACGAACAGCAAAAAACACGCACCGGTTACTCGGATACCCTCGATATAGTCCGGTACGACGCCCTCCCGCTCGATAATATGGTTCAACTGCGGCCCGGCACCATGCAGTACGACGGGGTACAGCCCAACGCGGTACAGGAAGCTCAAGCTGAGCGCCAACTCGTCGATTTGGTCGAGCACTGCACCGCCAATCTTGATGACCGCGAATTTGGCGGGCTGGGACGGGTGCGACGAGGACGAGAAAATGCGGAGATGGCGCTCGACCTCGCGCTTTGAGCCGAGCGAGTACAGTAGCCGTGTTATTGTGTCCTGTATACGGGTTGAGCGGGGCTGGTCAGCGTCGAGGGGCAGAGAGACGCACGCGGTCGGTCTGGGCCATGGACTGGATGGAGCGAATGGCTGTTGCGCGCCGGTGCTGTGGGCCGACGACGGCGCCGGTGTTGCGTGCACGGACGACGACAGCGCGGGAGGCTCCCCTCCGCGAGGCCGACGTGGCAGCCAGCATCGTGGTGTGCAGGCGAAGAGGGTGGTGGTGGCGCAAAGTAGGAGGATTTTCGGGTCACACGTGAACTCGAGGGCTTTGACTCGGTCGCTGTTCGCCGTCGTCCAATGGCCGATTTCTCTCCAAATACTATCCCGTGCCTGCCAATGCGACCGCGACCACTAAGGCAAACGGCCTCATTTCCTCCGCTCGATGATGCCCGATGGCGCCGAGAAAATTTGAGGTTTTGAATCGTACCCTCAAGGATGGACACGCGAGATTTCAGCCCAAACCGCGCAATATTCGGGTCGCTAGAGGCTCCGGAATCAGAGAATTGACTGCTTTTGATCCGGATCAGAGGTTGACGCGGTGTCGACCTCGCTGCGCGACGACCCCTGCACCTCCAGCTTTGAGATTTTACAGAGATGATGCTGAGATCCCAGGCTTAAATTTGAGAGTAATATTGACCTTGTGCGCGCCCAACCCCCGACGTTGTTGTCTCAATCAGCGCAGATTGCATTTTGGGGTCTTCTGCACCTTCGAGCCAAAATATTCATTTCTGTCCGAATACTGGGCCAAATAAGCTGAAACTCTACAGAGTCCTGCGACGCCCTCTGGAGATTATATTCATGTACTCATTTCCCCCAGAAGCTGAGCAGGGAGCCCGCAGAACCTGACGATCAAAGCCGTTTGCATTGGCAGGCACGGGATGCTACAGCTACAACACACGTTTCCCGATAAATATGGTATCCAGAGTCGCGTATGTGCCACCGCGAAAACCACGCCAAAGCTAGACCGCGGCCAGACCGAAGATTCGAACGAATGTTATTTGGCCCGTCCGATTACACGCGTGTCTATCGTGAAATGTTCACAAAAACTCATTGGGCGTTGAGGTTCAGCGAGGTGACTTTCGCCAACCGTCCTGCTGAACTTGTTGCCCATGAAAAATATGACCTGGGACGCGATTACGCCAGTCCAGGGTCTCGGGGAATAGCGTGGCGTCTGAGCGCTCCAGGCAGGAAATACTCCCTTCCTGGCAGTCTACAGTAGGTGTGCGTATCCCAACACGAGACTGTCGTCTGGTCGGAGAAGGGTTTGCAAATGGAGAGAACTTGAGAGATGCCAAGTAACCTTTCTACAGCACGTTAAGCACGACGACAACGGAGATGAAGGAGGCAAGGCGAAGAACGAACATATGCATGGAGGCAATCTCCAAGAATGCCAGCGGCCAAGGAACGCGAACAGCGCGAGGCCACTCGAGGGAGGAAGCAGGGTGCTGGAGTGGCTGACATGGCCCAAAAAATTGAAGACGACTCAGAGCATTCCAAAGTACCAGTGGGCCAGTCGAATGATCTTGGAGAACGATGCGACGATGCGTATAGACCGCGCAGTGCCAGAGACCGTGAAGACTGGGCTGCAACTTGAATGCGTTCCTCTCCCATGCAAGTCGAGTCCAAGATTCGTGCAACTGATGTCGTCGTCGGCACCTCGTGCGCTCGACACAGGGCAGCCAGATATTCCGAGGAGAGGTCAAAGGCAACATGAAGGCGGAAACCAAGTCCAGATCGGCACGTGCACCGATTCCTTCTTTGGCTCCCACCGCGTCTGCGACCGAACGCACGCGTCTTCTTGTCCCTCTCTGCTGCTGCTCGACATGTTTTGGACTTCGAACAAATGGGACCCGGCAGGCCTCGTATGTCTGTCCTCCAAATTTGAAGTACCGCCCTGAGGACTTGTAGCACTGCTACGTTACTGGCGGCTCGTCAGGAATGGGCCTCGCGCTCGCTGTGCTACTCACCCGTCGCGGCGCACACGTCTCCATCGTCGCGCGCGACCAGAAAAAGCTCGACGACGCGCTTGCCGACCTCGAGGTGCGTTTCCAGGGTCCTCGTCTCCCCCTCCGAGTCGTCTGAATCGCCACCACTCAGAAAGCGCGCCAAAACCCGGACCAAAAACTCCTCGCGTACTCCTTCTCCCTCTTCGACTGCGCAGCGTCCGAAGCCGCCCTCGACGCCGCGTCCGCAGCGCACGACGGACGCTGCCCCGACGTGATCTTCATGTGTGCCGGCGGCTCCGCTCCCGCGTTCTGGGTCGAGCAGGACGAGGCGTCTCTCCGGAAGTTGATGGATATGTCGTATTGGGTGCAGGCGTGGACCGCGTTGGTGAGTCGCCTGTCGTATTCTCTCCCTGAGCACTAGCACTAACACGCGACCGAGAGGCCGCATCGAAGCGAATGGTCCGCGAGAACATACCCGGCAAACTCGTCTTCACCTCATCCATCCTGGCGTACTTCTCCTTCATCGGGTACTCCAACTACAGTCCAGGCAAGCACGCGCTGCGCGGTGAGCACCACATACCACCCACACGCTCCCATCCATGTTGATGCGTTCCGCGGCCGCAGGTCTAGCAGAGACCCTTCGCTCCGAAATGCAGCTGTACAACATCTCCGTTCACCTCTGCACCCCTCCGACGATCTACAGGTCCGTACCCCGTCGCGGCACTGGCATTACTGTCCGCTAATATCCCATATATCCCATGCACAGCCCGGGATACATCGAAGAGAACAAAACCAAGCCCAAAATAACCTTGAAAATCGAGGAAACCGATACAGGGCTGCAGCCAGAGCAAGTGGCTTCGGCGTTATTGCGTGGTCAGTGCTCATCCTCGTACTCACCCTATTTGAGCAATGCTCAACCTCTGAACCCTCAGGCATCGAGAAAGACGAATTCCACATCGCCGTCGACTTGCTCGGAAACATCTTCCGCGCCTCCACCCCGCGGCGCGACGCCGCAGAATAACGTCTTCATGGACACTTTGTATTCCCTTGCTGGCTGGGTGCGTTACCTTCGATCCAGTTCTCTCTAGTTCTGAAGGCTACGTAGATCGCTCTACCTATTTGGAGACGGGGTGTGGATAACACGGTTCGTGGGCATAGAAGAGAACATCAGGAGTATCTGCGTGAGCGAGGGTTTTTCACGCAGTAGAAGGGTGGGGTACGAGTACTGGTAGCAAGATTTAATTTGATCGTCTCGTTTTTGAAGTGGCAGTAGAATAGCTGTGGGTTAGAGCGTTTGGGTACGTCGTCATTACTTATCCACAGCCAATTCGCTTCTGAATTGTTGAGGATCCACCGGCAGGGACTCTATAAGTACTAGCAAGCGGCGATTCTCCGGCTTGGGAGTCGGCGATACGCGAAGCGCCCAGACTGCCTTAAATGCAGTACTCTCCAGTGAACTGCCTGAGGGACGTATCTGTGTATTCACCTCTTTCCCGGGCCAATAGTCCTCGCTGTAGCGTCGCATCTGGATCACATGTTGCTTATGTACGCTATCGCATCTTGTTTGCATCGTCCTTGGTGTCCTCGAGTGTCCTCTCCGGCGCTCTTTCTTTCCTTCCGAGTCGCGCCACGGTCCGCTGCGTTCAACACTCGCATCCTTCAGGAAATATGAGGCAGCCAGAAACCGCCTCTGCGCATTAAAGCCTCGACCGGCAAAATCCACAGCGTTTCCGGCATATGCATCTCGAAGGCTTCTACGACCGCTCCGCCATCTGCAGTGCAGCACTAGCTTAGCGCCTATGTGCGTGGATATAAACGGAGAACGGGGCGAGCAGTGTGGGGTACCCGTCAGGAGGAGGATGGTGCGTTCGCGTTGTCCTTGACCTACTTTCTCTCCCTGTCAATTGCAATGCTCTGACCTCCTTCGCAGCTCCATGCCGGCCAAGAACTCGCAACGAGCTGCAAGAGGCCATCGGCAGAAGAAACCGAGCAAGAAACAGCAGTGCGTGGCTCCTCTTCACCTTTCTCTTGCTGAGAATAAGTACCTTAGGCAGCCCCCGGGCCAACCGCCGCTCCTGTTCTTCGGCTCTGTCCGCGTCGAGACACCTGAGATCAACCTCCATCCCCCGCGCAAGCGCGCCAATTCGTTGCAGTTGGCCGCAGGCGGTGTCAACGTCCAGCCGACTTCGCTGGGCCGGTCGTCTCGAGCGGCTATGGAATCCGTGTCGTCGCTTGCCAGTGCCAGTGCGCATGCGGCTGCCGTTCCCGTGCCCTTTACGAGCCGCAATGTTGCCGGTGTGGATGCGAGCAATACACGAACCCAGAAGCTGCTCAAGACCGCTCGGAAGATCATTCCCCCCATTTTGAAGAAACCATCCTTCAGCATCGAGGCCGACTCCTCGTCGCAGCCTGTCGGACCCCGGAGGAAGGTTTCGTTCACGTCGCCTTCGCGTTCGGAAGCCGGCCAGGGCAGCACGATTCACAACCCGAGTCTGTCTGCGGCGGCCGCGATCGCGATCGCGACCGTGTCGACGCCTCGTTCGGGACCCGTCCTATCGAAACGGAGCTCTTTCGCGATGTTGCTTCCTGGCAGCCCCAGAGCAACCCAGAATGCGGTGGCGGCGCGGCCTCTGCTCGATAATGCAGGCCCATCCTCATCCTCAGCGTTCGTTCAGTTGTTTTGCTGTTGCGCAACGGCTAGCTGATTACGGTTCTCCCAGTAGTTCGAAGAAGACACGCCAAGGCAGGCAGTCGTTCTTCAACGTGTTCGCAAGTCGACCCAAGGTCGATGCGACGCAGGAGCCGACGGCCGCATCGCAGGGTGTGAAGAGCCGGCCTTCCGCCGAAATACAAGACGTTGCCGTGGTTGCGCGCGAACGGCGTGTCGTGCCGTTTGTCGAGAACGAGAACGAACCGCAAGTAGTCGCCGTACCCGACCCAGCGGCTCTATCTTCACGATCGTCGCCTGGCTCAGTCAACGATGCGCAACTCGGGTCCGTCGTTGTAGCGAGCGCCTACCACACGACGGTGGATCCCCGTTTCGCTTCAAACTCGGCGTCATCTATCATGATCCCGACCGTAAACCTGGTGCAAGACAACCAAGAGTTTCGGTTGTCCGAGACTTGCATGTATTGGGTGAGCTTTCCAGTCATTGTATGCATCTGCAATGCCTTATGCTCGTGCAGGTCCACGAGGTTTGTCCTGCGCAAAAGATCCCAAGGCTATCACGTGATGACTATCTCAGCACCTCGTCCGCTTTCTATGGGTCCAGGCCGAGTCGAGAGACAACCGCAGGTACATGAACTTCCTTGAAGAGCGTTCGTCATTCTGAGAGGCGAAAGTATCCAGCGTATTCTCCAACAACTTCGCTGGACGCCAACTCCAGATTTGGATATTGGTCTTCCGCCGGCTCTAGCCAGCCTCCTTCGTTCGCTGGAATCAAGGAATCATCTGCTCCAGGTCCGGATGGCTAGCATATACCTATAGAGCAGTCGCTGACGGTCCTACAGCTAGCAGAACGACTCGGGATCCCTGCCGAGGACGTGGTCGCTCCGATCCAAGCAGACCGAGCCGTCATGCGGAAATGTCTCGCCAACTACCAGACGACTGTTCTCGAACGACCCGCGCTTCATGAGCGTCTGTTGAACGTGGTGCAAGATGTACGTACATACCTTTTCTTCGCGTCTGTACGTTGTTGCTGAGATCCCTCTCGCAGATAATCAGCCGCCAGCGCGACACCGAGAGCCCCAAGATTGACTTTTCCATGAACAAGCTCCTCATCAAGCTCTCCTTCTCGTGTGAAAAGCTCCCAACGTCGCTCTTCGTCGACCACGTCGAGAACCAAACGGGACCTGTGGCTGGAGGTGGATTCGGCGACATTCACCGCGGCGAATATCGCGGTTGCGTCGTTGCGCTGAAGCGGTTGCGGCTGTACGACGAAGATGAAGAAGACAAGATGCGCAAGAAACGCGAGGTGCGCTTCCTTGACCGGCTGATTTCGGGGATCTGACGGGGTCTGCGAGCAGAAGTTTTACCAGGAGGCGTTATTGTGGAAGAGTCTCGATCATCCCCATATCCTGCCGTTCATGGGACTGTACTGTGACGAAAGCGTTGGGGCGGACCGGCCGCTTCAGTCGCTTTTCTTGGTTTGTCCGTGGATGAAGAACGGGACGGTCTGCAAGTATATCGAGCGGAACCCGGACGTCGCGATTGAGAGGCTGGTGCGTTTCTTCGTGTCCGGCAGCGGCATGCTGCTGAGTGCTTTTCACCAGCTCCTCGAGGTCGCCCATGGTGTCGAGCACTTGCACGACCAGATGATCGTTCACGGGGACTTGCGTGGGGTGCGTGCACTTCTATGCTCTACTTTCTTGCTATCTGTTAAACGCTGCCCAGGACAACATCCTTGTCGACGACGGCGGCCACGTCCTCCTGGCTGACTTTGGGGTCGCATCATATGTCAATACCACCCGCGAGAGCACCGCCCGGAGAGGCAGCACGCGCTGGATGGCGCCGGAGCTGCTCCAGCCGGAACCTGGGCAGATTTTCCGTCGGACGTTCCAATCGGATGTGTACTCGTTTGCCTGCGTGTGTTATGAGGTTCGTCGTAACTCTCTACTGTATAGTTGTTGATCTCACGCACTTGTATAGCTTTACAACGGCGCTCCCCCGTTTTCCGATTCAGACACCGGACCCGGTCATCCCGTGGCCATCCCCGATACACTAGTCCTCTTGAAAGTCATCGCCGGCTCCCGACCCTTCTTCACTCCCAAGTTTCCGCTCCCGATCCGTCGCCTTGTCGAGGACTGCTGGCGCCAAGAGCCCAAACGACGACTACGGGCGCCTGAGATTGTTCATCGGCTGGTGGCCATCCGGCAGGACCTCGTCGACCGCCGGGAGCTGTCACGTGATCCTGCATTGGGGCCGGTGCAGCCGTATCGGCCGCCTCGTTCGCGGAGCTCGTCGTTGGCCCCGGAGCCGAGTACGTCTCGTATGCCGTCCCGGGCGCCGTCGTTGAATCCTAGCTTGCTGCAACTCGTGCGTGTCCGGATCGGCTGTGCCGACTCACTTCTTTGCTGATCTCGATCCTAGAACTTGAATAACGCTGCGGTATGGAATAGCAGCACGAGCTCCTTGGACATGTTCGTGCCAGTGCGCTCAGTGCCACTGTCGGATGAGGCGAACCTGTCGACCAACTGGCGGAACCCGTTCAAGTCCATGTCGAAGCTGCTCAAGAAGCGGTCCGGGTCGAGCTTGGGCTCAGGCTCTTTCAATGTAGCGCCGCCGCAGCCGCAGGACAGGGCGAGTTTGCGCTCGGTGCGGAGCCTTGCCGAGAGCATGGAGGCGCGGGGGCGAAGATTGAGTTTGCGCATGCTTTCAAGTTGGAGGACGGGCTAGGACGGGACGGAGCAGTCAACGAATGTGTGTGTGTGGCGTCGTGGTAGAAACCAAGTAACCGTCAATCAGTCACGTGTCTCGATGTCAACCTTCTCCTCCACCAACTATGCCCGCTCCTGCATCTGCTTTCAAGGCCAGGACTCAGGCTTGCACTCTGTTTGCGTCTACCTCTCGACGTTACCGCGTACTCTTTCCCAAAGGGGAAGTAGACCAGATCCATTATGAGATGCAAGCCACGAGGCAGGAAGCGTGCTTTGTTTTGTGGCAGCCGAGCGGCGTGGGCTTTTGGTCCCCACAACATCGGGTTACAGTTGCCGTCGATGGATGTTGAAATCTTACAGCTGGTATGAAGAAATCGAGCTGGCACTTGGCTGACTTCGCTGCTCATGGGGGAAACAAGTCCAGGGACAAGGACGTCGCCGACTCGAGCGCGTTACGCTTTCCTCTGCGCGGAGTATGCTCTCTCATTGTTCCTGATCTCAGATCTGACGCAACTGTATAGCCCCGCGCCAGCTCTTGAAGCAAACAAAGCTACAAAGGCGGAATCCCCATCACCAGGCATCAGTTCAGTCAATGCTTGCATCGTGGCGACGCTTGGGTTACTGCAGGCGGCAGCGCCGTGGAGCGGCGGTCTGCGTCGGGGGTATAAAGAGGTTCTGAATAGAGGGTGCCCTCCTCCACAATTCACCAACGTCCTCCATTGGCTCAATGTCGCACAACAACACTCAGGCTCAGTCTGGGGATTCTTTCCTTGTCATCGCTGGCCTGGCTCCGCGCCCTCGTCGCGTCGACCCCGACATCATCCCCGACCCCGCGCCCGATCCTTGGGCTGTCGACCCCGGCCTCCGCGTCTCCCCAGCGTCGTATTTCGACGCGACTGAGCCTCAGGCTCGTAGCAAGAGTCTCGCCGCCTTGGGCTCGAACGCGTCGTTGACGGTCGACTACGAGCTCGAGGGTACCCGCATTGTTCACCATCCCGTCGCATGCCATATCCGGCAGGTCTCCGACTACGACCCGTACGACCCCGACGCGTCGGTGGAGAACATGATGTTGGATGATGCTAGTTCGGATTGTGGGTCGAACGAGGTGATGTCGGTGGCACAGAGCACTGGCATGCAGACGGACGACGAATCCGACGACGACGACGACGACTCGGAGGAGGACGAGTCGGACTCTGACTGCGAGTCGGAGTACGAGGAAACTTCCCCCAAGAAGACGCGTCGCATCGCGCAGAACTTGAAGACACCGCGTCAGGATCTCACCACTCAGCGCGAGCCGGCTTCTGGTCCCACCCGCAGCAAGCCTCGCCCAGCCGCCCGAGCCGCGCGCGTTATCGCTCAGGCTGCTCCGTACACCCAGGCAGACGACGCCTCCGCCTCCGCCGATGCCGGCGAGCACACCTACATCACGACAACCACCGGCCAGCAAATCGAAATCGACTGGTGCGAGAGCGCCAAAGACATCCCGCACCGCGCCGTCGCCGACCTCCGCGCCCGGGGCGTCCCCATCTCCCCCGACGCGCCGCACGTCCCGCTGCAGCACCGCATCCTGCTCCTCCTGGGCTTCGCCTGCTGCGGGGACGAGTCCCAGGCTTTCCTCGCTTGCACCGTCCCCGGCTGCGGCCAGCTCGACGCCCCACAACGCCCCGGCGACGCGCGCCGGCACCTCGCGATTCACTACCGCGCCGAGCTCGAGTGGGCGTGCAAAGGGTGCCCGAAGACGTTCAGCCGGCGCGACGCGCTCGAGCGGCACCTTGGTGGCGATAAGGTGAACACGGTGTGCAAGGGCGCGAGCAAGCAGCGCCAGGATGCGCTGAAGGAGTTTAACGAGCGGGAGGATGTTGTGCGGATCCGCGACCGGCTGAGCGAGGCGAGCGAGAGTAAGACGAGGACTGCGCTGAGCAAGAATTTGTGAGTCGTCGCCGATTACATTTTGCTTTCGGTCTTGTTCTAACCAAGATCTTTGTAGGTGCGAGCGCTTTGTGGATTATCTCAAGGAGCAGAACATCAAGTAGACTGTGAATGTTTTCCTTATTTTATTTGGGCTGGGTTGATTCTCAATTCCCATATGTCTCTGCTTGCATCTTACATTATACCGTATGCCTCTCTATCTCTGCTGCTATCGTTGTTATCGTCCATCTAATCCGTAAAATATCCTATGTATTGGTCTTGTCCTCAAAACACATCTTTTCCTCCTCTTGCTCCAGGCGGTGTTCAGCGACAGCCATAGAATGCTCGTGTACCAAAACCATGCATCGTAAGTGTGTAAGTAATCTACGAGTTCATCTAAGTATATACCCAATAAATTCTATCCACAACCGTCCACTGGCATCCAAGTCTACTTTCAAGTCCAATCCACAACCCCTCACCTCACAAACTCAACGCCCCAAGCATCGCCGCACTCCCCCCTGCCCACCCACACCTCAGGCGCCACCCGCTCATCCCGCTCCACATCATCCCCAACAAACAGCATATCGTTCTCCGCCGCAAACACCCACCGGTCCGGGTCGGGCGCCGGCGCAGACGTGAGCGCGCGCAGCTCGTTGCGGATGATGTTGTGCGTGAAGTGGTCCAGGTTGAGGTCGTTCTTGTCGTAGCCGAAGGGATCTAAACAGAGGAGCAGTTGTGAGTGACGATCACGTGACAATGAGAGGAACGGGGAACGCACTTTCGATTTCCTCGCCGGCGACGAGGAACCCGAAGAAGATGAACGCGAGGATGGTCGTTGCGGGGATGGTGAGCCATTGCATTGTCGCTACACATTGGCTCGGGAGGGAGAGGCAGTAGAGCGAGACGACGACCCATAGGTGGATCGAGTAGCTGTCGACAGTCAGTTGGTTAGCTGATGGACTCGAGAACGGGAGATGTGGCGCACGAGTATGGGACGGGTGTGGTTAGGATGCGCTCAAGGCCGGTTAGTGCGTCGACGAGTTGGTTTAGACATGCGATGAGCGAGTCTGGATGGTGTTAGAGGGTAAGTAATCGAGAAGGGACAACACACTGATAGTGGGGACATCAGTCTGCTTGCGCGTTTGGACCGAGGCGATGTACGAGCTCTACAAACCACGCAGTTAGCAACGCGCAAAGTTCAGACGAAAAAGCGCACCAAATACAAACTGATCTCCAACGGCAGGTTATGACTGCCCTTCTCCTTCTCTCGCAACATCTTCGCCCTGATCCTCGCCGCCTTCTTCCCCTTGACCTCCTTGCCGCGCTTCGTCAAGCACCGCACGAGCAACGACAGCGGGAAGATATCGAAGACGTGGTACTTTGGCGGGATCTTGCCCGGCAGGAGGAACGATTCGTCCGCGCGCGCGAGGATGATCTTCTGCGGCTCGCCCGTCACCGCCGAGCGCATCGAACGCACTTCCTCGCCCAGCTGGGTCTCCTTCTCGTTCTCGTCGAAGGAGTTCTTCCGCGTCGGGGGGATGATGGACAGCGTCGGACGCGTGGTTTGGTCGGCGCCGGCGCTGCCTTTGCTGCTGACGCGACGTTCCATGGTCGAGACGGGTAGTGGGAGGTGCGGGGCCGACATGGATTGGATAGGGCTCGTTGCGGGCGCCGTGCGTTGGTATAGGAACGACCCTGCTGGGGTTTCCAGCATAGGAGGACGTAGGGAGGCATCCGAGGGACGGGAACCACGCGACCGCGGCGAGAGGTTGTCGTCGTCGAGACCATTGACCAAGTCGGCGCTCGACGGAATGCCCAATGGAAGAGCGTAGGCCGGCAAAAACTTGACGAGGTAATAGAGGTCCCTAAAGAGATTGAGAATGAGAAGCACAACAATAAGGAAGGGAACGAACTGGTAGTAAATCCCGTCTTCGCCACGCAGATAATGCTTGACCGCCACTGCGAACGCTTCGATGAGGTTTACGACCGTCTTCTTCTCGACCATGCCCTTTGCCTTCATGGCCTCCACGTCGTTGCCTGCGGCGGGGGCTTGGTCTAGACATGGTTGAGTGAAGAGTCGAAGAGTTTTGGAGAGCGGCGCATACCCGGAATATGGAACCAAACAGTACGCGCTAACGTCCTACTCGCAAGGACTATCTGCGACCAATACCGACGGCCCTCGTTGTAGCGCTCGAAGGAGGACGTCGTGCGGTACGACAAAATGAAACCAATGACCGTTCCGACGCTGTGGTGCAGTCAGCGCAAAACCAGGGGCTAACCAACAGACGCACACAGTGAGCAAGGTGACCGGTATGCGGACATGATATTTGTGGTAGTCGAGGAGGGTAATGCAGGTCGACCAAGCTGTCCGTCAACGGTCAGATAGGCGCTCGAGGTGGGTCCGTGTGGCCACACACCAGCAAAGAACAGGAGGATGTGCCAGCAGCGGAAGAGCGCTGTGGCTAAGATGGCGTTGACGAACGAAGCGCCCGGTCGTCTCCGGGACGCAGTTCTGCGACAAATGTTAGCTGTACTAGTAGCTGAGCGTCGACAGGACGTACGCATCCCCTGCAACGGCGAAACCCTTGTGGGTGAGCGTGCCCGAGCGCTGCCAGAGGGTCGACTGGTCAGACTCCATGGTGTATGTACGCAAGAGGAAGGAGGGACGAACCTGGCTCGCTTTCTGCATGGGGGTTACGTCCGAACCGGCGGGGGGACAAAATTTCAGCCCGACAAACGATCACCGCTCTGTGATTGGCGACGACGGCGTTGCGCGTGTCGTCATCTCCTGGATGCCCGACCTGTGTGTGTTCGAGGTCTATGCGCTCACAACTACGATCGAATACCTGCGGGTATGTCTCCAGTGGTTGAACTGAGGCCGTTGCCACTATCAAAGTGCGAGAAGTGAGTCAACGAGGCTTGACCAGGTCACGGTTAACTGCTGCAGCTTGTCTTCTCCCACTATGTTGGCGCGTCTTCCCGCTGAACTAATCGACGAAATCGCAGAGTACGTCGGAAAGAAGGATATTTTGACTCTGGCACTCGTCAACCGTGCTCTTCATCTCCACTGCACTCGAAAAATCTACCGTTTCGTCGTCACCAGGAATCCCGCCAATCTCGTGCACTTCTGCCGAGCTCTTGTTTCCCGGAAGACCCACGCTCCACACGTCCGCAACCTCTCGATTAAACTTAAAATGCAAGCCGTGGCCTCTTTCACTGCTCGATATAGCTGACGCGTCACTTAGCTCCGGTCGTGTATCCCTTCTTCGCGGGTTCGGAAACCAGGTCCGCGCAGCAACAAGGCTCCTCCAGAACCTCGTATCCCTGGATCTCAGCGTCGCCGTTCGCTCCTCCGAAACCTTGAACGTCGTCGAGTTGCTCTCGTCAGCGCAATTTCCCGCTCTGGAGTACTGTCGCATCCATGCGAGCGTCAGCCAATGGCCTGCCCTGGTCGCTTTCTTGAACCGCCACGAGACACTCAAACGCATCATGACGAACGTCTTTCACGCCAGTGATGACCTCCAACCAAAAACGCTCGATCCTGGCACCATCTCACTCCCAAACCTGCTGAGGGTCACCGCTCCCATTACTTTTGCCTGTGGTATCACCGCAGGGCCACATTTAACGAAAATATGCCTCATCTGGCCAGACGGAAACGACGATACTCAGGCGAATTCTCATTTGGCCATGCTTTCAAAAGCCTTGCCCTCAATCTCTTCTCTCGAGTTTATTGTCGCTTCGTGGACCGTCACATGCGTCGTCCCACCAACAGCAGAGTACTTCTCTCGCGTCTCTAACATCGCATTCGCGGTCTCGGCGGACAATGATCACGTTGGTCAGTGGGAGGTGAGCGCGTTGTGTGAGTTTTGCGTCCCAGATCTTATGAGCGACGTAGGATTTCGCTACGGCCGTCGAGAACGTTGTGCCCTCATTCACGCGCCTCGAGTCACTTGCATTGTATATCCCCACGAAGGACAGATCCGCGCTCACCCTGGAAGTGCTCGAGGAAGAGGCTGCCCTGGTTCGGCGCTGGGCAAATCTCTCCCCAAATGGCACTCTCAGCAGCATCGTCTTGCGGAGTGGTAGGCCCTGGGTCCTAGGCCCCGAAACTCCCGGAGAATGGACGCCGAGCGCCGTCCGAGACATGGTCGCGGAGTTGAAGGCGGACATGTCGGGGGCCGCACTCTCGCAATGCAGCATTGTCGTGGTGAAGTGGATGCTGCGTCAAGCGCTTGTGGCGCGCGCAGCCCAGCGAGAAAATAGCTGGTACGAGGAGCTGATGGAGGCGATATTCGACAGTTCTTGGGCCGATGCGGTGGCGCCTTTCGTGAGCGCTGGAGAGGATATCCCGGACTTCAAATTGATTCCCAGCACAAACAGAGGCGTAGTGGCCACGTATAAGTTCAAGATTGTTTTTGGCTAGTACTATTCTGAACGCTCTACATGGCAACCCCGGGCGGCAACTCGCGCGGAATATCTTTGTAAACAGACTGATTTGCGGACGGAAGCGGAGGTGGAGGCGGAATCTCCGCCCCACCATCTAGTTTCGTTGCATCATGTGCGAAAAGCCACTCGCGGCGTCGCGGGTCAGCCCAGAACACAGGGTTCTGGCTGTTGCGGTGTTTCATCAACTCATCTCTGACGCTAATGAGCGACAGTGAAGGAAAGAGAGGAAAAACGGACCGTCTGGCAGTTTCCGGTCCGTCGTAGAGATGTAACCACTCTTGGAGAATGCGCGTGTTGTGAGCGACGTAGGCAGCTCGGGGTTTACGGACGCGTTCATACATCTGCAGTGCTCCCGGAAGGTCCCACTCGTGTGCTCGCAACGCCGCGGCCAATGCCGCGGCATCCTCTGTTGCCTGAGCTGCTCCCTGCGCCATGTAGGGCATCATCGGATGACAAGCGTCACCCAACAGTACCGCCCGTCCGCTCGGATGGACCCAGCGCTCCAGAGCAGCGAAGTCCGCCAGCTTCCACTTGAGGTACTGCCCCGTCAACGCGCAAAGTTTACGGACTTGCGGGCACCAGTCCTTGAAGCGCTCCACCAGCGTCGCACCCTCTGCCTCCGACCGCCATTCGTCGAGGTTGATTGGGGTCCCGAGGTCCGTGCGGTGCGTAACGTCGATGATAATGTTGTAGAGTCTGCCGCCGCGAAGCGGATAACCGACCGCGTGGCCTTCGGGACCCATCCAGTGCACTGCCCACGCATTCTTCACGAGATCAGCCGTCTCGGGGTCGGCGAGGAGCGGCTCAGCGGGGACTAAGATGCGGTATGCAACGTCGCCGGTGTCGACAGGGTCGATTGGGGAGCCATTGATCGCGGTGCGTGCAGCGGACTTGATTCCGTCGGCGCAGACGATGAGGTCGGCGCTGAAGACCTGGCCGGTCCTGGTCTTGACGCTTGGGACGTCAAAATCGTAGCTCTCGACATGGGTGTCCATCCGGAGGTCGATATTGGGCTTCTTGCTGACCGCAGTGACTAGCGCGTCGATGAGGTCCGCGCGGTGGATGAAGTAGTACGGGGCTCCATAACTGTCGACCACGTCGTCGAATGGGCAGTCGACGAGCTTTTTGCCGTGCCAGTCGACGAAGCGGTTGCCCAGCGACACCTCTTTCGGGATCGATGCGAAGTCCATACCCCATGCGAGACTCAGACGCGATGAGTTGGGTGGAACGCGGATTCCGGCGCCGACCTGGGTACATGTTTAATCTCTGGCAAAAGAGGGAGAATGGTTGCGCACCTCCATGAACTTCTTGACCGACTCGAGCAACGTCACTTCATGGCCGTCCGTGGCTAACGCAAGGGCCGTTTGAAGCCCGCCGATTCCTGCACCGACGATGACGACGTTCAGTTTCCTCATGAGTATTGCAGGCAAAGAGGACGGACAAATAGCTCATCGTCGTCGCCGCTATTTCAGTCGTCTGGGAACGAGCACCGTCATGGGAGCCCGGGCCGAGTCGGAAGAGCCTCTGAGGGCGATCCGGTGCGCTGGTGGGTCGCGGCGCATTACAAGGTCGTCGTCGTGGTTGGCTTGCAAGATGGCCCTTGCCGGAGGTTGGCGGGAGGACACGTAAGCACCGCCGGACACACGGCATTTCCTGCGCGCCGCGAAGCCGATGTCAGTCTCACGCGGCTTGCACCAGGCCGAGGCACTCCGGATGATGTTCCTGGCTTTATGCACCAGGTATTGAAGCGGCACTCGGACACACTACGGCAGACTACGAGTTCCGAGTCTGAGAAAGAAACGTCGACCATCTGAGGAGTACATGGATCATGCAGAGAGAGTATTTCTTCTCCGCTGCCGAAGAGACTTCGGGGTATTTGTGCAAGAATCAATCCACATCAATGTTGGAAGGTCCTCTCAATGAAATTCCAATGTCTACTCCTTCTCTGTAATTCTTGAATTTTCCTTATCAGGGCGCGAGGCCACTAGTACTACGATTAGACATGGTCGGGGCCGATCGGCCAACGTCGTCTTCCTGACTTCCAAGCTTCCGAAGCTTCCTGGCAACGCAGAAGTTGCAAATTTTGGAACTTCTGCTCAGGGTCGCCGATATCTCTGAAAGTTGTTCCTGCGTCCTGCCAGTGTCTCTTGCTCCGTCCTCCACCGACCGCACTCGATCTGTTTCTATCCTAGCTCTCGATGGATTCAAATTCCCATCGCGCTTCTAGCCTCGCGAAGCGATTTTCATCCCAGGCCACCTTCCGCGCGAGTTGTCATTGGATGCGCGTTTAAATCTTGAACTCAGCTTCCGCGGAGAACTCGAGCTCGCCGCGTCGCCGTTCAGACCAACACCTGTCGAATTGAAGCAAGAGTCGCAAAGTACGCCGCGGCAAGGCCGTTCCGCGATCCTATCAACACGCGTCGGCGCGCTTTCTCAGGCTCCCCGTCGGTGCGCCGGAGGTTATTTCGTGGTGCTTAACTGCCGCTCGTCGGCTCATTGGAGGATCAGCGGGGCTCCGTTAGGTGGCTCAATGTCCCATCCAGGGCCTGGGACAGAAACCAGGCGCCGCCTCGGCTGTGCTCTCGAGCTCGCCGGTTAACGCGTCGGTCCGACTGCCCTATCGTTCCATGTGCATATGCTGCCAGTGTTTCAAATGCCGCGTGCCTTGCTTCACAACCCGCGGCCGACGCGCAGACCCATCCGCCAACCAGAACTTGAACGAATCATTCGGACAGGATAGTACAATGCTTTCATGGCGAGATTTCGGGTTTTCTTTGGATTGGGTCCGAGTGCGGTTTCTCTCAATCGGAGAGCTGTTCATTTACGCTGCCAGTGCCAGTAGCAGATTTACGACGAATGTTTTCGACATCCGTCGTCCGCCGGGATCTGTCAGCGTCCCGAACTTCGCCACGCCATTCGGCCGAATCGTCCCGAGCGGCAAAGTTATCGGCTGCGCCGGCTCGTTGATCCTTTGGATGCAACCGCGACGTTGACGTGAGAGTGAACGTCTCGATGAGGCAGTTGCCTTATCGAGTTGAAGTGTGCGTGTTGCTTGCTTCCCGCCTCCACCTGTCTGCGTGCCCCGGATCCCATCCTCGACCTCAGCCATCCTCCACGTTAATGCTACTCGCCTTAGTCTCGTTATAGACTTCTCGGAGAGCAGACTGCGCTAGTCGTCAACTGCAGCCTGGCTTGTTCCACGTTTTTCTTGGTTTGTGCTAGCAGTACAGCGGTGCGTCCTTTGTTCGGAGTATTGTCTTTCTCCTCACGTACATCCGAATCCATCACAGACTTTCGCAATAAATGCGGCCTGCGTTGGCATTCAAAGCTGGACCGCCGAAAGATGGTACTCGGAGGCGATGAAGTATCACTTGGGAAAAATACTGGCAGTGGGATGAGCGCGGATGGCTTCGGTGCGTCGCTGTGGTCTTTCCATGAGGCATTCACCAACACGTTGCAACAGCAAGTCGCATTTCCGACATCCCTCCGACCAGTCCTTTCCACTCTCCATCGCGCAATGACTTGTTTTCTCCGGACTTGCTCCTCCGGGACTTTGGCCTCATCTTTCCCGATCATCCTCACCACGTTCCCCGACCGTTTCCGCATGGCCATGCCGCAGCGCCAACGCATCGTATCTGGCTTTCCAATGCCTCTGTGTCGGGCGCGGCTTTCCGGTTTGGGCTGTCGGCCGAGCGGGTTACCATGCGCAGCTGCATTGTCGACGGAGATCCTGACGATGACGCATTAGGATGGACGGATGCGTCTCGCCTCGGACTTCGCATGGAGATTTCATGCATAGCTGGTGACGCAGATCCAGGCTGGGCTGGCTTTCGCTCGTCGTCTTGCGTCGGGGAACACGCAGAGAAGAGTCTTCCGCGCCGAGACTTTCGTGTCCCACTCCAGCGGTATCTCTTGTTCCGTCGACGCTATCCGTCGCCACGGCACGCCCGACGGTGAGGTGCCCGTTCAGGGCCAGATCGCACTGGTCCATGCGCTGGAGATCTGGGGTGCTTGTCGTCGTCGCTTGCGTGGGACGGGCTGTCGGGCAACGCATGGCTGGGCTAAAATCGCGCGTTAATTGACATTATCCCCAGTCGGTCGAGTGCTCTGGATCAGTGGATGATATCGCCACTGCACATGCAAGGTCAAGTCCCCGCCCTCCTCCCCGGTCCGAAAGACGCGACGGGCGCTTGCTTCGTCGCTTCTATCATACCTCATTTTATGATAAATACCAGGCAACGTCCTTGCTTCTTCGCTTCGCGCCCTCCTTCCTCAATGGTCTAGCTGGGTGATTGGAGTGACGTGGAAAGATGTGCTCTGATTGCTGATCGTACCCCAGAAATTAATCCTTGTTCTTTTTTGTTTGCACTTCTAGGTTTCGGCGAGGAAGGCGGGGTACGATGAGCGCGCAGACCCCCTGCGCTTCGAGTTTTCTCGTGCTTCGCGCTCATGTGGATCAATCGTCTCCCGCGATTTTAGTTTTTCCGGGCACTCTGGAGTTGACAAGGTGATACGTTCAGGACAACGGAAACCGGCCGCTGAGAGTCGAGACTGCACCAGAGCTTCATGGACATTTGGAAGAATTTGGTGCGTCATTAACTTCACTCTTCCCAAGGGTTTTTGTCAAGGTTTTTGTAACATTCTGCACCGCGCTGCGAGCCATCAGCTCATAGCGCTCTACCACTCATCTGCTCCAACTTCGGATCGAGAGCGGGGTAAGCTTTCGCTGCTGAATATCCACTTCTTACCTTCCCTTCCGTCTGCAGTTCTTCGCGCTGGGCCTTCAATCCTCAGCTGCGGGTCGATTCAGGGCCGCGACCTGAACTGCTGGTGGTCCCTGCGTTGACAAACCTCTCCGCGACGTCGCTTACCTACGCCGTTTAACTTGACTGCTAAAAGCTGTCTCCGTCGCGTCATCAGTGACCCACGGGCCACATGCACCCACTGTGACCAGTCCGTCATCGACATTCCGTTTCGTCCTCTTTCCCAGTTTGTTTCCAGTTCAATGCGGGGAATACAACAGTAATGAACTGACCCCGCATCTCCCCACAGATTGGAATCACTGCCAGTGTTTCTTTGACGCTGCGCAATGGTACGAATATTGGACGGCACTAGAGCTGCACCGCCGCCGCCGCGTCGTAAGGCTCGGATGTCCGCTGACCCTACTGTCCTACTGTATGTGCGGCGCCACCGGTGGGTGCAAATAGGCGCGCATATACATATCATGCATGAACCCCTGCGTTTCAGCCCGTTGTCAAGAAACAATTTCCAATCAAGAAACGAAAGGTTCCGCGGGTTCGAACTCTGACATACGGAGAGAATTTTTGCTTCCGCCTAGCCGGACCCCTGTCGAATACGCCCGGCGCACCTGATCGCCTGTGCTTTCGCCGGAGTCGCCGCACTATGAGCCGCTGGTGCGTCCTACGCCTTTCGTGTCAATAAAAGTGACCCGTTTCATTTTGTTTTAGGTTTATTCGGCATTTTTCTATCACAAAACCTCAGTAATAATGGGTGCGCGGTTAGCCGGTCCTTGTCTTAGCCGTTGATGGAAAGCAGCTGTGCAACTCCTATTCCACTGTGTTGTTTGTTTTTTCTGGACCATTTTACCAACTGATTCATTTTCGGTGACATTCATGAACGTCCTAAATTCTTCTCTCTACGCCACTTGAAATTCCCCCGCGCCAAAATTCACCTCGGCTTTATCTTCCCGGTGATGATATCGTGCGCATTATCTGATCGCCGCTGATCTACATCATGTACGCCGGGCTTACTTGCTTTTCGCGCAGGATGGAATGCTCGTCATCTTCCTCGCAAGATTTTCGTATCCGCTCCACACGTAACATCTCACGCGCAATCGTCATTGCCAACCTTGTTATTTTCGGCCAAGGTTCATTTCAATTTGAAGGAGACTGAGCGCTGATTCGCCCCGGCGAACGCGTTGCATGATCACTTGCGCGACACGTGAACTGCGAGCGCGACTCTGTGTCTCGGCAATAGCACTTTACATCAGCGGAATCCCAGGAATGACGACGCCGCGTCGACGCGCGCACACACACGTTGAAATGTCGCGGCGCGGTGGTAATGCTCACTATATCGCGAAGACGGCGACGAAGAGCGTCGGGGAAAGCCTAAAATCCCTTCTTCTCCGCGTTCTGCTTCCCTGCCGTCTCCGTCTCTGAACTTCTCCGTCTGATCTGACATCGTTCTTTGTTTATCCACGCTACTAGCTGCGCTGCCGCGCACTGGCAGCTGGAATTCGACTGAACCCCACGTTCCGCTCCCAGCTCGCACTGCTCCGTCTTGCTGACCAATTCAGTCCGGACGCAATGTACACACCGAAATGCGGATTTCCCACCTTCCGCCGCCGTACCCGCTCCCCCGTTCCGTGCTGTTCAGCGTTCACAACCCTCAAAGAGTCAGAGACAGCGGAGTCTGAACCAAGAGCATAACGTCGCGAGAGGGAGCCGCGCGACTGACTAAAGTTCGCAATTTACGAGCTAAGGATACATGTACATGTACCGCTCCATGCGTTTTCGGGCTGGCTGGCGAGGGTATTTGGCACGGCCGTGTGCCGGCGGCGCGTGTAATATTGCGCGGATATGTTTGGGTATCTGTCTGGATGTGGCGCCGGGCGATCCCCTGCGGAATTCTTATGCAACTTTGGGGTGCTAGCAAACAAGCTACAACACTCAGGCTGTTTGTTTCCGGACGGGTTGCCTCTTGACCGGAATGTTCATAGTGCCAGCGTGTCTATTACTCGAAGCTATCAGTGAGAGTGAAGGTTTGGGGGGAATCGCAATTTGTATGGCTGACTAGGAAGGCGGAGGTGGAGGCTTGAGGTGATTGCCGTTTCCGCGAGAAAAAATTAGAGAAAGACGACTTTGGTCGCGCATGGTTAAGGGAAGAGAGAGGCAAAACAGAGCCTCCGTGACGCGGATTCTGGGAGTGCGTGAGCTATGTTTACCCCCCGGAACCGGCCGCCGAGAGGGTCACCTGCCTTCGATTCTTGACCCCCAAGTGAATCCGCGCCACGCTCAGAGTCGGAGGCGCCGAGCGCGATTGACCCGGTCCTTGAAGAGTCTCAGAGCTCTGAGCTCCGAAGGCGGGCACACGACCAGTCCTCGGGATCATAAGCAGCGATCGCCAAATTGATAGCGCCATAAAATGCCCGATAGGCAGAGGCGCTGAGAAGACCAAGCCGGGACCGGCATCTTGACTCTTGCGTCCCAGTGGCGTTCCTGGAACAAAGACACACAGAACACGATCTTACTCGTCAAGTTGGACGGACCTGAGCGCGTCATGGGTGTCGGGGACTTGAAGGTGAAGGCAAACATGGAAGACCGCATTGAATTCGAAACAACTAGGAATGTTCGTGGCTGCGGGAAGTCGTCACTGAATACTCATGAGATGCGTCGCGTCGCCTCGGTCCTCGGAGCAGAGCGAGGGTGCTGACGTCGAGTGCAAGAGACTCTGTCGTCCTCCATGATCGACTAGAAATCTTGTTGAGAGGCGACAAGACGGTGTTCAAGTGGCGCAGAAGACGAAGCCCGAAGACTTACAGCTTGTTGCTGGCGACCCGTGTATAGCCCGAGGCCGGAAGAGTGCGTCTGCCGCACGCCGCGGCCGAATATTTTGGCAAGCCCGGACCGGATTCTTTCGTGGGATTTTGGCGATGATCTGGCTTTCGATTATCTTGGGGCTGCAGCGCGCAACAGCGCCGAGTACAGAGTAGTAGCAGCGGCTAGAACGGAACAGGGATATCAATAGCTCGATGGGACGGGGAACTTGAAAGAAGTTGTGTCTGTCGGTGGTTAGGTGGTCATGAGAACAGAAGTTGACTGCGTTGAGCAGGACGATTGCCCGGAATGCGGATACTGTGTCTTGCGAGGCACAGTCGTCCACCACATGAGGGGACAAAAGGGGCACTAGAAGCTCGAAGCCGGGAGGGGGGTACGAATGCTATCGCGTCGTCCCGCGAGATGAGGGTTGCCGGAGACGAGATTTGGTGTTTGTAGGGCAGTAGGTTGCAGGACGTTGCCACTTGACTCGGTCGTTTTGGCTGCACGAAGCGGACGTCGGGGCGGATTACGTCGAATTGGGCGATATCGACGCGTTCGAGTTGGCTCGCGATCGACGAACGGCGAAGGGCAACGCGACGCGAGCGCGATAATATCGTTGGCTCCCGAGATTAAGCAACGAGTGCGCGATTCGTGAGCTGAGTCATCCGAACGCATGGCCGCGGGACACGCAAAGGTAAACGGGAGTCGCCCAATGGGGAGTCGATTACGCATCAAATCTTTACACCGGTAGCTTGCTTGTTTGGGCGAAAAGTAGGTCGCAGTCGTTCCAAAGAAATCTGTTGTCCGTTGCCTCCGTTGTTAAGTCCGTGCTTGCTTGTCTTGGACTACTCGGAGGCGGTACTAGCGGGCGATCATGATAATCCCGAGGCTAAACATGCATGGGATTGGTCGCGGGGCCCCGAGTTCGAGTCGGCATTATCGCTGTTTTGCTGGCTGTGCTGAATGGGAGACGGAGACAGCGTTCGGTGGAGTATCGAGTACGTTGTGGCTGGGAGATTCCGGTGGAGAGGAGTCGGGACGGGGATAGGTAAGTGAGTTGGACGCCGATGTTGGATTGAGTAGTGCGTTCAAGGTGGGGAAAGGGGCGGGAAGAGGTCTGAGTAAGAGTCTACCGGGAGGTTTGCCGCTGCGGGCGGCCGACGATGCCGCAGCAAGTTCGGATCCGGGTCGGTCGAGGGGTTTTCGAGTTTACTGCAACGGTTGCTTCAGCGCAGAGATCCGCGGACCGTGAAGATGCCCAAACAAGCACCTTGAATGGTTCTTCAATGCGTCGTACCAAAGATAAGGACGAGCACGAACATGGACGTTGAATGTTTGGGTTGGGCGCCACTGGGAGCTGGCACGGATCGCGCTTGTGTTTGTCTTCGTCGGCGGAGAAAGACTCGTAGACGGCGCTTGAAAAAGAAACAGGCATGCATCATTTTTTCCCCAGTGCATAATTGAATGTCGTTGCTGGGAGAAACTCGGGAGCATGACTTTGCTTGTTGGACGGAGGGAGGTATGTGAGTGAATGTGTGGGATCGATGGCCCTCCCAACTCGATTTTTTTTTCGGTGATGCTTGTGCTTGGGATGAGATCTGCCACGGGCTGCGACCGACGAGGATGTGACGACGACCGAGGGAGAGGCGCATCAAGCGACTGGCATGTGAAGAGATGGCGGGCCCGGGTCATGCGCTCCGTGGGCGCGTTCGTGCTCGGGGGGTTCGGCAAGGGCTGGCGGCTAACAACGTGCGGTGTCGCTGGCGCAGTACGCCGCGGGCGCAAGGCCGGTGTGTTTGTTTCTGTTTGTGGTCGTCGTCAGCGACGGCGAGCGTGTGTTATTCCCATAATGACGACGAGGGTGGTCATTCCACGGGAATAAGCTTTGATTCTTGCGAGGGTGGGCGGCCAGCCACGAGTTTCGTGAGCAATCCGTGAGGTAAAGCGGCCGCTTATCCTCCCATCACCGTGTTGGCGACAGCCAAGATCTACGATCTGGCCGTCACCCCGTTTCGGCTCGGTGTATTTATGCGCGGTCTCTGCGCACATTTCCTTCACCCATCCCCGCCGCATTCGCTTGCGCGCTGCCCTTGTCTCCTCCCTCATCCGGAGTCTTTCCCTCTTTCTTGGACGCCTTCACGCCGCCAGCCCCAGTGCTGCCCTCCTCTATCATGTCCAAGCCCATCCAAGCATACCCCTCGGTGTCGAGCTCGCTCTCGAGTCTTCCGCGGGTAAAAACCATGTCGGACGTGTCCCTGCACCACCACATGTACGCCCAGCAAGCCCAGGACGGTCAGCGCAAGGTGCGTCGGGTCCTCTTACGGCTATCCGGCGCGGCCCTGACCGAAGCGTGCCTTTTTTGTGTTCCCAGCTGCAGCAAGCGTTGGGCAAGCCCCCCACCAAGCCAGTCTCCCCTCCCTGCGTGCCCGCCGTCGCCGTATCCCCCGACGACGACTCCGCCAATAACCATGCGGGTGAGTGGCTGTCGCCATGCGCGTCGTGCTGTGTAGTGACCACGCGTTTCTTTAGCAAAAATCGAAGTGAATGCTTTTCGCCTTCGCTCCGAACCCCCCACTATAGATCTCTCGCTCTCTCTCTCTCTGTCGGGGACTTCGTAGACTCCCTCTCGCACGCACGCCGGCTGGGTTCGGCACTCTCGCCAACAAAAACCATCTCCTTCGCCTCTCTCCGGTCTTGCTCTCGCTTTCGCGCTGCTATCGCTCTCTCCTCTCATAGACACCATTTAACTATCCTATCATCCATCGACCAACCCAGCATTTTACCCTCCTACAACACTTTTCCACCTCACCAAGCATACAAATCCACACATTGCATACGTATCTTTTCTCTGGGCTCTTGGTTCTTCGTCATAATTCGGGTTTTCTCTCGCGTCTTCGGTAGCTACAAGAACTCCTCCATGTAGCCCCACCCACGAACACTGGTAAACCTCACCCTCATCTACCTACCGCATCTGTATGTTCTACTGCACATCGTATCACTAGCACGCTCAATCCAATACAACTCCATCGACATCTCCATTATCGTGTGGGGCTTCTGGTCCTCGTACTCTGGCCTGGTCGGCGCGAGCACGGTGAGGCAACGGACAAAGGAGCACGAAGGCGGTCTCGATCCCTGGGCTAACTACTTTTAGAGGCCTGTGGTAACCGCGGATTCTCCATCCGAAGACGAAGAACATCTTTACCCCTCGAGGAATACCCTCCGACGAGAACCCCCTCAATCGCAAGAAAAGAACATGCTGTTGTTGTGGACTGGTTCTTGCTTGCAGTTGTGTCCGACGAAGCGGTCAAGCGCCGGCCTGGAGAAACTAGCCCAGACCTGGCTGGGGCCTCACGAAGCGACGCGGGAAGGGAAGGCTGAAAGGTAGATCGCTCACATTTGCGAGTCATTACACTGGCAATGCGTCGCCGTCGACTCGCCGAAAATGAAATCAAATTCATGCACTAAGAAGCAGAGTTGGCGCACTATCGCTCCGTATGGGTTGGACGCGTTCATTCGAGTATTGCCCTCCACAGCAACGAAGGAAGACTTGAACCACGGGACGCCACCAAATGGGCGCTGTCTGCCACGATCCGAGCTGGCGCGGGGGAACAGGCTCAAGCGCATGACCATGAAAGAGCGGACTGCGAGCCCAAGCCGAGTAATCAGTTATCGCGTTCCTTTTTGCGCTTTGCATCCACGGCTTCGCGGGTTCGGCGCGTTAATGCGGTGGGAATCGTGGCCCTCTGTCTCCGAGGACGGCGTGGCCAAAGACGCGTCCAAGTTGGACTCCGACGAGGAACAGTGCACGTCTCGGTGTTCTGTTCGATCGCCTGCAGGAATCGCGCGCGTACGTGCGGAACGGAACGCGCTGTGTGTTCGGTTCTCTCTCTCTCCCATTTCGCCTAGATATGGGTTGGATGTACGTTTGACTTGCACAGTGCAGTTGCGCCTTGTCGTTCTCTGCTGTGCTTCGGCGTTGAACGAGGCGTTGATTTGCATGC
The DNA here is from genome assembly GCA_014461115.1 of Mycena chlorophos. Classification (NCBI taxonomy): domain Eukaryota; kingdom Fungi; phylum Basidiomycota; class Agaricomycetes; order Agaricales; family Mycenaceae; genus Mycena; species Mycena chlorophos. Next base: position 558,703 of record JACAZE010000011.1, read on the forward strand.
AGCGATGCACATGTGCGCCTATAGGCCCTATTGGATCTCTTGTCAGATTACACGGTGCCTGTTATCTGTTATCTCGCGGCGGGTGTTGTTGTCGTGAGTGAAAACTTTGGCGCCCGCGCGTTGCTGCTGTTGCCTTCCGGGCCTGGCCCGCTCGGGCTGGCTGAGTTCGCACTCAGGCTGCCGATGCCGATGGGTAATCTTCCGCCTGCCGTGCGTACAACGATCGCGCGCATGCGTCGTCGAGGCGGACAGATTGCGGAAGGGTAAGGATTTGCAGGAGGTTTTTTTCACGAGCAGGACGAGGCGAGTCTTATCGGACTCGGAGTGCAAACCCGGGATTGCCAAGTCAACGAACGACGGGCTCGGGCGAGAGGCGGAAGCAAATTTCTTCTCCGAGAGAGCTGTCAATGGCGGTGCATGCACGTTCTTTGCCTCGAGGAAGGCACATACGGAACAGAAAATCTCGGTCTGAAAGAAGCACTGCCAACATCGGCCGGGATGAGATGTGGGTTTCAATTTCCGGTTGGTTTGTAGTTGGTTGAAGAAGCTAGAAGAACCTCGGTCGGAGTCGCGGACAACTTCAAGTGCAGATTTTGACGACGTCAGCGGCGGCGATGGCGGGACGGAACGAGCAAACGGCGACTCGATTCGAATTGGTCTGCGGAGCGAATGCCGGAAGACGGAATTCTTGCAAGCAGCGGCAATGCACGAAGAGCCCGTTGGGCTTCGAAGATGTCCGCTTTCTTCCACAAAGCCCGCTGCTACCTCCCAGGCGACAGACGATTGGCCGGGCCGCGGAGTGCCAATTCGGTAACTTCCACCGATTCGACGCTGGGCGGCGCTGAGTTGTCCGCATCAACAAACTGTTCAGAGGAGAGCATTGGTTGGCTGGTTGACCCCAGCAAGTCACCAATCGATGAGAGCACATTGGGCAACGGCGGATCCACCACGCGTCGTCACTGAAAATTTTCAGACTGTGGGGGAGTTCCGTCGATACGCGCGATTCAGGCGCACCTGCATATATAATTCACGAAAATCACGCCCACAATACGTGGGAGAGACTCGACGGAGATGCAAAGGTGGCTCGCCACGTTTCGCATCTGCCTCCGCTGCCATCGGCTGTTTCGGCATCACGTCGGCGTCTCCACGGAGCACCTTGACAACTCGGCAGCGTTCCACCCACGCTCGGAGAGGGCGGAAACAAATTTCAAGCTGGAAAATCACCTGGTTTCAGCGTTTGAGCTCACCTCTTACGGCGCAGAGCTCATGACGTTGCGTGGACAGGCACAGAAGCAGCTTGCGCCGCCCCGTTCTGGGGGCGGCGCACTGGTGTCAAGCGTAATTTGCAGCAGAGTGCGGCGAAATTTGAGGTACACCTACTCTTGTCGTCTCGCCACCTGCGGTATTTTTGCCGTGGCGCAAAAACAATCATCACAGACCCACGGAAAAGGCACCAGCGCGATAGCTCGGACGCAGCTGATTTCTTCTTCCCAGTTTCAGTCGCGCCCTTCGCTTGCGTCTGCAGGTCCAGTGACCCGCGCTCCGCAACAGCGTTCCGCGGCGGGCATCAGCATCCGCCGCGCTTAAGCGCCCCGACTCAGATTAGGGCGTTGCGCCTACCGCCGGCGGGCAAAGTGCAAGTGATAAGCGCCATGTGCGCTGATGCTCTATGTGTTGCTTATGGCGTTGCGTATGGCGCGAGTGACCGACAACTTGAACAAGATGTTGTCCAGCCTGGTCAGGCATTGGTCAGGCAATTGCTTGGATGATAAACCCGGCCTCTCCCAGCGGGAGAGTGACCACTCAACAAAATAAATTTTCGCCATGATTCCGCCAAATGATGCTCTATTTGGGTCGAAAATGAATCCCGCACAAATAGCTAAATCAGGCTGCCCGGGCCGAACTCCCGGGTTATCGCGAGTTGGCCACACAAAGAAGAAATTAGGGAGGGACGCATCAAGGGAGCTGAAAGCCATCGCAACGGGGGTACACAGTGTGAGTCTTCCGAGTCGCACTAGCATTTTCCGTGCCAGTGTCCAGCCTGAACGTCTCTTCCATTCCATTCCATTCCGATATCGAAGCTAGCCCATCCTTGGTGTTTCTTTGTGCTCGCCAATTCCTATTGTCTGGGCCCGGCCAGACTCGACCGCGATGAAAGAAGCACCCTCGAATACCATGCAAATCCAACTCATCTTATCGCATCGGAGCCGGATCCGGAGCGGCCCGAAGGGTTCGGCGCCCGGGCCCGGATGAGCTTGAGCTCGTCTTCGGCCCATCCCCGTTGAGACTGTCGCGTCGTCCTAGCCCAGTAAAGCCTTTGGATCACATTGCATGAAGACTTGAAAGATCATGCGTTGATCCCCTGATTGCCGGTCCTCCGTCGTCAGCTCCGAAAATGACGGCGCGCTTCGGCCGACGTGTTTACTTCCGAATAGAACCCGAGGCCGATCGAGGCCGCAGGTGTTACGATCATGAAGGAACCACGCGAGTATGCGTGCGATTTCTCTCGCGAGCGCGGGTCCGCCGGCGCCGGCAACGACTCGGATAGACCGACTTCCCAGAGCTTCCCTCGGCCCCGGCACGGAGCTCGGGCCGACGGAGAGCTTTAGAAGCGCGGAAGATCGAGGGCAATGAGCCCGAAAATCCCACAGCGGAGTCTGTTTTACGTCTGCCCGACGCTTGACACGAGACGGAGGCTACAGGTCTGTGACGGCGGAACTTGGACCGCCGATGCAGATAAAGAGTCCGTTCGTAGTTGCCGCGGCCAGCGAATATATGTACGGGGCTGCGACTACTTACAACTTGAAGGCCGATCGGAGTTGAACAGTCGAAGTTGAACACGAGCTTGGGCTGTCCTCCGAAATTTGCACGGGTGAACAGCGGCGCCCTGCAGGCTGTTCCGCGGCGACCGTATTTCATTCAGTTCAGTACAGTTGAATGCAACTTTACTGTCCGGCGGAAATTACTGGCGCAAGGTCTCACCGGCCCTATAATTGCCCATTTAAAAGTCGAGCAGGAAGAAAAGATGCGGAATCAATACGCAGTGTGCAGCGGGTGCTTGGGTTCTCTCGTCCAACTGCCGGTAATGCGGTTAGTAGCACCCGTCCGGTCCATGGCTCATTGGCGATGAGGCGATGCGGAGATTCTTGTAGTGTTGCACGCGGCGCGCAAACTCGACTTGGAAAACGATTTCCTTGAACATGTAATTTAGCATCCTCGTCATAGCGCCTGTTACGGAAGCAAGGCGCACGAGACCGCGGCTTTCAAGGGATCGTGAACAAATTGAAGGCTGGCCAACGAGGGAGTAGAGCCTATCCCATGGATATTGAGATGCACGCCCGCGGAGTGGTCAAGTCTCTTTCGATAGACATCGACATTCCCTTCAATGGACGCGAGAAAGAAAGAAGGAAGTAAGGTTGCTGCGCACGCACCGGCGTCGTCACCTCCAGGTCTTCCACGGCTCGGACAGCCGCCTTCTGGCGCTAGGCCAATGACGGTGCGTGTGCAGTTCATTGGCAGAGAGGTCGCATGGCCTTGGCGCCTGTCTCGGTGCGTCACTTCTGTCCGTGTCGTGAACAGCGCTGTTCAAGATGAGCGAAGGGAGAGACGGATCCCCGTCTCATCAGCCACGGGATCCAGTCGTGTGCATGCATTTTATCTCCTTCTCCTCGGCGGTTGTTGCTGCGAGGAATGACCAGTTCAAAAAAGCAGCGCCTCGACAACTTTCTCTGGATCCGGGTCGTGTTCTGTTTTGAGCCAGATTTGACGCGGGAGGTGTTGCTGGCGGGTATTTCAGGCGACCGGTGTCTGCAACATGGCTGATTGGGCGTTGCGGGTTCAACGTTGAACGTTCGACCTTGGTGGTGGCATGCAGGACAGTACCATGGTGAACGTCCGAAAGAACGGATGATTGCGGCTGAATCAGCGATGACGCTTGTCCGGAACCATCACACAGGCTACCCGTTGCAGCGACTCCTACCTGCGCGCATTCTCGACGAACTTCTACGGAGTTTGTCCCTCCGATGACACCACATCGGACAACGCCCCGCCACACCGCACCGTTGCTGCAGCTCAAGAAAGAAAGCGCGCATCGACCCGCGTTCTAGAGGACTCCGGATTGAAGATTGCCACACAGGTCCAGAGCGCTGAATACATCCTGCTCCAGTCATTCGCTGCACCTTCGGCAAGCGCAACGTCATGGCTTGCCGGACTAACTGCTTCTCGCTGGTGAGCGCAAGCTCCGCGGATTCTAGCAAAGTGTGTGGCGATTTTTGCTCTCTGGGATGAATGTGCTTAACTTCGCGCAGAAGTGCACCCCAAGAGACTCGTCCGGCCAATGACTGCGAGTATCGGAGACAGCGAAAGAGGAGAGGGCCGAGCAACCGAGCCGTGGCCAGTGGAAGCTCCTCCGGCACTTCCTGGGCCAGAAACGAACGTAACCCGGAAGTGGGAACGTGTTCGTCAATCCTGTAGAATGCCGCGACCGATGGAGGCCTGGAAGCCAAGCTGCGTCGAGGGAGCGGAGACCGCGGGGAGATGAAAGCTGGGCTTCCGGAGGCGGACGATGCGTGTCGAACGGTGTCCGCCCTCCGATCCTAAGCGGCGGCATTGCTTAGAGCGGAGACGGACCAACCGCTTTTGAGCCCGTGTATGTCGCTGTCCTCTCTGGCCACTCTGCACTATATTGACATTGTCACCTCAGATTCACCACACGCAAACGGGTTTCCAAGCGTGTAGTCAGAAACTTTTTCTTATGGAATACTGGACGCATACGAGAAGATTTCACGATCCAGAATGCTGCCGTGAGGTAAAAGGCTCCCACCAGCGCCGCACACAACAATATTAACCGTTTGTCGCTCTTCTGGGGCAGTTCTCAGACGACCTACTCGCTGAGCCGGATCTCGACCTCCCGTTGCTCGCGGTACGACCTTTCTTTCCGTCAAGCGCGCATTTCCCCCCGCATGTTCTCGAGGGGCCAGCCGATAGCTAACTTATTCGACCTCAGGATTCTTCGCAGATGGACACGGGATCTTAGGCGCGTGGCGGGCCAGCGAGATGCGCATGTAACTTCCTTGCTATGGCTCCAAAGAAGGCATGTCATGGCGCGCTTCTGTTTCTTTCCACACTCATCTCTGGGTAGCGGGTGCTCGACGACCAGTGAAGCTCCGTAACGAGAACCAGGCACACCACATCCAGCACCGCGGATTCGCGATTCGCGTTCGCGTGGCTCGTTCTCTCCGCGCTCTAGAGCCACTGAACGCGCCGGAACGACCCACCCGGGGCCCCAGTTGCCGCTCACCAGGAAACTGTCGTGCTGCCGTTGACATGGTTATCGAAGGTCTCGACGGCGCATCGCAAGCTTCAGCGATGAGTCTGTACGTTGGTGGTCAAGTCTGGATCGTCCCGAGAAGCATCGGGGCGCTTTTGCCGTTGCAAGGTGCGTGGGCCCAGAGAGGATTGCTACGCGGAGAAGAACTTGAAAGGATTCCAGACTGCCTCTTCGGTATTGCGGTAGAATGGCCTGCGGTGGCTATTTAAGCCCAACCTTCGAGGGGGCTGAAGAGCAAGCATCGGCCTCCTTCGACCTCTCTTTCCTTCCCTACCTCTTCTTCTCGATTTCGTAGGCAAGTTTGATCACTTTCGGTGACAAATTGCTAGTCCATACTCATCTGCTCGCTGGCAGGGCTCGACGATGAAATTCTTCGCCATCTTCACGCTTTCGCTTCTTGCTGTGCCCGTCGCAAGCAACAACATCCTCGACTCCCATCGTCGTCGCAGCGCCCGCGCCAAGCAGCGTTTGGCCGAAAAGCAGCTTGATGCCGTCGAGCTCACGATCGAGTACGAAGACGCCAATGCCCACCATACCACTTCTCCTTCGACCGCAACCCCGATCGCGACGATAACGCCGGACCGCTCCGGAAATGGTCTGGCTGCGTTCGCGGCGGACCCGAGTATTAACGCGGCCGGGATCTACGCTGCCGCGCAACGTTCGCAGGGGCGGCTGCTTGAGACGTATCCTACGTCGCCGGATCGCAAGATCTACAGCAACATCTATGGCGACTGGCTGAACCTCACTGGAGTATCCGCGTTCCATTTCATTGCGGATATGGATGTGGACTGTGATGGACCCATGGAGAATTGCCAGGTATGTTCTCTTGCATCTTTGAGAGTCGATTCTCGAGGTTTACTCACTCGAACGCGACAGGGTAATCGAGATGGCCAGACAGAGACGTCCTTCGGCGCGCTGGATGCGACGAAGGTGCCCTACTTCGTGTTGCCCGAGCGCTTCACGAAAGACTACAAGACTGTGCTCATGGACAACGCGCTGGGTGCGATCATCTGCAATGGAAAGATGGTATACGGGATTTACGGGGACCAGGAGTGCGTTTCCGCTTTCCTCTTCGCGTTTCATCTCCGGCTTGTCTTCGTTGCTTACCCCCGGTCGCAGTGCGGACAGCCCAGAGGTCATTGGCGAGGCGTCGATTTTGATTGCGCAGACCTGCTTCGGGAATACGGTTAATGGAAACAGTGGCCATGCAGCGGCCGATGTTGCTTGTGCGTGCCCTCGTCTTCATGATTGCCGATTTCAAGTTGTTGACCACGGGTTTGGCAGACATTGTCTTCGGAAACAAAGTCCCTGCCGGGGTGGGCAAGACGAACATTGACATTTCTGCGCTGAAGACGTTGGGCGATATGTCTGCTCGCGCGTTGCAAAAGGCATTGGGACTATGAGCGGCAACGTTCAGATGTACTGGAGACGTGACCGCGGCGCGGACAAGGCTCTCTTCACTAAAACCTGCGATTTTTCTTTCTTTTCCGTTTCTCTTTTTCGCCCTCGGAATGTACGCTCTAGATACCCTGTACGGCTACTTGTAGGAGTAGAGTTTGTTGTAAGTTCAATGGTTTTGAAGGCGAATATCAGGACACTTTTTTTGCTGGGGTGGTTTCAGGAGAGGCCCGAAATCAATCAGTGCAACACGTGGCTTGACCGTATTGCGCTTGCACGGTTGCACTACACCGTCGGGCTCCATGCTTTGCGGCGGTGGCCTTTGCCCCCGACGGCATGGCGCTGCCACACGCAGCGGCCCAAATCGATCGCCAGCGTCAGCGACCATGACTTTGCTGTCAATCCGCAGTCGGTCAGCGAGACGATAAATTCGAGGCGCGCGGTTCGCGTATGGGCTCAGAACCCAGCAGCAGCACTGGCCATGGCCACGGAAATGCCACAACCGCAACGACAACCGAGCGCAAAGTCGACTGGCGTCAACCTCACGCGCGACGCGGACTTGCTCATCAGCACCTTTCTCCCTCCCGACGAGTTGCCCACCTTCCCGTCGATTCCTGCGCTCCCTCTGCCCTATTGTGCTCCGCAAATCACATCGGGATATGAAGCGCCGTTCTCGCGAGGCTACCATCCCGCGCTGGAAACGGTGGACATCTCGCAAGAGCAGCTTCTCTCTTTCATCGACGGTCTCAATCTTGCGATGACGGCGAGCCCGCCGCTCAGGGTTGTGAACTTGGCCGGGATGGTCATTGGTTTCGTGTGCGTGCTCGTTTTCTTCCTCACTTCATCGTCTAATCACAGTCTGCACAGGCCGTATCATTGGGCTCAAGTGGCCTCGATCGGCATGCAAGCCGGCGCGCAAGTGGGGATGCGTGTGCTCTCCAAGACGCTCACGGATCGCTATATCCGCGCCGCGAACAAGCGCCTCTTCCATCCGCGCGGACTCTCTGTTCGCATCTGCACCACTGCCGCCATGCAACGACTTGTTCTCCCACCCGAAGCCATCGTCGGTTCCGGCGAGCTCAGCAAGATGGACAAAGTCGGGCGCAAAGTCGGCGCGGTGATGATGAAGGTCCCGCTTCCGCTCACCGGACTCATCGTGCATGCGATTGCGAAGAAGCCGCCGACGGTCGCTGCCATGGACCCGCAGACGCGTCCTCAAAGCAAGAAGCTGCTCGCGACGCAGAGACGCGTTGCCGCGCTGGATGGATATATTCTTCAGCTCGACTTTGAGCGGATGCCGAAGCCTGCCAAGGCTGAGGGCGTCATGGACACGATGGCGTCTTGGGGCGTCAAGTTCGATGGGTGGCGGAAGGGACGCAGCCAGAGCAAGGTCGAGGACAAGAGGCTCCAGTTGGAGGAGATGCGCATGCAGCAAGAGCTGCAGGAGCAGCAAAGCCGGGGGTCTGGGTCGGCCAGCAGTTCGCGCCGCGGATTATTGGGTGGCGGACAGCGGCGAGGTTTGCTCGGTGGTGGGCTAATTGGAGGCGTGCTCAGTATGGCCGTGAACCACGTGCAGGGCTCGAGCTCGGGGTCGACCAGCTCGGCGCACGACGCCCGCTCGACGAACAGCAACCGTCTGACGGGCCTCCTCGCACAACGAGGAGTCGGCGTGCGCGGCGGCAACTCGTTTGTGGTCGACCGCGAACAGCGGCGGCTTCAGCAGGACGTTGCGAATGCGGACCTGGAGGAATATTGGGAGGCGTCGAAGCTGCTGTGGGTCGTGATCGTGCCGAAGGAAATGGATGAGCAGATTGAAGGAATTGAGCTGGCGGAAAGGGAGGGCGATGTCGAGGAGGTCAGCGAGGATGTGTGGAGGGAGGAGATGGTTTTGGAGCGGAGGGAAGCGGAGCTCGATGGGGAGATTGAGAGGGAGCAGGCTAAGGTGTAGTTAGTTCTTTTCGATTTGGTTGTCGACTTATTTGCTTCGAGATCGGGAACCTCTGAATGATATTCTTTGTAGAGAAAACTTTTGAAATGTCTCGGCCACGAATGAAGTGACCATTGGCATCAATTATTGATCAACGCCGAAATTGCGATGATTTCTTTGCTTTCGCCCACCATCTCCCTGCTTTCCGATGGACTGGAGTGGATATGAAAGCCCGACTGGCTCGAGAGACCTGCCTACATGGCAAGACTTCGCCAACAACAGACCCATGAAACGGACTCCCGGTCGGAGAGCGGAAGGAGGTCGGTAGGTAGCATTCATCGTCACCGCTCGAGCACGAATGAACCCCCAAGCGGTGGTGCCATCAGCGGCAAGCGCGCTCTGAACCGGCGAGGACGTGCGATAGCTCGAATCATGCGCGAGCATGGGTGGACTGTGGCTGCAATCGCGAGGATATTCTGGGTGGCGCCCGACACGATTGTTCGGTGTACCAGGCCACGGCGAATCAAAATGGCCTATCCCGACGAGGTTGTTGAACACGACGACCACTACGCCGGGCTGGAATTCCGGCGGCATTTTCCAGCTTTGGTTCGTGCTTCCGATGGAGAAGATGGGTTGCAGGATAGAGCGGCCGCCCTGCCGAGATCGAGCAGTCGCCAGGTACGGATAGAGCTCCTCGACGCGATTCTTCATCACTGATGGCCGTTTTCGGAGCAGGCTCACTGGACGGCAGCACGCAAGGCCGCGACGCGAACTGTACGGATTCCGAGTCCTCGCCAGCTCGCCAATGGGCAGGAACCTCAGCTCACCATTACTCGAACTAGAGCGGAGCACAAATCCACTCAAAGCGGCTTAGTTGCCCAACCATTCCCTTTATTGCCTTCTCTTGCTCTTCCAATGGCGCAGAATCCAGCCGTGGGTCTACATCACCATTCGATCACAATTTGATGATGAGGCTGATATAGCACGACAGCACACCGGCTGTGATTCGGATAACGATTCCGAGGTTTCGGTTGCTCGCCTTCTCCTACACGGGCCACGTCAGAGCTACAGCCGTATCAAAAACTCAGAAACACCCCAAGTTTCTCGGGCAATGATGGCTACACCGGATCCCACGCTCGTCTCTTTCCTCAAAAGCATCCTGAAAGAATCAGACGACCTCCAAATCACTACGGAACGTCACGTCGCTCTCTTTGAATCCAAAGGAATGTCCTTGGAAACGTTGGAAACAATGCCGTCTTGGTCAGAGGCCGAGATCACGGAGACGTTGACCCGGCTGTTCCTGCGCGGCAAGGGACAGGATTTTGGATTGGATGTCTTCGAGGTGGTGAGCCTTGCCATGGCTGTGAAGCAGAGAAGCAGCGATCGGGGTGTTCTCCGACGCGGATCCGGAGATACCGGGCTTGGAGAATTTCTACGCAACGTTCATGGATTGGACCTTTCGTGCCATACAGCGCTGTTTACTGCTCGAGGATTCACTTTGGAGAGGTTGAAAGCAATGGGGAGCAGCACTTCGAATGTGGGGGCACTTTTGCATGCCGGATTGGTGAGAGGAAGCGCCGCGACGAGGGGACTCGGAGATGATGGGCTGTCGGAGCTTGAAGTGATTGCGCTGGAGTTGGAGTTGCGCTGACCAACGGGATATCTCAAAAGAGTTCGGGGGGATGGCGTATTGATATTCTCGCTTCTCGTCTGGCTACAAAGTCAAAGAAAAAAGTGCCTGAAGCTTCAAGTCGAGTTCGAGACTGAGACGGACTGGCAGACGATGAAGAGATGACCCACGAAATTTCAAGATTATTCTGATTTGAGCTCAGAGGGTTTCCAAGATCGCCAGTCAAGGATGGATAGGCGGCGTAAGAGTACCCGCGGATGAGCGAGATGGCCACGGCGATCAAACTGTCAATCATATCGGCATCGTATCAACGGCACGGCGCCCGTTTCCACTTCGGTCCGGATCACAACCCAAACACGGCATAAGGACTTTACGACAAGTACGAGAGGATGTGAAGAGCTGGCCTCGTTCTGCTTGACAACGTTATAAGCCAGGCTCGGCTGTTCTCGTCCTGTGAGGCTCCCGCTGGGTTGGTTTCGGGCTCTTGGTCGCTCCCGCGCTCGTCTCAATGCGCTCCGACGCCGCAGGACCCGTCCTTGCCAACAAATGACGCGTAGGCTGGCAGGGAGGAGCGCGGAAGAGCAAAATCGACAGCAAGAATAGCTTGTAATTTCCCGTCTTTTGCGGGGGGTTCGGAACAGATGTGAATTTAAAGTCGGTGCTTGGTCGGTCCAAAGGAAGGAGATCTTTGAGGTTTTCCGATGCAGAATGTCGTGCTTTGAATGTGGATGCAGCCCGCCACCGCCGGAGACTTTCCCTCCTTTGCTTGCCTGTGGTGTCTGCGCCGCTCCGCCGAGACACGAGGTTCGGGTTGGTGTTCCGCCGTCCCTGACTGGGCGCAAATGAACGCCGGTGCCGGCACCGTGCAAATCGAAAAAAAAAAATCGTGATCTGGCGTCCATGCATGTACCTTTTCGAGCTAGATTGCAATAGTTGGAGCTTCTTTGTTGTATTCGCTGTGTCTCGGGAAATAAAGTACACTTTGGCTGCACTTTGGCGCCAGTGAGAGCTTCGCGCTGCATGTAGACTGGCTGCGCGCCGTCTGGTTGGGAAGGGATTACCGGATATGGAAGCCGACATCTTGCCGTTAACCACCACCCAACAGACTTCGCGAGCCTCGTTAGGACGTGAAGGGCCAATGAAGGGCGCTGACGGGAGTCCTCAAAATGCCGCCGTCCGCGGCCGACCGTCAAATCTCCTTTCCCTCCTTTTCTCTTTCCGCCATCTCGTCGCGAAAAAATGGCTTCCGGGTCCTGGGCTTTGACCGGCGCGCTTCTGGCGCTTGCAGTCGCGCTATACCAACGTAGATCCGCCGCCCGGACGCGCGCGGGTCCGCTCCCGCCTGGCCCGACGCCTGTGCCTGTGCTCGGCAACATTCTCGACTTGACGGCGAAAGAGCTGTGGCTCGCTGCCACGCAGTGGGCCAAACGATTCGGTACGCCGTTGCGGCCATCTCGCTGTTGTTGCTGTGCTCATCCTCGTCGAAGGCGATGTCGTTCACGTTCATGTGGTCGGCCAAGGCTTGGTGTTCCTTTCCTCTCCCGAAGCGACCATGGATTTGCTCGAGAAGAAGGGCTCTATCTACGGGGACAAGCCACCGCTGGTTATGGTTGGCGAGCTTTGCGGCTGCGAGAATATGGTGCGCGCATGTCCTGAGCACCGACTTTGACCCCGCTCAATTGCGTATTTCCAGGTCGCCTTCACTCGTTATGGGGACGTCTCTCGCCGCCAGCGCCGCCTTCTGAACCAGGCCTTTGGCACCTCGTCTATCCCGGCCTACCACCCTCTCATCGAAACGGAAACGCACGGCTTCATCCGCCGCCTTATCGCAGACCCCAAGAAGTACATGCAGCAGGCGCGGCGCTACGCAGGCGGGCTCACGCTTTCCGTCGTCTACGGGTACGAGCCCGCCCTGCAGAACGACAAGTTCCTGGCTCTCGGCGAAGAATCCGTGGATCTGCTTGCAAACAAGATCGCCTCTGGAGGTGGAATTGTACGTGCCGCGTGCTTTCTTTCGCTGCCCCGAACTAACTTAACTCGCTTGTAGTGGCCCGTGTACGTTTCTTCTGGCGCTTTCCGATTCTCCCGCGCTCATACACCGCCTACAGCGATATCTTCCCGGCTCTCAAAAACCTCCCGACGTGGGCTCCCGGTTCTGGTTTCCTGCTCAAGGCCAAAGTATGGAAGGCGAAGATGACCGAGTGCGTTGCGCTATTCTTCTACTAACGAGACTAACACAGCTTCAGGTTTGTCGACGTCCCCTACAACTTCGTCAAGGCCTCGATGGTGCGTTTTCGGCTTCTTGGTATGCCGCTGGCTGACGTTTCGTAGAAAACCGGGAACTATGTTCCGTCGTTCTGCTCAATGCTGCTCGAGGACGAGAAAAAGTGCACCCCCGAGTTCGAGTTTGACCTCAAGTGGACGGCCAACTCGATGTACGGTGCCAGCATGGACACCACTATCACCGTATTCAGCCACTTCCTCATCGCGATGATGCAGCATCCCGAGGTTCTCGTCAAGGCGCAGCAGGAGATCGATTCGGTCGTTGGGAAGGATCGGCTGCCGACGTTTGCGGACCGCGCGTCGCTTCCGTATGGTGTGTGCCTGCCCTGCAGTGCTAGAGACTTTCCGTCGCTGACGTCGTCTAGTCGATGCGATCCTCAACGAGGTCTACCGCTGGGGTGTGCCTGTGCCGCTCAGCCTTCCTCACCGGCTGATGGAGGACGACATGTATCGGGGCATGCTCATTCCCAAGGGCTCTCTCGTATGTCGTCTGCGTTCTTTGGAGCGACCACTAATGCCCGTTGACCATAGATCTTCGGCAATGTCTGGGCTATCATGCGCGACGAGACGCTCTTCCCTAACGCGGCAGCCTTCAATCCGGAGCGGTACATGGAGGCCGTCGACCCGGCACTCGCAAGGAGGCGGGACCCGCGGAGTTACGTTTTCGTGCGTTCCCGTTTTCAGGTGCTTGTTGCTCCCGCTAACGCGTCGTTCTGTAGGGCTTTGGCCGTCGCAAGTGCCCAGGCGAGAACCTCGTCGAGGCGTCCATCTGGTTCCTGCTGGCCAACTGCATCGCGACGTTGGATATTTCCAAGGCCCGGGACGAGTTTGGGAACGTGGTGGAGCCTAAGATCGACTTTAACAATGCTGTGTTCAGGTGCGTTTACTCGGCCGGCCGGCTGTGTGCGTACTGGACTGACGTGTTTGTCTTAGGATACCGGACCAGTTTGACTGCGATATTCGACCTCGCTCACAGGAGGCGCTTGCTGCGCTCCGACTGGCCGAGGTCATGCGGGCGTGAAAGCGCCGCGTTTTTTGACATTCTGTGCTCGCCAACCTCTTCGACAACATCGACAAACTCACCAACAACATCGACAAACCACTCGACAACATCGACAAACCACCCGACAACATCGACAACCCATCCGACAAACCACGCCACCATCGACAACCTCGACAAACACCCACTCGCACAACGGACCAAACAACAACCATCTATCCTCTGCGCGCCTGCGCTCTTTATCGCGTATTTAAAGCGATATGTATTCTTCTTCCCCCTCCGCATTTTGTATACAGTTATCATTGACTGGATTTTACGCATACGCATACGCATACGCATACTAAGGAGCGGCTTGGCCAAGCTCCGTCCTCTCGTTTTTTCTTTTCTTTTGGTTAGTAGTCAGTAGATACAACGCATCCGCATACACACACACTCGCTATCGTTTCCTTTTCCTCTTTCGTTCCTCGCTACGTATCTGGATGGATCGTCTATCTCACTCTTGAATATCCTGGAATCTGGATTTATGGCATTTTTTGGATACTTTGCAGCGAGAGTTTCGGAGGCTTGCAGGACCTGAGATCCGACGTACATTGTTATGGGTGGTACGAGGCCGAGACGAGGTTGGTATCGTCACTGCATGTCACATGACTGTGACTGTACGCGGCGATGAGACACTCCCAACGTTCGTAGACAGCAGAAAAAGTCCAAGATATTCATTAATTCAAGTAGTAGACATTGACTCTACGAACTAGCGTTGACGTCCCAACGCTGATACCAAGTCGACGAGCAGGTCGCAGTCTTGATCTGGTCCAGCTCGTCTTCGCCGGACGGGTAGTGCAGCTCGTTGTCGGGCGTGTTGACGCACTGCTTGGAGAGGGAGCTCGTGATCTCGCAGTTGTAGCCGCCGCCGCCGGCGTAGCACTCGACGCAGGAGAAGGTAAAGTCTTCGTCGAGGTCGAGTTCGCCCGTGGCGTCGTAGCAGCCGAGGCTGCTGTAGATTCCGCCGACGCCGGGGTAGTGCGCGTTGTCGTAGGCGTAGAGGCAGCTGGACATCTCGGTGTCGAGGCTACGAGCAAGCGGAAGGTTATGTGAGCGGAGCCGATCCGAGGAGTGGAGAGGAACGATAGGATAGGATGGGACGCACGAGAAGACGTAGCCTCCGAAGCCGGTTGGGCTCAGGTACCACGGCGTTGCGGGAACGGTGGTGCGCTACGGTAGAAACTCATGAGCATGAAGACGGATGCGGTGAGTGAGGAAACCGCACCAGGTTGACACCCAGGGAGCCGATGGTCCCGTTGTTGACCCAGACGAAGGACGGGAGCTCGGTCATGCTCACGTTGTACGTCGTGCCACTGGTGAAGGTGGGGGTGCAGGTGTCCTGAGCCAGTGCGCCGACGGCAAAGAGCGCAGCGGCGGCGGCGAGGAAGGAGGGACGGAAGACCATTGCGCTTGAAGGGAGAGGTGAAAACGGGAAGAAGGGGTGGGATGTGTGTGCTGTTGGCTGGAGCAGGCACGCACTCGCTTTAAATCCCTCCAGGACTCGGTGTCGGAAAGCCTGGGTGGGAGTCCAAAGCCGCGAGTCTCTTGGCGAAGTGGGGTTGCGGACTTGGCAGCCCGTCTCAATTGGCCATATGGATGCGGCGACAATCCTATTGAGTGTTGACGAAACACGTATGGCTCTGCGCGCGAGTTTGTTCCGTCGAGAGCTTGACGATGTTGGCTGGCTGGCTCGACGGGGACGATGCGCGCGTCAGAGTCGAGGTCCCTGCAGTCTGCATGCAGGCGATTCGTCGGTCAGCCAAGCCCAGATGGTTTGTTTGAATGCTTTGAAACGCACTTGGCCATCTACTCGGAACCGTAACAGAGCGCGGAGGGCACACACATTTCTGGTCAAGAGCGGCGGGACGCTCTTGACGTCACGGTGATGATCCCATCTGCAGAGTGCATCCCTTGATTTCTAAGTACTCTCATGCTCTACACGGCTGCCTTATAGTCGTTGTATCCCAAATTGGGGTCTACTCCCGGCGCGCCGTACAGCTTCGTCAGGTCAACCGCGTTGTCAATCGGCTTGTTCGCCTGGATCCGCTTCGCAAGGTCGGGATGCGCAATCCACGCCAGCCCAAAGAAAATCCCAGCCACATCGCCCTCCCCGTCGCCGACGAACGTCTCGGCCTGGTCAGGCTGGATCCCCGAGTTCAAAAACAGCTTCGTCCGCCGCGGCTTGCTCTTGAAGTACCCCTTGTACGTCTGCAGCACATCGTGCGTCGTCCCGCGCATCGTGCCCTCCAGCTCGATGTCGAGGTACGGGTTGTATAGCGCGAGACAGACGTAGGACAGCGGCGTCGGGAGCGCGTCGATCTGGGCGAGGAGGTACCCGAACGTGGCGATCGTCTCGGAGAGCGGCATGCCCATGTCGTTGTAGCCGCCGCATGGGCTCAGCTTTATCGCGACGTCGGGCCCGAAGACGTCCTGCACGGCGGCGATGAGCTCCAGGACGAAGCGCGCGCGGTTCTCTACGGAGCCGCCGTACTCGTCAGTGCGGTGGTTGGAGGATGAGTCGAGGAATTGGTGGATGAGGTAGCCGTTGGCGCCGTGGACTAGCTTATCAGGCAGGGTTTGGATGCGGCGTGTCCAATGCGAAACGCACATTCGATTCCGTCAAACCCGGCCTTCTTCGCGTTTACTGCAGCCTCTTTGAACAGGGCTACCACCGTCTTGGGATCCGGAAGCTCCGTGGGCTGTGATTCCGTTCAGCCGTCGTCAAAGAGCAGCGAGAAACAGTGCACGCACGGTCACGTAACCAGGCGCCCCGGGAATGAAGCGGAACTTGCCACCACGCGCAGAAATCGCAGAAGGTGCGTAGACGGGGACACCAGCCAGGATTTGTTGCGGCGCCTCGGGGTGCGAAACGCGGCCTGTATGCCAGAGCTACGCGAGTTCGACGCGCGCGTCAGCCTGAGGACGACGCGAACACGAAATCACGCAAAAAAAAAACACACTTGAGCATAGATCTTGCTCCCCGCACCGTGAACCGCGTCGACGATCTTCTTCCACCCCTCGACCTGGGCCTGATCCCAGAGACCCGGGGCGTCTTGCCATTCAGTGCTGAACGAAGGCCGCGGCGTCAAAGATAAGTAAGAAGGAAGGGAAAAATCAGCGGGACGCTGGCGCGCACCCTTGCCGCGAGACGAGCACGGCGTCGGTGACGATGAGCCCCGCGCCGCCTTGGGCGCGTTGGAGGTAATGCTCGCGCATGACATCGGTCGGGATCGTCCCCGTCGCGCGGTTGCGCGTCAGAGCAGCCATCCCTGCACGCGACGCGCCGAAAAAGCATTAAGCCTTCAGCAGCTGCAAGACGCGACGTCGACGCGACGCGGCCACACACCGATGCGATTGGGAATCACGATGGTGCCGAGCTTGAGAGGGGTGAAGAGCGCAGACATGCTCGTTGCGCTCGTCGGAGGGCAGTGATCTTTGGTGATCTTCGCTGCCAGTGGGTTTTTATATTCCAAGCGAGGCGTCTGAATCAGCGCTGGGAGGTCAGCATGAATAAGGCGTCAAGTTGAGAATCGGCGCGGAAGAGATTGCACACAAATAACGCCAGCTGCTCTCTGTGCACAATGGTTTGGCAGAACCGAACGAGTTGCACGGAGGTGCTGAGCATCGGAGAGCGATAAATCAACGCTTCGCAACAGGCAGTCAGATGGCGACTAAGCCCGGCGAGAGTCAGGAGGTCAGGAAGAGAGAGGTTCACGAATATTTCGTGTTTCAGCTCAGCAGGAAGCGAGACGAGGGATGCGGCCGCTATGTTCGCCTCTCTGCTCATGGTGGTTTGCGACGAAACGAGTGGCGCCGTGAGAAGAAATTCGCTGTCTGTGGATGCCGCATGATTGCCGCGAAAAATGGTCGAAATTTCGAGTTCTGAGATTGGTTGTCGGTGAGCTACAGTATTCGAGCTTCAAACAACTTCCAAGCAGACCAAAAAAATACTTCAAGTACAGTAATATATAAAGTCGAGTCGAGTCAAGAAAGCGAGAGCGAGGGGTTTTGTTGTGTGTGCTGCCACCTATAAATCGAGTGGTGCGTACGTAGGTAAGGAGTGTGTTGTGTGTGTGAGGTGTCTGTCCGTCTAGCGCAGCGCACCATAGGACGAGGTTCGAGAAAATCAAGAAGCAAAGCAAGTAAAGGGCGGCCACATGACCATGGATGGCCGTGCTTCTGGCTTCCTGCTTCCTGCTTCGCGCTTCTCGAATCCCGCATCCTGACAGCGACGGCCAAGAACGGACAGAAACGAACGGGGAACAAGAACCAACTAGGCGACGAACGCAACGCAACGTCCAGCGAGTGGGAGCGGAGGATCATGGGATTCGCGATAAGAAACCGGTATCCGTACTGGATGCGATAACGCGGGATCAAGGTGCGAGATCCGGGAGGGCAGGGTAGGGGGAAATCTATACGTGAGGGAGGGAGGCAGATAGATAACGCAGGCAGGACAGGGCTGGGTGAAAAGGAAGGAGTGTTCAACGAGTGTGTGTGTGTTGGCGGAGCACGGCGCAAGACGAGGAGGGTGGGTGGGATATAAGAAGCAAGAAGAACAAGAACACAAGGGAAGAGAACGTGGACGGGTCGCGGAACCGAGGCGCGAGGGAGGATAATGTACAATCGAGGAAAGAGAACAACAAACAACATACAGTCCGCTTTGCAGCCAGGCGTGATCTGGACTTAGAACGTGCCCATCGCGCTGGGCTGATGCATGTACGCGCCATGGGCGTGATGCGCATACATCTGCTGCTGCTCGAGCTGCTCCATCTGGTGATGATAGGCAGCAGCGGGATTCTGGCGGCTCGGCGTAGCCCAACCGTTGTCGATGCCGGGGTAGACACCAGCGCCAGCACTTGATGCGTAGCCCTGCACGTACGCGTCTTGGTAGGCGTACTGCGTCTGCGTCTGCTGTGGCGGGTGCTGCTGGGGCACATCGAACAAGCCGAGCCCGAGATCGTACGCAGCCCCGGCGTGCTGGTTGTGCTGCTGGTACTGCTGCGCGCCGGGGTAGGTCGACGGCTTGTTGCGGTACATCCCAACGGGAGCCGGCGGCATGTGCGCATGGGCAGGCGTGGGTGGCGTACGCGGACCCTCCCAAGAGCCTTCCGAGCTCCCGCCGGGACTAGGCATCGACACCGGGATGCCCATTCCAGTCGCGGGCGGGCTTGGCATCGACGGACGGCCGCCCATGCCCGGGCCGACGCCCGCTGAGAGTGGCGACATGGACAGCGGCGACAGCGACAGAGCAGAGGCCGATGCCGACTGCGGGGCATCGTACGCGAAGCGCGCGTTGTCGGTCTTGATTTGCATCGCGCGCGGCTTGACGTCCTCGTCGATGGCGCCGAGCATCGTGTTGTTGTTGTTGATCATCTCTTCCTCGCCCTCCTCCCCAATGGGCCCCATTCCCTCTCCTTCATCTCCCTCGTCATCAAACTCTCCAAGGACGTCCATGTCGACGTCAAGTTCCTCGACTTCGCCGCGCAGGATGGAATCCAGAGCTGCGGCATCCGCTTCGCTGCGCAGGGGCGCGTCGAGCGTAGGGATGCGAGCACGGGCACGCCATTCGTTGACTTCCTATAAAACACCGTGAATCTAATTGTCGAGAAATCGAATTGAAAAAAGCCCACCTTGCGCAAAGCCTCTGCCTCCCTCATAACTCCCTTGAGCGTCTGTGCCGCAAGAACGCGGTGGCGACGAGCGGCATGGACGGTCGCGATGCTCGAGTTGACGATGGCGCTCTTGCTCGGCCGGCGAATAACGCGCAGCGGCGGGAGCATGCTTGCCAGGGCGAGAAAGCGCTAAACAAGCAAACAGACATCAGTGCCTGGACTCGAAACGCGAAACGCGATGCGGGAATAGAAAGTAATACATACCCCGTTGAGCGTCTCGCGACGGGCGCGCTCAACCGCATTGTGCGTGGCACGACGTTCGGCGGTTGGCGCGCGACGGCGGGGGCGTTTCGGTGGCGCAGCTGGGGCCACGGGTTGCTGTGCTGTCTGCTGGCCCTCGGCGGGAGCGGACGGGTTCGTAGTGGTGTTGGTGTTGGTGGTGTTGTTGGTGGTAGAATCGTTGGCGCTGCTGGTGGCAGCGGTGGTGCTGGTTGGGGTCGACATGGATGTATGCGTTGCTGGTGGTTTGTAGATTGTCGCGATGGCTCAGCGGTCTACGGCGTTGGCGGAAGTGGTGTTGAGGGGGTGCGTTAAACCGTATGCAGGCTGTTTGCTAGTGCAAGCAGTGGTCTGTCTGACGCCTCCGGTAGGTTGTAGGTAGGTAGTGTTGTTCGTCGCTGGGGGGTAGTCGCGAGCGGGGCTCAGCGGACTGCGATGGGTTGGCGGGAAGAGAGGGAGCAGAGAAGGGTCGCGAGATCTGCAGCATTTGGTCAGTACTGGGCGGGGACGGTGGCAACAAGTGGCAGAAAAGCAGGAAAATTCGAAAGGGGCACAGCCAGCACCTCGAGGCCGGCAATGACGGACAGCGTTCGCCACCGCCGGTGGCAACGGTTATCCTCGACGACCACGTCAACGCCTGAGCATCGAATCCAGCACCAGCAAACCGGCGCCGTCTGCACGAAACCTCGACTCCGCAACCCCTCTCGTCCATTCTCGTCCCTTGCTCCAAAAATCCGCAAGAAAAGTCAAAAAAACGGAAGGATACTCACTCCAAGCGGTATCCTTCAACAGCAGGGGCGGCAGAGCCGGGCGGCAGGGAGAGGGCGGAGGGGGAGGCCGGGGGGAGACGGCGTCAGACAGAGCAAGCGGGCATAGGGTGGGAAGGCTCGAGGCGTGGACTGCTTGCGTATATATGCCGTGTGATCTCCTTCCCGATTTGGCTAGACGCGTAACGTGTTAGTGGTGGCGCGCCGCAGTTTTGATCTCCGCTCTATTCTCCGCTTCGACGGCGGCTGTTCTGTTCACTCACAGGCGTGTAAACGTGAATAGAAAGCAAGCAGAAAGCAGGGAACGGCCTCGAAAAGTACAATTTTCAAAGTGTAGGAACGCCGCCCGAAGAGCCCGCGTTCAAGTGCCAAAATTACTTCTACATGCCGCTGTCCAAGTATTGTCTGCTGTCGCTTGCCGACACTTCATGATGTATCAGCCGCGGCAGCTTCGCGTCTTCCAACTTCTCAATAATCTTTGCAGTCGTTCTGACGGGACGCCTAGCCTCGAAATCACCCTCCATTTTTCTCCGTTTATTGTGTATGGAGCCGGCCTCGGGTTGGTCGTTGCCGGAGCCACGCAGCAAGTGCCAGCAGCGGCAGCAGCTTGAAGGGTGCGCACTCAAATCACCGCCGTCGTTAGGTCTTCTCCGACGCCGATCTCCGAGTCGCTGCTCGAAGTAAGTATCATATCAGCACCGTTTTCAAGCGCGTTCCGCCGACGAACACACCCTCAGATCCAGGTTCCAGACGGAATCCTCAAGCAGAATCTTCTCCCCCGCGTGGCGCTCATGCCATCCTCAATCAAAGTTTGCCTCTCGTGCGGGTACTTATACGTACTCCTTGCCTCTTGCTCTGCCTCTGACTTTCAAGGGCCACCTTGAGCTCGTCCACTCCCGCCGGCGGCACGCGATTTGGTCCCGCGAAGCGATCGCGATCACCAATGCCGCTGGAATCCAATCGCCCACTATTATCTTATCTTTCGCCATTGCTCCCGCCCGTAATCAAATCCAAATCCAATCGCATCCCCGCCATCACCGGCACCTCCGAGTTCTCGACATCCGCGCACCCGCATACTCGCAAGTCCGGCGTCTAGACACTTTTGAGCGAATTTTGCGGCGAAAGGCCCTCTCGCGTCCTCGCTTCCTCCGAGTCGCTTCAAGTTCAAGTTCCCTCTGCCCAACGACCCTGCCCGGGCCCGGGCCGGACTCGGACCAAACAACTTGAATCCTCCAGCTAATTCGAGTAGGTCAGCTGCCCGCTTGCGACGCGCCTCGAGGCAGGCTAACCCACCACTGGCTGGCGGCGACAACGACAACGACAACGACAACCGCGCTAATACGCGGTATCAGAACGCAACCGAGCTAGCGCTTTTGTGCGGCGTACGCGTACGTTGGCTGTGATCGCCGTCGACTCGAGGTCTCGGGAAATTGCGACACTTTGTCGCAGGCTGCGCCACATCTGCCAGCAATCCATCTCGAACCTTAGTTAGGGTTTGGAATGTTCACCTGCTTAGGTGAGTCGGTAAGTATGGGAACTTGCAAGCTTGGGCCGAAAAGAGACGGGCGGTCGAGTAACCTTAAAAAAACTTGAATCTTCACAACATCGCCGAATGCACAGAGAAAGCAATCAAAGCCCCCAAACGCCTCAGAAGATCCAAATTAGAAAAGCTCTCAGGACCAACGAGAATTCCGTTGTGAACATACAGCCCTTCGTAAGTGACGGCCCAGGAGTGCTCGGCGTCATTTCGCCCTTCAAAAGGCCCAGTTGCGTTGGCCGTGGCAGCACTGGAAGGAGAGGATCTTAAACCTTCTAACAATATATAAAATACTCTACAATTCCCCCGACATACTCAACTAAAGGTCATTGATGGTAGTGATCTGTTTTGATGATCGAAGTGATGACTGCCTAAACATTATCTGTTGCTGCTAGAGTGATGCGATGTCTTCGAAATTTTGTGGAGAGGTGGACCAATGAGTTATCCCCCTGCATGAGTATTCAGGCTACCACGGCACCGAGAGATGAAGACACAAAACACGGAAAACTTTCAGCTCATCACGGCTCACTGAGCGACTCGTAAAACAGGTCATTCACGTTCACAGCTTATGAAACTCCTTAATCGTCGTCCAATGATGTCCTTCCCACAAATGATTCGCACTCCCAGCAGCTTGATCCCCCGTCCCTTCCTTGCCTTCCGCAGGGAGCCAGCCCGAGCTTCCGCCGCCCGCGTCGGCGGCGAGGAGGATCCCCGTCAAGACCTGTGCCAGCGCTGCCGGCTCAGCGGCAACTTGATCCGCATGCACGACCGTCGTGTTGAACAGCGCGCCGAGCTGGTTGAACTTGATGCGTTCGCCTTGAATGCGGAATGTCTTGTTCTCGAGCTGTGCCGGCGGCAGGGTCGTGAGGACGTGCACGGTGAAGCCTGCGGAACGATAGATGTAGATCGGTCGGAGGGCGGCATCGGAGAGCAAGCGACGCACCTGTGATATCCGCGACGGTTGTGAAAGAGGCGTCGACGTCGCCGGAGCCAACGACAGTAATTTTCTTGTCTTTGAGGTATCCAAACACGAAAGGAATGTTGTCCGTGAAGAGGCCGACCTGCGCCGGGGTCAGGGAATTGCCTCCGAACAAGCTTATAACGCACGTAAATCCGGACAGAAGGAATTCCTGCCGCTTTCAGATCGTCTACGCACACATCGTCAGAAACAGTTAACTGGGCAAAGGGGCACCACCAACCAGCTATCTTATTCTTGAGGGTGAAAAATCCCGTCGTATGGCCTTCAGTGGGGAACCCAAACTCGGAGGGCACAAAGAGCTTGACGCCCGCTTCCTTCGCGGCTTTGACGAGCGGCTCCTGCGCCGGAACCGCAGGGCTCCCCACAGCAGAGACAATGACCTCGACTTTGTGTTCTTTGAGCACCGCAGCGACGGCGGCGACGTCGGCCGTGTCTACCGCAGCGGCCTTGACGCCGGCGGGGAGATTATCAAGACTCTTGGATCCAGGGCGACCGATGACGACGGTGGAGATGCCGGGTTTCGCTGCGAGGCCAGCGATGATGGGGCTGCCGATTGTGCCAGCGCCGAAGACTGCGAAAGAGGTGTAGGACATGGTCGTCGTGTGCAAGCCTTAGGCTTCGGATTCCGCTTTCCTTAAGTACGATGACGCGACCTTCGGCCATCCGGCGGGATTCTCGGAACCTGAGATGGGAATGTCGTCCCCTTTTTTCGCCATAATCCGCCGCGTCGATTCGTGCGTGAATGCGCATCAGGTATCTGTCTGATGGTTTCGGATCATCGACCGAATGCGGTTTTGTCAACATTCGTTGCTTCCTGACCACGATCATGGAACGGCGCTTTAGCTCAAGCTTGGCTCTTGCGCGCATTTTCCCTTCGGAAGTTGAGATACCTTGATTCGGCGGGCCCAGGAGTCGTGTTGCTGCGTCCCCGGCACTACGAGGTCCACTTCTCCCAGCTGGAGGTCAACGTGAAACCCCTCATCGAACATTTTTCAAGACCATCAACCTCTATCTCCCACTCCAAGCTCGTTGTCTCCCACTGCTCGCAACACTCAAACACTTAGAAGTCGATGGCCGGCCAACTCGAACTTGGCATGGATACCTTGCCGCCATCCCATCCCTTCCCACATCTTTTCCGTCCGTCCCCTTCGTTAGCCTTCAAGCACCAGGGTCCATGGCCTTCGGTACTCCATGCCCTGCTCAACTCTCCTCCGGGGCTGAGTTCTCTGGGTCCACTACCAACGAGTTCGACGGTGAGGGGACGACAGTCTGCGAGTATGGACCGGGCCAGGAGATTCAGTGTAACTATGACACGGGGGTGCGTCTACCGATTAAACCTCGTGTTTCTCTGCCTGGCTCTGACGACTGTATCTACCAGTCCGGCGCAGCCGAGTCCGAAAACCCGTCCGACTGTCCGTCAAGTATTGACCCACAGTCGGGGTCGCACGAGCACGGTAATGACCCAACAACTTCGACAACAACGCATACAACGACGTCGACGAGCACTTCCACGTCCACTCCTCCCCAGACGTCGCAGGAATCGGACGGAACCACTACTAGCAGCGATTCCGGAGAGACCACTAGGACGAGCGTTGCCACTGGCAATACCGCGTTCACGAGCACTGCCATACCGACATCTCCAACTCTTTCGAGTCCCATTTCATCAGGTTCCGGAACGTTAGGGAGCTCAGCGTGCGTGCCGCGTGCTTCCACCGCGCATGCAACCCTCGCTAACTGGAATCACCACTACCAGACCAGCACAGGACTTGCACTCCACGCAAAGCACTGGCACCGGAAGCAGCTCAGCAACTGCCCAATCATCCCCGTCGTCGTCGGTTGCACCTCCCCCAGGCAATCTCGATCCAAGGTGCGCAGGAAACTGGAAGCCACAATCTATCCTCACCTAACTAACCGACCCATCTTGCTGTTGCAGAAGCACCCACCGGGTCCCCGCATCAGTCATCGCCGGCATCTGCGTCGGCGTCGCAGTCCTTCTTCTGCTTGGTGCAGGGTGCGCGCTTATGTGGTGCCGGCGTCGCAGACGAAGGCGGGATGCAGCGGCGGCGGCGGCGGAAGGAGCAGAATTCTTCGAAGAGCCTGAGGGGCTGCCCGCCGACGAACCCACGGCGCAGATGGGCGAGCTACCAGCGGCAGCGGCGTTCTCAGCCTCGACTCGGGCGTTGCTCACACCGTCGCCCGGCTCGTCGTCGCGCCCACAGAAAAGCGAGCGCGACGGCGCCTCGGGCCCAGGCCACACACGCGAATCCTCGTTCGCCTTCAATCATCTTGCTGACGATTCGGTCGTCTTGATCTCGTCGCCGGGGTCAAACGCACTGACGAGAGTGTTGCACTCCAAACTCGTCACCACCAACGCGCAACTTAATGATCTCCTCAGTGCGGATGCCAGCCTGAGTGCGCGCGACGCCGCGGCGGGATGGTCAGGACCGGCGTCACTGGCTGGGCGTCGAGTTTTGATTGTTGAGGAGGAAGCTCCGCCGAGTTATACGCGGTAGTTAAACCCTGTTTGGACATTTTACTTTCCTTATTGTCAGAACAAATCCACAACTTCGGTAGACATTGGACAATGTAGCATAAATGTCTAATCCTATGAGTTTTGAAGGTCCGCAGCGTCCTGTTCTTAAACGCTGGGCCCGGGCCCTGCCGCAACGCTCCGCGACAAAGCATCTTGAACAATTCTATTACAAAACATCAGCGACGCGCGCAGCTTCAATACGAACACGAAGGGCAGACTTGTCAAGCGCTTCAAGTTCGGCATACAACCCACTCGGGTCATTCACAGTCTGCATTTCGGATAGGTCGTGCGAGAAGGTGACGGTGATCATGTCTCGGTGCGAGAGGCTGAGATCTGGGAAGACCTCCTCGACGGAGGGAAGGCCTAGATCGGTGAACGCGCTGACATCTGAGTCTGGGGACAAGGGCCGGGAAGAGGCTTCTGCATTCGATTCGACGAGCTCTTCAGTGGGAGATTGTCCAGGGCTGATAGCGAGGTCTGCGGACGCCAGACACAATAGTCGTCCTCGACATAGTCCATGAAGTCGACGGCGTCCTGCGTGTCGAGACGATGGGTCACCCGCTCTTCGTCCTCGTAGACGGTCGGGCTACGGACGGTCATCCGCCAAAACGGGGACATGTAGCAGTTTGGAAGAGGGAGGGGACGCGAGGGACGGAGCGGGCGACGGCCCGAGACGTTTGGTTGGTCGATTGGGATGGTCATCGTAGCCTCGACTCGGACTCCGCCACAGAGGAAGGGAACGGGAGGACCGGGGAGCACGAGGAAGATGTCGCTTGCGTTGTGCTCAGAATGATGTTGGAAGACACCTGCGCGCTTTGCGAGGTTAGTTCTGTGTGTTGGCATACGTAGGAGCTAAACCGTACGCCGGCTACGTAGGCGAGATATTTGCGGCAGTCGCGTTGTAGTGCCCGAGCTGCTTCGGCCGCTATCGGGTCATTTCGTATGCCGGGGGGCAGCGAGTGGACGGTGTTGAGATGGACGCTTGCGAAGGCGTTGTAAGCGGGGACCGGAACGAGGTCTTTGTGGGCGAGAGACGTCATGATGGCTGATGGCGGAGACCAAAGAAGGGGGGTCACGCGCCCGCGACAGAACAACAAGGACGGCCAAGGCGTGGAAGCCGACCGAAGATGGCGTTCATTACACAGCACGAGAACAAGGACCCACAGCTTGCCTTCTCCCTCCACCATCGACGTAGCCACTGCCAGCTGGGCCTGGTCGCACTAGCACACGCAGCCGAATAACGACGATGAGCGTGCTGTACGTGGATCCTCTTTCAGCTCAGCTCAGATCGCTTCGAGAGCTCATTCGTGAGATACATACAGCACTCAGCCAGCTGCGAGCCTCGAAGACGCAGAGGCCTTCCTGAACGCGTCATTCCCGACCATCGACCTGTCCCTCGGCAAGCTCGAGGCAGAGCTCGGGGACCAGCTGTCGTTCTACATGGACACACTGCTCGACGACGACGAGCTAGCCATCGTCGAGCTGGATGACGGAGGAAAGGGGAAGGGCAAGCAGCGGAGCTCGAGGTGCGTTTTCATTTACCGCGTCGTTTCCGTTTCCCGTCGTTCTCATTCATTCATTCACTCATTCAATCTGTGTGGCTTCTGCAGCGACACCAACGGAGCGACAGTCAGACGCCGGCCGCAGCTTAGATACAAGGTCTCCGAGTCCATGCCCACGCATCTCGACAGACCTAGCTTGGACGGACCCATCATACGGAGGACTGCTGCGCCTGCGCTACCGCTGCCCCCACAGTCGTATTCAACAACGGCGGTGGCCTCTTCCCTCCTCCTCATCGGCCTCAGCTTCAGCTTCAACCTCGTCGAGCAATGGTGCTGGCTCAATGCCCACTGTAATCACCCGTCCTCGCGCGTTCGCGGTCTCGGAATCGCCCAAGAAACCCGAAATCGCGAGTAAAGCGCCAGAACGGCCGGCACCGAGTACGACGTCCGCTCCCGTGGCGTCATCGGCGTTTGGACGGCCGGCGGTGACGACTGCGACGTCGGCTTTCGCGAACGCAGCCGCACCTCAGTCAGCACCTACAGTGCCCACCGTGGTCATTTCCCCACCGCCGCCGACAAACCATACGGCGGCATCAACCAGCGGGCTTAACATCCCGTCCCTGGGCACATTAACTCCGAACGCGGCCTTCTCGTCCACCACCCCACCGGGGCCTGCACCGAGCATGGCGATGACTCCATCCCTCGCAGCCGTACCCAAGCCTCCCTCCCATTGGCCAGCGGTCACGACTCGGACCTCGGTGCCTGGCACTGGCAGCTCGAATCAGTGGCCCGTGTCAGCGCCTGCATCCACGCCGTTCTCGTCGGGCTCGGCCTCGTCGTCTTCGTCTTCGTTCGTCCCGAATCAGAGTGCCTTCGCGTCTTCGGGGATGGGCGCGGGAGGTCACGTGAAGACTCGGAGCGGAGACGTCGAGATGGGAAAGGCGCTAGCAATGCGGGTTTGCGGAACCCGTTCCATGGCCAGGCGACGAGTAACCCGTTCCTTCGGTCGGCGGCTGGCCATGGTGGGAACCCGTTCGCGTCCTCGTCGACCACGCTTAATTGGTCCACTTCCTCGTCGTCGTCGTCGTCCATGGCGAGTCAGAGTTGGTCGGCTGCATCTTCCACGAGCAATGCGTTGGCAAGCCCTACTCCAGCACCGACGGTGATGGTCTCACCAAGCCCGTCGTCGTCGTCAACGTCAAGTTGGGCGATGCCCATGTCGGCTGCATCTTCTATGAGCAGTTCGTGGTCCTCGTCATCGAGCCCGACACCAGCGCCAGCACCATTCGTGTCCATGCAACCCGAGTTCTTCTCCGACCCGGTCCCGGTCCCGCTATCGACACCAATACCAACACCGACGCCGACGAGTTCCATATTCGAGCTCATCGCACCACCAACGCCAGTCGGTACATCGTATGCGTATACGATCCAGCCGGTGGACGTGCCCATGGAGCTGTGGACTGCGGAGGCGAGCAGGCCTGCTTCTACCACCCCTCCACAGGCTGCCTCTGCTGCTGCTGCTGCTGCTGCTGCTACAAAGAGCATGCCCTCGTCGCGATCTCGATCTCGATCATGGGGCCGTTCACCATCGCCGACGAAACGAAGTAAGGAACGGCTGCGGGGAACGACGGCTGCTGCGGCCGTGGCCAAGTACGATCTGCGGAAGGTGGATTCAGCAGGGTCCGGGACGGTGCGTGCTTTTTGTCTTTTCCGTCCATTGCGTTGCTAACTTGCCTGTCTGCGCAGAGCGTGTATTCCATGTCCGAGCGATCATCCGCGTCGCCGGCGTTGTCCCTGATATCCCTCCCCTCGTCCTCGTCGCTCGCGTCTTCACCAGCGACCACACCAAACGCATCGCCCACGTGCTCACGCTCGCGCTCCTCCACACACACGTACCCGCACTACTCGCCCTACCCATCTCCGTCCCAAAACGCAGCAATGGCCCGCCGGAGGCTGGCTGCGCCGTTGACGTTCAAACAACGTCTCGAGCGGCTGCAGTCGCGTGCGCGTACGCGGTCCAGAAGACGCGATGCGCCTGGTGTTTTGGACGGGGTGTTGGGGTGGTTGCAGTTGTGGCCGCGCCATTTATGATTTGTGCTTGTACTTGCTTGCATGGGACTTTTCAAGGATCGTGTGTATTGTATTGTATCTAATTGTGTCGATGTGCTTTCTGTACCTCTACTGTACTTGCTTTCAATGTATTCGAGGACCGTCGGGAATCTGTGCACGTGCCCGTCACATTCTTCTCCCCGACCAACTTCTCTTTTGCCGACGTCCGCACTCACTTGCCTCGTTGCGGCGCGCAACCGACCGCGGAGCCTTCTTTCGCGTTCCGAATGCGGCTATAGCCCTACGATTGAGGCAATCCCACTGGCAGCCCCACTACCTACTCTGGAGTCTGGCTCTGGCTCTGGCGCCATTCTTCTGGCAATGGGCTCTAACCACCACCGAGCTCCGCGTCGCGCTGCAGAATGGGGATACGATACGCATACGCGTGCCTTGCTTTGCTTTGCCGACTTCGCCTACGAACTTAAGCCGGGCCCGAAGCCCGCCGGTCGCGTCGCATGTAGATCTCTGCCCACGGCACTGGCATAAAAAACGCCTCGCGCACCCCGACCGTCGCTTTCCTTTTGTCGCATGCGCATGGACCGACCCATCCTACCTCCCGAGCTCTCCGACACCGTCATCGACTTCCTGCACGCAGACGTCCCCTCCCTCGCGGCCTGCGGGCTCGTCTGCCGCGCCTGGGCACCCGCGAGCCGGTACCACCTCTACGCCGCGATCTTCCTCACCCCGTCCAACGTCGCCGCGTTCGACAGCATCCTATTCAGAGCCCCCGGGCTGGCGTTCGTCGTGCGCGAGGTGCAGATTCGCTTCGCGGACAGCACGGTGGGCGAGCTGGTGAGGGTGCTGGGGAGGCTGCCGCGGACGACGCGGGTTGCGTTTCGGCCGACGAAGGACGAGGTGTCGAGAAGGCTTACGGCGGCGCTGCTTGCCCCGATTGTCGGGTGCGGCGCCGGCCCGGGGCGGCTGGACATACGGCATATGGCGTTTGACTTCAAGTCGCGCTTCGACTCGTTGCGGCAGGTCGTCGACCTCGTTTGTCTCTGTCCGAACCTCATGTCGCTCGAGCTCGGCGGCAGCTGGCTGCGCATGGGCGAAGCGACGCCAGACGCGCCGTCGCCGCTGACGGGGTGGTACCTCCCATCGACACTACGGACTCTGACCCTCACCTGCGACCTGGACTACCTCCTCCAATGGCTCCTCCAGCTCCAAGACGGCGGCCCGCCAATCTCGACACTAATCCTGCACCACATCGTCCGGCGGGAAGTCCCCGCGATCGCGGCGTACCTCGCACACGCGGGGGCGACGCTCACCTCTTTGGCGCTCATGTTCCGGGACAACGACGCGCCCGGAAGGCTCGCCACGCGCGTCGACCTTGCGCTGAATCCGAATCTGCGGAGCCTGGCGCTGGAGGGCACGGCGCCGAACATCCTTGCGTGCCTGCTGAATGTCCGAGTGCTGCCGCGCGTGAGGAAGCTGGAGGGGCTTGAGCTGACGTTGAGGCATGCGGTGTATTATCCCGATGCGATGCGCGTTATGGAGGATTATCCGTGGGCTTTGTTGGATCGCGCGTTGAGTGCCAGTGCTAGTGGCGACTGGGAAGGCGACTCGGAAGGGTCCGGGGTGAGGTTGAGGAGTGTAAGGATTACGGTGGTGGATTCGTTGACGAGACATGAGTTGGCGCATGTAAGGGATTGGGTGTGGGGGAGGTTGCCGAGGGCGAGGGAGATGTATTGCTCTTCTGTTTGACCAAAAATGAGCCAGGTCCCTCGTCGGACATTTGGAATACAAAACTTCGTTTGTTGACGAGTACTAGGACACGGAACTAATACCTGAATCCAAGTCAAGAGCCTATATAACCCTCCTTATACTCATCGCAAAGTTTTCAGCAATGTTCGTCAACACCTTTGGGCGTCACATCGAGATTGCGATAGTTTATAGGGATCTGAGCACCACGGGCGGCGCAAGCCGCAGTGAAGTATTTCTTGCCGTCGCTCTTGTATTCGATCTACCCTTTCTGAGTACTAGGACAGAGAACGAACGAAAAACATACCTCGATCATGTAATTGCCGTAGAGGTTCGAGTACTCGTCGCATTCGCTGTAGACTTGACATTCCTCCGCGATGGCGAACTACATTCAGGGCTTCGTCAACCACTTTGGACGAATGACACGCCAGTGAACGCCCCGGGACTCACATCGAACCCGCCGGTAGTCTTATCAGCCGCCTTCAAGCCCGCGGTGTTCTTCTGCGCGAACGCAAGGCCAAGGCTGTGCGCGTAGTCCGAGAGGATGCGCGCGAAGGCGAGGTTGTCCGCTTTTGTGAGCTCGGAGAAGCGGGTGTAGGTGTCGAGGTTGTCCGGCTCGATTGCGTTGAAGCCCTGCCCGCAAAATGTAATCAGACGGTGGAGCACTGGCAGGAATGGAGACACTGGCACTGACCTTGGTCGCACACGTTTGGATCGTAGGCTCGAGGATGGCTGCCAACGCCTGACGGTTCGCGTCGGTGGTGGTGTTGCTGTCGATGGATTGGGCAAAACAAATCGAGAAGGAAAGCCAAGACGCACAAGATGTACTCATCCCAATCCGGGTCCTTCACAGGCTGTCCATTCTCTTGCAGCAACAGCTGCGGCGCGTTCTGCAGCCACCAATTGGAGTCTTCTTCCTGCGCTTGGAACGCGTTGACGTAGCAGATGTTGTAGAGGCCTTCTGCGGGCTCGTCGGAGTTGTCGCGCGAGACGGTGGTTACGGAGGAGACGGGCGTGAAGGAGCCGCCTGAAGAATATAGTTTAGCAGTGAGCTCTGGAGGATGCGAGGGGCGTACCGATCTGGTAGTCAAAGTCGCCCGAAGGGTCGAAGAGGGTGATTGCAGCTGCGGCCGGAGAGGCAGCAGCGCCGGCGGAAAGGAACGCAAGGGCGGAGAGGGTGAAGCGAGCTTGAGCGTGCCAAGCATCCTGGACACTGCTGAAGAAGTCGAGAGGCTGCGACGAGATTTATACAGACGAATTCGCCGCGGCCTGCCTCGCGGATGACG
This sequence comes from Mycena chlorophos, assembly GCA_014461115.1. Classification (NCBI taxonomy): domain Eukaryota; kingdom Fungi; phylum Basidiomycota; class Agaricomycetes; order Agaricales; family Mycenaceae; genus Mycena; species Mycena chlorophos. The sequence continues at coordinate 590,614 of JACAZE010000011.1, forward strand.
TTGTGGCCGAAGATCCTGCAAGGATCCTGCGTCGTCAACGTACGACTGAGTAGGTTGCCACTGTGTTTCCCACTAACACCGCGAGGAACGTGAAGAAGATGATTCCTTCCCGCTTCCATGCGATACGTTTCAGTGATAGTGCGGGTCCGCTGAGGCTGGTCGACGTCATGGCCGTTGAGGTCAAGTTGGACTGAAGATCAGTCGGATAGATTCGTATCACTTCGGAGCACCCGGAGAATCACGTGAAATTTGACAACCTGTCCTCGACCGTCGTGTTGTCGTTGGCTTCGTTTGTTGCAGCCTTTGGTTGGGTTGCGTTTGGGAGACGCCCTGTGCCCCAGACCGATACATATTCACGACTCGGACCCAGTATCCGGAGGCGAAGTTTCGCGAACCGTTCTCCCCGGACCTCCGCGTCCATGCCTCGATCAATCGACGGCGGTGGTTCTTGGGCGCTTCCCACAGAATCAGCGAAGCTGCGGGAGGCCCGTCTCTCCGCCTGTCTGCAACCTCAGCGACCTCACTCGATTCCTCCGCCAAGGTCTTTCGTTTTTCGTGCTTCATCGTCGTACGTTTGTGCTCACAAAACCCGCAGACCGACGTGCTCTGGCGGTAATATTCTTGCGCTGGCCTATTCATATACCCGGCACCATCGACTCGTGACCCCGAGGCGGAGTCGGTGGGCGCCCGTCGCGGTCATCTGGTCTGCAAATCGCGAAATAGACCTGGCGGTCATCATGGATGTCGTCCCTGTGGCGTCCACGGCGAAAATTCGGGACACGCGCCGGTCTGTCCGGCCAGAGATATAAGATTTTGCCCCGCATTTTGGCGGTGGTGCAGGTCTTCCTCGCGATTCTCTCTCAGGAAACATGGCCTCGCTCATCGCGTCCTCCGTCGCCGCAACCCTCTTAGCTGCGCATGTCGCGCAAGCGCAGCCCGCCGTGTCGCTCCTCATTGACACGGGATACGCGTCAAGCGGCCCTCTTCACGTCGCGTCCATCCTACCCGCGGTATCCGCCCGGAAAGGACAGACCTTCCACTTTGGCTCGACCTACGACACGACCGAAGCCCCTCAGTCGTGGTTCGACACGATGTTCGAGTCGTTCTTCAAGCACGTCGTCTCCGAGAACGGGTGAGTTCGCCATTGCCGCTGCGAGTTTGCGCCGACCGCGCTAACGCCGTGTAGATGCAAATGGGACGCGACGGAACCAGAGCAGGGAGTCAGCAATCTCACAGAGTGTCAGGCGTGCCATTCATTCGCGACCGCAAGAGGCAACTCGTTCCGCGGGCACAACACCTTCTGGCACCAGCAGATGCCCGCCTGGCTCCCGGGGAACTTCACCGCGAGCGAGCTCGTGGGGAACATCATCCCGCAACACGTCAAGCAGGAAATCGGGGGCATGGGGCCGTCGGTTACTTCTTGGGACGTCGTCAATGAGGTCGTGGGCGATAATGCGACCACGGGCATGACGGCGCTCCAGTGTGTGCTCAGCAAGGCTGATTGGCCGACGGTTACGGCGGACGGGTCGGGGATACCGTTGGTTAAGGACCTGTCGTTTATTTATGCTGCATTCTCGACGGCGTTCGCAACCGCGGGACCCAACACGCGTTTGGCGGTCAACGACTACAAGTGTGTTTCTTCTTCCTTCGCGTGGACTTGGCGTCTGATTTGCTCGAAAGCACTGGAGGACAAGACGCGAAGACCGAGTGCGAAATCGCACTCATCAAAAGCATCCACGAAAACACGCACATCCCATTCGACAGGCGCGTCTCTCCTTCCACTTCCACCTCTAATCTCGTTTCCCTGCTCATACGCGCGTTCCACTGGCAGGCTTGCCATCGGCTTCCAATCCCATCTAACCGCCGCCGTCGGCGGCTTCTACACCAAATCCGAGCTCGCGACGACCTTCTCGACGCTCGCCAAGCTCGGCGTCGAGGCCATGATCACCGAGATGGATATTGAGCTCGCTACCAACTCGACGGCGTTCTTGCGCTACCAGGCTGCTATCTGGGGAGATTACCTGGATGTGCGTGGAACTTCTTGCCTTGTGTCTGCTTCGTCTTAAAACAGATACCAGGCTTGTTTGTATGCTTCGAACTGCAACGAGTTCATCAACTGGGACCCGAGGTTTGCCTCCTTGAATGCGGCACATTTGACCCTGCTGCTCATTGTAATGCAGAGACGACCTCTCATGGCGAGGCCTCCCTGCTGCCGCGACCCTCTTCGACGGAGAGGGTAACCCGAAACCGGCTGCCTACGAAGTGGCTGCACGGTTCGAAAACTTCGCCGCGGGTACGTTCGCGTTTGGTTCGCGTTGCTGCGCCAGCAGGATTGCTGACTATGTCTTTCACCAGGTAAACCTGAGCCGTGTTCGACGTCCTCTGGGACGAGCGTGTGCAAACTCTCCCGGCATTGAACTTGAGAAATATTTTCGTCCTCAAAATGTGTCCCACATTAGGCACAGAAATGTTCAATGTATCGTCATCAGCTCCTGATTTGGGCATCTTTGGTAGTCAAATGCTAGTAGCAGTGCGAACTTGGCTCGATTCGTCGATGCCTCTCTTCCGTCACCACGACTCGGCTTTCGTCCAGCTGCGGCTCTGTCTTCGATGGCGACATTCTGGGCCTGCCAGTGTAGTGACTCCGTCCGACGTTCGTCTCGTCAAAATCCGGCGTCCGCAGCCCGCGTGTCACCGTCGTGTCCTTGGACGCGACCACGTCGCTCGCATTCCGAGTCTGATTTAAAGGGCCGCTCCACCCTAGCAGGGACAAGAAACAGCAGCCACGAACATGAACGCGACCATCCGCCGATTCGTGGAGCGCTACTTCCCCTCCATCAAGCACAAGCAGTACAAGATGCTGCTCATTGGTCTCGATGCGTCGGGGAAGACGAGCATCTTGTACACTATCAAGACCGGTAAGTCCTTCGTCCAGTATTTCTCTCCGGAATCCGAGTCATCGTCCGTTGTTGACCGCGCTGGCAGGTGAAGTCGTGACGACGATCCCGACGATAGGTTTCAACGTTGAGACGGTCGACGCGTCGCTTCCTCTGGGTAACGCGCGGCGTTCCGTGGAGGCGATGTGTTGGGACGTCGGCGGCTGCGATAGGTTGCGGGATATGCCCAAGTTCTTTACGCCGTTTATCGCTGGGACCGATGCGTTGCTCTGGTACGTTGGTTTAACGCGGCCTGCTGCGTATGCTGATGCTGTGTGTGTGGATAGGGCTATTGACAGTCACGACCGCGAGCGCCTGGCGGAAAGTATCGAGGAGTTGGAAGCCAACGTCAAGCTTCTGGAGCAATTGGATACCGAGCGGAAGCGCAAGCCGCCCATACTCATGTACGTCTGCCCAAATTCCCTCAGCGCAAACACTCTGACAAAGGGTGGGTCCGCAGAATCGCCACGAAGCAAGACTTTCCGCTAGCGATCCCCGTCGCGGAGCTCGAAGAACGCGTCAAGAAGGCGACGGAAGGCCATGTCGTTCGCGTCGTGGGGACGACCAGAGTGCGCCGTTCCGCAAGGGCGAGGCGCTCTACGACGGCTTCGAGTGGTTGCTCGCTGAGCTCGAAAGCAAGCCCAGTCCTTCTCAGCCTACCTCCGAAAACAACACCAGCGTTGCGCCTCTTCCGCTGAGCGCCCTCCCCGACCCTCGCGCGCCCGAGCTTCTGGAGAAGACGCTGAGCTCCTGGGTGGACCGCGCCGATGCCGAGGCGGAGGAAGATTCGGAGAAGTTCCTGCAGCAATTCCATGATATTGCGCTCCCGTCCTGGGACCATTACACGCACATTCGCCTTGCGTATGTGATTTTGTCGATTCATGGGCGACAAAAAGGTTCGTTTTCTTTATAGGCTTGTGGAACATGGCTGAAATACGCTCTCGATACAGGGAAGAACATGATTTTCGACGGAATCGAGCGTTACATCAAAGAGAGCCCCAACACGAATACCCGCAAATTCCATTTCACGATGACCTACTTCTGGATCCAGATGGTGCATCTTGGGATTGAGCGCCTGCGGTTGGCCTCGGTGTCGGAGAAAAGCAGCATGAGCCTCGGGTTGGATTCAGATTCTGCGAGCGTCGCTACCCTCACGGAAGAGGACCCTGCGAAGACGTTCTCGCAGTTCCTGTTGACGAATCCGTTCCTAGCGGATGGCAGGCTCTGGGCGGACTATTACTCGACGGAAGTGTTGATGAGTGAGGAAGCGAGGAAGGGGATGGTGTTGCCGGATAAGAAGGCGTTGCCGAATGTCGTGCAGTCGACGGCGTAGCACTGAGAAAATTTGGTTTTTAGTGTATACCAAGATCAAAGACTCTGTTTTCCATTCTTACCTTTATATTCCAATGGAAAGAAGAGCAAGGAATAACCGAGCAAGAGCAAACGAAAGAGTGTTTGGTCGAGCCGAATCGGCCATCACCGGAATCCACACTCATACGCAATCGACCACGACGATGAGCAAGCTCTGCTCTTACTGTCCATGTCCGACGATGAGCGCAGCAGACTCCTTGCTCCCTCACGACAGTATGGCGCTGCAGCGGCCTCGCCGCTAGACGGCGCTGCCGTCGAAGGCAATGGTGCGTTTCTGCATTCGCGGCGCCAGCAGTTTCACTCACCCCACATAGACACCTCCGGAGAGACCTTCGACAATGTACCACAAGCCAAGCGACAGCTGGGCGTTGCCAGCGCTGCTTTCCTCATCTTCAACCGCGTCATTGGGACCGGGTGAGTGCCCGAGCAAGAACCACGCACTGGAGCTCATTTTGCGGTCGTGTGCAGGATATTCGCGACACCGAGTGTCATACTACACTCTTCTGGGAGTGCCGGAGTTGCCCTGCTTATGTGGATACTGGGAGCGCTCATTGCCGCCGCGGGTACGACGGTGTATGTCGAGCTGGGCACGGTGCGTGGCGCATCTCTTCGCTTTGCTTTTCCTGACCGCTCCTAGGGCCTTCCTAGAAGTGGAGGCGAGAAGAATTACCTCGAATACATGTACCGCCGGCCCAAGTTCATGATAACCTGCGCATATGCCGTTTACACGTTCATCTCGGTGCGTGTGCCTGCCTGGCTCCCTTGTTTTGGGGTATTCACGTTCAACAGGGCTCGAGTGCTACGAATGGAATCGTCTTTGGAGAATGCAAGCCCACTCCCACTTGTCTCTACCAGATACTGACTGCCTCCAGACCTTTCTCGTTCCTTGGCCCTCCCATCCTCTACGACCGCATCCATGTCCTACCCGCGCATATTCGCGCTCATCGTCCTCACCTTCAGCCTATTCATGATCGGCGTCTTCAGCCGCGCGGGCGTTCGCCTACAGAACATTCTCGGCTCCTTCAAACTCTTCATCCTAGTGGGCATTGCTGCGCTTGGTCTGTTATCGCTCGCAGGCTTCCCCGGCTTCGCCGTTCGCTCCGACTATGAACAGCCGGACAACTTCGAATCATGGGCTGCATTCTGGAAGGGCAGCAAGGGCGACGCCAACTCGTTGGTGACCGCCTTGTACAACGTTATCTGGTGTGTGGCGATCTTGTCCTTCTTGGCCGTTGCTAACTCTCCTTCGCAGGTCGTTTATCGGCTACTCAAACGCGAACTATGCGCTCTCGGAGGTCAAAGACCCAGTTAGGACCATCAAGCGCGCAGCCTCCCTTGCGATTGTTTCCGTCGCGATCGTGTACATGCTCGTCAACGTCGCCTACTTTGGCGTCGTGTCTCGAGATGATATCCTCAACAGCAGGCAGATTGTGGCGTGCGTGTGCTGCTTCCGCTTCATTCGTGTTGCTGACCAGTCTACAGCGCGTTGTTCTTCCGCAATCTCTTTGGGCCAGCCACCGAACGCGTTCGTCCATAGTTTCCATCTTCACCACCGACTGATCTCGCGCAAACAGATTCTCAGCGCCGCCATTGCGCTTTCGTCCCTCGGAAATATCCTCGCCGTCCTCTTCACCCAAGGCCGTGGTTAGTCCGGTTTCCTCCTCCCATGAGACCCGACAATCTAATCCGTTCTAGTTGTCCAAGAACTCGCCCGCGAAGGCATCCTACCCTTCTCGGCATTCTTTGCGAGCAACTGGCCATTTGGCGCGCCGCTCAACGCGCTCTGGTTCCTCTGGGGAGTGTCCGTGCTCGGCGTTATTCTGCCGCCGCCTGGAGACGCGTACCTGTTCTTGCTAAGCAGTTCGTCTACCTGCCCTTACAGTACAAACCAACTGATGTTCCTTCCTACAGTGTCCTCATACTCCCTCACACTTGTTAATACGGGCGTCTCCTTCGGGCTGCTGCTTCTGCACAGTCCGTTCTGGGCCAGCCGCAACTGGTTCCCACCTTTCCGCGCCCCGCGCGCCGTCATCGTCGCGTTCTTCCTGTCGAACGTCTTCCTGGCGGTGACCCCGCTAATACCGCCGGCCAAGGGCAAGGAGACGTTCGAGCGGATTCCTTACTACGTGCGTTTCAGCTCCTTGCGTACTGCGGACTATCCGGGACTGATGATATGGACGCGTAGATGCACATCCTCGTGACGATCCTCGCGTCGCAGCTCGGTGTTCTGTACTGGGCTGTGTTCTTTCGATGGTTACCTCGCAGAGGAGGGTACGACCTGAAGCGCGAACAGGTGTTGCAGGAGGATGGGGTGTCGAGGGTCGTGTTTGTGAAGGTGCCGAAGGATGGCGACGTCGACGGGGCTTAGAGGCTTATTCTCGTTGTCCGCAGTCGAATGGACGTTCACGGGCATGCACGGAGTTTTCGTTAACCTGGGGTATATTTCTGTGTCGTAGATGTAACATCTCCACTACCGGTATCACGACTTCCGGGAGATAGATCTTGCATACCCAAGACCGTAGCAGTTCCGTCGTCGCTGTGGGGCGCGAAGTTAAGGGTCGTCGTCATGCCCGTCGGCCGCCGCGTTGTCGTGTCGAGGGTGGTGTCCCGGTCTATGCCTTGTGGCATGCTCAAGTTGAGGCGCAGATGTAAGGTTAGTAGAAGCGGGACGATGCCGAGGACTAGAAATACTCTTTAGCGCAAGTAAAACGGCAAAGACAAATCAGCACGGACTCTGGGCTGTCGAGCCAGAAAGCACCTCGAGCGCATTATTCCGCGTAGAGAGGAAGATGGCCTCGAGAATCAAGGAGATGGGGTATATCACACCCGACTCGATGAAGGGGACGAGGTAGAGCTTGTACGGCGATGCGGCACCGACGCCGGCGCGCAGGCTGGCGCGGATGCGGAGCCAGATGCGGATGGAGATCATGAGCGTGATGACGAGGTTCGTCACTAGAGACATGGTGTAGGACGCGACGACCAGGCGGTCGATCGCGGGCGGGAAGAGGATCGTGCCGGGTGTGGTGACGGCGTAGGCGTGGATGAGGATGATCCAGAGGACCATGGTGGCGAGGAGCGTGCATGTTGGGAACACTACGGCAAGCAGGCTGCGGTCGAAGATGATGTAGGCGCGGAAGATCTGCGATGTTCTTTTGAGCGGCGTCGTTTGGGTTTGGATGGAGCGCGTACCAACAGACTGTCCGCGGCGAAAGTTACGGCGGCGTAAATGGACTTTTCAGTCAGATCCGTGGGCTGCGTGTGGTCGAGGTAGAAGAGGTCCGGCGGCACGTCAGCCACGAAAAACGCGACGAATAACTCGCGCATGACGGCTGCCTACACATTCATGAGCTTCAACCAACGCGATGCAGCAGAAACGCACCACATGCGCGGTACAGAGCGCGAATATCGCCACCACGGCCGCGTACCCGAAGCCAATGTGTCGCGGAAGCTTGGAACGCTCCCCCAGAGCCATGTATGAGACCACGAAAAACAAAATGACGTTGATCCCTTCAGGCTGATGAGTTTTGGCTGCAAGGAAGCTCCAAACTTGAGCGCACCGTACAGCAAGCACTCGAAGAGCGCGCCGAACAAGCGGCCCTGCGCCAGGCTGAGCGGGGCCATGGTGGTGGTGCGAAGCAACCCGGAGCCCGAAGGCCAATCGTCGCCAGAAAACGAATTGGTGAGTTGCCGTTGCCGATCATCACGATTAGACATCATGGTAGGCGTCGCTTAGCGCATTCGCGAAGTCGCAAACTGAATAGGGCAACGGTTATGTGGAGCGGAGCGAGATATCTAGCTGCACTGAACTTTATCTTCTTGGTTGAGCTTTCCCAGAAACGAAACGCGTACGTTCTCTTCAAGTTTCGCATCCCCGATACCCTGCAAAAAACCATAAGGCTCGTCGCCGCACAATTGTTGTTTCTATTTTGTTGGTGCTGGCGGATCCAGCCGGCCGCAGTAATTGTTTACCAGCACAGAACATTCTTGCGAGTTGTCGCGCATGGACTGGGAAGACAAGGTGATGGGCCAGCAGGCGCGTGCCATGAAACTGGCGAGCTCCAAGCAACGATGGCGGCTCCGAATTGAAGTTATGATTTCGTTGTAGTACGGGTGTTGGTCTCGGATTCTCCGCGAGAGGATGCTGCGCGGGGACAAATTTAAAGATTCGCTAAGGATTCTGAGTGCGCGGGGTCGTCGTGGTCGAAAACAAACGGTTTTCACGTGCGTCCGAGTCAGCTGCTTGTCCTCAACCTCCATCTACTACTACCAGCTCAAGACGAATCCATGGCCCGCATCTCTCTACTTGCGCTTCAGTGTCATGAAATCTTCTCTCTGTTGCCGCTTTGGCCAGATGTCGGTGGTAACGCTTAGACCGTCGAGGTATAAGAGCGCCGATGCCTCCCCCTTCTTGCTCACAATTACACAGAGGCTCTCTCAAACCATGAACAAAAGCGCAAAAGCTACTGTTTTGGGCAAAAAACCAGGAGCTACGAAGAAACCCGCTGCCGCCAGACAACGCGCTCATGCTCCCATTCACGACCTCGTCCCTCCGCCGCAGTTAGCGCGTCTCCTCGCGGCTCTCGAGAAAGACAGCGCTCTGGCACTCTTTCGGTGGTGGCGCCAACCCGCCAACGCAAAGCTGTCGTACGATGAGCTGCGTCGGTGGCTGCATGCGAAAGGGCAGGGCGCGGGGAAGTTCATGAAGCTGGGGAAGAAAGTGCTGGATGCGGTGGACCTGCTGCAGAAGTTTGTCGACGAGTATCCCGGAGAATGCGAGAGGGAAACGGTGACGGTGGCAACTGTCCAAGAGGACGCGATGAAGATGGCTCTGGAGGCGATTGCGGAGTCGGAGGGAGAGATGCAGGGGGAAGCCAAGGTGCGCACTCGTTGTTCTTGAGCATCGGAGACCGACGATTCCTTTCAGGCGCAACAGGAACAAACCTCGAGTTCAGCGCCATATGCCTCCCAGCCACCCACCGCTGCTTCTGCCTTTCCGCCGACGGCCGCGCCATCCGATACTTCCGGTGCACAGATGCACAAAATGCCGTCTATTTCTGTCCTCAATATGGATGCTTTCGTCAAGGTCGGCCTACGATTCTGTTTCGTGGCCTCCTCGCTAATATCACCTCACAGGAAACGACGACTTTCAGTCCTCCGTTACAATCTGCCTTCGCAGAACCCCACTCCCGTTCGCACCCTGACCCAGTGCCTGCGTCGAGCTGGACAGGGACCCCTGCAAATCCCTCATCGACGGCGTCGCCGATGCCAGAATCGACGGGCGTGGATGGAACGGATGTGGCCTCCGCTGCGACGGCTTTGTTTTTGGCCCAAGCGCAAACACCGCCGGCAGACCCTATTGTGGACCGGTTTAGCCAGTACGAGCACCAACCACCGGGCCAAATTGACTCCAATGTCTTTGCCACTTTCGCCTCGGCGACCGCCCCTTCTGGACTCGAGGACGCGACCTTGCCATTCTCTGGAGTACCTGCGACGCATACACACTTCACAACATTCGAGCCACGACACGCGTTCATCCCTCCCGCCGCCTTCTGTGCTGACCGCACACGTCAACTCATCCCACTCACGGGCTGCCATCCAGTCTCGTTGCTCTACGGACCGTATGGGCCTCAGCTCGGGTCCTCGTGGCATACCTCTTCGGCGCCGGCCGCCGTAAGAAAGGGCATTTGTGCAGGTCCGCCCGTGCGTTTGCGAGTGGCCATACGAGCGTCTCCGAAATCGAAGAGAGCGAAAGCTCGTGCTGCGGGCATAGTCGACAACGTCCTGGAGCGGAAGGAAGACTCGGATGCAGAGGCGATGAGGCGCGTTGGGCGGAAAGTGTGGCTGACTGGATCGGTCAGTCGGGCGCTGGCAGAGCGGAGGCGCACTGGCATAGCGGCGTCACTGTCGCCGTTGCCGACTTCGGAGAGCGAGTACGGCTCGCAGTCGGAATCGGATTATGATTGTGGGACCACGGAGGATGGAGCGTCCGGGGTTGACGAAGAAGGGGAGCGATGTCCGCTCGAGGAAGGCTTGTCGACGTCGAGCCTGGGGTTGCTGTGGTATGGTTTCGCAGCGATCGGGAGCCTATTTAGACGATGGGTTCTATGGTGACGCCTACACTTTTGCTATTTCTGTTTGTTCATCTCTTTGTGCCGACGTGCGGACATACCTGTATTAGGCTGTACACGATGCGGATGTAGGGAAACGAGGTGCAGTCGCTGTCCATCGACTTCCGCGATAGATAGCAAAAACTTGTCTTCGCTTTTGTTACTCTTGTATTGGGGAGTCCATATATAACTTAGCAATTGCTCTATGAAGATGTACTAACGTTCAACCTCAATAGCTAGGTGGTGGTTGAGCCTGAGGGCGCAAAACTGTTTCCTCCAGAACGCGCATACGAGCCTCCAGCTCTCGCACCTGAACGAATTCCGACCCTGCATCCCCCGCAGCGGATTCTTCACGTCTACTCGAACGCGATCTCTGGATCCTTGATACTTAGAGCTCGGCTCAAGGTGGTCGAGGAAAGTGGCAAGCCGTACGCGTGCTTGCGCAGGAGGCGTGATTGTCCACTGTTGCGTTCTGCTTCGACGGGAAATGCCTCGATGACTGTTAGCGGCGACGCCCTCCGACGGTTGCGCCGAAGCCTGAGCCAGGTGAAAGCTGCGGCTAGAAAGAGAATTGCGAGTGTTGCGATACAGATTCCAGCGATTGCTGCGGCTGGAAGATGAGATCGAGCACTGCTCAGATTCATTCAGCAGACGCAGCATTCATGCTAGTCTGAGCCCATACCTGGCTGCTGTTGAGATTTGCTTCGTGGTTGGCACGGGAAGAGACTGTGGGGGAGGGGTCTGCCTGAAATACAAAGCGCGTCAAAAGCTGGAAAAATAGGCGACAGAAACTTAAGAGCTCACATTGCGCTCATGGCTTCGGGGTGACCATGAATTGAAGACGTGGCGTTTGGAAAGAGTGTATCCAGACTATTGGCTGAGGAGCTGGAAGTCGCAGTGTCCGGGGCTCCTTCGGATGCAGACAACCCTCTTGTGGACTGGGAGGTAATCTGGGTCCTGCTGCCCTCGGAGTATTGACGGAGGTGCTAGTCGTTGGTCGGGACGTAGCAGGTGCCGCAGCGGAGGTTCCGGAAGACTCCGTGTCTAGGCCGATATTTTCCGGACATCCCAACCTTGCTGGGCCGTTGCCGCCGGGTACGGGCTGCCCGGTCGCCTGTTGAGTGCAGCTCAGTAAGCTTGCCAGTGGGCAGCAGCGGAGACTCGGAGGACACCTTACCGTTTCATACTCACATACAACAGAGTTGTCTTCGCTCGGGTCTCCGACAACATATGCACACATTGTTTGTCCATCGAGTGCGTTTTGGAATAGCAAAGTGTTGCCGGTGGTAGACAGCTGTGGGCATTGGGAAGCTTCACGTCGCCAGCGGTTCCGAGGTTGAGTCGACATTGGAATTGCCTGCGAGGCAACGGCAACGGTGCGCTAGGTGGTGAGGAACTTGAAGAGATGGACGATGGAAGACCGCTGGACATTTGAGCGAAGAGGTGCTTCGCTTGGCGTTCGCGACGCAATCCACCGGCGGCAGCGCTTACACTGGCAGCGGTCCAAGATGGATGGCCGCTGTCGGAGTTCCAGAACGACCAGACGATTTGGGATTGTTCGACATGAGAGTTGGGGACAAGATGCGGCCAAATCTCACGCCAGATCAAGAGTCGGACCTGTCATCAGAGATTCATCAATCATGATTGATGGCACTGCTAATTTGTATTTTAGTTGGCTCCATGTCCTTTGTTTGGTTCATTTGAAAAGGTGTTTGCCATATGAAACACGCACACTGATCTGAGTCACCAGCTCAACATTCTGAAGTCCCGAACTTCTAACGCGGTCAAGCTCAGGCTGTGCCGGGGTATGAGCATCAGCCATAATGGCAATTAAACAGTAGCATCACAACTATTAGTAGGTGACAGTACAGTACTAGTAATGTCGGTATCAGCATTGCCGCCAGCAAATGTTGATGAGGTGTTGATTGGATCATGAATCAGATTCATGATGGAGGTTCAGCTCCTGGTATAAGTATGTATAGCTCTAGTCAGTACTAGTTCCATGCTCCACGGTGCCTCCACCGTATAGTTTGGGGTATAGTTTGGTCAAGGCCTGCAACATATCCGCCACGAAACTTCGCATACGCGCCCCCTCGGCATTCTGTGCATCAAAATTGCCGATCGGCTGTTTCCACGGCACTGGCGGCGCCTGGAGCTGTATGATGGCAGAGAGTGTTTCCTTCTCGACTTCCGGCTCAAGTGGAAAGGCATCTACTTTGAGATGCAGTGCCTTCCTACGCTTGCAAAAATGACGGCACACGATAATTGCGACTATCGCGGCAAGTAGCAGTATGGCGGCTCCACAAATTCCAATAATTTTCAAAGTGTGAAGCTGGACAGGATTGGATGCACTATGAAAATTAGGGATGTGTTAGAAAGGAAGCATGGTAAGCAACACACCTGTTGGATAGACCATGGAGATGGACAGGAAGAGCACAAGGATAAACCCGAAGTTGCGGGCAAGGAGGGTATACTATCAATTATGTTAGCTTTTGTGAACATTAGATTATTCCCCCAGGAATCTCACATGGTGTTGGATGACATTGTTTCGGATGGAGCAGAAACCCCATCACTTTTGGAGTTGATGATTGTCAACTGCGGCAAAAAAGTGTTGGCTGATGCAAGAGTTGTTGGCAAGTTGTCCCCGCCGGGGGCAGGAAGCATGAACGCGGGAATGGAAGTTATGAGTGTGCCCTCAGCAGAAGTGCTATCCATTTCTGGGCCCGGGGATCTTGGCAGTTGCCTGCAAGTTTGCTTGACCAAACGACTGCCAAGTTCAATAGCAAGTGAGAAACTTAAATTGACAGAAACAAGAACTGAGAGGTACCGGGCACGTTCCACTAAGTATAATATATCTTCTGAGGTAGGGAGGGAAAGGATGGTCAATGCTGCAGTGATTAAGGTGGAATGGAGAAAGAGGAAAGAGGAGGAAGTAGCATATCGGCAGCGCTGGAGTTTATACGACTCCAGACATCTGACCGTAATCCCAACTTTAACGCAACCAAACTCGAAGCGGGAGGTCATCAACATTGTCATGGCCAAATACATACGTTTACCGCACGCCTTGGGTGAGTGTGCGAACACATTGAAGGAAAATCTCATGCTATCATGGATGGCCGAGCGATGCCGAGCTTGCCGGTGATTGCCGTCGCCCAGCCCGTGTGAGAGTACCGAAGTGCCTGAGAGCTGATGTCTGCTGACCCTCAGTTCAGTCATCCCTTCTCACGACCGGCGTTGCTTGTTCCTTCCACTCATGGCACCCAACGTGAAGATCCATGCCCTGATTTTCGATGTTTTTGGAACAACGGTTGACTGGTACAGTTCGGTTGTGGCGGAGGTGGGAAGGGTTGCTGAGCAGGCTGGCGTCGGTGCGTGCACATTCCGTTGTGCTACTACTCGGAGTGATTTGGATGACGATACAGACGGCGATTGGGGCGCATTCGCGAAGGAATGGCGGGCTGGGTATATTCGGCATGTGTGCGTGTTTATTCTTCTCGACGCCGTACTTGGCTGAATCGAAATGCAGGCAGGCCGTAGGCGCGGGGACGGCCGACGAGAATCTGAAGGGGCTGAGTATGGATGCCCTTCATCGCAAGGTTAAGAGTTTACCTCTCTCCGCTGATGCGAGCTCCGACGCGCCTGCATGCAGCTCCTCGACGGCCTTTTGGACTCTTCCGCTTGGAACCACCTCGGCCAGAGAGTGGACGAGCAGGGACGGGCAAATCTGAACGACGTCTGGCATCGCCTGAATGGTGCAGCCCTCCTTTCACGGGCCCAGTCGGCTGACTTTGCCTCTCCGAATAGGATGGCCTGACGCGGCGTCTGCCGTCACCCAACTGAAGCAATCGACGCTCGTCATCGCGCTCTCGAATGGGAACATGCGGCTTCTCATCGATATCGCGAAGCATGCCGGATTGCCCTGGGACGCGGTGCTCAGCGCGGATTTGTTTGGCTCGTTCAAACCGTGGGTCGAAGTCTTCTATTTCGGTGATGATATTGACTGTGGAGGTAGCGATACGAAGGTATATGTCGGCGCGTTGAAGCACCTGTCGCTCGCGCCAGAGAACTGTGCGATGGTCGCGTGTCATCTGTGGGATTTGAAGGGCGCGAAGAAAGCGGGGATGCAGACGATTTATGTGCGGCGCAAGGCGGAGGAGCCGTTGGGCGACGAGGATATCGACGGGGACGCTGTGCAGGTTGGGGGAGAGGTGGATTTTGTGGTTGATAATTTTCGCGAGCTAGCGCGTCTGGTCTAATGATGCTGATGTTGAGTGACCGCGTCTCGCTTCGCGCTTGCCTCGAGGCAGCTCGCCTCGTTGAGGGATCATGTCGGGACGGCGTGGCAGGCACTTGGACTAGCCGACCACGCACGATAGCATGTCCATGACGGCTCTCGCCTCGCCCGCGCCCACCGATGGCGAGGACATGTCCGCCTTTAAGGCGCGCATGCACGGCCAGATCAAGGCCGAGCTCGAGCCGACGGTGCTGGCGGCCAAGAGCTCGATGATCCAGCGGCTCAAGGCGACCCGCGACGAGAAGGCCAAGGCGGCGTTGTTGAGGGAGTACAACGACCAGCTGGCGTCCATCGAAGCCTCCGGGGTACAGAGGCTCAACGACGAGATCGTCAAGGAGAGGATAAGGAGACAGGCCGAGGGCTTGACGGTCAGCGTCGATGTGGGCTCGACGCGGGCGCAGAGCCGAATGGGCGGGTTCGTGCCCGATGCGAGCAGTGGGGTGTCCGAGTTTGGGGACTGGGAGAGCAGGCCGGGGCATGTAAGGTCGAAATCGTCGTTGGGTGCGTGCCGTCATCTGTCCTTTTCACTTCTTGCTCTCGACTCTCATCTCATTCCGCGTATTATAGGCAACAAGGCCTCGCTGCTTAGTGGAACTAGACCCGGCTCATCCGGTGTGTGCCATAGTGCTGCTCGACGAATCCACTGACCACTCCGCCAGCTGGCATGTATACCAACTCTGGGAGCCGTCCACCGTGAGTGTCGACACCCGTTACTTATCCATCTGGCGGCGCTGACCACCTACGACAGAACGGCGGCAGGCAGACCGTAAGATATCCGTCATCACCCACCGACGACGATACCCACATGGCCACAGGTCATACCCTTTCGTTGAGGATAACAGCAAGTTCGACGACGCGAGGGCACGCAAGTTTGCGGAAGAGCAGGCGCGGCTCGATAGGGCGCACACGCCAGGTATGGGAGCTTTACTCTGCACTTCCGCTGCTGATTCGGCACGCAGGGACGACTGGTGGCGACGAGATGCTACGCAAATTCGCGGAGGAGCAGGCGCGATACAATCGCGCGCATTCCCCTGGTGCGTGGCCGAGTCACTTTTTTTTTTCTTCGCTTACTTAGGCGCTTATAGAAATCACACGCACGACGGACGCCCAACGTCGCTTCGCAGAAGAACAAGCCCGGCTCCACCGTGCGCATTCACCGGCGGTGCCGATGATGTCGCAGCAGACGATGCCCGGCGCGATGCCCGGCGGGCTCTCAGAGTCCCCGAAGTCGTACCGCACCAGCACCGGTGGGATCTCAATATCGCCGGATGCGGCCCGGACACGCAAAGTTAGCATCACCACGGCTGGAACGTCGAGCTCGCCCATCGATGTCACGACGCGATTGGCAGCGTATGCGGAGCAGCAGCAAAGGGAATATAGGCAGTTTACGCCGGCGATAAGCCCACAGGGTGCGCCATTCTCCTTCATTTTATACGTTTTAGTGAATTTAACGGTGCCTGTAGCTTCCAGCGGCTCCAGAGCGTCGCAGAACCCGCCTACACCGACAATGCCGAGCTCCAGCACGCCTGTGCCCAAGGGCAAGCCGATACCAATGACGAATGGATCGTCGTCGTCCGCGGCGATGGCTGCTGCTGGGAGGCGAAACGGGAATGGGTTCGGGAGGTTTCCTCTGAACGAGCGGGATCATGATGCGTGCGTTCCTGCTCCGACCTCTGGGATTCTGCTTATAGTTTGGGCAGCAAATCTGCGTACGCCGACGACGATACGACAACGCTGACCAAGGTCGAAGTGTTGTTTTTCGACTTGGACGGGACAGTGCTTAATTGGCATGGGACGGTTGCGGAGGAATTGAGGAGAGTTGCGAGGAGATATTGGGCAGAGGGTGCGCTTCTGCTGTGTGCGTTGGGTACTTCCGCTGATAGTTGTGCTTGAAGCGGACCAGATGGATTGGGAAGGGTTTGCGATGAAGTGGAAGGAGAAGTATATGGCCAATCTGTGCGTTTTTCTTGGCTTTCTCTGTTTCTCCCAGCTGACCTTGTTCGCAGTCGCACCCTAGCGGAGCATGGTAGCGCCCTCGCTGCGCCGGAAGTCTACGCCCGCGCACTGGACCAGCTACTGTCGGCCAAGGAGGCATCCGAGGTCGCAGCCAAGTGGACGCCGGCGGTGCGTACACAGCTGGTCGAGATCTGGACACGGCTGCGCGCGTGGCCGGATGTGGAAGATGGGATGAAGAGCATCAAGACGATTAAGACGGTGGGGACGGTCTGCAATGAGAGTTTGAGGACGCAGACCCAGATTGTGAGTTTGTGGCTTGCTTGCGGAGGATGCGACTGAGCGACGGACCAATAGAATCGACATGCGGGGCTGAGTTGGGACGTGTGTTTGTCGGGGAGTGTGTTGGGCGGTTTCAAGGGGTACGTTTCTTCGCCTGACTTTCGCTCTCTACTGAACATGCTTGGCAATCTACAGCGTACCGGACACCTACCTCCAAGCCGCGCTGACGATGACGCTCCCGCCAGCCAACTGCGCGCTGGTGTCGGCACACATTGATGAGCTGCGCGTCGCTGCAGGGGTTGGATTCAAGACGGTTTATGTGCATCGCGCGTCCGAGCGGGCGTTAGCGATGAGTCTTAATCCCTCGCCATCGAGGAAGGGCAAGGGACAGGTCAACGGTGCGGGTGGCCATGGGGAGGTGAGGAGCAAGGCCGAGGGCGGGGAGGTGGACGTTGTGGTCGATTCGTTTGAGCATCTGGCGTTGGTGCTTGGGTGTGATATCTGAGGGCGTCAGGCCCGTTCTAGGTTCGTCTGCTCCCATGCATGCATGCTATCCGCGTATATCCCTCCATGTTACTGTACCGGGTTTCGGTGTCCATGTCCATGTCCGCACTGCTCTGTTTGCGCATGCTTGTTGTTTGCTGTTGTAGCTTGTATTTGTATGTGTTTGGCTACCTCTACTTACTCCCAATTGGATTATGGATTCAGAATGCATCCCCCTGCTCGTTATATCAATGTTGGATGGGTTTTTGGTGGCGATTTGGTGCCCCCATGATGCACGTGCTCGGAAAACGCGGTAGCGTGAGTGATGCCAGACGCGTCGACGCGTCAATCCGCAGTTGCGCTACTCTCTCAGAAACGGTGGGAAATTGACGATGCCGCGCGTCCAACTCTGCTGGGACCTTCTCCGGCCGCCCGGGCCGCCCAACCGCCGCGCGTGGCGTTAGGTGCATTCGGGAAAGTTCCATGAGAGTTGCGCTGGCAGAGTCTAAATCTTCGAGAAAAAGTTCTTTCAAGGCTTTGCCAGTGCGAGGAGAGGAGCTCGGTGGCTGCAAGAGAGATGAGCTACTGGACGGCCGACGGCAAGAAAATTTCCAAGCAAAATGAATTGAATTTCACTGGCAAGTAACTTGAAGCATTCGGCGTCAGTGGCGCTGGTGCTTAGCGCTTAGCCTCGTCAGCTACGTGATAAATTGGACTCATACGCCGTCTCCGTCGACCGCCGCCGTCAGTTCTGCACGCCGCGAAAATCGCGCGGGGATGTGGCGGTAGCTTGGCTTCAAGTTCATGCGTTCGGTACTATATTCACGACAGACTTTTTCAAGTTGCATCGTGCTACGTGGCCAGTAGTAGAGTGCGCAGTTCGCGGTATCCTCGCTCCATGGACCAAGAGCTTGGTAGGACTGTAGAACGCGTTTCAGGTTCATTTCGCGCAGAGGAGCTGGAGGAGGAGAGTTGGGGCGGTAGGCGATAAGGCGGCCCTGCTTCGGAGTCTCGGGGGAAGGCCGAGAGAGTTTGGTGACCGGGGCGGGACGGGGCACGAGCCTGGCCGCGAAGACGTCTGCACCGCGAACGCGCAAGCTATAAAGCAAAGTCGGCGACTATACACAAAGCCGGTCGGGCAATTACCTGCTTCAGAGGGCGGCGGTACGTACGAACGCCCATTGTCGATGTGCCGCCGTAAGCCTTGCTAGGCTCGATTCACGATTCACGATATATTGGACGCCTAATGTTAGAGTTTGGGTGACAGCGCTTGAATGCAGGGCTAGAACGGCGTTGCGTTAGCGTACGAGTGGCGAACGTACGGTATGGGGGTCCAGCTTCAATGGCATGAACAGAAAATCAAATTTAGAAGTAAGAAATAGGGAGTTGAGTCGAAAGCCAGAGTAAAACGAAAGCGTGAAGCCTGGCGCCACTAGATCGCTGCTTAATTGAAAAGTATAGACGCCGACTGAGGAGGTGGGCTTGCTCTTTACGCTGCGCATGCAGCGCCAGGCGAGCCGAGCCTAGTTCGAATCGCTGGTGTGATTTAATCGTTGAACAGAGTCTCGAATGCAATATCGTTTGCTTTGATGGAGACGACTTCACCGAGGAGCTACTGCCAACAACTCAAAGAGTCTAAAAGCTTATTTCATCGTGTTCCAGCCGAGGCACATGAACTTCTGACGAGCCCTTTTGCAGGCTGGAAACGAGTTACGCGTTGCGAGGGATGGGATGGCGTCAGGAACTTGGAGTCGGGCCGGGAGCCTCACATTGATTCAATGATGAGCAAAAACAGCTAGGGGCGGATAGGGTGGTAGTGCCACTTGAGTGATCCGCGGATGCCGTCGATGGAACACGGAGATTCGACGCCGACGTCGATCGATCGAGGCTCGGAATATAGACAGGGGCCAAACAGAGTGTTTGCCAAGGAGAACTTGCTTGTTGATTAGGAGAAAAAATTGGTTCAACGGACGAGGTTTTCTTGGTTGTGCTGTTGCAGAGTGATAATCCACTTCGGCCAGACGCAGGCGGTGCCGTTGACTGGGCCGGCACCAAGCCGAGTGGTTTTCATCTCAGAATGTGGGTCGAATTCTCGATCTGCATCTCGTAGGCAGGGCGGGAGCGGCGTCGAGCGGTGTGTTAGAATGGATCGGGAGGATTGTCGTCCTCCGGCGTCGAGCGTCATTGGGTCGTATGCCGCGGCATGGTATCGATCTGTTTGCCGCTCCGGCCGCCGCGTTGAGGAGGATGCTGAGGTTCGGCTGCCCAGGTATGAGCGGCGACCTTGAAACCCCCAGTCTTTTGCGATTCAGAACCGCAAGCGGCATGCCCGAGAGTGCACTTAGCGCCATCGCCGCCGCCGCCAACTAGAAGTGACAAGCGAGCGGGAAAAAGAAAAGGAAAAAAGAAACAAGGATGGATGCCGGATGGGGCTCGACGGTGGCGCGGAGAGCTGGCGTCGGTGTCTTCATGGCGTTAATTGCCGTGTAGATTTTTTTTTTCTCCTCCGTTGGTGGCCCGGGAACGTCGCGGGTGCCTTGAAAATTTCTGGCTGGGTCTGCGAAGCAAATGTGTAGCAGAGCAAGACGGCCAAATGAATTCCCATTGGGGGTGCGTAGGCCACGCGGTATTCGTGTGCCAGTGCGCTGTCTCTCTTCCGCAGAAAAGGCGGCTTTGGAGTCAAAGGACCCCCGCCTGGCAGCGAAATGCTTAATGCCCGCTCGATTTTCGCTGCGAGAAGCGTGCCAGCGTGGACGAAATTCGGGATAGAGTCGAGTCGCGTCATCGGTGTGGACCAGCCTGAGGAGATGGCTACAGTTGCAATTGAGACCGTTGTTCGAGTTGTATTTTTCAAGTCCCGGATTTGCGTTTAGGCCTGCGCGCGGGGCTCACGTACTGCTTGGGATAATCACGGATGTGGATGCGGAATGACGGTATGTTTGGTCGTGGCATATGCGAGCGCCTCGCGGGACCGCAGAAAAGATGCCGCCACAGTGACCTTTGCGCATCGGTACGGGATTTTCGAGAATATGGGGGTGTGAGTGCCTGCAGGCGGGGGTAAAGATCGATTAGGGACGGGAATAAAGAGACCAGCGCACAAATAACAAATTAACTGTGCGCCCTCGAACGGTCGAGAGTTGCAATGAACTGCGCTCCATCTGCGGCCCTTTCTTCAAGGAATCGTCGACCGACGGCGACCTAGCGGTTGGCCGGGGGCTCCCGCGAGCGAAGGTGCGAAGCGTCGTCGTCTCTGCGTCGGTGTGGCTTCGTGCCTTCTGGACTGAAGAACCTGGAAAGTAAAAAGCTTAGGATGGGCCGATTAATTTTGTTTGCGTTTGGAGAAATGGGTTTAAGTAGTCGGGAAAAGAGTTTTAAGCTTTTTCGTAGCGCACCAGCCGTAGCGTAACAAAGGCACAGAAGCAAGTCTGGCGCCGCTGCTCGGGATGGGCGGGCGCGGTGGTCGACGATTTTTTGCTTGTTTTTCTCCTGATTGGCCTCGGAGCCTCGAAGGCTTGGTCCTCAGTCAGGGTGTGTATGACGACGAGTCAGGACCGTCTGAGGTATGTGCGACAAATGGAAGCGAAAAGGGAATGTGGGCGTTTGACGTTATGCGCTGTGCAATAAATTATTGATTAGAGTCCGTCGCGGGTTTCCCGATTTGGACTCGCCCGCTAAATACCACGACCTCCCCGTCTCCCGCTTCCAGACCTTTCCCTCTTTCCCTCCCGCGTCCCGCTCCCCGCACATCCACAACACAACGCAAACAACAATGGACGCACTCTCATACACTTCTTGGTCCCGACCACACAACACCCCCGCGTCTCAGGCGCCGCCTCGTATCACGCTCGCCGGCAGCCTCGACCCGACGACGGGCATCTTCTACCGCACGCCAGAGCACCCGCGATTGCGCACGGCACAGGCCTGCGAAAAATGCCGGACGCGAAAAGCAAAGGTGCGTTTTCTTTTTGCTCGTCGTTCGTGGCGCCGTCGACGCTCAACGAGCGAAACAGTGCACTGGCGAACACCCGTCTTGCCAACGCTGTCTCTCGCGCGGGCTGCACTGCGAATACGCCAAAGAAGGACGCGTTCGTGGGCCCAGCAGAGCGAAACGCGACCCAGCAGCAGCAGCAGCCGCGGCTTCGTTGGTTCCTGTCCTCGACAAGAATTACTCGCGCCGCCGACGGACGACGTTTTCAGGCCCCGCCCAAGGTCAAACCATCGAGCCGCTGAGCACACAGCTTCCGCTCGCCGTCACCCTCCCGCGCATGAATACCCCAGGCATGCCGTTCCCCAACGCCAACAAACGCATGTCGCTGCCCTCGGCCCTCGATACCAGCTCTCTTGCTAGGCTGTATGCGCCTTCGCCAACTTGGAACGACGCGTACGGTTCCGAGCCGCCCGATTCGGCCGCAACGAGTTCGTATGCCGGGTCGCGTCGAGGCAGCTTCGACCCGCCGTTCGATCTCGACCCGCAGCCGGGGCACGTCAAGGACCTGCTCAACCCGTATCACCACAACGCGGGCTTCTCTGCGTATGGCGGGGGCGCATATAACCAGCTGCAGACGCCCGTCGACGACTTCGGCATGCACCCCGGAGCAGTTGTGGCGTCGAATACTCGTCGGCCGAGCAGTTCGCGGAGCATTAGCGGTGGGTCGACGACGAGCAGCTCCAGTGGCCGCGGTAGCTTTGATGGAATCGAGTCTGCGTGAGTTTCAGCTACTTTCGTTTGCTCGAGATCAGGAACTGACCATTTTGGGCGTAGACCTGCAAGCGGCGTGTCTGGATCCTTCCCTCTCTTCCACGGATACCCCTCTTCTGCGCATGGTTCGCCGTACTCGTCGCATGGCCACAGTCACCCCCATAGTGCCTCCTCGTCGAGCTTGTCGTTTTCGCCGCATCCGTCCCCACCGCATCATGTCCACCAGCTCGCAAACGCTGCCTCCGAATCGTACATGCGCGGATACGACATCCCACATTCTGCGCCTCCGGGACAGTTCTCGTTCGATCCCCAGGCTCTGGAGCGGCCGGCCCGTCGCGGTGGCTTGCGTGGTTGGGTCGACAATACCCAGTCGGCGCCGTCTTCTTCTTCTTCGATGCCCGCTCCCATCCGCCAGTCGACCCAGACGCAACAGTCGTACGACCGCGAGCGCGAGAGGGAGCGGGAGGTCATGGCGGCTGCTATGACCGGTGGCCAGCCGCATCAGCACCCACACCCGCCGACCTTGAGCTTGCAGATTCCAACCAGCGACACCCGCGGGCATCGTCGGCCTTCCCCACTCTCGCTCTCCGCGTCGGCGTTGTCTAGTGCGGGCGGCTTGTACGACCTCGAATCGCCTGGCTTGCCACCACCCGTGGCGATTTCGCGAACGGCGACCGCGTTGGCGATGCCTGTTCCGCAGATGCCGGTCGGGATGCCTCTCGAATTGGATTTGGGAATGGAGATGGATATGCAGCAGGAGGGAATGGGTGTGGAGGCTTGTGATCCCTCTGAGCTTGAGTTGGCCCCGGCGACGGCGATGGAGCACGTTGACGAGGAGTATGTCGACGAATACGCTGCTGCCCAGTACGCCGATGAGCACGAGCACCAACCTGAGCAGATGGAGGTGGTTTCTCCTCCTGCGCCGTTGGCCGTGTCTCGCACGGTATCGGCGGACGCAGTGACTCTGGGCATGGGCGGTGTCGCTCGGGATGAGGACGACGACGAGGCTCTTGGCGGTGGGTTGGTGTCACCGGGCAGGGCGCGAGCGGCGACTGTGAGTGGCCCAGTGAGCTGCACGACCGCGGCGTTCTAGACGAAAAACGCACCATGCATCATCCGACGCGATACACGCACGTACCACCCTTCGCGCTACCCATTTTCTTGTTCCCCCTTCCATTCCCCGCTGTTTTTTGACGTATTTGGGCTTGTGTTTGTGTTTCCTCCCTCTGTGTTCATAGCATCGTCAATCTCTGGACAATCTCCTCACTCTCTCTCTTCGCAATACCGAATACCATCCATCCCGCGAGACAAATTACGAGAAAAGGTCGTTATTGTACTGTAAATAGCCATTAAAATCGCGAAGACGAAGAAGGAAATGTGTAGATGTTTTTTGCGAGAGGCGTACTTTGGAGACGGGTCCGGAGGTGCTCTTGAAGGTATCCACAAGGGGGGCGGGCGGTGCTTGCGTTGACGGTACATTCGGCTTGTGTATGCTTGTTTGGTCGAGCTGACAGAGGGAAGAGGAGGAAGGCCCCAGTGAGTGCTGCGGAGATGTTTTCCGAAAACACGTGATCATACGCGGAGCCACTTCAAGTTGGCCTACTTCTCTAAATTTCGGACGATAACTACCCAAGGAGGAAGAGATATCTGGCTGCTTGCAGCATTCACTCAGAATGGATGTTGCAGATTGGAAGTAGATACAGTAATCAGGAGTCAGACTCATCAAATCAAAACTGATATGATCAATGTGATTAGATTGGGTAACGAAGGGCACCTCGATGACCGCCGCTCCAGCTTGCCAGTTAAATCTGTACAGTGTACACGACTCCAAAAGTACTCGACACGCAGCATGGTACGACATCATCATCATGATGGCGTCTCGTCATAAGTATCCCCGACAAGTACTCTCATGCGCGCCGGAAACAATCTTTTGGTCGCGGACAGTATCAGTGGATTCCAAGGGGCGGCTCGGAGTTTACTCATGAGTCATCGAACATCCTCCCAGTTACTCTCTCGCGCCTTGAGGACCACCAACGCTATGCCCATTCAATCTCGGAACCGCTGGCGGCGCCAAGCATCCCAATGCCCACCACTATCTACAGTGGGCGGCGCTTTAATGTCTGAAGAGACCGACGACGGGGAAACAACGTGCGAATATCCTTTCAACCGCGGCGATGGCAACATCGCCGGTGTCGGCTTTGGGTGCACGTATGAAACAGTAAGCCAAGCTCGTCACTGTCGTACCCTGGAACTAAACTACAGTACCTGCGGCTGGTAGGCCACTGGGCAACCTGGACCAGGTAACGGCTTCATCACGGGATGTCCGGAGAGTATCAGCCCGTCGAGTTCTTCTTCGTCCACGGTCAGTGCGTCGGTCACTACTACCCGTTCGGCCGCTTCGCTGTTGTCTACGGCCACTACTACACGTTCGGCTTCGCTGTCTTCTGCGACTTCCACCCGTGCTTCTTCATTGACATCTACTGCCATCCTCACTGGCAGCAGCGTGGTCAGTGAAAACAAAACCATTAGTACTACTTCTTCGAATCGAACTCAAGGTAACTCTGAATCTACGACCTCTATGTGAGCCCTTTCGCGGTTCTCTGATTTTTCCAAATATTTTGACACACGTCGTATTCCATAGGCAGAGCTCAGGCTCCACTGGCAGCGCGCTCTCAAGATCGTCTCTGCCCAGTCCAACCAGTACACAGATATCAGTCTCTAGGTAGTGTTCATCTTGGGTCTTTGCATGCCTACTGACGCGGCTCTATAGTGCTCGGCACCCTTTCCCAGCTGCAGCTATTGCGGGAACTTGTATCGCCGTCGTGATTCTTCTCCTAGCAGTGGTATTCGCTGGCCACAGGCTTCTGCGCAACCGCCGGAGGCCATCACCAAGGATGGAAGCATTTCTCGCGCAACCAGCAGGGCAAGTAGATGCGCCCACGAGTCGCAAACGCGGCTTGCCATCTGCCATCGCCAGTACCAGCGCAGCCACATCATCCACTCGGGGATCGACGCGACAAACAGAGACCACGGGCTCCGCACTGCGTAGCGAATCACTGCAAATGCGGAATGTTGAGCTCCAGGACCTCCAGGCGCGCATGCGCGTTTTGGAGGAAACCTTGCTGTACCCTCAATCACCCCCGAGCTACAGGGACTGAAACTCGCGCGTGATGTACATGGAGATGGCGTTGAATGCTTCAGGGGATCGAGCGTGAGCGACGAGCAACGGACGGGGGATGGCAAGAGCGAAGACATCGTTGTTCTGTCTGGTCGAATCTCCGAGTCGAAGCCCGACGCGACGCGTAAAATCACATCTGACAGCGACCCGCTCACTCGTAACAGCCTGCATGCATCCGCTCTGCCAACGCGACTGACGCCCACCCACACCTTCCTCCCAACATGTCTCATAGCCTCCGTATCCTCCTTCCGCTCCTGGATCACCGTTCCCATCGTCCTTGGAGCCGCCGCACCGTCAACCACAAACGCGTGCAGAAAGGGCGAGCCGTCTTTGGGCGGGATTGGCAATTCGTTGCGGCCGTAGATGACGGCGGGGCAAGTGGCCTCCGCGGCTTCAGCCGCTGTAGGAACAGATACGGATATAGGTGCGGAGGGTGGCCGGTCGGTATTTGTGCTTGTGTTTGGGTCGAAGGAAGGACCGGCGCAGTAGGAACTGGATAGGTTTCATCCACGTTCGTCCGTTCTCGCGTCGGCGAAGGTTTTGTAGGGATCCTGTCGAACTCGACACAGGCGCAGCGTATGGGGACATCACTGCAGAGGCGAATTGCGTCGGAGGAGGGCCGTCGTCTCCTGTGAGGTGCTATCAGCGAGAAGGTTACGAAGGAACGAACGAATTATTATAAGCTAACCCGGGAGAAAGCATCTACTTCGTGATTGAAAAGGAGAATCGATGGCACTTCGTGCACTTGGCGAAGTATCTTTGCCAATGGACTCGTCGCTTGCTGCTCGTGGTGAGCCTGCAGAGAGACGTTGGAACACGAGACTGGAGAATAACGACCGCGCACCTTTGGCTCCGCAGAGCCATCTTCATCGCGTCCTCTCGGTCGCTCCCATACATCACGGTCGCCCCTTCAGAGGCTACGAAGCCAATTGCTGGGTTGGTGTGGCATTTGTAGCCGTCGTTGGTGGCTTGCCGAGCTCACGAGGCTCCCGCGAAGCGGATTGAAGCATTCCGTTGAGCCACTGGTTGAGAGGGCTTGCAGGGCACGCGCATCGCGGTACGGAGCTGACTGTCGTATATTATCGGAGCGAGGCGAGCGCATCCCATGAGAGGAAACATCGTGGCGGGAGCCAAAGAGAGACTGGCACTCCCGTGACCCAGAAACAGGTTGTCTGTCGACCAACTCGACCAACCACCCACTCATAGCGCCTCCAATTCGTACCCTCTCCTCCCCTGTGGAGCACCGTCTCAATGAGGCTCTCTTCCGACGCATCTGGCTGGCCCCGGCGGAGGCATAACGCCAGCAGAGATGGAGGGTGTTAGTCTGGCCCTGGTGAGCAAACGCGTCATCGTAACCTCCATCGCCCCAATACTATCCCATGCCTGCCAATGCAAACGGCTTTGATCGTCAGGTTCTGCGCGCTCCCTGCTCAGCTTCTGAAGGAAATAAGTAGATGAATATGATCTCCAGAGGGTGTTGCACGACTCTGTAAAGTTTCAGCTTGTTTGGGCCAGTCTCCAGAGAGAAATGAATATACTGGCTCGAAGATGCAGACTCGGAAGACCCCCAAATGCAATCTGCGCTGATGGAGACAACAACGTCGGGGGTTGGGCGCTCACAAGGTCAATATTACTCTCAAATTTAAGCCTGGGATCTCAGCACCATCTCTGCAAAATCTCAAAGCCGGAGGTGCAAGGGTCGTCGCGCAGCGAGGTCGACACTGCGTCAACCTCTGATCCAGATCAAAAGCAGTCAATTCTCTGATTCCGGAGCCTCTAGCGCCGCGAATATTGCGCGGTTTGGGCTGAAAGTTTTCATGTCCATCCTTGGGGGTACGATTCAGAACCTCAATTTTTTTCGGCGCCATTGGGCATCATCAAGCGGAGGAAATGAAATCGTTTGCATTAGTGGTCACGGTTGCATTGGCAGGCACGGGATAGTAACGAGCCCTTCCAGTATCCTGTCGACATTGCGTCGACTGTGGCGAAATCTCCGAGCTCCGTTTGCCCGCAACAACTCTGTCGTCCGATGGAAGCTTCCAGCACCGTTTTTCTGGACCTCCCGGTGCCTGCAAGATCATGTATGAGCGGTCTCGGTCCCTCTCTGCTTAGCGGGCCCGCGGACCGCCGTCAGTCAGTCAGCTGCGCCGTCATACGACGCAACGCACACGACGCCATCGCTGTCCGCAGAAACGCGGGGCTAAAACTCGGAAGAGTTGCGGCGACTGGGATTAGACCGCGAATCTGCCGCGGCGGCGTTCTTAAGGCAACGCGCGAGGATCTGCGCGAGCTTGGGGCACGAGAGGAAAATGTTGTCGGTCGCAGCGCTGTTGTCGCTTGTAGCGGCGCGCGTTTTGGCGCAAGACATCACCATCTACACGGACACGGCCCTCGCTGCGGGTAAGCGCAAACCTCCCTTGTGTCTCTGAGTGTGCTAACGGGAGTTAGGTTGGGAGGACTGGAGCTGGGGCAGCACCATCAACTGGGACGCGACGGACCTCTACGAAGGCACCAGTAGCGTCTCAGTCAACTCGACAGCATGGTCGGCGCTGTCCGTGTACTATGAAGAGAACTGGTCGAACTATGGTGGTCTCCAGTTCGACATTGCGGTGCGCCAATTACTTCTCCCTTCTTCGAAATACTCAAGCTCGTCCAGGGGAATGCACCGGACTTGACGATATCCCTTTCATCCGCCACGGACGGCACCACTTCGCCCAATATCCTGCTCAGCACGGTGTCCAACTTCGCCAACATCACGCCCGACGCGTTCACCACCATCCTCATCGACTTTAACAACTTGCCTGGGCTGGGGTCGGCTCTTGGAAACGCGACGTATGATCGCATTACCTTCCAAGAGGATGGCAACGGCGGGGCGTACCACATCGACAACATCATCCTCCTGCAGACCCTTACGATCGCTCCGCTCTTCCTGTCCGCGGAGCCGTTGGCGGCGAACACGATTGCCGTCAGCACGCAGGGAAAGGTCGATTTCTCGACGCTGAGCGTGTCGCTGAACGGCAAGACGGTCGGGATCGCCAACACGAGCGCGGCTTACGTCCCCAACGGCAGCCCCGAGAAGTCCATCACGTATCTGACTCTGGATACGCTTTTCGTTCCCGGCACGCTCTTGATCGACACTGGGGTAGCGAATGGGGGCAATCAGGTCTTCAATTTCACTCTCCCAAAGGTGCAATACGTTAGGTTCGCGTTCCTTCTCTCTTCTCCTTGCCATACTCACCCGCCTTGCGCAGCGTCGTCCAATCCGACAACTATCCAATCTCACCAGCCATCTACGGCCTCAACTTCCCATCCTCGCAGCAACTCGTATCCGACCTGGGCATCGGCACGTCGCGCTGGGGCGGCAACGCCGTCACCGCGTACAACCCCAACGGCCAGTTCACCAACGCAGGGAACGACTGGTACTTTGAGAACCGCGTCGCGTCGCCACCGGATGCGGATGCGTGGACGGAGATGGTGCATGCGGGTGGCTCGCTGTCGTTGATGGTCGTTCCTGCGTGCGTTGCGTTTCTCTTTTCGCTCGTCGGTGTCAGGGTTGCTGACTGAATGGACCGCAGACTTGACTGGGTGGCCAAGGATGCTACGTCGTATTCGTACCCCGAGTCGGTATACCCCGGACAGGCGGCTTCGGACCCGTACCTCCCCGACGCAGGGAATGGCCAGTTCCCGAACGGCTCGTGGGGTAAGCTCTTCTCTTCCACCAACCCCCACTATCGGGCTTTGCTTATTCAGGCCAGTAACACCCGACCCGATCCAAACGCGCGCCTACACACCATGGAACACCTCCATGGCGCAAACGTGGCTCAAAGGGCTCGCCAACAAGCCCGACGTTGTCACCGTCGACAACGAAATCGAGATCGCGTCCAACACGCACCAGGACATGCACCCCATCCCGATTGACTTTGACGAGGAGCTCGCGAGGGTGGTGAATACGTCGCGGGCCGCCAAGGCTGCGATCCCTGGTGTGAAGGTCGCTGCACCGTCGACTTGTTCGTGGTGGTATTGTAAGTCTTTTCCGCTGTTTGTCGCCAATGCTCACGTGACCTTTCCTTTTTCAGACTGGACGAGCATGGTCGGGTTCACGGACAACGCGGCGCACAACAACATGGATTTCCTTCCGTGGTTCCTGCAGGAGATGGCAGCAGAGGAGAAGACGTCCGGCCAGCGCCTGCTGGATTACCTGGACATCCACTATTACTTCCAGGACGACACGAGCGCGAACGATGCGGACGCGTTGGCGCTCCGGCTCCGCATGACGCGATCTCTCTGGGACACGACGTATGTGGACGAATCGTGGATTGGTACACCGCCGCAGCAGAACACCGAATGGGACAACACGATTGTCCAGCTTATCCCGCGTTTCCGTACCCTGATCGATATTTACTACCCAGGCGAGTGGAGAACCACCTTCCCCATCGACGAGGCTGACTTCTCACAACAGGGACGAAGCTCTCGATCAGCGAATGGAACTCGCAAGGCGACACGGACGTCACCGGCGGGCTCGTCGTCGCCGACGCCCTCGGCATCTTCGGGCAACAAAAGCTCGACATGGCGACGTACTGGCCGAGCGGCACCGTCGACGAGAGCACGCCCATCGGGCTCGCGTTCTGGCTCTACCGCGGGTTCGACACGTACTTTGGCTCGAGCTCCGCGCAGGTGAACCTCGCCACGCCGCTGCCCGACACGCAGGGCGTCTACGCGGGCACGGAGGACGGCAAGCTCACGCTGGTGATTGTGAATAAGAATCCGGATACGCCGATTGCGTTTGAGGTGGATAATATGCCGTTTGGGACGTATTTTGTGAGGCATTTTGGTGGGCTGGCGGGGTTGGCGCAGTGGGAGACGACGATTGCGGTTGAGGCGATTGATTATATCGTCGTTCCGGCGTATACGGCGGTGTTCTTCAAGGAGAACTAGTCACGGTTGTGCGTTCCTTTGGGTTTTGAAGGGTGAATTGAAAACGATGTTTTTCATGCTGCTTCTTTGATACTGAGCGCAATGTCAATATACTAGAGACCTGGAATTGAAAGGATCTTCACGCAATACCAGTAGCAGGCATAGTGGGGAGGTGTTGTCGCCGGATCACGTGTCCTGATGGCACAGCAACGGCGGTCTTCTTTTGTCTTGCCACTATGGTTGACTCGGACGACGAAAAACAAGGGCAAGCGCCAATCAGCGTGTCCATAGCACACAGCAGCTGCACCCACATGCCACTCGGAGCCACTTGCAACAAACCACTTCCTCGTCCCGCGACGCTTGGGAGTGCTTAGGACCCACAGCGACGCTTATAAACAAACACCTTTGTCGCGCGACTGCTGTTGTCTTCCCCCATCCCCTCGCCCTTCCACTCCGCATGCCGAAGAACCACGCACACGCCCCACGAGCGGGCCCATCGTCAGGCTCTCAGCGGCCTCTTCCCTACCGACGCGTCGGCAAACACGCCCGGCCCCAACCCAAGCCCGTGCCGAGCTACCCACTCAACGTATGGCGCGACGCCGACGGCGCCATCCTGCGCATCGAACAAGACACCTCCCAGCCCGCGAAGCTGCTCAACGCGGCACAGCTCGCCGAGCTGAGTCGGGCGCTGCGGAGCGAGCGGCCGTTCGCGGTGTGGAACTGGTGGCGCGGACGGTATACGTGTATGCTCGGCTACGAGCGCATACTCAAGTGCTTGAAGCGCGAGGCGCGGAGGAGTCGGCGCGAGGGGTTGGCGGATTCGGAGCAGAGGGACGAGGACCTCATGCGGTGGACGGTGTATGGGCGACTCGTGGATCGCGTGCTCGAGTTCGTGCGGGAGAGGATCCGTCAGCGCGGGGTGTACTTTGAGTCGCTCACGGACGAAAACGCGTCTGTGAGTGATTTGGACGACGAGATGTTCGCGCGGGCGTATCAGCAGTATCGGGAATATTTGGACGAAATCGTGCGTGTTTCTTTTTCTTTTTTTTGTCGTGTGGCGGATGTTGAGGATGCTTGCTCGTAGACCAACCGAGCCGCCGAAGATGATGAAGAAGAAGATTACGAACCTGAAGGAGAGGAACAAGGCGCTACGCCTGCGCCTGCTCGGAATGAGGACGAAGCGATGCCCGCGCCTCAGGTACGCCCCATTCACATCTGCTTCACGAAGCACAACAACTCATTACTCCCAAAAGCCCTCTTCCGGCGTCATGCTGCGCATCTCGTCCGACCAAATCAAGCGAATGAAAGCAGCCCGGGAGGCGGAGCGGACGACCGACCCCCGACGACGGCCACCCACCTCGACAGTCGTCGACGATGATGAGCTTGCTGGACTTATGGGTCGACTTGGCGTCGCCTCGCATGCGCAGGTAGAGGCGAGCTTCTCTTCTTCGTTGCCACGTATCTTGGATTAACTTGGGTGTGCTTACAGGATGCGAACGCCAGGCTTCGGCTCCACCATTGGCACTCGTACCACCACCACCACCACCGAACGACACCAGCCAGACCCAACTCGCGGATATCTTCAGCGGGTTGACCATGTCCGGTGTCGGTGGCAGCAGCAGCACCGTTTCTCCTGCGACGAGCAACGCTGAACCAGGACGACCAAGTCTGCCGGACTCGGAGGTTCGTCGCCGCCTTCGACTCTTGTTATTCTGTCGCTGACATCGAGCCTCCAAAACAGCTCCAGGTCCCACCATCTCCTCGACTCGCGCCGATAGCTTTGCCAGAGGCGTCGACGACGTTGGACGACGTCGACGTCGCTTTGGTCGATACTACGTCTTCGAATGCGCCTGCGCCTCTTCCTGCACCTGGGTCCACGTTGCAGTCTCTGCCAGTCGGGTTATCACATCCTACAATTCGAGAAGACGCATCCCCTACGCATACGACCGCCACCGCGACGAGCGCTGCACCGGTACCCCTCAGCCAGGCCGTTGCCGTTGCCGTCGACGAATCTCGGGGGTCGGAGCCAGAGCCGAGAACACGTGACCTGGAATTGTCGGCGTCCGAGCAGCCACAGCCGCAGCTCGGCCCTTTGACGCAGAGTTTCGGAGTCGCTGCTATTCGCGCCGCCGGAGCGAGTCATGCCAGGCGCGGTATCGGCAAACCAGGGGTCAACGCAAATGCCCGTACCCATACCCGACGACCTGCACACACAATCGCAATCGCAATCGCCACCGACTCGAGACGAAGCGCTTATGGGTATTGAAACAGCAGTGTCCTCAGCGTCGGCTTTGGCTTGGCCTACGACTGGGGTTCGACGAACCCGGTGTCTTTCGGGCTGGGCACCACGCCGTCGCCGCCGGTCCGAGCCCAGCCGTCCATGGCGCCTGGCATTGGCACTGTTTTCGGCCCCGCGCAAGCGCATGCGTTTGCGGCTGCGCCTCCCGGTCTAGTTCCGAGTCTCGCTCCGGTGTATACTCAGCCTCTACCTCTGCATGTGCCTGCATATGCACCACGGGCGGCGGCACCAGCGACGTACACGGTCCCGCCAACACCAATACCCGATACCGACGTCGAGCTTCGCTGGATCGTATTGGCAACAGCAGCAGCAATATGTTGTCGCTCCGAGTCCCTTGGGTTGCTCCCTCGGCGTCAGCCCAGGCGCGTCTACGTCTACTTCTGCAACGCGAGTGGTCCCCGAGCCGTCGCTGCTCTACGGACCGAACGGGCTCCAGCTCGGGCTCGGGGACGGGAGCTGCTCCGCCCCAGCACCCGTACGCGTCCATCCACGAGCACGTGCACGTGACCATACACATACACATGCACATACGCGACTGCGACCACGACCAGCGAAAGGCCTACGTTCCAGCGCGAATACCAAGCTCGCGGTACATCCCTACGCGCGCGACGACTTCAGGCAGAAGCGCAAGCGCAGGCCCGAGAGATGAAACGCATCGGACGGCAAGTGGGTGTGTGGTCGACGGTGCCTGGGGCGTTGGCCGAGACGCGGAGGATGAGGATTCGGAGTGGAGCTTCGAGTTGCTCGAGCTCGAGCGTGGCGACGTCTGTATCGTCGTCGCCCGTGTCGTTCGTCTCGGACTTGCCGTCTGTTGATGAGCACGATGGACAGCCTGCCAGTGCCAGTGGAACGCGGGGTGGTTTGG
Source organism: Mycena chlorophos (assembly GCA_014461115.1). Lineage (NCBI taxonomy): Eukaryota > Fungi > Basidiomycota > Agaricomycetes > Agaricales > Mycenaceae > Mycena > Mycena chlorophos. The sequence continues at coordinate 623,995 of JACAZE010000011.1, forward strand.
CGTCTGTGTGGGGACTGTTTCGACGCTGGGGTGTTGTGTAAGGAGTCGTTTTTCCTCTTGCTCTTTTGCTCTGCTCACTGTACTGTACTGTTTTGTTTTGTTTTGCTTGTTGCTGTCCCACTGGCATCGCATCTGCATTTGCATCTTACTTACAACTTGTATTTTTTTCCGCATTGCTTTCCTCGTAGTGTAGTGTAGTCGTCGGCATCGTCACAGTCGCCACTTGCTCGTGTAACAATCGATTCCTGCTGTTCTGTCGTCTCTTCATAGCTCGCCCCCAGAAGCATTTGGTCACGTGTCGAAAATCCATCCGTGAATTCTGCTCTCTCCTCGACGAATTTACACCTGAAAAGTACACTAGAAAGTCCATAGAAAGTACACATAAAACGTTCATCCAAGCAAATTAAATCACATCACAGCGCATGAGATACAGACCGGTCAAAAGGCCGCGCTGAATCGTACCAATCGCCTTCGCCTGGTGTCCGTATGGCGCTTGAGGGTACCGCAGACGGTAAGGGCATCCCCGTCGTTAATCCGTCCAAGTCTCCACTGCCGGCGGGAGCTTCGAGTTGGACGGCCGGTAAATCGCTCTGCGTGCGTATCCTCGGTCGCTGTCTCGGGCGTGGCGGAAGGCCTCAGACTCTTTGCTTCTGAATCATCGTCGCCTTGCGCGCCTTCTGCTCCGGGGAGAGGTAATAAGACAGGAAACGCGTGAGGCGATTGGACGTCTCTGCGGGCGATCGCGGTTGCGGGTGAGGTCGACCGCGGACGACGTCGTCGAGGTGGGCGTAGTACGCGTCGAGGAAGCTCGGGGATGGGGATGGTGTGGTCGCTGTTGCTGTTGGGGTTGGTGTTGCAGGGATGGCCATCAACTTGGAAGGTTTACGCGCAGGGGCGGCGGTAGGTTTGCGCGTGAGGTAGTAAGATAAAAAGCGCGACAGGTATGCGCCCGTGCCCGTGTTGGTCCCCGTTCCACTTGGCACCTCGTCCTCGAATTCCTCATCATCTTCGTCATCCCGAGGCGAGACGGGCATCGTCTGCCTGTTACTCGTCTTCCCCGGACCCAGGGGGAGGATCATCGGCGGGAGATCCAGATCTACCGAGGAACGACCCCGATTGTGATTTTGTTTCTTCGCCCGCAGATCTAGAGGTTGGACACCGACGACTGCAACGGACGGTGCGATCACCACTGTATCCTGCGGCGACTCGATGCTCGCCTGGCGAGCTGCGCCGACGGTGCGGAGGGGAACGAGCGGGACACGGGCTTCGTCCGTGGGTCCGAGAACGGGGAGGTCGACGAGCTCGAGACCTGGATCTATTGCTGGACGCCTAGGCCGACTTGGACGTGGAGAGGATGATTTGCTCCGCAGACGACTGTCGCCGACCTGCGGGGCTGCGCCGAAGACAAAATCGGGATCAGACCCTGCTCGATGATGGTTCCCACTGAAGCCAGCAACCGACGCAGCGTCGTCCATGAGTGGGACGGACGCGGAACCGCCCGAGCCGTGTCGGCGCTGGTGCTGGTACTTGCGCGGTATACGCGGAACCGGTGGGGCCTTCTCCGCGCTGCCATCCCAGAGACTGCTATCCTCGTCGTCCGCAGGCAACCCGCGGTCGAAGAACGTCGATTTGCGCCGGAGGAGGGATGATCTTGTGGAGGATGCGGCGAGCGTCGCGTCGTCGTCGTCGTCGTCTCCGTCCGCGTCAAGGGCTCGGCGACCCCGCATCCAACGACGCCACACGAAGAAACCCCCGATTCCGAGGAGCCCGATGGCGATGACGACGACTGCTGCGATTGCGCCTTCTGCGATTGCGGAGCTGGCTTTGGTCGGACTGGCGGTGGTAGCTGCAGCAGACGCGGAACGCGCCGCTGGTGCGGTGGATCCGGAAAGACTCGGAATGGGAGTGGTTGTTGGTACGAAGGAAATAGGTCCTGAACCTGGCTCCGCAGTGGTTCGAGGGAGCAGCGGCATAGTGGCCACTCGGAAAAAGTCGAAGTCGAAGAAGGAAGAAGGTCGAAGAAGGAGAAAGAGAATGTGGGAGCCTCCAAAACGGCGCGGTCCTCCGATATATTGTATACTGCCGTGTCGGGGGATTTTCCGAGGCGGTGTTCGATTAGTTTTATCGTATCGCACAGGGCGGCGGCGCCTCCTCAGAAAAGAAGAGGCGAAACGAGAAACGCCGCCCGTGGATGACATGCCCGTGCCGAGTCCCGAAGTGCCCGACCCCCCCGCGCTCTAAGCCTCTAAGTGGGATAAATGAGCCAGTAATTGGCGGTGTTTATAGACGCACCGTGGTTGGATCCAAAAGAGACTACTTAGCGGATGTGGGTTCGCTCGACCAAGGCACCGTTCGAGGGCGCAAACGGCCCGGGCACGGATACTTGCAGTTGCACTGCCGCCAAGCTTAAGCTCCTCGGTCGAGCGCTAGCACCGCATGCGCTCTGATACTCGTTTCACGGAACATTCCCTCGCCCGCACGCACGAGTGTTGGCGACGAGGGTAGGGGATTGACGGAATGCGGCCGTGCGTGTCGGGGTTATGCGCCAAGCTAGCCTAGCGCTGCGACGACTCGGATGACGCGTCGGGGACATCGGGCGGGCGGGCGGGTCGGTCCAAGACGCGCTACAGGGGCAAAAGCAAGGCCGTTGTTTGGGTTTAAAGGTGGGTTGGGAAGTGGTGGTTGGACGCAGATGGTCGTCGACGTTTGGGTGAGAGAGGTCACGTGAATGATGCCAACCAGTCGCCGAGACGAGTTCAGAGAAATCTCTTCGACGTTACCTTGTATGGTCCTTTTCTAGAGACGACGCCTATATATATCTTGATCCTATATATTTTCATAAATTCCAGTCCGAACGGCGAAGAGGTCGTCGGCCCAGAGTACACTGGCAGGAAGTATGTACGTGCGGCGGGAGCTGAACAACGGCTATTGGCCGCCGGCGTGGGCAGGAAAGACATCCCGCTCTTCAGCGCGTCAGCATTCCACAAGAAAATTTACCCCGGACCACGGCAAAATACGGGGAGTGCGGGAGTTGAACAGTCCGGCATGCTTCGGATCAAATACGGCTCTGCCGATGAACTCCGGCTTGCCGGCACTTAATGCCTGGAGTTGCAGCACGTGAATCCCCGCCTGCCTTCTTCTGCGTTGATCACGGGGCGCTCGACGCCGAAGAAATCTAGACGGCGAAAACTCTCCGTTCGAGCTGCCCTGACGTCCACATGGTTCGCGACAACGAGCGCACCTTGGCGGCTTCTTGACCGGGTTTCAAACCTGCCACTTGTCCAGTACAGTATTTTCGAGCCCTCTGGACCGAGGTACCGAGAACTTGATACATACTGTAGACTGCGCCGTTGCCGCGGCGACCCGCTCAATCACAGTGGATACAAGCCTGATGGAAAGCGGAGAACTTTGACCGTCGCTCAATGGCTCGAGGATCGTGCGCCCCCGTGCTCGCTATGATCTAATTCAAGGTCGATGGTAAACCGGAACGTGAACGTTGGTTTGCTGCCGCTGCGTGGTTCCCTGCACGGGGCCGAATCCCCGCCCTTCGGTGGGGTATAAAGGTGGAGTGAGCTCCGGCTTGGAGTCCCCATCCTCCTTCTGAGTCTTTCACTGGCAATGCGGTCGACGTTCTTCTCCCTCCTCGCTACTGCGCTCCTCGTCTCCGCCTCCGGCGTGCGCAGCAACTTCCGCGTCTCGGACGGCACCGGTGAGTGTTTGCAGTGTCTCGCCAATCGCGTAGTACTTACAGCTCGCAGTCTGCGAGGGCCAGGTCACCAACAGCGAGGCCTTCATCGGCAAGGACAACAACGTCAAAGTCCAATTCGCCACCTGCCCGACGGACGTCGTCACCAAGCGCTCGCGCATCGAGCTCGAGCAGCGCGACACCGTCGTCGACGTCTGCGGCAACACCTGCACCACCGACTGCTTCACCCCGTCCGGCGGCGGGCCCAACCCGAACGACTGCACCGTCATCGCGGACGCGCTGCTGTACGACAGCCAGAACATCGGCGCGGACTTTACCGTCCCCACGGGCAAGAACAACACGGTCGTGATGCAGTATGCGAGCTGCTTGACGTTCTTTGTGAACCAGGATTCGGCGGGGAATGAGCTCGAGTATTGCCGCGTTGATTGGGTGAGTCGTCGGGGCTTCTGCGGTGACTGCTTTGATTTTTCTGATTTTTTCTTTCCTTTTCTTCAGGCCGCGTTGGTCAACTACATCGCGCCCAACTGCCAGTCGACGCAGAATGCGCACGGTGGACTCTGCGTCGCCACCGACGGGAACTGGTTTGTCGAGTGCGTACATACACCTTCTCCCATCCATCTTCCTTCCGCCTCTCACACATCCACCAACAGAGTCGCCCACTCCTCGAACTCGACCTCTTAAATGCCGGATTCTTGATTCTGGATGACGTAGACCACAAAACCCTGTTTTATCTTATCACTCGGACAATCGGACACTATCACTCCGGCAGTTAGTTTAAAAAACGGGATGATTTTTGGATTTTTTAGCACCCCTAAATGAGCCCCAAAATGGATACCTCTTTTTGGTCATAGATCTTGACCAGAAGTTAGTGCATCATAGTGGACCAGATTGAGTGGAGATTTTGGTCAAGAAACGGAGTTTGGATTTAATTTATATCTTGGCCCCAATAGTTGACTTGTTTTTTGTATTTATATAGAACGAATAAACACAGAAAAATGGTCCAACATCTCGATTGTATCTTGGGCTTTTGAATGGGGGAAGGTCCTATCTTCGTCACAAAATTGGCACAATTATTTCATTGCTTTCTTGACCGGAAAATGGCTACTATATCTGGACATAGATACTATTTAGATATTGAGTCGAATTTTTGGTCATGATCCTCACTCTATCAGGACCACTAAAACATGCTAACATTTATCGAAGATGTATGGCCCAAAATGTCTGTCCATTTTGAGGCTAACATATGCTTACTAAAAAATCCAAAAAACATCCTATTTTCTGAATGAAGTGGCGGAGTGTATCGTGCTTGCTTACTTATCCCTCCCAAACGGGACATGCCGAATCCTGCCGAAGAGCAACAACTTTCCCCCCAACCACCACCACGACTAAATGCCGGACACGAACCCATCCGTTCCCGTCGTACTCGTACCACACCGGCCGATGTCTTGCTGTCCCGCTTGCGTATTTAAGGGCCGGGGCTGAGCGCTGCTCCCTCAGCAGCCTGACTTGGAGATGCCTTCTGAGCCACTGGAAGCAGAGTTCGCGCACCCACCCGCACTTTCGGGCTTGCAAGAGGACGAGCTGAGGGAGCTCGAGCTCGAGGGGCCGATTCGTGTTCCGGAACACGTTGGCGACGCGGACGCGGAGACCGGGACTGTCGTCGACGGCGACGGCGAGAAGCCGCCCAGCACCGGCACAGTGACGAGCCTACGCGACTTGGAACGCGCGTTCACCAAAGAGGGCGTCAAGGTCGTGTCGTTCGAGCCCGGCGCGGGGGAGGATCCGCGGGAGTGGGGACGGGGGAAGAAATGGTGTGTGTGTGTTCGTCATTGGGTGCTTGGCGCGTACTGACGAACTGTTTTGCGCGCAGGTACATAACGATGACGACTGCCTTCTGTGCGTTTGCCAGTGTGCGACCCGCGTTAGCGCTGCTTTTGCTCATGCTTTTGCGTTTGCGTTTGGCTCGTAGTGTGTCTTGCCGTTGCCCTGGGGAGCTCGATGATTACTGGCGAGTACGTGAAACGTCGTCAGCCTGGGCTGTTGCTTATTGCGTACGTTGGCCAGTCTGCAGACTCCGGTTACGGAGCTACACACGACGCCGGAGATCGTCAACCTCACTGTATCGTGCTTCGTCATTGGGTTCGGCATCGGGTGCGTTTTATTGCATAGTCTCTCTATCTCTTGAGTGTGCCTTCTGACAACCTCGAAAGTCCGCTCGTATTCGCCCCTCTCTCCGAAGTCGTGGGGCGCAAACCCATCTACGCCATCAGCATGCTCTTCTACTTCATCTTCACGCTCCCTGGCGCACTCGCGAAGAACGCTGCTACCCTCGTTATTGGTCGTCAGTTGGCGGGACTCGCTGCCTCGGCGCCGATGTGTAATGTCGGTGGAAGGTCAGTTGCGGTGTTCTCCTCTTGCTACGTCGGAACGAAGCTCAGTGCTGCTAGCGTCGCCGATATTTGGAGCGTCGAGGAACGGGGATTGCCCATGGCGTTCTTCTCCGCGACCATCTTGTGCGTTTTTCTCTACCCCACGTCTGGTCGCGTATAACTGAACTTTCTTCACAGCATGGGTCCGTGTCTAGGCCCGCTCGTCGGTGGATGGATCGGTCAATACGCAGGCTGGCGCTGGATCTGTGCGTTCTCTTTTACTTTCTCCCCCCAGATGCTCACGTGACTGCAGACTGGGTCCTGTTCATCTTCTGCGGCTTCTGCTTCGCCCTCACGCTCTTCATCCCCGAGACCCTCGCGCCCGTCCTACTCAAGCGCAAGGCCGCTGCGCTACGCAAGTCGACGGGCGACGACAGCTACCAGTGTCTTGCGGAGCTCGAACGCGTCCCGTTTTCGCAGACGTTGAGGACGGCGTTGTTGAGGCCCATTGTCATGCTGCTGTCGGAGCCGGTGGTGCTGTTCATGACGTTCTGTGAGTTGTTTCCCATGGGGTAGACGTTGGCTGACCGTTTGGGCAGATTTGTCGTTCGTGTATAGCTTGCTGTGTGCGTTCTGCTTGCTTCGTCATTGCAGTGCCGTTTCTGATCCTCTGTAGACCTACTCTTCTTCGCGTTTCCCATTGCGTTTGAGGAGATTCGCGGCTACACGCCGGGAATAACGGGGGTCACCTTCGTTAGCATCATCGTCAGTTACCTTCCTTGCCCTTGTTGCTGCTGTTCTGACCACATCTTCTAGTTGGGTATCATGATTGCGATGCTGCTCATGCCGTTCCAAGAGAGGCTCTACGCAAAGGTCACCAAGAACGGGAGCTTCCCCGAAGCGCGTCTGTTTCCGATGATGCTCGGGTCCATGTACGCTTGTCCCTCCCTCCAACTGTCTACCTCGCTCACCACGCTTGCACAGCACACTCCCCTTCGGCCTCTTCATCTTCGCCTTCACCGGCGCCTACGCACACGTCTCCTTCATGGGCCCCTGCGTCGCCGGCGCGCTCTTCGGGTTCTCCATGATCCTGCTCTACGTCAGCGCCAACTCGTACATCGTCGACTCGTACAGCGCGTACGCCGCGTCGGCGATTGCCGCCAAGACGCTGCTGCGCTCGCTCGTGGGCGCGGCGGTCCCGCTGTATGTGGAGCAGATGTTCCATGCGATGGGGTTTCAGTGGGCGGGGTTGTTGCTTGCGCTGGTGGCGGTGGGGATTATGCCGATCCCGTTTGTGTTTTGGGTGTTTGGGGAGAGGATAAGGATGAGGTCGGGGAAGGCGGAGAAGAGGAGGAGGGTTCGGGCCGAGGACGTTTTGAAGGACTTGAACTAGATATACTATACATACAGGGCGGATACAAACTGTAGCGTATGGCTTTTTCGTTTTGTTCTTACTTTATTGCTAATTCTTAAACTTGTACCGCACGCCCTCTTGGTGCTCCAAAAGCTCAAACTCCATGGACCCAGCGAACCACCCGGCCCTCTGCGCGCCCATGACCCGTCCCGTCTCGCGCGCCTCCTCGACGCGGATCTTCTTCGTCATCGGACCCGAGGCATCGTGCTGCGCAGCGGCGTCCGCGAGGAGCTGGGCCTGGCAGCAGCGCTCAAGGGCCATGTAGAAATGCACCGTCGCCTCGATGGACGAAGTCGCCACCAGCAGCCCATGATTCTGCAGGATCGCAGCCTTCTTCGTGCCCATGGCAGCAGCGATCGCGTCCCCCTCGTCGTCCTCCACCACCATCCCGTTGAACTGATCATACAACACGTGATCCTCATAGAACGCCGTCGAGTCCTGCGTGAGCATGTCGAGCGGCTTGCCGAGCGCGGAGAAGGCCTTGCCGTACATCGAGTGCGTGTGCGCGGCGCAGAGCACGTCGGGGCGCGCGGTGTGGATCTTGGAGTGGATCACGAAGGCGGCGCGGTTGAGGATTCTGTTGCGTCGCCCGAGGGAGAGCTGCTCGTTGACGGTCCCGGCGTGGTCGACGAGGAGGAGGTCGTCTGGCTGGATGAGCTTGAAGTGCAGCCCCATCGGGTTCACCCAGAAGTTGTCTGGCAGGATGGGGTCGCGCACGGTGATGTGTCCCGCTGGGCCTTCGGTGTAGCCGTGGTTTCCTTGCGCCGAGTTTAGGTCTTGGGCTGCGCGGGGAGTGTGAGGAGGGCAAGGACGCACCGAAGATCCTGAACGCCTGCGCGAGGCGGAACTTGACCCATTCGCGCTCTTCTTCCTTGGTTTCGAAGGACGGGGGAGAAGCCATCTCGCCCCGAAGGGCTTTGGATTGGAAGAGCTCGTCGTTCTTTGCCGAGGCGGAGGACATGGTGCGGAGACGGGTTTTGGAGATGGAGATGGTGGGGAGAGATAAGCCTCTGCGCTGCCAGTGGGTCGTCAGCCGACCACTGGCACGGTAGAAAGCGGGCCCGAGGCGGCCGGATTGGCAGCGTGAGGGTCTTCTTCACCTTTCGCTTCGCTTAGCCGCCTCGTTGAAATTCACCATGAGGCAGGCGAACCGGGACGGGATGGCTGAACTCGAGCCTGTCCATGCGCGACGGTGTTGGCCATTTGCGATACGCGTCTCGGCAGTTTCCGTTGAACATCGTCGCCACTCGCGAGCGAAGGGCGAAGTCGACGATGATTGCGGGAAATAGGTTACCCAATGGTCACATGAGGGAAGATCAGCCATCTGATTGATCATGTGATGGAGATTTGATCCGACATCTGCCGACCTGACGATACCAACTTGGCAATTTTGTACATATTGCGGCCCCACAGCGTTTAACTTCTTCAGTTCCTTCCCGCAGCACTCAGCCCCAAATGTCCTTCGCTATCTTCGCCATCAAACCAACTTTCGCCCGAACGTCCTGCAAAAACATAGTCCATGAGTGCCCGGCGCAGATATCTCAAAAACAAACCGACAGACCTGTTCCGTCACTGGATTACCCATGTAATCCGAAGCGAAGCCGCATTGCGGGCTAGCCAAATATCAGCGCTCCATGCTCACTCACCATTTGAAGAGATCCCCACCTGATGGAAATTCTACGGCCGCGCATGAGCGTCTGCTATCTAGCCCAAGTTGATTCTGAACTCACTGATTCAACGCCTCCTCCTTAGTTCGCGGTATAATTCCGGAAGCCAGCACATCGACGGCTTGGTGGATTCGTAACTTGATTTCCTCGGGGTCCTCCAACTAAAAGCGCTCACATCAAAAATTCTGCGGACCCGAAAAATAACTGCTGACCGTAGGCCGCTTAGTGGTGACCACGCCGAGCACGAGCTTCTTGTTGGGCGGGAAGTGGCGCAGAGGCTGGAAGCTGCCGGACCGCTCGTCGTCGAACTCCAGCTACGGATGTCGAGAGTCAACAGCCTGAGCGATCAACACCGAGCGCAACGCGAAATGACGAACGTAGAACGTATCGACATCCAAATCCCTGAACAGCACCTCGGCCATCGGCTCGTAGTCGCCCGTGTGGAAATGGTTACCCTGTGAATAAGTATGAGTTGAATGAAGCGGCACGACGGGGGGACGTACGCGGAAGTTTCCTCGGCAGATGTGAAGGCCAATATTGAGGTCCTTCGGGCGACCCTTCGTGCACGCATTAATAGCACGAACGTATTTGTCCCGGAGATCGTCGATCTCTATACCGTCAGCCCGAATCATCGCAGCCGACTCTGTTTGCGCCTTTCATCAGCACATCAATCTTAGCGATCAAACATGGCAGCACGATTCAAAATTGTTGAAAAAAGTGGCGGGAAAAATGTACCTGGGTGATACATAGAGCAGAACGTCGGCTCGTCGATCTGGATGTTTCCTGACGCACGATGTACGCCCTCAGCAGGAGATCAAAGAGAGTGATGCGATCACGCACGGCATCCCAGGTCGTAGAGCGCTTTGAATTCCTCTTGGTATGCAACCGCAAGGTCGGCGAAGTATTCCTCTACGTAAATTCCAGTTAACCCGAGAAGAAAAGGCTCCGGAGGCCTATGCGGAACACACCATCATTTTTGTAGACTGACTGATCGTACGCCTGTTTCGAACCGTGCAAGTGGTGGAACCAGGTCGGAGGGCAGCAAGTTATTTTGATGCGGGAGACTTCCTGCGGATCCACGAATCTCAGCATCTTTTTAGAATGATAACGAACGCACCTCTGGTGCAACAAGGGCCTTCACGGAGAGGAACTCGTCCTTGAAGATGGGTTTGTTCCGCTTGATCTTGCCCTAATTGTTTGCGAACCAAAATATCAGTTTGGTTTCCTAGGAGAGTAAGGGAAAAGACTCACGTTAACGTAGACAGACGAGAAAGTTTCGAGTCCGATAGCTTTGAAGACACGAACGTCGGCCCAGGATTCCTACAATAAACGAAAACATGACGGACAGTATCTCGATTTGACAAGAACATACCCAGAACTCCGCGATGGGCCCTACACCGGGATATGAGCAATCGCCAATGCCAATCTACGGAAACGACTCGGATCCATTGGCACTCACGATGCCCCGGCACGACGCCATCCAACTTCTCGAAGAAGCCCTCAAAGAACACCTCTCGGCGCATCTCGCCGTCGGTAATGCTCGCGAGCCCGAGCTCGCGCTGCAGCGCGACAACGTGCGCGACGGCGGCGTCTTCGGCGGCGATGAATGCGGGGTCATCGTTTGCGATTTTGCCTTGGGTGAGGAGTTCGCGTTGGGCCTTGAGTGCGGGCGGCCGGACGAGGGAGCCGACGTGGTCGATGCGGATGAGGGTGGACATGGTGTTGCTGGATTCCTCAGTGCGAGTATAAGGTTATATGGAGAGTACGCCGCTCCGGGTGCTTCTGCTTCTGCGAATGTAAAGGGTGCCACTCTCGGCGTATGATAGATTGTCGTCACCGTCCAAGGCGACTTCCTCTAGGCTCCGAAGGATCTAATCTACCTCGATCCGACTAGACCGTGCGCGTGAGTGTGGGGTAAGGCGGAGTTGGTCACCTACGCCGAACTTGCCATTCACCGTCCCTCCGCCGACTTTGAGATAACGCAACGCCGCTCAAAAAAACGGGCCGTAGGCCAGAACATGACCTGCTCGACTGAATTGCGGCGCCTACGGCGGCGTCGGCGTCCCAGAGCTCGAAGAAGGTGCGGTTGTTCATGTGGGGCTCTGTGACGAGCTGTACGAGCAGCAGAAGAACGATCCAGAACCGCACAACCTGACATCGGGACATTCCACTATCCAGGCAGGGCACGTGATCGCTAGGCTTTTTGAAAAATTCGCATTCATGGACGGTCGGCCCAAGGCTTACTGGTGCTTGTTCCATTCCGGTTCCTATATCCTTCACCTTCCGCCACACCCAGCTACATGCCGACGAGCACAACCCTCTCCACACCCAGCCCCTCCAACTTCGCCACCATCTCCTCCCTCTCGCCCTCGAGAAAGTTGGCGCAATTGTCGATCACGACCGCGCGTATCCGCGTCTTCCTATTCGTCCCAACGCCACCAGCATACGATTGCAGATTCTGCTGCAGCGTCAACGAAAGCATGCGGCTGGTAACATCCGCGTTCGTGTCTTCACCAGCAGTCGAGGACTGCGTTTGGACGGCTTGCGCAGCCGATCGCGGCAGCTTCTTCATCGGCCTCCTCGGCATCATCGGGGCAGCCAGAAAATGACGCTTTGCTGGCGCCACGCCGCTCCCGGTCTTGTTGTCCTTGTCCTTGTCAGCTTCAACGCCAACCCCAGCGGCGCGGTTCCGCGTCTCGACGAGCTTGAGCACATCGGCCACCGACACGTCGTCGCACATCTCCAGCCGCAGGTCATCCAGCTGCGCACACAAGACCACCCGGCCACTGCCACCAGCGAGCGCCTTGAGAAGCGCCGATCCGCCGACGCATGCGGTCAAGTCGAGCGTCTGGAGCGCAGGGAGGTACCCCAGTATCGCGGTAACCGAGTCCGCCTGGATGGTGAACTTGGTCAACGCCAGCCGGCTCAGGAACGGCAAGCGCGGGTCGCGGAGGATGCTCTCGAGGCGCGGGAACGGCGGCGGTGGCGGCTCGTGGTTCGCGAGGTAGGAAATGTCCAGCTGCGTGAGGAGCGGCACCGTGAATTTGCGCAAAACGGACGCGATGGTGTCGGTGTGCACGCATTGTAGGCTGATGCTCCGTAGGGCGGGCAGGTTGTGGATCCTGTTCCAGAGCTGCCCGGACCCCGACTCGGGGTATCCGCGGAAGAGGTGTACGTGCGGCCGCAGAGCAGAGAACTCCTCGACGCCCATGTCGATGGATTGTAGTGCCGGTAGAACGAGGAAGGACAGGAAGTAATGCACGTCCGACGCGAAGGGGTACGCCCAGTCAATGCTTCGCAAGTGCGGAAGCTCGATTGGGTCGACTTTCGGGTTAACGAGCATAACCGCGGCGTCTTCGTCTGCACGGGCGACGTCGACGTAGGGTACCGTGCTCGCAAGCACTAGTTCCTCGAGTTTGGGTGTCTCGCGGAGAAGTCGTAGGAGATGTGAAAGTCGGAGCATGTACGAGTTGGGCCGTTCCGTGTTGGATCGCTTCGGCGGGAAGCTGAGCTCGAGCGAAGTCAAGCCTGCGAGGAAGGGTGTGGGGATGTTGTAGAGCGGCAACCTGTCCAGTCGCAGATGGCGCAAGGGCGATGAAGCGTCGGATGAGTCGAATTCAGATGGGTTGAGCGACGAGTAAGATGCAGATGAATGGGACGAGAGAGAGCCGTGAGCTCTAGGCTTTGGAGGGCGACGAACTCCTTGACCCGGAGCTGCAGAATGAGCTTCTGCATCGCGACGCCTCTTGTGCGCACCACCAGGCTCCGAACGCGCGAGAAATGCGCCTCCAGATAACCCAGAAGCTTCTCCGCGCGTTTGAACTCCTGCAATATCTCGACCTTGCCTTCCGGCAACGCGAAGACCACATCCAGTGGCGCCTCGAGAGAACGCCTCAGAAACTCCTCGATTGCCTCCGCGCTCCAGACCGTGCTCCTGACGCTTATACGTCCCCACAAGCGCGACACTCCGAGAGCGATGCTCCGCCACCTCGAGCAGACATGCGAGAGCACGACTGGGGCCCGGTGAAACGCGTCTTCGTTGCCCTCTTCTTCCTTTGCCACCTTCACCATCTCCGAGAACACCAGAATCAACATCTCTGGTGGCAGCCAGTGCACCGGAACCCGCTCCCTCTCCAGCTCTTTCCGCCGTCCTTCCAGCTCCCGTCGCTGACTCGCGACGAGGTGCTTCCGCGCGTAGAGGTCGTCGAGCAGTTGCTGGTAGTCCGTTTCTTGGCTCCGGAGGAGCGCGAGTTGGGTGTCGACGAGCGCGGCCTCGTGGTCGATGGATGATTTCCTGCGCCGCGACATGAGAGAGGGAGAGAAGAGAGAGAGTCAAGACGCGTGTGCCGAAAAGGGAAGTGGCGCAGGTTGGTGATCCGTATCACTCCTTCTTGGCTCTCGCAGTCATCCCAATATGCTTGCCGGAGACGATACACTGGATCCACGTTTCCCTCCCGAACTCGAGCGCATGATCTTCGAGCTCGCAGCCACCGCTTCTCCCAAAAGTGTGGTGATGCTGGGATTAGTCGCATGGCGAGTACATCACTGGTTTGCCTTCGACTTTCACTGGCAGCAACATGGAAGGCCTGATCAATACGCAGGATCGCTAATGTCCTCTTTCGGACCATCGTTGTGGTCGGCGACATTCGTCCTGCGCCCTATGTACACCCGCGGCCGAGAGGCGGAGTTGACAATAACTCTTTTCCTCGCGTCGATATCAACGGATTCCAGCGGCTTGTCCGAATGACATTCCCTGAAAAACGGGAACTCATTGAGAACCTCATCCTCGCCGACCTTTCGCCGTTCCATGTCGTCAACCTCTGTTCGATGTGCGGAGACCATCTTCACTCGTTGACCCTCTCGCCAGCAGAAATATCTGCAGCGCAACCTGGTTCGATACCCTCATGGCCCTCATCGCTGAACCTTCCGGTCATGTTGTCCCTTCGGAACCTCTCGCATCTCTCTGTTGGCCTCTATGATCTTATTAACTTCGTTGCAGCTGTGTCAGTACGAAAGGCAGTGACCGCTGGCACACTATTCTCGAAGATATCGCACCTGCGACTCTTATCCGCAAACGAAACCAATAACAAGATCAGCAACTTCCCCATTCGCCGACGAGAAATTGCTGAACGGTGGCCGCTTCTTGCCAAGCTTCCAGCCCTTCGATATCTCGCGGTCGATATTCGTTGGCGGAAGGAGGCGGCATCGTTGCTCGCCAACTGCAAGAACATCTTGCGGGCGTTGCTGGTTGACGCGCCGGCAGACGCATCCCGGTTTGCCTGGGACACTGAATCAGACGATCTGGGTGCGAGATTGGTGGTGTATGTGCCGAAATTCGGCGCGTCGTTTGAGCAGGATTGGATGGACGCGTTGAGAGGGCGGGAAGACGTCTGGGAACGCGCAGAGAGGTTCTTACTAGTAGCTCAAGACAATTAAAAAGGTCCAGGCTGCAGGCTGCGGGTGCGCGTATTCGTTGTTGAAGCGGCAGCACTTGCTGACATCCATCCAGAATCATCTTGAATCCATTGGCATTAACTGTTTTGTAAAACTGCAGCGGCGTCAGCTTCATCTACATCTTGGTCAGATGATCGCAGATGCGGCGATGCGCTGGTCTCGCGCGTCGGCTATCGGCTTACCGACATCACCGGTCCTTCCTTGCTTGCTCTGTCAGCCGCATCCGCTGGTTAAAAGGGCACACACTCTCGCGTCATCGCAAGCCAATCTCCTTGCTTTCCTCCAGTCCATCCCATGGCGCCTGTGCAAAACGCCCGTCTCATCTACAAGTCCGTCCCCGAAGGCGCGTCGTGCTCACTGGCACTTTGTTTTTCCTCTTCTGATGGATGCTGCAGGATATCCGATCCCTGGGCAGACGACAGTCTACGACACCAGCGCGTCGATCGACCTCGAGAACGCGCCGCTCGATGGCGGCTTCCTCGCCAAGACGCTCATCTTGTCCATAGATCCGTTCCTGAGAGGCAAGATGCGCAAGCCGGAGAAGAAGTCTTACAGCGTGAGTTCCTACCGGGTCTCGTCCTCTGTAAAATGGCGCTAACTTGAACTGTAGGCGGAGTTCAAGATCGGGGAACCGTACGTTGTGGCTAAAGTCCTTTCGCGGCAACAGCGACTGAATAGATAAAAACAGGCTATACAGCTACGGTGTCGCGCGCGTCTTACGCTCAGAGACGCCCGATGTGAAAGTTGCCAGTACATTACTGGCAATTTTATTTGTGCGTGTAATCCGCTTCGGCCCGGGCATCTCCTTACTCATCGACTCGGGCTGACCAAAACTCATGCAGCATTCTCGGAATACGCAATCTACCCGCCCACTGTTCTTCCTTCCCTCACCGTTGTCGACAAGCGCCCCGATCTCGAACTCCGTACGTACGTCGGCGCAGCGGGCATGCCCGGACAGACGGCGTATTCGGGCTGGAAGGAACACGCTGATCCGAAACCCGTATGCGTCTCCTTTTCTTTTATTTCCGGCGCGCTCAAGGAAATATTAAAACAGAACGACGTCGTGTTCGTCACCACGGGCGCCGGCCCCGTCGGCTCGTTCGTTATCCAGCTGGCGAAACAAGCTGGCTGCAAGGTCATCGCCTCTGCCGGCTCGGAGGATAAAGTTGCGTTCATGAAGAGCATCGGCGCCGATGTTGCGTTCAATTACAAGACGACCGATACGCGGGAAGTGTTGCAAAAGGAAGGGCCGATTGATATGTACGTCCCGGTTTTGATGGTGCTTGGATTTCTGTTCCAGGTGTTGAGCGCTGCGCAACAGATATTGGGACCATGTTGGTGGAGAGATTCTCGATGCTGTGATTGAGTATTCGGCAGAAAATGCAAGACTCATCGTGCGTCGACATATTTTCCTTGGATTAAACTTTGCCTTACGTGCATCAGCTTTGCGGCTCGATCTCGGGATACAACACCGGTGGGGCTACACCAATCAAGGCAAGCTGAACTCCCGCCCGACATTCATTTCATTACTTACTTACCTCTCTACTCGCTGTAGAACCTCTCCATGGCCGTCGGCAAATGCTTGCACCTGCACGGCATCCTCGTTTTCCGCATCTTCCACAAACACGCCAAGGCGTTCTGGGATGAGATCCCCCCGAAGCTCGCGAGCGGCGAGATTAAATTCAGGGAGGAGGTGACGAAGGGTTTGGATAAAGCGGGAGATGTCATTTTGGCTGTTCAGAAGGGCACGAATACGGGCAAGGCGATTGTTGTTGTGGCGGAGGAATGATATAGCCAACATATGTATGAAATTCGTCCATAGAGGCGCAAAATCGATGCTGATCCAGAGTCGGAAAGGCGGCAATCACAGCGGCAGGCATCGGCATGTTGATTAGCGTTTGCGAAGATCCTTCATCTCCTTTCCGTCGATCCGTGATAGCCTCGTCAAGTGTGTCTCCTAATCTTGGAGCATTCACTGACAATATCAGATAACATGCAGAGATCCTTGTCGAGAAAGACAAGGTTACAATTTTCAGGATCCCCGCTCAGTCAACGCAGGAAAGGGATGAACAGTAACAGTTGTTCACCTCGAGGCGGCCGGAAAATGCAACCGAGAGCGTGCCTCAATTTCTGTCGTAAACCCGCGATTCAAGCTCCGCTTTTTCTCCACTTGACTTCGGCAACCGATCGGCGACGGCTGATCTGCCCGAACGCGTCCCGCCCTCGCGCGAAGAAATGACCCGGAACGGTCTGTAAAGTACAGGAAGGAGGCGCGGATCGGGCCAAGCAACCCCAGCCCAATCCTATCCCACCTCAATCCGCATTGGTGAATCCCGCACAGCGGCACACGAGATCGCCTTGATCCGCCCTGCCAATTCGACTGAGGCACCGTCATGTCAAAGTCCAAGCGGCTGCCTCGTTTTTATCTTTTCTTTTCTTTTCTATCCTTGCGTATTGCGCTCATGATCAGCGGGTCGCCATCCACAACGGAAGCACCGTCCCGCCCTCGTTGCGCTCGCCGCTAGAAGGAGGTATAAATCCTCTCCACCGATCCGTAGATTGTCTGCGCCCGCCGCGTTTGGCAGCAGGACTCTCACACTCACACGCAGTCGTCTTTTCCGCTGTTGCGCGGATTACAATTCCCGGCGGTGACGCCGATTCCTTCTCTTCCTCTTCCTGCCACCACGCGACACGACCTTTCCTCATTACACGACGACGACCATGCACCCCGCCCTCTCCATACTCGAAATCCGCGAAGGCATCTGCTCTTGCTTCTCCCCTGCGACGAGTCGCGAGGACCGGAGAACGCTGTGGGCTATAGCACTGACGACATCTGCTCTCAGCGACCCAGCACTGGACACGCTATGGTCCGAGCAGACGTCGTTGGAGCCGCTGATTATGTGCTTTCCGCGCGACTTGTTCACGATTCGACCGGGATTGAGCAAGAAGCGGGAGATCGTGCGTCGTCCTCGTGTTTGCCGTGTCGCGGCGCTGACTTGAGTGCCGGCTAGCGCGTCACCGTTGCTCGCCCCATAGTGGAATCCGACTGGACGCGTCCCCTCATCTATACACGGCGCGTCCGCTCAGTACGATTTGAGCGGACGACTGGCGTCAATATGGACATTCTCTTCACGTTCGCCCTCTCCATGCCCACCAACGCGCTGTTTCCTCGCTTGCAGCGCTTCTCCTTCGTCAACCCCGATTTCGCTTCGTTCCAGCACATTCGGCCGCTGTTCCTGACGGCATCCCTACCGCAATTAACGACCCTCGGCCTCGACCTGCGCGACACCGATCTCGGTGGACCCGCTGCGCTTTCACTTCTGTCGAGCTTATCGACGAGACGGTTCCCCGCATTATCGCAGGTGCGGATGCAGACGGCCTGGACGGAATCCGAGCCCATCGACGCGCTTGGTGCCCGCGCCGTCTCGGACTTTGTGTGCAGCTTGCCCGAGGCCCTGCGAGCTCTATCAGTCACGTGTCTCGATCGGCCCGCCCTGGCTTACATCTGCGGCTTACCGCTTTTATCCACACTCGAGATGCTGACCCTCGGCGGCGCGGACGGATCCGGCGACGCCCTCCCGCTCCCCGTTGGGCCGGGTTTTGCCGGGATGCGGAAGCTCGTCTTGAAGAGCACCAAGATAGAGCCGTTCATCAACCTCGTCAGCTCCATCTACGCCGCACCGTTGGAGATCCTCGATGTGACGTTTGCGGAGGCGCTCACTGCGTCGACGCTGAGCCAATTCGCGGGTATCTTGGCTCGAAATGGGGCACATTGGGCTTTGCGCTCGATCAACCTGCAAATGAAGGGCGCCGTCGAGGCGCAGCCCTTTGGTCCCTTTGGCGCCCAACTATCCGCGCATCCCAACGAAACCCTCGTCGTCGACAACCTGCGGCCGCTATTCGCCTGCAGACACCTCACCGACCTCGCCATCCGCGTCGATCACCCCATCGCGCTTTCCGACGAAGACGTCGAAGAGCTCACACTCGCCTTCCCAAATCTACACACGCTGTCCCTCACATCCTCCGTCCGCCCCTCGTGCGGGCCGACGCTCCAGCTCCTCTGCGCCCTCGCGCGGAATTGTCGCCACCTTCGCGTCGCCGAGATCCACGTGCTCGTCGACACGGAGGACATCCCGCCGAGCCTTGCGGGCTACACGGGGCTGAACCTCACCGAGTTCCCGCAGCAACGCGCGCTCAAGGAGCTCCGGACGTTCTTTGCTGCTGTGCCGAGGGCGTTGCAGGAGGATACGGTGATGACGCCGAGGGATCGCTTCCAGCGGTTGTCCAGGATATTGTTCCCGAAGTTGACGGCGTTGAGGTTTCTTTGAATGGCAAACGGGAGTACGTGGAGGAGACGGGTTGGATGGATCCTGGATTGAAGGCCTCGGACTCGGACGCGTGGCCGTGGAGCCCGTGCCCGTGCCCGACCGGCGAGCGCTTCTCGGCAGGGTTGTTTATCCTCAACGTCGGGTAGACTGTCTTAGTCTGTCGACTCTGGCAGGGATACATTATCTCAGACCGTGACTGCAAGCGGAGAGTCGATGCCAAGCCGAGAAGTTCCGTCCTGTGTCGCTCAAGTTGCATCGAATTTTGTTTACAGTGTAAAATGTAATGCCTACATTACTTACTCTCATCATTTACTGCCAACGTTTGGAGCGCAGAGAAGCGGGCGTCGCGTCGCGCCCTCTACTTTTCCCCAATGATTGCCCAGGAACCCGACTTGAACTCGGACTTCAAGTCGGGCGCAACATCACGAAGCTTCGACGCGTGTTCGGGCAGTGAGATCCCCGTCTCTGTGAAGGATTGTATCACTCCAAACAAGGTTACTGTCCATCGAGTATAACGCCAGAAGTCACCATGGTACAGTGTTCGTAGCACCTCTCTGCCGCGTTATCAGGAAAACGCCGAATCCACTCATGGTGCCTCTAGTTCTTCCTGGTTTTAGATGGATTCCATGAACAACATTGCGATGCCCAGTGATTCAAGTCCGCTCATTCAACAGCTGTGGTTCTTCGATAAAAAGTCAGCAAGACTTGCTTAACACAGAAAGGCCCACGCACCGCCTAAATCAATATTCCTCTCCACCTTCCGGCGGCCCAAATAACGTTCCGCCCTCTCCCAGATGTTCTCCCTCCCAGCGAGTGCATCGCTCCAATCCGTTTCGAGGCTGTTCCCTTCCTTCGGTAAGTAAAAGACCACCCGCGCATCGTCGAGGATACGAATACTAGTATTTTCCTCTGCGTATTGTCGCGTGCCCCACACAGACGTGATCGCGAGGACCACCAAACGAAGCCGCTCGCCACACTGGGCGAGCAGGATCGCTGCATGCTCGGGCTTGAGGCCTTCGGCGGCAAGGTGCGTGAGGGCCGGGAGCCAGCCCGCCGGCGTGCTTTGCGCGAGGGTCTCTAGTCGGGGCGGGGCCTCTTCCTGGATCGTCTGGCTCCGCTCGAGCGCGCTGGTGCAGAGAAGTTGGAGGTGTGTGAGGTTCTTGAATTGCACGTCCGGATTGCCAGTTGCGGCGCTCAGAACTAGGAGCACCGTGAGCGAAAGGCCCGACGAAGCCGAGAAGGTCGTAGAGTCCTATGGAGAGGTGCGTGAGGGTCGATAGTGACTTCGTCCCTCGAGGCAGCTGCGTTGGGGGAACCGATGGCTGCGCGCTCGAAGATGGCTCGTTCCAGCTCTGGTGGAAGACGCGGTTCAACAACACTTGATTCTGAGTCGAGTTTCTGGGACATGAAAGCGAGAGACAGAAGTCTGAGAAGACGTCCATTCATCACTGCCGCGGCATGATCAACAGCGTCATGTTAACAGCTTGTGTGGCTTGCTTCCTGCTCTCATGCACGTCTGAATTTCGTACCGCTCCAAGCATTGGCACAAGGGCCGCGCATGGCGACAGCAACAGTCCCCGTTCCGGACTCGGAGGTGCCGGTGGAAGAATGGACCATTGCTGTCCTCGGCGACCGGGGCGTGGGCAAGACCTTCCTTGCTCGAGCGGTGCGTCGAACGTCCGAGTCCTTCAGTTACTCACAAGCATCCATATAGTTTGTTTTCGACTCATTTCTCGGTCAGAACCACTGGCACTGGCAGCCAAATGACACCAAACTCAACGATATCTATGCAGACATGCTCCCTTGGCAAGACGAGAGCCCGCCCTTCACGAAAGAGCTCCTCGTGGATAACCGAAATTGTCGGATTGTGATCCCGGACGACTACGATTCGGCGTCAGAGTTGGACACCGCGGCGCCGGCAACGCAATGGCTCTCGTGCGTTTTGAGCTCGCATTTATCCAGCCCCACTCAATGCTACTTGCTTACAGCCCAGTCCAAGGCATTCTGCTCATCTACTCGATCGATTCCCGCGAAAGCTTCGAGCACATACGCGCAATTCACGCTTGGGCCCAGCGGCACGCTTCCTCCGCCCGGACCACCGCAGTGTTTGTTCTCGCGGGCAACAAAGCCGACCGTGGAGATCCGCAGCGGGGAGCTCGTGTGGTCTCGAAAGACGAGGGAGCGGCGCTCGCCAAGGAGCTGCAGATGGAGTGCTTTCTCGAGACGTCCGCGAAGACAGCACAGAATGTCTTCCGCGTGTTTCCCATTGTGGTGAGAGCTGCGAGGGCGAAGAAGGCGGAGATAGAGGAGACGGAGAGAAGGAAGAGGGAGAGCAAGCGCAGATGCGTAGTCATGTAATAGCCAGATTTTATAGGTTATTTACATCTTCTTACTCGGAATACAAGTGAAGCATCTACCCTAAAGTTTGCCCTGAATCATATCGCGAACCTTTGCCGGCTCGAGCACCGATAGTGGGTAGGGTACCTGGAAGGTACGAATGTGCTCCTGCGCGCCATCGACAGCAAAGACCTGCCCGGAGACATAGGACGCCGCGGGGCTGAACAGGAATACGCCGACATTGGCGACGTCGCCGATGGAGCCCATGCGGCCGAGCGGGTACATCATGTCCCGCTTCTCCGCATCCTTGCCCTTGGCGCTTAGCCGGTCCATGCCTTCGGTGCCGGCGATGGCCCCGGGAGCGAGGACGTTGGAGCGAACACCGTGCGGGCCTTCCTCGACCGCCAGGACGTTCGAAAGCGCGTCGACGCCAGCCTTGGCTGCGGACACATGTGCCTGGAACGGCGTCGCGCGCCAATGGAGGGTCGCGCTGACATGGAGGTACGCGCCCTTGCTCTTGCGCACATGCGGAATCGTCGCCTTTATCGTGTTGAACGTCCCCAGCGTGTCAATCTCCACGACCGTCCGGAAGGCGTTCTCGCTGAGCCCCGAGATGGGCGCCAGGAAGTTGCCCGCCGCACCGCAGATGACAAAGTCAATCCGCCCGAACTCGGCGATGGTCGCCGCGACGGCGTCGTGCAGCGTCTTGGGCTGCCGCACATCGCCCTGGCAGGGAAGACACTTCTGGCCCGTGGCTGCAGTGAGTTCCTTCGCGGCGGCTTGCAAGCGGTCCAGTTTGCGGCCGACAATGGCTGCGCTGGCACCGTGCTTCATCTGTTCTGCGAGTGAGTGGCGCGTATAGTACGAGAGCCAGGCCACGCACGATGGCCTCCGTCATGCCCTTGCAGATTCCCGACCCGCCACCGGTGCAGAAGAGCACCTTGCCCTTGAAGAGGTCCGCTCGGAACGTCTCTGTCGACGGTGCTGTTGGGGCGACGAACGCTTTTATTGAGGCCATTTCTGCAGTAGGTGGATGAAGAGAGCAGGGAGAGCGGCCTTTTCTATCGGCGTCGGTAAAGCGGGAAACCCAAATTCGAGATGGCTGTTCGTGACAAGAATTGGGCCGGCTGTCGGGAATGTCATAGCCGGTCGTGTGTTCTGATCAACCTCGTCCTCGCGTTCATGAACGCAAATCTGACTACACGAGTTACATCCCCCGGACAGACTCGTCCCCAGATCGGTGATACAGACTAGTACAACATTGCAACATGCGATAACACAGAGATAACAAAATAAAGCAAGCACAAACGGAAGCAAATCAGCTCACACGACAGCAGACGCATCCTGACCGTCTGCCCGACCATCGACCTGTCTCCGCGTACCATGGGAGTGGCTCCCGGCCCGGTCCCTCGTGCGCGGGCGCTGCTTCAGCCCGTACTCGCGAAACGCCTGACCAGTAATCACCACAGGGACGATCGTCACCGTCAGCGCAAGTATTTGCCCAAAGCCCCACGCATTGTTGCTTGTGCCGTTGCTGTTCCCGCCGGAGCAGAAGTCGTTCCGGACGAGCTGCATCTCGGTGCATGCAACCGTTATGATGTAAGGCAGGAGGAAGAGCAGAGTGAGGACGGAGAGGTGTGGGTCGAGGGGGAGGGATGGTGGCGCGGCGGCGGCGCTGTGGCTTGAGTGTCGGTGGTCACGGTGGTGGCGCCGAGAGCGATGTCGAGACGAGGGCACTCCGCTCGTTGCGGAGGAGGCACTGCGTGCGGAAGATGGGGGCGGGGCAAGTGTTGGCTGAGGTGGGGCGAGTGCCGGGTTTGTTGGCGGTGGACTAACACTGGAATTCGTTGTCTTCCTTCGGAGGAACGGTATTGTGGAGGGCAGGCGCTTCCATAGGAAGAGTGCCGCGACCCCAGAATACGCAGCCAGAAGCAGACTGGTCATCACCAGCGCGACTGTCCGCCCCGCGCCCTCCGCCTTCGTGTCCACGAAAAGCACCACGAACACTGTATTCCCCTCTGAAACCGCCGTGGAGTTGTTCGCTCCGGCGCCGCTACCGTTTCCATCTAGCCGCCCGGCCCTATCCCAGAGGAACAAGACGCATCCGAGGCTCACGTACGTCTGCACAATGGCACAGTACTGCACGACGTGTGAGCCGCGCGGGTGGCGATTGTATGCGGCCAGGGCCATGAAGATGGCAAAGTTGGCGAGCCAGATGAGGTCGGTGACGATGATGGCCTGGTAGAGCGGGAGCTGGCCTTGCGATGCGGTGACGAGGGCGGAGATGGCCAACCCAAACGACGTTCCGAGAAGCGTCCATACGGAGGAGAGTGCCTCTTCGAGTGAGCGGCCTGCTAAGAGGACTGCGCAAGTAGGCGTTAGGGCAACGTTGAAAGCGAGAACACGGCGCACCGAGAGCCAGAGTTTGCAGATAGAACGAAATCCGGACGCCCAAGCCGCTGATATCTGGATTCGCCTCAAGGCAGCCAGCGAACGAGGAAACCACTACAGAAGCGCGTCAGCCGAGCTCTTGAGCACAGGCGGAAGGCATACTGGGTCTGCCGCGGACGGCTGGGAGAGGGAAGAGGGCAAGCGCTGGGCGACATCATGGAAGAGGCCAAGGCTGTTGTTGATTGCGTCTGCCTGACATTCATTGCCACAAAACGCGTTCTTTCGTCTTGCTTCCAGCCTTTGCGCTGCCTTCGAATGTGGACAACGGCCTCAAATATTCACATTACAAAGGCATCTATCGGCCGCTCATTATCCCAATCGTCCATTGCAGCCCGGCGCCCCCATCATCCGAATCCTCGGCCTCATCCAGAAGCTCTGCCAAGTTCTCCGCCCTTTCCTCTCCGGCCCCATTCCTCATGTTTACCACTCGAACGTACAACTGAAAGTCTCCGTCATGGGCCGAGTTGCGTCGGTACAAACGCGCCCGCTCGCGCACCACCCGCGCGAATAACCTCAAGTCGAAAAGAAGAAACGTCCGCAGAAGGGCCAGATTCCGCAGGTATGGCACCTCGTTGTTCAATGCCCAGAGGAATGTATCGTTCATGAGCTCAGACGAGTCTTCGTTCAATTCCAGGAAACGAAGTCGCGCGTCCTCGACATCTTGCAAGTCCTCCTCGTCGTCGCTTTCCCAATCCATCCCGTCGACCTCGTAGTCCCTTCTGAGAGAGACTGGCCGGTCCGAGCTGGTGTCCACTTCGGCGAGCGCAAGTTCTTCGAGTAACGGCGTTTGTTTCAGGATGGCGATTAATTGTGCAGAGGAGGTGACCCCGTCGGTGAGGGTTAAGCTGGTCAATACCGCCGAGCGGCCAAGGAACGCAATGAGCGCCTCGGCGGGCAGCATAAACCATGTTTCGTATTCTGCGCCGACATCGAGCCTCTGAAGTGCCGGGAGGTCGAGATGTGCGAGCAAGTCCGCAAGCGGGTCGTGTATCCGGGTCGAGATGTACGAGTCCATGAGGGTGATGTGCAGGGACGTGATGTGAGAGGCGGAGACCTGTTTCTGGCTGGTATACCCAGCATCTTTGGACGAATACACGTCCGAGATCGTGACATTGCAGCCGGAGGAAGAGTCGACCCCACAGCGCGGAAGTACCTCGAGCAACGGCTCGATCCGGTAACCCTCCTGCAGATCGAAGTGGACATCTTCGAGTTGTTCCCAGGGAAGCGCAGGCGGCATATCGCTGCAGCCAAACATGAGCTTCCGAAGCGCCGGCGCGTCCTCGAACAGCACACACGCTGCGAAGCGCCAGCGGTTCCCCGCACCGCCCTTGTACACGAGGCGAAGCTCCTCAAGTTGCGGAAGACAGCGATGAACCGCAGAAAGGTCCCCCAGCTCGTCAGGATGGACATAGAACGTGAGGCGACGCCATCGATGCGAATGTTCCGCGAGGAGAGTGACGGACTTGCGTGGATGGACGCCGTGGCCGTGATATTGCAGCCCCATGTCGATGCTGACGTCCAAGGGCACCTCTTTACTCCGCTCCAACGCGCGGCGGACGAGGGACTCGGCGATAGAGTCATTGGCGAGCGATATTCCAGCCAAAGGGATGTTGGACCACAGCGACGGCGTGGACAGGACGATCGTCCGCCATACACTGCAGACGGTAGATAGTGTGAGCCAGCGCTGGTTCGATAAGTCTGTCAGACCGCGGCTTTGCGTGGGTTTCGCGCCGTCGATAGAAATGGTAGAAATGCGCCAGACGGCCAGCTGTAGGACTTGGAGCAACACTTCCGTCGGAAGGCGGCGAATATAGCAGGTGAGGAGGCTTCGACAGGCCGCGAGATGTATCACGAGAGTTTGACGCTCGGCTTGGAGTCGAGCTAGTGATTTCGCCTCCGTCGTCTGCTCGATTTCGACCTGGTATTTCTCGAGCTCTGTGCCGCAGCCATCGACAAAAGAGCGCAGCCGGTCCGTATCCGAGTCGGATAGCGCGCCGTTTGTCCGGAGAAGCGTGTAGACGGTCTCGGTGTCATCGTCACTGGGGAGCAAGGAGGAGGAGAACGAGGAGCACATGAACGTCCAGAGCAGGAGACGAATTTCAAAGTTTGACAGCTGATCGCTGGAGATGTCGCTGTTGTGAGTGCCTTCCACCTGCTCTTCCACCTGGTCGTCTTCAATGAGGTCCTTCAAAAGCGGCAACCTTGACTCGAATTGCGCACAAACCAGTCAATCCGACGGTGCAGTTTGGACAGGCGTGCGACCCGTATCCTTCTTGCCTCTTCCGATCATCCACTGCTGCAGCTGCAGCAACCTCAATCTCGACCTTCCACCCTCGAAATCCTGGGAGATACCCTCTCAATGGAGTCAGGTCGAGCATCTACCTCGACGACCACGAATCCCCGCGTTCCTTCTGATCTCGAACGCGCGATTTTCGAGCAAGCGGCGTTCAATTATCCGAAGATTATGGTCCCGACGCTGTCCTTGGTTGCCTGGAGAGCCTACAAATGGCCAGTTCTCGGGTTGTCGCCATTCCAGCTGAACAGTTTCCAGGGTTGCTCATATTGCGTTCCGCACAATCGTCGTCGTGAAGAAGAAAACTCATCCGCCAGACAACTCAGAAGCCGCGGCAGTTCTTCCCTGCTTCGAGATAGACCAGCTCCTCGATATCATCGATAACCCTGCGCATTCGAAGAAACGCGACTTCGTGCAAAATATCATCCTCTCCGAGCGACTCTTGCCGCTGCAAGTCGGCGCAATACTCAAAGCCTGCCACCAAGGCATATACTCCGTCGCCATGTTCCCAGAAGGGATTCTCGGCCACCAATGGCCCATCGCCCCGTTCCCGGGCGGCGTACGATTCGAGAATCTGCGCCATCTGAGCGTCGGATTGTACGAAAACATGGGGCTACTAGCGCTTACGCCCGGGCCGTCTGTGGGGATATTTCCGGCGCTCACGCATCTGCAGCTGCTCTCGATTACGCAGACGGATGCCTTGAGGATCAAGGTCACTCAACACTTACATCTCTTCTCGAAACTACCAACAATAACGCATATGGCGGCGGAAGGGCTGCAACCCGACCAAGTGATGCGCTTGCTCGCGGTCTGCAGAGCGCTGCGTGTTCTCGTTGCCGAGCTTCCCTCCACGAATATCCCCGAGCAATACGCAGAACCGGAGGCATCGGGGCAGGGCAGTAGGTTGGTGTTATATGTAGCAAAGCCTGAGGACAGATGGCTGGGGCGGAAGTGGGTCGATGGTTTGCTGGACCAGGAAGATATATGGGCGTCGGCGGAGAGACTCCTGCGGGGTCCTCAGAGGGAAGGGGGCTGGAAAAGTATGTCTTGCCACATCTACTTTGTTTCGGAAACTAAAGCTTCACAGTTCCTCCAATTCTGATACCCTAATTGAGCTAGCGCTCGAGCACGACTCCAGTTCTACACCAAGCCGAAGGGTCTCAGGGTATAGTACTAGCAAACTAAACTAATTTACAGTCAGTAGGTTAGGATACAAGCGAAGGTGTTCGTCGTTATTGTCCATTGTCAGTAATATCAGTCCGCTCGTCCTCTGAATCTACTGCGCGGCCTTGATCAAGTCCGCCGCCTTCTCCGCGACACCGTACAACGTCGAGCTCAAGTGCGCGCTGACCTGCATGGGCAGCACGCTCGCATCCACGACGCGCACGTTCGTCGTGTTATACACGAGCAACTGCGCGTTGACCACACCACCGAGCTCCTTCCGCATCATCGCAGCGGTCCCGATGGGGTGCGCGACGCTTGAGAAGCCGTTGGTAATCCACTTCTTCCAGGCAGCGTCGGTGCCACGTTGGGCGCCCTTGTCGGGTACGGCGGAGCCTGGGACGGTCTCGCCCGTGGAGAGCGACGACAGCGGTGGTGCCGACAGGATCCGGCGCGCAAGACGAGCACCCGCGATCTGCATGTCGAGGTCCATCGAGACGGAGAAGTAGTTGACGGCGACGGTGGGGTAGACGAATGGGTCCGTGGATGAGATTTTGACGGAACCTCGGCTGAAGGGCAGGAGCTGCCACATGTCGATACCGAGGTCGTCGGGGTAGCCGGTATCGTAGAACAGCTCGACGACGGGCGCGCTGCTGTTGACGATGAGGTCAGCCTGAAGGCTGAAGATCGTCTCGAGGGCAGACGCAGAAAGCGCGCTACCGGCCTGAGACGAGGCCCAGTTGCTGATGTTGCCTCGGATCTGTGCGACCTTAGTGCTGGCCTCGCTGCCGAAGAGCTGGTAGATATTCGGGTACGCGATCGCGTCGGACGGTCCGTTACCGCCGTCGTCGAACCCATTACCGCCTGCGCCGAGCGAGTTCATGGTTTGCTCCTGTAGGTTGCGGCCGACAGTGGGGAGGTCGACAACGGTCGAGATGCCGAGCGGGTTGAGCACGGATGGGTCCCCGATGCCGGAGAGTTGGAGAAGGACAGGGCTCTGGATAGCGCCGGCGGCAACGATGACCTCACGCGAGGCGTACACGGTATACGTCGTCGGCTGCTCGACCCAGTACCGATATTGGACACCCTTCGCCGTGACAGGCAACGTCTTGGGGTCGGACCAGATGATGCCGCTGACGATATGCCTGGCGAGGATGGCCCAGTTTGTCCGCGTCGACTCCACGGGTGTGAAATACGCCTCGACGGACGAGGAACGATGGTCATCGTCGTGCCAGTTAAGCGACAACGGGGTAATGGAGACGCAGTTAGAGTCCCCGCCGTTGAGGTCGGGAGAGTGGGTGATGCCGGTGAGGTTGGTGATAGTGGCAATGAAGTCGGGTTGTTGAGGGCCACCGTACATCAAGTCAGGGTAGGTGACTTGGACGGGCCCGGTCGTGTTGTGGTACGAAGCGACGGATTGTGCGCCTTTGGCTGCCTGTTGCGAGTTCGGGGCGGAGAAGCCCTCAGCCTGGCCTCATGCTCAGAAACGGGATCAGGCAAGAAAACGAGAACACGTACCTTCTTCATGGACGCGAACATCCCCTCCCAGTTCCAACCAACATCCTGCTCATCCTCCTCCAACAAGGTAGACCACGCGTCGTATTGCGCGCTCATTCCACGCGTCCAATGACCGCCGTTAATCGACGAACTGCCGCCGAGGGTCTTGCCACTGCGCAAGCGTTAGAAGAGGCCAAAAGGAACAAACGGCAGTTACACGCACCCATGAATTACCCTGCCCTGGTCGGCCGTCCACGCCCAATCCATAGGCCCACCAAAGGCCTGGCTGTAATCGTAGATGTCGTAGATTTGGGCGTTCGTCCGGTCGTCTTCGCCTGCCTCGATAAGGAGTACAGTGACGCTTGGGTCCTCACTGAGCCGGCTGGCGACAGTCATTCCAGCCAGCCCACCGCCGACAACGATGTAGTCGAAAGTGCTGCCGTTGATCCCGGTCGAAGAGGTGGTAACACCATACACGCCGCTGCGTTTTTCATTCTGCGTCGGTGGGGAGGACCGAGAGGGCGACGCGGAGGCGCTGAGCGCCAAGAGCGCTAGCCCGAAAGGCAAGAAAGTGGGCATGCGAAAAGGGGAACGGAGGAAGGAAAGAATAGGGCCTGCATGTCGCCGCCGTCGACTTTATATGCGCGTCGCCATCGCGGTGTTTGACACCGCCGTGCCAAGAACCCGGGGCCGTCTTGTATGTGTTTCGGGGGCGCCCGATGGTTACCAAATATACCAAGCGCTAATCCCGGAGGAAGATCCCCGTCTTTTTGGAGCTGTCTTCACAAACAAACGGTCAGTCTGGCCAGCTGGAAGATTGAGCCAGAGCACCTACGAATGTTCCTGATTGCTCTCGTGTGTAGGGCCAGGTATTTCTAGAGTGTTTCACCGACGCCCGAGACAAGGCGCATGGAGCCGCTCCGACCTTGAGCGGCGACCGCAGCCCGCTGAGTGAAAAATGAGAAGCTGTGCTTTCACGCTGTCAGCGCCGCACCCATCGGTCCGGAGTCTTGCGTTCTCTTCATCGCCGTGGTGTAGCCGTACCGCCCGCGTCGGTGTCGGCGCTGGAGTCCGCCAAGCGGTCAAGAAAGCGGGAGCGATGAGCGCATTGGTGGGGGCTGATCAAAACGCCGTTGTCACGAATCCCAGTTGGGAAAGCTTTGCTCACCGCCTCCATGCAGCCAGCCGAACTCTGCGATATCGAGCCCCGGTTGCCTCCGGAGCTGGAGCGGGCCATCTTCGAAGTTGCGGCAAGCAACAACCTGCGCGTCTCAAGCAACCTCTGCTTCGTCGCTCGTCGAGTCAAAGCCTGGTCCGTTATCGAGAAACTTAAAAATGATCCTCGTTTCTCATGCGGCTAGGATCGAACCATTCTTGTATCGCGTTTTCCTGCTCTCAAATACAGATCACGCCGAAAACTTTGGGAAACTCCTCATGAAACGGCCCGATATTGTCAAACAACACGTCCAGCGCGTGGCACTCACAGACTCTACCTCTCGCACCCAAGCCCGCCAGATTCTTGCAATCTGCACGAATCTGCTAGAACTCTGCTTCTGGTCCTCCCCATACCCCGGCTTACTGAAGGATATGCAGCAGCTCTCGCTGACCCACCTTTCGATCAACCTCTCTGCGATCTTCACCACTTCGACTCCGAGAAAATTCGAACTTCCGCCCCAGAGTATGCTGGGACCGTTCAGATGCATGACACATCTGGACGTATTCAACTCCAACCCCTCCGCGCTCGTTCCTTTCCTCGTGAACGACACATTCCTCCCTTGCCTCACACACCTCTCCTTCACCAACACCTACAGTCGCCCTCCCATTCAAAGGATCCTTGTCGCGCGGCCGACGCTTCGTGTCTTAGCTGTGCTGCAAACAGGAGCCAGACACATGCATATCTACGCTGACAATCCGAGGGCGGACCCAGTACGAGCGGCGGCGAAGGATTTCACTCTGGCCGAGGCAGAAGATGAGATTGACGATCCGCGATTCTGTGTTGGTCAATTGAGCAACTCTTGGGAGGATTGGGTTCGGGGAGCATGGGGTGGGCGGGATGCGTGGGTTCGAGCTGAGGAACGGGTAACTGAGCGGAAAGAGGCACTGCAGAAGCGAAAATTGGCTGAGGGGTAGAGCGCAAAGCGGCACAAAAACTTCAAGTATTGTATCAGTATGCAGTTCCAGGACTCATGGAGTTGATACTTACTCCTTTTCGCAATTTTCTCCCTCGTTTTTTTTTTTGCGGATACTGTAAAACCTCTCTACATTGAGTCGACCAAGCTCTATGGACATCTGGTCGACTGTCGACGCTCATGGCTTCGTCGGAAACAGCCAAAAACATTCAAATTATACTAAACCGGCACCAAAATACATTAAACTGCCTCATCCATGCTTCACAGCCAGTTGTTTGCGCGGTTCCCGATTTTTCAACACAATTTGCACCTCACCCACCAGCTCATCAAGCCGCATATTTCTCTGCGTCTGCATGCTATCCACCGCAGTCGCCCATCTCTGTTTCTCCTTCTCCTCATCCCACAGGTCGACTTGCAGTCGCGGGAGAACATGCCCAGTCGTCGAGCGATACGCTTCGAGGAGTCCAAAGACGGAGGGAAGGAAGTTCGTCTGCACATCCCGCCAGATAACGTCGACGGCTCTCGGGGTTAGGTCAAGCTCGATTGTGTGTATGGACACAGGAGCGTTAACCTTGTCCGTTTCCGCGCGTTGCGCATCCGAGGCAGAGGCCCCCATCGCGGACAAAGCTGCAGTGAGGAAAGGGAGCAGGCTCAGGCCGTTCCGACGCGCAAAGGAGAAGGTTATGGCCGTCAAAGACGACACGACGCGCGCATGGAGATCCCCCCAGAGGGAGTCTGGCAGTCCCTCTGTGTACAACAGACGCAGTTTGGACACCTGCGATTGTGCAAGTGCGGCAACCAATGCATGCACCATAGGCCCTTCGCTCTGCCGCTGAGCGACGAAAGCGCAGGAAAAGATCGGTACGGCGTCTGAGTCTGACGTACTTGACCGCAGCTCGATCTTATAGCCCAAGCCGGCGTCCGGAGTGAGTTCAACGGGGCGATCCCCGCATTCGTTGTCGACTATGAGTGTACTGTAGCATTTTAATCAATTCGTCACCCGGTTTGGGGCGTGACATTGCTGACGAAAATGACCTTTCGTCAAACGGCGGCGGCGGCCGTGACTGACGAAAATTTTCGTCAGATTTGGTCGGCGGCCCCGCAGGGCCGCTCCGGGCCGGTGATACCCGGGCCGGAGGCTTTCGTCAATCCGCTCAGCCCGCTGTGACTGACGAAAATTTTCGTCAAATCAGAGGGGGTGTGACGCGTGACTGACGAATTGATTAAAATGCTACAGTATCGGCGTCCGCGGCAGCAGGCAAACCTGCGAGACGATGCGCCCGCTCCACAAGTCCGACTGCGTTCAAGTCCGCCAACGTGACGACATCCCCGTATTCGACAGCGATTTTCGTGGTCTCGCGGAATGAGATGCGGCCCAAAATGCATTGTATCGCGGTTTTCTTGTCGGAAATGATGAGCGTCTCCAGAGCATCGAGATGCACGAGGCTTGAGTGTGGGTCCCAGCTCGCGAGAGTCGCTTCCAGGTCGATTGCGTGGTTTAACATCAGGATCCGGAGACGGGGGAGACGGCGCAGGACATCGCACAGAGTCGAGACGGACATTTTGCTATCCGTCAGCTCCAAACGAGTCAAGGCCGCAATAGTTTTCGTGGGGTCGGGCGTCCAGGCGAGTCCGCGAAGAGAAAGCATTTCGAGCGACGGTCCCGCTAGGACGATGGTTGGGTCTCCGGCTGGCCAGGTACCCAACGATAGACTGCGCAAATGTGGCATCTCGCAGGTTGGAAGCATGTTGCGGAGTTCTGCCATAAGCTCCTCGTTGACTCTGCCGAGGCTCAGCACGCGAATCGTCGGTGCGAGAGTGGAAATCAGCCTTGACTGGCCGGGAAGATAGTCGTGGACAAATTCGATGTCGAGAGTATGCAGCACGGGCAAGTCGACGGCATGGCCAGCTCGGAGCGCGACGATGGACTCGAGGTATTCCTGCTCCCAATGCTCCAGTACGACTCTCCACAGGCGAAATGTGTTGATGCACCCCTCCCGCCATCGCCTACAGACGCCCATGATCTCCCAGGGCGGCGCGGGCAGTAGATGGAATATCTCGGTGAGGACGTCGTTGGGGAGGGGTCGCAATGCCGCCATCGTGCTGCTCCGATGGCGGGATCGATTGGTCATCCAAGGCTGGGTCCGGGCTCAGAGTGAGTGTCGTGGGCATAGGATCCACGGGAGATTCCAAGAAGGGTACTGCAGTTGTATCGAACGGGACTTATGGACAACACCGATGCTGTTAGGGCCCTGCGGGAGGAGTCAGCGTCCTCTGGTTTCTCTGTGATGAGTATGATAGCAGCCACTCACGCTGACTGAGGTCTTGACCAGCGAACACGACGGAGAAGAGCAAGAGCGAGACAGCTTCGAGCATGACTTGCCGGAATCCAGGAACACAAATAGTAGCCTTCCCGCAACGAATGGGGCGCCCATCTATCACAGAACCTCGTTAATTCCGCCACCGTCCGCCGCCACACAAGCTCCAAAGCACGAAAACGGAAGGGTCAAGTCAACTACTACTGTATCGTCTAACACAGCAAACACACCGGTCCTGTCTGTGCCAACTGAGCTGTACGGAGACGGATGCGACCAGGAATGGTCTCCGCCATCTAAGCTTCGTCGCGGCACGACGCCATGGTTGAGGGAAGAACCTCTGCGTAGAGCATCAGCGACGACGCGATAGGAATGCGAAGAAACAACCAGAAGAGGGCGCTAAGATCGATGGAAATGAGATGTACGAGCGGCGGTAGATAGCACAAATCATGAAGTCTGTGGTTGTGCCAATAAAGTGAAGGAAAGTAGAGATCACGTGCAAGACTTCCAGCGCTCGAAAGCCTCAAGCTCGCCAGTGAGGGATGTGCGGGGAGTGAATGAATGAAGGACCGAAAATAGGAAGAGATTCACCGGATATATAACACGAAGAAAGGTAAGGAAGCGGGCGGAAAGGGGCAGAGGTGAATGTAGAATCGTGCAATGTGCATAGGCGAAGGCGGGCGCGGAAGTGGCCATGGACAGAAACGGAAAGCATGGTCGATTGCGGGATGGTATGTAGGTGCACAAGATCGGCGCTAGAGAGGAAGGGAGATATCCGGGGGGAGAACAGCAAATTAGGAAAGCGCACCATTATCGACCCTTCTCGTTCGAGCCTTCGACTTCACGCCCAATAACGACCAAACCGACCGCCATTCACACTCGAGGTGTGCTCGTTACATCCATTCGCTCCCTCCCGACTGTGTCCAGCTCGTCGGCCGGCACTTGTCGAGTACTACGACGAAAGCCTGCCACGCTCTACCCGTCGAATCGGACGACCCCACTTTCCGGTCATCGATAACCAATACGGCGCAAACGCTAGCAGCCACGAGACAACCACGACGCGAGTGGCTGGCGCAGAGGGTGGGAATGGAAGTGGGTGCAGAGCACTGTAACGATGGAATGAGCATGTGGACGAGTAAAGGAGGATGAATATACGCACCACTCGGCTTAGTAACTACGCCAGCCCACCCCATCGAGCAAACAAACCTCGCCCAGGCCCGGAAAGCTATTCCGTGTTGCATGCAGGCGATGATAACGACCACTATAGTCTGTCCGCCTGCGCTCGTCTCATGACTGAGCGACAAAGACCTCGTCGTGACAAGACGCTCACGAACGAGCATGCGATGGGTTCGCGGGATGCATCCAAGGCGCGGCATGGGACGGAGCAACCGCTAGAGGCGCAGCACTAGGACAGGGTTTGAAGGCCGTCGCGGAGGTGAGGCAGGCACCGCGGTAGCTGGACGCGGAAGACAACCGGAGGAAAAAGTGAGTGCCGCCTCTGAAGACCGGCGAACGGAAGGGTCGACGAACGACAGTGTAGTATCGAAGCAGCGCAGAACTAGAGACCGGAAAATCAGCGACGGAAGGGAATGGTCAACGGTGAACGCACCCAGGGTCATGCTCTCAACAACTGGAGAAAGTTCTACGAGCTTGCGGCTCGGGACTGCACTTCCGTCCTCCGGTTCCTCTATCCTGCGCCCTCTTTTTGGTCTCGGAGCGGACGAAGCAAGACACGAAAGAACGAGCCATGTGTGTGTGGGTGTGTGTGGCTTGGGCCGATGACGCGAACACCTCCGAAGCACCCACTCCCGCTCCGGCTACAGCACGTATTGCTAGCGCAGGGAACAATGTTGACGATAGGGAAGTGGGTTGAATGGTGGACTGGCTCGTGGACCGGAGCCTGCGCGGCTGTGTTGCGGGCCAAAGCAACGCGAGGCGTGTGGAAATGCGTAGAGGTAGGGCGGGGCGGGGCGGCTCGGGGCCAGCTACTGCGAGAGAGCGTAGCCCTCGTGTAGACCGAGCCTCATCGGGCTGCCTTGCCGCGTTACAGACTGCTGCACCAGACCGCGAAAAGTCAGCAACACATAGGAATGGACAATGGCAAACGCACCACGAAAGCTCCAGTCGAGTTATAGGTCGCTGCCGGGAGTGCTCCTGAGATAGGACGTCGATTCGTGACTATCCAGCCAGCACTTCCTGCCGGGCTACTCGTCGGGGACTCGACGCACGAAGTCAATCCACGAAGACGGAGACCATTCCAAAGGCGGAGGGAGTGTTCTCTTCGATGACAGACATACAGTCTGGCTTGCGAGAGGCGTAGACCATGGAGACTCGCGGAATGACGCCGCCAACGACGTGGTCAAGACCAAGCGGTCACTCAGGCAGCTGATTCAATTCAAGTTGCCTTCGCGGCCCACGCGCCATGTCGAATCGCTCGACTCTGCAGCGCACGCCCTAACAGTAACGCACTTTTCTTCAGGATCGCGGCGCGCACGATGAGCATCCTCCGGCCCATCGACCAGCGCTCATTGGTACACAGCCGTATTCTTGGACTCTCGGCCCGACAATCTGAGATTCGTACAAAGGTGCTCTTTGCTCACCCAACGAGTCGCGATCGCGTGAAGGGAACATCGCTGGCGCTATGCGACCTTCAAGCCAGCTGTCGCCCGGAGACCCGGCCCGCGCCAAATAACTGCAGATTCTTGGAATGCGGACCCAGCCTCTCCAACACGAGGCATCCATCGATATCGTCGACTCCAGCGACTCTTGCTCCTGACTGCGACCGTCTCTGCTTGCGCGACCTCGTCGAATGGCAACTCTTGGTTTTGCGAATATTCATGCCTATGGTACGTCGTCCTTCAAGGCGGCTTGGTGTCGATCTGAGGCTCGATAGGCGGCACCGGCGGCGCTGGAGGGGCCGGCGGCCAGTCTGGCGGGAAGGGCGGCGCGGGCCAGGGAGCCCAGATCAGTTTCGCAAGTGCCGAACACGTCCAGTGCGTGCGCCGTTCTCAAGAATGCTTTCGATGCTCACAAAAACCCCTAGCGTTTACAACACCAATCGCGGTTAGTTTCGACCATTCTTGTGTTTTAATGCTTATAACTTCTCCCGCAAGATGGAGAACGAGAGAAGATCCTCAACTGGATCGCTCCCATCAATTTTTTCTCAACGCACGAAGCGCTTTCCGTCAGCCGCCAGGAAAATACCGGAGGGTGGTTTTTGGATCATCCGACATTCAAAGAGTGGGAGAATGGCTCTGGAAAAATCCTCTGGTGCTACGGAATTCGTGCGTATGCGGTTCGTTGGGCAGGATTTGTTCTGATTACTCATTCTAGCGGGAGCCGGAAAAACAATGCTTTTGTAGTGGTCCCACATTTTTTCTTTTTGGCATTTCTGATCTTTTCTGCAGGTCCAAGGCTGTTGATTACCTGGCCGAAAAAGCTGCCGATGATCCAACCATTGGTGTTGCTTTTCTGTACCTCAACTACTCTGATGCAGAAGCCCAGACCTTGCAGAATCTTCTAGCTGCACTCTGGCAGCAGTTAAGCGTCGACATTGATGAAGATATTCAAGATGCCAGTGTTGTCTATGAATCCCACAAAGCTAAAAAGACACTGCCTTCCCTCAAGGAAGTGCATGATCTCTTGGCTTCCCGGGTTCAAAAATTCACCAAAGTCTATGTTGCAGTAGATGCTCTAGATGAATTTCCGGGATCAAAGCAAGACCTGATCACTTCAATTCTAGAGCTTGGTCCACAGGTAGTGCTGATGGTCACTTGCCGTCCTCATGTATCCTTTGAGGCACATGCAGAAAAGGCTCTCAGGCTGGAAATCATAGCCAATTCTACAGACATTGAGGTGTATACGTTGGCCAAGATCAAGGCTTCCGGCACCTTGAAGTCACTGGTCCAATCAAAACCAACTCTTAAGCAAGATATTATATCCAATGTGATTGAAAAGGCCCAGGGAATGTAGGTTTAAATTGATTTTAGCAGTATAATGACTAATCACAAGCTCAGGTTCCTTGTTGCCAATCTTCAGATGCAGCTTTTGAGCAATTCAATGACAGCCTATGATGTCCAGCACTCTCTTGAATGTTTGCCTAAGAGTATAGGCACCAGCTACAAGCAAATTCTTGACAAGATACAGGCAAAGCACCACAAGGGCTCTCATGGTCTCAGCCTCTCTCGAATCCTCACTGTTCTTCTCTGGGTCGCAAATGCTAAGCGACCAATGAAGGTGTTCGAAGTGCAGACAGTGCTTACCTTCACTGAGGATACAACTTGCTTGCGTGCAAGTGATGCAAGGCAGATCACAGTTGACACACTTCTGAATGCCTGTTGTGGTCTTCTCATATGGCAAGAAGCTTCTGATACACTGCAACTTGTTCATTATACTGCAGAGAGATTTCTGCAGACTCTGGAGACTTCACAGTTTCAAGGAGCATCAGTGACTATCACCCGCCAACTTCTCTTGTACATGAAGGCTGCAAGGGAAAAATGTACACAGATTGCATTTTCAAGAATCATGGCAAACCAGTATAACTCTGAAGAGGACTTGTTTGAGATTTTGTTTCAGGAAGCTCCTCTTCTGGACTATTGCCAATACTTTTTGCTTTATGCAAAGGGAACTCCTGAAGTGGAATTGCATGATGAACTTCTTGAACAGCTTCATGAGGGACAACTCCCAACTTGGTCCAGTGGTCCTTGGGGCTGGTTGGAAAAAGGGTTATATCCCTCTCCCTCATGGATTGCAGTTGCTGGAAACTTGGTTCAACTTGTCAAGACAATGCTGTCAGATAAATCCTTTAAATGGGAATCACAGATTATCAATGCTGCTAAATATGGATATCTTTCCATGGTGGAAGTATTCATTGATCACTCAATTGCTCCTGAAGAATTCAATGCTGCTCTCTGTGCTGCTTGCCATGCACAGCATGCTCAAATTGTCAAGCTGTTCTTAGATAAGACAATGGCTAGATATTATGCTGCGGAAGACCAAGAGTGGACCCCCTTGCATATTGCTGCTCATTTAGGCAACAAAGAAATTACTCAGCTTCTACTCCAGTCTGGGGTTCATCCCAGTTGCAAAAATAGCAAGGGTCACACAGCAGTGTATACTGCAGCTAGTCAAGGCCATATTGAGGTGGTCAAGCTCTTAATTGAGAATTCTGATTGGCATACTTTGCTTAACTCAGATAGCCAAAGCTTGTTGCATGCTGCAGCTGGTGCAGGGCATGTGAACATTGTTAAGCTTCTCCTTGAGCAGAATGCATCTTTCTGTTACATGCCTATGGGTAATAGTCCAAGTCCACTTCATCTTGCAGCTCAACATGGTCATGCAGAAGTAGTGCAGCTTCTTCTCAACAGTCTGTCCGGACCTATGGGGGCACAATCCCATATGATGCAGCTACTACTTGATGCAAAGGATGCTATTGGTCAAACAGCACTTCATGCTGCAGCTCTCGGGGCACAAACTCACATTATCAAGCTACTCCTTGATGCAGGTGCACATTGTAATGAAATAGACTATAATGGCTATACACCCTTGCATTTAGCAGCTGAGCAGGACCAAGTGGAAAGCATCAAGTTATTACTTGCTGCTGGTTGTAACCTTGAGACTAAAATATATGATGGTCAGACCATGTTGCATTTGGCTACAAAGCAGGGACACATGGAGATTGTTCAATTTTTCCTTGATACTGGCATTGATTGCAATGTAAAGGATAGCAGTGGAAATACCCCACTGCATCTAGCAAATAATACAAAGTCGGAAATTGTACAGCAGCTACTTGAGGCTGGAGCAGACTATAATGCAGAGAATGAGGCTGGTGATACACCTATGCATTTGGCTGCAGCCGTAGGAAATATTGATATAATCACTTTGCTGGTCACATCTGGTGCAGACCTTTATGTGAAAAATATGCATCAGCAGACTGCATTAAGCCAAGGTTTCATGGGCCGCCATGTCAAAGTGGTTCAGTACCTTTTGAAGGCTGGCCTCAACACTAGAGCTGATGCCTGTCAAGAGGCACTAGTTGGTGCTCTTGAGCTTGGAAATGCTGAGATCTTTGAGCTGCTTCTAGATGCTGGTACAGACTGTGAGAATGCATTGTACTATGCTGCAGAAAAGGAACATAGTCAGATTGTGAAACTGTTGATTCATCGAGGAGTCAATGTTTGTCCTGCTTTATTCTCGGCTATCAGTCAAGGCAATACCAAAGCCATGAAAGAGCTTCTTGATGCTGGTGCAAATGGTAACTCACAGGAAAACACTTCTAAGAGGACTGCATTGCATGTCTCTGCCGGCAAAGGTCATCTCCACATGGTCAAGATGCTGATTGCTGCTGGTGTTGACATGAATAAGGTTGGAGACAATAATGAAACACCAATGCACCATGCGGTGCTCAAAGGCCATATGACGATAGTTCACCTATTGATTGCTGCTGGTGCAGATATAAATGTGCAGGACGATTATGGAGATACTCCCATGCATATAGCTGGGAGACAGGGTGAAGCCAATATGGTTCACCTGCTTATTCAAGGTGGTGCCCATCTGAATAAGACCAACAAATATGATCAAACACCAATGCACCTGGCTGCTCTGTATGGTCATGATGAGATTCTGCATCTGCTACTCATGGCTCAGGCTGATAGACACATACAAGATGAGAATGGTGCAACAGCATTGCACCTTGCTGTAGCAGAAAGTCGAACACAAATTATCAGAATGCTTATCAGTGCCGATGTGAATGAGAATATTCAGGACCAAGATGGAAGGACTGCATTGCATATTGCTGCAATGAAAGGAGACAATGAGGTTGTTAGGCTTTTATTGGATGCTGGAGCTAGGCACCGAGTGAAAGATAAGTGGGGGAATACTGCTTTGGACTTGGCCTCAAAGAATTATCACCGTTACACTGCACAATTGCTCTATATGTAGACAATTTCTACACTTCTCATGTACATATTCAAAAATGTAGTCATGTATTGAATTTGTTTTTTTTTTCTCTGCTACGATTAGATATTTCACCAAAACAAGAAGGTAAGTAGTTGTTGTTACATACAGTCGCCTACCGCTGACTGAAACACAACAAAACAACCCACATTTCTCCGGTTATGCTGGGAGATTAGCCATGATTTTTTGAGTATACGTAGACTGTCCCAAAATAATGCAACCCACCAAGAATTGAGCCCATACCTTGGCAGTAGCTGCTGTTAGCCAGAGATCTTTGATCATGCTCAAATGATGTCATTTTTGTAGCTAACACAGTTCCGAGGCGATTTTCATGCCCATTGGGTCCCCAAGAAGCCGACATTTGGGTGATTTCTGAGTTTTAGATGCCCAAGAGTCCACCTATACAAAAACAGAGTTGAAATTACCGTTTGCGACTTTGCAATCCTGTGTGTTTCGCTGTCATGTAAATCAGTGATTTTGGTCCGCCAACTTGCTGATCGCTTTTCTTGCCTCACAGAAAACTATCGGCCGTGGAATTTTGTGTATCCATGGGCCTGATAAAACATTACCAGCTCACAAATTTTGGGCTGGAGAAATCAAGGCAAGAATTAGTTACAAGTGAATTACTAAAATTGTTTTGGTCAGCCGTAGGCGACTGTACCTTGAGTTTATAACTTAAAGTTCTGACATATTCTCTTCAATTATTATATCTGCTTCAAGTTTTGAATAACTATAAGGAACAAATACAGGAGTATGTAAGGTGCTGTTGTATTTTAAACGGTTCATCAGTCACACATCACGGACCCCGGATGTGACAAAATTTTTGGTCAATCACATGAAATTTTGACATATTTTGATAAACAAGGTGCCGGCCTGCGAGCCACCTAGGACCTTGCTTTGGGGGTCCAAGAATAGTTAGAATAATTTTTTATTGCTTTCCTACAATACTATCTGCAAGTTCATGTACAAAGATGCCTTTGATGCTGGCCAGCCTGAGAAATGGGCACAGATGAGTGCTAAATGGGAAGCGGGACAGCCGGGGACACTCAGTGCATATTTGCCCGCCACACAGGAATTAATATGAGAACCCGGACACTTGCCTTTTTGAGAGCCTACTGTCTTACGATCAGATGACGAAAGTGGCAGGCAAGATAGAGATAAATCACTTTTCATGAGCACACAAAAACTCAGTGTTGTCTGATAAGTTCTTGCTCCCGGAGAACTCAATCTTCTCCTGAAATTGTTAAATTTGGCAAACTCAAAGATTTGCACTTTCTAGCAGGAGAAAGCAACAGAATTGGCTTACAAGGTGTTGGATCTGCAAACATATAGACAGCTATCCTCAAAATGTCAGGTGGCTGTGGAACATCAACACTGCTTGTGCCACTTGGGGTCCTGTCCCACTTCCGTTTAGCGACTGTATGAACTATTGGTGATATTTCTGTAC
The DNA here is from genome assembly GCA_014461115.1 of Mycena chlorophos. NCBI lineage: Eukaryota > Fungi > Basidiomycota > Agaricomycetes > Agaricales > Mycenaceae > Mycena > Mycena chlorophos. The sequence continues at coordinate 665,517 of JACAZE010000011.1, forward strand.
AAGTGTACTGTAGTATTTCAAACCTAAGTTCAGGTTATGCATTACGTGGGCCTTTGAACTGAATTAATTTCATACCTGTTACGTGTTCGGAGCCCAAATCGGGCTTATTAAGCACTGATAGGATCAAAATTTCCGGCCGGCTGATGCCGGCATTCCAAATATGGGAATTTGATCCATGATGAACTTGCGTTCAGTCTAGTACATTAGAGACCTTGCGATCGAGCGGTTGACAGCGGTCAACCGCTCTTTTCTGTTTGCGATTGTCAACCGCTTCCGGTTGTAGGAAAAATTCCAATGGCTTTTTTGGTGTGCATATATGAGTGTGTTTGGGCAACTAAAGGTTGTACATTGACCAATGTCGATAGGTACTGCAGCCAAATAGACAAAATCTAGCAATTTACTTGATTTCATAGCTTAAATGGCTGTATTTGGATGTTATTCATAGAATATTGGTACTATTTCCGTACAAGCATGTCCTGGCAGGTCAGGGGAACCCATGCTCCAATTTTCAAACCAAAACGCTCAAATTTGCACAAGCTAGCGAGCGGTTGGCAAGCGCAATGCAAAAGAGCGGTTGACCGCTGTCAACCGCTCGATCGCAAGGTCTCTATTATGTTACGTGTTCATCCCACTGAACTAAGCATCGAAATACTACAGTATTTTTGAGGCCAAAATAGCCCATTCTTCAATTTACAGAGCAAAAGAATCATGTTAAGAATTTGCAAGCAGTTAGCAAGGGCCATGGAAATGAGTGGACTACTCCACTGCAAGTTCTCAATTGGCTATTTTTGAATACAGCTGCTGGTGGCGCTGTTACAGCGAGGATTTATATGGGTAGGGTCTTCTTTACACTAAGAGAGGGTGTAAGCATGCCCTTGCAGGCTTCAAGGTTGCTTACTCTTTTACTGGTGCCTCTTCAATCACTTGTATTGTTGATTAGAGAGTTTGCGATAGAGCCGTTGAAGCTATCCAAGGCTCCGTAATTTGCAAATATGTTAGCATCTACTGTCTTCCGTGCAATGAAACTCAGAGGGTGCTACCTGGGCAAGCAGCCCAATGCACTCTCTAAAATTTACGCTGGTTGAACATCTGAGAGCCGAGATCGTGACCCACTGCACTGAATGGCTCCAATGGCCGCATCACAAGCTCTCTATTACATGCAATTATGATCAACTGGGTACACTCAATATCTTGTCCTGCCCTTGCTATTCCCACTGTAGTCTTGATTGTGTATGCTATGCAGGCATTTTTAGGAAAAAAAAATACTAAGGTAGCTCCTTCATCCTTTACCCTGTGATAGTAGTGTCAATAACAGGTGTATATTAGGTGTTCGGTGCATAGGGTTCCTAGAATGGAGCATTTCTGTCAACAAAGTTATATGGTGACCAAAACAGTTTGTGAAAAATAGATTATACCATTATATGTATGCTCAACTATCCAAGAATCTAATTTATTTCAATGATATTGTATGGAAATCACACTCACAGTAGAAGCAAGAAAAATTCTCCTGGGGTGTAATGCCTGACAAAAAAAACTTCAAGTAACATCTCACATACAGGAATAATTAAATTTTCAAAATCATGCAAAAAAAAGGTTGACCACAGCGAGAATTGAACGCGGAATCAAGTTCATGCAATGAAAGCTGTGCAGGTGACAGGTCTGCATTTTGGGCACTCGCGTCCCTTTAAGTGATCGGATCAGATATAGATGCGGATCAAACCTGTAATATCAACCGGTAGGGACCTTGCTCAAAGCAAGGTGAAATCAGCTCAAATCGGCCCTGCCGGGGCTGTCGGTTTGATCAAACTACTATATAAGCTAATGTAACATGTGACTGACAAAAGTTCTCGGTCTGACATTATGCCATGGCCTCCAGGGCGCAAAGAAACTTTTAAAATGCAACAGTAATCACTGTATCAATTAGACCTTCTATTTCCAATATCTGCAGTACTTAATACACTCTCATTGCAGTCTTATACAACACTACTCAACAGCAATTACATTTATGTAATTTATCTTCCTTAAATCATACACCATCAGATGATCTGATAGGTTAACCTGGCGCAACACAATTCTCCCTCCAGAACCCTCATCAAGTTGAATCTCATTATTTCCGATACTAGAATCATCACCACATCACGATGATCAGGATACCTTGTGGAGTCTCTGATGAATTTATTCTATAAATTGATGGTTTAGATGATGAGCAGAAGCCTTCTGGCTACTGAATCCTTCTACAAAACCTTTTTTTCCCATTGGCAATTTTTGCCTTCTGGGTCAAAACCTTTTTTGAATTATGAGACAGTATGTATCCCATATAGAAGACTAAAAAAAATCGAAAGAAAATTCTCAAAGCAGGGCAACTTGAAGGAGGCACCGGTTTTTTTTTGTCTGTCCAAGACTCAGAGCTGCAGCATGCTAGCATGTTCGGGAATGTGCTCCATCATGGTCTCTGACTTGGTCGCTGGCTGTCCAGCTGCACAGGGATCATGATGCCTCTTCGAAAAGTGGAAGACAGCTATCTGTAATTCGCTACGTATCTCTCAGCCTGAGCTCCGCAGGCTCGAAATTCCTGAAACCGTTCACCAACTGAAACCAACGTTGTAACAATCTGAAGACATCACGGGCTCACTAGTCCGAGTCTAGTCGTCATCCTAACGCTCTGCTCAGGCTATTCCTATCGCTCCGCCACGACACACTCCACGGGAGAAGCTCGCCTCAAAAAATCTTCGTTTGGTCACCCTGTTGGTGTTTGCCCCGCAACTCGGGGCTGTTGCTTGTGCAGTGCCCCCAATCTGAAATCTGGGATCAGCTGAAGAACATGGGAAAGACTTCTCTTGGGTGAGACTCCGACAAGGTTCTGTCTCTGTCGACCGCCAAAGTGCCGCCCTCGCCGCCCGCCGCGGGACGCTTCCCTGTCCAAGTATGCCTCCGTTTCCTGCAGGCTCCGCTCCGATCGAAGGTCACCTGTCCTCGAGGCTCGGAGCGCTCATGATCATGTCTGCATCGCTCAAACTGCGCCGCTCATGCCAGGGTACAGTACATTGCCAAATCTTGGGTTATCATGCATGGCCACCCGAGGAACGCTGTCATCGCAACGCGCAGCGCGTTGGTGAGAATACGTAGGCCCTTCTCGGGAGCTGGTGAGTTGAAAATAGGCTCCTCGGATCAGATTTATCGCACCCAGTCGTCTCTTGCCTAGGATAGCGGCGCCGTTTCTCATTTATCAAAAGGTCGAGGCAAAGAAGAAGTGAACCTGTTTTTAGGCAGTTATGAGGTAACCAAAATTGTTGAACGAACCCCGGTCCCATACACCGAAGAAGCCAGTCAGGAACATTTCTTCACCATCAACGGCGGACTGGAAGTTGAACGCAAGAAGCTTGGAATGCTTCTGCAGCTGATCGCGACTCGGAAATCGTCCCGATATCTGACATTTTTTTGACAGTTGACGACACGCCGGCGGTAAGCAAGTCCCGATCCTATTGCTTTCTCCAGGAACCAAACGAAGAGCAGATAAGTCGACTGAAGGGGGCGAGAAGTCTCGGAACCGGCCGGTCAAATGTAACCCAAGAGTCTCTGAACTCGCAGCACTCGCTCCCGTGCAACCAGCAGACTGAGGACACGCAGTGGGCCTCCACTCCTGAAGTATATCTTCGGAGCGCAAAAGGTCCCCGAGAGGATGCCCGAGCGCAGCCGGTTGTGCTTATTCCGGAAATATGATCCGGTTCAGCTCGTGTGAAGGTCCTATGAAGAGGTGCCAAGATGTTTATCATGATCTTATCGAGGTTTATCAGCAACTTGCCGCCGGCAAGACGGGATGATTTCCTCCATTTCGCAGCGCAAATAATTCGAGGTACTTCGTGCGCAACGGCGCATCAGCGCCGAAGAAGTTCAAGCCCCGCATGTTAGATCACCGACACCCCATGCGCAAGCTTCTGATTCCGCTTGGCGGCGCGCAGAATTTTCGCGATCGCGCATGGCTGCCACGCTGCTCGGCGGGCTGCTGCGATATGAGTTGGCGCCTAGCGACGAACGACAAGCGACGCCTCGCGAACCCAACATTAGAGCGCCGCAAGGCCGAAGCTTCTTTGACGGACATGCTCCCACGCGATCTTTCATCTTACTTAGGCGGCCCGTTCGGGCCATTGAGTCGGCAACAATATAAACACGGCGATTCGCAGGAAGGTCTTGAGTGCAACTGAATGTAGACTCAATGGAACATACAGAAGTTCCCCTGCCAATCCCCCAGATTCAACTGTGGTTCAACTTTGACCTGGTCGTTTACTGCTTCAAGTTGTACAGCAGTCCGGTGAGCGGAGAATGAGAGTTCGGCGCCTCGTGCTCGGACTCGTGGCCCAATCACGGAGCCAAGAAGTCGCGTATCCGGGCGGCTGGAGAGACTGGCCAGCTGAGCTGGAATCTCATGCCGCTGGGCGCATGAGCGATGCCAACTTTTCTTGCCCGAATGTTTGGTGCCGCGTGGCGTTGCGCAGCCCGACAAGTCCCCCGAAGACGACGAACGACTGGAGCGGTCCCGACTCTCCAACAAAGTAGGAAAGGGGAAGCTATGACGTCATGACCAGATGACCAGTCGTGGCGAAACACGGCAGTTTCAGCCCGTGGCCATGTGCTGTCGGGCCGGGGCAAGGCCGGGGACATCTCGGCAGCGTTGCCTCTTGGCCAAAAGCCTTGCATTTACACACTCCGGCTCAAATTACGCTCATCCCAGCCCTGTTTCCGCGTCGTTGTGTCCTCCAACAAACGCGAATCCAATACTTACATCTCGCAAAAAGAAAAATTGGATTTGCGTTCTATCCCCCTATTCCTCGGTCCCTGTTGCCAAGGCGTTTGGAAGCGGATTCCGATCACGGAACGCAATCTGCGAAATATGCACATATCAAGCTAAGCTTGTGATTCCCCGCGCATCGTCGGCATGGTTCGGCAGGATGACGGGTGTTGCTGAACGTCGGCAAAGAGACGAAAAGCCGAAGTTGAACCGAAGGCAGGCGGCATTCGCAAATTTGTTTAGTGAGAGCAAAGGTGCGAGGAGCTCGCGGCTGCGGTATTATTTTTTGCGTTTTGTGACCTCCGAACCTCGCTCTGCAGCTCGATCGGACCTCGTGATTGCCTCGCCACATTATCGCTGCTTTTCTATCTTCGGCGACAGGTCGGCGATCAAACATCGTCGCTGTACTTGGGAATCTGGACTCTGGACTCGATGAGCGGCGTGGCGAGTCCCGGATTCTGAGGAAAGATTCAAAGAGCTGCCTCCGCAAGCTGTAAGAACTCCTTTTTCCTCGTTCTCCAGGTTTGAGAATACTCGGTCCCGAGAGATAGGCGCGCCTTGTTATCTTATCAACCAATCATGGGGGTTAGTTCAATGTTTCCGTGCAGATCCGGACACGGCGGAGAATGTTGGCCTGCTACTTACCAGTGGTTACAGGGCTGAAGCATTTTGAGCGTGCAGCGCGTCTGAGTAACTGCAAAGGCGCGAGAAAGAGTCCGAGCTCGAACTTGCCCTCGCGATTCGAAATACTCTCAACGCAGAATTGAAGTTGATGGCCATGTTGATGCGATCAAGCTCTCCCTGAAAAAGCTCAAACCTAGACTTGAACGATTCAGAATCAGGTGTGGCGAAGCACGAAATTGCTCTGTGCGCTGTCGCTGCTTCATCCAAATGCAAATACGATTGTACTGAGGGTTTGATCAATAATAGTTCGAGCGCTCGCCTTCCACTAGAGCCGCATCTTTTTACTTCGTCAAGGGGTAACCGGTAAAGCGAGCGAGCCTTCGATACGCAATAAACTCCGCAGAGGTTCTCATCCCAGAAAAATAGAAGAGGAAGAAGCAGAAGCCGACAGGCTCCTCAACTTCAACTTCGCGCGCAACGACGGGCTCGAATTTGTCCTCTGGTCAAGTGCTCGTCTTCTACCGTAGACATACACCAAATTGAACAAAGAGTTGCTAACAGGACAGTGGCAGCGTACACAACTCCTGTGTTTAGCTGTCCTGCGTCCTCGGAGCTTGTCACGCCGTTGTGCTGGTCAACACAGAAGGCCACTAGACGGTTCATGGAATCTTCCGCGAGCCTTGACAATCACCAGGAGGTGTAAGCGCCTCCTGAACGCGGACCTCGGCGTTCCGACAGACGGTCCAGGTGCTCCTCGCTCGCTCGGCTGTACTGCAAACAAGACCCAAAATCCGAGTGAAGTCTCCTCAAGCCTAGTACTAGGCAAATTCTGTGTTGGCAACTTCAGTTCATAACGGCTAAGATACTGTATATACAAAGAAACAAAACCCAGCAGCGCCCAAATAAAAAGAGAGACCATAAGCTATATCGTACTTGGTCGTCAATCATAATAAAACGGAGCGCAGGCAGTGGGGCGTGGGTATGTTAAGAGAGTATGGTACAGACGAAACATATAACAAAGCGGGCAACACATCGAGGAGAGGAGAGGAGAGAAATACAGTAAAACGACGACAAAACGCGCGCGTAGTTCTTTTACCAGTTGGGTTCGGGGGATACAGTAGGGTACAGGCGGGCGGCGAGAGCCGAATGATGCGAGTCCGAGAGAGCAGTGAAGAAACAGGAGGAACGGAAGCGCGGCAGATGTGCGATGCGATGCGGTGCGGGGGACGCGACGCGCGCGACGCACGCGTGTCGAAGGTGCGGGGAATAATCAAGCCAACAACGGGTCAAGACGTCAACGCACGAGTCTGTGCCTCGCGTAACGACACACCCGACGGCTAACCCGAGAACAGAAACCGCGAGGCAAGGGCCCGCATCGCTGCCACGGTCTCCGAAACACGGGCGTCGGCTCGTGTCGGCGGAATTCCAACGCAATGCCGGCTCGCCCGCGCGGCCGCTGAAGCGCCCAAATGCGCGCTACAGCAGCTTATCCACGCCCAAGCCATGCCCACCATGATGCCCGCCTACAGCTGCCGGCGTTGAGCGCCAAAAGAAGCCGTTATCGCTCGGCCCACCAGGCCCGCCGGGCCCGCTGCTGCTCGACCCACTGCCCCCGAGCCCGCCCAGGCCGCCAGACCCGACAAGCGAGCGCGGCGTGTTATGGCTATGCCCGTTAAGCCCGACGCCGACGAGGGACGCGTATGAATGCCCTGGCGACCCGCCGCCGTTGGAGTGGCTGCTCGAGCCGTATGAAGACGCCGTCGGCGGAGGAGGGAAGCTCGTTGGTGGTGGTGCAGGTGACCCAGAACCACCGCTGCTGCCCGTGCTGCCACCAGCTCCACCAAACGGCGAGTACCGCGTTCCAGGCGAGTCTGGAGCGGGTAGGGGTGGATAACGCGGGGTGGGGGAATGAGAGTAGCCGTTTGACGAGCCGTTCGTTGTGGACGAGGCCCCGAAGCCGCCGTAAGAGCCAGACCCGCCATTTGGGTACGACGACGAAGACGAAGACGCCGACGAGCCGTTCGGCGCAGACCACCCGCCTGGCCCACCAGATCCGGGATTGGACGCGGCTTTGCGCAGGCCGAGATGAGGAGAGCCGACGGGGTCGTAGCTGTTGTGGTTCGAGCTCGGGTTGGGCGGCGGAGGGTAATACGGCGTGCTCAGGAGCCGCGGGACGTTCGAGGAAGAGGGGGCGGCGCTGTCGTACGAGCTGCGGTACGAGTCGGCATGGTACGGGTAGGAAGTCGAACGGTGGTGGGCGTGCGCGCTGCCGCTGTAGCCGTTGTACGGATGGTGTCCGTACGAGCTCTGGCCGTACGAGGTGTGGTTGCTGCTGCCGTAGAAGCCATTGCTCCGGTCGGGCAACGGCGCGTCCTCGGCATCGGGGCTGCTCTCCAGCTCATCCGTTCCCTCGCCGCTCCGTACGACCCCAGTCGCGCCAGCGCCAGACGCGTCGGGCTTGCGCTTTTTACGCGAGTTGTTGGGTCGGCGCTTGTAGACGTAGTCGGGGTACTTGGCGTTGAAGTTCTCCTTGAGGAGCTTGGCTTGGTTTTGATAGAACTGCTTCTCGCTCTAGAGAAACAGACGCATAAATAACTCGTCAAGAAGAGAACGCGAGAGAGACGCACGGCAGGCATAGACTTCCACTCTGCCGACAGAATCTTGCTGATATCGCCCGTGCGCATCGACTGGTTTTCGGCGCTAACCTGCGGGCGGCGGCGGCGCGCAAAAATCATGAAGGCGTTCATGGGTCGTTTGGGGGTGCCGTCGGCGTTGAGAGTCTGAGAGGTGAGCGCGAGGTCGGCGTCTGAGAGAGGCAGAATTAGCGAGCGCGTCGCGGCACGACAAAGAGGAAGCGGGGATAGGTGGGGAGGGGGACTAGCACACACCATCTTCGCCGGGCTCAACCTTCTGGGTAAACTCCTCGCCGTCGTCGCCATCTGAGGGCGAGTTTGTGTTGTAAGTATGCATTGGTGGTGGAGACGGTGTTTGTCTCATGTCGGGGACGGCGACTTGACTCTTATGAAGGCTGCCCGTTTACGGCTGACCGTCCAAATCGGGATCGTCGTCACAGGGGTCGTCAGGCGTCTAAACGGGGATAGATCTCCGGCGCCCTTTTTCCTGCTTGATCTCAGATCTCCCCATCGTTGACGGTGACCAGCTCCCGCGCCTGCTACTTGGGCGATGCCCCTGCTCGCCTCCAACAACCCGACCCGGCATGGGTGTTGCCGTGCGCTCAGCCCCGCAACGCTGCAAACCATCCGCAGCAGCGCGCGAGAGATCCCAAGGCCAACGCCAGACGACATCCCGCACCTCATCCTCGTCCCAAAATTCTTCGCTGCTTCCCTCGCTCGCGTGGTTTCAAGCTCAACGCAGCCTAGCACGGCACCCATCGTCCTCGCGAACACCCTGGTGCTTCCCCGACACGGACGCGAACACCCACCTGCCGAGCACAGAGTCTAACTAGAGCTTGTTGTACGCCGGGGCTTGAGCTTAATGTCCGCACTTCCCTTCTCGCTTTCGGCCGTACTCGTCACTCGAAAGCGCCCTTGCTTACAATCCGAGTTTGCGCTCGGACTCTGCCGGCCGCTACAAGGTTATTTGGCTCCCCCATTTCTCAATGCGACTCGGATTTGTGCTAGGCTAGTGAGATTTACTTCCGTCTCGACGGGACGGCGTCTTGGCTGGTCGTGCATTGCGTCGTTGAATTGAGGCAAACTCCGTGCGTCGGTCGGCTGATTTTATTCAATTGGGTCCTGGCTTATTGAAGGTATTCAACGGATAGCACTTCCTCCGCTAACCCCGACTGTGTTGCAATAGGATCTTTTCACAATGGAATGCGGGGTTCGATTGTGGGCGCAGGCATGCACGCGGGGTTTAGAATGGAATATCTTGGGCGTTGTTGGTGAGTGTTGATGCGAGTGATGGCTGTTGATGGCTTGCCTCTCAGTCTCACTGCTCTTTCCGGAACCTCTCGGATTGGTTGGATCCATCCCGGACGTCACCGCTTCAAGCACCTTTACCGAAGCCGGGCACCAATCCCCCTCCCGATGCTGTTGATCCCCATCCGATCGTTGTCCGCCACAGTCGAACGAAACGTGCATCGACAAGCAGGGCGGACCCCGAGTCGCACGCAGCGCAACTCCTTCAAACAACGCTAGACGTTGATCGACGCCGACAGACACGTTTTCTGCCGCTGTCTGCTATCGACAACTGGACTATGCTGCTGTGTAACTGCACCTCGCGTGCTCGAGGGCATTGAAAACAACCAATGCGTCTCAGAAGAGTAGATTTCGATGCACGGAAAAGCTGCAGCGCAAACCTGAAAAATTAGACCAGCCTCGAGGCGCGTCAACGTCGATCAACGCCACTGGTCGGAGTTTGAAATTTACCGTTACGCGGATCATCGATCGCGCTGATGCGGGGCCGGTCGGGATTCCTTGAGGATCTGCGTTTCGGTACCCCTAACGTCGCGAGCAGAAAAAAAAAGATCGTCCCAGTTGCAGCCAGTGGCTATGCTATGTTCAACATTCGGACCCGAAGCAAGCTTGAGAGCTCGAAAACCCCACCTGCTCGTCGTTTCGAAGCCTGAGGCGATTAGACTACAACAACGGAAAAATAAAAACGCGCTGCTCCACTTTGCGCACGCGATGATCGACGAACTCTTTCTTCGACCAACGCCCCGGAACTCACCTCGGTCTCTCCCCGGTGCTGCCGCTACACCGTCGAAGCCTCTTGCACGCTGTCGATCCAGATGTCCTTCGCTTTTTTTTTCGCGAAGTCCGCCATCCGCAGCTTGGCTCAGCGTGCTGATGAGCGCGGCCACAGCAGCGGATCTGCGCCATGTGCTTTTTGCCGAGCTCACTCGTCTGGCGCAGCGTGACTTTCGGCAGCACCCGTCGGCCGAGCTCGGCAGGCCTGTCCGGCGTCCGCGTCTGGCCCATTTCCAGATCGAGACAACCATCAAAACTGCCGAGCGTTTTTCTTCCTCAACCGTCGTCGTGTCGCAGTGTCGCGGTTACTTGCCCTCGGATCTTTCGCTCCAAGTACCTCCGTCGCATTCGCACTGACTCCTCCGAGACCGCGCCCGTAGCCCGGACGCCCAGCGCCGCCCATCGTCGTTCGGAGAACACGCATTTGCCTCCGCGTCGCAGCCTCATCACCACGCACTGCCTTCCGTCTGAAGATCAACATTCGTGGGTGCGTTGACCCGGGACCGTAGCTTGCGACTTGCAACGCAGCGCAGCGGAGTGATATATGACTTCCAGGCACTGACCCTCGCGACTTATCGTTCACCGCCGCGGAACGACCAGCACATCGGTGCTGATTGGATCAGATCGATGATCAATCGCGATTTGATGAGCTCGCTCGGCAACCATCCAACGACTTGCCGCTCGCAGTATGTATGCTTCTTCCAAAGATTGTGCGCGAGACGCCATCTCCGCTAGAGCTCTTTCAGCCACTTACATCAACTCAATTCACCCCAGCCACGAGGATATTCAGTTGCGGACATGAATGGCGGATTTGTGCTGACCTCACTTGTTCATTCAATTAAACGCCGTCGCCGACGACTGCGCCGATCCTTTCAATCACGGTTTTACGCTTTCCTTTGGCTTTTTAGGTTGTAGGTCTGCGCAGTCGCGTCTTGCCGCAGCAGGGGCAGTGGGGCCGAAAAAGGTGAGCAACAACTTTCGCCCCTACGGGATATTCTGTCTTTCTTTTGAAATTCCCAATCACCAGAAGGGAAGCTCTTCCCTACGCGTCGTTTAGCTTTTTCACCCTGCTTCGACTTCGCGAATCCGAATTCATATGCGCGCTTATCGCAGCCCGAGACCGAAGCTTCTTCGTTGGCACAAACGCCTCAACGCGACCTGGATACTCGGCAACCCCCCGAACACCACACGCGGCCGGAGTTTTCCAGCTCGTGTGGAGGCGCGTAGCGAACGCACCTCTAAATTTCTCTTAAACTTTTTTTCTTCTGCTGCGGGCGTCTGATGCGAATTGTGATGTCCTTCTTTTCAGTCTCGTCAGCGCCTTCTAGATGAAGTTTCGGAGCCAAGTGCCACTTTCCGCTCGGATGATTCGCGGGGGCGGAGACGGCGTTTTGCGTGGTGGATGTCGACCAAGCAAACGCGAAAAGCGGTATATTTCTCCGACTCTTGCATGCACATGTGCCGATGCGAGGTAGTTTCGGTGCGTTCCGGCCCGCGTCCCCTGCTGGGCTTCTGGCGTGCAGCCACCTAATCAAACTTTGGGGATGCAAGCCTAACGCATCCACAAGTTGCTCAACGCGCTCGGAAGGAAAGAAGGCTGCGGTGCGGAGATCTTCTTGTTCGCCGGAGAGGTCAGGCTGACAAGACAAGGACGCGTTTTCACCGTCCCCGCCCGTCGCCCGCGTGATCCATGGGTAGTGACGAGTGCATCGGGACGCTGAGGAGCTCTTCCGTCTGCAGTGACATGAGGCCGGGAAGACATCCGCTGGTAAAGCCCGCAGCGCCCGCGTTTCGTTCCCGCCGGCGCATATCACGATTCACGAGACGAACCCACGGGCCAAGCCACCATCGTCGCTTCTTTCCGGAATATTCCCATACTGGGAAACTCCACCGTTTTCTGCGTTCTATCTGCACAGGCACCCGGCACCCGCAGACGCGCAATTGGTGGCACGCGACACGCCGCGCCACGGTCGAAGCGTCACTTCAAGTTTGGTGTCGTCGTGATGGGCAGACGGCACTGGAATCCGGATAAGCTGTTCCACCTTTCTCCATTCCGTCTGCCAGTAAGTGGATACAAACCGCAATCCACGCTTGATTGAACTCAATTCCTTCGAATCAAAGGTTAAATTCAAGAACTCGAAGAAGAGGGAAGGACGGGAAACTTGGCGTGGTGGCGCTGCAGGCACCTTGAATGGGAATGCCACGAGTGGGGGATTCGGCATACAGTACATAGAGATGTACTTGTTCTGAAGGGCGCCTCGGAGGACGGCCAAAGAAAACTGCTCATCAGACGAAGCGCGCAAATTGACAGGTCACCATCAATCCATCAACGTCAGCCCGCGTTCCCCGGAAATCGAAGGGAGCTGCGCCAGCGCGGAGCGGCGAATGCGGGGAACGCAGGTACTAGGTCACAGCTCTCATTTCCCACCTGCTCAACGCCAACGGCGTAACGTGGTCAAGAAAACGGTGCGCCTGCGCCGCTAGCAGTTACCGCCGCGCGAAGAGGAAACGTCCGCGGAAGGCCCTAAACGCGTAATCGCCGCACCAGCAACGAGACGGAGTTTTGCACTGCGTTATCTCCGTGTTCTAGGCTACGATGCGTTTCGTCTAGACTGCGGGTGCGTCCGACGATGCACCGCTAGCCTCCCCCGTTCCTCTCGGAAGGTGGCTAGACGTACACTTGGCGACAAGCCAAAGGTTTCGAAGATCACTTCCCAGCACTTGCCGCCCGTCATGCCACGAAGAGGTTGTGCCGTGAGGAGTCCTTCGGGGAGAACTTGATTGGAGGAGGTTTGGTGCTACCCGTGATGCATCTCCAGTTGGAGAAGAAGCCTTCGGTGAAGCGCAGAACGATGTGAACTTCTGAGCCAGTGAGGGAATCCCTTCGATGAGAAAGCCGAGTGTCTGGGCTTTGTTTAGTGACGCGATCCCGAGTGGATTGCGAAGTGGAAGACACACGAGGCGCACAAACTTGGGCAGAGAGCGCCAGACCAGATCTCGACGCATCGCAACACCAAACATTCCAGGAGGGAGCGATACAGAACCTAGGGTATAGGGGATCAGTAGGGCCAACGCCGGTGAAGTTCGCGAAAGAGGGACAGGAGCAGCATATGCAGAGAAGGGGCCGGTTCCGACTGACACTAGGAGTTCAGGAACAACAAGCCCCGCGATGCATCCCCACGTTCCGACATTCTGGTGCGCTGTCTGGAGGAGAGGGCGCGATGCTGGGAATGAAATCAGTCTGAGATCGCAGAAGCGCAACTCGCACTCGCAACCGAGTGCGGGACCGTGGCACTGGAACGCGAGGGCCCGATGCTCGGAAAGCTGCCGTTCGTTCGTTCGTTCTGTATATGTCTTTCTCAGGACGAAGAAGCAGCCAGGCGATGCGGACGGTGTGAATTCGAAGTCTCCCGCTGGCAGTAGGTCGAAAGTTCGTATCAACGAGGACGGCGGGCGGTGCTGAAATTGCGCCGAAGGTTGCGGCAGTCGACGCGCGCCAGTCGTGGGGAGCCGCAGAGGACGTGTTTCGGACGTCGTCCAATCTTGGGATATCTGGCATCAAGAACGACTCAGCCGCAGTCAGGAACGTCTTTCTGGATCCTCGGTCACCTGTGTAGACGGCACAGATCGAGAACTTCCTGTCGTGCTGTTGAGACACTGAGGAAAGTCAAGTAAAGCCCAGGTCAAGTTTGAGGCATTAGATTTCCTGTTACCGCGTGCGCGGCACGCGTCGACGCCGCATAGGTAGGTGGCAGAAAGTTGGAGTTGGACGACATCAATCAATACCCGCGATTGGCGTCGCCTGATTTTTTGCGGTTTGTTTGGCGCTGATCTCGGCGGCGGCAAGGCTTGACAAGCGACATCAGTGAGCGGGGGTCGCCGTGGTAACACCCGATCTGCGCTCAAAAAGGACGGAGACTCGGGTTCTGTAAGTATGCTGCAAGCAGGCACGATGGAACTCTTTCTCAAGGAAGCCGTCGCGGAGTGTTGATGCATAGGCAAACGCCGCTCAGGAATTCGAGGATCATTTGCCCCCATTCATTCCTTGAAAATTTTAGTTAGTGTTTATCCAGTGTTTATCGAACGGAAAACAAAGCTGGGGCCAGAGTCCGGTTCGAACGGTTGCGAATGCTTTGATTCCGGGCGATTAGGAAGTCTAACTCTCTGGAAGAATGTAAATTCATCGACGATCTCGGGTGCCTGTAAACCCTACCTGCTATACGGGAAATATTGCGTCCCAAGTGTCCGAGTACGTGGTCGGCGTGTGGCGGGTTGAGCTGAGCGAGATTTTGATTCAACGTAGTTACTCGCGAGGACAGATCAGGGAGTGTATAAGGGCGGCCGGTTCGCGCGGTGTCCAGTGGGCTGGCGGAATGCAATTGCAAGCTGCGAAGGATGGCGACATCTCCGTGTTTTGAGAATTCTGTCGTGCACGGGTTTTCGAGGGACGGGATGGTTTGGAGATTCAGATGCGAGTAGAGTTACTGTAGCGGGTGAAGGAGATGACGGTTAGCTGGATTGGAATCAAAGCTGCGACTGCCAAAGAAACCACGACCAGACAAGATGACGAGACCGCGCCAAGATGGAGAGCAAGGCACCTGACTTGAAGCACCCGTGAAGCGGGGTCGGGCGGTCGATGATAATGCCGAGAACCTGCCCGCCGCGTTCCCTCAACGCGGAGTCGGAAATCGTACCGAGGGCCGAGGCCCAATGCACATGGCTGATGGACAGATCGGAAATGCAGCGGAGGGGTGAGAGCATGGTGAATCTGTCCCGAGGACGGGCAAGGGCTCGTTGAACCCTCGTTCCTTGGCCGCAAGAACGAAGCAAGGAACGAAGTTGTCGCCAAAGATGATGGCAGGAGTCAAGTCACTAGTACTCGAAAAGGAAACTGTCAATCATACTGGCTTCGTCACCACCTCCACTCGAAAATGAAGGACACCCTGACAGACGCCAGTAAGTCTCTCGCCCGCGCAACTCAATACAGGTCGCAGACAAAAACTATGCAGACTTCCCGCGCACGGCCGATTTGCGCGTCTACCATCTCGGTCTCCGTCCAGGCGAAGTGGCAAATCGCATCGTGCGTCTCCGGACCTTTCCGTCAGGGTGCTTCGCCTCAAACCGGTTGAAGGTGACCGTAGGCTCGCCGTCGCGCGCCAGGATCGTCGCTGGCCACTTCGATCCTAGCCCCAAGCCTTTTGAACTCGCTTCCGAGCGCGGATTCCTCACTCTCACTGGACGCTACCATGGCGTACCCATCTCCGTCGTCAGCATTGGAATGGGCCATCCGAATGTGGACTTTTTCGTTCGCGAGGTGCGCGAGTGTCTGAGCGGCGATATGCTCATTGTTCGGTGCGTTTCCGTTTGCGCTACGCATTCTTTTCTCGACGCCAAATTGTTCGCAGCTTGGGTTCTTGTGGCGGCCTTATCGACGTTCCAGTGGGTTCCGTCGTAGTCCCGAATGCTTCTGTCGCCGTCGAGCGCAATGTGGACTATGACTTCGTTGCATCAGAGAGTACAGAACTGCCTTACCGCGTCAGCAAACCGGTAATTCTTCGCATTCCCAGTGACTGTAGGCGGTAATACTTCGTAAGGCATTCGCAGATCCAGAACTCTCCGACCAGGTCCGTGCCAAACTTCGTCTCTGCGTCTTGTACCGAGTTCTCCAGGTTTACCGGTCCCTCCTCGCTGCCAAACCAAAGGAAGTTGAGAACGACAAAACGGTCGTCGTGAATAAGTGTACCAATGCGTCCGCCGACAGGCACGCACAATACTAGACTCTCGATCTTACCCATTCCTGATGCTTTTCAGTTTCTATTCATCGCAGGGCCGCCAGACCTCGTTCCCCGACCGAAACGAATACCTCATCGAGCATCTACAGAAGACCGTTCCGAATCTCGCGACCTTTGAAGTGAGATCCGCTGGCTCGATTTTCCATGCCCTGATCTCATCGCTTTCCAGATGGAGACATTCTGGATCTACCACCTCGCCGCCTGCTGGTCCGGACGCAATCAGCGCGAAACCAAGGTTGCTGCTACAGGTGCAGCAGCATCGGTCCCGCTGGCTACAGGACCTGTGAGGGTCAATGCAGGCCTCTCCACGGACACGATTTCACCCACCTCCGGCGACACCAAGGCGCCCCTCGCTGGCCACGACACCGTCATCCGTGCAGCCTCGGCGCAAATGATTTTTGCCGCCCGCGCGTCGCGGGATTTCATTACTCCGGAGCAGGTTGCGGTCCTCGAGGAATGGACGACTCATGTGCGTACCTTTACTCTTCCTCGTCCGTTCCTCTTGTTCCGGGACTGGCCTCGTGAAGCCGCAGCCGCCTTTACCTGGGGCTGCTCCGCTCTCGCCGTTCCCGGTGTTTCAGGTTCCTAAAAAACATGCTCCGGCTGATGGAAACATTTCAGGGCGTGCTGAATGCTCTGGTGGAGATGGCAATCCTGCCAAACGTGAGTCCCCGTTTCGCGCTTACTTGACTATCCACCGTAGAGCTAATATTCCATCCCGGTAGCGACTACACGCTGAAGAAGGCAGTGTTTGGGCGATCTGAAGCAATTGCCAGTGGTTTGTCCGCACAAAAAATCCGATGATTGTGGAAAATAAAAATTCTTTTTTCAAGTCTAACTAGGACTTATACAAGCCAACTACCAATGCAATCTACCCACAACATAATCCGTGCTCACAAGTCCCTTCAACCCCGCTAGCGACGACGCTCTCCTTGCCGCAACTTTGCAGCCTTTGCCAGATCATCTGCAGTTCTGCCATACTGATCTTTAGCCTTTGGATTGGCCCCAGCTGCAAGAAGGATCTGTACAACTTTCTTGTGTCCATAGATGGCAGCAACATGCAGTGCTGTTCTCTTCGAATCATATGTGGTTATAGTCTGATCAACACCAGCATCAAGGAGCATCTGCACAACCTCAGAGTGACCATTACATGCTGCCAAATGCAATGATGTCTGACCATGCTCATCCGCTGCATTACAATCAGTTCCAGCTGCCAGAAGTACCTGAACTGTGGCCTTGAATCCCCTTCCAGCTGCAATTTGCAATACTTCTTGACAGTCTTCAGGTTTTGACTTGTATCCCACATCAAGAAGTTGCTGAACAGATTTAGCACCACCCGATATGCTGCTCGCTATAAAAAGTGGGGATTGGCCTCTGTTGTCTGTTGCATAGCAGTTAGCACCATACTGGATCAGAAGTGGTATCACAGAATAGTTATTTTCTTGGACAGCTACATGCAAGGGAGTGCGCCCATGTTGATTCCTCGTGTTGCAATCAGCAGCTGCCCCTGCATCTAACAGAACTTGCATGATTGCAGGATTTCTTAGAGCTGCTAAGTGCAAGGGAGTTTTAGGATCCCCAAGTGTATGACACTTTACCCCTGCTTTGATCAGCTGTTGAACAACTGTAATATGTTCCCTTGAGATGGCCCACTGCAGTATAGTATGCCCATGTTCAGTAAGCATATCATTCATATGGTTGAGTAGATGTTCAACAACAATGGCCTGATCCCAATCCATGGCTGCTTGAAGTGTACTACTTCCGTTATGATCTTTTGCTGTCCAGCTTGCCCCAGCTGTAAGAAGTATATGAACACATTCAACCTGTCCAGCAATAGCAGCTAAATGTAAAGGAGTCTCTCCTGCCTTATTTGTCGCCCGATAATCTGCTCCAATATCCAAAAACAGCTTCACAATGCCAGACCTTAGCCCCCTGTGACGTCTACTAGTATAAAGAGCTGCATGGAATGGAGTATTGCCCCTTGTGTCTATTGTGTTACAGTCTGCACCAGCATCAATGAGTATTTTCACTACTTGAGAATGATTTTCAGAAGCAGCGGCGTGCATTGGAGTTTCACTATCAGCATCAATCTGATGAGGGTTTGCGCCATTGTCTAGTAAAACTTTTACAATTTTACTGTATCCACCTCTAGCAGCTTGGTGCAATGGAGTGTATCCAGAGTTTGTTCTTCTGTTGCAACTTTGTGAAATGCCAAGAAGAAGTTCAACAACTTCGATGTGGCCGCCATTTGCAGCAGCATGGAGTGGTGTGCTATTTCTTTCATCTTCCCAACTGTGCTCTGCTCCTGCATTCAGTAGCAGCTGAACAACTGCAGCATGTCCATGATCTGCTGCACAGTACAAAGGTGTTTGCTCATTATTGTTTAATGGGCTATGATCAATTCCTTTATTCAGAAGGAGCTGGACAATATCTATATTACCAGCAGATGCAGCAACATGTAGCACATTTTCCTTCCTATTTCTTCTAGCAGCTGGATTTGCATTCATTTCCCCAAGCAGCATCTGAACAAGTTCAGTCTGGGAAGTATGGCAGGCAGAAAAGAGTGCACTGTCCAGCTGATCCTGTGGAAATTCATATTGAGTCAGGAACTTGGTCATTGAAATATGTTGATTATTCACGGCAATCACAATTTCTGCAGACCAGTGATAATCTGTCAGACTCTGTCTTGATAGCAGAGCTTGCACAATGTGCACGAGATTGCCTGCAACAGCAATACATAGTGTTGATACTTTGGTCTGCCACATATCCCATCGCCAAGGCATGATTGTCCAAGTAGGACATCGCCAGCCATCCATCTGTTCAAGGAGCTGTGCTTGCAAGATATTTTCTGGTTTACCAGGAGCATGGAGTATATAATACTGACAATAATCTAAAAGAGGAGCCTGCTGCATTAATTCTTTAGAGATCTGTTTGTGATGGGGCGACCAGCTAGTAGTCCATGAATGATCTAGGCCTGGCAGTTTGCCTCGCCTATGCTCTTTTCTTGACAGCTGTATGTACGAGAGTAAAGTTCTTGTAATGGTTATCTCCGCATCTTGAAACTCCTGGGTCTTGAGAGGTTGTAAATATGACTGTGTTGTATAGTGTACCAATTGGATGTCTTCAGTGCCAGCTTGTTTAACAAGAAGACCACAGCATGCATCAAGGAGCAGATCAATAGATATCCAAGTTTCTGGACTAGGAAGTATAACTTTTTGGTCCTCAGTAAAGGCTAGTATTGTTTGGAGCTCCAACACTGTCAGAGGCCGCTTGGCATGTGTGATCCATAGCAGTGCTGTATAAACACGGTTGAGGCTCTTTGATCCAGAAGCCTTTTGTTTGATTTTCTCCAAAGTGTGCCAGTAATTATCTTCAATACTATCTGGCAAGTGACCCAAAGAGTCTTTGATGTCCTGTACAGACATTGAACTTCTCAAGAGTTCCATTTGAAGATTCGCTGCAAGAAACCTAAAATAGCAAAGATTTATTTTTAAAAAAAAATCAGAGAAATCAAGTTTGACATACATTCCCCCTGCTTTGTCAATAACAGTGCTAATAATCACTTGGTGAAGAGATGCTTCTTGCTGAACAAGCACTTTGAGATTGGTGGAGCCTTGTATCTGGCTTGACACATAGATTTTCATATCCTCCGCACTTGCAACGATCTCTAAAGGAGTTGATTTCCCAGTGGGTGGCAATATATGCGGACGACAGGTGACCAACAGTGCAATCTGAGGGCCCATGTTCTGAATTGCATCCAAGAGCTGATCTGTGGAACCTAGATATTCATCCAAAGCATCCATGACAACATGAACCTTGGTGAAGACTTGCACTCTAGCCTTCAGCAGGTCTTTTATGTCATCAAGTGCTGGTGTGGTCTCATCCTTTTCATGAGTTTTGTATAGTTTGGTTGCAGCTTGTATATCCTGTCCAATGCTCAACTGTCGCCACAATGCTGCCAGCAAGTTCTGCAATGTCTGCTGTCCTGCTTCCTGGTAATTGAGGTAGACAAAAGCCACTCCAATGGTTGGACTAGCAGCAGTCAAGCTCTTGAAATAATCCACTGCTTTGGACCTGCATAAGGTATGTAAGCAAGAGAAAAAAACTCAGAGGTAACTCTTTTCTGACGCAAGCACTGTCTTTCCCGCACCGGCTGCAAATAAATCAGAAAAAATAAATCTGTGTTAAAAAAAGAACACGTACGGATCCCATGGCACCAGAGAATCTTTTCAGAACCCGCCTCCCATTCTTTGAAGATGGGATGTTCAAGCAACCAAGCACCTGTATTTTCCTGCCTTTTGCTTGTGATAGCTTGATGATGGACGAAGAAATTGATGGGAGAGATTGACTCGATGACTTTCTGTCGCTCTGCATCTAGAATGTTATGGTCATTCAGCGCGGCCTTCGTGCGATAATCTATACTCACCTTCGTCGTTGTGGTGAACACTGTTATTGGACCACATGAGTGCCACAAAGTGAGAGTTGGAGGAGACTCTACGTACTGCACGGAGTCGACACGCTCAAAATTAACCTGGGCACCTTGACCGATGCCGCCAGAACCACCTGAATGGCCACCTGCCCCGCCTGTGCCTCCTCGACCGCCTAATCGGACGTTAGGAAAAGAGAAATCGTCAACATCATCAAGGACACACTACCTTCAGCAGTGATATTCACGATCCGCGGATTCAGCATTTGCAAGAGCAGGGTTCACAGCAGGGGATGAGGGAGAGACGGTCAGAGTCTGGAGCAAAGGACGCCGATATCGATGGCTTATGTGCATGGCCAGTGACAAGTGATTGACGGTCGGCTGGCATGAAAAATGCACGCAGCATCAAAGCAATGAGATTGCCCTGAATCGCCTACGTTATTTGAGCTGGAACTTGACCCCCTCCTCGCGCTCCAACACCGCAAACTCCATCGACCCGCTGAACCACCCCGAACGTTCACGCCCAATAAGCCCACACGTCGCCCTCGCCTGCTCGTCAGAAATCTTCTTCGTCTTCCCGTCGGCGCACTGCGACGCCGCAGCCGTGTCCGCGAGCAGCTGGACCTGGCAGCAGCGCTCGAGGGAAATGTAGAAACGCGTCGTGGCCTCGATGGACGAGGTCGCGACGAGAAGGCCGTGGTTCTGCAGGATCGCGGCTTTTTTGGTTCCGAGCGCGGTGGCGATGGATGCGCCCTCTTCTTCTTCGATGACCAGGCCGTTGAATTGGTTGTAGAGGATGTGGTCCTAGGTGGTGTTAGCCACCGATGCGTATGAAAATGGGCAGGACATGCACCTCGAAGAACGCACAAACATCCTGCGATATCATATCCAGCTCCTTTCCGAGGGCAGAGAACGCCTTCCCGTACGTCGAGTGCGTATGCGCGGCGCACAGAACATCCGGACGCGCCGCGTGGATCTTGGAGTGAATAACGAAGGCCGCGGTGTTGAGGATCCTGAACGGCCCGTCCTTCTGGCCCGACAGCTCGTCGTTGATCTTGCCGTCGTGGTCGACGAGCAGCAGGTCCTCGGGCTGGATGAGCTTGAAGTGCAGGCCCATGGGGTTGACCCAGAAGCAGTCGCGCAGGATCGGGTCGCGAGCGGTTATGTGGCCCGCCGCGCCTTCGTCGTACCCGTGTTTCGCTGGTGGCGTTTGAGACGAGGGCGAAAGCAAGAAATGAGGGTGGTAGCGCACCGAAGATTCTGAAGGCTTGAGCGAGGCGGAACTTGAGCCACTCGCGTTCCTGCTCCTTGGTCGCGAATGTCGGTGGAGAGGGCATCGCGCCTCGGAGGACCTTCTTCTGGTACTCGCTTGGGGCTTCGGTGCCATTCGGTGCCGACATTGCGGGGTTGGTGGCTGCCAGTGGGATGGAGCAACGTCGGTGGGAGCAAGTCCTTATATCATGGTCGCCGTCGCGCTTCTTCGGCGGCGAAGCGGGGAGCCTTGTCCTATCTTTGGAGACTGGCGTTGCGTGGAGAGCTGTGTTAGGCTCGAGATTAATCCATGGGAGAGCAAACGGTCAGCAGACCATCGGTCTTGAGTTAGACTCCGAGTTTTGGCCCAAGTCTTGTTTCCAGGAAGGCGGCGAGTGGATTGAGAGTGTTTCTACGTGGCTCGAGCGGTTTGTAGCAGGCGCGTGGTCGTCGTGGTCAAGCATTCCAGCTCCATGGCCAGTCACGCAGAATCCGCTTTCGTCCAGACCACCACCACCACGACGTCGTGACGCGTTTACTCTCTCGTCCCATCCCATCCCTGCGCTCGCCATTCACGACATGCGTGCACGCTCATCAGCGGCCCGCATTGCCGCGGCGGAGGTCCCTCACCGAATCGAATGAGTCACGAAAGTCTTCCACCTGCAGACTTTTGCGCCAAACCACCACCATGTCGGCCAGCGTCGTCCCTACCGTCGTCGACTACGTCGGTCGCGGCCCGGGTGGCTCGCAGCTGAAACGCGCGTTCAACTCGAGCGCGAGTACGCCTGCTGTGTCGTCGTCGCGCGTCTCAGCCTCAGTCTTGGGACCACCATTGACAGAGGAGTCTGAGGGCGCTGGAATTGACCTCACGCTTGCACCGGCGCCAGAGGAGGACCCTGAGCTGAGGCTACCGGGTCGGGCGTCGCTGGTGGTCATGATTGCGACGAATGTTTTGCTGCAGGTGCGTTCTGCGTGCTTCTCTATGCTGCCCACTGAAGTTTTTTGTGCCCTAGTTCGCGTTCTTCGTCATCGTGTCGTCTGCCGCCGAGTATGCAGACTTTCTCGGAGCCACCTCTGTCTTCGCCGGCTTGGTCATCGGTATCCCGATGGCCTTTTCTGGAATGGCGCTTGTCCCGTTAACGCGCTACGACGAAGGTGCGCCATCCGTCTCGGCATAACCCCTTGCTAACTTGTGAGTGCAGGACGCTACACACGACCACTCATAGTGAGCTTCGTGTCGCTGATCCTCGGCAACGTCCTATACGCCCTCGCGTACCGCACCCGCTTCCTCTACCTCATTCTCATCGGGCGAATGGTCACCGGTATCTCGTTCACGAACTTCATGTACCTCAAGCGTTACTGCTCTGGTCTGTGCTCGACCCATCTTTCGACCTCCGCTAACGCTCGCTGCAGACCCTCGTCTTATTGGCATCCGCCGCCGCACCACCCTCGCAAGCTGGCTCGTATTGGGCCAAGCATTCGGATTCAGTGTCGGTCCTTTCATTGGCGGCGCACTCTACAAGATCGGCTTCAGCAACGACGTATTCAACGGCTTCAGCAGCGTCGGATGGGTCACCGCAGGCTTCACGCTTGTCTTCGCTCTCTGGAGCATGTGGGCCTTCGAGGACGTGCCCAAGCCCGTTCGCGCTCCACGCACCACCTCCGTCGAGGCGTCGCCATCTCCCGCAGACTCAGAGGAGGAGCTCGGCTTCGCGCAGCTCACAACCCAGCAATGGGGCGTCATCGCGTCGATGTGCTGGGCGTCGATGACCTGTTTCTTCATCCTCGGCAGCTGGGAAGCCAACATCCCCGTGTACACCGCCTCCGCGTCGGCATTCCACTACTCGCCGTACGCCGCAGGCAACTTCATCGCCCTCGGCGGACTCGCCACCGTGCCGTTCCTGCTCGCCAACGTGCGCTACGCGCCGCGCTTCCAGGACCGCATCACCCTCGCCGTGGGCACCGGCATCGGGTTCGCGGGCTTGCTCCTCATGCAGCTCCTCCTCGCGACCGACCGCGTGGTGTTTGGGAGCTTCTATCTTTGCTGGGTGCTCGTCGCGCTGGGGTTCAACCTCGGGAGCACCTGCACATTTTCGCTGCTCTCGAAGCAGTTCCCTGGGTCGTGGAACCGCCGCACGAGCATGATGATCCAGTATAGCAACTATGCGGGGCGCGTTACGGGTGCGGTGCTGGGTGGTGCCGGGGTGCAGATTGGGATGCGGAATTATGTCGCGGTGCAGATGGTTGTGGTGGGGATTGGTGCGTTGATGCATTGGTGGTTCTGGAAGGGGTTGAAGGCCAAGACGGGGTGAGGAGAAGGAGGATGAAATATCGCGTAATTGCCACGTGATCGCTTCTGTGCTTGGTCGTTTCTCGAAGGACTCGTGAAACCGGACTCGAATCCATTGACGACCCTACACTACAGCACACATACCTACGTACAACAAAGAATCCACGCATAAGGATACACCATAGAGTAAGTAAGTAATAAAGTATCCGCGCTGCCCATACCATGCATGGTCGTACATCCCGGCAATGCCAACGAAAGCACACCTAATGTCGACTCCCGATGGCCCGCAGACCCACCGCCAAGTCGCGCATTATGCCCGAGACGGAGTGTGCCCGTGGGCGCAGACGAGCAACAGGCACCGGCACGGCGGGTACGAGCGCTTCAAGTTCTCGCTTCGTGGAAGAAGCAGAAGCAGACGGCGAAACCCGCACGAGCTTACACGTCTTGCCCGCACCCGCTCCTCCGCCCGGCGACGTCGCAGTCGTCGTCGGGCCCGCCCCAGCCGCAGTCCCCGTCCCCGTCCCTGTCCCCACGCCCGCGCCGGCGCCCTGCGTGACGAACGCCGCAACAGGCGGGCCAGGGAACGTATACGGCGGCGGCGGCAAATCAAACACATCCGGCACCAAAATCCCCGGGTCGGTATCGCTGTACGCCCCCGGGAAGGTGACGAGCTCCTCCTGCGTGGGTTTGCCCGTGCCGGAGCCGGCGACGCGGATCTGCGTGCAGGAGGGGTAGAACTCTGCGCCGCCGAGGGAGGTGGCGAGGTGGAGTGCGATGATTTCGTGGCGGACGAGGTAGTTCCCTGGTGCGATGTTGGATGGGAGGGTGACGTTGGTGGTTACGTTGGCTTGGATGTCTGCGGGGAGTGGGTAAGGGGACGCGGAAGGGAACGACACGACACGTACAGATGTTGTTCTGGTACCAGTCGCCGTTTGGGTCGTTTGGGATGCGTCCCAGTTGGCTGATCTTGAACCACTCCGCAGTGGACGAGTTATACGACGTGCAATTACCCGGGCACTCGGTCATGTACCACATAAGAGGCCCGATGTTATGCGGCCACTACACCTCCCAGTCAGCCCCGAAAAAAAAAGTCGCAAAGCACGCACGGTACTCAAATCCCCACCCTGCCACAAGAACCGCATCTCATCGCCGGGATTCACCGTCGCCACGCTCTCCGCGAGCTGCGCGTCCTGCCCGCAATTGAGGAAGGTGTTGTTCGCGCCCTTGACGGGGTCGACGGTGTCGATTTGCCGCACGATGGACGGGGTGGGCTCGGCTTGCGGGATGTTGCCGACGTAGGTCTTGGTGTTGTCCCATACGATGTGCACGAAGCCGTGTGCTGCGACGGAGGGCAGCAGCAGCAGCTGGAGGCAGAGGAGGGGAAGCAGGACGAGCTGCAGTGTCATCGTCGTGAGCGGTGTCGTGTGTTTGGGTCGTGAAGAGGTGCTGCAGGCGCGTAGAGAGCCGACGAGTGGAGTGCGAGGAAGAGGCACCTCAGAGGGCAGGCATAGTCTTGGAGCAAGCCTGTTTTCGCATTGAATAAGTGCCAAAACCTCGTGGCGCCGACGTGACTCATCGTGTCCACTCCTCGCCGTCGGCAACGGCCTCCAAAACGCGATGTCGCGCTACGCCGAACAACGCGCCGCCCTCGACATCGAAATCCAAGCCACCATCCAGCGACTCGTCTCGCTTTCCGCACAGCGTAACGAGCAAATGTCACGCTCCAAGTCACGCAAGAGGGGTCGAGCAGGGCCCGCGTCAGGCTTCCGCTCCGCGTCAGGCGAGGCCTCTGGCTTTATACCTGCAGCTGAGTATTCCCTTAGATGCGATCATGGACCCTGGATAATAATCTGTAGGGGCCTTCGGGGCGGCGTTCGGTTTAAAATCAAACACGAATCCATGCCATTGGTTCGGCTTGGGTCACAGCGCCGCGCAGCGGGAGAAATTTTGGGTTTGCAGGCGCGCCAAGTCAGGGTTGGAAGCAGTTATTCTTGGAGTTCAGGGTCGGCGGAGAAGTAGCAGATCAGACACAAGTCCGAGTCGTTCGCGTACAAGTACAAGTTGAGCCTCAAAAATTACAAGTCTGTGGAGTTATTCTGTAGAGACACAATTCTGCAAAGTCTTTCGAGTACAACGATACATTCAACAAGTCGTTTTAGCTACTATCAGACTCAACGCGCTGTCCAGCAACTCGTTCGCCAATTCCTGTGAAAAATTGAGCCCTTTGAGCGTAAAAAATTGGTGTAAAATACACGTACGGTGAAGAGGCCGCATCAGATGGCGAGTTGCTGCGCCAAGCGAGCCGGGGTGTTCGCCATGTCGGCAGAGTGGAGAGAAACCAAGTCAAGACCTGTCTTCCTGAGTCGACGCGTTTGTTGGCCTCCGGCGGCAAAAACCTTGAAATTTTTGAGCCTTTTAGTTGGAAAGACTGCAGCAAACGTACCATCAGATGCGCGTGATGGCGGTGATGGCGGTGATGGCGGGAGTGATGCGCCGCACGACCCGGGTGATGGACAGTTCGGCACAAAAAAGTGGGCGGATTCGAGTTCACTCGTTGCGGAGAGTCAGATACTGGGCGCAAGGCTAAAAAGTAACACGTACCAAAGCAGACCCGACAGAGTTGAAGTCCAAGCCACGTGCCGCTCGCCGCGGGGCAAAAACCTCGGAGCAAAAGTGAGCAACTTTGCAGGGAAAACAGCTACGGAGCATACCTTGAGAAAGCGCGGCACGGCTAGAAAGCGGCTGGCAGCAGCCGCAGCGGCACGGCGCCGGCACCGACGCAGCGTTGAAGTCCGAGGTAGCGCGGGGCAAAATCCTTCGAGGAAAAGTGAGCGACTTTGCGTGAAAATGCGGCAAGGAACACACCTTGAGAAAGCGCGGCCCGGCGCTAGCGCCGACGCGGCATTGAAGTCCAAGGGTAGCGTGCCGCTCGCCGCGGAGCAAAAATCTTGGAGCAAAAGTGAGCCTTTTTGCGTGAAAATGAGGGTCACGTGCATACCTTGGGAATGCGGTTGGAGGCGACCAAAGCGGCAGGATTTCGGCTAGTCGGGAGTGAACACAATGGACAGAATGCCAAAAAAGAGGACTTACATTAATCCGGGGCCAGAAACTGAAACCAAAAAAAGTCAGTCAAACTTCATGTGAACAAACGCTGAAGAGAACGCACCTTCACGGCATAGGCTCGGGCCGATCCGGCGCATCAATTTGATGCGCTGATGCGGAACAAGTCGGCGCGCCGGATGGCGAAGAGGCAGCAGCGCCAGCGCGCTTCCGCCGACGCAGCACAAGGCGGTTTGCCGCTCGCCGCGGGGCAAAATCCTGGACACGAAAGTGAGTTCTTTTCGGCCAAAATGCGGGTTCCGGACACACCTTAAAACAGTCTCGAACGAGGTCCGCAACAGCGCCGGCGCGCTCCTGCCGACGCAGCTTTGAAGTCCGAGGGCGTTTGCCGCTCGCCGCGGGGCAAAAATTCTGCCGCAAAAGTGAGCCTGGTTCTGTGAAAATGTGGTCCCGGACGTACCTTCGGAACGAGCCGGAAGTGTGGGCGCTTCCGCCCACATCTCCACAATGTTGACGTGAGTACTCTGGGAAAACCGAAGGTCAGTCAAGCTTCATCTGAGATAACGTTGAGGAGAACATACCTTCACGGCAGGAGCACGGGCCGAAACGGCGCATCATAGTGATGCGCTGATGCGGAGAAAGTCGCGCCGCATGGCGGAATGCGAACGGCGAGGAGGCAGCAGCGACGACGCGCGACTGCCGACGCGGGTTTCAAGTCCCAGGGTGTTTGCCGCTCGCCGCGGGGCAAAATCCTGCGCGCAAAAGTCAGTGTTTTTCGCTGGAAAATGTGTGTTTTGGATGCACCTAAAAGACGCGCCGGGAAACCGGCTCAAAAGCACCGGCGTTGCATCAGCAACGAGTTGTTCAGCTCGGCGGAAACAAGCCTGTGAATCCATGACAATGAACCAACTGAGAGCAGGAAGCGGGTCGGACGTACATGCTTGCGACGAAGAGACTCTTGCAGAGACAACTTGCCTGAGCATAGTTTCGGGATAAATCTACCGCGGCGATGAGGGTTGGAAATGAAGTAGAAAGAGAGGGACGTACGGTGTGAGAAAGCATTGGAGCGCGACGGGCCTCGAGTCTATTTGGGCGAAAGTATGAGCACCAAAACGCGAAGGAACTCGATGAGAGAGCGAAACTCACCCAAAGTGAACTTGAAATCCGGCCAAACTCGAGAGGACGTCGGACAGGGAACTGGAAATAGAGTCAGTGAGGGCGGAGGCGCATGAAGAGAGGCGGGACTGACCTTCAAGTTGTCGACGAACGCCGCGAGTGCAGCCTCAGAGCAGACGAGTCCTTTAAGAGGTTTGTCAGCGTCGTTCGCGAGGAAACGAAAGGAATCGGAGAAACGGCTCACCAGCTGAGAGCCGCGCGCCAGCGGACGAAGGGACTCGTCCGGAGAACGAGATGGTGGTTTAAAGCTAACCACGGTTGCTTCGTGACCCTGTTGATGGAAAGCCGCTCTAAGCTGCGCAATTAACCAGATTGCCGAGAAGCTCAGGGTCGCAGGGAACTCACCTCAGGAACGGAGGTAAAGGCCTCGCCGCCTCGTCGGGGATGCGCTTGCATGCCTCTGCCTCGGGATTCAGCGCCGGCGCCGCATTGAAAAGGAAAGCACGTACCGCTGAATCAAAAACAGCGTCCAGTTCGGCGCTGCTCAAAGCGCATATCGAGGGGCAGAGCCAACGCGAGAGAGTGGAGCCTGCCGGGCGACGTCGAGGAGAAACATTCGTCTGAGTCCGAAATCAGCGCTTGTGCTCAGAACTTGAGAAAAGTAAAGGAACCTACCGCGGAAAAGCCCTCAAATCGAGGTTATTGGGGTGTGCGGAGAGGACGGCCTTGACGCGGAGAGGACGCAGCCGCTGGAAGGCAGGCGGGAGGCGAATTGTGGGTGGGGTGGTTGTGGTGTGCAGAGAGAAGCGACGTTGACAGCTTGATCAATCCAGCGGCAAACTCAGCGTGCGGCAAATCGTGCCTCGCCGGGATTGGGATTCAGGAGAGGGCGGGGTCAAGGGCTGAGGCGGCGGCGGGAGCTAGTCAGCCGAAATGCCGCATGCGTTGAGCTCGGGCTGGAGCGCCTACGCCAACTTCAGCTCCGAATCTCCGCAAGGCTGGCTATTCTTAGTTTGCTTGGGCGAGTCAAATGATTGCATTGAATTCCAGGGTCGTTTGTGGGCGCAATGTGGCGGTTCTGGGGCTTGATGGAATTGGAAGGAAAGGAAGGCGGAGCTTGCGCAGGGAAATGATGCTCCACGCCTTGTCTCGACAACATGTAGCCCTGGCCGCCAAGGCCAATCACGGTTTCTTGGTGTAGTGGTATGTCTAGTGTTCTCGTTGGACTTTCTCCCTGTTTTTGCCAGGTGAGCGTTCAAGCCCTCATTTTTGTTCCTTCTTGCTGATTTTCTTATTGGAGATTCTAGAGAAAGATGGCTACTTGTAGCGCCTACATGTCGGCACCCCGCCGCGCGCCGTCGCGCCATTTTTTTTTTTGTGCGACGCGAGCTCGCGAGATGCTGAGTCAGGTGCGCCGTCCCAAAATGGCAGGTTCCCGTCCTCCTCGCAAAACTTGAGCGCCCCGCGTCCGATCTTCTTCGGAACTTGTGTCAGGATCTAAAAATAGCGTCTACCCGTGGTTACCGCACCACATCCAAGCCCGACTTCGCCGCGATCTCAACTAAATCCCTCCACGCTCAAAATATACATTCCCAACTTGTATTCCACGAGACTCGCGTGGATAGCACATCAGACTGCTTCGGGTCATGGATTATAGCTAGGTAAGAGTATTCCACCATTCTGCCCAGCGCAGATCCACACTCGACCTCCGCGATAGCCTCAACATGCTCAGTAGCATTTTTGATTCCAGCCCCAAGCGCGCCGCTACGCCGCAATTTGACCCTGCAGCGCCGCCCAAATTCCATTTGACATTCGCCGCGTGTGTGGTACCGCGTTTCAAGGAGGTTGACCAAGGTCTGCTTTTTCAGTTTGCTTTTCTTCGCAGTTCTCTCCCAACTCATTTGGTATACCAGAGTGCCTCATTAAAGCACTCAAATGCTCTCCAAATACATCCCAGACACTCGCCCCAAACGTTTCAACGCTGCGCCAAGTCCGCATTCCGACGCGTACGATAAACCCAAACCAACCCTGAAAAGAACCAAAGTTAGCGCAGCAACCGTATCCGACTTCTTCTCCGTTTAGTGGGTCCATCATGGCGACCCTGCAGGACATGTCAAACCGCCGCCCGGGCTATAAGAACCTCGCCCACTTACGCCCCCGTCAACCTCTCTTTTTTCCTTCCCCCCACCAACCACTTACTCGCACTTCGCTCTCAGCTTCGCCATCCCAACCCCAAAGTCAACCTCACGTGGTCGTTTCCTCTTCCCCTCCTCGAGGTTCTCAAACTTGTTCCTCACTGCCCTACATTTAGGTCGTCGTCGCTGCTCACCTCGGACTCGGACATCGGGGGCGTTTTGGTTGGGTCGGGGTTGGCGGTGGTCGCCACGAAGGTACGCCGTCGCTTGTTTTGTTTTGCTCTCCGTTCCATCTTCCAATTCCCTTACATATTCCCCTCGCTCGTCTCTGGGAGCCTGCCCACTGGCAGGTCCAACGTCGAGCTTCACTCATTTCAATCCGAACCGCCAGTCTATTTATTCATTTACTCTTTCGCTTCCATCCATTTTTCACTCCCGCATTCTCATTTGCACCCATCTCGCTGGCTTTCGCCCTCGTTTTCTTCAGACACCATTTATTCCCTTCTGCTCACTACGCACCTACTCATTCGCCATCTCATTATTCACCCCGTCCCCATTGAAATTCGCGCTTGCGCTCTGGCTTCAAAATCCATTCATTTCCTGCTCACATACACACATACACACCTCCGCTCTCATACCCTGCACCCGCACTAGCACGCTAACCTCTTCGAGCAGCGTTCTCTCCCTCCCCCGGGCCGCATTCCATATCCCTGTGAAACGGTCAGTTCTCTTCATCCGCCGCAACAAGTCGCTGACCTCGATTCTCTTAGTTTCGCTCGTCAGTCCCGCTTTCCGGGCAATCATGCATCGATGCGCCCGTATTCGGATTCGGATTCCCTGTAAAACGGTCAGTGTCCTCGTTCCCTTCGGCCGCGACACGATACGAGACTGACCTTTCATTCCAGCTTCAAACCCACACGCGTCGACCGCAACGCGACTTGTCCCGCAGCTCGTACGTCCCTCTCCCGCCCCGACCCGACCCGACTCGTGCTGACGCGGCCTTCGTAGCGTTTCTCGCGTTCAGGCCGCGGTTTGGCGTAAACGGTGTGTGGGTTCCATTTGCGGTTTTGTTTGCGTGCTAACTTGGTCTCTTCTAGCCAGCCGAGGGCGCGGGAGCGAGATTTGAGGGTGTGGGGTGTGAGGATGACGAGTTCGCAGGTGCGTCGTTGGCGGAATCTGCTGGTAGCGTGGCTTGTTGCTGACGCCGCGTCGTTTCAGCGGTTTGGATTGGGTGCGCACGGACGGGACGGGACGGGATTGGTGCATGGGCGGACGTCAGTGAGGGTGTGGAGGGACGGCATTGGCGTGTGGATGCTGCTAGCAGGACGCTGCAAAAGGTGAGAGGTGAGTTTCCTCGGCAACACACGACACTGACCTTGAATCTCGCTTCTCAGCCCACTTTTGCCTCAACGCGAACTCATCCCGAGCACCGCCGCGTACGTTCCTCTCCTTTCAACCCGACCCGCGCTGACTTCGTAGTGTTTTCGCGTTTGGATGGCTCGGATCGGCGTAAACGGGTACGCTGCTTCCTTGTCCGGCCGTGTTTTGTGCTGACTTGCTCGCTTGGCCAGCTTGATAAGGTGGGACGGGTTCTGGGAGTGAGACGGGTGTGGGGATGATGTGTGGCTGGCGCGGAGGGGACGGGACGGGATGGGCATGGGAGTTGGTGGTCGAGACGAGAGTGTGGGTGGGACGGCATTGGCGTGAGTGTGAGTTAAGTATCCGCGCTGCCCATCCTGCGATGCCAACGAGCAACGCAGAATAAAGCAAGCAGACCTAATGCCGGCTCCCGATGGCCCGCAGACCCACCGCCAAGTCGCGCATTATGCCCGAGACGGAGTGTGCCCGTGGGCGCGGACGAGCAACAGGCACGGGTACGAGCGCTTCAAGTTCTCGCTTCGTGGAAGAAGACGCAGAAGCAGACGGCGAAGCACGTACGAGTTTACACGTCTTGCCCGCACCCGCTCCTCCGCCTGGCGTCGTGGCAGTCGTCGTCGTCGGGCCCGCCCCAGCCGCAGTCCCCGTCCCCGTCGCGCCGGCGCCCTGCGTGACGAACGCCGCAACAGGCGGGCCAGGGAACGTATACGGCGGCGGCGGCAAATCAAACACATCCGGGACCAAAATCCCCGGGTCGGTATCGCTGTACGCCCCCGGGAACGTGACGAGCTCTTCCTGCGTGGGTTTGCCCGTGCCGGAGCCGGCGACGCGGATCTGCGTGCAGGAGGGGTAGAACTCTGCGCCGCCGAGGGAGGTGGCGAGGTGTAGTGCGATGATTTCGTGGCGGACCAGGTAGTTGCCTGGTGCGATGTTGGATGGGAGGGTGACGTTGGTGGTTACGTTCGCTTGGATGTCTGTGAGGGTGTGTTTGAGAGTGTGCAGAGGGAAGGGACACGGCACGCACAGATGTTGTTTTGGTACCAGTCGCCGTTTGGGTCGTTTGGGATGCGTCCCAGTTGGCTGATCTTGAACCACTCCGCCGTGGACGAATTGTATGTCGTGCAGTTGCCCGGACACTCGGTCATGTACCACATAAGAGGCCCGATGTTATGCGGCCACTATGCGTTCTGGTCAGCCCCCGCCCCGAAAAAAAAAAAAAGTCGCCAAGCGGCACGCACGGTACTCAAATCGCCACCCTGCCACAAGAACCGCATCTCATCGCCCGGATTCACCGTCGCGACGCTCTCCGCGAGCTGCGCATCCTGCCCGCAATTGAGGAAGGTGTTGTTCGCGCCCTTGACGGGGGTCGACGGTGTCGATTTGCCGCACGATGGACGGCGTGGGCTCGGCTTGCGGGATGTTGCCGACGTAGGTCTTGGGGTTGTCCCATACGATGTGCACGAAGCCGTGTGCTGCCACGGAGGGCAGGAGGCAGAGGAGGGGAAGCAGGACGAGCTGCATTGTCATTGTCGTGGGCGGGGTCGTGTGCTTGGGTCGTGAAGAGGTGCTGCAAGCGCGTAGAGAGCCGACGAGTGGAGTGCGAGGAAGAGGCACCTCAGAGGGCAGCCTGTTTTCGCATTGAATAAGTGCCAAAACCTCGTGGCGCCGTGTGACCATTCCTCGCCGTCGGCCTCCAGATGTCGCTACAACGAACAACGCGCCGCCCTCATCCAAGCCACAATCCAGCGACTCGTCTCGCTTTCCGCCCAGCGCAACGAGTCGTCACGTGCAAATGTCACGGTCACGGTCATCGAGCAGGGCCCGCGTCAGGCTTCCGCTCCGCGTCAGGCGAGGCCTCTGGCTTTATACTGCAGCTGAGTATTTCCTTACGTGTGAATCTGACCCTGGATAGTAATCTGTAGGTGTGTTCGGGGCGGCGCGTGGTTCAAATAAACATAAACAGTCGTTCATTGGTGGGTTCTTGGAGACTCCGGCGCCCGCGCAGCGGGAGAAATTTTGGGTTTGTGGGCGCGCCAAGTCAGGGTTGGCGGTAGTTATTTTGGGCCGTTCAGGGTGGGCGGAGAAGTAGCAGAGAAGTAGTTCAGACACAAGTCGTTTGCGTACAAGTACAAGTTGAGCCTCAAAAATGACAAGTCTGTGGAGATATTTCGGGCCACGTAGAGACGCAATTCTGCAAAGTCGTTCGAGTACAACGATAGATTCAACAAGTCATTTTGGCTACTTTATGCGACTCAACGCGCTGAGTCCGAGTCCAGCAACTCGTTCGCCAAATTCCTGTAAAAAATGAGCCATTTGAGCGTAAAAATTTGGTGTAAAATACACGTACGGTGAAGAGGGCGCATCAGATGGCGGGATGATGCGCCAAGCGGGCCGGGTGTTCGCCATGTCGGCAGAGTGCTGACGGGCTTGCAAATGGAGCACGCCTAAATCCTTTCAATTTCATAGAATAATAACAATTCCAACACTGGGCATATTTTAGCACTTGATTTTAACTTTAACATCTAACAAATTATTTGATGCATGATTGGGGATGTTGTGGACTCTTATAGGTATTTTTCAATCAGCTCTGCACACTGTGTGCATTGCTGCAGTGCCGGAAATCCTGTGCACTGATGGTGGGAAAGCAGTACAAAGGCTATGCCCATCACTGCGTTCCAAATATGGCAATTCTGAGTCATCGGCATCGCTCCAAAGTATGCCCTAGACTTGACTCACACATTCAGGAACCTTCCAGAGGTTTCCTTAACATTCTAATGTTCCAAATCAGTACAGCATTGGAATATTTCTCTCTAGTATATAAGTAGCTTGTAATTCTCAGGATACAAAATACAGTGATCCCCCAGACAGCGCCTAGCTGTGACATAACCATCGTCACACTACACGCTCAGCTGGGACCTCTATCTCCAAACCTATTTCAGTAACTAAGTGCAAGCAAGTGCAAGTATCAGCAAGCAAGTGCAAGCAAGTGCAATCAGTCATCTCATCAACCATCAGCAATATCATCAGTGCAACAAACCCCATCAACCATTACGTCATCCATCAAACTCATCCTTCTTAACCAGAATTCCCTAGCAAAATATTTGCAATACAAGCCAACATACAAAGTCTTTAACTGAATTCACAATAGTCGTTTCCTGCGGCTCGAATCCCCGAACTCACGCACACAAAGTTGGATTTGGATTTGGGTTTGTTGTTTTTATAACAGCTCCCTTGCTCATTTTCTACGTGCATTATATTGGAGCCCACCGCGAGGGGGTTCATTCAGTGCTTCTTTGTTTCTAACTTGATATTCATTGCTTTGCTCTGGGACATTCCACCTTCCAGGTAATACTTGGAGGGTGTCTCTCTCAACAACACGGCTACTCCGCCATCTCGACCTCCTGTTGACTCACCACCAAATCCTACTCGGGCAACCCGATCTTCAAAACCACATCTAGTTGGTCGTCTTTCCCAACATCGCAAACACACTCCCCCACCTAAACAATCTACTAAAGGTAAAGCCAAAGCACCGGCACCTCCAACTCCTACTCCCACTGAACTTGGACGACAACAGTCCCAGGAACAGTATCAACGTAGGATTGCAGCGTATTCGGCTCTACAAGTTGCTTCAACCTCTCGACAACAAAACTCTGAACCTCAACTTGACGAATCCGACTGGATTGACGAAATTGGTCATTGGTCATTGGATCAGGAAATTCAACCTGAACCTGAACCTAAACCACACGTCGAAACTCCTCTTGGAATCTTCCAACAATCTCCACCCACTCAACGCAAAACTTTCAACACCCAACCTATCCCGTTTCCTAATCTAGTTCCAACTCCACAGAAACCTGACTTCTGGGGACTTTCTCTGGTCTTGCCCCTTCCACCTTCTCGTCCATCTTCTCCAACACAACTACCCATTCTTCCACCTCCACCTGTGGTTCCACCACCACCACCACCTCCTCCTCCGAAACAACCTAAGATGTCTGCTACTGTTGCTGGCTTCCGTATTCCTCGTAGCTGGGACCAAAATGCTCCTAAGTTTACATCTGATAACCCTGATGACTTGGCTGAATTTCTTGATCAAGTTGCTGAGATCATTGATCTGGGCAAAATTACTGATGAGGATGCAAAGAAGAAGCTCCTCACCAGTTATGTTCCAATGAAGAAAAGGGAACTTTGGCGGGAAATTCCCAGCTATAAACCAGGAACTGGAGCTGCAAGCTCATATGAACAATTTGTAAAGGATGTGAAAGCATCCTATCCAGAACTTGAAGAGGATAAGAAAGGGAAATTATCCGAACTTCAGAAGTTGTGCTTGCAGAATGATGGCATCACAGCTTCAGAACCAGGCAAGCTGAAACGCTTTGGACGTCAGTTTGTTCTGTTGGCAAATAAGCTTATGACTGCGCCAATAATTCTTCTGAACAAGGAAGCTTGTACCATGTATTTGAATACATTGGACCCCTCGTTCTCACTTAGTTTGCGAATGGCAATTGCAACTGAAGTGCTTATGAAAGGCAAGTTTCAAGCAGCTACTGCACAAGCAAAAGCTGGCACACCTGGTGGTGCAGCCATGAGTGCTTTAAGTGGTGATGCTAGAATGGAAGATCCTGTGTCTCTCAAAGACTTGATTGACATGGCAGAAACTATGGCTGGTAATGGAACCTTGGCTAGTCATTTTGCTCCTGGCATTCATAATAAGGCAGCTTCAACGTTCTCAATGTCCAAGCTTACTGAGCAACAGGACAAGCGTTTGGAAGCTATTGAAGAGGAATTGGCTAATAATCGTGATGCAAGAGAAGTGTTGCAGAAACAAATTCAAGCTAATCATGATGCTATGATGAAGAAGCTAGAGCAATCTTCACAGTCTCATGTAAGGGATATACCTCCACACATGAATTCAAATTCAAGCAACAGAGGTAATTGGAACCAAGCACCAAATAGAGCGGCTGGAAATCAATGCTTCTATTGTGAAGGGCTTGATCATTATTCTAAGGACTGCCCTATGAAAGCGCTTCACTATCGAAAGAAGTGGTTGAAGACAGAGAATGGTAAGCAGCGGCTAGGGGATGGTAATTTGTTACCAACAGGTTCAGGACCTTTGGGTCAGCGTGTTGAAGATTACTGGGCAAAGAAAAATTCGCGCAGTAATTTTGCGTATATGGATGATGACTTACCTTGGGATATTGAAGATACAAGGTCAGAGACAGATGTTCTTAGAGATGAGATTCGCACTTTGCAGACTCGGTTATATCAACAAGACCAGAAGTTGAACCAGGTTTCAACACCTGTTCAATCTATGAATGCGGTGGTTCAACCCACCGCTTCAACTTCCAACAATAAGGATGAGATGGCTCGTGCCTTCATGTCCTTCATGATGGACCAGTTTGTAACGACACGCAGTGGTAAGAATACTACAGAGGGCAGCCAGGATTTTTGAAGAGCTCAAGGATGGAGACTTCAAAGTCATCTAAGTCTCCTGAGAGATCTTCAAAATCTGACTTATCTTCCAATTGGAGAGAGAGAAAGAAAAAGAAAAAGAGTGTAGATGAGAGTGATGATGAAGACGATGTGGATGTGGATGAACATATCCCTGTAATTTCAAAGAAAAGGGGAGTCCGCATCTCAGATACAGTTGATGAAATTCAACAAGAGCTGCCTGTAAGGGAATTGCCCTACAAGTCAGTCAAGCCTTTAAATACTGTGGCTCGAACTCCAGCAGTATCAAAGGAGGAGTACCCCTTCAAGTTGTTAGAGACAGGTTCTATGGAAAAATCCTACAAAATTAGAGCACCGATTCAACGCGAAGGTTTGGCAGACGAACTAATTGACCGCATTCATAATACTGAAGTGTCAGTTAAGTTAGGGGATTTATTGGGAATATCCCAAGAGCTCCGTGAAGGTGAACGGATGAAATTAACTCGTGTGAGGCAGAAAGTCGAGCCTCAGGAAACACAGGAAATTTTACAACAAACTCGAGCTCAACCTATGCGATCTTCAACTTTATCTCAGCAATCTCGACATTCACGACCTCTTGACGACCAACTGATGCATTCTCAACAACTTCAACAATCTAATGGCTCTAATGACTCTGGCAACGCTCAAACTATGCGCTCTCAATATAACGAACTTAACGACACTCTGTTTCCTTTTCAACACTCTGACGACCTGAATCTTGATTATGATGCTCTCGACATAGATGAACTACCCTCGGTACAAGGAGTATTTATTACCAGCTCAATTGTTGGTTCAATGCCAGCTGGTTCCATCATCGCCAAGGATCCTTACTTGCAATATTTAGCAAACTTGAAGGAGGATGAAAATCCAAAGCAAGTTTATGTGGCAAGGGACTCTGCACCATTGCAAGTAACATTTCCAGTTGTTAATAACAATGGGACTGTTGAATGTGTTTTAGACTCTGGCTCACAGATTGTTTCCATGTCACTGGAACAGGCTACAACATCTGGACTTGTTTGGGATCCGAATATTCAGATATTTATGCAGAGTGCTAATGGAAGCATGGAGCGCTCTGTAGGTATGGCGAAGAATGTTCCCTTTAAATGGGGAGAAATGACTGTATACCTACAAGTGCATGTCATTAAAGGGCCTGCATATAAGGTTTTACTTGGGCGTCCATTTGACAATTTAACAAAAAGTCAAATCAGCAATACAAAGGAAGGACAGACATTAACACTCACTGATCCTAATACTGGGAAAGTGTGGTCTGTTCAAACTTATGACCGACTTGGTGATAGTCAGTCAAAGAAAGGCAAGCGGACAACAGTGAATGGCGTCCATGATATAGATGACCCGCATAGAAATTTTCGACAATCTTCGATGAATTCCTGAATAATCAGGAAGGAGAAGAACTCGGTATTCAGGTTGAACATGATTTAGACAAAGGTTTCAAAATTACTGGCATTTTTCATCCCAAGAAAAATAAATTCAGTGGTACTGAAATTCAAGAGGCATATATTAGTGCTTCTAGAAATTGTAAAGCTCTTCAAGATGACGGAAAAGCTTCAGTTTTATTCAATGAATTTCATTCAAGGCCAATCCAATCACCAACCTCAAATGGGAAAAGCTATGAGGTCTTTACTTGGAGTGCTGTCAAGAAACCATCCAATGTGAGAAATGCTAACAAGCAGCCTTTGTCTACATCTCATATGTTAGATGGAGATGTGCGCTGTGCGTGTTGTCAATCAGCAGATATGATCTCACCTCCGGAAGCACAAGCCTATGCTACAAATAAATTACCTGTTAAGTCAGTGTATGCTGGTAAGAAGTACAAACCTGTTGGTCTCAAGGTTCGCCCTGTGTACACAGAGCTGCCTGAGAAATACAGAATTAAACGGCAAATTATTGGTGATCCTTTAAAAGGTATGCCAGAATTAAATCCTAACCCTCCAGATTTTCAACCAACTGGGAGGTATACTCAGGAAAGGAAGGAAGCTTTGGAAAAGCTACATGGACATGAATTCCTACAGCCAGAGGAGCAAAAGCTGATGCACCATTTAATGATGAATCAAGAGTCTGCATTTGCTTGGACAGACGAGGAGCGGGGAAGTTTCAGACATGATTTCTTTCCACCTGTAGAGTTTCCACTCATTGAACATGAGACTTGGGTTGAACGAAGCATACCCATACCTCAGGGACAGCTTGAAGAATTTTTGAAGGTGATTAAAAAGAAAATTGATGCTGGTGTTTATGAACCTTCAAACGCAGCTTACAGAAGTAAATTCTTTGGAGTTATAAAGAAAGATGGCAAGAGCATTAGATTGGTACATGCTCTAGAGCCTTTGAATGCTGTAACTATTGCACATTCAGGGATACCTCCTGCTACAGAGGAATTAGCAAATCATTTTGCTGGTAGAGCTTGTGGTGGATGCTTGGACTTATATTCAGGCTATGACCACAGGCATATTGCTGAAAATTCAAGGGACTTCACAACTTTTCAGACGCCGTTTGGTGCTTTGAGACTTGTAAAGTTGCCCATGGGTTGGACCAACTCTGTCCCAATTTTCCATGATGATGTTACCTTTATCCTACGAGATGAGATTCCACATGTTACAATTCCGTATATTGATGATGTTCCAATACGAGGACCTGGTACTAAATATCAGAGAAAAGATGGTACCTATGAGACACATCCAAGTAACCCTGGCATCAGGCGTTTTATTTGGGAACATTTTGAAAATCTCAACAGAGTCATTCAGCGCATCAAATATTGTGGAGGCACTTTGTCTGGCTCCAAGTCTATACTTTGTGCTGGAGAGTTTCATGTTGTAGGGCATCTATGCTCATTTGAGGGCAGAAAGCCTGATACAGACAGAGTTGGTGTAATTACACGATGGGGTCCTCTCAAGGATGTCTCAGATGTGCGCAGATTCTTGGGAACTATTGGTGTTATGCGCATGTTCATCAAGGATTATGGAATTCTTGCAAGACCAATTCAGAAGCTTACTCGAAATGACGAATCATTTGTTTGGGGTGAAGAACAAGAGAAAGCTATGGTAAATCTGAAGCAAGCAATTGCAACAGCACCATGCTTAAAACCACTAAATTATGAATGGGACTCAGACATTGTTCTAGCAGTGGATACATCATGGATGGCTATTGGTATTCAAATTTACCAATGTGATCCTGAAGATTCTAAGAAGCGCTATTATGCAAAGTTCGCTTCAATTACCTTGAATAGGAGAGAAGCACAATTTTCGCAACCTAAGCGCGAATTGTATGGTTTAAAACGTGCATTAGAAGCTATGCAATATTGGCTTCTAGGATGCAGAAGGTTGGTTGTGGAGACAGATGCACTCTACATCAAGGGCATGTTGAACAACCCTGGTATGGGTCCTAATGCTACAATTAATCGTTGGATTGAACAGATTCTCATGTTTCATTTCAAGTTGAAGCATGTGCGTGGTGCAAATTTTCCACCAGATGGACTTTCACGCAGAGAACCGCAGTCTGGGGATGAAGAATGGTTTCCTGATGAGGATGGCTTTGAAGATAGCAAGCCTCCTGAGGATCATCCTGACTGGGATTATTTTTCAAAGCAGCCATTAGAATTTGAGGAGTTCAAAGAGGATATTGATGAACGCAGTGGTTATGTTCAGGCAATTGCTGGTGCTGCATCAACAATTGATGATTTTGGTCAAGAGTGTGATATGGCATCACAGGAAAACACTGTTTATCAAGAATTTGTGCAGACAGCATACAAAGCAGAAGGTATGGTCATGCCTGCCTACATGTATCAGAAATCTGAGCATGGTATGTTGCCTCATGTGGAACTCAAAGATGAGCGCAGTAAGCGTGAACCATACTCTGAGGACCATCGTTCTGAGAATTCAAAGGCACAAGACAAGAAAATTCGGTTGGTACGATTTTGGTTGAAAGATCCACTAAAACGGCCACCTGGAATTGGACTCAAACAAAATCTCAAATACAAGAGATTTATGAAGTTTGCAAGGCAGTTTTTCCTAAGCAATGAAGGCAAACTCTACAAACGTGGAGACAACTCTATGCATAAGCTTGTCGTAAACAAAGAACATCGCATGTACATGCTACGTGCCGCACATGATTCATTAGGGCATAAGGGTGTTTATGCAACCAAGGCTCTCATTGAACTTAGATTTTGGTGGCCTGATCTGGAGACTGATGTTAAGTGGTATATCAAAACATGCCATTCCTGTCAACTTAGACAGCAGGCTTTAATTCGGAGTCCTCCAGTTATTACCGCAACACCGAGTATTTTTCAGAAAATTCACACTGATGTAATGTACATGAGTGAGCGCTCAAATGGGTGCAACTTCATTATAGATGCACGTTGTGCACTTTCAAGATATCTTGAAGGTCGCGGAATACGCAAACAAAATGCAGAGTCTATTGGACGATTTCTGCTTGAAGAAATAATTTGTCGCCGGGGTTGCCCAAGTTGGTTAGTTTCAGATAATGGAACACCATTCATTGCAGCATTACAATGGTTGAAGTCCAAGTATGGTATTACTGGGATTCAGATTTCAGCATATAATTCACAGGCTAATGGCGTAATTGAGCGCGGTCATTGGGATATCAGACAGTCGCTTAGTAAGGCTACTGGCGGTGATCTCAAGAAATGGTATTGGTTTTTACCACAAATCTTGTGGGCGGATCGAATCACAATCAGACGCGGACTTGGATGCTCACCTTACTTTGCGGTTTGTGGAGCACATCCAGTTACGCCTCTAGATTTGGAAGAAGCAACTTGGTTAGTTGAATATCCAGATAGGATACTCACTACAGATGAGTTAGTTGGACTGCGAGCACAAGCACTCGCAAAGCATACTTATCATATTCAGGATATGCGGAGACGTGTCGCTGACTGGAAGAAGCGTGAA
The DNA here is from genome assembly GCA_014461115.1 of Mycena chlorophos. Classification (NCBI taxonomy): domain Eukaryota; kingdom Fungi; phylum Basidiomycota; class Agaricomycetes; order Agaricales; family Mycenaceae; genus Mycena; species Mycena chlorophos. Next base: position 707,468 of record JACAZE010000011.1, read on the forward strand.
GCGCAAACTTATGCAGAGAAATTCAAACATACTATTAAAGACTATGTTTTCCAACCCGGAGACTTAGTTTTGATAAGAGACATGATTGCGGAAGGTTCGCTAAGTGCGCGCAATCAGAATCGATGGAACGGCCCTATGGTGGTGATTGCTAGAAATAAAGGCGGATCATATATTATTTCAGAGATGAATGGTGCGCTATTCCATGGGAAGGTAGCTCGATTTAGAGTTATTCCATATATGGCAAGACATAAACTTAGCCTCGGGTCAAAGGTTCAAGATTTGATTGACGTCTCACGGGAGAAGCTTACGCAATTGATTGAAGAGGACGAGGAACTGGAAATACAAGAGCCTACTCGAGATTTACAATTTAAAGGTGTGCGGCTTCATCCGCCACTAGCACCAAGTCCAGTTGATGGAATTGATGATATCAATGATGCGATCAACTCAGATGACGACTCCGAATCTACCAAGTCCGAAGACGAAGCTTTAGAAGCAGAACTAGAAACAGACTTAGAGTTTGACACCGCCGATCCCCCACAAATTAGGAGGTCACGCCGACTCAAACAGAAAAATCACACTGAATAAGAGCGCAGATGGTCCAAATTGTGAGGTGAGTGTACGGGATAAAACTACACTACCCAAGACCAGAAGGCTACTACAGGACAAGACAAACAGAGTGGTACAACTTGGCCGCACTAAAGTACGACACAAGTAAGCGTAAGGCCGTAAGAGATCGTAAATGGTCGTAAACATGACAGGATCGTAAGACAGGCATTGGAGCGAGTACGGAGACATGAGGGAGGTGATTCAGATGAAGGAGATTGGTACAAAGAAAGAATGGTGCAGCGCCAGCATCCTAACAGCACGAGCGGCGGACATGCGCTCGACAAGCGCAAGCTTCACACCGACGCGGTAGACTATACAATAAAAGGTCAGCAAAATTAAACCAAGCAGTGAATTGAACTCACGGGCTTAGAAGCCTTGACGGCAGGGCGGTTGCGGCGCTTGATGGGCTGCTTGACAGCAATGGGCGACGGGGAGCGAGTAGCTGCGAAAAATAAGTCAGCGCACCGAAGGAACGAATAAAATAAATACAGACGTACCGCGGGTCGCAGGCGTGTCGATGCGCTTGGTAGAAGCACTGGAAATGCCGCCGGAGGCGACGGAAGCAGCGCTGGAAGTGGCCGAGAGCGGCGCAGAGCCACTGGTGTTGGCGGAAGCTCCCGCGACATCAAGAGACCCGTAGGCGGCGGCGACAACGTGAGCTGTTTGAAGCGAAATGGCTAGAAGACTTGTAAGCTGAGAATAAGCAACAGAAAAATTATTTGACGCACCAGAGGGCTGAGACGGGTGCGGGAAATTAGCGTACAAAGCTCTTCAACCGAAGAATCGCTTACCGAGCCTAAGAAAATTGTCAGCGAGACATATAGAAAATAGACGAGGTACGCACCAGCAGCGAAATCCGCAGATACAGGAGTAGAAGCCACAGGACCGGTGGGCAGAGGGAGCGGCAGAGGCGTCAGTCCATGATGAGTAGGCGTCGATGGTCCGTGGTCCGAGACTATGGTCGAAGGGACGGCGGCAACTGGTCCGACAGGCTGTAAAAGAGATATCCACATCAGCGTTCGCTGAAGCAGCGCGGAGAGTAACGACGCAAAAATGGTCAGGTAAAAACCAGCATTGGATCGGCGTACCTGGGCGCTGTCGCGGTCGACATCCATGTCCGACGAGCTGTTACCGTGGGTCGACGAGGTGGCCGACGAAGGCGAAGCTGAGATGAGCGAAGGCACCGAGTCGGTGCTCGCTGAGAAAAGAGGAGACGGCGCCGGAGGCGGCGGCAGCTCGTTGTCCGAGACCATGACCGTATCTTCCCGGTCGATGGCGTTGGCGTTGTGCTTCTGAAAGAGATATCAGCGAAATAAAACAAGAAAATTTAGAGAAAAGTGCTTACCCGACCGCGCTTGAGTACAACATGGTCGCGGAGGAGTTTCTCGTGCTTGCGCGTGAGATATCCGAGCCGGTTGTGTTCCTTTTCGAAACGAATGGCGGCCATTTGTCGGTTGTAGGCTGAGACGATGATGAAGAGCTTGAAGATCCGCGACGAGAGGACGGTGTCGGACGCGGAAAGGTCCGGATGGGCGGCGACATAACGCTCGATGAAGAGCGTGAACGCGGCCATGAGCTCGCGGCTTTCGGCGATAAACCCAGAGTGCGAATAGGCGGCATTCTAGAACGTTAGTTAGCGAAGAGAAAAGAAAGAATACAGCAAGCGACGCACCCAGAGATGAGCCATGCTGGTGCAGAGGCGGCGCTCGGCGTTGACGTCGCTGGAGACGGGAGTGTCGGTGAACTCCTGTACGCGCTTGAAAAGCGTAGCCCGGAATCCGGGAGTAAAGTGGTTGAACTTGACCGTAAAGGCCTGGTCAACAGAGAGGCGGAGAGAAAGAGGGAGGTGAGCGAGGGACATGGTGAGGTGTCGCAAAAAGAGAAAGGGGCGAGAAATGAGCGCTGAAGGGGTATGAACGCGTCCGAGTGTTTTATACGCGCTCCGGAGATCCACATCGATGGGAGAACTAATCCAACTGGGGACAGTTGAGAGCCAATGAAAAGGGGAGGGAATAGAGTGCGACGCACCCCATTTTCATTTTTCGGGCCCGACCCTCGACGCGTTCACGCGTGCGACTCGATAGACAATGTCCAGGGCACCCCACCGCATGCGCCCGCATGCCAGAAGCCGCGATATAGCGAACATGCGGCACTAAAGACAAAGAGATTAGCAGGGATGTTTTTCGAGCCAGAAAAATCAAAAACGCACGGATTCACGCGTTTTTACGCGTCATACAACAGAGAATACACTGGCTACACAGTTAGTATAGTTAGCGCGCCCAATTACGCGTCCCGGACGCGTACAGAGCGAAACAGCAAACAAGGAAAGTCATCGGCATGGCTGCCGAGCAACTTGGGATCGGTATCCTCAGCCAGGCACACTCACGCGGCCAGCATAGGCATGGGGTCGTAACAACCCTTGGATCAGTCTTCTGAACCAGTTGAAAACATCGAGAAAACGGCCAGAGTCTGCTTACAGGCCAATTGTGATGGGCAGCGTGAGGACAGGGTGCAAACAGAATGTATTTCTCGAGTCAAAAGGACGAAGGTTTGACGGCGCTACAGCAGGGATTCGTCGTCGATGTGCAGGAACGAGAGGGAGGTGGGTGTACTCTGAGAATCGGCCAATAGAAAGCTTGAGAAAGGCACTAGAATCCGAGGTTGTCAGCCAAATGAAAGGAAGCACCGGACAGCACCGGACTGCATGCAGTCGGACTTCCGGGATGTAAACACACGCACCTGGCATAGCCCTCCCAAATCCCGGCTGAAGACGACTCTGAAACCAAATGGAGACTGAAGATTAGCATTGGAAGTGGGGACCGGCCCTTTGGAACCTAGGAACTCACCGATGACAAGGAAGCCGCTGAATTACGACGCTCCCACAGCGCCGCGAGGCAAATGAGACCGAGAAGCATCCCTCTGCGGCCTCAGAAGATGACTTGATGCACGGACAGCATGTCCGTGTCCGCGCGAGAAAGATCTGGGCAGCGCGAGACGCGCCGAGCCTTTGGTAGTGGTGGTATCAGGAAGAGATGTGAATCGACGGATTGGTAAGCTCCGGTCCGCAGACACCGATGACAGATTCGGCCGACGGCGGCAACCGGCAACTCCGGCTAAGTGAGATCCCCGAGATTAGACAAGATAAGACCCAGATAAGACGATCTGAGGCCAGATAAGAGCATCTGAGCTCGGATAAGAAGGATCCTTGATCCGATAAGGCAGATTTTGATGCCAGGACATGCCGGATGATGAGCGTGATTATTCCCACGCTGTCACGTGACCAGACGCGACACTTTCAACTCACAACTCAACAAAAACATTCATTCTTCAAGAAAATTCACCAAATACTCCACCAATAACTTCATTATTCTTCCCACCTGGGACCATGCCATTCACCATTACCTTTCAACAAACAAACATCCTACTACACCAACCAACAACTACTCCTGATGTCCTCAGTTGCACAAATTTCTTTCAAACACCAAACAACTATCATGCAATTGATGGACCTTCAACCACACCAATTGGCTCAACAAATTGCCAATGGTACTTCCTAGAGTCTGGGACTCTTCAATCATGCAACAAAATATTATTGAACACAGATGGCAGTGAAAAATGTAGCTGTATCTTCTCTGGTCAAGTGTTCAAATGGGGAGCTGAAAAATGTAGGCAAACCATACCCAGTGAAAAATGTAGCTGGTGTCGGTGAAAAATGTAGCCGAGCAAAATATGCCAATTGACCAGGAGGTCAATGTCTATGAAAAGGGGAGATGACGGGCTTGCAAATGGAGCACGCCTAAATTCTTTCAATTTCATAGAATAATAACAATTCCAACACTGGGCATATTTTAGCACTTGATTTTAACTTTAACATCTAACAAATCATTTGATGCATGATTGGGGATGTTGTGGGCTCTTATAGGTATTTTTCAAGTAGCTCTGCACACTGTGTGCATTGCTGCAGTGCCGGAAATCCTGTGCACTGATGGTGGGAAAGCAGTACAAAGGCTATGCCCATCACTGCCTTCCAAATATGGCAATTCTGAGTCATAGGCATCGTTCCAAAGTATGCCCTAGACTTGACTCACACATTCAGGAACCTTCCAGAGGTTTCCTTAACATTCTAATGTTCCAAATCAGCACAGCATTGGAATATTTCTCTCTAGTATATAAGTAGCTTGTAATTCTCAGGATACACAATACAGTGATCCCCCAGACAGCGCCTAGCTGTGACATAGCCATCGTCACACTACACGCTCAGCTGGGTCCTCTATCTCCAAACCTATTTCAGTAATTAAGTGCAAGCAAGTGCAAGTATCAGCAAGCAAGTGCAAGCAAGTGCAATCAGTCATCTCATCAACCATCAGCAATATCATCAGTGCAACAAACCACATCAACCATTACATCATCCATCAAACTCATCCTTCTTAACCAGAATTCCCTAGCAAAATATTTGCAATACAAGCCAACATACAAAGTCTTTAACTGAATTCACAATAGTCGTTTCCTGCGGCTCGAATCCCCGAACTCACGCACACAAAGTTGGATTTGGATTTGGGTTTGTTGTTTTTATAACAGCTCCCTTGCTCATTTTCTACGTGCATTAGTGGAGAGAAACCAAGTCAAGACCTGTCTTCCTGAGTCGACGCGTTTGTTGGCCTCCGGCGGTAAAATCCTTGGAAATTTTGAGCCTTTTAGTTGAAAAGACTGCAGCAAAAGTACCATCAGATGCGCGTGATGGCGGTGATGGCGCTGTTGGCGGGAGCCATGCGCCGCGCGGCCCGGTCGATGGACAGCTCGGCACAAAAAAGTGGGCGGATTCGAGTTCACTCGTTGCGGAGAGTCAGATACTGGGCGCAAGGCTAAAAAGTAACACGTACCAAAGCAGACCCGACAGAGTTGAAGTCCAAGCCACGTGCCGCTCGCCGCGGGGCAAAAACCTCGGAACAAAAGTGAGCGACTTTGCGTGAAAATTGGGCGGGAAACACACCTTGAGAAAGCGCGGCACGGCTAGAAAGCGGCTGGCAGCAGCCGCAGCGGCACGGCGCCCGGCACCGACGCAGCGTTGAAGTCCGAGGTAGCGCGGGGCAAAATCCTTCGAGGAAAAGTGAGCGACTTTGCGTGAAAATGCGGCAAGGAACACACCTTGAGAAAGCGCGGCCCGGCGCTAGCGCCGACACAGCGTTGAAGTCCGGGGCAACATGCCGCTCGCCGCGGGGCCAAGACCTCGAAGCAAAAGTCAGCCATTTTGCGTGAAAATGAGGGTCACGTGCATACCTTGGGAATGCGGTTGGAGGAGCCCAAAGCGGCAGGATTTCGGCTAGTCGGGAGTGAACACAATGGACAGAATGCCCAAAAAGAGGACTTACATTAATCCGGGGCCAGAAACTGAAACCAAAAAAAGTCAGTCAAACTTCATGTGAACAAACGCTGAAGCGAACATACCTTCACGGCAGGAGCACGGGCCGAAACGGCGCATCATATTGATGCGCTGATGCGGAAGGAGTCGGCGCGCCAAACGACGGGGGGTGACAGTAGCGCCAGCGCGCTCCTGACGACGCAGCTGTGAACTCCAAGGGTGTTTGCCGCTCGCCGCGGGGCAAAATCCTGGTTACAAAAGTGAGTCTTTTTTGGCTTAAAATGCGAGTTCTGTACGCACCTCGAAACAGTCCCGAACGAGGTCGGCAAAAGCGCCGGCGGCGCTTCTGCTGACGTAGCTTTCAAAGCCTAGGTGTTTGCCGCTCGCCGCGGGGCAAAAAGTCTGGCACAAAAGTCAGCCTGGTTCTGTGAAAATGTGGTCCCGGACGTACCTTCGGAACGAGCCGGAAGTGTGGGCGCTTCCGCCCACATCTCCACAATGTTGACGTGAGTACTCTGGGAAAACCGAAGGTCAGTCAAGCTTCATCTGAGATAACGTTGAAGAGAACATACCTTCACGGCAGGAGCACGGGCCGAAACGGCGCATCATAGTGATGCGCTGATGCGGAGAAAGTCGCGCCGCATGGCGGAATGCGAACGGCGAGGAGGCAGCAGCGACGACGCGCGACTGCCGACGCGGGTTTCAAGTCCCAGGGTGTTTGCCGCTCGCCGCGGGGCAAAATCCTGCGCGCAAAAGTCAGTGTTTTTCGCTGGAAAATGTGTGTTTTGGATGCACCTAAAAGACGCGCCGGGAAACCGGCTCAAAAGCACCGGCGTTGCATCAGCAACGAGTTGTTCAGCTCGGCGGAAACAAGCCTGTGAATCCATGACAATGAACCAACTGAGAGCAGGAAGCGGGTCGGACGTACATGCTTGCGACGAAGAGACTCTTGCAGAGACAACTTGCCTGAGCATAGTTTCGGGATAAATCTGCAGTATCGATGAGCATTGGAGATGAAGTAGAAAGAGAGGGACGTACGGTGTGAGAAAGCATTGGAGCGCGACGGGCCTCGAGTCTATTTGGGCGAAAGTATGAGCACCACCATGCGGAGGAGCTCGAACGCGAGAGAAACTCACCCAGCGTGAACTTGAAATCCGGCCAAACTCGAGAGGACGTCGGACAGGGAACTGGAAATAGAGTCAGTGAGGGCGGAGGCGCATGAAGAGAGGCGGGACTGACCTTCAAGTTGTCGACGAACGCCGCGAGTGCAGCCTCAGAGCAGACGAGTCCTTTAAGAGGTTTGTCAGCGTCGTTCGCGAGGAAACGAAAGGAATCGGAGAAACGGCTCACCAGCTGAGAGCCGCGCGCCAGCGGACGAAGGGACTCGTCCGGAGAACGAGATGGTGGTTTAAAGCTAACCACGGTTGCTTCGTGACCCTGTTGATGGAAAGCCGCTCTAAGCTGCGCAATTAACCAGATTGCCGAGAAGCTCAGGGTCGCAGGGAACTCACCTCAGGAACGGAGGTAAAGGCCTCGCCGCCTCGTCGGGGATGCGCTTGCATGCCTCTGCCTCGGGATTCAGCGCCGGCGCCGCATTGAAAAGGAAAGCACGTACCGCTGAATCAAAAACAGCGTCCAGTTCGGGCGCTGCTCAAAGCGCATATCGAGGGGCAGAGCCAACGCGAGAGAGTGGAGCCTGCCGGGCGACGTCGAGGAGAAACATTCGTCTGAGGCTGGAATCAGCGAGGTCGTTCAAACTCAAGAAAATCAAAGGAACCCACCGCGGAAAAGACCTCGACTCGAGGATATCGAGGCTTGCGGAGACGATGGCGTTGACGCCAGGCGGCGCAGCCGCTGGAAGGCAGGCGGGAGCGCAAACTGCGGGTGTGTGGTTGTGGTGTGCAGAGAGAAGCGACGTTGACAGCTTGATCAATCCAGCGGCAAACTCAGCGTGCGGCAAATCGTGCCTCGCCGGGATTGGGATTCAGGAGAGGGCGGGGTCAAGGGCTGAGGCGGCGGCGGGAGCTAGTCAGCCGAAATGCCGCGCGCGCTGAGCTCGGGCTGGACTTTTGCGCAGCCGCAAATTTCAGCGCCGAACCTCCGCCGAAGGCTGGTTATTTTTAGTTTGCCAAAGGCGCCCAGATGGATCAATTGGACGCCAGGGTCGTTTGTGGGCGCAATGTGGCGGTTCTGGCCCTTGATGGAATGGAAACGAAGGGAAGGCGAAGTTTACGCCGCGAAATGATGCTCCACGCCGTGGCATGACAACATGTAGCCCTGGCCGCCAAGGCCAATCACGGTTTCTTGGTGTAGTGGTATGTCTAGTGTTCTCGTTGGACTTTCTCCCTGCTTTTGCTAGGTGAGCGTTCAAACCCTCATATTTTTGCCTCTTTCTAATTTTTTTTTCTGGTCATTTCAGCGAAAGAATGCTATTTTTAGTGCACCTGCATCGGCGCCCCGCGGCGCGCCATCCCGCCATTTTCTTTGCGCGGCGCTAAGTCGCGAGATGCTGAGTCAGGTGCGTCGTCCCAAAATGGCAGGTTCCCGTCCTCCTCGCAAAACTTGAGCGCCCCGCGTCCGATCCTCTTCGGAACTTGTGTCAGGATCTAAAAATAGCGTCTACCCGTGGTTACCGCACCACATCCAAGCCCGACTTCGCCGCGATCTCTCTGAAATCCCTCCGCGCTCAAAAAGTACATTCCTGACTTGTATTCAATGAGGCAGGCCGCGATAGAGCATCAGAGCGCGTCCGGACATGGATAATAGCTAGGTAGGAGTATTCCACCCTCTCACTCTACGCCGATTCACACCCTACCTCCGCGATAGGCCCAAAGCACTCAATAGCGTTTTTGATCACCGCCTCAAGCGTGGCGCAACGCTGCGAACCGACCCTGAAGCGGCGCACAACTTCCCTTTGACATTCACCGCGTCCGTGGGATTGCGTTTCAGGGAGGTTGACCAAGGTTTGCATGTTCAGTTTACTTTTCTGCGCATTTCTCTTCCCACTCATTTGGTATACCAGAGTGCCTCATTAAAGCGCTCAAATGCTCTCCAAGTGCATCCCCGACACTCGTCCCAAATGTTTCAACGCCGCGCCAAGTCCGCATTCGAACGCGTACAATAAACTCAAACCAACCCTGAGCGGCAGTCAACTTCGCGGAGCCACCGTATCCGCCTTCTGGTATCATCTGTGGGTCCATCACGCGAACCATGCGCAGCCTGTCAAGTCGCCGCTCGGGCTATAAAAGCCTCAACCAACCATACGCCCGTCAGTCTCCCTTGTTTCCCTCTCCCCACCACTCAAGTCGCACTTGCCTCCCTTTGTCCGCCCAACCCCAAAGTCAACTTCACGTGGTGTGTCTTCCTCTTCCCCTCCTCGAGGTTCTCAAACTTGTTCCTCACTGCCCTACATTTAGGTCGTCGTCGCTGCTCACCTCGGACTCGGACATCGGGGGCGTTTTGGTTGGGTCGGGATTGGCGGTGGTCGCCATGGAGGTACGCCGTCGCTTGTTTTGTTTTGCTCTCCGTCCCATCTCCCAATTCCTTTCATTTCCACTCGCTCGTCTCTGGGAGCCTGCCCACTGGCAGGTCCAACGTCGAGCATTCACTCATTTCATTCCGAACCCCCGTTTCGTCCCTGCATTTATTCATTTACTCTTTCGCTTCCATCCATTTTTCACTCCCTCATTCTCATTTGTGCCCATCTCTCTGGCTTTCACCTCCATTTCCTTCAAACGCCATTTATTCCGTTCTGCTCACTAAGGACCTGCTCATTCGCCATCTCATTATTCACCCCGTCCCCATTGACATTCACGCTCGCACTTTAGCTCCCAAATCCATTCATTTCCTCATTCGAACCTCCGCTCCAGTAGCCCGCACCCACAAGAGCCCGCTAACCTCTCCGAGCAGCATTTTCTCCCTCCCTCCTCGCATTCCATATTCCTGTAAAACGGTCAGTTCCCGGTTCTCCTCGTCCGCCTGCAACACGTCACTGACCATTTCGCTCGTCAGTCCAGCTTTGCGGGCCTTGCATCGACGCGGTCGTATCCGGATTCGGATTCCCTGTAAAACGGTCAGTTGCCTCGTTCCCTTCAGCCGCGACACGGAACTGACCTTACAGCCCAGCTTCAAACCCACACGCGTCGACCGCAACGCGACTTGTCCCGCAGCTCGTACGTCCCTCCTTCTATCCCGAGAGGATCCGACCCGCGCTGACTTGACCTTGGTAGGTTTCTCGCGTTCGGGCTGGGGTTTGGCGTAAACGGTGTGTGGGTTCCATTTGCGGTTTTGTTTGCGTGCTAACTTGGTCTCTTCTAGCCAGCCGGGGGCGCGGGAGCGAGATTTGAGGGTGTGGGGTGTGAGGATGACGAATTCACAGGTGCGTCGTTGGCGCAAGCTGCTGGTAGCGTGGCTTGCTGCTGACGCCGTGCCGTTTCAGCGGTTTGGATTGGGTGCGCACGGGACGGGACGGGATTGGTGCATGGGCGGACGTCAGTGAGGGTGTGGAGGGACGGCATTGGCGTGTGGATGCTGCGAGCAGGACGCTGCAAAAGGTGAGAGGTGAGTTTCCTCGGCAACACACGACACTGACCTTGAATCTCGCTTCTCAGCCCACTTTTGCCTCAACGCGAACTCATCCCGAGCACCGCCGCGTATGCCCCTCTCCTTCTCCCGACCCGACCCGTGCTGACATGCCCTTCGGCAGTTTTCGCGCGTTGGATTGCTTCGAATCGGGTACGCGGCTTCCTTGTCCGGCCGTGTTTTCGTGCTGATTTGCTATCTTGGCCAGCTTGATAAGGTGGGACGGGTTCTGGGAGTGAGACGGGGCGGAGGTCGAGGATGGGGTGTCTGGCGCGGACGGGATGGGCATGGGAGTTGGTGGTCGAGAAGAGTGTGTGTGTGGGACAGCATTGGCGTGAGTGTGAGTTAAGTATCCGCGCTGCCCATCCTGCGATGCCAACGAGCAACGCAGCGAAAATAAAGCAAGCAGACCTAATGCCGGCTCCCGATGGCCCGCAGACCCACCGCCAAGTCGCGCATTATGCCCGAGACGGAGTGTGCCCGTGGGCGCGGACGAGCAACAGGCACGGGTACGAGCGCTTCAAGTTCTCGCTCGTGGAAGAAGACGCAGAAGCAGACGGCGAAGCACGTACGAGTTTACACGTCTTGCCCGCACCCGCTCCTCCGCCTGGCGTCGTGGCAGTCGTCGTCGGGCCCGCCCCAGCCGCAGTCCCCGTCCCCGTCGCACCGGCGCCCTGCGTGACGAACGCCGCAACAGGCGGGCCAGGGAACGTATACGGCGGCGGCGGCAAATCAAACACATCCGGCACCAAAATCCCCGGGTCGGTATCGCTGTACGCCCCCGGGAACGTGACGAGCTCTTCCTGCGTGGGTTTGCCCGTGCCGGAGCCGGCGACGCGGATCTGCGTGCAGGAGGGGTAGAACTCTGCGCCGCCGAGGGAGGTGGCGAGGTGGAGTGCGATGATTTCGTGGCGGACGAGGTAGTTCCCTGGGGCGATGTTGGATGGGAGGGTGACGTTGGTGGTTACGTTCGCTTGGATGTCTGTGAGGGTGTGTTTGAGAGTGTGCAGAGGGAACGGACACGACACGTACAGATGTTGTTCTGGTACCAGTCGCCGTTTGGGTCGTTTGGGATGCGTCCCAGTTGGCTGATCTTGAACCACTCCGCGGTGGAAGAATTGTACGTCGTGCAGTTGCCCGGGCACTCAGTCATGTACCACATGAGAGGCCCGATGTTATGCGGCCACTATGCATCCGTTCCGTCAGCCCCCCCAAAAAAAAAGTCGCCAATCGGCACGCACGGTACTCAAATCGCCACCCTGCCACAAGAAGCGCATCTCATCGCCGGGATTCACCGTCGCCACGCTCTCCGCGAGCTGCGCGTCCTGCCCGCAATTGAGGAAGGTGTTGTTCGCGCCCTTGACGGGGTCGACGGTGTCGATTTGCCGGACGATGGACGGGGTGGGCTCGGCTTGCGGGATGTTGCCGACGTAGGTCTTGGTGTTGTCCCATACGATGTGCACGAAGCCGTGTGCTGCGACGGAGGGCAGCACTGACAGTAGCTGGAGGCAGAGGAGGGGGAGCAGGACAAGCTGCATCGTCGTGAGCGGCGTCGTGTGCTTGGGTCGTGAAGAGATGCTGCAAGGCGCGTAGACTCGGTAGAGAGCCGACGAGTGGAGTGCGAGGAAGAGGCACCTCAGAGGGCAGGCATAGTCTTGGAGCAAGCCTGCCAAAACCTCGTGGCGCCGGCCGCGGCGGCCGGCGTGCACGTGACTCATCGCGACCACTCCTCGCCGTCGGCAACGGCCTCCAAATCGCGATGTCGCGCTACGCCGAACAGCGCGCCGCCCTCGACATCGAAATCCAAGCCACAATCCAGCGACTCGTCTCGCTTTCCGCCCAGCGCAACGAGTCGTCACGTGCAAATGTCACGCTCCAAGAGGGGTCGAGCAGGGCCCGCGTCAGGCTTCCGCTCCGCGTCAGGCGAGGCCTCTCGCTTTATACCTGCAGCGGGATAGAACCTTACGTGCGAATCGTGGAGCCTGGATAAAGATCTGTAGGGGTGTTCGGAGCGGCGCAGGGTCTAAATAAACATAAACAGACGTTCATTGGCTCGGCTTGGGAGTCGGCGCCGCGCAGCGGGAGAAAAATTTGGTTTTGTGGGCGTGCCGAGGCAGGGTCGGACGGAGGTATTTTTGGGGTTCAGGGTCGGCGGAGAGAGAAGTAGTCAAGTTGTTCGTGAGCCTCAAAAATTACAAGTCTGTTCTACAGTTACGGACAGGTCGGTCGAGGTGATTTGAGGGTAGTACTCAAGTTGAGGTACGAAAACGTTACAAGTCGCGCTATGCTCTATTCTACGCGCCACGCACAAGTCATTAGAGGCGATTTAAGGCCCAACGAGAAATCTCGAATGGCGTCGGTGCGGGCAGCAAATTCCTGGAAAAAATTAAGTCAATTAGGCGTAAAAACAGATACTGAATGCACGTACGGGATGATGCGGCATTTCGGCAAGTCAGATTTCGCCATTGCTCGCTTGAGTCGACGCGTTTGTTGGCCTCCGGCGACAAAAACCTTGCAAATTTTGAGCCTTTTTGCATCAAAATCGAGGTCAAAATACACACACCTGGGTGATCGGCGCATCAGATGGCGGCGATGGCGCTGACGGCGGAGGTGATGGCGCAGAGCGGGCCGTTGATCGGCATCTCGGCAGCCAGCGCAAAGACATTCAAGTCGACAGGTCGCAGTGTTGAGTCCAAGGGGAACGTGCCGCTCGCCGCGGGGCAAAATCCTTGGAACAAAAGTGAGCCTTTTTTCGTGAAAATGACGGTCACGTGCATACCTTCGGAATGAGGCGTGAACCGCGGTTGGAGGAGCCCAAAGCGGCAGGATTTCGGCTAGTCGGGAGTGAACACAATGGACAGAATGCCCAAAAAGAGGACTTACATTAATCCGGGGCCAGAAACTGAAACCAAAAAAAAGTCAGTCAAACTACTTCATTTGAACAAACGCTGAAGGGAACGCACCTTCACGGCATCGGCTCGGGCCGAGACGACGCATCAAGTTGATGCGCTGATGCGGAGCGAGTCGGCGCGCCGGATGGCGGGGAGGCAGCAGCGCCAGCGCGCTTCTGCCGACGCAGCTTTGAAGTCCAAGGGTGTTTGCCGCTCGCCGCGGGGCAAAATCCTGGGTGCAAAAGTGAGTCTTTTTTTGCTCAAAACACGCTTTTTGGACGCACCTGGAAGCGGTCCCGAAAGAGGTCGGCAGCAGCGCCGCCGCGCTCCAGCCAGTGCCGACGTAGCTTTCAAAGCCAAGCGCTCTGCCGCTCGCCGCGGGGCAAAAAGTCTGGCCAAAAAGTCAGCCTGGTTCTGTGAAAATGTGGTCCCGGACGTACCTTCGGAACGAGCCGGAAGTGTGGGCGCTTCCGCCCACATCTCCACAATTTTGACGTGAGTACTCTGGGGAAACCGAAGGTCAGTCAAGCTTCATCTGAGTTAACGCTGAGGAGAACATACCTTCACGGCAGGAGCACGGGCCGAAACGGCGCATCATATTGATGCGCTGTCGCGGAGAAAGTCGCGCCGCATGGCGGAATGCGAACGGCGAGGAGGCAGCAGCGACGACGAGCGACTGCCGACGCGGGTTTGAAGTCCCAGGGTGTTTGCCGCTCGCCGCGGGGCAAAATCCTGCGCGCAAAAGTCAGTGTTTTTCGCTGGAAAATGTGTGTTTTGGACGCACCTGAAAATAGGCCGAGACGCGCCGGGAAACCGGCTCGAAAGCACTGGCGTTACAGTAGCAACGCGTTGTTCAGCTCGGCGGAAACAAGCCTGCGAATCTATGAGACAGGAAACGTGTGGGAGAGACAACTTGCCTGAGCACTGCAGTTTCGGAATAAATCTGCGGCGGTGATGAGAGTTGGGAATGACTAGAAAGAGCGGGACGTACGGCGTGAGGAAGCCTTACATGAGGCTAGTGTGGAGCGCGACGGGCCTCGAGTTCTATCTGGGTGAAAGTATGAGCACACGAAGGAACTTGAACGAGAGAGCGAAACTCACCCAAAGTGAACTTGAAATCCGGCCAAACTCGAGAGGACGTCGGACAGGGAGCTGGAAATAGAGTCAGTGAGAGCGGAGGCGCATGAAGAGAGGCGGGACTGACCTTGTCGACGAACGCCGCGAGTGCAGCCTCAGAGCAGACGAGTCCTTTAAGAGGTTTGTCAGCGTCGTTCGCGAGGAAGTAAAAGGAATCGAGGAAACGGCTCACCAGCTGAGAGCCGCGCGCCAGCGGACGAAGGGACCCGTCCAGAGAACGAGATGGTGGTTTAAAGCTAACCACGGTCGCTTCGTGACCCTGTTGATGGAAAGCCGCTCTAAGCTGCGGAATTAACCAGATTGCCGAGAAGCTCAGGGTCGCAGGGAACTCACCTCAGAAATGGAGGGAAAGGCCTCGCCGCCTCGTCGGGGATGCGCTTGCATGCCTCTGCCTCGGGATTCAGCGCCGGCGCCGCATTGAAAAGGAAAGCACGTACCGCTGAATCAAAAACAGCGTCCAGTTCGGCGCTGCTCAAAGCGCATATCGAGGGGCAAAGCCAACGCGAGAGAGTGGAGCCTGCCGGGCGACGTCGAGGAGAAACATTCGTCTGAGGCTGAAATCAGCGAGGTCGTTCAAACTCAAGAAAAGTAAAGGAACCTACCGCGGAAAAGCCCTCAAATCGAGGTTATTGGGGTGTGCGGAGAGGACGGCCTTGACGCGGAGAGGACGCAGCCGCTGGAAGGCAGGCGGGAGGCGAATTGTGGGTGGGGTGGTCATTGGCGTGAAGAGAGATGCGATTGACAGCTTGATCAATCCAGCGGCAAACTCAGCGTGCGGCAAATCGTGCCTCGCCGGGATTGGGATTCAGGAGAGGGCGGGGTCAAGGGCTGAGGCGGCGGCGGGAGCTAGTCAGCCGAAATGCCGCGCGCGTTGAGCTCGGGCTGGAGCGCCTACGCAAACTTCAGCTCCAAATCTCCGCAAGGCTGGCTATTCTTAGTTTGCTTGGGCGAGTCAGATAAATCAATTGAATTCCAGGGTCGTTTGTGGGCGCAACTTGAATGTGGCGGTTCTGGAGCTTGATGGAATGGAAACAAAGCGAAAGCGAAGTTTGTGGCGCGAAATGATGCTCCACGCTTTGCCTTGACAGCATGAAGCCCTGGCTGCGGTGGCCAATCACGGTTTCTTGGCGTAGTGGTATGTCTAGTGTTCACTTTAGACCATTTTCGTACTTTTGCTAGGTGAGCGTTCAAGCCCTCATATTTTTTTCCTCTTTTTTTTTTTTTTCTGGACATTTCAGCGAAAGAATGCTACTTTTAGTGCACATGCCTCGGCACCACCGCGGCGCGCCATCCTGCCATTTTCTTTGCGCTGCGCGAACTCGCGAAATGCTGAGTCAGGTGCGTCGTCCCAAAAAGGCAGGTTCCCGTCCTCCTCGCAGAACTAGGGCGCTGCGTGCCCGATCTTCCTCGGGATTTTTGTCAGCATCTAAATATAGCCTATGCCCGTGCTTACCGCACTATGACCAACCGCACCCTTACCGCGATCCTTGCGAAATCCCTCCGCGCTCAAAAAAGCCAGTTCCCACCTTGTATTCGGTGAGACTGGAGTAGATAGTACATCAGACTGCGTCCGGACATGGATAATAGCTAGGTAGGAGTATTCCACCCTCTCACTCTACGCCGATTCACACCCTACCTCCGCGATAGCCTAAACACGCTCAATAGCGTTTTTGATTCAAAGTCCAGACGCGCCGCAACGCCGCAGCTCGGCCCTGAAACACCACTCGACCTCCATTTGACATTCGCCGCGCCCGTGAGACTGCGTTTCAAGGAGGTTGCCCAACGTTTGCGCGTTCAGTTTGCTTGTCTTTGCATTTCCTTCCCACTCATTTGGTATACCAGAGTGCCTCATTAAAGCGCTCAAATGCTCTCCAAGTGCATCCCCGACACTCGTCCCAAACGTTTCAACGCCGCGCCAAGTCCGCATTCGAACGCGTACAATAAACTCAAACCAACCCTGAGCGGCAGTCAATCTCGCGGAGCCACCGTATCCGCCTTCTGTTATCATCTGTGGGTCCATCACGCGAACCATGCGCAGCCTGTCAAGCCACCGCCTGGGCTATATAAGCTCCAACCAACCATGCGCCCGTCAACCTCTCTTATTTCCCTCCTCCCAACACTCACGTCGCACTTCGCTCCCTTCGTCCGCCCAACCCCAAAGTCAACTTCACGTGGTGTGTCTTCCTCTTCCCGTCCTCGACGCTCTCAGGTTTGGTCCTCACTGCCCTACATTTAGGTCGTCGTCGCTGCTCACCTCGGACTCGGACGTCGGGGGTGTTTTGGTTGGGTCGGGGATTGGCGGTGGTCGCCATGGAGGTACGCCGTCGCTTGTTTTGTTTTGCTCTCCGTCCCATCTCCCAATTCCTTTCATTTCCACTCGCTCGTCTCTGGGAGCCTGCCCACTGGCAGGTCCAACGTCGAGCATTCACTCATTTCATTCGGAACCTGCATTTATTCATTTACTCTTTCGCTTCCATCCCTTTTTCCATCCCGCATTCTCATTTGCACCCATCTCGCTGGCTTTCGCCCTCGTTTTCTTCAGACACCATTTATTCCCTTCTGCTCACTACGCACCTACTCATTCGCCATCTCATTATTCACCCCGTCCCCATTGAAATTCGCGCTTGCGCTCTGGCTTCAAAATCCATTCATTTCCTGCTCACATACACACATTCGAACCTCCGCTCCAGTAGCCCGCACCCACAAGAGCCCGCTAACCTCTCCGAGCAGCATTTTCTCCCTCCCTCCTCGCATTCCATATTCCTGTAAAACGGTCAGTCAGTTTTCTTCATCCGCCCGCAACACGTCACTGACCATTTCGCTCGTCAGTCCCGCTTTGCGGGCCATGCGTCGACGCGGTCGGATTCGGATTCCCTGTAAAACGGTCAGTGTCCTCGTTCCCTTCAGCCGCGATACGATACGAGACTGACATTGCATCCCAGCTTCAAACCCACACGCGTCGACCGCAACGCGACTTGTCCCGCAGCTCGTACGTCCCGTCCCTCTCCCGATCCGACCCGACCCGCGCTGACGCGGCCTTCGTAGCGTTCTCGCGTTCGGGCTGCGGTTTGGCGTAAACGGTGTGTGGGTTCCATTTGCGGCTCTGTTTGCATGCTAACTCGGGCTCTTCTGGTCAGCTCGACGGCGCAGGAGCGGGATTTGGGGAGAGACGAGTGTGGGGTGTGGGGATGACGAGTTCGCAGGTGCGTCGTTGGCGGAATCTGCTGGTAGCGTGGCTTGCTGCTGACGCCGTGCCGTTTCAGCGGTTTGGATTGGGTGCGTACGGACGGGACGGGACGGGATTGGTGCGTGGGCGGTAGGGCTCGGCACCGGACCGGATCCGGGTACGCCCGTAGCGATACGGGGCAAATACGGGTGCCGCGGCACCCACTACGGGTACGGTCCGGGTCCGGATACGGCTCAGTACGGGTTGTCGGCGACGGCCATTCGGAGTCCGATGGCAGGTGCCACGGCGCTTTTTTGGCCGTCAACAGTCCCTCGCCGTGTAGTGGGGTGCGATATCCCCAGTGCCGAGCCTGAAATCGCCCCCATCAGCGCCAACACCCGTACTACGGGCCCCGAAACCCGGATACGGGTCAGTTTCTAAGGCGCTACGGTCCGGGTACGCCCGTACCGTACCGGACCGTATTCCCGGAGTCCTCCGGTACGCTGCCGAGCCCTAGTGGGCGGACGTCAGTGAGGGTGTGGAGGGACGGCATTGGCGTGTGGATGCTGCTAGCAGGACGCTGCAAAAGGTGAGAGGTGAGTTTCCTCGGCAACACACGACACTGACCTTGAATCTCGCTTCTCAGCCCACTTTTGCCTCAACGCGAACTCATCCCGAGCACCGCCGCGTACGTCCCTCTCCGCTGCCAACCTGACCCATCCTGAGATGTCCTTCGTAGTGTTGATGCTTCGAATTGGCGCAAACGGGTACGCGGCTTGCTTTTCCGGCCTAGTTTCCGTGCTGATTTACTATCTTGGCCAGCTTGATAAGGTGGGAGCGGGTTCTGGGAGTGAGACGGGGCGGAGGTCGAGGATGGGGTGTCTGGCGCGGACGGGATGGGCATGGGAGTTGGTGGTCGAGAAGAGTGTGTGTGTGGGACAGCATTGGCGTGAGTGTGAGTTAAGTATCCGCGCTGCCCATCCTGCGATGCCAACGAGCAAAGCAGAATGAGGCAAGCGGACCTAATGCCGGCTCCCGATGGCCCGCAGACCCACCGCCAAGTCGCGCATTATGCCCGAGACGGAGTGTGCCCGTGGGCGCGGACGAGCAACAGGCACGGGTGCGAGCTCTTCAAGTTCTCGCTTCGTGGAAGAAGACGCAGAAGCAGACGGCGAAGCGCGTACGAGCTTACACGTCTTGCCCGCACCCGCTCCTCCCCCCGGCGACGTCGCAGTCGTCGTCGGGCCCGCCCTAGCCGCAGTCCCCGTCCCCGTCGCACCGGCGCCCTGCGTGACGAACGCCGCAACAGGCGGGCCAGGGAACGTATACGGCGGCGGCGGCAAATCAAACACATCCGGCACCAAAATCCCCGGGTCGGTATCGCTGTACGCCCCCGGGAAGGTGACGAGCTCTTCCTGCGTGGGTTTGCCCGTGCCTGAGCCGGCGACGCGGATCTGCGTGCAGGAGGGGTAGAACTCTGCGCCGCCGAGGGAGGTGGCGAGGTGTAGTGCGATGATTTCGTGGCGGACGAGGTAGTTGCCTGGGGCGATGTTGGATGGGAGGGTGACGTTGGTGGTTACGTTCGCTTGGATGTCTGTGAGGGTGTGTTTGAGAGTGTGCAGAGGGAAGGGACACGGCACGCACAGATGTTGTTTTGGTACCAGTCGCCGTTTGGGTCGTTTGGGATGCGTCCGAGTTGGCTGATCTTGAACCACTCCGCAGTGGACGAGTTATACGACGTGCAATTACCCGGGCACTCGGTCATGTACCACATAAGAGGCCCGATGTTATGCGGCCACTATGCATACGTTCCGTCAGCCCCGAAAAAAAAAAAGTCGCCAAGCGGCACGCACGGTACTCAAATCGCCACCCTGCCACAAGAACCGCATCTCATCGCCGGGATTCACCGTCGCCACGCTCTCCGCGAGCTGCGCGTCCTGCCCGCAATTGAGGAAGGTGTTGTTCGCGCCCTTGACGGGGTCGACGGTGTCGATTTGCCGCACGATGGACGGGGTGGGCTCGGCTTGCGGGATGTTGCCGACGTAGGTCTTGGTGTTGTCCCATACGATGTGCACGAAGCCGTGTGCTGCGACGGAGGGCAGCACTGACAGTAGCTGGAGGCAGAGGAGGGGGAGCAGGACAAGCTGCATCGTCGTGAGCGGGGTCGTGTGCTTGGGTCGTGAAGAGATGCTGCAAGGCGCGTAAAGGATAGGCGGACGAGTGGAGTGCGAGGAAGAGGCACCTCAGAGGGCAGGCATAGTCTTGGAGCAAGCCTGCCAAAACCTCGTGGCGCCGGCCGCGGCGGCCGGCGTGCACGTGACTCATCGCGACCACTCCTCGCCGTCGGCAACGGCCTCCAAATCGCGATGTCGCGCTACGCCGAACAACGCGCCGCCCTCGACATCGAAATCCAAGCCACAATCCAGCGACTCGTCTCGCTTTCCGCACAGCGCAACGCCCTCGCACCCATCACAGCCCTCCCCGACGAGATTCTTTTGGAAATCTTCCACCGTCTCCCCGATCATCCGCTCTACACCGTTCTCCCCGTCTGCAAGCGCTGGGCCAAGCTCTGCTGTACGACGTTCAGTCTATGGCGCGTAACACGCGTGCAGCTCGGCTGGAACTCCGCCTTGGTAGTGACCCCGGGCGAGCGGGAACGGATGCACGGCGAGCTCGCCCGGGTGGCCGACTACCAATACGGGCGCATCCACACGCTCAATGTCAGCTGGTTTGGCGAAGGCGTTCTGATTTACGAGCAGCGAGACCTGCTCAGCGATATCGCCCCGACGCTGGTCGTCCTGTCGGTAGACGAGTCGCTGAGCAGTTCGCTGGAGGAGTTCATCGCGTTCATGATGCCGCCCATTGTCGCAGCCGCTCGTCTGCGTTCGCTCTGCCTATGCGCCATACCCGACACGTACAAAAGGCTCCGAGAAACCGACGACGAAGAGATCTTCGAAACTCATCGTGCCGCTCTGCAGCTGTCCGAGCTGCCCGTGTCGGTGAAAGCACTCTCGCTGGGCTGCGTCCGTCTCATCCCTGCGGAACGAGGGCCCCAGAATGCTCCTCTACCAGCTTTGACTCATCTGACGCTCAAGGAGTGCCACCCAGTGGCGCTCCCGCTCCTATTCCATGTGCTTCGCAACTCACCGCAACTACGCACGCTCACGCTCGAACGCAACTTCAACACCTCCGACGAGCGCACTGGCAGCACTCCCGAGTCGGCCCAAACTGAACCCATCGCGCTGAACCAACTACAAACACTCACGCTCGTCGAGCACCGCGACCCGTTCAACGCCATCCTTCTGCGAACGACCTTCCCGGACAGCACAAAAGTCACACTGCGGATCGTCGAAAACAGGGTCGGCCTGCGCGACGTCCTGCCCGTGATCGAGTTGACGCGCCGCCTTCGGTTCCCCGCGACTGCGAACACGCTCGTCCTGGACCGCCATCCGTCGTATGACCATCTGGGCTACACCATCCATCTTTCCTATACCCGGCCGGGACACGAATTCGTTAATCTGCACAATGATCCTGAGCAAAACAACAACGCGGAGACTACCATATCGTTCTTCTCCTTCACCTTCATCCCGCAAGCCAGCGAGGAGACGCCCATCATGCAATCCCTCCTCCAAGCCCTCACCCACAGCGCGACGATCGTGCAGCTGGTTCTCGTCCAGGCGCACGCGCTCTCGGGATCTATCTGGGACGGCCTGCGAGTGTGGCACGTACCGGCGGCACTCTCGCGCATCGTCCTGGCGCTTCCGCGAGGCAACACAGAAGCGGCCACGGGTCTTCTCGCGATGCTGACGCGCGCGGTGAACGAGGCACTGGCAGCGGGTAGTATGCCGCTGCCGCTGCATACCATCGAGCTGGATCTGCATCCCAACCCGGTGGTGCCAATGCGCCCGGGCCACTGGCAACCGCCAGACTCGGACGACCCCGCGGAGAACTGTGATTGGACGCAGCTCGATGCGGACCTCTTCCCGGCGCTTCACTCGCTTCTCGTTGCTCTCCAACGTCAACGGCGCAGTGGTGCACCTGGTCCGCGGATGGAGGTGATTGTGAAGATACGAGAAATCGAGAGGGACAAGTGGGATGTCGTAGGCGGCAAGCTTGTTGAGGGGTTGGTGGACCGGCTTGAGCTGCGGCTTGTGCCCGAGGCGGTGCCGGTGTCGAAGAAGAGGGCTAGAACTTGAACAAAACTTCCTCTCTACTAGTACAAGATATTCCTGACGCCCACAGCCAGGGCCTCTACTCATACCTCAACAAAATATTAATGTACCAAATCGTCCAATTTACCCTGATGCAAATTCTCTGTACATGACTTGTTCGATGCTGACCAGGGGAGTGGACCGTGCTGTCGAAATCTAAGCCTGAGGAGACAGTCATCAGCACGTGCCGCGAGTCAACCTCTCTTGCCCTCGTTTCGTTGTTCCTTCGACTTTGCTTGCAATCCACGGCCCATCTGACCGGAAATCGTGCGAGGTGAGCGCATTGATCTTTATTTTGTTTCTGCAGCCAAAAACTTCTCCAAAAAGTACACCCCGAACATGCCAGCCAAAAAGGCCCCACAGGTCTCTCCCCGTCTTCCGCCCTACACAGCGGAGCAACAAGCCGTGGACGTTGAAATTGAAGCGACCGTTGGCGACCCGAACCGCCTCGCGGAGCTGCGCTCAAAACGCAACTCGTTTTCGCCCATCGGACGTCTTCCCGCGGACGTCCTGCGGGAGATTTTCCAGCAGCTGCACGTCCATCCCCTCGACACGGTGCTCCCCGTCTGTCGACAATGGGCCAAAATCTGCTCGACGACGTTCAGCCTGTGGCGTGTGCATGTCGCCTTGGGGATGCCGCCGGATGAGTTGGCGCAGTTTGGCGCAGGCCTCGCTGGCATGGGCATACGCAGCATCCAAGGCCCGCTCGCCCGAGTGGCCGCGTACCAGCACAACCGCATCCACACACTGGACATCTCGCTGCTGGGCGACGAGGACCTGCTCCCCGAAGAGGAGCAACTGCTCGCCGACGTCGCGCCGCATCTCATGGTGTTTCGGATCCGTCAGGCCTCGGAGTGGGCCATGCAGAGCTTCATCGACCGCATGATGGTGCAGCTCCCCTTCGCGCGCCTCGCATCCCTTCTCCTCGCCGCGCTGCCCCATGTCGGTCTTACGAGTGAACCCTGCCTCTTTCCCCTCACAAAACTCCCGGCGTCGGTGCAGGCGCTGTCACTGACCCGCCTGCGCGTCGCGGAGTTGACGCCGCTCCCGGCGCTCACGGAGCTGTCCCTCACTAGCTGTTTGCAAATCACCCAACGGCTTCTGCTCGAGCTGCTTCGCCACACCCCTCGACTTCGTTCGCTCACACTCATGCATACCATGGAGACTTTCGTCCCGCCGCCGCCGCTCGCAAATGCAACGACTCCCGCCGAGCGTTCCCCGGGCCGTCTGTTGCCCGTTATCACCCTCGAACGGCTCGAATCGCTCCGAATGACCGACACCCGAGCCGCAGTAAACGTGCTGCTCCCACAACTAGTGATGCCGAACCTCTCCACCCTCGCCTTGGGGATCACCGACGGCTATAGCGATATCACCTCCCCCGACGACATCCAGCCCATCCTCGAGCTGGTCCGACGCCTGCCTGCGCCCCATCGTGCCTGCGAACCTGCTCACTCTCGACAACCCTACGCCCCGAGTCGGGGGACCCTACTACTGGATGCATGCACAGCAGCGCGTAGAGCTCCTCTCGGGAACCACACAGTCGAGTATCTGCGTCTTCTCGCTGGTCTTCCGGGCCACCGTACACCAGGACACGATCATCGCTGAGCTTTTCGACGCGCTCGCCCATGCGATGACGCGCGTTTCGCATGTTGTTTTGTCTCTCGCGAATTGGGACAGACATGCCGAGTGGGTCGCCGCTGCGCTACGTGTGTTGGCGACGCAGCGCCAAGCGGCCTCGACGCTGCTCAAAACGATCGAGCTTGATCTGGATCGCGTGGTCGAGTGGACGGACATGAAGAATTGCTTCCTGCCTGCGCTGCTCGAGCTGTTGGTTGCCTCTCAACACGCGTCTGGGGAGTTGTTGGATTTGATGAAGGTTCGGGTTAATCAGGGTGAGAGACGGAAGTGGAGTGCTGCGTTGAGGAAGATGAAGGAGGGTAGAGAAGGTGGATTGGATGATTTGGTAGATTGTGTTGAGGTAGAGGCTGTCCCTACCAAGTGTTAGGGCTATTGAGTACCAGTAAGTAGACACAAGTTGGCGACGAGAAATAGAGAGATCAAGTTTAGCCTTGCATCCAAACTGGAAGAACCACTTGGCGAATACTTACACGAACCCCGGCTGTCGAAGTCTTCAAGTTTCCTTCTTTTCTCTTCTATCCGAGTCCTTCCTCTACTTCCTCAGTTCTGGCGCACTGGCCACTGGCCGGCTTGCTTACGTGCCGCGAGTTCCACGACCGCTCTTGAAGATGGTCTTGTACCCGCAACCGGCGTCCTCGGAATACTCCATCGCTAGTGCCGGACCTGAATTTGCAAGCGCGCTAGCACATGTGCTCGTGGGGCGGGTTCCTGAGGTGGCGGGACAAAGTCGTCGCGACGGCGGCGGACGGAGCGTAGCTGCGGTCCAGACCAGTCTCACTATGCAAGACTGCCAGTGAGCGAGTTACTTTGGCTTTGCTAACTTATTTGCGCTCTTGCTTGCCGGCATTTCGAGATGACGCGGGATGAGGGCTCGGGAGCGACGAATTCCCTCGAATGCGGTCGCGCCCTTCGACGCGCACAAGCAGAGACGTAGACCCAGTCGCGGGCGCTCGTCTTGAGAAAGGATCCAAGCGGCGTCATCCGCTTTGGAGCGGAATGCAGGAAGCAAGCAACAATCGCAGGCGAAGCAAACACTAGCGGCGGCGTAAAGCTTCGAGTCTAAGGCTGTGAGGCAATCGCCGGGATTTATGCTCTGGATACCCGGCGGCGCTGCCCCAGGCTGCGAGGAATGTTGAATGTGTGGGTCTTCAGAGAAAACGACGCGGAATCGTGAAGGCAAGGCCAGAAAGTGGATGGTAGTCAAGGTGCTGATTTGGTGTCCCACGATTTTCGCCTCTTGACTTCGCTCCTCCATGTCGACGTCGCGTCGAAATAGCTATGGCGCAACCAAGCCGTGTACATAATCCCTGCGTATCGGGCGTTTGACTGTACCATGCGCTTCGCTGCTTCTTAAAGCGTCGCCATACATAAACGACCCGTCCTCAAGCTGGAAAGGTTCATTGCTCAACTCAGCTCCCTTCCTTTCCTTTCTCTAACCCAGACGCTTCTATCCAGGCCGAGTTCCACCACCAGCACGATGGCTTCGAAAGCACACTGCGATTTGAGTGCCCTTGAAAAGGGCGACGGGGAGAAGCGTCCCGCGATGGCCATGGCCGTTATTGCGCTTGACCCTCCTTCGCCCGCGCCCGTTCTCCCGGATGGCGGCCTACAAGCCTGGGCTACGGTCCTTGGCTCGTGTGTCTTCGTTGTTTCCCCTCACCACCGCTCTTTCTGACGACCAGCAGATTCCTCTTCATGTTCTGCGGCTTTGGGTGCGTTCCTCCAAGTTGTTCGTCGCAAACCCGCCATGTCTGACTCGATTTCAGATACAGCAGCTCGTTTGGCGTCTACCAAGGTCCGTCTGCTCCACAACTGTTACTTTTCGGACCTCATTCATTGCCTCGCAGACTTCTACGTCCGCACCTACCTACCCCATTCATCTCCGTCGGCGATCTCGTACGTCGACCCCAGAACCTAATACGGCTTCTTGCTGACCTTCGCGGGCGGGCAGGTGGATCGGCAGCGTCAACATCTTCATCGTGCTGTCGGGCGGGTTCGTCGCTGGGCGGCTGCATGACCGGGGATACTTGTGCGTGCTGCATTGCATTACTCGCTGTTTCGCCTTTCTGACGTTTCGCAGCTATGCCCTCATGTACGGCGGCTCCTTCCTCATGGCGCTCTCCCTATTCCTCCTCTCCCTCGCCCGCCCAAACCAACTCTACCAAATCCTCCTTGCGCAAGGCATCCTCAATGGCATCGGCGCAAGCATGACCTACGTTCCTTGCATGGCCGTTCTTTCGCAACACTTTTCACCCAAACGCAGAGCCATCGCGATGACGCTCGTCGCGTCGGGCTCCTCTCTAGGCGCCGTCGTCCACCCCATCATGCTCAACAACCTTCTTTCCCGGATTGGCTTTGCGAATGCCGTTCGCGCGAGCGCGGGGCTGGTCACCGCGTTATTGGCCATCGCGTGCGGCCTCGTCAGAACGCGTATGGCACCGCCCAAAACGTCCATCGACCTCCGGAGGTTACTCGTCAAGATCTTGAAGGATGGGCCGTACGTCGCTGCGACGCTTGGGTACGTGCATGCATGCCTTCCATTTGAGTTGCTCTAATCCTAACCCTGCGTATGTATAGTATCGCAGTCTACACCATCGGCTTCTACTACCCGCTCTTCTACCTCCAGCTCGACGCAACGACCCACGGGCTCGACCCGACCTTCGCCTTTTACGCGCTGGTCATCATGAACGCGTCGTCCTTCGTCGGCCGGCTGGTCCCGGGCTTCCTCGCCCACCGCCTCGGCGTAACGAGGATGATCACCGGCGCGGCGGTCTGCGGCGCGGTGCTCATCCTCTCCATGATCGCGCTGCGCGACGCGACGAGCGTGGTGGTCATCGGGGTGTTGTATGGCTTCTTCGCGGGGTGCAGTACGTGTTGTTCTTTGCCGTTTTACGAAGCTAACGAACGGGCTATGTAGTCGTTACGCTCATGGGCCCACTGCTGGCAGTGCTGACCACCGACATGTCTGAGCTTGGGTGAGTGACGCGACGCGCTCCATACCCTGTAGAACCCGGGGTTAACTCCTTGTGTAGTGCACGCATGGGCCTCTCCGTCGCCGCAAGCGGCCTCGCGATCCTCGTCGGCCCGCCTCTCGACGGGCTGCTCCTCTCCGGTCCTGGCGGCACACCGGTATTCGTCTGGTGGCGCCCCGCGCTGTTCAGCGGGCTCATGGCGCTCTGCGGGTGTTTGCTCCTGGCGCTCATGATGCTGCTGCACGCCCGAAAGGGTCTCGGGGCTGGTCGGCACGTGCAAACGTCACGGTCCAAGTCGCGCAAGAGGGGTCGCCCGATGGTGGTGAACGTGCAGCTGGCGCCGGCGGTGGATGCTAGTGAGCGCGAGTCGGAGCAGGAGCATGAGAATTGTGGCGATGTGTAGTAGAAAGTCGGCCAGTCGAAAAATTGACCTTCATTCGCGTACAGATGTGCAGCGTTGGGAGTTACATACGCGCGCAACAACCGCGAGGCAAATTACGTGGTAAACGCGAAATGGGCAAGCAAAGACTGGACAAGCAAAGACTAGAGCAAACCCGAATGGAGGCTTGCAAAGGGAGTTGCAGAAGATGATTCAGAGGGAGCCATGCCTAACAGGACATGGACCTCAGGGAGAGTGGAGGATGAAACAGGAATTTGGTGGGATAATGTTTCATGCGGACTAGATACGAGCAGTCAATAATCTATACCGATAAGTTCTGTCATGCGAACACAGAACTCAGGTCCATTGCCGCAACAGACTCTTTCCACGTCCGCGGCTTACGCGCTAGTCCCTCTGTCGTGACGATCGTGTCCTTGGAGAAGTCTGCGCGAGAGAAATAAGCACAAGGCCCAGAAAAAAAGACGAGAGGATAACGTACATCCAAACTCCCCGACGCCGGTAAACACCTCCTTGACCGCGAGCACGATATGCGGCGGTGTTCCAGCGGACTCCATGCCCTGCGCAAACGCGTCCGGTGTAATCTCCGCGTAAGTCATGCTCTTGCCGGTGACTGCGCGAAGAAAGTCAGGCGAGAAGTCGCGTCGGGTAACAAAAACGCACCCTCCGCAAGCTGTTTCATCTGGTCCTCCGGTGAGATGAACTCGCCCACCGCAGCCCACGACTGCCCGTTCGGGAATACCGGCAACTCGAGCGCCTTGCGGACCCACAACCCATAATCGTGCTCCGCGTCGATGATGGCCATGGCCTTCGTCGACGCGACGGGGAAGTACTGTGTCCACGAGTCGGCGCCGGTCTTGGTCGGTTTGGCGTACGACGTAAGCGAGCTGGTGAACCCCGCGCCCTGGATGTCGACAAAGGGGACACCCGAGGCGCGGCCGTATTCGGTCACGCGCGCCTTGCTCTCGAAGTGCCCGACGTTGGGATATTTGCCGCCTGAAAGTGCCGAGATGCTCGAGAGCCCGGACCACACAAGGCCCTTGACGCCGGCGGCTTTGGCAGCGTCGACCATGAGCTTGCCCTCGGCCTCCTCCTGCGACATTATGAGCAGGCGACCACTACAGGCAAGACATGAACGTACGCGAGACGGATCTCCATGTTCAGCCCAGTTGGTTACAGACTGAAAAACATCAGGAAAGGAAGAAGCAAGACCGCAAAGAGACGCACGAAAACGTAGTCCGCGCCTTCAAATGCCTTGTATACCGCTTCCTTGTTGTCCACCGTAATCGACACGACGACGGCCTCGGCACCCTTGCTTGTGAATTCCTTCGCAGCAGGTTTCGACGCATCGCGGGTGAAGATGCGGACGCGATACGGCTTGTCGGACTCGATGAGTGCTCGCACGACGCTGCCACCTTGAGCGCCAGTCGCCCCGACGACAGCGACAAGCGGAGCGGACGAATCTTGAGTGATAGTCATGGAAGAGTGGGAGGAGGATAGCGGAGGGGTATGGTGTCGGAGGTCGTTTATAAAGCTGCCCCGCGTTAGGGATATTGCGCGGGTTCGGCATTTGGAGTCACATACCGCGATGAGCTCGGGATACCAGCGGGATGCTTTCTCGAATTTCCGGACACTCGGAGTCCCGGTCCTCGCGGCGAATACGACCCCGGTTACTCCGGGCACAGTAATCCGGGCCCTTCCCGGCGCCGTACTTCAAGCTTGACGCAAAAACGGCGCCCAGCATTGCTGGTTGGCGGAAACCTTCGAGTAGAATAAGGAGCGCATTTGGTTGATATGAAGTACCCACGAAGAGAAGCTGACGGTGAACGCAGGCCTTGCGTCGCAGGGGGAGAGGAGTGCTTGAGCGGAAGCGACAGCACAGGGCCGATGGCCGCGAGGTTCGACGCAATGCGCCCCCGCGTTGTCGAGGCGCAACCATTCAGGTTAACAGACTAGACCTTTGAGTAGGTATTTCAGATATCGATAGGCCGGAGGACGAGCCAAGTCGACGCACCTGGACCATTGCCTGTCTCGTTGGCCAAGGCCAACATACACGACCAAAACCGAGCCTTCGACGTTTATTCAGACCGTGAGCGGCACAGCCCGTCGTGGGCGGAGCCATGGGCCCATGGGGCGGTGCTGCCGGAAACGTCGATGTGGTTGGTGGTCAAGTCGCGTCGGCCGTGACGCACAGCGACTTGGCTTCCGCCGCAACAACCAGCTTGAGCGAACGTCTGCGCTGAATGACTGGCCTACTCGACCTCCCGAACGAGCTCCTCGTCGTGATATGCTCGTCCGAGGCCATGTTCTCAGAGGACCTCTTCCGCCTCGCTCTCGTCTGCCACCGACTTCACCCCATCGCTCTGCACGCCTTTTTCGCGCTCACAACCGTCGGCTTCGGCGTTGAGAGTCGCTCACTCACAGTCCAAATGCTGACGTCGGGTCCCGACGCGCTCAGCGGTCTATGCGCCGCGCTCTTCCCCCTCCCGCCAATTGAAGAGCTATTCATCGCACTTCCACGCGTTCTCTCCCCGACCCAGATCGTGTATACCGGATGGAACGAGACGAAATACCTCCCAATGCATCTGCGCAGGATCGAGGCGTTCTTCAAGCGCTTCATAGGAAGAGCGGCGCTGAAGATGGTCAAGATCCAGCTGGACGAGTACCGCACCGACATGTGGTCTGGCGCCTCCGAAAGCGCGAGAGCGGACGCGGCGCAGCACTTCAAATCGTGCTTCAACGCCGTCCTTGGGGCTGGCTGCGAGACCTTGGCCGTTCACAATGGCGGGTTCTACCTGGGCAGCACTCCGGTACCGCCCGCCGAACCCCAAGTCCACGAACGGGAGAGCGCAGGTGTCGCCAATATTGGCACGAAACTCCGCAGACTTTTTCGCACACGCCAATCCAAGGACAACAAATCCAAGGACAAAATCGATAAGCCTCAGTCCTCGAGTTTGCCCACAAACTCGCGACTGGTCAGCTTCGACATTGGCTCCAACGTCCTGCTCTCGCCAGAAATGGTCGACTGGACAACGGGAGTACTCCGAAGCTCCCCAATCACGCACCTGGTCTTCTCTGCGATGACCTGTGGTTCCACCTTCTACCGGCTGCTGCAAATCGCTGTGGCCCGTCCGGGAATAACATCGTTCAGTCTCCGGGACGCGGAATTCATGACCGAATTCGATCACATCCCGGTAGCATTGGACTGCTACACCAAACTCGTCCATCTCAGCATTTCCGGCCGGCACATATATCTGAACATCCCGCCTCATTTCCACCTCTTCCTTCCGTATCTTGAGACCATACGCGCCCCGCCGCTCTTCATCATCGGTCTGCTCTCCCGAAGAAGTCCATGGCAGATCCCCCGCCTCAAGGCGGTCTATGTCTCCTGGTCCAAGAACATCCATGATGCTGGCTCGGGGTTGGAGCATATGTACGACCTCCGGGTGCTCGCCGCCTCCGTCTCGGAAGTCACAAATCTCCTCGACCAGCACAAGCTCCGACCAATTATCGGGATAAAAACCGAAGGAGCACTCTGGCAGCAAGATACAAGCAGTCAATTCACTTTTGAAGACCTCTCTCCAGAGCTCCAGTCCATACTCAAGAGGGTTTCAGCACTCGAAATATCGCTATTTATGATGCCCGGTGACCTTGACTTTATCCAGCACTGGACAAGACTCTTCCCGAGTGCTAAACAGGCAAAAATCGAACTGGGAGATAGGTTTTTCGACTCGGAATGGAATGTGAGTGTGGAGCATCTGGGGAGGGAAATAAGACGGCGGACGCAATTGGAGAAGGTCGAGCTCAATGGGAAGCATTTTAATTTTTCTAGGTTAGCCAAAGAGTAGATTCGTTTAGTGAA
Organism: Mycena chlorophos; assembly: GCA_014461115.1. Classification (NCBI taxonomy): domain Eukaryota; kingdom Fungi; phylum Basidiomycota; class Agaricomycetes; order Agaricales; family Mycenaceae; genus Mycena; species Mycena chlorophos. The sequence goes on from JACAZE010000011.1 coordinate 738,288, forward strand.
TTTTGTCTCTGGAGAAACCGAAGATGCTGCCTTGGTTCACGTGACCTAAAGGTCTAAGACTACACCAGCCACCCAAAAACAGTGAAGAGAATTAATTCACGAAGATCAAAGAGCCGTTCATTACCCTTGCATCTTACTGTAGGTAAGGCATTGACAGACGGCGGTGCAGCACTTCAAGTCGCCAGTTGGCTGCAAGACCTTGACCACACTACAATAGCAGGTTTTACAAAATCTGCAAAATTTGTGGCCCCAATCCAATCTCATCCCTGCAGCATTCAAGGCTCAAAGCCCCTAAGGCATGTCAGCAATATTTATCACAAGATCAATTAGCTGATTTCTTTGGAATGGGTCGTAGAAGTGTTCTGAAATGTTCAGATAAAAAAATGCCGCAAAATCCAATTTCACTTACAAGCGTGAAACTGCACTTCAAGCGTCTATAAGCCACTTATAAGTGCTATAGGTGGCTATAAGACCCCCCCACTTATAAGCCTGGCTCAGATATTATTTGCAATTATTCCAGCTTATACTGTAGGTGCTTATAAGGGGTCTATAATCACTCAAAGTGCAGTTTCGCACTTGTAAGTGAAATTGGATTTTTGCAACATTTTTTTTTTTTAATTCAGAGTCTCCTCAATTTGGGCTTCAATTTTATGGTATCCACGTAATGATAGCATCAAAAATCAATGTTGGCCAAATTCTTGATATGCTCCAGGATCCAGAAAAAACTTGAATGGGGAAGTATACGACCCACGTAGACTTTTGATGTAGACCGTATACGGCGTATACCTTTGATGGCCGACCAGCGACTGGCGTGACCTCCGACCACCACCCGCTCGACGCGTCTCGCGCTACCTCTCGCTAACACTGTGGCACCATGGACACATTCACCGAGATCTACAAGCAGCTAAACGCCGTCCCGGGCCTCTGCGACAGCATCGGAATGGAGAAGGCGATGGCCTTCATCCGAATGGCCGCCCGCCTCAAGGACAAGATCACGGTCGCTCAGCCGCCCAGCTTTCAAGGCAACTCCCCTCCCAGCGAGCTCCCGCCCGACGTCGCATCGTTTCTCGCGTCTGCAGCCGAGATCGCGCCCGACTTCATCCACGGATGCTGGACCGCATTCAGCAGCCTCATCTGGCGATATGAAGGAGACGAGCGTGTGTCCGAGGCGCTGAAGCAGTACGGGCTGGACAGGTCGATATGTGCGTCGAGTTTTCTCGACTCCATTCCGCTAACAAACTACAGCCGGCCGTATGCTGTTCCCGCCCACCCACCACTGCACCGAGCCTGGCTGCATAAACAAGAAACAACTCCGACAGAAGCACGACGCCTCGCACGTCGTTCTGTACACACTCAGCGAGGGAGCATGCGCATCGTTTGCACACACGCTAACGTGCGATGGTGCGTTGTTGTCTGTTGCCCACGTCGCTAATTCATTTTGCTACAGTTTGCCACACCCGCTACTACCCCAACTACTCGGTCAAAGACGGACTCCGCACATACTACACGACAATTCCCAACACGATACAGGTCGGGCGCATCAATATGTCGAGCAACGCGTTCTTGACCTCTTCATCAACCTGATGCTTATTTCGTGGACCTCGGCGACCAACGGTGCTCGAATCTACGATGCCTGCCTTTCAAAACCAGAAGAACAACCGTCAGAGATGCCAGATGTCACGGTGCGGGCCGTGTACGCGCGGGAAGCGAGTCGAAAGCAGAGCGGAGCGGGGACGAGACGGGGCGGCGGTGTAGTGTACCGAGACTGGCGTTGCAAAGACAGAGTATCTACGATCACATGATATGCCTATATACATCGCGCGCAGCCGTCCTAACTACTCCGGGTGCCTCAAAACCTCTGCAAAACCCTGCGGGAAAACTCAGAGGAAAGCTACCGGTCTACGTACTGACCAGCGCCGTTACACCATCCCCCTTCAAGCGTCGAGTATAACGAGAGACGCGAAAATTGTGGAGGGCGTGCAAGGACGCGAAGGGTCAAAGTGGTGGAGCACGGGGGACGACATGAGCGCAGATTTGAGAGCGTTGAAGGCATGTCGAGCATCGGGGGTGAACACGAATGGAACGTCCTTCTTGCACAAGGAAGTCAGCGGTAGAGCAAGAGAGGAGTAGTGGGACACGAAGCGTCGATAAAAATTCGCAAAACCAAGGAAGGCCTGGACGTCGCGAATCGAACAGGGTTCTGGCCAGTCACGAATCGTGTCGAGCTTCTTGGGGTCCATCTTGATGCCGTCCGCGCCGAGGATGTACCCAAGGTACGGGACCTCGGCACGGTCGAACAAGCACTTCGCCGGGTTGGCAAAGAGGCGAGCCGACTGAAGACGGTCGAGCACTTTCTTGACGTGCTCGTCGTGTTCCTGTTGACAACGAGAAAAGATCAGAATATCGTCGAGATAAACGACGCAGAAAACGTCAAGGTAATCGCGTAGCGTGTCCATAATGAAGGCCTGGAAGGTTGAAGGCGCGTTGGTGAGACCGAAGTTCATAACGAGAGTTTCGAACAAGCCCAACGGGGTACGAAAGGCTGTCTTCCACTCATCGCCCTCCTTGACGCGGACGAGGTTGAAGGCGTTCTTGAGGTCGAGGACGGAGAAGACGCTACAGCCTTGAATCCTGTCCAAAAGATCGTCAATAAGGGGCAGAGGATAACGGTTCTTCTTAGTTATGGAGTTCAAACCGCGATAGTCGACGCAAAGGCGGAGCTCGCCCGACTTCTTGCGTACGAAAAGGATTGGGGACGCAGCAGGAGAGGTCGAACGACGAATGAAGCCCTTCTTGAGGTTCTCATCGAGGTACTTGGCGAGTGCGTCGCGTTCGGCTTGAGAGAGGCGATACATCGGGCCGAAAGGAGGTGTTTTACCGTCCTCCAGGTCGATCGAGAGGTCGTAGGGGCGGTGCGGAGGCAGCTGGTCAACCTCGACGTCGGAGAAGACGGAGGAAGCCCAGGGCATGTACTTGGACGGAAGAGTTGGATGCGCGGGGTCGTGAGGTTCGTCGGGTCCGTCCGAATCCAGTTCGGGGCCAAGCGAGGAGGGCGTCCCCATCGTCGCAAGGTTGTACAGAGGTGAGCCTACAGGATGGAAGCGAATCAGTGAAACATCTTCGTTCTTTGCGCTTTTGCGGAACCGCGAAAAGCTGAGAATACGAATATCCAAGGGACGGGACGAGGAAACCGGGGGGAGAGGTGTACTACGATCCAGGATAGAGCGACCGAAGCCGTTAAACCCTGTCAACGCAGACAGAAACGAGGAACGAGGGAACGAGGAGGGAGTCGGGGGAGCGTATACGCCATCATTTCCCGGGTCCGGGATCAGCGGGCTCGAAACCGACTCTGCAGGCGCGTCCGCAGACCGCTGCTGAGATGAGTCGTTGGCCAAACGATCATTATTCGTAGGTACAGGAGTGGGGGAAGGAACATGGGGAGCAGGGCGAAGGACAGAACGAGGATCAAGACGAGAAAACGGAATGGACTCGCCGGAAAGACCGAAGCCTAGGCCGACGGAGGTCGGGGCAAGAGCGTTGAGTGAGGAGGAACCTGGGGTCAGTCGCGACAGACCAAAGCCTTGTGCGACGACGCGAATGGGCTCTGCACGAACGAGGTTGCAGCAGGAGAGTTCGAGGTCCATGTCGGACCAGTTGATAGAAGGGTTGTGGCGTTGAAGCCAGTCGAGACCAAGGATAACCGGGTAGCCAACCGACACGACACCGAGTCGAATGATCTCCGAATGGGAGTCCACCGCCAACTGGGTTATAACGTCGTGGGTCACCAAACCGCCCGCAATAGGACGATCATCGACCGCCGTGACCGGAACCGGAACCTCTTTTGGCGCACGCGGAAGCGAATGCCGTTGAGCAAACCGGTCGGAGATGCACGACGCGGAGGCACCAGAGTCCACCAACGCAAAGGTGCGAATAGGAGCCCGGTTGGGGAACGAGAGACGAACGTTGATGAAGAAATGCTCTGGAGAATTCAATTGAGTAGAGGAAGCGAAGACGTAAGGGGGAGACACGTAGTTTTGGGGTATAAAACGTCCGTTCGTCGCACGAACAAACGCGGGCTTCGCGGCGAGAGACGGACGCGCCCTGTCGTCAGATACCGAGGGCCCTAGGGCGGGAGTTGGACGCTCGGTTAGGCTTTTCCCGCCTTGGGGGCAGAAGCGGCCTTGTTCTTGTTCTTGGCGAGCTCGGAGCAGGCGTCCCGGAAATGACCAGAACCACCGCAGTAGCTGCAGAGACCAAGACGACGACGACGTTCCTTTTCCTCTGCAGAAAGAGGACCGCGTACGCGAACAGCATCAACCTCCATCGGAACGACGTTGGAAGAAGCTGCTGCAGCAGCAGGAACGGAGGGGGCAGGAGCTGAGGAGGCTCGGGGAGTGTGTCGGTGAGGGGTAGAGTTCGACGACGAGAAGTGGAGCGAGTCCGCGTGCTTGTGGTTGTCGAACGCGATTGCCTGGCGTACGTAATCCGCGTACGCAGGCTCGGGGACGACATGCAGCATGTGCTCGCGCACGAACGGCTTCAAGCCTTGCTTGAAGTAGATGAGCTTGGTCGCCTCGGAGATGTCCACAAAAGGAACGAGCTCCTCAAAGCGAGCCCAGTACTTGGCGCAGGAGGCCGTCTGTTTGAGCGACTGGATGTCGCGGAGCTTGGAAGCAGCACGGTCGGGGTCGCCAAAAATCGCTGCAAAATCTCGCAGTAACAGGTCGAAGTCAGAGAAGATAGTGGGCTTAGCTTTTTCCACCGCGTTGTACCAGGAACGCGGCGAACCATCCTTCAGGTGCATGAACAGTACGTCGCGTTTATCGGCGAGGGACGTAAGCCGTGAAAGACGAATGTACGCCTTGAGTTCGTCCAGGAACGGGACTACTTGGTCGGCGTGTCCGTTGAAGTCGCGTGGCTCCTTGACACGGACGGCACGGTCCGCGGAGGTGAGGGTCGGAGGAAGGTTTGCCGTGGTAGCACCCGGAACGGGTTGGGACGGAGCAGGAGGAGGTATGGGAACCGAAGGAGCAGGTGCAGGTGCAGGAGCGAAGGTGAGTTGGGTGGTGAGAGCCTTAAGCAGCCCAGACATGTCCTTGAGGACATCCATGGTGGCGTCATGTTGCTGTTGCTGCATTTGGCGGCTGTTCTCGCCATCTTCGTGCATTTCGCGCAGCATGGCGATGATAGTGGCGCCCTCGGAGGTTTGGTTGGCAGCGGGAAGCTCGGCGTGAGGAACCGGGACACCGGCGGCGTCATACGCGGCGGGGTTGGTTGGCATGTCGGTGCCAGCTGGCACCCAGTTGTCAGTGCCTGCACCGTTATTGGCCCAGACGGGCGGCGTCGGAAGTGTCCTGGAAGCTCATCAGTGGCACGGAAGGTTGTTCGGGACCGGGGGAATGGCGCGGAAGCCAAAGGGACAGGTGGCGGAAAGGAACGGGGTGTGGGAGCAAGAAGCCGATAGACTCAGCTTAATTTTGGTTGGTGGTCTTTGCAAACTGTCACGGTGCGGGCCGTGTACGCGCGGGAAGCGAGTCGAAAGCAGAGCGGAGCGGGGACGAGACGGGGCGGCGGTGTAGTGTACCGAGACTGGCGTTGCAAAGACAGAGTATCTACGATCACATGATATGCCTATATACATCGCGCGCGGCCGTCTAACTACTCCGGGTGCCTCAAAACCTCTGCAAAACCCTGCGGGAAAACTCAGAGGAAAGCTACCGGTCTACGTACTGACCAGCGCCGTTACACAAGACTGGGCCGGGGTCAGCTTCAAGCTTCGCAACGAGCACGTCTGGGACGGGTTCATCATCCTCGCCCTTCTTGAAGACCACGAGCGACGCGGCAAAACTCTACGCGTTCCGCACACCGGCGAGCAACGTTTCCGATTCACGAAAGCGATGGACGAGCGAAATGCACGCATCCGACTTGTCGGCCAGCCTGAATGGGCCCATTATTGCAATCGCTGCATGCGCGTTTGGGAAGATGAGAAAGGGAACTTGTGTACGTGTTTTTCTTCCCTGATCCTCTCTATTTACTAGCGAGTGTGTCTCTCAGCGAAGATCCACGTTGTCGTGATCGATGGAATAACCATCGGGCATCCTTGCTGCGGTGTCCTCCACTGCCCAACCCCGCTTGCCAGCAACCGTGATCGCTACTGTCCCGACCATGTCGACGAAGACAAGAAATGCGCTGTCGAGGGCTGCGGCGTGTTTTGCGACATCGATAACGGTTTCCTCACATGCTCCGATCCTGGCCATAGACATCTCGAGACCGTCCACAAGAAGCGCGACAAGGCCATGTTCCAGCTCCGAACGCGTCGCACGGTCCGGTGTCTCCAATCCTGAAGACGCGTTCGAGGCGGAGATCACAGCGGAAGAGTTCGAGGAGATGGAGATTCTGAGTGGCGACTGTCCAGCCACGAAGGACCCCAACGGCAACCGCAAAATACGGGCACTATTCGGATGGCGCAAGTCGCACAACGAGCAGATCATCGTGCGACCGTGCGGCATGATCATTGCGCGTGCAACATTCTTCGGGTCGGAGACGGTCACCCAGACGGCGGTAGGGGCTTTCACTTGCCTGGTTGTTCTCCAACACTCAGTCATAATCAGGACTTCATCCACAAGACTTTCAGGACCAAGGATTCTATGCCCGACATCGTATTCTACGACAACAACTGCTCCCTCTACAAACACCTCGTGCATGTCGAAGATCCGCTTGTCAAGACCGTCGGCTTCCCGGTGGACGTCTTTCACTGGGAATGCAAGCACAAGAAGAATACCGTCGAGTGCTCCTACCACTGCAGCCCGCTTCTCTTCCCCGAGCTCATCGGCGAGCAGAAAGCCTGGCACTTCAACTCGTCGATCGCAGAGCAGACTAACGTGTGGCTGGGTGGCTTCCATGCGATCCTGCGTGAGATGGGCGCATCCAAGTTCGACTTCTTCCTCGACGAAATGATCATGCGCAAGAACAAGCTGACGTTGGCAAAGCTCGAGGCAGAGGGTGCTTGCCCTGGTTTGCGCCCACTGTAGTTTAGTGGCCTTCACTTTCGCTTTGATACAAGTACGCTATGAAATACAGGATGCTATAGATGCTACACAAAACAAACCAGCACGAGAATGAATATAGAAATGTATTGCGTGCTACCGCTTCTCCTTCTTGACCTTAGCCTTCGTATTGAACGCCTTGTATCCTGACAAACCACTCCTCCAGTTTGTCCACATTCCCGCCTCATTCCGCGGCACCGTCAACGCCGCATCTCTCTCTGCCTGCGTCGAGTTGTTCCAGAACTGCAACTGCCGATAGAACGTCTGTTTGACATAGGCCACGCCCGGGAACTCCGCCTCGAAGCGCTGTTGGACGCCGGTGCCTTTCGTCTTCTTGTTGATATTGCCGAATGCGAGCGCCATGTCGCGGCGGGGATGCCCATCGGCCATGGGTCGTTGCTACCGGTCAAGTCAATGACCTCGTCATCGTCGGCGACGGGCGATGGAGAGCGGCTCGGGCTTGTGGTTGGCGGGGTTGAGCGGCGGGTTGTTGGTGAGGGTGATGAGGAACGCGATGTTGGTGAGGACATCGACATCACGGAGAGAGCGGGAGATGGCAGCGGAGATAAAGAGTTGTGTCGGCGGGGACGAGGATTAGACGGTGTGCGTGGCTGGCTGGCAGCGGTGTTTGGTACGGGCTCGGCTTTGCGCTTGAGAGATCTTGAGGTGGCTGTCGTTGGCGCGTAGATCGTGATCATCTGGTCAAGACGTTGGCAGTGGCTCGAGCGAACGTTGAGAGATCGGAGGATGAGCGTCTGGCCTGACACGACCAAAAACGTCGAGTTGACATCCCGACGCGACCAGAGCCCAGAGTCGTGGTCATAGATGTAGACCTCATCGTCGGCCGTGAGGTCGAGCTTGTGAAGGAGGCGGGGATGGAGAGATGGGTTGAATTGCGGGAGATGGGGAAGACCCTGCTCTTGTACGAGCTGCGGATCTTCGTCCTCCTGCGAGCCAGTGATGAGTAACACATAGCAGAAACGGACGGACAACATACCTCCGCGTAGTAGCAAATTTGAATCTGCGTCTGCGCCCGCTGCGCCTGCTCGCGCTTCTCGTCCTGCTCCCGTTGCCGACGCTGTTGCTTCTCAATCCCGGCCTTGTACTGGACTTCCCAACGCTCCTCCATTGGCTTCCGATGGATCTTCGGTGGAAGGTCATTCGACGGCGCGTCGGGTGCCGTCATCCGTCAGATCGATGCTTGGGCCATCGACTGCGAGTTGAGTCGCCCGACGGGGCGGTGGGAGCAGTAACAGCTGGCGGACGCGAGAGCGGCGGCGGGGTTGCCGTTGGACGCGGTTGTTGGAGCCGAGTCGCGATGGCCAGCATACTGGCAGCCGGTCTTCTTTTGCAGCAGGTCGAGCAGAGTCCACGTCTGCACTTCTCCGACCCAGCGACACGTCCGCAGTTATTCTTGCACGGCGGTTTGGACGACTTGCCGGTGTACTTCTGCGACATGACGGCGGCGGGCGTGGGTGCGGGGTGTGGGAATAGGACGAGGCGGGAGGGAACGCAGCGTCGGGGAAGCAGTGTGGTGTTGCTGCTGCTCGGGGGTAGGTGGTATGGCGCGATGGAGGTCGTTGATGGTGATTTCTGTGTGGTGAGTTGCAGGCAGCGATCCGGCGGGGAGGCCAGCGAGGCCCTCGTAGTACAGCTCGGGGTCCAATGGGAATTCCGTTGGTGGTATTGGTGGCGAGGAGCCACCAGGGTCGCCAGAGTCAAGATGGTTGTCGCTAGTGGGCGGTGGCTCATCGGGTCGGAATGCCAGCCATTGGAACCAGCTACAGCGGGGGCACTACGAACGGCGAGGTCAGCAAGGCGGCGACATGCGACAGCGTCGTGGGACGCACCCGCTGGTACCAATAACCCTTGTTGGCGGGGTTCCTGACGCCCTTGGAGAGCTGTGCGGCGGGGATCCGGGCGCTGCAGCGCGGGCAGCACGCGTAAACCATCGCGGTAGGAAGCAGAGGGAAGCCGTGTGACACCGCGGCTCATGACGTGACCCGTATACGCTCTCAGAAAAAAGCAGAATATATTCCGGGGGTATACACCGGTCTACTCGAGGTATACAGGTATACATATACCTGTATACTTCCGGGTTCAGGTTTGTTCTCCCAGGACATCGACATCACGGAGAGAGCGGGAGATGGCAGCGGAGATAAAGAGTTGTGTCGGCGGGGACGAGGATTAGACGGTGTGCGTGGCTGGCTGGCAGCGGTGTTTGGTACGGGCTCGGCTTTGCGCTTGAGAGATCTTGAGGTGGCTGTCGTTGGCGCGTAGATCGTGATCATCTGGTCAAGACGTTGGCAGTGGCTCGAGCGAACGTTGAGAGATCGGAGGATGAGCGTCTGGCCTGACACGACCAAAAACGTCGAGTTGACATCCCGACGCGACCAGAGCCCAGAGTCGTGGTCATAGATGTAGACCTCATCGTCGGCCGTGAGGTCGAGCTTGTGAAGGAGGCGGGGATGGAGAGATGGGTTGAATTGCGGGAGATGGGGAAGACCCTGCTCTTGTACGAGCTGCGGATCTTCGTCCTCCTGCGAGCCAGTGATGAGTAACACATAGCAGAAACGGACGGACAACATACCTCCGCGTAGTAGCAAATTTGAATCTGCGTCTGCGCCCGCTGCGCCTGCTCGCGCTTCTCGTCCTGCTCCCGTTGCCGACGCTGTTGCTTCTCAATCCCGGCCTTGTACTGGACTTCCCAACGCTCCTCCATTGGCTTCCGATGGATCTTCGGTGGAAGGTCATTCGACGGGCGCGTCGGGTACTTCGTCATCCGTCAGATCGATGCTTGGGCCATCGACTGCGAGTTGAGTCGCCGACGGGGCGGTGGGAGCAGTAACAGCTGGCGGACGCGAGAGCGGGGCGGGGTTGCCGTTGGACGCGGTTGTTGGAGCCGAGTCGCGATGGCCAGCATACTGGCAGCCGGTCTTCTTTTGCAGCAGGTCGAGCAGAGTCCACGTCTGCACTTCTCCGACCCAGCGACACGTCCGCAGTTATTCTTGCACGGCGGTTTGGACGACTTGCCGGTGTACTTCTGCGACATGACGGCGGACGGCGTGGGTGCGGGTGTGGGAATAGGGACGAGGCGGGAGGGAACGCCGGGGAAGCAGTGTGGTGTTGCTGCTGCTCGGGGGTAGGTGGTATGGCGCGATGGAGGTCGTTGATGGTGATTTCTGTGTGGTGAGTTGCAGGCAGCGATCCGGCGGGGAGGCCAGCGAGGCCCTCGTAGTACAGCTCGGGGTCCAATGGGAATTCCGTTGGTGGTATTGGTGGCGAGGAGCCACCAGGGGTCGCCAGAGTCAAGATGGTTGTCGCTAGTGGGCGGTGGCTCATCGGGTCGGAATGCCAGCCATTGGAACCAGCTACAGCGGGGGCACTACGAACGGCGAGGTCAGCAAGGCGGCGACATGCGACAGCGTCGTGGACGCACCCGCTGGTACCAATAACCCTTGTTGGCGGGGTTCCTGACGCCCTTGGAGAGCTGTGCGGCGGGGATCCGGGCGCTGCAGGCGGGCAGCACGCGTAAACCATCGCGGTAGGAAGCAGAGGGAAGCCGTGTGACACCGCGGCTCATGACGTGACCCGTATACGCTCTCAGAAAAAAAGCAGAATATATTCCGGGGGTATACACCCGGTCTACTCGAGGTATACAGGTATACATATACCTGTATACTTCCGGGTTCAGGTTTGTTCTCCCAGGATCAAACTTCATATTTTTGAAACTTTTTGGGTAGGTTCTGCAGAAAAAACTTGAATGGGGAAGTATACGACCCACGTAGACTTTTGATGTAGACCGTATACGGCGTATACCTTTGATGGCCGACCAGCGACTGGCGTGACCTCCGACCACCACCCGCTCGACGCGTCTCGCGCTACCTCTCGCTAACACTGTGGCACCATGGACACATTCACCGAGATCTACAAGCAGCTAAACGCCGTCCCGGGCCTCTGCGACAGCATCGGAATGGAGAAGGCGATGGCCTTCATCCGAATGGCCGCCCGCCTCAAGGACAAGATCACGGTCGCTCAGCCGCCCAGCTTTCAAGGCAACTCCCCTCCCAGCGAGCTCCCGCCCGACGTCGCATCGTTTCTCGCGTCTGCAGCCGAGATCGCGCCCGACTTCATCCACGGATGCTGGACCGCATTCAGCAGCCTCATCTGGCGATATGAAGGAGACGAGCGTGTGTCCGAGGCGCTGAAGCAGTACGGGCTGGACAGGTCGATATGTGCGTCGAGTTTTCTCGACTCCATTCCGCTAACAAACTACAGCCGGCCGTATGCTGTTCCCGCCCACCCACCACTGCACCGAGCCTGGCTGCATAAACAAGAAACAACTCCGACAGAAGCACGACCCCGCACGTCGTTCTGTACACACTCAGCGAGGGAGCATGCGCATCGTTTGCACACACGCTAACGTGCGATGGTGCGTTGTTGTCTGTTGCCCACGTCGCTAATTCATTTTGCTACAGTTTGCCACACCCGCTACTACCCCAACTACTCGGTCAAAGACGGACTCCGCACATACTACACGACAATTCCCAACACGATACAGGTCGGGCGCATCAATATGTCGAGACAACGCGTTCTTGACCTCTTCATCAACCTGATGCTTATTTCGTGGACCTCGGCGACCAACGGTGCTCGAATCTACGATGCCTGCCTTTCAAAACCAGAAGAACAACCGTCAGAGATGCCAGACTGGGCCGGGGTCAGCTTCAAGCTTCGCAACGAGCACGTCTGGGACGGGTTCATCATCCTCGCCCTTCTTGAAGACCACGAGCGACGCGGCAAAACTCTACGCGTTCCGCACACCGGCGAGCAACGTTTCCGATTCACGAAAGCGATGGACGAGCGAAATGCACGCATCCGACTTGTCGGCCAGCCTGAATGGGCCCATTATTGCAATCGCTGCATGCGCGTTTGGGAAGATGAGAAAGGGAACTTGTGTACGTGTTTTTCTTCCCTGATCCTCTCTATTTACTAGCGAGTGTGTCTCTCAGCGAAGATCCACGTTGTCGTGATCGATGGAATAACCATCGGGCATCCTTGCTGCGGTGTCCTCCACTGCCCAACCCCGCTTGCCAGCAACCGTGATCGCTACTGTCCCGACCATGTCGACGAAGACAAGAAATGCGCTGTCGAGGGCTGCGACGTGCTTTGCGACATCGATAACGGTTTCCTCACATGCTCCGATCCTGGCCATAGACATCTCGAGACCGTCCACAAGAAGCGCGACAAGGCCATGTTCCAGCTCCGAACGCGTCGCACGGTCCGGTGTCTCCAATCCTGAAGACGCGTTCGAGGCGGAGATCACAGCGGAAGAGTTCGAGGAGATGGAGATTCTGAGTGGCGACTGTCCAGCCACGAAGGACCCCAACGGCAACCGCAAAATACGGGCACTATTCGGACGGCGCAAGTCGCACAACGAGCAGATCATCGTGCGACCGTGCGGCATGATCATTGCGCGTGCAACATTCTTCGGGTCGGAGACGGTCACCCAGACGGCGGTAGGGGCTTTCACTTGCCTGGTTGTTCTCCAACACTCAGTCATAATCAGGACTTCATCCACAAGACTTTCAGGACCAAGGATTCTATGCCCGACATCGTATTCTACGACAACAACTGCTCCCTCTACAAACACCTCGTGCATGTCGAAGATCCGCTTGTCAAGACCGTCGGCTTCCCGGTGGACGTCTTTCACTGGGAATGCAAGCACAAGAAGAATACCGTCGAGTGCTCCTACCACTGCAGCCCGCTTCTCTTCCCCGAGCTCATCGGCGAGCAGAAAGCCTGGCACTTCAACTCGTCGATCGCAGAGCAGACTAACGTGTGGCTGGGTGGCTTCCATGCGATCCTGCGTGAGATGGGCGCATCCAAGTTCGACTTCTTCCTCGACGAAATGATCATGCGCAAGAACAAGCTGACGTTGGCAAAGCTCGAGGCAGAGGGTGCTTGCCCTGGTTTGCGCCCACTGTAGTTTAGTGGCCTTCACTTTCGCTTTGATACAAGTACGCTATGAAATACAGGATGCTATAGATGCTACACAAAACAAACCAGCACGAGAATGAATATAGAAATGTATTGCGTGCTACCGCTTCTCCTTCTTGACCTTAGCCTTCGTATTGAACGCCTTGTATCCTGACAAACCACTCCTCCAGTTTGTCCACATTCCCGCCTCATTCCGCGGCACCGTCAACGCCGCATCTCTCTCTGCCTGCGTCGAGTTGTTCCAGAACTGCAACTGCCGATAGAACGTCTGTTTGACATAGGCCACGCCCGGGAACTCCGCCTCGAAGCGCTGTTGGACGCCGGTGCCTTTCGTCTTCTTGTTGATATTGCCGAATGCGAGCGCCATGTCGCGGCGGGGATGCCCATCGGCCATGGGTCGTTGCTACCGGTCAAGTCAATGACCTCGTCATCGTCGGCGACGGGCGATGGAGAGCGGCTCGGGCTTGTGGTTGGCGGGGTTGAGCGGCGGGTTGTTGGTGAGGGTGATGAGGAACGCGATGGATACAGGTCGGGCGCATCAATATGTCGAGCAGCAGCGTTCTTGACCTCTTCATCAACCTGATGCTTATTTCGTGGACCTCGGCGACCAACGGTGCTCGAATCTACGATGCCTGCCTTTCAAAACCAGAAGAACAACCGTCAGAGATGCCAGACTGGGCCGGGGTCAGCTTCAAGCTTCGCAACGAGCACGTCTGGGACGGGTTCATCATCCTCGCCCTTCTTGAAGACCACGAGCGACGCGGCAAAACTCTACGCGTTCCGCACACCGGCGAGCAACGTTTCCGATTCACGAAAGCGATGGACGAGCGAAATGCACGCATCCGACTTGTCGGCCAGCCTGAATGGGCCCATTATTGCAATCGCTGCATGCGCGTTTGGGAAGATGAGAAAGGGAACTTGTGTACGTGTTTTTCTTCCCTGATCCTCTCTATTTACTAGCGAGTGTGTCTCTCAGCGAAGATCCACGTTGTCGTGATCGATGGAATAACCATCGGGCATCCTTGCTGCGGTGTCCTCCACTGCCCAACCCCGCTTGCCAGCAACCGTGATCGCTACTGTCCCGACCATGTCGACGAAGACAAGAAATGCGCTGTCGAGGGCTGCGGCGTGCTTTTGCGACATCGATAACGGTTTCCTCACATGCTCCGATCCTGGCCATAGACATCTCGAGACCGTCCACAAGAAGCGCGACAAGGCCATGTTCCAGCTCCGAACGCGCGTCGCACGGTCCGGTGTCTCCAATCCTGAAGACGCGTTCGAGGCGGAGATCACAGCGGAAGAGTTCGAGGAGATGGAGATTCTGAGTGGCGACTGTCCAGCCACGAAGGACCCCAACGGCAACCGCAAAATACGGGCACTATTCGGACGGCGCAAGTCGCACAACGAGCAGATCATCGTGCGACCGTGCGGCATGATCATTGCGCGTGCAACATTCTTCGGGTCGGAGACGGTCACCCAGACGGCGGTAGGGGCTTTCACTTGCCTGGTTGTTCTCCAACACTCAGTCATAATCAGGACTTCATCCACAAGACTTTCAGGACCAAGGATTCTATGCCCGACATCGTATTCTACGACAACAACTGCTCCCTCTACAAACACCTCGTGCATGTCGAAGATCCGCTTGTCAAGACCGTCGGCTTCCCGGTGGACGTCTTTCACTGGGAATGCAAGCACAAGAAGAATACCGTCGAGTGCTCCTACCACTGCAGCCCGCTTCTCTTCCCCGAGCTCATCGGCGAGCAGAAAGCCTGGCACTTCAACTCGTCGATCGCAGAGCAGACTAACGTGTGGCTGGGTGGCTTCCATGCGATCCTGCGTGAGATGGGCGCATCCAAGTTCGACTTCTTCCTCGACGAAATGATCATGCGCAAGAACAAGCTGACGTTGGCAAAGCTCGAGGCAGAGGGTGCTTGCCCTGGTTTGCGCCCACTGTAGTTTAGTGGCCTTCACTTTCGCTTTGATACAAGTACGCTATGAAATACAGGATGCTATAGATGCTACACAAAACAAACCAGCACGAGAATGAATATAGAAATGTATTGCGTGCTACCGCTTCTCCTTCTTGACCTTAGCCTTCGTATTGAACGCCTTGTATCCTGACAAACCACTCCTCCAGTTTGTCCACATTCCCGCCTCATTCCGCGGCACCGTCAACGCCGCATCTCTCTCTGCCTGCGTCGAGTTGTTCCAGAACTGCAACTGCCGATAGAACGTCTGTTTGACATAGGCCACGCCCGGGAACTCCGCCTCGAAGCGCTGTTGGACGCCGGTGCCTTTCGTCTTCTTGTTGATATTGCCGAATGCGAGCGCCATGTCGCGAGCGGGGATGCCCATCGGCCATGGGTCGTTGCTACCGGTCAAGTCAATGACCTCGTCATCGTCGGCGACGGGCGATGGAGAGCGGCTCGGGCTTGTGGTTGGCGGGGTTGAGCGGCGGGTTGTTGGTGAGGGTGATGAGGAACGCGATGGATACAGGTCGGGCGCATCAATATGTCGAGCAACGCGTTCTTGACCTCTTCATCAACCTGATGCTTATTTCGTGGACCTCGGCGACCAACGGTGCTCGAATCTACGATGCCTGCCTTTCAAAACCAGAAGAACAACCGTCAGAGATGCCAGACTGGGCCGGGGTCAGCTTCAAGCTTCGCGAACGAGCACGTCTGGGACGGGTTCATCATCCTCGCCCTTCTTGAAGACCACGAGCGACGCGGCAAAACTCTACGCGTTCCACACCGGCGAGCAACGTTTCCGATTCACGAAAGCGATGGACGAGCGAAATGCACGCATCCGACTTGTCGGCCAGCCTGAATGGGCCCATTATTGCAATCGCTGCATGCGCGTTTGGGAAGATGAGAAAGGGAACTTGTGTACGTGTTTTTCTTCCCTGATCCTCTCTATTTACTAGCGAGTGTGTCTCTCAGCGAAGATCCACGTTGTCGTGATCGATGGAATAACCATCGGGCATCCTTGCTGCGGTGTCCTCCACTGCCCAACCCCGCTTGCCAGCAACCGTGATCGCTACTGTCCCGACCATGTCGACGAAGACAAGAAATGCGCTGTCGAGGGCTGCGGCGTGCTTTGCGACATCGATAACGGTTTCCTCACATGCTCCGATCCTGGCCATAGACATCTCGAGACCGTCCACAAGAAGCGCGACAAGGCCATGTTCCAGCTCCGAACGCGTCGCACGGTCCGGTGTCTCCAATCCTGAAGACGCGTTCGAGGCGGAGATCACAGCGGAAGAGTTCGAGGAGATGGAGATTCTGAGTGGCGACTGTCCAGCCACGAAGGACCCCAACGGCAACCGCAAAATACGGGCACTATTCGGACGGCGCAAGTCGCACAACGAGCAGATCATCGTGCGACCGTGCGGCATGATCATTGCGCGTGCAACATTCTTCGGGTCGGAGACGGTCACCCAGACGGCGGTAGGGGCTTTCACTTGCCTGGTTGTTCTCCAACACTCAGTCATAATCAGGACTTCATCCACAAGACTTTCAGGACCAAGGATTCTATGCCCGACATCGTATTCTACGACAACAACTGCTCCCTCTACAAACACCTCGTGCATGTCGAAGATCCGCTTGTCAAGACCGTCGGCTTCCCGGTGGACGTCTTTCACTGGGAATGCAAGCACAAGAAGAATACCGTCGAGTGCTCCTACCACTGCAGCCCGCTTCTCTTCCCGAGCTCATCGGCGAGCAGAAAGCCTGGCACTTCAACTCGTCGATCGCAGAGCAGACTAACGTGTGGCTGGGTGGCTTCCATGCGATCCTGCGTGAGATGGGCGCATCCAAGTTCGACTTCTTCCTCGACGAAATGATCATGCGCAAGAACAAGCTGACGTTGGCAAAGCTCGAGGCAGAGGGTGCTTGCCCTGGTTTGCGCCCACTGTAGTTTAGTGGCCTTCACTTTCGCTTTGATACAAGTACGCTATGAAATACAGGATGCTATAGATGCTACACAAAACAAACCAGCACGAGAATGAATATAGAAATGTATTGCGTGCTACCGCTTCTCCTTCTTGACCTTAGCCTTCGTATTGAACGCCTTGTATCCTGACAAACCACTCCTCCAGTTTGTCCACATTCCCGCCTCATTCCGCGGCACCGTCAACGCCGCATCTCTCTCTGCCTGCGTCGAGTTGTTCCAGAACTGCAACTGCCGATAGAACATCTGTTTGACATAGGCCACGCCCGGGAACTCCGCCTCGAAGCGCTGTTGGACGCCGGTGCCTTTCGTCTTCTTGTTGATATTGCCGAATGCGAGCGCCATGTCGCGAGCGGGGATGCCCATCGGCCATGGGTCGTTGCTACCGGTCAAGTCAATGACCTCGTCATCGTCGGCGACGGGCGATGGAGAGCGGCTCGGGCTTGTGGTTGGCGGGGTTGAGCGGCGGGTTGTTGGTGAGGGTGATGAGGAACGCGATGTTGGTGAGGACATCGACATCACGGAGAGAGCGGGAGATGGCAGCGGAGATAAAGAGTTGTGTCGGCGGGGACGAGGATTAGACGGTGTGCGTGGCTGGCTGGCAGCGGTGTTTGGTACGGGCTCGGCTTTGCGCTTGAGAGATCTTGAGGTGGCTGTCGTTGGCGCGTAGATCGTGATCATCTGGTCAAGACGTTGGCAGTGGCTCGAGCGAACGTTGAGAGATCGGAGGATGAGCGTCTGGCCTGACACGACCAAAAACGTCGAGTTGACATCCCGACGCGACCAGAGCCCAGAGTCGTGGTCATAGATGTAGACCTCATCGTCGGCCGTGAGGTCGAGCTTGTGAAGGAGGCGGGGATGGAGAGATGGGTTGAATTGCGGGAGATGGGGAAGACCCTGCTCTTGTACGAGCTGCGGATCTTCGTCCTCCTGCGAGCCAGTGATGAGTAACACATAGCAGAAACGGACGGACAACATACCTCCGCGTAGTAGCAAATTTGAATCTGCGTCTGCGCCCGCTGCTGCCTGCTCGCGCTTCTCGTCCTGCTCCCGTTGCCGACGCTGTTGCTTCTCAATCCCGGCCTTGTACTGGACTTCCCAACGCTCCTCCATTGGCTTCCGATGGATCTTCGGTGGAAGGTCATTCGACGGCGCGTCGGGTACCGTCATCCGTCAGATCGATGCTTGGGCCATCGACTGCGAGTTGAGTCGCCGACGGGGCGGTGGGAGCAGTAACAGCTGGCGGACGCGAGAGCGGCGGGGTTGCCGTTGGACGCGGTTGTTGGAGCCGAGTCGCGATGGCCAGCATACTGGCAGCCGGTCTTCTTTTGCAGCAGGTCGAGCAGAGTCCACGTCTGCACTTCTCCGACCCAGCGACACGTCCGCAGTTATTCTTGCACGGCGGTTTGGACGACTTGCCGGTGTACTTCTGCGACATGACGGCGGACGGCGTGGGTGCGGGTGTGGGAATAGGACGAGGCGGGAGGGAACGCGTCGGGGAAGCAGTGTGGTGTTGCTGCTGCTCGGGGGTAGGTGGTATGGCGCGATGGAGGTCGTTGATGGTGATTTCTGTGTGGTGAGTTGCAGGCAGCGATCCGGCGGGGAGGCCAGCGAGGCCCTCGTAGTACAGCTCGGGGTCCAATGGGAATTCCGTTGGTGGTATTGGTGGCGAGGAGCCACCAGGGTCGCCAGAGTCAAGATGGTTGTCGCTAGTGGGCGGTGGCTCATCGGGTCGGAATGCCAGCCATTGGAACCAGCTACAGCGGGGGCACTACGAACGGCGAGGTCAGCAAGGCGGCGACATGCGACAGCCGCCGTGGACGCACCCGCTGGTACCAATAACCCTTGTTGGCGGGGTTCCTGACGCCCTTGGAGAGCTGTGCGGCGGGGATCCGGGCGCTGCAGCGGGCAGCACGCGTAAACCATCGCGGTAGGGGGCAGAGGGAAGCCGTGTGACACCGCGGCTCATGACGTGACCCGTATACGCTCTCTGAAAAAAAGCAGAATATATTCCGGGGGTATACACCCGGTCTACTCGAGGTATACAGGTATACATATACCTGTATACTTCCGGGTTCAGGTTTGTTCTCAGGTTCTGGAAGGAGAAAATTCACTCTTTCACGCTGTGCAATCAGTTTTTGAATCCCATGATCAGCTTTTGACTTACAAGACTTGTCAGGTTTGACTGTCCTTAACTGTATAAAAAGCACATACCTTGAAATCATACAAGATAATACTGTACACAGTCAAAGAAAGCAAAGTGTAAATTTGATATGCTGTGCACACATACATCTGTGATATGTATTTACACTAGGATATTCTTCATGTACGGAGCAATTGTGCAATGTGCCTATGGTGATTTTTCGTAGCAATGTCCAGAGCAGTATTTCCCCGCTTGTCCTTCAAACGCCGACCAGCTCCAGCATCCAACAGAAGTGTGACAATTTCCTCATTTCCCTCCTTTGCAGCAATATGAAGAGCTGTTTTCCCATCCTTATCTTGAATGTTTTTATCAGCACCTGCATTGATCAAGAGCTTGGCAATTTCTGCATAGTCTTTTAGTGCAGCATGATGCAATGCTGTTCTCCCATCCTTGTCCAGTATATTCTCATCTGCATTTGATTTGATCAGCAGATGCACAATTTTGGCATGATCATGTCTAGTCGCTAGATGCATTGGTGTCTGATCATAGTCATTGGTCTGATCAGCATTAGCATCAGCGTCAATGAGCAGTTGCACAACTTTGCTATGGCCCTTTCTGGCAGCTAGATGCATAGGTGTCTCTCCATCTTTATCCTCCACATTCTTTTTAGCACCACTTGCAATGAGCTGCTTGACAACTCTGGTATGGCCTTCTGCAGCTGCTATGTGCATAGCTGTCTGGCCATACCGCTGTTTACAAGTGGTGTTTTTATGAGCTCCAGCAGCAATGAGAAGCTTTACAATATCAGCATGGCCTTCCAATGCAGCCAAATGCATAGCAGTCTCATCATCATCATTTTTGAGATTGACATCAGCATCAGCAGAAATCAATAGCTTTGTGATCTCAGTGTGCCCTTTGAAGGCTGCTTTGTGCAGAGCTGTTTCATCCTCTTCATCCTGTAAATCTGTGTCTGCACCAGCAGCAAGTAGCAGCTTCACAATTCCAAGATGACCATGAGTTGCTGCCTGATGCAAGGGTGTTTTATCTTCATCCCCTGGCTCATCTTTATTAACACCAGCATCAATCAATGCCTCGACCACATCTACATGACCTTGGCAAGAAGAGACATGCAGGGCCATTATGGCAGATGGCTTTTCTTGTGTGCCAGCTGCAAGAAGCAATTTGACCACCTCAACATGACCTTCACGAGCAGCCAAGACTAATGCTGTATCTCCATTGCTACTTTTAGAATTGGCATCAAAACCTTGAGCAATGAGCAGTGCCACAATTTGACTATAGCCTCGCATTGCAGCAGAGTATAGAAGCTCATTGCCATTTGCTCCAGTTTCAAGAAGTAGCCTAACAAGTTCCGTATGCTCAAGCTCAAAAGCAAGATTCAGTGCCTCTTGACAATCAGTAGCTTTGGTATTGAACCCAGCACCTAGGAGAAGCTGAACCACATGCTCATGGCCTCCAAGGATACCTTTGATCAAGGTAGTCTGATCTTGTCTGTTTCTGACATAAATATCTGAACCAGACTTGATCAATAAAGAGACAACATTGTCATTCCCTTGGGCTGCAGCAAAGTGCATAGGTGTATCGCCTGCGTCATCTGCTGAATTATAGTCTGCTCCAGCATCAAGTAGCTGCTTTATGATTTCAGACTTTGTGTTGGCTGCCAGATGTAGTGGTGTATCACCGGCAAGATTCTTGGCCTTAGGATCAACACCAGCATTGATGAAAAATTGAACAATCTCTTCCTGTCCATGCTTTGCAGCAAGATGGAGCACATTCTGAGCATCATAGGTTTTGGTCTCATAGTCACAACCAGCAGCAAGTAATAACTTGATGCTCTCTAGTTGGTCCTGTTCAGCTGCCAGATGCAAAGGTGTATAGCCATTATAATCTGCTTCACTGCAGTTGGCACCTGTACCAAGAAGTAGCTTGATAATATGAGGTTGTGCCCCCCTTGCTGCAGCGTGAAGTGCTGCTTGACCATTCTTGTCCTTCTGCTCAACTTGCTCAGGAGCCAATTTGAGAAGGAGTTGAACCACTTCTTCATGACCATTCTGAGCTGCAAGATTCAGTGGGCTTTGTGCACCACTTGAATAAAAGAGAAGATTGGGAGCAATATGATCAAGAAGATGCTGAACAATTGCCACATGACCTGCACTAGCTGCAGCATGCAGTGGTGTTAGGCCATTCAAGTCAACCAAGGCAGATCCCTCTCTGAGTATATCCTCAGTTAAGAGCTTGACTACATCAATATGCCCTTGACTAGCTGCCATATATACTGCTGTCTGTCCTTTATTATTTCTTTGCTTTTGGTCAGCCCTTGATTGAAGAAGAAGCTGCACAATCTCTGTATTGCCATGATAGGCAGCAATATGCAAGGCAGTCCACTCTTGGTCCGCCATTGCATTATAGTTGACACTTGTCTTCTCTAGCAACAGCTTCACAATTTGAGGATTTTGTGAGTGGCAAGCAGCATGAAGAGCAGAGATAAGTTGATCTGAAGCAATCCAGCGAGTGACCAAAAGTTCTACCATTGACACATAGCCATACTTTGCAGCAATAGTAATCTCTGAATTCTGATCATAGTTCAATGCTCCCAGTAGTGTTTCAACAAGTTGAACCAAGTTGCCAGCTACTGCCATCCATAAGGGAGATGGATTCGGCATTCTTTCAGTCCATCCCCAAGGACCACCAGACCAAGTGGGAAATTGCCATGCATTGAGTTGTTGTAGGAGCTCATTGTGTAGCTCAATTTCTGGAGTTCCCTTGGCATGAAGCAAGAAGTATTGGCAATAGTCCACAAGAGGAGCTTGCTCAATTACAAGATTGTAGAGCTCCTGCTCTGAGAGAACTTTGTCTATTCCCAAGCTTGAAACTATGCTTGGTATACACTTCTCCCTAACAAGCTTCAAATACAACAGAAGCTGTCTAGTGATGGCCACTGGAGCTTCTTGGAATTGTGGCTTATCAAGAGCCTGAAGAAATGGCTGTGCAGTATAGTGGACCAGTTGCAGAGTATCTGACCCCTCTGTCTGCACAAGAAGACCACAACAGGCATCTAGAAGTGTGGATATCATGACCTGTGTTGCATCAGTTGGATGCAAACAGTTGACATCCTCAGCAAATGCCAAAACTGTCTGAACTTCAAGCACTGTTAATGGACGCTTGGCATTTGTAATCCAAGCAAGAGCAGTGAAAACTCGAGAGAGACTCAGAGAGCTTGACTGTGTATGCATGCCCTGTATTTTATTAATAATCTGCCTATAGCTAGTCCCAATGCTCTGAGGCAAATGATCAAGAGAGCGTTGAATGTCCTGTGATGTCATCGAGTTGCTCAGAATTTGCATCTGAAGATTGGCAACCAAGAACCTACACTCCTGATTAGTCATTATCATGCTCAAATAATGTGGACCTACATTCCCCGAGTCTTTTGGGTCACATTGGATATGATATCCTGCTGAAGAGTAGGATTTCCCTCAACCAGTGTCTTCAAAGTTCCAGAAGCCTGGATTTGAGCTATTGTATAGACCTTGATGTCTTCATGACTGGCTATAATCTCCAGTTTGAGAGCCTTTTCTGCATGCACCTTGAAGGACACATGGGGCCGACAAGTGATCATCAATGCTACCTGTGGGCCAAGGTCCAGAATTGAGCTGATCAGCTGCTCATGGGATCCTGAAAATTCATCTAGACCATCTACAGCAATATAGACTTTGATGAATTTTTGAACCCGGGAAGCCAAAAGATCCTGCACTTCCTTGAAGGAAGGGCGTGTCTCTTTAGCTTTGTGAGATTCATAAACAGCAGTGGCATCTTGAATGTCTTCATCAATGCTCAACTGCTGCCAGAGTGCCGCAAGAAGATTCTGTAGAGTCTGGTCTTCTGCTTTAAAATAGTTCAAATACAAGAAGGCAACACCAATGGTCGGATCATCGGCAGCTCTCTGGGCCAGATGATCAACAGCTTTGGATCTGCGCACAAGATCAGAAGAGGGCAAAGAAAATGTGGGGGCATTACAAAAGCATTGTCTTTCCCGCCCCAGCTAAAACAGTCGGCATCAGGAGAAATACTCTACCAGAAAACATACACGCACGGATTCCATAGCACCAGAGAATCTTTCCAGAGCTGTTCTCCCATTCTTTGAACGTCGGATGGTCCAAAAACCATCCTCCGGTATTTTCCTGACGGCTGATGGAAAGCGCGTCGTGCGTCGCGAAGAAATTGATGGGTGCGATCCACTTGAGGATCTTCTCCCGTTCTCCGTCTTGCGGGAGAGGTTATGAGCATTAAAAACAGAGGAAATCATCAAGACTAACCGCGATCGGTGTTATAAACGCTAAAAAGAGTTTGTGAGCGGCAAACGTGTTCTTGGAAAGGGCGCACGTACTGGACGTGTTCGGCGCTCGCAAAACTGATTTGGGCTCCCTGCCCCGCGCCGCCCGTGCCTCCGGACTGGCCGCCGACCCCTCCAGCGCCACCAATTCCGCCTATCAAGCGTCAGGCAATGCAGGCCGATCTCGCCTGGCTACGTACCATAGGCATTGATATTCGCAACAGCCAGACTCGCCATTCGTAGTCGTCGCACAAGCAGGGGACAGTCGCAGTCAAGAGCAAGAGCCGCTGCAAGCAAGGCTATCGATGGATGGATGCCTCGTGCTGGACCTTCCAAGAGCTTTCTTTGGCGCGGTCCGAGTTTTCCGTCTCCGCTCGACAGATGGCTGAAGGGTCGAATGGACACGGCAGTTCTATCTCGCCCAATCGTGGATAGAACAGACCGAAAGCTGGATTTTTGAAGCTACAGTACCTACAATTTTCATCGAACACTCGATTTCTCGACGAAAGTCGGCGACGCGGCGAGATGAGAGGACCGATAAAATTCGCCCGCGCTGCGGAGCTGCGAGCTCCTTCGACCCGCGATCCCGTAGGTCACCCGCCCGCGCGCATCCAGCAGCACCTGCCCCGAGATCTCGCATGCGTCCTTGCCTCACCAGGCGCGCGGGTTGAACGGCAAGATACATGTATCCTTCGTGCGATGGTTCGTAACCTGCGACCGCGTCAGCTGGGGGCAGCACCACAGACGGAAGAAACGTACATTCATATCCCGGGAGTGGACTTACGAGGAATTCAGACATGTTCTTCGTGTCCTTCTTCACGAACTACCCTGCCCTCAAATGCCCGCTCCCGCCCCATCCCGCCGGTATGAGTCGCTTCGCATGCGCGATCCCCGCAGGCAGAATCCCGAAGGTCTTGCCCAGAAGCTTGTTCTGCGCATCGCCATCGCCAAAGTAGCGCCAATGAGGCGACTCGGTCATGCATGCATACGAAGAGAAGCCGAGATTGAATGCAGGGGGAGAGGAATGCTTGAGCAGAAGCACAGATCCTAGGCTGAGCCTCAGCAAAAGGACGATGGCTGCGACGCTCGATCGATGCAATGCGCTCCCGTCCTGCCGAAGCGGCCTTCATGCATATGTCGTTAACCGACTGTACCTATGAGTGGGTATTTCAGATAGGCCAGAGGACCACGCAAGTCCACGCACCACTCGCGGTCTCGCGCCAGTAGACCTTGGCAAGCTCACGACCAAAACCGTGTGTGCGACGCTTATCCCGATGCTTAAGCCCCACAATCCTGTGTTGGCAATCCTGCGTTGGTCGAGCCATGGGGCGGAGCAGCTTAGTTTGCACGGTGATTCCGGAAACGTCGATGTGGTTGGTGGTCAAGTCGCGTAGGCTGTGATGCATACCCATTTGGCTTTCGCCGCAACAACCACAGCTTGAGCGCTGCTCTGAATGACTGGCCTCTTCGGCCTTCCAAACGAGCTTCTCATCGCGATATGCTCGTCTCCGGCCCTCTTCTCAAGGGACCTCTTCCG
Organism: Mycena chlorophos; assembly: GCA_014461115.1. Classification (NCBI taxonomy): domain Eukaryota; kingdom Fungi; phylum Basidiomycota; class Agaricomycetes; order Agaricales; family Mycenaceae; genus Mycena; species Mycena chlorophos. The sequence goes on from JACAZE010000011.1 coordinate 763,310, forward strand.
CCTCGCTCTAGTCTGCCACCGACTTCACCCCATCGCTCTGCACGCTTTTTTCGAGCTCACGACCGCTGGCTTTGGCACTGGGAGTCGCTCACTCATGGTCCAAATGTCCACGTCGGGTCCTGACGCACTCAGCGGTCTATGCGTCGCGCTCTTCCCCCTACCGCCAATCGAAGAGCTGTGCATCGCCCTTCCACGAGTTCTCTCCCCGACCCAGACCGTGTATCTCTCATGGAAAGAAACGAAATACCTCCCAATGCATCTGCGCAGGATCGAGGCGTTCTTCAAGCGCTTCATAGGAAGAGCGGCGCTGAAGATGGTCAAGATCCAGCTGGACGAATACCGCATCGACCTGTGGTCCGGAGCCTCCAAAAGCGCAAGGGCGGACGCGGCGCAGCATCTCAAGTCGTGCTTCAACGCCGTCCTTGGGGCTGGCTGCGAGACCCTGGCCATCCACAATGGCGGGTTCTACCTGGGCGTGCCGCCCCAAGTCCACCAACGGTCGAATACAGGTCACGGTGGTGCCAATATTGGCCAGAAACTGCGCGACCTTTTTCGCATACCACAATCCAAGGACAAGAAAAAGCCTCCGTCCTCGAGTTTGCCCACGAAATCGCGACTGGTCGGCCTCAAAGTTTCCTCCAACGTGCTGCTCTCGCCCGAGATGGTCGACTGGACATTGGGAATACTCCGAAGCTCCCCAATCACGCACCTCACGGTCTCTGCGATGACTTTTAGTTCCAACTTCGACCGGCTGCAGCAAATCGCAGTAGCCCGTCCAGGATTAACGTCGTTCACCCTCCGCGACGCAGAATTCGTGACCCCATTCGACCTCATCCCCGCAGCACTGGAGTCCTACACCAACCTCGTACATCTGACCATTTCCGGCCGGCACGTACATCTCACCAATACCATCCCGCCTCATTTCCACCTCTTCCTTCCACATCTCGAGACCATACGCGCCCCACCGCGCTTTCTCATTGGTCTCCTCTCCCAAAGCGGTTCATGGAAGATCCCTCGCCTCCAGGCGGTTTACCTCTTTTGGGTCTCGAGTATGCATGACGCTGATCACTCGGGGTCGGAGCACCTGTACGAGCCGCCGGTGCTCGCTGCCTCCGTCTCACAAGTCACCAGTCTCCTCGACCAGCATCAGCTCCGACCAATTATCGGGATAAAAACCGAAGGAGCGCTCTCAGGCTGGCAGCGGCAGTCCGAGAGATCTCAAGACCTCACTCCAGAGCTCCAGTCCCAAGTCCGCAGAGTTTCAGTGCTCGAAATGACGTTGTTTATGATGCTTGGCGACCTTGACTTTATCCAGTACTGGACGAGGCTGTTCTCGGGCGCCAAAGAGGCGAAAATTGAGGAGGCAAAAATTGAGCTGGGAGACAGGTTTTTCGATTGGAATATAAATTTGGAGCATCTAGGGAGCCAACTGAGGCGGCGGACGCAATTGGAGAAGGTCGAGATCAATGGGAAGCAGCTTAATTTGTCTCGACTAGTCAAAGAGTAATTTCACGTGACCGCAAAAGGGTCCACTCCAAAAGGGCGAAAAATATTAATCCGTGAGGCCGATGGTATCTATAAACACGTATAAGATAGCAAAGAAGATATTCTACCGCATAAAGTCCGGCTCCTCAATAAAGATCTTGTCCACATCCGCAAACGCCTTCTTCGCGGTACCACCCGCCTTCCACACTTCTTCCCTCTCTTTCCAGTACTCCATCTGCCCATCCGCCAACCGACTGGGCGCCCACACCCGCTCCCCGGTATCGCCATCCGTCTCTGCACTGAACCACCTCGGCTTGTGTGGCGGCACCTCCCCCGTCTCGCGCTTCTTCCGCGTCGCCCGCTGGAACTCCTCCTGGTCGTTCTTCAGCCCATTCGCAATCTCGTACTTGCCCATCTCGAACGCGCGCTGGTCCGGCCGCAGCCGGCAATCCGTAGGACACAGATACGGCTTGAGCGTGTCCTTCGGACAGTCATTCAGCGTGATCGCAAACGGCGTCAGGTTAAACGGCGACCCGACGGGCTTGTCCGAGTTACGCCAGAGCAGGATGTACTCTGGCGCACCAGCCGTGAGTGCGAGGTCCGGGTTCAGAGCCGCGCCTCCCATGCTGCCGCCAGCACCGACTTGTCGCGCAATAAGCTGCGAGTTCCATCGACCCGCAATTTCGTAGGTGACCCGCCCGCGCGCATCCTGCACCTGCCCCGAGATCTCGTACGCGTCCTTGCCTCGCCAGCCGCGCGGCTTGAACGTCAGGATACACGTATCCTTCGTGCGGTGGTTCGTAATCTGCGGGCGCGTTAGCCAGAGCAGCACCAACAGAGACGCCAGCAACGTACAATCATATCCCCGTAATGGTCGATCGTCGGCGCGCCCAAGATGAATCCAGACACGTTCGTCGTGACCTTCTTCCACGAATAGTGCTCAACGGCCTTGCCCTCAAACGGCGCAGGCGCCTTCGGGTACCCGCTCCCGCCCCATTCCGCCGGTATAAACAGCTCCGCATGCGCGATTCCCGTCGGACGAATCTCGAAGCTCTTGCCCATGAACTTGTTCTGCGCATCGACTTCGCCAAAGTAGCGCCAGTACGGCGATTCGGCCATGCATGCGGAGATGGGCGGGTGGTGGCTGACTTGTTCGGAGAGATAGCGGTATTCCTTGTCAATACGGACGTATTCGAAGGTCTCGCTCTACAAAGCATGGTTAGTTTGTGAGAGGGCTCAGAACGGGGGGCAAACTCACGAGCATGGGATTGAAGGGCTTGGCGATACGACCGATGGTCGACGAGTAATTGGACATGGCGAACGCAGCAACGAACGCTATCCGGCGAAGCGGATCTCGTTCCTTTGCAGCGACATCCACTAACGGCGTTCGTCAGCCAAGAGCACGACCAAAACGTCGAAAGAAACCACATACAACACTCAGAAAACTCCATGTCCTCAGCCTGAAAACGCGCATCAGCAACGGAACCGATCCAAAAGAACCACGTACCATCCGTTGCAGCATACTCGTCGGCTCATTGAAGAACACCGGGAAACTGATCTTCGTCAAGTCCTTCCCGATACTATGCTTCAGCACGCTCCAAAGACTCGTGCTCGGCCGCTCGTTCGTCAACAGGAGCTTCTCCCGGAGCTTCGCATACCCAGCATACGGCTCGACGTTGACCGTGCTTGGCAACGAAAGCTCCGAATGCGTGGGGCTCTTCAAGCCGTCCGCAACAACGAGGTTCGGGATCGTATTCGACTCGATGGCGTCGAAGAACTCGTCCTCCTCGTCCGTGTCGACCATCGATTCGGTGTCGAAGCTGTTGCTGCGATGCTGCGCAAACGAGGTGGCCGTTGCCGTCGCGGGCGAAAGCGTTTCCGTGGTGGATGTCCGCGCGGGAAGAGTAGGCTTCGTAGGGACGGTCGTCGGTGGCGGGACGACCACGAGAGGTGCCGTTTGCTGTCGTGCCGGAGGAGGGCTAGCAGCAGGTGGTGCAGGGACGACCTCCGACTCCTTCATCTCCGTAACAGGCGAGTCGGTAACCTGCACTTGGTCGTTCTCCGCAACGCTCGTCGCAAGCATGCTCAAGCGCATCTGCCTGGCCTTCAGCGTCCCGCCCAGCACCGACCCTCCGGCCGCCGTACCAGCACCACCCAACGGCGACGCCTCGCCCGAGTCGAAGAACCGACTGCCGCGTTTCCGACTTCTCGCCCTGAGCTCCTGCTCAAGCGTCTCTGCCTCGCGAACCGAGCTCGCAAGACTCTGCTCCCAAGCCGTCGTCTTGGCCTGCGCCCGCACGAGTCTCTTCCGCCACCACGCATCCCGCTGCTTCGCGACCGACACAAAGTCGGTGACGGTCGACAGCACCTGCTGGAGGGCCTCCTGCGCATTGGGGTTATCACTCCCGACAAGCCCAATGGCGAGTTCGAGGCCCGTAGTCGCACTGTTGCCCAAAATGTCGAACGTCTCCTCGTGCGGGGCCGCGAAAGCAGCACGTTTGCCGTTCACCGACAGGTTCGAGTCCTCGTCGTCGTCTTCGTCGTCCTCATCCACATCCGCGTCCCTCTCACCCTCCGCGTCCGATTCGCCCATCTTCGGGCTCCCCTCGCCGCTCGTCCGACCACCGAGCTCACTCGTATCATCCGTCATCGGCTTCTTCGAGATGCTCTGACCAGTCCCACTTCGTCGCAAAACGCTGACGACGCGTGACCGACCACTGCTGCCGCTGATGATACTGGCAGAAGAACTACCGCCCGCAGCCGGTGATCGACTCGGATCCAGGGCCGACGTTTCGGATTCCTCGTCGCGTGCTTTGGCCCAAGCCACACTTGCAGAGATGGCCGAGACCCAACGACCGGCTTCGACGGGATGATTGGCCTTCAGGTACCTACAAAACACGTTAAACGAGGTTAAAAGAAGAGAGAGAAGAGACGGACCATTTCTCTCCGCCCTTGCCAGACCCGGAATGTATCTCAAACCGCAACCGGTCCGTCCCCGAAGGTGGCTTCAGCACACAATTAACCACCGAGATCGAGCCGCGGCTCGCATAGACTTCGTCCTCCTGGTGTCGATAATCTGGTACAAAGATTAACGTCGTGCCCATTAACGAGGGAAAAAGGCACATACAGCTCAAGACACCCTGCTCCAATACAAACCACCGTGTATTGTACCCTTTCGCGACGTTCGTGTACTTGTTCAGGAAGCCCCGAGTTGAAGGCGCATGCAGGGGCGCTGGCTGCAGTTCGGTCCGCATTAAGGTAGCATCTTGGTTCGTGACTGTCGAATGTGCGTTAGATGGGCGCCAAAAGGAAGGCGCCGAGCAACGCACGTTGTCTAAGGAACGCCTTTACATCCCCGTTTCCTTTCGAGACCTTGCTCCCGCCCCGCCCGTCGTTCGCGGGGTCGTCGCCGGGTAGCCTACCACGTCGGTCGCGGACGAATCTGGTGACGAGATCAGTCTAGTGTCCGAAACGAGTTCGCGCAGACTCACACATCTGCCCCAGCTCGAACCGCGAGCTCCAGTAGCCGCAGATCTCTCCTTCGTGCCGCCTCGTGTAGCTGCGATACAGAAATAGACGTCGCGTTAGCATCCATCTACCATCGAAACAAGATGACCGGGACGCACCAATGTCCTCCCGCTTGCGTCGTCGATGTAGGACAGGTCCAGATGAGCCGCCCTTGGCGAGGAAAGCATTTCGATGAGGGCTGGAGGTGCTCCAGCAGGACCCTGTAGATTCGGTGTTGAAGAAGGCGTTGCTGAGAGGATGTAGGACCGCAAAAGGCTGCGATACGACGCGTTTTGGAACGTGCGGGAGTCTAGAAACTGTTAGTTCCGGCCGCTAGCTGAGCAGAAAACAATGGCGAACGCACCGTCGAAGACACGGACAACGTCTTTGCCCCTGGCCACATCCCTCGCTGTCCTCCCGTCTCGGTCCTTCAGCGTATCGTCGACGCCTTCTTGCTCGAGTAGCCTATCGACGACGTCGGCGCGACCGAGCGAGGCAGCAAGATGCAGTGCGGTGGTTCCCGAGCCGGGAGGGTGGATGCCATTCGGCGAGATTGCACGATGCGAGAGCAGTAGCGTCACCGTCTCGACTGCGTTCAACTCTGTCAGCACAGAAGAGTGGGCAGAATACGATAGGCCACGTACGGGAGGCACACCGGATCGCCAAATGCAGCGCCGCTGCCCCAGTATCGAGACTGCTTGGGTCATTGTCGACCTGCCCTACAGCAGACGAACGAGATCCGAGCTGGTCGACGGACTTGCGCTTCTCCTTGCCGATTTCCGCGAGAAAAGGGTGGATGAGCGCAGGGTCGCCTACACGTTGGTCGTCATCAGCGCCGGTCCCGCACAAGATATTCAGCAACTCACCCGTTCGTAGCGCATTGAGGAGCTTGACTTGGTAGAGAGGCTCGTTTGGGCCTAGCAAAGCGCGTGTGAGCTCACGAAGCACCCCGAGACTGCTTGCTCGCTCACCGGATTCGGAGGTGTGGACAGACGAGGCCGACGTGGTCGTTTTGCGGAAGGATGAAGAGGATGTCGAAGAAGCCATGGGAGAGAGGGAGAGCCGCGTAGACGCGACCGTGGGGTTGCGCCAAAGTTTGTGGGGGAAAGGAGCCAAGGATAGCAGGATCACGTTCTCGCCGACGTCAGCGCGAAGTGGTCCTTCAATCCTTCTGCTTTTCTATCCTCTGCCTTATACAGGCGCAGTGGCCTACACTACGGCGTAGAGACCGACTTCCGATGACGACGATAAATTCCGTGGACAATCTAAGCGAAATGGAATAGCCTATCCGAGTCACAGCCCACTGGGGAGGAGGCCGAATGTCGGCGTTTTGCCCAGCCATACCACCGACACCGAGCTCCCTTCCTCTTGCACAGTCTGAACTCGGCGCATAAGCCGGCAAGGCTCGCTCCCAGGTGCTTCGAAATGCCACCGCAGCGTCGTCACGATCCCGCCACTACCCGCGTCCCAAGTTCCTTGAGACGGTTCCATGCAAGCACTTGAGAGACCGTCGTCGAAACCTGCCAAGAGTCGGAGGTAATGAGATTAATGAGCAAGGCAGCCGCATACGAGTATACAGCAAGGCGCACCTAATCTGCGGTGACAAAAGCACGTCTCCAGCGCCGACCAAGAAAAGTGAGGACGTCTCGCGCTGAGACGGTGCAAGCGGCGAGCTTGAAGATGGCGTCGGCGAATATCCCGAAGAGCATGGGCCTTGGAGACGCAAGAACGATCCGTTGCGGTTCCTGTGCTGGGGTCCAGCGCGCCTACCAGTAGCTCCCTCGTTATGCTTGCGCAACGCCAACGCGGCAGGCTGGCTTATGCGGAAGCAAATGGGTAGATTCTGGGGTCCTCCGTGGTGGCTACCTTCGAGCAGGGGCAATCATTGGAGAAGGCTGCGAAATGGTCCGGGGCGTCCTGCATCTATTTGAGCGCTCTCCACGCCATCTACTGCGAAAAGGGCTTACATGATGCTTGCGGCAGCTTACACAAGTCGACAAAAAACAGGTCCGCGTCCGAGGTTCGTCGTCCAAGTGTCGCCAAGCAAGCACGTCGAAATCCACAGCCCAATAAAAGAAGGCTACGCGAGAGCAGGAATATCTGCTCGTTGAAGTCCGGCATGTTCTATGGAAACGCAGGCAACAGACGTGGTGGTGGAGAGAGACGCAAAGGGCAATCACGTGGAAACCTTCCTGAAGAGGGAACTTTGCTATGGCGTTCTCCGTCCTTGGTGTACTGTACTCGTCCATTTCTATTTTAGGGTTGAATATTTCTCAGAACAACATGCACATGGCGGGCGCGTGTATAGTACAAGCGTAACAAAAAAATATAGAACTAGACAAATCTTCCTTCTGTGAAGTTGGTCTTCGAAGCAGTCTGAAACTGTCTAAGTTGCGACACAAGAAATATCAATGCGGACGTACCGCACGAAGGATCTGCACCACTTTGGTGGAAAACCACTTCGAGAGCCGTGAGAGATGGGTCGAGGCCAACGCAGAGCAGGCGGGGCAGGCTAAAATCGCTTTGAGCGTCTCCGGAGAAAGCATGGTCAGTTTCTGCGTGACAGTCTCCATGGACATGTCCGACAAATTCTCCCGCAGATGCTGGACGTGCGCGAAGAACCAGCTGCTCGGCCCCACGTCGTAATCGTCGCCCACTGACCTCATCCCGCAACCCTGCGCGTGGCGAACCTCCTGCAGGTTCACATAAACAACGTCCTTCCACCACACAGCGCCGTATTCATTGATATCGATTGCGTCTGGGTTCGGAGGACCTTCCGACCACGTCTGTTCTGAGAGCGCCGAAGCGATACTATGAGCACCCTCCTGCTGGAAGTTCTCCAGCAGCCAGAGCTGGTGGGCGGAGATGTAATTGTACTCCGGCGGCGGCAATCTGAAATACCGGTTGAATGGACTTCTACCGGTGGACAATCTCATGGTCGCCACAGCGGCCTCCTTGGCGATATCCTCCAGTCCGTTGTGGCAGGCGATCGCGTAGATGCGATGCGGCTGGTTGTCCATCAACTGGACATCGCGGAGAGCGGCATGGAGCTGAGTTGTAGCGACGGGGCTGTCGTACTTCTTCGCCGCCTCGACGGCACCGTCGATCCCGTCCAGGTCTTTGATGACGAACGCCTGGGAGGAACGGGGATACAGGGCCAGCAAGAGTTTCCGCATGACGACACTGTCCTCTGGCAGAGAGAGGATGGGCTTCCCGTCGCGCTCCGGGTTAGCATCTTCGCCAGTCGGCGACGGAAACTCGAGGAGGTTGCGGAAGCAATGCGCAGAGAAAGCGAGTATGGCTTTATGGGTGTGGTGGTGGACTCGGTCGCTGCTCTCGATGATCAGGTCTGCGGGGGTGTCATCGATGCCCCCGGGGCAGAACGGTGCGTCTGCGTCGCGGATGGGGGGAAGAGTGGCGACCGACATGAGGGGAAGAGTCAAGAGGGGTCCACATTCTCACGTTGTCGCACGTCATCGTATGCTACACTTTCTGGCTCATCACGGCCGCAGAGCTCTCCAACTCCTCCCCGACAACGACACGATTCTTCTCCCTCCAAATCTTCTCTTCAACGCTTTCCGCCGCGGGCGGCACTTCGCCATTCTCGCGCCATAGGCTTACCTGGAGGGTCGTTGCGTCAGAGTTTCCCAATCTCAACCCAAATATAGCGTACATCGCCGGCGTCAATGACGAGAAGCTCCCAGTCAATGCCGCGTCCCTTGATCCAAGGCTCAACCGTTGCTTTGTAGGCATCCATGAATCCTTTCTTCGATGCCCTGATCGAAATCCCGGACGCGTCAGCCGCTGGCATCTCCACCTCGAAGAAGGACCACTCACTCTCCGCTGAACGTGCGCGCAAGATGCTCGACGTGAATATTCACAAAATTCGCACCATCTCCTCCGGCACCTGTTACGGGCCGACCTCCGTGGTAAAAGTCGTGCGCCTCTTTCTCGTCGAAATACACGACGACGTAGAAGCGCGGCAGCGAAACCTTCAGCAGTTTCTGCTCGTAGTAGAGGTCTGTAATTGCCTTCGCGATGCCCGCCTTTTCAGCGGGAGTGTAGAGGCCCTTGGGGGTGATCCATCGGTGCAAAGGCATCGTCTTGAATTTGTCGACTCGGGTGGAGGAAGGTATGTGAGAATTTCCCCAGGTAGGTGGTGCGCTGAAGTCTTGTCTAGGCCCGGAGAGTATTTATGCGATCTACAAGCCTGAGTATCTACTACGTCACCGCGAGAACCTACATTTCGGACGAGGCAATGATTGGTCAACCTCATCAAGAACGCTCGGGCAAGTGCCAATGGCCTGCGGCGTTTGAGAGGAATGTGGAGCCTTGTGGTCACTAGTTGATCCTCTCATCCGGTGGGGTTCTTCAAGTTGTAGCAGGCCGATAACAGACCTTCCGCTCGCCGATCACGAAGTGCCGCCAAATCCGCCGCTTACTCGTCGAGTCGTATCTTGGCCACCCACGATTCGATTTTTCTTGTAATATGATTGGACCGGTCATGGGAGGCCATAGCATCAGCAGGGAAACACTTCTGCCTCTTCTATTGCATCGAATTTGCAGCGAATGGTGTTGAAATCCTTACTTACTATTCCTTACTTACATCCAACTCGGACTCCGTACGATAGCCGTAGATACGCTCGTTTATTTCCTTATTCAGCGTGTCACACCTCATTCGTCTCTCTCCGAGAACGACTGAGGTGTGTCCGCTCTCCGCACGTTCCTTTCCTGTACTTACTGTCTACCTACAGTCTCATCGTTATTCAACAGGTAGATAGTCTAATTGATTCGTCTCTCTCCGAGAACGACTGAGTCTCATCGTTATTCAACAGGTTATGGGCCCTGGCCACATCCGTGCCTAAACTCGTACCTGCCGGAGCCGCTACACCGCGAATACATTCCATTCCCCGCTCCCAACATCTGTCCATCTCCCCGCGCGCTTCCGCGACCTCTACGCCTCTTTACGACACCTCCGCGGCTGCCACGTCATGTCGAAAACCTGGGATATGCCCCACGGCGGCGCCTCGTTCTTCCCGCGTCAAGACGGAGACCGTCTCGTGGACGAGACGAACTATCTCGCGTGGTCCGTGCGGATGACCTCGGGTTACTCCACCATCGGCATTCTCGATGTCGTCGATGGAAGCAGCTCGAAGCCGGCGGATACCGACACCTCCGACGACGCATTGATCTGGCGCAAGAAAGACGAAGTCGCCAAGAACATGCTGCTCAACTCCATCCACGCCACGCTCGTTGTCAAAGTCAGCGCGAGCAAGACCGCCAAGGAGGCGATTGACGCGTTGGCCACCGAGTTTGGTCAAACGGGCACCGGTAGCGTCATGCACTGGTTCCGCCTGCTCACGCATTCGCTTCCGAACGACGGCGACCTAAAGCAGCACATCAAGGACTTCCAAACGGCCGGCACAAATCTCAGCACCGCGGGATTCGACATCCCGGGACCCATTGCATCCGCCATCTTCCTCACCACACTCTACGCAAACCCCAGCGACCCCTCGTCTTGGCATTCCCATGTCCAGAACGTTAAAATCGACGACAAGACACAGCTTGCGTCGGTTATTCAGGGTGTCGTGGATGCGGGTCGGCGTCGGAAGGGCAATCCCGAGGAGACGGCGTTGGCTGCTCTCGAGTCCGCCGCGAATGCTCGTGGCAAGCTGTTCTGCCGCAACTGCAAGTCGGAGGGTCACACGCACAACAACTGCTGGGCGCCGGGCGGAGGCAAGGAAGGGCAAGGCCCGAGGCAGAGGGGCAAGGGCAAGAAGGGACGGAATGGGAAGGCCAAGGAGAAGGCCCACCACGTTGATGACGGCGGAGACGAAAACTCGAACAATGTACGCCTCGAGAAATGCTTGATGGCCACTGAGGCCCATCTCTCCACTTATCCTTTGCGCGATGCAAGCATTCCGGCTACACCTCCGACGTTTACCGCCCAGACTATCGATTCCGAGTACAGTGCACGTACTACGGAAACGTCTATCATCATCGACTCCGGTACATCGACTCACATTCACTCTGCTCGACGCGACTTCGTTTCCTGCGTACCTGCCGTATCCGGTAATATCAGCGGATTCGGAGACGGGAAGAAGAAGATCGAGGGTCGAGGCGAAGCACAGCTTCTCGCGTCGCATCCAAAGGGTGGCGCGGTCCGTCTTCGTCTCCAGGACACCTGCTACGTTCCCGACTCGCAACCGACGTTGATCTCGGTCTCGCGTCTCGATAAAGCCGACTGCTATACGGTTTTTGGGAACGGCCAGTGTGTGACCTTCGAGAAGGCAGACGCTGGCAAACTCATTCGGCATCTCATTGCGACGGAGAAGGTCATCCTTACCGCTACGCTCGGGAACGACCGGCTCTACCATCTCAACGTCCCAACGTCGACAGAGACCTCCCTATCCACCACGACACGATCCTACACCAAGCTCGAGGAGTTGCACCATCGCCTTGGTCACCTCAGCTACGGGCAGATTCGCCATCTTGTCCGTAAGGGTCTTATATCGGGTGTGAAGCTGTCGCAGGCCGAGCTTAACGCGGAGCCTCCGATGTGCGCATCATGCGCCAAAGGCAAGATGACTCGTGCATCCTTCCCTCGCTCGGAGGAGGAGAAGGCCGAGAACATGCTTGACCTCGTCCATTCAGACCTCTGGACCGCTCCAGTCGCTTCTCTCAACGGGTCCAAATACGCCATAACGTTCACCGACGACCATTCGAGCTGGGTCTGGGTGTACTATTTGCAGCGGAAGAGCGACGCATTTGCGTCGTTCAAGGAGTGGCAGGTGCTGGTCGAACGGGAAACTGGGCGCAAGCTCAAGAAGTACCATGCGGACCAGGGCGGCGAGTTTGTCGACCAGGAGTGGAAGGATTACCTCAAGGCGAATGGGATCGCCTACACCTTCAGCTCGACTCGCACGCCGGAGCAAAACGGTGTCGCCGAAAGGCAAAACCGTTCGCTTTTCGACCGTGTTCGGACCATCTTAATCGATGCCGAGCTTCCGCTCAGTCTCTGGGCTGAGGCATGCAACTACATTGCATACACGAAGAACCGCAACCCGACCAGCGCTCTCAACCATCGTACCCCATTCTCCGTCCGCTTCCCCCGTCGCAAGCAGCCGAAATACAAATCGTTACATCGATTCGGTTGCAAGGCGTTCCTCTACAAAGACGAAATCTCGCGCAAGAAGCTGGATCCTCGCGCTGAGGAAGTTGTTTTCGTCGGTTATGCAGACGATCGCAAGGCTTGGAGAGTCTGGCGTCCGTCGAAGCGTGGTTGTGCATCATCGCCGCACATTCGTTTCGAGGATATGGCTAACTCGAAGGAGTTACGGGCTGAGGGGGAGAATTATGACTTGCTCAAATCCTCTTCGCTGGACGACGACTCCATCCCTCCTCCTTCGAAACCTCCATCCGATCCTGCACCACCACCTGCTCCGCCTCCCGCTCCAGCGGTTGCAGGCCCTGCTCCCGCACCGGCTCGCCCGCGTGCACCTCGCCAACCACGTCCTCTTCCCCCGCCTCGCGCTCCTTCAACTCGTATTGCGAATGCAAAGGCTGCCGCCGCTGAGGCTGCTTCTGCCCAGGCTGCTGGTGCCGCTGCGAGCACCGACGCAGGGGGAGCTCCCAATCCGGAATCACCTCTATCCGATCTCACAGATCTTCCGGAGGAGGACTCGGCATTCGCCAGAGCATGGGATTACTTTGAGTCGTCTCACGTGATCTCGACTGGCGAAACTCCTCGCAACTACAAAGAAGCGGTGGAGTCCCCGGACTATGCGGAATGGGAAAGTGCCATGGAGATCGAGCTCGAGAGCATCTCCAGACTCGGGACGTACGAACTTGTACCTGTTCCCGAGGGCGTCACCCCGCTTGGTTCGCTTTGGGTCTATGTGTTAAAGCATGACGCATCGGGCGCGTTAACGCGTTACAAGGCTCGTCTCTGTGTTATGGGGACGACCCAGCGCCCCGGTGTCGACTTCGACATGACCTTTGCTCCTGTTGTCAAAACAGAAGTTCTTCGACTCCTTATCGCCCTCGCCGCTAAACGCGACTGGGAATTTCACGTTGTCGACGTCAACTCTGCATTTCTCAACAGCGAGACTGACCCTGACCAGCCCATCTACATGCGCCAGCCTCCGGGTTACGCTGTACGTGGAAAGGAGAACTGGGTCTGGCGCCTGCATAAGGCGCTGTACGGGCTCAAACAGTCCGCGCACCTCTGGTACCGCAAGCTCCGGTCAATCTTGATCGAGTTGGGTTTCCGGGTCTGCGTGGCCGACCCGTGCGTGTTCATCCGCCGTACCGGCGACGTCGTGTCCATTGTCAGCACGCATGTCGACGATCTTGGTCTTTTCTGTTCCACGCTCACGGAGGTCAAACTCTTAAAGCAACAGATCAGCAAGCACGTCGATATCAAAGACTTGGGCGAGGCGAAGTCGATTCTCGGCGTCGAGATCATTCGGGATCGAGCTAAGCGCACCATCTCTCTCTCACATCGGTTCTATATTGACTCGATTGTGTCGCGCTATCGCCAAGAAGGCTCGAGACCAGTCTATACCCCGGTCGACACATCTAAACGACCACTGTCAAAGGACTAGGGTCCTTCACGGGTAAACCCGTGGGTACCTCGGGCCCTACCCGTACCCGTACCCGCACAGCCACATACCCGTGACCCGTGGGTACGGGTACGGGTTACCCGCGGGTACCCGAGCCGCAGAAGGGATTGTTCCGAGGGGGATGGCAGCTGTCTGCCATTCCTCAATGTTCTTCCGTTGAATAGGCCTGATTGGCAAGGGATCTGGCACCATTGGCGCTTGATTGGCGGTGTCGAAAGGCCGTCAGCCCGCAGGACAGCCGTGGGAGGGCCAACCCGCGGGTCCACGGGTAGCCGAGCGGCTACCCGTACCCGTACCCGCGCGGGTAATACCCGCGTACCCGCACGGGTTACCCATACCCGTGAAGGGCCCTACAAAGGACCAGTCGCCCAAGACAGATGCGGACCGTGCCCGCATGGCCAAGGTTCCGTACCAGGCCGCCGTTGGCTCCCTGATGCACACCGCCGTGTATTGCCGTCCCGACATCGCGAAAGCTGTCCAATCCGTCGCCCAATACAGCTCCGATCCCGGCGAAGCACATTGGGAAGCCGTCAAGCGGATTATCTGCTATCTGGCTACAACACGCGACTACGTGCTTGTTCTTGGCGGCGATCGCGACGAGACCATCACCGCATTCAGCGATTCGGACTGGGCCAACTCGAAAGATCACGCTCGTTCCATCTCGGGATACGCGATCTACTCCGGATCGAGTTTGTTTGCTTGGTCGGCCAAGAAACAGACTTCAACGGCGATGTCCACTGGCGAGGCAGAGCTCTACGCCGGTACACACGCCGGACGCGAGATCATGTGGCTGCGAATGCTTCTACACGAGCTCGGGTTCCTGGCTCGCGGTCCTACGACTTTGCGCATCGACAACACGTCGACCATCCGCATGATTGAGAATGCAGATGAGGTCTCGGCGCGTACGAAGCACATCAACATCGCGCATTGGTGGATTCGCGAGGCGTTCGCGAAGCGTTGTCTTCGACCGGAATACATCCCGACAGATATTAACGTCGCGGACCTGTTTACGAAGCCGCTCTCGGTGCCGCGGCACAAGAAACTCGTTCAGATGTTGGGTATGGCTCCTCGTACGGATGATGCTCGTTGAGGGGGAGTGTTGAAATCCTTACTTACTATTCCTTACTTACATCCAACTCGGACTCCGTACGATAGCCGTAGATACGCTCGTTTATTTCCTTATTCAGCGTGTCACACCTCATTCGTCTCTCTCCGAGAACGACTGAGGTGTGTCCGCTCTCCGCACGTTCCTTTCCTGTACTTACTGTCTACCTACAGTCTCATCGTTATTCAACAGGTAGATAGTCTAATTGATTCGTCTCTCTCCGAGAACGACTGAGTCTCATCGTTATTCAACAAATGGGCGTCATGGCCTTTGAGGAGAGGAAATTCATGGTGAGATGTTGCCAACTGATTGGCTGATGGATTTCTTAAAATATTCACAGGTCTCGCCAGGATGGTCGTAAAATCATGAAACTTGGTGCAGACCTAGCTGAATAGTCTAGCCCTTTGCATGTGGTAGCGTCGGCTTTCAAATCTCAAAAAACACCTGCTATGAGAGGCATAACTGAGGAGGCTGAGAGCCTAAATCTGCAAGCCGGAGGATGGAAATCACAACGGAAAAGGCGTCTAAATGTTCAAGATATTTCGAATCTAATACATGGTTTCGCAAAATGAACGAAGAGCCAGTCAGCAGGCCAACCAAGCATCTTTATTCACATAGCAGCCTTGAGAGCTTCCAGTTCAGCCCCAACCACAACGCGATTCTCCCGCTTCCAAATCGCTTCTTCAACCGATTCCACCGGCGGTGCCGGGACTCCATTTTCGTGCCAGAGGTCCCTCTGCAAATTATTAGCTTCTCGATCAAAAACGTTAAGCACTGCGTACCTCAGAGTTGTCCTTGACCTGAACCTCCCAGTCAAGACCGCGCCCTTTAATCCAAGGGGAGATCGCAGCCTCGTAGCGGTTCATAAAATCCTTCTTCTGCGCGGCCGAGTCGCTGCCGATGTTCAGCAACACGCTTCGAACGGGCACAAACAAAACGCAACTCACGCTCCGAAGGTCCGCGCAATGTGGTCGACGTCAATTCTGACGAAGTTAACGCCGTTCTTGCCAGTGACTGCCTTGTCCCCGTAATAAAAGTCATGCGCCTCCTGCTCAACGAAGAAGACGACCACGTAAAACCGCGGCAGCCCAACTTTGTCGTAGATGTCCGTGATGGCCTTGGCGATACCAGCCTTCTCGGCGGCGGTGTAAAGGCCTTTGGGGGTAATCCAGCGGTGGAGAGGCATTGTCTGAGTAGGCGCTAGAGGTCGATTTGTTGCAGTTGGAAAAGACTGCGAGTGCAGAGGGCATTTGTACCAGCTCGGATGCCCGCTGCTGCCCGGGCCGCGTACGCGTACCACAGCAAGCGAGCCCTCGGACTTGGTGTCGGCCATCG
Source organism: Mycena chlorophos (assembly GCA_014461115.1). Classification (NCBI taxonomy): domain Eukaryota; kingdom Fungi; phylum Basidiomycota; class Agaricomycetes; order Agaricales; family Mycenaceae; genus Mycena; species Mycena chlorophos. Next base: position 779,366 of record JACAZE010000011.1, read on the forward strand.
GCTTCGGGGAGACATTGGTCAGGTTGGAGCTTCACGAAGAATCGGCGAGCTTGCTAATTCGAAGTATGAGTGCCCGAAGGCGCCACTGCCAGTGGTTGAACGCTGCGAGTCGATTCTTCCAAGAGGTTCCATTACTTGATAGATCCTACGAGAACCGGCAACGACTCGGTACTGGCCAGGATAGGTAGTTTGCAGCCAGGAGATGGCGCTTGACTGGGAGAATGTCGGTCTTGATCGGGCTGAGGTGGTTAATGTACTCGTTTGTGTCCAGAAGCACGCGCAATGAGTTCTCCTGGCCCTGCGCTCCGTTCACCTCCGTGGTCCGCTGCTCAGATGGTGGAAGTTCCTTCTGAGCTGGTTCTGCGGATGATGCGGCATCAACGTCGCCTGCTTGCTTTTCGCTTCCATGAGCTGCATACACGCCTCCATTTTCGCGACTGTAAGGCTTGAAAGCCTCACAGTTGGGACGCTGCGAGAGAGATGTGCGCTATCGTCGTGATTTGACCGGCATTCATCTGCCCGAGCCCCGAGACTTGGTCGTCATCTGCCTTCCTCCCGACCCTCATGGCCACAGACCTTACTCGCGTCGTTGGGCACGAGCTTCCGCCCAAGCCCGTGCGTCTGCCATACCCGGTCGACGCATTCCGTCTAAAACCTCGAACAGGTCTCTTGGAACAAGCGCGACTTGCTCACTTATGCGGCCGGCGTCGGGGCGAAAGCCGACGACCTGAACATCGTCTACGGTGCGCTGCCTTCGTGTAGCGCCTGCTCTCCGCTCACTTGCCGCAGAACTCAGTGAGCTCTCAGCTAGATTCCCGAGCTGCGACTAAGCTGCGCCGCAGACCCATCGTTCGCCGCTTTGCCGACATACCCAGTCGTGCTTCCGTTCAAGGGCGACTCGCAAGAGCTCAACAACTTCGCGGAGACCATGGTCGGAAGGCCCATTCCGTCCATGCCGCGTCTCAATCCAGACCGCGTCGTACGTCTTTTAGCTGCTCTGGCCGTTTCCGTCGCTCATCTTTCTGCAGGTCCATGGCTTCCAGTCGATTGAAATCATCAAGGATATTCCGCTAGTCAGCGGCCCGGGATGGACCTGGACTACCAAATACGTCGGCATAGCCGAAAACAGTGCGTCGCCGTCCATATTCCCTACGCTGCACAACTAACTGCGCCTCGTAGAAACCGGTATCGTGCTTACCGCCGAAAACACACTCCTCGACCCCAGCGGCACACCCTACGCGAAGCTCTACAGCACCTCGTTCAACCTCGGCGCCAAGGCGCGCGGCAGCCCCTTCGCCAAAACCTCCGCGACGCCTCCACAGGGCAAGCCTATCCCTAAGGACCGTCCTGCCGACTACACCTTCGCGGACAAAATCACGCCCGAGCAGGCCCTCATCTACCGCCTCAGCGGCGACTACAATGGGCTGCACATCGACCCGGCCATTGGCCAGGGCGCAGGGTTCGGCGGTGTGGTGCTGCATGGGCTCGGAACGTTCGGGTTCTCTGCGCGGGCGTTGATCAAGGTCGTGGGTGGCGGCGACCCGAAGACCTTGCGGTTGTTTGGAGCTCGATTCACTTCGCCTGTGAAGCCCGGCGACGAGATCGAGACCCAAGCATGGGAGGTCGGCAAGGGGCCGGATGGGACCGTCGAGTTGGCGTTCCAGACGAAGAACCTCACATCGGGCAAGCTCGCCATGGGCGGCGGCATCGCGTACGTGAAGAAAGCAGCAGTTAAATCACGTTTGTAAACAACCTCGACGCAAATATGACCTCGACTGTAATCTCCACCCTTGCCTTGACGTCGTCCGCAACGCGCCCCCGCAACTCCGGAGCAACCAGCTTGTCCTGGTCGCTTATCGTGTTGTGTGAGTTGACGAGGAAGTGAAGCGTTCGGAGGTCGGCGTGCCTGCGCAACGTCGCGTTGAGATGCGGCCAGTCCAGCGCGTCAAACATGTAGATGTAGTCGATGGTCAGCACCAGCGTGAGCGCCTTGAGCGATGCGACCGCAGCGAGTACAGCCCAAGGCGCGTGTGGGCGCATACTTGGCGCATGGAAACGCCGTAGACCGATATGAATGGTCAAACGCTCGAGATTCGGGTTCTCCGAGAGTTTCAAGTGCGTTTCTACGTCGTCTAGAAGGGTGTCAGAACAGGATTTCGACGAAGGAATAGACAAGCTCACTCGCAGTGACATGATTGAGCAGCACCAGATCCAGCTCCTTCAGCCCCGCGCCGATTGCGCTACACAGTGCCCCAACGCCCGGAATGCTCTCCCGCCACAAAACCCCAGCTTCCAATACACGAAGAGGCGGCGGGCGACCCACGAGCCACATCGCAAGGTACGTGAACGGGTCGCCCTCGTTGGAACGGATCTTCAGCCGGACTGTGGTCAGTCCAGCTGGAGGCGCAGGACCTTTGGGCAAATGGCCCTCTGCGGGGAAGTCGTCGATGAACGTCCCATGGATAGCGATTTCCTCGAGCGCCCGTAAAGGGCCGAGCATGCAGATGAGCTCGTAGGGCGAGGAAAACGTCGTCCGGGCAAGCACGAGCGACGTTATTCCCCTAAAGACCCTCCCGAATGTGTCGATTGAGCTGGCGGAGATGCCAACCCACGGTACATGGAAGATTCGCAGACGGCGGACGGCGTCAAGCACCGCCAGCTGTTGCACGAAGTCGCCGCCGAAGAACGTGTCTTTCCCATCGGCCTCGGGGCGCGAAATCGTCAACTGCCGAATGAGCGGTCTGAACGTCGTGTTCTCCATGGCTAGAAGCCTGAGGAACCCCTCGTAGTTCGTGTCGTTGAGCATAACGGCGCGGAAGAGGTGCGGCCGGCTCAGCTCCATCCATCCCCTGTCGACGAGGCCGCAGGAAATGAGCGATCTGCGCTCGCAGTTGGAGATAACGAGGTCGTAGAGCTCGGGAGGGAAGGCGCTCATGTTGTCGGGTCAAGGAAAGGGATGCCCGTTTATGTAGTCCGCTGACGCTGCGGCCGCGGCGTTTGACAACGTCGACGTCGACGTCTGCGTCGACTGCGAATCGATGACTCGACTTGCCGCGCGCGGCACGTCTAGTCGCGCAGCCCGACGAATCAGGAGCAACGCGCAGATGCGATTCTGGCAATGCGAGATGGAAGACGAGAGCAAGCGGGTCACAATACGCGGGACTTGATTCGACGGCGTCGATGCCACTTCAAAGGCCACATCCCTCATACCATATGTAGCTCAATAATGCTGGCAAAAAATGCGAAGCAGAATACCCTACAGCTTGGCTTTCAGCGCCTTCACCTCCGCTGGCGGCACCGCCCGGTTTTCTTTCCTCCAAATCCACTCTTCAACAGAATTAGGTGGTGGTGGACGCATTCCATCCTCATGCCACAATGCCCACTACAGGAGTCGTTCAGTCGCTGAAAAAAAAAACGGAGAGAAGGAAACCAGTAAAAACGCACATCGCACTGGTCTTTGATCTGAATCTCCCACTCGATCCCGCGTGCCTTGGTGAACGGCTCCAGCACCTTCTCATATCGAGCCATGAATTTCTCTTTAGCTGCATCGCTGGAGTTCGCTTGAGCGACGAGAAATTCGGCTTAATGGAAAGGTTAACTCACTCGGTGAAAGTGCGCGCCAAATGGTCGATATCAATGCGCACAAACTTTCTTTTTGACGCCTTCTCTCCAGAAAAATAGAAATCCTCCTCTCCGAACTCAACGAAGAACACCGCGACGTAGAACCGCGGCATGGCCGCTCCATAGAGGTCCGTGATGGCTTGTGCGATGGCGGACTTGTCTGCGCCGCTGTAGAGGCCTTTGGGGACGTAGAAGCGATGGAGGGGCATGATGTCGGGCTTTTTTTGCGCGCGTCGAGTCGCGACTGGCGTTTATATACACACGGCGATCGGCAGACTTCGGGCAAGCTATGTCAGCCCGGTCTTCCGTTCCGGATGTGTCTTTCCCGGTTCCGAGCCCCTAAATAATATTTTGCTTCGTCTTAAACGTACATCCGGTTTGTCAGCTCGGTCCGCAGTCCCGCTGGTCCTCAGCCAAAATAAAGCAGCTCGAATCCTTTTACTCCGCGAAAAGTCTCCGTCCACTGCAATAAGTCCATCCTCAGCTCACACAAGGCTGACCAAAATATTCCACATACCCAGACACCGATAATACAGTCGTTGCCCAAGTGGACCGAATGGTAGTCGAACATTTCCTTGGAGACGATATGGAGACAGGAAAGTTTTGTGTCAAGGCCTCGGCCCGCAAAGGTTTCGTAGGTAGAATCCAAGGACGATGATTCGGGAAGTAGAGGCGGATTGTAGGAAATTTCGCCACGCTTCTGCGAATCGATCTTCTTCGGAAACGGCTCCGCGAGCCAGCGCCGCACGTTATGAACATTGAAGTCCAATATGTGCAACGGCGCAGGAATATGCAAGAGTTCGTTGTCGATGCTGACAAGGCGCTGGCCGATGCACGACGCGCCCATAACATCGCCAACGAATTCGTGCCTATGGAGGAACCGCCCGAACAATGGACCCCAGTCCGACCAAGGAATCGCGGACGGCGATATAGAATCTGCAGGTTCGCTGTCGATAGCCTTGGTCGCGAACTCGAGGAGGGGCTTGCAAAGGATAGCTAGTTTGCATTGATAATGAGAGCCCCCGATGATGTAAAAATTGGTTGCGATCAGAGGGTTGTCGGGACGTGGCCGAAAGTTGGAGGACGAGTAAGGGTAGAATCCTCCCAGTGCATCCGGCGGAGGCAGACTGGAGAACTCGATGGATCGTAGGGAGAATTCTGGTCCAGGAAAGTCTTCCGTCGGGGTGAACTCCGGAAGCCGAAATCGTATCTGGTCGTGGCTCACTGGCTTGTCGAGAAATACCACTTCCAAGGAGGCGTCAGCCGCGGAGAACAAGACGGCATTTTCGGAGAGAAAGGCGAAGCCGTTCGACTGCAATCTCTCCGCCTGTGGGTACAGTTAGCCGCATGGCTCTTGGAGATAATTGAGCTCGTGCTTTACCTCACGTATCATTTGGCCGGTCTTCCAGTTAAACAGGAAGAGAAACCGAATTCCCTCTGTCGGATGGATGACGCAGGCGCCCAGGTTCGCGCCCACAACCTCGAGGTTCACATCGACATGACGACCGATATACCCGATGCAGACATGTATCGGCTCAGTCGTCGTGGACTCGCCCGTGGAGAAATTCACCACATTTATGTCGACAGTGTACTTGTCGGGGTCTTCCAAACACACACCGCTGAGAGAGACATAAGTGAGAGATCTGGGTGCGGAGACAATAGCGACGTACTGGGTGACGACGAAGAGTAGATCGTGGGCCGACGCCATGAGATAGGATAGGATACTCTGGCCTTTGGCAGCTTGAAAAACCGGACGCCACCGGATCGGAGCGGTTTCGGGGAAGCAGTCGGACATCCGTATGGCCTGGAGGCGTGTCGGGGCGTCGGTCAAGAGCCGCAGCGAATGATCCTGCGAGTCATCGCGGTCTGCGACCAGACACACGTCGCCTTCCACGTAATATTCGAGCGTCGAGGGCGGAGCGTCCACTTTGCGGCGGGAGACGGGATCGAACTCCAGCCAGCGCTTCTCGCGCCGACGCAGCTCTTCGAGACGGTCCGCGATCGAGCGGGAGCGGAGACGCGTCGGGTTCTCTTCGACGCCAGCTAGTTCCAGCTCGATGCAGTAGCGAATTTCTACCGAATCGCGGATGACTCCGGCGAGGCGATGGTTGCCGACGAGAAGGAGAGCACCGATATCTGATATCGGGAGGTGCAGGACGACGAGGACTATTAGCTCGTCGAGCAATTCGAGGAAGGATACTTTTGACATGGGTGTCGAAAGCAAGAACGTGGTCGCGACGTGAGCATCGTGATGCTGTGCAGCCATCAGTTCTTACTTCGAGTACGCAGGTCTCCCCAATCTCCCGTCTAATATACTTCAAGTCAAGTGGGCTGAGAACCAGCGACGTGTTGACGACGTGCCAACACACTCAGCAACTACTGGGACGTGTTGCGAAGTCGGCGACGTGGAGGAACTCGGACCTCGCTATTTCTTCACCGTACAAATTTATATCGGATTCAAGTTCTTGCCGAGCGCCGGAGCGGAGCGACGGCCTGCCTGGTCCAATAATAAGAGTCCGAGTGAACTACCAAGCTGGAAAATATCCGGTTCTTGCTGTATGTGTTTCTCCAGCATAGATACAGCTGCATATTCATGTACAGCACCAAAGGATAATATGTGGGACGAGACTTTGTGTAGCGTGGAAGAAGGAATGCTTTGTTCAGTACCGCTTGCTTTGGGTCTCTCCTCAAACAAAGTATAGCAACTCAAACTTGTCCACAAAGTCACCGCTCCACTGAAAACCAAGGCATGAGCCGAATCCAAAGCCGAGGTCAAACAAGTCGCGTACCTTTACACCGACTATGCACTCGTTGCTCATATGGAGGTAATCATAGTCGAAGAGTTCCTTGGACACGACACGGATGCAAGGCACCTCCGAATCGAGTCCTTGTCCTTCGAGATCAGCATATGCAGGATCGACCTCGTGGTCCCCATCCCCGTCCGCATCCCCACTCTTGGGCAGCGGCCGCGGGGGCGGGCTCAACTTGATCTCCGCATGCTCGCTCTGCGCATGCTTCCCGCTTGCTATCGCCGGCCCCAGCCTCCGAATCCGATACGGGCTAAAATCAAGCACGGTAATCGGCGCAGGGTGCGCCACCGCATCGGTGGGTATACTCGCAAGGCGCCAGCCAAACGAGGACGCCCCAAACAAATCCCCGTGGAACTCGTGCCCGCGGACGAAGCGCGTGAACCGGGGGCCCCAGAACTCCCAGGACCACGCGGCCATGTTGGGCGGGCGCAGCTGCCCGCGCGCGAATTCGAGGAACCCTTTGGAGTTGATGATGAGCTTGGCCGAGGTGGGGCTCGAGTCGGTGTAGAAGTTGACGCCGATGACGCGCTCTGGGCTGGGGCGGAAGCGCGCGCCGGGGGAAGGGTGGGCGTGTCCTCGTTCGTCTGGGGGCGGGAAGCTGGAGAAGGTGACGGAGTGGATTACGTTGTCCCGGCCTGGGGAGTTACGCAGGAATGGGGGAAAGAGGAGGCGGACTTCGCCGTAGCGTGGGCGGATGAAGATGATGTCCAGGGAGTTGCCGAAGACCCAGCAGAGGACGGCGTCTTCTGAAAGGAGGGCGAATCCACGAGATCGCATTTTGATTGGGTCCTGGGTTGTTGTCAGAGTTGGGAATCGGCCCGCCCAGTGAAGATTTACGTACCTTCATGCAGGATACATTTTTCAGCCAGTCGAAGAGGTAGAGGTGATACTTATTCCCATGCGAGACGCATGCGCCGATTCGCGCACCGACAATCTCCATGATAATCGTCGGAGCGCCCTCGTGCCCATGAGTGCAGAGGTCGATAGTCGGGCTCTTCGCCAACGGATGGGGTTGCCCAGAGATGGTCAGCAGCTCGATCTGCACCGGAAAAGCCCCGTTAACCCCAGGGCTGACGTCTCTGCAAACAACGCTTCAGCAAGTTTCTACAAGCTAAAAGTAATGCCCAACGAACGAGGTAACAACACACATCAAGTCCTGCGCGGACGCGAGGACGTACGAGATGATCCTCTTGTCTTTCGCGGGTCGGTACACGGGCGTCCACCCGCTTTCCCGCACGGACTCGGCGTTGGAGAGGTGGATCGTCTGCAGACACGTCGGGTGCTCCGGCGCGCCCGCCCCGTTATGCACCGCGCGGTCCGCCGCGATACAAATATCGCCCTCGAGGTAATATTCCACCGTCGACGGCGGGGCCTGAATCTGCCTCCGCGCGCTCGGGTTGAACTCGAGCCAGCGCTTTTCGCGCAGACGTAACTCCGCCAGCCGGTCCGCGATGGAGAGCCCCTCGGTGACGCGCAGCAGGGAAGCATTCTCTTCGACGCCGCTGAGCTGTTGTTCGAGGAGGTATTGGATCTCGATCGAGGAACGGATGAGCGAGGTTAGGCGGTGGTTGCCTAGCAGGAGGAGCGCGCCGATGTCGCGGAGGGGGAGGTGCAGGATGATGAGGACGAGGAGCTCGTCGAGGAGGTCGACGAGGAGGGCCGCGCCGCTGGCGCCAGCGCCGGTTGTCGACATGGGCGCTCTGAGCAAGAAGCTTTTCGATCACGGGCGGTCGCGATGAGCACGGTGACTGCAGCTGCGTCTTGGTCGTCTTTAGTCGAGACTTGCGCGCCAGTCGGACCGTCTGCGGCTAGCTGGGATCGAGACAAGACAAGTAACACTGGCAAACTTGAATAGGGACGCCGGCGGCGCGTAGCTTTTGCAACGACGACGCGTCATTTCCAGAGTTATAATCCGTCGGAGAGGACTGGCCTTCTCACTTGCATGCAGGGATAAAGAAAAATAAAAGCTTCGCGGTCGGAGCGTAAAGCTATTTCTGAATATGCGTGTGTGTCCCTCGTCACGTCAGCGCGGCTTGACCACGACCACGACCACGGAACCCAGCTATGACTTTCGGCCAGCGCGCGCTTCGTGTAGGTCGTGTCAGGATGCTACGAGGTGGACGCATGGGTGGGGAAGGACAAGAGCGGTGCTAGCCACTGCACTAGTGAGCGCGTCGCCGTCTTTGGTGCCTCCTTCGGAACTAACGACTCTTATCGTAGAATATTACCACTGGAGCCAGAAAGTCGCTAGACGGACTGAAAGATGCGGCGTACACCATGCCGAGACGCGTCGTGGGTGGCGAAGTAGGGAACGATAGGAACGTCGGTGCGTCCTCACTGGTCTACGAACATTCCTGAGCCCAGCTAACTCCTTGTTTCCCGTTTACAGAGGGTACAATAGGCCTTCTGAACCTCGCCTGTTGGGCATCCGGCGGCGCTCACTCCACTCCGCTACCGCGTTGGTGCTCGAAGAAACACTCGGGCAGCTCGTGCGTGTCGCTTGCTCTCCCGTTTTCTCCACCCTCATTTGGCGTCCTTCGTAGCGTGGCATTGGTATTCTCTTGATGGTCGCGGCTGCTCTCGAGGAAGAGACATACGGTCGGACTGAGAGGACATGCAAACGGAGGTGTGTTATACGTTCTTGGGAGTTTCAGGCCTCTGGCTGACCGTGTGAGGAGGCATACTATATGCCCTCGCACCACCGAGACAGGTTCCTGCTGCGTTGCTGGATGACGCCACGTATGTTCGTGCAATTGCCAAGTGTGGGTCTTGGAGGGCCAGGAGCATAGGTGCGTTTTCTTGCCTCGTCTCTGCCTTCCCGAATGCTAAGGATATCCCCGAAGGTGATTATCCGGTTGCGCGCCCTGGCATTCAGGCTTCCCGGAGGACCCGCGACTACTGTATGGCCAGCCACTGAACCTCGCTGGCCTCTTCAGCAACCGTGTCCCGCTTTCGCGACTGTTCGGGTGACCGTCCCGTGCAGGAGCTTATCGGCGACATGGAAGACGGAGCACTTGCGCTTCATGGAGGACGGCGGATTGCTGGATGTAGTATGCTGTTGCCGTCCCGCTGGTGCATATTACGGGGATGAATCTGGACGGCTTGACGCTGGTGCCATTCCACCTCACCGCAAACCCACCATGCTTGCAAGGCCCGATTTCATCGTCGTGTCCTCGTTACTGGAGCGCCGCTGCGTTGCCGTCGATTGCACCAGGTCGTACGACGACGAAGCGACGTCGGTTCGACGACCTTGGTACATCGTGTACTTTTTCACCATGTCTAACTTCTTATGCCTTTGATACTTACCTTGACCCAATCTTGTCTGTTTTAAAGTCTACACATACGAATCGTAGTCTATCGTTCAGAATAGTGTCTGTAGTGTGTACGCCGTCACCCCGGTCATTGCAGGCAACATCAAGATATACTGTGGAATGAGGAACGCAGAAAGATGTTCCGCTGTCCCTGTCCCGCTGTGTACTTGCGTCACGAAAACCTGGGTCGTGGCTGTAGGTAGGCAGGAGAAAAATCTGGAAGAAGGAAAACTCGTCAGCTTCGAAGAAGAAAATTCGAACACTGGCAAACGCACATGCAAACAAACCGAAGAACCTTATCCTCCCGGTCTATAACCCCGACCTTCGTCAGGCCATTGCAGATCAAGACACCTAGCACAGGCGCAACGAGCATCTTGCCCACAGCCAGCGCGAGGATGGCGCCGGTCGGCAGCTCGCGCCATGCTTGCCTTCCGCGAGGGACGTGCAGTCGTGCTAGCGCCGACCCGAGACAAATCAGGCCGACGGGGATGCTAGCTGCACCGATAAAAGTCACGGTGTCGAGAATAAATGCGAGCGGCGGCTGGCCGTCCGGGGCGGCGTGAATGTGGATGTTGGCTGTTGAGGAGTCGTCCACGAAGAGGGCTTTTAACGGAGGGACGAGGGCGATAATGAATGCGGAGATGATTGCGATGGAACCGGGGAGGAAGAGGTTCCGTAGGAAAGTCCGAAGATGAGGAGAAATTCGGTCGAATTTGCCGGGAGGGGCTTTGTGGATAGTGGACCCAGTCGGAGGTGAGGATGGGCGAGAGACAACAGTGGGAGTCGACGTCGGAAGGATTGGTCGTCCTCGAGCAGAGAATGGCTCGTCTTGTTCCCCGCTGATGTTCGCGACCGAGATCTTTTCGGGCGGAGACGGCAGTACCGCGTCCTCCATTGCATTGACGGCGTTCTCTGGTCCTCGCCTCGAAAGTTGCCTGACTAACCGCGCAGGCCACTCATACAAGATGAATCGCCGCCTCGCGTTTGTCGCCTCACGAACCTCCTCCGGCTCGACATCGGGTCCGACATAGTCGAGGCCCACCATGTGGCTGCCGCCCATTGGAAAGAAAGTTATCTGTGACGGAGAAAGTTTTATGAGCCGTCGGCTAAGCGTAACTTGCACGGCGCGCCGGCGCACCATGAACACGAGGATGAAACCCGCGATGTAAGCGACGCTGAGCGTTTGGTCCGCTTCTCCGTTGAACGGGGCTGCGGCGGTGATACTCATAACGACAGCAGTCGCTGGAAGCCAAATCGAGGGTCAAACTCTGGTTCCAGAGAAGGAAGGTTGCGCACGAATATCGCCCCAATTGCTCCAACCTCCCGCAACGATGATGCCCCAGCTGAATCCAATTAGCTGTTGAACAGTAAGGGGAATGGGTTCGGCTCACCGGAAGCGATGCGGAACCCAGAATAGTAGACGCACGACCCATGCGATGAGCACGCCAAGAGCTTCGTATATCAGGGCCACCAGCACCAGCGGACCTTGCGGCGGCGTCAGGCATGAGGGTCACCTCTCGAGGACACAACCACGAACCTAGCGCGCTAATATTTTGAGAGGTAAAGGCGGGGATGATTTTCGAGGCCATGAGGCTCGGGAGGGTGATATTCTGTAGGGAGCTCGTGAGATATTCCCCTGATGCGTTTGTGGGCTCGTACCAGAAGAATCTGGCCCGTTCCGCGCGCGGCAATGGCGGGCAACAGATCCGCCTTCGTCAATGCGAACCCGCTTGAGACGCAGAGGATGCTGAGCCGGGATAAGAGAGCGCGACAATGCTCGCGCAGTGCTCACAGACGGAACAGCGGACGACACGAAATCCAAATGAGATAACCGGCAGAGAACATCGTCCGGGCTAAGAGTCGTCGGTCGTGCTCGTGGGTGGGCGGAAGAAACAAGGACCGGATGCGGACCGTCTCTGCCGACAGTGACATTTCACAGAAAAGCAATCGCCATCGGATCTCTTCGGCCGAACATGCAATCTACACTCCGATGTCCTCGTTCCAGTCCTAGAATGGATAGGGATAAGCGAGGATCGACGCGAAGAACGAACATGAGGCACCTCGGGCCGCTCGCGAATGAACTTGCTCATGAGTGCCTTGCATTTTTCATCGTCAGCCACCGTAACCTCGACACCATTGTCTCGCAAAAGCTGTTCTTCGCCCAGAAAATTGACGTTCTCGCCCACGACGACGCGGGGAATTTTGTACAGCAAAATCGCGCCAGTGCACATGCTGCACGGACTGGACGGGCGTTAAATCCAGACGTCGAGATAAACATGCGTCACCTCAAAGTCGTGTACTGAATAGCGTCAGAGTCGCTTCTCCCGGCCAGAAAGATGTACCTACGATTGTAGAATCCCGATAAGCAGACGCTTTCAGCCGTCCAGCATCTTCCAGTGCGGCGATTTCCGCATGAAGCGTTGCGGACGCCTTCTGGATGCGCTGGTTGTGTCCACGTCCGATGATCGTCCCGGTGCTGTCTACGAGAACGCAGCCGATGGGGATTCCGCCCTCCGAGTAGCCATGGCAAGCCTCGTCGTAGGCTGCATCCAATGCGGCGCGTTGTGAGTCTGTGAGCGGCATGAAGATGATTGTTGGAAGCAAAGGCTGAGTCCGACTGATCCGCGTCGACTCCGCTCTTCTCCGTCCACGCGTGACTCTTGGATCGCCGTTCCCCTTCCCCCTCCCGCTTTCATGGTTGGCTTATGCGACCACGAAATGGCACTGCCTAAGGTGGCCGGGGTTATGATTCAAGCAACAGCCTCGTTTCTTGAAAAGCCGCCCTATGTTCTCTCTCTCAGTGCTGCAAGCGCGTCGCAGTGTAACTTGAAGTAGGCGTTCCTTGAACCAACCTCGAAACCCGTTGACCGCGACCTAGGCAACATATAGCTGGAGTAGCTCATGACTCCAGTATGCGACATGGAGCCCGTTCTTGGCGTATACAACGAACACCATACCGGAGCATTGGGAAGCGTTGACCGCCTTCGCGGGGTTCAACGCCCCGTCAACGACCGCCTTGAAGGACGCCGATGGGTGCTAGTGCTGGAGCCGGAGACAGTGTAGGGTGGCTACGAGAGGACCTGGGCCCTGGGCGGCTGCTCCGAATGTCAAGGTGTGTGGTTGCCCGGCTCAATTCGTCCTCTTCATCTTCTGACTGGACTGCCTGCAGACCCGTCCGCTTCTCCGTACTGAACAACTCGGGCCCAGTCTCTGCTGGGGCTCCGAGTCGTCGTCGACTTCGGTCCCGACAACGCGCCTACATGTGGCGGATGTGAATACTACCGGTAAACAAGGAGCGAAACCACGACGCCGCTTCAATTATCCGTGCGTGGACCATCCCGACTGCGCGCTGTTGGCATTGCTAACTCTTGCTGCAGCGGATACTTACCGAGCACCCACGAACGCTTCCGGTTCCCTCCACCAGCAACCCCCTTCGTCGAGCCAGCGCCAACTGACCCGCTGGCTAAGCCCCTCCCAGCACAGGCGTCGGCTTTCCAGTATCTTCGCATCTTGTCTATTCGGGCGGTCACCGCAAGGCGACGATGGGAGCGATAGTCCGCTGTGGAGGGGGCTTCGCCAAAGAGCAAGCCAGTGATGTCGCCACGGACGCCGCGACGTCGGACCGCGCCACCGGGACCAAGTGTTCCCCCTTGCACCACCCACAATATCCACTCCCGCGGCCCAGATACGCGGCGAACCCCGTCCGCAGGGTGTTCGGCGAAGCCCAGTCCGAGGTCGGCGATTATGTCGTCGTCAGGGTCAGCGAAGTGTAGCGCTTTGGAGTGCATATGCCATCGAGGGCCAGCATTGTTGGGATCAATCTCGCTATGCCTCGCGCAACGCATTCTGGGACTAAAGGAATGCAAATTTCTTCGTCACACATACCAGGCTCCTACTTCGATGCATCGGAGCTGTTCGAGACACGCGCCCCTCCGCAGCACCGGCGTGAGCATCGCTCGAAACATAATCCAACGATGCATGAGATGTCGCCGCCGCCGCCTCCGCCGCCGCCTCGTTCCTCTCCCGGCGGTCCATCCTCTTCCTCCATGGGCGATACAAAACGACCGACCCCAGCCCAACGACAAGGAACAGCCCACAAATGCTCGCGCCAATAATCTCAAAGTTATCGCCAATGGTACCGACGCCATCCCAGAACGGGCCGTGCGGATTCGCGGTGTTGAGGACGAGTGTGAGGAGCTGGATGATGCCGATGAAGGCCGACACGGCGATGGTGATCCCCGTGAGGACGATGGAGTAGTACAGGATCGCGATGTGGTCGCGCGCAAAGGCTTTGGAGGTGTAGAGCGCCATCATGAGCGCCCCGTCGCAGGTGTCGACGAGGCACATTCCCGCTGCTCTTCAGTTAGTCTGAAAAGATGCGCTGAACTCCCTTAAACGCACCAGTAAACAGAATGGGGAAGATCAGGATAAGCCAGAGAGTCGTCCCTGCTGCGCCTTGCAGACTGGCGATTCCGAGGATGGCGATCTCGGAGCTGGTGTCGAAGCCCAAGCCGAACATGACCCCGACGGGGTACATCTTCCACGGCCGGTCGACAAGGAGGAATAGTTTGCCGAAGACTTTCGTGAGCAGTCCTGCGGCGCCTTGTTCGAGATCGAGAGCGGCCGCTGCATCGTCGGCATCCCCACCATTTGTATCGGCATCGCGTTTCACCAACAAACGCAGTCTGCGAATAAGCGTAAAAAGCACCCAAATATTTCCAGCGCAAAGGATGAGCAGCGCCGCCGCGCTAACGCTCGTCCCAACAATATTCCCAACACGCTCAAAGCCATCAAAACGTTCCCTTAGCGCCCCGCTAGTCGCAGCCACAACGATGCACGTCACCAGCACGATCGTCGAGTGCCCGAGACTGAACCACGTCCCAACGCTGACGGGGCGCTGGCCTGCCGCGATGAAGCGCCGCGTCATTAGGTCAATGGCGCTGATATGGTCTGCGTCGAGGGCGTGCCGGAGACCCAGCGTGTAGGATAAGACGGCGGACGAGATTAATGGCGGGTGGAAGTGCAGTACGACGCCGATAGCTGCCCAGATGACGAGGTTGCAGACGATGAGGAGTAAGATCTGCCATATTGTTGCTGCTGGGAGCATCTGCAAGGGCCTGGGGAGGTTAGGCAGGCGGAAACGCGGCATCGTCGTGGAGAGAACCAAGCCGCGATAAGGACTCGACTAAATCGGGGAATTCGACGAAATCTATTTCCCGCCGAATTTGTTCCAATATGGGCAAGATTCACAGGGGATGTCAAAGTAGTGGCAGTGTTTTTTTGGCGTTCCCACCTTCCTGCAGCCTCCCTCCACCGCCTAAAGCCCGCACGCAGATGTGGTCCGCAGCGGCGCGTACCACGACCATCCAATCAATGGATGACACGCTTTTCGGCCCAGAAAACGCGTCTCGCGGCCACCTCGTCATCGCCATCCCAGCGTACGACGACGCGCCCAAAACCGCGACTGTACCCGCAAATCTTGCTCAATCGGAGCGAAATCCCGCTCAATCGACGCCTCAGAAGGTGCGACACGTCCTTCCGTGTCGAATTTGCGGCAAGGAGGTGTTGGGTGCCAACATGAAGAGGCACGAGAAGGTCCATACTGGGGAGCGACGTGCGTTGCCAGCATCGTGTTGGCCGGTGGATGCAGCTCATCCTTTCTACTCTAGCTCATGTTTGCATGTACCCCGACTGCGGATGGGCCTTTGCCCAGAAGCATACCCTCAGCAAACACATTGCCGCAAAACATTCTATCCCGCATGGCGCTGGCACGGACTCTTCGGGCCGGTCTACCCAAGGCGACTCAGATTCCGCGCTGTCTGGCGCGCTCCCCGCGTTCGGTTCCGCGGCAGCTCTGCATTCTCCTACACAACCACGGCTCGTCATTCGCATTCCCGCCCGGCCTCGTCCAAAAGTCGTCCTCCGCATTCCTTCTCGCGCCAACTTAAAGGCGCAGATGCGGATCCATGCTTCCCCAACCCCGTCCGACTCGGACTCTTCCGCACTATCCTCCCCGCCGGATAGCGACGTAGAAATGGGCTCCGAGTCTCCGAGTCCAGAGATGGACGAATCCGATACCAGTGCCGTGACTGCCGTCGAGCGTGCTTCGAGCTCGAGCAGCCAACTCGGATCCTGGCAGGACCCCTCCGAGCCGATGTCGCCTCTCAGCTCCGTCCCATCGACACCTTCGCTGACGCGCTCTTCGTCGCCATCCGAATCTCTCGAGCTTCAAACAGACTCCGGATCGGGGAGCTCTTCGAGGAACTTGAAGCTGTATCATCCATACCAACGGCCGGGGAAGCCTCTCGCGTCTCCATCCCTACCGACAAAACTGCCCCCGGTCTCCGCCGGGCCAGCATTATCGAGTATGCTGCTCGAAGCCGAGACGCCGTCGCCACTCTCTGGCGCGATCGCGACCTCGGCACCTTCGCCTGAAGCTTCGGACAGCATTCCGCCAGGCGCACCCGCGGGAAGGCGACCTCGCATAGCGGGCCCGCCGTTCGTGCACGCACAACAACGAATGGTGGTCCCACCACGACTATTAACCGCACCAGGCCGCGCCGCGGTCGCACTAAAACTAGCTGCGATGTTTCCTCGTAGCTTCGATATCACCCAAACTCCAACTCACATCTAAGTAGACACCATTTATTTCCTCTTGTATTCACGTTTTTGTATTATCACGAAGAACGAAGTATTTGCTCGCGTACTCGAGAGGCAACCGTTTCCTCAGCCCGACGCCAATAATCCTGACCATCCCACGCTCCCTTATTCCAAGCCTCCTCGAAGTTCCCCGCGCAATCTAAGTGCAGCACCACGAAGCGCGGATCATCCGATCTGGCCTGCGCTTCAGCGGGATGCGTCGCCCCCGCGTTATTGTGGGGAGACTGGGGAACGTAGAGCTCCTCTTCGTCCTGGTGAACGACGACGAGGAGCCGCAAAGTGTCTCGGAAGACATCCAACGCCTCGAGGATGATGTCCGGGAAGTAGATGTCGAAGAAGGAGAGGTGCGTGAGGCGCGGCAGGGTTTTCAAGATGGGGATGAGTGGATGCGGGACGTCCCCGATTAGCTCGAGGTGCGTCAGGCGCGTCAGGCCGGCCAGAGACAACTCTGAATCGGAACCGTGACTACCAGTGGCCATGTCAGGATTGTCCCCACTAACATCTCGCTCCGCCAAGAGTGCCTTGAGGCTGACAGACAGGTGGGTCAAATTCTGCAGCATACACACCTGCGGAAGGTCCGCAGGCGTTGTACTTCCGCACCACATTCCGAGATCGACGAGATTCGGGAACATGGACAAGACGTGGCCCGGGGGCAGCCCCTTTTGATCTTGGAAGGCTAAGTGGAGGACGTGCTGCGCGGCTTGAGGGTATTCTTCGAGATGGCGCAATAGTTTGTCGAGCTCTATGTCGCCAGGTAGATGTATTACTCTGTAGCGCAATGGGCCGATCCTAGTAAATCACTGGGAGTGAGATACAGTATCGAGTTGAGATTAATGTTTGACTCGGAAAGGCGTACCAGATGTGGACTCGTCTTGCGACGCGGCACAACAAGAGTGTCATCGGCATGTCGCCCCATGCAGCGAGCTCGAATATGTGGCGCTCCAGCTCCGGAGGGAGGGCGACTGCATCGACGGAAGTCATTGAAGGTGTGTTAGCTGGAGGCAAGAGTGAATGACAGCCGTCACCAGCGCTTGTTCTTGACGGCCACCATGTCGGGCAGCGAAAGCGTCCAAGCCGCAGTGCCACTCCTTCCACCTGAGCTGGAACGGCTGATACTTGAGGACGCCGCGTGGGGCGATCGACCAACGACGGTAAATCTTCTGCGCGTCGCCCGTCGAGTCCACGTTTGGTACAAGCTTTCTTCTCGGCAATTCCTGGCTTTCGTTAAACAGCACTCCAGGATCGAGCCTCTGCTCCATCGTGTTCTTTTATACGACGCTCTCAACGCCGAATGCATCGCTCGACTGCTTAACCCCAAATACGCATCATGGGTGCGCTGCATCGCATCCAACGACGGCCCCTGGTCCGCCATCCTCGCATCCTGTACGAACATCACCGACCTAGCCATCTGGACCAACCCGTCGCGATACACCCTCTCCGACGCTCTCTCTCTACGGCATCTCCAGCGCTTGACCGTCCACGGCGCGAACTTCGAGCGTCCCCTCGAGGAAGCGCATCTCCACGCACTCGATCGTCTCACACATCTCGAGATCTTCGCCGCTGCGCCGAGCGAAATGATGTCTACTGGGACATTCGAGGCACTGTCGAGCCTCACACACTTCTCCATGTACGAGTGCTACGTCGTCGAAGTGGCCAAAGGCGCTTTGCGGGCACTGAAAAACTTGAAAGTGCTCGTCTCGGTCCAGGATCATGATGACAATCTGGGACCCGCTGGTGCCTGCTCATGATATCGACGACTGGCGATTCGTCACCATCCAGCTTCCCGACTTCAAGGCGGATTGGATCACTGGGGCGTGGGGCGGAGAGGACTACTGGACGAGGGCGGAAGACATTGCCCAGGAGAGAAAGAGCCTGAGGGTGATGGAGGCGCCTCCGTGAGCTCGCGTTTTGCTGTACCACGTTCAGATTCGTAGTGGCTTTATCTGTCTACGTAGTATAAGAGAAATGACAGCCAATTGTATGCTACAACTTCAAGACGAATTGGAGACGTTTTGCAAGATGACATGTACATGTATGTATGTACTGGGGAATGCTTTCTGCGAGATGGTACTGTAATAAAGAGTAATAAACAAGAAACAAAAACGACAATCATCAAACAAGAGAGTAAAGCAAGAAGACGACAACGACGAAAAAAGATCACTCGACGACCATGTTGTCGACTTGTGCGCGGGCGCTGACCTCCTCCTCCTCCTCGACCTCCATTCGGCTCTCATGCTGCTGCGCCTCGAGCGCAGGCACTACGCCACGGTCCTTCCCAGTCGCAGGTGCCACCAAAGCAGCAGCAGATTGTGTAGGAATCGAGCTTTCCTCGCTACCAGGATCGACGAGGCTAGCGCTTCCTTGTGCAAGATTCTGCTCGTTCTCCGAGGATGCAGGTCCATCCGCGCCCTTGTCCCTCGCCGAGTCCTGGTCGTGCTCGTGTTCACTGATCAACTCCGTCGCGATCAACTCCGCGTCGAGACCCTCGTCAACCTCCGTCTCGGACTCGGCATTGGCGATAGCGAGGAGTGCGACCGGCTCGACCGGTTCCGCCGTCGCATCCACTTTAGCAGCATCGGCGTCCATACCGATATCGAGGCCAGGGTCAGGCAACCCGGCTTCGGACAGCGGGGGAGACGACAACGGGCTCGACGTGGGCGTGGGCGTCTCTTCCGCCTCCGCCTCCACCTCCACCTCGGGTGCCGGACCTTCCGCGTCAACCTCCATCCCCCGCTCGCCCTCGTCGCCCATCACCTCCGGCGGACGCGGAAACATCGCCAACACCCGCTCATCCCCAACGAACCACCTCTTCCCCTTCTTCCCACTACCGCCCTTCCTCGGCGCTGGGGGCGGGTCCACATACACCACCGGGTCCTCCCCAAGACCCCAACACTCCTGCACCTTGCCCACAAAAACGCGCCGCATTTTGAACCGCTTGACGAACACCACGTTCTGCAGGATCCGCCGGCGTTTGCCTGCGAGCGGGTTCGGTGGTGGTCGTGCTGGAGGTGGCGCGGGTGCCTGCTGCTGGTCCGTGGTCGCGTCCCCATCGACCCGCGCGTGGTCCTGGACGACCACCAGCGGCTCAGGCTCGACCTCAGGCTCGGCCGGCACCGCCGGTTCCTCCTCATACAACTTATCCAAATCCTCATCGCCCTCCCCAATCACATCCTCATCATCCACGTCAAAATACGTCCTCCCAATCGGGTTATCATTCAGGTCGTAGATGATCGCGTACGGGACGATGGGGCGCACGACGAGCTGGTCCAGCGTCGGGTCCGGCATCATCTGCACGTGCGGGCGCGAGTTGGTGCGCGTCAGCGAGGCCGGTCCAAAGCGACGCGTTGCTGTCGCGCGCGACTTGGGCTTCGTCTTGGATTTCGCAGGGGATTGTCGAGATTGCTGCGGATGCCTATGTCGCGCATTATCGAGTGGCCGATACGCGACGCCGCGTTGCTTGCAACAATAGTCGCAGGGACATATACCAGCGCATCTGGGACAGTCCTCGGCAGCCGGGGAAGCCACAAACGCGACGGTGTTTGGGGGAAATCTATAGTAAATCAGCCAATCGATTGCATAAAACACAAGGTGAAATACGGACTTGGCCATAATGCAACGCACACAAAACGCATGCCCGCAGTCCTCATAATTGAGAAACAGCCTGTCTGAACGCCTGCGGCAGTGGTGGCAGAACAGCTGCGCTTCGCCCGTCGGCCAAGGCGCCGAATAGCGGAAGAACTTGTCTTCGTTGTATCCATTCGCCGTCGACGTCGACGCCGCGGCTACGCTGAGCGATTGCGTGGCGGAAAGGTCGGGTTTGTTCTCGACCGATGGCGGCCGAGGCGGCAGCTTGATGATGAGCCTGGGTCGTGGTTGCTCGACGTTCGACTCGTGGCTGCTGCGGCTGGCGTCCGTATACGCGTCTTCGGTGGCACTCGCGCTTGCGCCGGACGAGTCGCGCTTCGGCTTGTGGGCACCAACGGCAACAGCACGTTGCTTGGGCTTCGCCTCCGTGTACGACTCGTCGTCCGAATCGGTGGTCTGTCCATATCCCAACAGCCCAGCGAGCCCATCGCCATAGCCGTCATCGCCATAGTCATCGCCGTAACCATCGCGGTCGTCATCGTCGTCGTCTTCCTCCGTCTGAACCAACTCGGGGTCACTCACTCCGCCCCCGCCAAACAGTACCGCCGGATTGACCGTCCCCTCGCCATCCTTCCCGTACCCATACCGCGCCCAATCTCGCAGGTCGCCTTCACCTTCGCGTTCGTGCTCGTCGTCATCAGACGCACTATCCTCAAGATAGTCATACTGGCTCAAATCCATCTCGCCAAAGCCGCCATTCAACAACGACGGACGGGTACGCGACATCCCGAGCGGCGGGAGAAGGCGACGAAGCGGCGGGCTGGGACGAAGAGGCGCCTGGGCGGGAAGGGCAGAAGCGGTCGATCCGAAGAATGTCTTGAACATGGATGCGGAGTTGGCTTCGGCGTTGGAGCTCGAGCTCCCGAAACCCAAGCCGACGACGTCGACGGCGCGTTGCTTGCCTCGCGCCTTCTCCGACATCGACAACTTCTGCGGTGACCGCTGCTCGACATCATCCACCTTCGGGACCAGTGGCTTCAGCCATACAACGCGCTTCGCCGCAGACGGCGCCTGCTGTGTTTGCATCGACTTTGGTCCCGGTCTCAATCGCGGCTTGGCTTTCGGTTTCGGTTTCGTTTTGGGTTTCGGCGTCGGCGGCAACACAACCTCCTCCTCCTCCTCGACCTCCAGCCTCTCTCGCACGAGAATACACTCCTCCGGCTCGCCCAGACTCAACACCTCGCCTTCCTCCTGCCCCTCCAAGTCCTCCTCCTTGATCACGTGCCGGACAGGCAAGAGCGCCCGTCTCTCGCGCGCCTCGTTCCCAGCTGCCAGCACGCCATCCACGATAGCCTCATTAACTGTCAACCGCACACCGCGATCGATAAGCCAAGCCCGACAGTGCCGACGGGCGATCTTTGCGTAGGACGATGGCGGCGGCAGAGAGATGGTCGAGTAGGTGACGGTGGGAGGTGCAGGTGCAGGAGTTGGTTCTGGAACGAGGGGTGCAGAAGGGAGATCTGGCGGCGGCTGCAGTTGAGCAAGGTCTTGCGTGGGCACAGATATCGACGACGGCGGTTCTGTGGTCGCGGCGGGAACGGGAACATGGGCCGTGTCCTTGGTCGCTGGCTCAGGAACGTTCTCCGCGTCCTGAATCACTCCCGGCTCAGGCGAAACACGGGCGGGCGGGGACGGGACCTCAGCAGGCGCTTGCGCGACGACCTCCCCGGTGTTCACGTGACCAGGAATTGTCTGGACCGGCTCCGGATGGGCTTGGTCTTGGACCGCTTCCTCTCGCGTCGCCGCTGGGTCAAGAGCAGCGGAATATTCTTGAGCGGGCGGCGAGACTGCTCTCGGAGACGGCAGAGAGGGTGCCTGCGGCGACTGGGAACGCGATGGCGCCGATGGGACCAACGGCACCATGACCACGTCCTCATCCTGCCGTTCCAGCTCGGGCTCCAGCTCGGCATCGCCATCGGGGAGGTCGTTTGGAGGTGGAGGCGGTGTGTGTGAAGTGGTCGGAGATGATGTCGGTATTGGGATGGATGGGGATCGAGCCACCTCGTCGTCGCCGGCACCGAGAGCCACCACGAGGTTGTCCCCCTCGTCGTCCTCGCCAGCGGGGTCCATCATCGAAAGCGCTTCCGCGTCCACTACCTGCTCCTCCTCCGGCACGTGACCACCACTCGACCCCTCCTCCTCGGTCGCCCTCTTGCGCTTCCTCCCCCGCTCTTCGTCGTCCCCGTCCTGATCACCAGAAGCCGACGCCGACGCCGAAGCCGAAGCCGCGGTCGACGCCGATACCACAGACGCCGCACCAGCAGACCGCGTCCGGTGCCGGTGCCTGTGCCTCTTGCTCTTCACCCGTCTCTCCTCCATAACCTCCCTCGCCGCATCCTCGAGCGCATCCGCGTTCTGCGCCCACGCGTTGTTCAGCGCGTCCATGAGGCCGCCGCTGCCGCGACCCGGACTGGCGTTCTCCCCGTGCTGCTCGTGCTGGTCGTGCTGGTCGACCTCCATGTCGACGGACGACGGTTGCGGTGTTCGTACACGGGGTTTGCGGACGGTTCCAGGACGTGCTTGCGTTTGCGGTGGCGCGGACGATGGCTCTTTGGGTTTGGGTTTGGGTACCACAGCGGTTGTCCGACGGCGCGCCGCAGGGGCCTTGGTCTTGGTCTTGATCGAATACGGCGCAGGCGGGACCACCACACACTCCATGATCCACCGCGTCCGCCGCTGACGCTTCGCCGGCTTCTGCGTGTCCACATCCACATCCACATCCGTCTCCACCGGCCCATGCTCTTGAAGTTCCCGTTTGCGCTTCTTGTAGACCGAAGGCATGGACAGACTGTCAGACAACGACGGAGACGATGCGCGTGAGGGATTTCCGTCCGAGGGCGTAAAGAGCCTGTCCAGCGGGATATCATACTGCGGCTCGGGAGGACCGGAAGATGATGCGCGCGAGGGACCTTCGTCCGAGGGCGTGAAGAGCCTGTCGAGCGGGATATCGTATGTCGGCTCGGGAGGAGGATTGGAAGTCGGAGAGGAGAGAAAGAGTTCGTGGTCTGGTGGTTGTGCTTGCAGCTGCTCGGTAGAAAGCTGCGGGGTAATGACGGTTAGTTACTAAAGTCGCCTAGACAAACGAAAAAACGCACGGATAACGTTGGCTCCGTCGTATCCACGCGCTGCTCGCTCGTCTTCTCCAAAACCCGCTCGTCTTGTTTCTCGAAATGTAACAGCGGCCGCAGCAGCACCTCGCAGTTGTATTTCTCGCACAACGCAACGGCTCGCGCCAGCGGTATCCAAGTGCCTAAAGCCGTTCGTTAGAGCAAGGGCACCACGAAGCACGACACGGAAAACACACCTTGAAACGCACCACCACCGCGCTTGAGCGTCTCGTGCTCGCCGCCCCACACCTCACTCTCCATAACCTCCCGGCTCTGCAGCGTGTTCAAGCCCGCGACCTTGAGAATCTGGTTTGCGTTGAGCCACGCGTCGGAGCGACGCTTCATGACCGCGATTCCGTTGCAATTCCTAGGGGTCGTTGGCTGGTTAGTCGGTCGCGTTTTGTTGTCGGAATGAGGCAACGGAACGTACATCTCGTATACTGGAGTGCCTCCGTACGATTTCTAGAGCTGGGTTTGAGCAAAACTCGTCGATGGTGGACAGGGACATGAACGGACCTCGACGATCTTGGGGTCATCGGTGCTTGCGGGCGTCTGCGTTGTTGTTGTTGCTGGCGTGGACGATGCGCGCGCCACCAAAGACCCTCCGAGACTCAATAGAGGCAACGACTGCGTGCGCTATGTCGTCGTCGTCAGCCACCTCGAATCGCCGAAAAAAAAGGTCGATTGCGCACCTGAAATCCACTCCCGCTCCCGCTCGCTCCGCTCCGGGGACCCGGACTCTGCAGCAACATCAGGCTGGCTGGCGGAGAAGAAGAGCGGGGCGGGGCGTACCTTAAGCAAATCATTCGCTTGTCCAAAATGCAGCACCTCGTCGGGGGCGGTCTTCAAATAGCTCGTCAATCTTCGGAGAAGCGCAATGCAGATATAGACGCACCGAACCAGCGAGACGCGGGGGATCCGGAAGCACCATCGACTTTGGCTTCGGCTTCGTGCTAGTCTGGGTCTGGGTCTGGGTCTTCGCAATCAGCTTTTCCTCTCCGTACGCGCGTCCAAACCAACGCACCGTGTCGCTCGTCCTCAGCGAAAACTTCTCCATGCCGATAGTGCGCGCCGCTGAGAAGACCTGCAATACGTGCCGTGCCGTCAGCGATTGAGCGGGGACTAAAACGAGAGGCCGACGGACAACGGGATTCGCCTGGACCTGGGGCATCGTCGACGGTGCGGTGGCCATGGTCTCAGTACGCGCCGCCACCGACGAGCCGCGCGACGTGCTCGCCATTCGCCGTGCTCGTCCACGCAGATGCCAATGGCGTGAAGAGGAAGAAGAGCGATCCGGGTCCGCGAAAAGGGCGAGTCACGAGTGATGAGCTGTCATCGGAGAAAAACGGGCTTCAGTCGGGTTACTCGGAGCCCAAATGTTGTCGAGCGAGTCGACCAAATATGGAGTTTTTGTAGTGCAATTATCTCGGTTTTTCTCTGCCAGGCGTTGAGATTTGCCCTGAAGCGGAATACTACAGTACATTCGTGAGCATCCGAATACTACAGCAATTTACTCAGGAAGAACCGACACGAAGGTTTGTCGCCAGCTTGAATTTTAATTTACATCGTGTCGTGTGCAAGGCGTCCCATGATTCATACCGCATTTTACTCCCCACTTCGGATCCTAGCCTGTACGATCTCCTCCGCCAGCACCCAATAATCTCTCCCGCCCCACGCGCCAACAATCCAATCCTCTCGAAAATCATGTCCAGTGATAACGACGAACCTATGGTCCGCGATCCGCGCCTCGACGTCCTCTAGCGCTCTAGTCTGACCGCCTGGCTGAAGATAGACGAGCAATTTGAGCCTAGACGCCTCGAGTACCCGTCCGACGAACCCCGTCGAAAAACCCTGGCACAGCAGCAACGAGAGATACCTGACGCGCGGAAGCCTGCGCAGCGTCCCCACAAGCTCAGGTGGACATAGACCGAAGATCTGGAGGTGCGTGAGGCGCTGTAGAGCGGCCAGATCCGCCGGAGAGAGTACATCCTCGAAGACGGCGCCATCCACAGACAGTCGCCGGAGGTTCTCCAGTGGTTGTAATACCGCCAGAGGGTGCCCTAGATTACATCCACCCCAAAGCGCCAGATCCGTGATGTTCTTGCAAGAGGCAAGAATGGTCTTCAACTGGCACAGGTCTTCTCTCGCAATGCATGCCACGCATTCGAGCCATTGCGCGTATTTTGAATTCTCGAGCGAGGGAGTGCGAGTCGGAGGTGCAGCATAGGATGTGTGTTCAAGGACGAGCACACGATGGAGAAATTTTTCTATCCTTGAAAAGTGGAATCAATGACGGGCTGCGATAAGAAGCTCAAACCTCACACGCTTACCAGAAATGTACGCGGCGAGCAACGACCAAAAGTTTGAGCGTTGTCTTGTAATCGCCCCAGGCGGCCCACTCGAATATCAGTCGCTCGAGCTCTCGAGGAAGTTTGGGTCTAAGTTGAGCTGGGCTGTCCATAACTTGACCGTCAAGACCAAGAAGGATAAGTCACGTGCAGGCTCCGAGCATCCTCGCCTCCTCCTCGTCCCCAAGTCGAGACAGATTCAATTGGATTGAAGGTTATATAATGGCAGGTACCGCCGAGTGCAATTTACACGAAAAAAGACAACAAAATCCAGAGTAGAGCTACAGTTTCAAGAAAAAAGAAAAGAAAAGAAAAGAAAAGAATAGGTCCTAGAAAGTGATCGCATGCAAGTGAGCATGCGCTTCGACAACGGGCTGGTGTGCCGGAGTGGGACCAGGACTGGGAAGAGGCTTCGGACGCGGTAGAGGTGCACGCGATTGAGGATGTTTCGGGAGCGGCAGCGGCATAGACCCATGACCGTTGGGAACGACGTGGTCCGTGAGGTCGTCCGCGCCTGCTTCCTCGACCAGCTCGCGGCTCGAGCCACCGTCAAATCCTGCTCCCGCTCCCGTATCCATCTCCGCGCTCAAGTGCCGGCGCTTCCCTGCCCGTTGGTCCCCATCGGACCCCGACCCATCAACAGCAGCAGCAGCTCGTTCACCATCCCTCTCCCTCTCCCGTTTCTTACTCTTCGCCTTCGCCTTCGCCCTCGCAATCCGCTTCTCCTCATTAGCATCGTCCAGCGCATCCGCATTCTGCGTCCACGCGTTGTTCAGCGCAGCCATCAACCCGCCATCGTCCAGCCCAATCGGCTCGCCCTCTGACCCATCCGCATCTCTCTCGTCGACAGGCGACCGCGGCCGCGCACGCACGACTGGTTTACGAACGGTCTTGGTCGTCGAAGACGACGGTCGTTGGCGTTTCCGCGGCATGCTCGCCTGCTCGTCGTCGTCCGTCTCCGCAACGACCTGCTCCTCCAGTTCCAGTTCGCGCTCGCGTTCCCGTTTGCGCTTGATGGGGACGACTGGAGCGTAATCTTCCTCATCTTCTCCCAAAAAGTCTTGAGGTTCCGGTGAAAACCGCTGCAGCAACGGTGGTCAGTAACGAAAAACGCGTATAGCCTAGCCAGAAAACACACCGGTTTCGGCCTCTTCACCATCTTCTTGCTCGTATCCGCCGTTGGCTCTTTCTTCGCGATCATGCGGCCACCGAGCCCCAACGCCTGCTCGTCTTCGCCTCCGCCTTCGCCTTCACCAAAGTCGATTATGGGCCGCATCAGCTCTTCGCACTTGTACTTCCTGCACAACGCAATCCCTCTCTCCAGAGGAATCCAAGTACCTGCAACCTCATCAGCAACGCGACTTCGCGGCGGCCAAGGTACACGCACCCTGATACGTATAGAACCCCGGAACCTTCTGGTGTTCGCCGTTCCGCACATCCTTGTCAATGGCCGCTGCCCGCTTCGCCTTGTCTTCCAAACCCGCGACCTTGAGAATCTGTGTCGCGTTGAGCCACGAATCCGAGCGGCGTTTCATGACCGCGGTGCCGTTGCACATCCTGGCGTCTCTGTGAGCATCCTTCATCCTTCGAAGCGCATCGAGGGGACGTACATCTCCCATACAAGCGTTCCGCTGTAAGTTGTCTGGATTACGGTCAGCACCAACGTCAGCTTCGGAGTGGGCGAAAGACGGACCGGGAAGATCTTCGGGGCACCCGTGCTCGTGGGCTTCGGTCGAGCCACCTTCTTCGGCGCAGAGGAAGAAGCGCCCATCTTCGAGGACTCGCCCTCATCCTCATCCAACAAAAGCATCGGTTGCGCCCGCTCGAAGCCCGTCAGCAACGCCGCGTCATAGACCAAAAGCCAGAAAACATACCTGAGATGCGGGTCGCCTGGGCGGCATTATGAGGCGTCTTGCGGCTTGCGAGAAATGCTCCTCCGGAGGAACACTCGGCGGTTGCTCGGCAGCCGCAGCCGAAGAGGCCGCGAAGGAGAGCAGCAGGTCTTCAGGTTTCGGCTGTTCGGGAGAGGGCTGCTGTAGGGAAGCTGAGCATTGCGAATGTAGGCTGGTCGACAAACGCACGATTAACGAGGACTTCGTCGCCTTGGCGCGTATCTTGCTCGTATTCTTCGTCGACTTCTTCTCTTGAATCGCAGGACCCGCGGCCTCTCGCCCATCGTCGACATAGTCAATTAACGGCCGCAGCTCGTCTTCGCAGTTATACTCCCTGCACAACGCAATGGCCCGGTCCAAAGGAATCCAAGTGCCTGCACTCCTTTCAGAAAGCGGCACATCGCGACAACGACAACGCACCTTGGTATTTGGTGTTGCCGCCCACGACCTTCTCCTGCCGGCCCTTCGACTTCTCCTGGTCCAAGACACGCAGCCTCAGGCCCTTTTCCACACCCGCGACCTTCAGAATCTGCGTCGCGTTCATCCACGAGTCCGAGCGGCGCTTCATCACCGCTGTCTCTTTGCAAATCCTGCGTCGTGGTCAGGACTTGCGGGGGTCTGATGATACTTCGAGGCGACGTACATCTCGTACAGCGGTGTGTTGCTGTAGGTAGCCTGAATAGCGTCAGGAAACGGACGACAGACATCCCGAGGACGAGAACGGACATGGAGAATCTGCGGACCGCTGGTGCTTGGAGGTTCCGCTTGCCCCATCGTGTCCGTTGTGTCGGGGAGTGCTGCGGCTGGCGAGCCGCCAGGAGCACGCGATGTGCTCGCCATCTCGTCCATCGCTGCGCCCGCCCACGCAGCCAGAAAAGGGAGTCGGGCTGGCGATTTGGTTCTGCAGAAGGCTGTCACGCGGAAGCTGTGCAACGGAGAGACACGGAAGCACGTCGGGCAAGGTCGGGAACTGCATTCCAGCAGGGTTTTCTGTCCTGAATTTTGAATTTATTCATGCGCTACCGCCAGCTACTCCAGAATGCGTATAAAAAACAAACAAAGCTCGAAACTCCAGTTATCCTCGTCTCAATATCCGTTTCACATGATGAATCACATCGCCGCCTTGATCGCCGCCAACTCCTCATCAGGAACCGGCCGGTTCTCCTTCTTCCAAATCTGTTCCTCGACGGACCCAATTGCTGGCGGAGGGCGACCATCTTCATGCCACAGGTCGCGCTGTTAGTGCATCAATATATTGGTTGGTCCGATACGAAACAAAAAAAAAACGCACATCGCAAACATCCTTGATCTGAACCTCCCAGTTCACCCCACGGTCCTTAGTCCACGGCGCGACGACCGACTCGTACATATCAAGGAACCCATGCTTCTCCGCAACAGGCGCGCTAAAGCCTCAATTAGACCCTCGCTCAAGTTCAAACTCGAGAAAACGCACTCGGTCGCAAAATTCCTCGCGATATGCTCAATATCCACCCTCACAAACTGCGTCTTGCCAGCTCCCCCAACAGGCTTGCCCCCATAATAAAAATCATGCGCCTCCTGCTCGATGAAGAACACCACGACGTAGAACCGCGGCAGCCCGATGTGCTTTTCGTAGATGTCCGAGATGGCGTTGGCCAGCGCTTCCTTGTCCGCGGGGGTGTACAGGCCCTTGGGCACGATCCAGCGGTGGATAGGCATGGTTGGGTTGTGGGTGGGAGGGAGGGCGAAGCAGCATCCCAGCACGAACGCGAGGGACTATATAGGGGGCCTGTCAGCCGTGGACCCGGAGGCCCGGGATCGGGCAATGTTCTTCGGTCCCCGGTCGACATTCATAAGCCCAAGCCAAACCCAACGGCAAGACAAACGTCGCGAAGACGAAGACGCGCTGTTATCGCTCATGATCTCGATTGAAAGCGAAGAAGCCATTCATTCAATCGCGCGTGTGTGTGTTTCTTGCTACGCCCGACCTACCACCACACCACAATCAATCCAAGCTCGATACCCCACTCCGCTTCAAATCTATCCCAAATTCATCAGCGGCGCTCTATCGAAGAGCCCGGGGCCGATCACCCTAGGCAGGCACAAGACAAACGCACGAACCTTTCGGAATATTCGGCCGCACGGCATTCGGCCACACATTCGAAAACGCATCGGGCTGCCCCAGATCATTCAGCATCCCCGGCTCGAGGCTCCCCGTATCCGGCCCGCAGCACGGCGACGACGTCCCCCAAAGCGGACCCGCAGCCCAGATCGTCCACCCGATGTACTCATCGTTGGCCGCTAGGTACGTGAGCATGTCGTCGATGAACTGCCAGTGGAGCCCAAGTCAGCGGGAAGACGATGAACGTGGGATGGAACGGAAACCAATCATTGGTACGCACGTCGTAGCAATTCTGGTTATCCCCGCCTCCGAACTCGCTTATGACCGCCTTGAGGTTGTTCTCCCGTAGCCAGAGAGTGAGGTTGGCGAGGTTCGTCGGGGCGGGTTGGGTACATTCCGCATGTTGACCCGAAAAGTCGACGTCTGGTAGCGTACCCAGTCAACGCCACAATAAAACGCCGCTAGCGTACGCCGTCCGGCGAGCTCACCGAGGTACTGCGGCACGCAATGAATCAGAACACGGTATGTCCGCCAGAAGAGTTCACGCGCACGCACCTCATGGATGTCTATCGCGGTGTTCTTGAGCGGGTCGGACAGTTTATTGAGGAACTCTGACGACGGCGCGTCGTTGTTGCCAGTAACCTGCGTCCACGAGTGTCCTCCCGTAAACCCATTCCCGGGTGCTAATATCAGTTGCGGAGCACCCGCCGCGCGGATCGCGTCGATGGCTATTTGGTCGTTGGCCAGGATGAGTTGCGTCGGCTGTCGTATCGCATCGTGTCTTTTGAGCGGGAGCAAAACAAAGAAGAACGTAAGAAGGCGCACCATATCGTGCGGCTCGTTGTTGATCCCGAAGACGACCTTCGGGTTGGTCGCGAAGCGACGCGCGAGCTCGCCCCAGAACTCTCCGAACTGCGCAGTCGTCGCCGCGTTGGGGTCGGAGGTGTTGCCAATGACCTGCCTCCGGCGTCAATATAACGGTTGCAGCGACGCGATGGGGCGGTTACGCTGCCGCTGAATGGTTGGTTGGATGGATCGCTGGGTACTCTGTTCAGTAGGATTCACAGAATAGAGCGTAAAACTCGCTTGTATCGCATGTAGTTGTGGGGGTCGATCAACGCATATGCGCCCTTGGTGACCGTAATGTGGTTTATCGCGGCCGCGTATTCCGAAAAGTACTGCATCCGCTGTAAGCCAACGATCTCGCAAGGGTTAGGAACACATACTGTCTCGTTAAACCTCGCCCCGAGCCCGAACTCGAGCGGGCACATGCGCTCCATGAGGAAGGTTACACGGAAGAAGTTAATCTTTTCCTGGTCGACGAAGATGTCGACGGTGCTCTTCGAGGGTATAAGCAAGGCAATAAGCGGAGAAGAACGACGCTTACCTCGTTGATGAAAGCGTAGTTAACGCCAAAGGTTCCGGGAAGGCCAGTGCCTGGGGTTCCGAAGACACCGAATTCACCACCAGACTGAAGGTCTTCAGCGCATTTGCGACAGAAAAACATCGGCGACGCACCTCGTTGACTCCGACATACAGCAGTTTCGCCGTCGAGAGCGACAAGGCTGCCAACAGACCGAGATTTTGAAGGGATTTCATGTGAGGAAGGTGTTCTGGAGGTCCTCGTCCACTGCGTCATGTTTTATACCCCCACAACGGCCCCACGCCCTCGGTGCGGGGCAATCTCGGGTATGGAAACGCCAGGCTTCTCGACGCTTCGCCCGCCAAACGCTGAGCGCCTGACTGTGCGCGACGCTCACGCGACCGCAGGCCAGCGCCGACTGAGAGTCGGGAATATCCTTCGTCCGGAATGGCTTTCCTTTTACGAGGCTGCGTTTAGGCAGCGCGGGAAGCAGATTGGATGCGGATGCAATGGACGGCAGCTTTTGAGTCGATGCTCTTGCCACCATCCGCCACGTTTGAGTGCCTGAGCTTCGTCAGGACCAGTGCTGAGTGAACCGGAAACAGAAACAGACGCACGTCGACGGGACTAATTCAAGCGATGACAGCACATCGTAAGCTTATGAGTCGCCATGGCAGACCAGAATGCGAGCAGTTTTATCCTCGCGGGAGCCTGCGGTGGTGGTTGGGAGCAAGTCGAAGGCGCCATCAAAACCCAAACAGGAAAGTGACACGTGACCGCCCAGCTTCCTCCTTTTAACTTCGACGACGGCCACAATTCTCGGAACTTTTCATGTTCGGGCGACGACATATCAGCAGACAGCTTCAAGAAACGGAGCTTCTCTCCTCTTTTGCAGGCTAGCGGCCCGCTGGGCCCGGGAGAAACACCAGCGCAAGAAACCTGAGGGTAACGGCCAGCCGGGCTCCGTCCTCGTCGACAAATCTTACAGTCTCCCGCTTCTGAATCCCGTATATCCGCCAAACATCAAGTTGCTCATGGACCACAAAATTAAAATAGACGATCCGTACAGAACTATTCGGGCTCGTTTGGAACGATGCGCCTCCGAATACTGTAGCCCACTGCCAGCACATCAAACACTGGCAGCCGCCTCACTGGCACGCTTCATCGCCTCCATCTCCCCAGGCGGCACCGCCCCTATTCTCCCTCTTCCAAATCTTCTGCTCGAGCGATCCAAGCGGCGGCGGCACCATCCCGTCTTGATGCCACAGGTCGCGCTACAGTATTGCGTCAGCATATGCGAGTGCAAGCCGGAGTGCGCAGAAGGAGAAGACGCACATCGCAAACATCCTTGACCTGAACCTCCCAATGCACCCCACGATCCTTCGTCCACGGCGCCACCACCGCCTCGTAGCCGTCCATCCATCGGTGCTTCTCCGCGGTTGTCGCGCTTCAATCGACCCAGTCAGTCAGTCCTTCCACGAAACACACAAAAGCACACAAAAGAAACACGCACTCGCTCGCAAAGTTCCTCGCGATATGCTCCACATCCACCCTCACGAACTGCTCAAGTTCGCTTTGCCCCCAACGGGCTTGCCCCCATAATAAAACCCCTCCTCCTCCTGGTCGACGAACACCACCACGACATAAAACCTCGGCAACCCCCTACGCTCATACAAGTCCGCGATCGCTTCTGCCAGCGCGGCCTTGTCCGCGGGGGTGTACAGCCCTTTGGGGACGAGCCAGCGGTGGATTGGCATGACTGAATTCGGATTCAGATTAGCGTCGGGTTTGGCTTGTTCGGTAGGGAGTGGGTGGGACTAGTCCTGCGACGGCGCGACGGCGGCGGGAGACACTGGCAGAAGGCAGCGAAGGCGGGATTACTTTTATACGTCCTTCATGCAGCTCGGCCCGGGTTCGGCGATTATGCGAGCTGTAATCAAGTCTGTTTATGGCCGAGTCTGGCGGCTTATCACCGACAGCGCAACCCAAGCGCAACCTGATTCGAAGGAAGGTATCCGAAAACCGTCAAACCACAGACTCGCGATTAAGAAGCTCCTCCCCCTCCTCATCGTCCAACCGCACCTCCTCCTCGTCATCGTCCGCAACATGCACCAGCATCCAATTGCGATCAACATGCGTGGTCGTCATTCCACCCTCAGCAGGATCTTCCCCGGGCCGCTTGACTCCAGCCTGCCGCATGAGCACACGAACATACGTCGTCCACGCAGCGCATAACACTGTACGCATCCAAGTCAGCCTCCGCAACACGCCCGCAGAACGCAAACAACGCAGACGCACGAGTAAGCACCACCGTCAAGGGCATCATCAGACTCTGCAACACCAGCAAACACCACCACCCAAACAACGCGTCCGGGAACGGCGCCGCCTCACAGGTGCGCATCGGCTCCGACGGGAACTCGGCCGAGTAGAGCAGCGCCCACACGCCCACACCCATCCACGCCGCCGAGAGGCCGTTGAGGAAGTAGAAGTGGCGTCCCGCGCGCGAGCTGGGGTGTGTGGGGTGTTGGTGGGATGTGAATGGGATCCTGTATACGGTGGTTGAGCACGCGGGCGGGGAGATCCTGTAGGCTTGAAGAAGGGCACGTACAGCATGGATAAGAGCACGATCGTGAACGCAGCGAGAATCATGATGACGACTTGGCCCCGCGCTGGGAGTGTAACAGTCTCCGGTGAGCTCGAGAGCCCCGTCTAGCAGATACGGCAGACGCACCGATACTCCGGTCCGCGCTGAGGTTCGCCGTATCCAGCGTCAAGACCGTGCAAATGACGAACGCGACGGCGAGCGCCCGAGAGACATCTGCGAGTGTAATA
The DNA here is from genome assembly GCA_014461115.1 of Mycena chlorophos. Taxonomy (NCBI): domain Eukaryota; kingdom Fungi; phylum Basidiomycota; class Agaricomycetes; order Agaricales; family Mycenaceae; genus Mycena; species Mycena chlorophos. The sequence continues at coordinate 813,056 of JACAZE010000011.1, forward strand.
CCCAGCCTGATTAGCTGAGTGTGCGCACGGAGGAGAAGGGACCTGACGATGGTAGAGCCCCGGCGTGCGCCCGAGGGTGGCGAAGAACGCCAGCATGGGAGCTGGCGCAAAGAAGGTGCTATTGAAAACACAGCTTTCTGTCACCGGCGCCAGTATCGAGCTTGCCGGTCGCGGATTCGAGTCGGTCAGCGTGAGGAGCGAAGCGAGCCAGCATCCATGTAGTCCGAGAGCATTTGCTAGCAGGTCGTGGCCGGACGGTGAAAGCCCAAAATGGCATCACTGGTCATGTGCGTGAAGGGAGATGCATGCGTGTCTCGAGCTTGCGCTTCGTTCGGGACAGCTAGAACTACACAGTTGTACCGACAGCGCGAATCCGCGACGCCCACATGTCTTGCAGTAGAAAGGTAACCAGATGTGCGGGAGTGTAAACCGCCAAGGCAAACGGTATGTTCTCCAGGCGCTGACCGAGACGACGGTCGGGCCGCGTAAGCGACTCGTACGGAGCGCCTCCCTGTTGCGCGACTATTCAGTCCTCCGTGTCGTCGTCGACAGGCTTCTGCGCAAATCCGTCTTCGGCGTGGACGGTCCACTCGACCACAGTCGCGAAAACAGAAAACGGTCGCTGTAAAGCGCAGCGACGTGTGTCTGGTCATAGTCGCGGGTCCTCCAGGAAGTCTGAACACCGGGGCGCAGTAACCGGAGTATCATCTTCGGGGATATCCTCAGCATTCCGAAAGGCGGAGGCGTAAGCAAGAAAACGCACGTAGGCTCGTCGAGTCCCGTTCTTGCGCACGAATGCCGTCCGTCGACGCGTCATCTTGCAGGAACGGGTCTTGGTGGCGCGAGAGCATAGAGTATGCCCTCTCTAGAAACACGGTCAGCCAGGCTTGAAACTTTCAGCAACGTAGAACACACCTCCGTTACTAGTATTTCGCACTCGTGTCCTTCAGTCCGGCCGCATGCCTCTTCCTCGAGAGCAACCGCAACCGTCAAGAGATTGCCAATGCTGTACTACGAAGCACGCCAGATGAGGGCAGAGAAAACGGGACGCAATCAACACGCACGAGCTGCCCAAGTGCTTCTTTGGGCACCAACGCGGTAGCGGAATGGAATGGACGTCGCCGGGCGCCCAGCAGGCGTCGTTCGCAGAACGTATGCATTGTATCCTTTGTGGAAAGCGCAACGAGGGGTCAGCTGGGGTCGCGAATGCTCGTAGAAGACCCACCGAGGTTCCCTACTTCGCCGCGTCTCGGCAGGGCCTCCGCCACGTACCACGAACTGCGTAGTTTCTGGCTCGTGTAGTGATACCTGCGATGGAGACTCGTTAGTTCCGAAGGAGGCACCGAAGATGGCGAAGCGGTCACTGGTGCTGTGGCTGGTACTACTGTACTGTAGTATTTCGATTACAAGTTCGCGATTTTGGATTTTTTAGGTCCCCGAGATGGCCGAAAAATTTTCTTTTCATTTTAGACGAATTAATCCGCCGAGTTTTTTGGGCCGCGTAACGCGTAACGCGAACTTGTAATCGAAATACTACAGTATTGCTCCAAGCCGGGCTGACGTGCGGTTATGCAGCAGCGGAATAAACGCCAGACGTATTCTCTGTGAAAGCGCAACAAGGGGGCTCGTCAGCTGGGTGCACGAAGGCTAGACCGGGGCGAACGCACCAGTGTTCCCTAATTCGCCCACCATCCTCTCGTCGGCGTCAGAACACTGGCAATCACCACCAGCCTTGCCCTCGTTCCCTTCATCTTCGGATAGGCCACTGGACGTTGTGAGAGCTCGAGCTGCGCGAGAAGCGGGACTGTAAACGACGCCGACTGGCCGTTGCTGGTAGCCGTGCACCAGAGCACTAGGGTCTGCCGACAATTCGACTTTTGGGAAAATATTTAACTGTCAGTCAGAGTGTCACACCCGACTGTCAGAGTGTCACACTGACACTGACAATTGCCTAATTTGGAAACTTGCTTTTAAGGTGTCCAGTTGAGGTTCAAGCCTGCGGTAGCACCCTAGTCTGAGCTTAGTGTTGGTATCCACTGCCCCAGAGCTATCAATGAATAAATCTGCCACAGGAAATCCTTTCTTTCACTCTCATCCATGGCTGCCCGCCGAAGTGATGGGTGATTGAGTGGATTATCAATGATGTGACAGCTTAATCAAGCAATCCTGCAAGGTACACCCCCCAGCTCTCTATTGTGGGATGGCGAGTAGAAAAAAATCGGGTGTTCAGAGCTTGCATTCATGGGTCTTCTAGCTCATCACGTGGTCCAGCAGACCTGACTGTCAGGCGTCGCAAATCCTCTGGCAAAAATAATTGATTGTCAGTCAGTGACTGACCATTACGTAATTGTCGGCGCTGACATCTGACAATTCTGTCGGCAGACCCTACAGAGCACGTCTTCGTCGCCGAAAATCCGCACGATAAGGGCTTCTTGTTCCTGCCGTAGGCCATTCGTCCATTTGGTTCCTCCTTATGCTGGATTAGTGAGGATTGCCGGTGCTGTGCAGTCGATTCCGCGCTGAATCGTAGGCGACGTGGGCTTCGAATCGTGGGGGTTGGCAGAATGGCCAGCTGGGCCTCGTCACAGATGACATCATAAGGCTACGAACTTCTCTTTCTGAGGCCCGTGTAGTTTGCTCAAGTAATTATATTCTTTCATTATCTTGACTCTAGGTACTTTCTATACTTTGGTATATAAGCTTGTACTCCTCGTAGCTGGAATCCGTCGACTTTCTCTGGTCTCCGGATCCGAGTCCGCACTCGGGCTCTCCGAGTCAGCTTCAAGTTCAAGTTCAACACATTGGGTCCTTCAAATCGATCTTCCGCCCGCCCACGAGCACGACCAGCGAACCTCAGCCCGGACAATGTTTTCCGCAAGCTATCTCATCTGGATTTCGTGTCAGCCGCTGTTCCGTCTGTGAGTATTTGCGCGAGCACCGCTGCCGCGGCGCCGCGTTGCATTGTCTTATGACTCTTATCCCACCTTAGCATCCTCTGCGTCTCGAGTGGGTTTGCGTTGACGAGGGCCGATTTGTTTCCCGCTGTTGCTGCGCGGGGCATCGGGCAGATTCTTCTGGTAACAACCCGCAATCGCGTCCGAGGAGTATCTCTCTGATCCAACTCTGAGCACAAAGAATATCACCCTCCCGAGCCTCATGATCTCGAAAATCATCCCCTCATTCACCTCTCCAAGTCAAAATATCAGCGCATTAGGTTTGTGTCCTTGAGAGGCAACCCTCGTACCTGACGACGACAAGGTCCGCTGGTGTTGGTGGCTCTAATATACGAAGCTCTTGGCCTGCTCATCGCATGGGTCGTGCGTCTGCTTTTCTGGGTTCCGCATCGCTTCCGGTAAGCCAAAAAAAAAATCCCCTTGCTGTTCACCAACTGATGAAGTTCAGTTGGGGCATGGAGCAATTGGGGCGATATTTGTGCGGCGCAACCTTCCTCCACTGTGGTCGTAGAACCTGCTGACTTTCATGGAGCTCATTCACGGACTTTTACTCCGTGAATGGGACGTTTCACGGGGTCATTTCATGGACTTTTTGGATGACTACTAGGTGGAATTCACGGGGTCCTATTCCTAGCTCATTTTCATACCTTTTGGAAGGGGTTGGATTCACGGAGTTTTATACCCTGACTGGGACGTTTCACGGACCTGATCGTGGATTCCACGAACCCGCTATGAGAAAGTCACCCGGTTCTCCAACCATAGTGCTCTGGCTTGAAACTGACAGTTTCTGATCTTCGACTTGTTTTTCATTCACAGCGACTGCTGTTGTTATGATCACCGCTGCAGCACCATTCAACGGAGAAGAGGACCGAATGCTCAGCGTCGCTTACATCGCGGGCTTTACTCTCGTATTCACGGTGCGCTGGTGCATATACTTACGCTTGGCCAACAATTCAACAACATTTTTCCATCGCAGATAAGCTTTTTTCCAATGGGTGGCAGCCACTTGGTCGGCCTCGACTATGTCGGACCGGATGTCGATCCGGAGGAAGTGCGTGAGGCGACAAACGCCAGACGGAGATTCCTCTTTTATGGGTGGCCCACGCTGTTAGCTCGGCAGCTTTCGGAACGGAAACGACGGGCCGCAGTTGGCACCGTGGAGGACGCGGCTCTGCCGCAAAAGATCTCCGCGGCGTTCATCAGCCGGGACCTTCCGACGTCGAACGTGATTCCCACTGTTGTCTCTCGCCCCTCATCATCTTCGACTGGATCCAATATCCACAAAACAGCTCCTCGCAAATCCGACTGAATTTTTCCTGGTCTTTGGACTTTCCTGCGAAACCTCTTCCTTCCCGGTCCTATCTCAATCATCTTGGCCTTCATCATTGCGCTCGTCCCCCCATTGAAAGCCCTCTTCGTGGATGACTCTTCAACAGCAAACATCCATATTCACTCTGCCCCCGACGTCCAGCCGCCGCTTGCATTCATTCTCGACACTGCGACTTTTATTGGCGCCGCTCACACCCCTATCGGCCTGATCTGCCTCGGGTCGGCGCTAGCACAATTGCATGTCCCTCGCGGAAGGGAAGCCTGGCGCGAGCTGCCGACTGGCGCCATCCTCGCGTTGGCTATGGGCAAGATGCTCGTTACGCCTGTGCTAGGCGTGTTGATTTGTAATGGCCTGACGAAGGTCGGGGTTATAGACCGGCAGGATAAGGTTCTCCAATTTGTGTGCATGTGTGTTTCTTTGACTTCTTCCGGGGTGATCTAAAGCTGATTATTCCCCCTGCTTCTAGATTTTTCTCCTGCCTCCCAACAAGCACAACCCAGGTTTGGGTGACTCAAGTACACAGTGGGACAGGGACAGTGGAGCATCTTTCTGCGTTCCTCATTCCACAGTATATCTTGATGTTGCCTGCGATGATCGGGCTGACAGCGTACACACTAAAGACGCTATTTTAAACAATAGACGGTGCAGTATTATAGACCATTGGCTGGTATAGACTTCAGAGAAATAGAACTGGTATTACATTTCAAAGAAATACCTTACAGCTATTTTCATTATTGATGACAGTAAAAAAAAAAAAAAAAACTTTTATTGAATAAGAGCCCACACATTGTAAGGCCTGTTGTAGGCTAAGTTCTCATCTGTTTGAGATAATTTCGGTACATCTGCTATGTCGTTTTGAGTGAACTTTATGATGGTGATAGCTGATACGACTGATGTGACACACAGGAAATTGGATGATGATTTGATCACAATTTGATTGATTCCATCAGACAGAGCTCTCAAAACTACATGATAAATCTCCCAAAATCATCTCAATTGGATAAGAACTCAGCCCGCAATAGGCCTTACAATATGGCCTTTTTATTTCAAAGATTTTTTTTTCTCTTGCTGTCATGAATAATGATAATAACCTGATGGGAGACGATTGGAAAAGCATAAGATATAGCATTCATAGTCGCTGCAGTTGACATCAACGCAGTGACGCTCCAGTACTGCAGTCATGCCAGTGAAACCGGGCTTTGTGAGCATGGGCTGCATGGCAGGTTTGCTACTGTCAGGCCGTCCAGATTCAGTTTGCCTCCCATTTTCGTTTGTGTTTGCGAGAGGTCTTGCAACATTTCTTGTTGACAGTGAACTGAGTGAATATGTCAGTGCTTTCTCTCTGCTACCAACTACTTTTTTTTTCAACTATATACCCATCTATCCACTTGCAGCATGTTTGCTGATGGCATTTTTGTTTTCCATCTGATGCCAACATCTTTTTCTAGAACTTGAAGAAGAGCTGGACAATCAGGGTTATTGCTGTTCCTCTGCTTGTTCTCATTGTGACTGTTGGTATACACAAAGGCCCGGACCAGGGTGGCTTGGAAATGCTTGTTTAGAAATGCTTGCTCTGCCTTAATACCTGGTTACTTCCCAAATGTTCTTCTCAACATCACGTAGCCATAAACCAATCACTTCTTTTCACATTGCCTACTAATCACTACTTAGCTACTAGTACGTACACTGGCATAGAATGCTGGCTAAATTTCAAAGAGGTCATGTAGTGTCCCCATCAGCAAAAGGCGAATGTTCTTTGGTTCCTGTGTAATGTGTCAATCACCATATAATGCAATGCATCGGATCAAATAAAGTGACGGGAGATTGTAATGTTTTGCCGACGATGCTGATGCCTTGCAATGCCACGGCAGCGTCTTCCGAGACATTACAATTGCCACTCCGAGATTCCGTGGCCTTGTATCCACACTTTCGGGAGTGTACATGGCACGACTGCCGCACGACACTGACTGCATCAACTTCATCGGCTCAGTCCCGTTGCAGTTCCGACACTATTTCCGACCCACCCTGGCAGCTTCCGCTCCAGTTCCACTCCCCACCAGCGCCAACAGTGCTTCCAGCTCCTTTCCGCCCGACAATGGTGGAAAGGCCTTCCTCCATCTAGAAACGATGGCAGATGTCACGAAACGACCCGGCCAACAACCATCAACGCCCCGGACAACACCCCGATCGGGGTTCCTTGATACGATACGAGGGGACACGAGGACGACGATCCTGGGTTAGAAGCGCGAAGGAGCACGCGGAGTTAGTTTAGGGTTTTAGATCGCCGTTGCCGCGACGGCGGCGCAATGATAATAAAAGAGACGACATGTAGAAGCTGCTCCTCAGCTTCTACATCGTCGGTATCGACTCCCCCTTGCCCGTCTCGGATCGCGCTCGCGAATCGCCCCGTCCGGGGTTCCGGACGGGCAGCCGGGCCTCGCCTGACAGAATGTAGAAGCTCCTACTTCAGGCACACACCACGACGCACAAGCAGACAACATGGAATAAAAAAACAAAAAAAAACGACAAACAACGATACTAATACACAGCGGACCAAACGCTGGGGCTCGAACCCAGATCGCTGTCCACCTCGACCACCCCTCCCGTAACCACCCTCAACGCTTCGACTTGCGCTTTCCCCACGACTTCGCGGAAACCCCCGGCGGCGGCATCTCCTCATCCTCGTCGACGACACGCGGCGCAGACTCCTCAACCCGACTGCGCACCAAATGCGAAGCCGACCCGACGACGCTCGCCAGATGCCCCAGGAACTGCTCGGCATCCCGACGCGAGAGGGACACGAAGGGAGTCGGCCAGGATTTGAGCGTCGGCCCCGACGTTGTCCAGACCGGGGGCCCCAGGATTCTGCAAGGCACGAGCCGGCAGGCCGAGCAGGATCTGCAGCTAGGTTTGCGTGCAAACCGCTGGATTTTATCAGAAATCATCATACACAAAAACGTGGATTCCTCACCAATTCAGTTCTGGGGGCTTGCCTTGGTTCTGCCGGGCCTCCGGCAGCACCGGCTTGATCGTCACCGAGTGAAATATGTGACAAACTTGATTGTAACTATTGATTGCAACATAAACTCCACCAAATTAGGCAAATTAGCTTGATATCATTGATCTTTACATGATTTCCATTTTTGGATTGTCAGCAATTGCCTTTCTGGGGACGTCCGACCGTTTGAGATGCTGCTACCTTATCCATTTCCTTTTTTGGATATCACTTAAACTTCCCCATTAGGAATTTCCTTTTTGGGGTAATGCATTTCCTTTTTGGGAATCTCAAGATAAGCCTACCACCACTCGTCGTCGCTGTCTAGATCCCCGCGGTCCTCTAATTCCTCCAGCTCTAGTGCTTCCTCTTCTTCCTGCTCTTCTTCCGACTGTAGCCCATCCCCCTCGCCGACCAGCACAACCGGCGCCTTGACCCAACGTAGCCGCTTTCGACCCTTTCCCAACCTCGGTTGCACTGCAGTCTGTCGCGCAGAAGCAGCAAGTTGACGGTGCATGGCGCGCTCTTCATCGCGCACGCCATCATGCCCTCCGCCTCGTCCACTGGCATTAAGCCGATCGGCACGTTCTTTGCCCTTTCGTCCCAAACTCGCGCAGAATGTTCATGCGACACCGGCACCCGACGCGTCTCCTCGGTGAGAATCAGAACCTCCTCCTCCCAGCGGCGCGTCCGCGACGAGGCTTTGCACCATTCGATGCGAACCGCCTCCAGCATAGCCGCCTCGCTCCCTCCAGCCTTGGTTCCCCTCCAAATCCACGACATAACAGTTTGGTTGGTGCCTTGCATGAAGAACGTGTCTGCTTCATCGGGGTCTTCCGCGCCGCGGGCATCGGCCTCCAGCTCCTCCTCCGACAACCACCCCTCTTCCGCTCGAATCGCGGCCAATCTCTTTTCTTGCCTCTCCTCTCTCAAGCGCTCGCTCAGCCTTCTTCGAAAAGACTTCGGGATCCTCCATGTACCGTATGTCTTCCCGTTGGAGGCAGTGGAAGCCAACCTTTGCCTCGTCACCGCCTTCGATTTGCAGGACGGCGAACCAGGCAATTTGGTACATGTCGGTGAAGAGCGAGATTTGGCTCTCGTTCCGTGCAATAACCGTTCGCGCCCTTGTATTTGCTGCCTGATGTCGCACGTGGAGCTCCTTGTTCAAGAGCAGGTAGTATTTGATACGAAGGTGGTTGCGAAGATTCTCGAGCGAGGAACCCATCTGAGCGCAGCGAGTTCGCGTTCTAGCCCAAGGAGCAGCTCCTGGACGGCTTGCAATGAACCGCCGGCTGTGGCTCGCCATGAAGCGGCCAACGCTGATGGGAGGAAGAGCGGCACCTCCTCCGCGAGAGTGGATTCAGCGAGGGCGAGAGCCTCGAGCATGGTCAACGCATCAGGCGTGAACGTTGCTTGGAGAGCGCGAGCGTCTGTTGGTCCCGATTGAGCTTGCGACGAGATGAGCCAAGGTGGATCTGCTCCGCCGTTGACTGGGATTTCTTGAGTGCGGCTTGGGTTTTAATGCGCCGCCTACACACAGTCAGTGAGATGGTGATGCTGAGAAACCTGGTCGCGTACTGTTGTTGCTCGACTGAGAGCGCGAATTCCAAGAACGCGACGGGGCCGACTTCATGGACGCGAAGAGGCGCACGACCCTCTGCAGCTTGCTGGTCTTCGATTTGCTGGAGCCGCAGTCGGACTTGGGCCTCGCTTTCGCCTATCGACCAATCAATATTTCTTGGCAGAAAAGAATGAAACGCAAAGCATACCCTTCGATACCGCCACGCACGGATTCTTCTTGCTGCCATCTTCTTCGAACGCCAACACCATCTCGGTCCACTCCGGCACAAGCTCCTCTTGCTCATCAGAGAATAGATTGAACGCTTCGGTTTGCTTCACGAGCTCGATTTTTGCAGCATCGAGCCGTTGACGAAGTGTAGACGCTTCAAGAACACCCAAGTCAGCAAAACGACAAGGAAAAGTACGAGGAGAAACTTACGAAGGCTAAGAACCTTCCCCCAGTTCCAGGACGACCAGTAGGCGTCCAGCATGTCCGATCTCGCTCCTGGTCCCATCATCCGCGTGCTCCCGAAAGCCCTCCCGCCGAAGCCCAGGCACGTTCGATCCCCTCAGCGTCCGTCTGTCCGCTTCCTGGAACGAGATTGAGGTCAAACTTATTCTTGCAGGCAGCCGTATGGCCGAGGATATGGAGCTTCGGTACAACGAGGCGTGTCAAGCGGCGGAGTAGGACAGCTTTGAGGAAAGGGGGGAGCTCCTTGAGGCGTTCGAATAAGTGCTTGTACCACTGGCACACAATGTCGTAGGATACGACTTTGCGCAACATGAGGTGGAAGTGACGGAGCACGGACGCGAAGATAAAGTCCATGTTCGCGTATCTAGACCCCATGAGTGCTCGAAAACTGGGAAAGGGAAGAAAAAGAACGTACCGCTCGCCCCTTTGCAGATCTCCAACACCGGTGGGCAGCACAAACTCGTGCGCGCGCACACTACCATCCCCACTCCCGTCGCCGCGTAGCCTTTAGAGAATTTCGAGTTCGCGTGATCAACGGCTTTTAGCCCGCTGCAAGTGGACATCTACACCGAGATTCAGAAAAGCAGCCGGCACTGAATGGTAAAAACGCACCTCTTGCTTGTGCTTCGTTGTCCGCAGGTACTCCCGATAAGGGCTCGACTCGAGCATATAGGCGAACCCGGATCCGAGCGCAGGATCGCGAGCATCACTTGAAACCAACCCCGTTTGAGTTGGAAGCAGGCATCCATAGCATAAAATTGGGAGTAAATACATCTAGTCGATCTGTTCAGCAAGGAGAAAAGCCACTTGAAGCGAGAAACTCACTGTTGGCGAGGCTCTGCCGCCTCCCAGTCGTCGGGCAAGTTGACCCCAGGATGAGGACAAGCCGGGCAACGAGCGGCGAGTGCTCCGGGGGACACGCCCGGCCCCATTGGATTCGTATCCGAACCGCCCGCCGCGCTTGAGAAGCAAGAGATGCCTCCATTCGCGCCATCCGCAGGAGCATCCGGTAGCGATCCGGAGGTTTGTCTCCCAAGCCGTTCGTCAACTTCTCCAATGTATCGTAGAAGTCGAACGCCGTGACCTTCGGCTTGAGAGAGAATAGGTTGAACAGGTCCAAGCATGCAAACGTGGCGCACGTCTGCGGTCGCTGAACGGTGGCGGGGAAAAGGCGGCTGCGTAGAAGCTGCAGATACTGCGCCTCCGCGGTTTTCGCAGCCGCAGTAGTCCAGAGCAACATTGTGGATCCCGTTTGAGTGTAAAACGGTGAATTCGTCCACGAGCGGCCACGGGCAGCGGGCAGCGGGCATTCGAGCGGAGTGGCCAACTTGGACACGGAGACCAAGCGACTTGAGCGACGTTCGAGAAAAATAGCAGCGCGTCGAGTCCCATTCCTTTGTGAACGGTCAGAGAGAGCCTAAATCGAATGTATGCATGCATACCTGAACAAAATGAAAAGGAAGCTGTGCGTGAACTTCAACGCAATTCCCTGCACAGCAGATGCCTGGAGAAGCACTCGTCGCAGCGATACGCAGCTGCTTTTCCGGGCACGGTGCACCTTGCACACGTCTCAGAGCCATCCTTTCCTCGGGCATCGTGCCAGAGAAGCGCGCGCAGGAACTCGTTCCGATGCTGCTCGGCCCAGCGGCGGAGGGCGGGGTCCTGCAAAACATTTCAGAAAGGCGCCAGGAAGAGAAATAAACGCGTCAATAGCTTACCGAAGGCCGGATAGGTTTCTTGATAGGCTCTACCACCTCATTATTCTCGAGTTCCATTAAATAGAAGTCGTCGTTGAGGGAGAAAAGCCCCATGTCGATGACGGAGGCGGAATGGCGCCGTTGGCGTTTCTTCATTGGCGACGGGACTTCCACCGATGTGGTCTCAGTCCACTTGCGGCGTGTGCTCGTTGAAACGCGCGTGTGGTGCGGTCGGTGAAAAGTTCGGGGATTCGGGCTGGAACAATTGCTTGTAGTCCATTTGGTTGCGCGACGCGCTAACCGCCGCGGCTGCCTTTCGCGCTTTGCGAGCCTCGGCCCGAATCCCCGCCGCCGCCATGGTCTTGGAAGGAGAGAAGAGGGCTGGGAGAGGGCGAAAGAAGAGAGAACGTGAGGGTCTGAAACACTACGTTGAGAAGGGGCGCTCGAGAGCTCGACCGGACGGAGAGAGTGGAAGACTGCAGGACCGCACAGAAGACAACACCACCAAAACCCCAACGCCTTTCAGAGTGAAGACGAGTGGAAAGGATGTATCTTCCGCGCAAAACCCCACAGAAAAACAACTCTTCAAGCCAAGCCGCGTCCCCAAGCGAGTTCAAGCTCTAGGTACAGAGCCTGTAAACAGGTTGTAGGGCAGGAACGATGAAGTGTGGATAGGAAAGGGTCAGAAGAGCAAGTCTTCCGACTGTGTGTGCGTCCGCGTACTACCGGGTGTTTCCCTCTCTCAAGTGGACCGACCCAATCAGATGCTCGCGCAAGGATAAACCCCCAGAACCCAATGTCGCTGGTTGAAGATCCGATATCGCTGCCGAAACCAATAACACTGCCGAGAATATGCTGCCGAAACCCTTGATACGCTGCCGAAACCCTTATTCGCTGCCGAGACTACGCTGCCGAGACCACAATGACGCTGCAGAGACCGAATTAACGCTGCCAAGACCAATAATGCTGCCGAGACCAGATAATAGCAGAAAAGTTTGTTCGCAGTGACTATAGCCGAAGTTCAACCGAGTGCAATACCGCGAAGAGACCCCTAATGCCCGTAGTCGACGGCGACACTAGATTGCCTTTTCCTACATCCCCCCAAGTCCTTATATATGCGTCTTCCATCACTTCCCATCATCTCCCATCATCTTCCAGTCCTTTGGTTCATCTGGAAAAACCCTCCAGGCCGTTGCCGCCAGCCAACATTATATTGCCGGTGTTGCGCGATATTGCTGGTGTTGCAGCCCGGCCCGAAAATATTGCCGGTGTTGCTCGGTTGCTCTATATAGTCGCGGCCTGTATCTACAGAGTGCAATATATATCTGATTCATTGCAACACAAGGTAGTATTGCTCAGGGAGTAAGAAACTGGGGCAGCATTGCAAGTATTCTTCCCTCGGCGCGTTTCCCAGTTGAGCGTGCGTCATCGGCTGTCAGCGTGCCGAGCGGACAAAAATCTTGACAGCAGTTTCCGTGCCTCCGGAAATTGCTGTCAACGTCTGCCTCTTTCCTTCCTTCCTCCCACACCTCAGCCTCTGCGCGCGACGGCCTGCAGCCCGCCGTCCAACCAGCACCGCCTACCGACAGGACACACCACCGCATGGCTCGTTGCCATCCATCATGAAGATCTTTAGATCTCGTGTCGCATCTCTTCCGCAAACGACGATGTCCGACGACGACGCGGATTTCAAGCCGGACCGCTCGTCGTCCCTCGAGCCCCTTCCATCGCGTTCGCCGACCAGTGGCCGTGCCCCAAGAGCCAGCGCAGGGCTCACGCGAGAACGCTTCAGGTGCGTTTCTTTTTCCTCTTCGTCAAGTCGTTAGGCTCACCGACAGCCAGACCGTATTTTGCGGATGGCGGATCGCTTGACTCGCAAACTGACTCACAGCAGTACATCGAGAACCTTATCAACAACGCGTCGGAGGAACGGAAGGAAGGGACCGAGACTCAGCTGCAGACTGAGCTGGACAACGGTGCGTGATGCTTTCTGGCATATCTTCTCTGTACTGAGTGAAGCTCAGATCTTCTGGACCTGGAAGAGTCGCAGATCCGAGATCCCGAGCTCTCTTACGCCGACGCGTGGGCAGAGCTCGTGATGCGCCGCAGCGAAACAGCCTGGCTCAGAATGCGATTGGGCGCGATGGCCGGCGAGCTCGAGGCCGTAACCCTCGAGCGAGATCAGCTGGGCGACGCGTGTGCGGACCTGTCGGCAGAGAATCACGACCTTCGACGTGGCGACTACGGACATGCAGCAAGCTCGAAGGAACTGGGTGTGTTGCTTCGGGAGAAGAAGCAGTGGGTTCGGGAGAGGGCGGAGTTGGTGGAGCGGTACGACGAGGCCGTGGCTATGGTCAAGAAGTGGAGGCAGGCGGCCGAACCGCTCATTAATCTTGCGTCCCAGCCAACTTAAATCTATGCTTTCTCCCGCTTCACACAAAACATGAGATTCAGAGAGTATAAGTCAAAGTACAAGATTCTGCCGAGTAAAAGTGTCTATGTGTATGTAGGGGTTGAAATAAAAGGTTGTAGCGAGGTCTAATACGTTAAAAGCTGTCCATTTGGTATCCCGAACGCGTCGCATCTGGCCCATGAGGTGGCAAGAGCGCGCAATTCGATCTACAGATATAACGGCGGTGTTGGGGAGGTGGTTGCGCGTCGAGCGCTGCGTGGTGTAGAGCCCAGAAGTAGGGTCCGGTCCAGCTAGCGGTGTGAACCACTCGATGTACGCGAGCGGGTGCCTGTGGGTGCCGAGGTGTGACGGAAGGCGGAAGAGAAGACGAATTCGGGCCGGTTGGAGACCTGCGGCACTTCAATGAACAGCAAGAAATGAACATAAGCGGGCATACCTCTCAATCCCGACGAGTATCGGTACTCGTCGGGGTCGGTGATCACCAACGCGGTGTCAAATATCGCGTCTGTCCCCGGTTTCCGGTCCTTGGGAGCGACTGCAGGCATGGCGCGGATGCGAATAGACCGCTGTTTGGGTGAGATATAGCGGTTGGAAGGGAGGGCGAGCTTGATTTGGTGAAATACATCGTAGAAGTCGAAGTTGCTCGGCGGGAGTGGGACGCGGAGGAAGTGTTGGCGCATGAACGTCGTCAGCGCAGGGATAAGATCCTTGGCGAAGTAGTTGTCGTGAATTTGAGCGACGGAGCGGTGCGGAGCGGGAGGGTGTTTGGCGATAGTGTACGTGGTGCGGCGCTGAGCAGACACAAGCTGCCCTACGAGCTGCGGTCCCGGCTCGTCTTCCTCGTCAGGAGCAGGAGCGGGGTCCACGAGCCCCTCCTCCACGTCGTACCACGCGATAAACCGGGTCCGAAGCCCGATGGCCTCGCGACGCTGGAGCCAGATGGTCATCTGCTCCGTGTAGTCCTTCCCGTTGGTCGCTGCGTACGCGTTCTTCGCGAAGTCGATATGAAGGCGCTCCGAATGCTCCGTATTGAAGCCGTCGCACGAGCCGAGACGCCGAATACCATCGACGTAGTGCTGCATGGCGTGTATCTTCGGAATATTGAAGTGTTTCCGGATGTCGAGGTCGACGAGCACGTCCTTGTGGGAGTGGAAGGTATCGAGGGCCGTCTGGAGCGCATCGAGCGTGCGTTTCGTGTGCGATTGAAGCTGGGCGTAATAGATAAAGTCGACAAGCGATTTGACGACGGTGAGAACCCGCGGGTCGACCGCTCCCGTCATGACGCCAACCAACACCTTCTCCATCTCCTTATGCTCCATCCCTGTCCACTGGGACGTCAACGGTGATGCCCTTCTTGAACCTCCGCAGCCCCGCAAAGCCGTTCATGGCGATGAATCGCGCGTCGAACTCGTCTTCTCCGAGGATCGACATACACCACGAGACGAGATGGTCTTTGAAGACACCTTTATGGAGCTGGTGGAGAAGGTCGGGGGAGAAGCAGGTGAAGATGTCGGTGTGGGGGGAGGTTTGCCCAGAAGGGCTGGTAGACGGCGTTGAGGCCCTGGTCCTTGAACTCGGGTACGCTCTTCCGTTCTTTGTGGTCGCGCAAAATGCGCAGTGTCTCGTCCTTGGATCTCAACGGTGGTGCCGACAGGTTTTCCCCGCGCTCCCAGTGCTGTACAAGGCAGCGCGGGCACCGATTCTGCTTGCAGACGGCCACGAGGCATTGCTCCGGGTGGTCGGCGACGTATGCACAAAGGATTGGGAAGACACGTCGAACCCAGCCGTCGGCGCATACCATCTCGACGCCGTCCGTTCCGGCCGCGATGAGGGGCTCGAGGAGGATCGACATGCATGCATGGAAGAGGCGATAGGTTGCCAGGGATTGGGCGTCATCCGAGGAGAAGCATGAGAGCTTCGCAGCAGGGAGATACGCGCAAAGCAGCGTTGCGTGGGTCGAAGGCTGACGGCGTATCTCCTTGCCGGTGTTCGCGATGCCGAGGTAGCCTGGGTACGCAGCTTTGTCGCCGCCAAAATCGGTGAGTTTCGTCTTGTCTGTCGCAAGGATCACCGGGCTAACACACGCATCGTGCTTGCCCAGCCGCGCCAGCCGTTCCTGCTCGCGCATGAGCCTCATTACTTAGCAAGACCACCCGCAACGCACCTGCAAACGATGCCATTCATCCGCTGTCCACGACTCGTCAAGGATACGGTCGTCCTCGCTTGCCGGATTGCAGCTGTATACGCGCTCTGGCGCATACGCCGTATGTTCCTTGAACGCTGGGTTCCCAATTATTTCCCTGATACACTCGACGGGATCCCGAATCCACAACTCGACCTCCTCTTTCATCCTCTGCCCATCCTCGTCGAGTTTGTCGCCAGTAATCGTCAGGACATGGCAAGTCCAGTCGGGACCAGTCGGCAACGCGTCCACCTTCTTCAGGAAAGCACGGTTGTTGTGGAATGAGTGGTTTTGTCGACGTGTCTTTGGCCATGTAAGTGTGTCTTCACGAAGAATCGACGACAACTCACCGATTTGAGCTTCAGGAACTCATCCGTCCCCGTCTGGTTCACCCGCCGCGTCAGCCACTCCGCCAACTCCCATTCCTCGTCGTCCGCAAACGGGCAATACTTCGATGTCCCGCTCCGCTTCATCTCGTCCCGCAGACGATCGAAGGCTGTCTGCTCTCGGCGTAGCGGTCGCCCTGCGTCTCCGATACGGCCGGTGACCGGGTCGACGAAAGGCTGCACGTAGCGGTCCATGTTTTCGGGATCGTCTTGGTCCGGAACCTCGTCGACACGCGCACGACGCGATTGCAGAACCGGCGCTGGTGGAGGGGGCGTTGGAACACGCGGGGGGAGGTGTCCAGGCATCGGCAGCAGCCTGCGGGTCATCGAGACCTGCAGGCAACGGGACGGTGTCGAGAGTGGGATCGTCGAGAGGGACAGATTTGGGGAGGGTGGTCTGCGCAGCACGGTGTCGCCGGGCGCGGATCCTGGCCGCCTCCGCTTTGCGGCATGGCTCATGGCGAGCTATGTGCGAGCTCACGGCCGTGAATGTCTTCTGCGGACGGCGGCAATACGGACAGCGGTGCGTAGGCATGAAAAGGGAGGGGGGAAAGATATTTGATTTTCACTGATGTCCCTCCTAGACCCTGAAGATTCCGGCTGCAAAATCGCGTGGACGATCGGCGCTCCCGTTGCCTACTGCGGCTACCGGCGCTACCATGCCCGACTGCCGCTATTTGGGTCTGTAAACATTCAACAAAACATGTTTACTCGACGCGACAACATGCGCAAACAAGTACAACGCGACGCGTCTGTATAAATAGTCTGCGCCCATCAGCCCTATTATTCAACTACCCCCGTAGCGCCCCCATCTCAAATGGCCAACAAAACCCCCAACACCAACGTTAACAACTCTCGTACTCGCCAGGCAGCGCCGCCGGCGCCTGTCCTGCAGCCCTCAGCCCAGCTTCCGCCCACCTCGACGCGCCCTATGCGCGCCGCGGCACAAGCCAACCACTACATCAACAACGCGCATATGGCCGAGGACGAGGACGAAAGTATGTCTTGCTTTTTTGCTGCTCTTTCCCCGTGTACTTACTTTTGTGCAGACGACGCGGACTTCAATCCACATGCTGCGCCGGCTGGCGCCAATGAAGAAGGCGATGCCCCGCAGCCTGCCTCGGCGCCGACTCGCTCGGGCAGCGGCCGGGAGCGTCGCTCCAGCGAGAAGCAGTTGCAGATTGGTACGTTGTACTTGCTTTTAATTGACTCTGTTTCAGTCTGCTAATACTTTCTATAGAAGCTGCCGCACAAGAGGCCATCGCGGAACGTGAAGCCATGGCTGATCGAGCTGCCCGTCGCGAGCAAGAGGCGCGCCAGCCCGTCGATGATAACTTTGTGCGTGTTTTTTTTTTTTCCTTGACGTCACTTGCCTCTCGTGCTAATAACTTCCTCAGATTGCTCATCGGACCGTTGCCAGCAAGCCTAAGGCTATCAAGGATCTCGCGCAGCGCAACAACCGCGTCCCACTCAGCGAGGCTATCCCTGGCGCCCGCATCTCGGACAAGAATGCCGAGCCGTCGGCTGCTGACATGAGACGTCAGAGTCACGGGAACGAGGCCGCGTCACCCTCTTTCCCCCACCACAACAACCTCCCCCCGCCTTCTCGCGCTGCCCCACGCACGCAGAACGGCCACGACGACTACCCCCGTCCCATTCGTCCTCTTCCCAACCGTCAGACCGACCTCTCGGACCGCAGCATCAACACCACTTCGGGCTTCGACCGCGACCTCAATGTCCAGTACACCGACCGTCGTCGCACGACCACCGACCCCGCGCGGCGTCCAGGAGCAACACCTCGGGCAAGGCAGAGACGAGTACTCCACCCAACTCGACGTTCACTACCGCGAGCGCGGTGAGCCCACCCCTCTGCGGCTGGATGCACGGTTCCCAGACCGCGGCGGTCACCGTCTGTCGGGCTCGCCGGTTCAGCACGAGGAGCAACCAACCCAGCAAGAGCAGCAGCAGCCTGCCTTCCGTGGCATGGAGCCTGCACCGTCGTCGGCTGAAAACGTGCGTCGCCTTCATTCCTTCTAGATCTTTCTGTCGCTAACGTCCTTGTATCAGCGCAATCAGCCCGTACACCGGTCGCCCCATTGAGGGCTTCACGCTTCGGCTCGGCTCCAACAACACCAACGAGCACCAAAAGGCGGCCTACCTGCACGAGCGCCAATACGGCGAATACGTTGTCGAGCCCGAGACCCATCAGCGCAAACGCACGCACGACAACACTTTCGAGTCTGACGACGACACCGAGCTCGAGGGGCGACCTGCGTGGTGTGTCGGCGCCCGCGTCTCGCCTCACCGCCGGGCAAGAAGGCCAAGCTCGGGCTCAAGGATTGCGGCGCCGACGAGCAGGAGTACGTCAAGCATATCATCACCGGCTTGCGCGTCACCGGCAGCATCATCGACATCTTCCCGACCAGGCGACGATGATCAAGTGGGTGCTACAGCTGCGGGATAAGGCGGTGCAGGAACTGGGTGGATCGTTTTCGATAACGCAGCAGCAGGTGAAGATGGTATGTCATGCCTCTCGCTCTACTATTTAATCATCGGCTGACCTGCTCATCCAGTGCACCGGCCGCATCGGCCACCTTCGCGGCGAGGCCAAGACGAAGATTGCGCCCATTGTCGCCACGCAGCTCTTCGAGTCGGGCCAACACCCAACGACCATTAAGGCCAACGCAACCGCGCTGCGCGAGAACAAGGACGGGAACGGATTCATCTACAAGGTGCGTGATACCGTGCCCTCCTCCGGTTCCGCTCTCGAGTTAATGCTCACTATCCTTGATCCAGGACCTCAAGACGCGCAAGGGCATGTACTGCGGCCCGCTGATCGGCAAAGGCATTAACGTGCTTTACTCGCCAACCGCCGCGACGAAGGCCCCACCTTCCCTGAGTTCTTCCGCCCGATTCCCATCCCCACTATTGCATTCATCCTCACTGTCGCACGTTATCGCGCCTCGCTATCCATTGTACATGCTGACCACAGCCTAGATCGAGAACTGCATCGACGAATGGCTTACCGGCACGCGCACGCCCATCCCGTTCACCGCCAACGACTATCGCGAGATCTACCAAGGCCATGTGCTCTCTCTGCAGCGCTTCGAGCGCCTCACGTCCCAGTATGGTATCCTCGACGACATTCGCACTCAGCTTTACGACAATGGACGGTGAGTTCTTCTCCTTTCGACGCTTCTTTGACGCTGACATTCATATCACAGCTTCCACGCGGGTGCCCAGCCGCTCGCGACGGCCGTCGTCTCGCAAATCGAGGATGACGACATCTACGCAGCGATTCGGGAGTACCAGGACGACCGCGGCGAGGGCCCTTCGGGTTCTGGTAGCCAGTAGATCGTAAAATTGCCTATTTATTCGCGAAATTTATTTATTATCCTCTTCCTTATTTGGCCATGCAACGACCCGAGCTTCCTACTACCTGAGCACCCTTGAGCAATATTGAGCAACGCGCCTACAAGGCAAGGGATCGACACTGCCCTATATTGACGATGATTGCACTCAATCAAAAATATGTAGCGCTATATAAACTTGGCAGGCGGCAACGGCGGCAATATTTAGGGGGTCCTGCGAAACGCGCAACGAGCGCAATGCGAGCAATATACCACAATGTTGCCGCTGGGATTTTTCCAGATGTTCCCTCTGCAGTCGTTCCAGACCGTTCCAACTGCCGCGTTGCTTGACGATAGCGCCACTCGAATATACTTGCGATCGAGTTTGTTGTGTAGGACGAGCGGAAGTGCCCGTCCCAGGGTGTGCTGGTCGATCCTCCTAAGGTATCTCCGATATCTCCGTGTGCCTTCCCCTCCAGGGACAGTCTTCCACCATCTTCAGCTCCTTCCTAGCTTTCTCCCGGTGGTTGAATCATCTCAATCCGTGAAGTATAGCCAGAGCTATGCCCGAATCAATCTCCTGGTCTGGAAATCACCCGGCCCGCCAAGCCGATCGTTGTCCTGGCCTAAGTCATCAAGCCGATGTCAACGGAAGATCTTGGATCCTGACTTCCGGTCGCTATCCGGTTCCCTCGATAGCCGAAGAGGCGGTCACGTGGTTCCCGCTTGCAGATCCTTTTAGGATCAACGCCCCTGAGTTGGCTGCCACGCCGTACTTCTATCTTCCACCCCTTCTGGTGTGTCTCCGAGTTTGGATTACCTCGGAAGATGGGCTCTGCTTTGACTATGTTTACCCAGTACCCGCATTTTCCTTAGGCAGAGTGTGAACTCCCTTCAGACGCGTAATACCTTCGCAGATATCTCCCTACTAGCCGTTCGGGGTATAACGCTAGCCTTGAAGATGTGCGGGGAAGTCAAAAGCGCGCAAAATGTTGCCATTCCACACGTGTTTCCTTAACCGGCTTATCATCTCCCCCATTCTTTAATCGATTGTCCCCAATCGACTGTCTCCAGCCTATTTAGGTATGGCAGCTTCCTCTTCCGGATTGTCTCTCCATTACCTTAGAAGTAGCCGCGGTGGGCTCGGTCTTAGCCTTGGCTTTCGCCTTGGCTTTGCCCTTTGCATCCGCCGGCGGGCGTAGCTTCTTGGGTATGTCTCTTTCTCCACTCTTCCGTTTCTTCTTCTGACGTGTTTATTCCTCGTAGACCGCTCGTCGCGCTTCCGTCGCTCCAGTCACCGCCGTTGACGACGACGAAGACGAAGAAGAAGACGAAGAAGACGAGCTCGAGGAGGAGGTCGTTCAGCGCGTCGCACCGCACAAGGTTGTCGTCCAACCTGCGCCTGCCGCTGCGACTCTCCCTCGCAAGGTCTTCCAATACAAGGACGTCGACATCACCACCGACGAGAACCTGACGCCTATCGTCCGTGGGCTCGGAGAGCTTGCCTCTCGTACCGCGGCCGATAAGTGGGGTACGTCGTCTGTCTCCTCGTAAATCTTCTCTCACTAACTCCCCTCTTCTAGCGTCGTGCCTTATCGGCATGCCCGGGCTCAAGAACTTGCTCGTCACCGTTTCGGACCCTCAACAGCGGAAGGCGACTTTCCAGACGCTCCCGCTCCCGGAAGTTACGTTCCACGGCGAGAACCCGCTCGCGTCGCCCGAATGGACGTACGCCCGAACCTGAGCCCATCCCGCTCGTCGAGTTCGAGACGGCCGACCCCACGGTCGATCCGCTCAAAGGAGTACGTTCTCTCTCTCTTTTCTTCTACTCATTCCGCGACTTGAACTAACCCGAAGTTCTTCCAGGTCAGTGTCAAGTGCACGAATTGCATGACTCGGGCTAAGCTTTGCATCTCGCAGGGACCGGGCCTCTGGTGTTTTGAATGCGGCGCAAACAAGGAGTGGGCCAAGTTCTGCTCGCATCGGTACCCGACCGTCGCCTTGAATCGCATCTACGACGAGGCTGTTCCTCTCTCAGCGCTCGCGCCCGCTGGTATGTCATTCTTCCTTTCTTCTTCAACGTCTTCTGATACTAACATCCATCTTCAGAAACTCGTCGACTCGTCGAAAACATGGGTCGTGCCAAGAAGATCCTGGCGCAGGCCGCGTCGATGCACCTTGAAGCGCTCAACTCCGTCGCGCACTCCGTCGGCGCCCTCAACAACCACCTCCTCGAGGTCAATCGCACGATGGGCACGGAGACCCTTGCCGCGCGGTTCGACTTCGCGGACCAGACTCCCGCGCAGGCGCTGAAGACCATCTCGCGCCTCTTCGACCGCATGGACAAGATGGCGACGATGTTCCACCACCTTCCCGGCGAGGACCCGTTCGCTCTGGACGATGCTCCAGACGAGGAACCCGAGGCGGAATTCCAGGCTCCGGGACCAATGCAAGTGTCCCCGACGCCTGAACCGCCCGAAGACGCTCCAGGAGATCGCACAGGAGGACGTGAGCGTCGAGAACCACGAGGAAGAGGCGTCGCAGGAGGTCGCGCAGGCACATGGTGCCGAGAGCAAGGCAGCAGCCTAGTCTCTCGGGAAGGTACGACCTTCTTCTGCTTATTCCGACCTTTTCCCACTGACTTCTCTTTAGCCCACATGTGTTTCGACCTCCGACGCTCCCGTGCTTTCGTTCTGGTCGCGTTCGGGTTGGTGCTTGCTGGTTGTCGCGTCGTTTGTTTCATTTTTTCGTATCATCATGCTCTCCCCCCCACTATTTGTAATACTGCCCTCTCCTGGCGTTAGGTAGATCTTTGTATAGACTACCACGCGTCATTAGACCGTATTGTGCTCTTCTTCTGTGTGAACGCGTGAAGACGCGTCGAGTGAACTTGTACGCGAGATTTGAGTGTGATCAGGATTGCTTAGTCAGCAAATCCATCCACAGAGAATAGTCAGGGAGATGCTCCACACCGATAGAATAGGTTAGAACTCGCTTGTAGGCGGTTGTAGCCAAGTCAATACGATCGTATCTGCCTCACGTAGGTCTAGAATGTCGCGGAAACGTATCTTCCGCGTATTCCGAGCCCTGGAATTCATCCAAATCGCTACAATCAAGATCGCGCAAAATTTACGCTGCCTTGTAGGACTCCTGAGACTTCATCCTGTGATTCTCTCCCCTCCCCCATTCTTGAAATTCGCTGTCCCAGCGAACCCAATAAATGGAAAGGCGACTTTCTCCCCTCGCTCTCCCAGAACAAGATCCCCACACATTCCTCTCTCTTCGTGGTCCACCTCTGCCGACCACAGCGACTCACTCCTTCCTCTTCCGTACTCAGCCATCGTTATCCCCACCTCCGGACATTATTCTATATCCTCTCGAAATGGGCGACCACGAGGCTCCTCTTCACAACATGCTTGGTGCCGAAATTCGAGCGTCGGTCAAGGAGGCGTTCGCTTCTGTAGCGGCGTCCAAGACCCAGCCGACCTTCGTCTTGAAGATGATCATTAACGGCGCCTTCGAAAAGCATGTGCGTCTTCTATCTCTTTGCTCTTTCTTCCGTCTGAAGTCCTCGTAGAAGGGCATCTTCAAGGACCCCAAATTCCTCAATCAACTCGCGCAGTGCTCCGAGATCGTCGGAGACGCCGAGGCTGCGAAGCTCCGTCCTCAAGAAGTACTTCCAGGCTGTCGATGCTGCCGACACTGCCGGTAACCTCGCTATTCTGGCGCACAACACCGTGGAGAAGCTCCAGAACCTCGCCGCTGGGTTTGAGGCTATCAAGACCCGCGTATGCTACGATCCCTTTCGACCGGAGTCCTTCCAGGGAAGTGCTGAACTCCCTTGAACAGGCCTTCGTTCGTCTTCTAAGCTCCGACTCTTTCTTCGACTCAATCTCTCAGAAGGAATCCCAGGCCCGCGCCAAGAAGGACGCGGAGAAGGTGCGTGTCCCCCATTCTTTAACTCTAGCCCGCGTTCATGTGATTGCAGGCTGCCGTTAAGAAGGTTCTTAACACCGACTTCCCTGCCTTCCGCACATTTCTCAACTCCATCCAGGCGGCCCAACGAATCGACGAAGCCTAAGGTCGGAGAACCTAATCTCCCTTCATATTCTTCATCTAACGTCTCTGCCCAGACGCGTGGCTCGTCCAATGCCAAGGTGCGCTATCTCCTGCGCCATTTCTTCGTCTCAGACTTATTCCAGCGTCAGCGCGACTCCGAAGTCCCCGAAGATGGCGAGGTGCGACTCTTGCACTGTCACCACGCTCCCCACGATAACGTTCCCTGCCCTGCGCATCAGGTCATCGAGACCGCTAAGCGCAAGAAGGTACGCTCATTCTCCACTCTACTGCTTCCACTGCTAATCTCTTCTAGCCCAAGAAGGCCGCCCGCGGCGAGTCCGAAGACCCGTCTCTCACCACTTCCGGAGAGTCGGACGAAACCAAGGCCAACACCGATAGTTCGGGAGACGCGGTTATGACCGACGCCACCTCGGGTGCGACCCAGGTTGCCATCGTACGCGTTCGCATTGCTATATCGCAGATCTCCATCTTATCTTCTGACAGATTCCCGCTGATATGGTTCGCTTCCGTGTACGTGCTCCTTCTTATCTCATCTCCGCCTCAGTTGACAGTTCCGGTATCGCCACTGACAGGTCGCGAATCCGTATCACGTCAACCTTAGCTGCCCCGCCGACGTCGAATACACCTCCGTGAGCGACCTCCTCGAACATTGGTTCGCCGACAAGACGATTTCCGCCACCAACGCCCAACTTCTGGAGCTCGTTACGAATGCGCAGCAAGAGGCCCTCGTCGCTGTCCAGCACATGGCCCACGCGCCGGAACTACACCACCGTTGTGGAGGCGTACCGTGGGCTCGTCCAAGTGTGCAAGGAGAACGATATTGACCTGGACGACAAACTTCCGTACGTCCATTGGATCTTCGCTCTAATTCACGTCCGCTCACTTCTTCCAAATAGCCATGCTGCCGAGTACCTTGCCATTATTAACGGCAAAGCCAAGGTGGCTACCATCTAGACTCCCGCATGAGTCCATCTCACGAATCCACTTCCTTCACATCTCTCCTTAACCCCGTTCCAATCTTCCACCACTGTCGTTACAGTCCCCCGTTCTTGACCATTGTACTACTCCACCAGGCGTTTACCGCAGCGAAGATAGTTTGTGTATCATCTTTCCCGATCTGCCTCCCCCCTTCGTCTCGTAGTTACTTCGACGATGACGAGTGTCAATGGGAGATGGATTACGAGTTAGATGGATACCTCGATTGAATGATCATTGTGTTCCGCAGATATCTCCGCTAGAAACGACAGGTTCCCGGTTCGACTCCCGTAGTGAACACTTCTCTTCTACTCAGTATCCGAATCTTCCGAGTCTAGATTGACACCATCAAAGTGAAGGTCGTTCATCCAGAACTCGTCCAATTCGTCTCCCCGTTCTTCCAACTCTCTCAACTCTTCAGCGGACATATCAATGAGCTTCTCCACGTCCTCCGGAATTGCAATTTTTGCCCGGGCTTCGTAAGGAATAACTCTGAAAGCCGCGACTTTTCCTGGCCACATCGCTCCATTCAATTCGCATACGAGATAAGAGCCGCCCTTGGTTCTTCTGACAACAATCATGGGTCCCAGATATCTGAACTTGGCCTTGCGGTCCAAACTCTTCTCAATCCGAGTGTTCCTTATAAGAACAATGTCCCCTGGCTTGAAGTCGTAGTCCATGATCACAGCCTTATGAATCTCCTCGTAGCGCCTCACTGCTGCTATCTTCTCCTTTGATACACGCGCCCGCATTTCAAGAATATGCTTCCTGTGCTTTGCTAAGGCTCGCGCTCGTAATCCAACCAATTCTGCGGTCGAAATAATCCTGTCTGGATAATCTACCAGCCAAGTCGCTTCTACCACGTCCAATGGAAGGATGGGATGACAGCCAGTCGCCGCAAAATACGGAGAACAGCCTAATCCCCTTCGCACAGTAATTCTGTCTGCCCACACAACTGGAGGCAAAAACCAGAACCACTTCGAGATATTTCCGCCGCATGCCTTCACAATAGACTGCCGAATATCCCTGTGCCCACTCTCTACCGGTCCATTTGCTTGCGAATTATACGGAGAGATTTGTATTCCCGTTATTCCGTACTTCTTCTCAAGCCAATCCATCGCTGCAAGGAATTGTGGAGCATTGTCGGTCACTATCTCCCGCGGACAACCCCATCGGCAAATAATGTATTCCAACAAGAATCTCCCAACCGCCGCTGCATTGTCAGATCGTAATCCCTGCGCTTCGAGCCATCGACTAAGCGAATCTCGAGCAGCAATTACGAGCTTATGCCCATTTGATGTTGCGCCCATTACCATCACATCTGTATGAATCTTCTGGAAAAGACTCGGTGTGTGGGTGGGAACCGGAGGTATCTTCAAAAGTCGCGACTGGCGCACTTGACACATGTGGCAAGATTTAATGTACCAGGACACATCTCTCTCCATCTCCGGCCACCATAACCTGAGTTCCAGCAAGGATTTCGTAGCGTAAACGCCCCGATGACCCAGACTATCGTGTGCCGCTCGCATCATGAACATTCGGTGTTCAGGTTCGACTACAATCTGTATCGTTCCTTCACGACCCTTCCTCAACAATCTTCCGTCTCCTCCGAGATAGAAGTTTCGAGCGTACTTAATGAGAGACCTATGTGCCCGGTCGGAAAATCCTTCCGGTCGCTCAAGTGGGTTTTTAAGCCATTCTCGCAGCACAGAGACACGGTCATCCATTATTATTCCGTTCTTACTCCTCATATCTTTTGGGTACGGTTCTCTCTTCACCTCATCCCATTTCAGAGAAGTGTCCGGGAGTAACTTCTCAGTCTCCCGAACGAATTCCTCTAAAAACACAGGTATAGGCTTATTCTCTTTCGCATAAGCCTCTCGAACCACAGATGTCTCCTCCCGGGTTCGAACATCCGCCTCTTCGCAATCGGCCAGGAATTCAGATAAGATAGCATCTACGCTATCTCCGGCAATCCCCTGCAGGTACCCGCCTCGAGTATCAATGTTCTTCTTGAAGTCCTCGAGGTCGTAAGGTTGCGGAATTGTCTCATCCCAATTCGCATCCTTCTCCGGTATCGAAATATCCGGAGGACCATCTGTCGAAGGCCACTCTTCATCTCCTGGTTGTACATCTCGTCGTGAAAGCCCGTCCGGTGTGAACGTCTTCCCCTTCACATGTCGAAGACGGAAATGGAACATCAGAATCTGCTCTATCCACCGATTAATGGTCGCGTTAGGTCCCATTCCCGGATTTTCAAGCATTCCCTTAATGTACATCGCGTCTGTCTCGACCACAAGGTTCCTGCATCCCAGTAACCAGTATTGCATCGCTTCAAGAGCTCGCTTCAAGCCCCAAAGTTCCCTCTTCGCTTGGGAGAACCGGGCATGATGCTCATCCAACGGAATAGACGCGAAACGCGCATAGTACCGCTTGCCAGGCTCTTCCGGGTGCGTTTGGTAGACCGCAATCCCCACAGCTTTCCAAGAAGTGTCAACTTGTAACACAGTCTCGTATTCCGGGTCATAATTCAATGGCCGAATAGCTGGGCAATTCGCTACCGCGTCCTTCAAAGCTTGCATGGACTTCTCTTGCTCTTCACCCCACTCGAATTCAACATCCCCCTTCAACAACCTCGTAATCGGAGCCGCCATTACTCCGAAGTCCTTAATGAAGTGCCGAATATAGGTCAAAGTTCCAATGAACTGCCTTATTTCGGACACATTCTTCAGGGGACCCCAGCGAGAAATAACTCCGACTCTGTCCGTAGAAGGGCGTCTTCCAGCAAAAGAACAAGTGTGGCCAACCACCTCAAATTCATCTGCACAGAGTACCGCTTTCTTCCCGGAGATGGTCAATCCCGCGTGTTCCAAACGCTGAATGACCCGATCTACGTTGGTCAAATGCTCGTAGACGAAGCGCCTAATCCCAGGGTTATCTGGAATTCGCTCTTCAGTTCCGTCTTCCAGGACATAGCGCGAATCCGGGCCTCGGACCGGAACATCATCGATATACGGCATACTGACGTGTGGGATCTCATCCCGGAGAATGTAGGTTACGTCGTCATGGAAAATTGGAACGGAGTTGGTCCAGCCCATTGGAAGTTTAACCAATCGCATGGCCCCGAAGGGCGTCTGGAACGTAGTGTAGTCTCTCGACGACTCCGCCAAATCCCTGGCATCGTAGCCCGAAAACAGATCCAGAAGAGCGCCACAGGCCCTTCCGGAGAAATGATCCGCTAGTTCTTCCGTTGCTGGTGGAATTCCTGAGTGCGCGATGGTTACCGCGTTCAAAGGCTCCAACGAGTGAACCAAACGAATGCTCTTCCCGTCTTTCTTCACCACTCCGAAGAACTTCGAGCGATAAGACGCGTTCGAAGGCTCGTATACACCAGCCTTAACCTTGTCCTTAATAATCTTCACGAAGTCTTCAAACTGTCCCTTTGGAATTGGAATGCTCTTCTCTACCCAGACCTTGTGTGGAACCGTAGGTATCTCAATCGGAGGGAAGAAATCATGGCGAAGGGTGCCGCGCTCAGAGTCCTCCCACGCAAACGCGTTCGGATGCCTCATAACCACGTTATGCATCAACTTCCGCTCTTCTGGCAACAAGAAATCGCCACCATGAGCTTTATCCATCATCTCCTTTCTTTCTTGGGTATACCGTCCAGTAGGAACAAAATCCAGAGGCTTCGTAGGCAGTGGCGTTAAGCCTTCCAAAGGATCATCCAAAATTTCCCGCTTGATGCGGTACTTTTCCGGTAACTCCCCGTAAACAGGCCTGGTTTTCAGCGCGACAGGTTTGTATTTCTTGCCTGCGAACGCATCCAAAACCCGCAAGTCTGCATCTACTTTCGCTCCATTCTTCTCTCGATCGAACCCCGCTTCGGCACATTTATAACAAGCTTTGGTTTCGTCATGGCGATGTTCAGTCCCGAGATTGAAGTCTTCCAAGGAAAACACCTCTCCCGTTTCTTCGTCCATAACTCCATCCAAAATACTGTCTTTCCAGTGCAGAATTGGAAGCTCCACTCCGTCTTCACCAACTTCTAACTTCGCCTCTCCGGCATACATTTGAAGCAAATGCGCCGCCTTCTCATCCTTCTTGAACGCTTTCGCGTCTTTGCTAGCCAGAAGATAATTCAATTTGATTTCTTCGGCCGGAAACGTTTCCCATCCTCGGGTAAACCGTATCCCTCTATCCAAACTTCTCCATTCTCATCTACTGAAAATGCCATACACATCTCCTCGCCTCCCCAGTCGTTTCCGACTAGTTCCTGGGACGAGCTGCGAAAATCCGACTGAGCTTCAATTTTCATTGCTTTCTCTCCCGGCATTTTCGACTGCTTTGGCTCTTTCTCTTTCTCCTCTATCTTCACTGGCTTCACCGTTGAGAAGGTACCCCGCGCTTTTGTCGGAATAACACATCTCCGACCAATCCGGATCGCGAATCGTAATGGATTGATTTCCATTCGAGAAGTTCTCGAGCCTTGATTCCGTAAGGATATCAAAAGGTCTTCCCAAGAGAACTTTGTACGCCGGTTGGTCGATAATATGTACTTGAAGATAGACCGCTATGTCGCCGAATAAGAAGCAAACGTTCCGCTACCCCAGCAGACTGTTTCAGCTGCCCGTTTCGCTCTGCATCATTATCCGAGAGTCGGGATCCCACGGAATTGACAGTTCTTCTGCCAAGGTCTTTGACATAGAGACTATCTGCGATCCGCTGTCCACCACGCATTCTACATGCTGTTGCGGCTACGAGTGGATAAACCACTCTAAGCGACGCCGACTCCGTACTCGACACGACTTGCCGTGGGGCTTCCCCGTTCGGAAGGGAAGCCAGATACTGCAAATACGGATCTATTCCAACATATCCACCATCTCCGATGTCTTCGTCTTCTTCGTTCGAAATGTAGAACGAATCAACGGCCGGAAGATCGTCAATCGACATTGCATCTGCCGATATCCGGTCTCCCTCATCATCTTCCATATAAGGCAAGCACGACCCCTCTTCTCCGAGTGGCTGCTGTAACACTGCTTTCACAGGTTCTCGTACTCGACTCATCGACTTCCTCAACTCCTTGGCATAGTGGGGAGACATGGAGATTAAATCTCCAACAGTAATGTTGTCGATGCTCATCTTCCCGGTCTGCTCCACTAGCTTGCGCACCGTAACTGCGTCGTCAAACTTAGTTACGAGTTTATAAGCTCTCTCCTTAGGCTCTGAAGAGGCTTTCTTCTCTCTACTCGGCGACTCTGACTGAGGTTTGATGCGATGAAATGAGTCCTTAGAAGAATCTCCCTTGTTAGAAAGATCTCCCTCAAACCGCGTCCATTTTTCCGCCGGTTTCCTCGGTGGAACCTCAATCCAAAAGTCAGGCTGCTTCTTCCTTGGCGGAAGAGGCTCTTCCTCCTCCTCACTCGACTCTTCGTCCGTATCCACATTATCCACGCGCTCTCCAGTTCCTTGACTCGTCTGCAGCCTTAGATTTGTTCTCGGGAGGCTTGGCTGCCTTCTTCGGTGGCCCCACTTTTTGTGCCTCCTTCCTCGAACTCTCTAAAAAACGCTGCTTAGATCCATCCTCGCTCTGAGAATTAGATCCCTGGCGCGTCTGAACCATCTGCGGCTGAATTCCACTCCCATTCACCAACGAATGCAGGGATTGTTGCAAATTGCTCACAACATTCACCAATTGCGACACATCTGACCCTCCTGGATTCTGCTGCTGAGGTTGCGACATCGGAATGAACTGCTGTTGGCTGTTCACGTTGTTCAAGCGCTCCCTGATTTTGGTATTGCGGATGGGCAAGATTCGGATATATTCCCGGTTGCTGAATAAACTGCTGGACCGGCGGAGAAGACATATGTGGCGGAACAGCGTTCTGCATCCATTGCATATTCTGGGGAGGAGGCTGGAACATCTGCTGCTGCAGCTGCTGTTGCAAGCGCGCATTCGTCGCTTGAAGCGTCCGCATATGATCCCGAGTAGGATCATATCCTGGGTCTTCCGAATCATCGACGGCATACATATTTGCCTGAGAAGGGAGTCGTAAACTTCCCTTCTGGATCAAGGCGCGCACACGCGCATCTCTGGATATATTATCCGGAAAACGCGGTACATATGAGCCGTCGCACATCTTCACCTTCCCACTCACTTCAACCAAAATATAGCCCTGGTCAATCAACTCATTCTTCCCTGGACAAGAGCCCGACATATGGCCCTTTCCATCGCACCACCAACAATCGTAGTCCGACGAGTTGGACGTGAATTCCCTTCTAGGACCGTGTCCCAAATTCTGGTTCATCACGCGCATTTGTTCCGCTTGGACTGTCTCGAATTTCCGGAATACCTCATTCATGCGCCTGTCTTGCACATTGAGGGTATCCTTCATCGCGGCTATGTCCAATTGAAACGTCTCCAACCTGTCCGTAACCTCGCGTTTCATGGCGGACTCTGCTTTCCTTTCCAAAATTACTGGTTCGATTTTAATGGCCGGAACCATTGTATTTCGCCCGTTCGTAATGGAAAACAACGCCTCAGTCCCTGTCCAATTCTCCGCAAGATGCTCTACGATCTTCAACACCTTCTTCCACGAAAGACGATCTCCACGACGAACAAGTGCTTCTTCGCCCTCAGGTCGCGCTGCTAGAATAGCTGCGTCGTCCTCAGCAATCTCCGCATCTGTTGCCCAAATCGTCTCTATCCCCGGGTTATTCATCGCTAACCCAATCTGCGCACTAAAGTCCGGATGAACTGTATCCAGAATAGTACCAACCAGATTACTATTCGTAACCTGAGCCGGCTTCTGAATCAGCTTCTTCGCTTCCGCCGCAAAGAAGGTAGTGAAGCGTAGGATTCTTCCTAGCTCACCCCGCGTAACACCCTCTGCATCCTTGCAAATCTCCCTAAGTCGTGAAAGACTTCCTAGGGTTCTCTCTTCATGCTCAGGATAAATCTTCCGTAGACGGATAACCCAATCTGCGTCACGAAGTCCCAGCCTGATACTCTCGCACCCCCTCCCAAGCCTGCCTAACTTTCGCCGTAACGTAAGAAAGCACTTGGTTCTTCTTCTCCTGATCTCCAGTGATTCCCGACGCGGTGATAATGCGATTGCATTGGTCCATGAAGTCCAGGAAGAGCGAAGGATTGCTCCCATCGAACTCCGGTCTGTTCTTGTCCCATGTCTCCGGCGTACGGAAATTGACTCTCTCGCGGCCTTGCGCCGCCCCTTGATTGTTGTTGTTATGCTCCTCGTCTGCCATCTCGAATGGTTGTATAAATTCTTCTTGTAATAGAGAGCGATTGAAATCGACCTCTAAGTCGGGAATATCGAACGACTCTTGTTCTGAATGCTCCGGTGCTTCGACTAAGGGTTCTTCGTCGAGTTCCGTTAATTCGCTCAAAGAATCGTCGTCCGCTAGCTTGGGAGTGTACGAGGTTGTCTTCTCCTTATTCGCTGGTGCTCTCCCCTTTCCCTTCGTATTGAGACTAGGCAAACTAGACGCGTTCGAAGAAACTGCAGTTGTAGGCTTTGACGAACTTCTCAACCGGCGTGAGCTGGATGAAGCCGTAGCGAACTTCCTTGTCTCCTTTCTAGGCGCGTTCAATTCACGTTCGTCCCTCAGAAAAGATCCGAGTGAGACTGCTCCAACAACTTCTGGAAACGACTTCTTCTTCTTCTCCTTGTGTGCTCTCGAAGACGAAATCTTAGAACTGAACGTTCAAGATTCGCTCTCAACTCTCAACTCTTCTACTCTCTCGTTCTCCTGAACCAACTCCCGAACCGAAGTTCAAGAAAAGATTCGCTCCAAGGATCCACCCCTCGCGGTGGGCTCCAGATGAGAAGGGGCGCTCGAGAGCTCGACCGGACGGAGAGAGAGGAAGACTGCAGGACCGCACAGAAGACAACACCACCAAAACCCCAACGCCTTTCAGAGTGAAGACGAGTGGAAAGGATGTATCTTCCGCGCAAAACCCCACAGAAAAACAACTCTTCAAGCCAAGCCGCGTCCCCAAGCGAGTTCAAGCTCTAGGTACAGAGCCTGTAAACAGGTTGTAGGGCAGGAACGATGAAGTGTGGATAGGAAAGGGTCAGAAGAGCAAGTCTTCCGACTGTGTGTGCGTCCGCGTACTACCGGGTGTTTCCCTCTCTCGAGTGGACCGACCCAATCAGATGCTCGCGCAAGGATAAACCCCCAGAACCCAATGTCGCTGGTTGAAGATCCGATATCGCTGCCGAAACCAATAACGCTGCCGAGAATACGCTGCCGAAACCCTTGATACGCTGCCGAAACCCTTATTCGCTGCCGAGACTACGCTGCCGAGACCACAATGACGCTGCCGAGACCGAATTAACGCTGCCGAGACCAATAACGCTGCCGAGACCAGATAATAGCAGAAAAGTTTGTTCGCAGTGACTATAGCCGAAGTCCAACCGAGTGCAATACCCGCGAAGAGACCCCTAATGCCCGTAGTCGACGGCGACACTAGATTGTCTTCTTCTACACCCCCCCAAGTCCTTATATACGCGTCTTCCATCACTTCCCATCATCTCCCATCATCTTCCAGTCCTTTGGTTCCCTCTGCAGTCGTTCCAGACCGTTCCAACTGCCGCGTTGCTTGACGATAGCGCCACTCGAATATACTTGCGATCGAGTTTGTTGTGTAGGACGAGCGGAAGTGCCCGTCCGGGTGTGCTGGTCGATCCTCCTAAGGTATTTCCGATATCTCCGTGTGCCTTCCCCTCCAGGGACAGTCTTCCACCATCTTCAGCTCCTTCCTAGCTTTCTCCCGGTGGTTGAATCATCTCAATCCGTGAAGTATAGCCAGAGCTATGCCCGAATCAATCTCCTGGTCTGGAAATCACCCGGCCCGCCAAGCCGATCGTTGTCCTGGCCTAAGTCATCAAGCCGATGTCAACGGAAGATCTTGGATCCTGACTTCCGGTCGCTATCCGGTTCCCTCGATAGCCGAAGACGCGGTCACGTGGTTCCCGCTTGCAGATCCTTTTAGGATCAACGCCCCTGAGTTGGCTGCCACGCCGTATTTCTATCTTCCACCCCTTCTGGTGTGTCTCCGAGTTTGGATTACCTCGGAAGATGGGCTCTGCTTTGACTATGTTTACCCAGTACCCGCATTTTCCTTAGGCAGAGTGTGAACTCCCTTCAGACGCGTAATACCTTCGCAGATATCTCCCTACTAGCCGTTCGGGGTATAACGCTAGCCTTGAAGATGTGCGGGGAAGTCAAAACGCGCAAAATGTTGCCATTCCACACGTGTTTCCTTAACCGGCTTATCAACGTTTCAGCTGTGTTTCAGCTAAGCTTAGAGATCGAAAGCGGACTTTGAACTGGGCGCCAATCAGAAATGGCAGCCCGCTCTTTCTTTTCAGCACACGTATCCCTTCGGGCTTCAACAGCATGCTCGAGTCCCTTGGTGCGCTGCGCTGCCTTTTCCCTCTCGCAAACACCAAGGACGCGTCGAAATCACGCACCCCATGGCTCCCGTCCTTGGGTATCTGGGAGACGCGATTTGACGCGTCCATTTGACGCGTTTGCTTTGGCACGAGAGCAAACTGACGCGTTCTAGGCTTGCGTATGACGCGTTCTGGTCGCGAATGGAGCGACTGTCGAATGGAGGTGTTCGACCTGGACGCCGGACGCGCTCGTTCTTCGCGCTGCGAGGGAGCTGAGGGAGGGCTCAGATGATGAGGGCGAGGAGTCGGACGAGGATGGGGATGGAGATATCGATGAGGGGCTGGGTGGATTGGGAGACGGGGATGGCTTGGCCGCGTTTTCCCACGCGCCAGTGACTGGCCCTCTCAGAGCCACCACCGGCGGCGACCCGCGCTGCCGCGACCCGACTTGAAGCGCAAACACACTGCGCT
This sequence comes from Mycena chlorophos, assembly GCA_014461115.1. Classification (NCBI taxonomy): domain Eukaryota; kingdom Fungi; phylum Basidiomycota; class Agaricomycetes; order Agaricales; family Mycenaceae; genus Mycena; species Mycena chlorophos. The sequence continues at coordinate 847,340 of JACAZE010000011.1, forward strand.
CAACGAGGAGCAAGTCGATGACCGAGGCCGCAACGCCCGTCCATTCGGAGCAGCCCACTCGCTCCCCTCCACTTCTCACCTGCCGCCCACTGCTCAATTTGAATCGCAAGCCAAGGACCGTCAACGCGCTCGCCGTCGGAAGAAGCGCAAGACTAAGCGCGAAGAAGAGCAGGCGGCCTCAGGCAGCAACGTCAAGCCTTTCTGCGCCAAACGCACCGCCCAAGCCAGCCGCAGGCGCGTCGAGATCGACCTCGACTCGAGCGCTGCGCAGGAACCTGTCGCATCCACGGGATTCGTGTGCCTCAGCGACCCGACGCTCAACAACCGCCGAGAGAAAGCTGCCAAGGACGAGGCGAAGAAGGCAGAGAAACGGGGAAGCGCGCACAAGCATGCGCCTACCCCTCCCCTTCTCTTGCCCACAGCAGGCAAATTCTCGAAAGCACAGCTGGAGGACATGGGCATGACTGAGGACGCTTGGGGACGGGTACGTTTATTGTCCCTCCCATCCCCATCCCTCCCTCCATCTCAACGCTCACCTACGTTTCTCCAGCAAATCTCAAGTTGTCTACGTCGATTCCAAAGGCCGCGAACTCGCAGTTCTTTGCGGTCAACCTCGAGACACGGCGACTTCGGACTGGGGCCGCCAGGTCGCTCAAGCCGGCTTCGAGCTGATGCAGCAGCTCGCGCCGAAGCTGTCGCCCTTAGATAGCGACTCTGACGCCGTCGCAGACGGGAGGAAAAAGAAGAAAAAACAGAAGAAAGAAGAAGCGGAACGTCCGTCGGGGAGACCACAGGGCGGAGACGGCTAGGGTCAGGATTGGGAATGGGCGCAAAGGGCCCTCAGAACTTTCACAATGAGGACAAGGCTGAGCTCGACACCCTTCTCACATCCACCCCGTTCACGCGAATAGCAGGATTCTCCGATTGTGAGCCTCCTTCTTGCAACTCCCTTCATTCTCTGATAGTGGCGCTTCAGCGATCCTTTCAAACTTTGCGCCTCGTTTATACGGCTACTATCAACAGACGATGGACGCGCTTTTCAGCTGGGACCCCCGCCTCCGGCGCATATTCCCCCACGGAACCTCCGTTTTCCCCTCCGCCACCTTCAACTTTGGCCCGCAGACGGTCACGGTGCCTCACCTGGACCTCCTGAACCTGGCTTGGGGCTGGTGCTTCATCACCGCGCTCGGCGACTTTGATCCCACAAAAGGAGGCCATCTCATCCTATGGGATCTCAAACGCTTCATCCGCTTTCCACCCGGGCGCAACCATAGCCATCCCGTCGGCCCTCTTACGACACTCCAACGTCTCGATCCAGCAGGACGAGACGCGATATTCGCTTACACAATTCGCTGCCCGGCGGACTGTTTCGTTTTGTGGACAACGGGTTCCAGCTCAACTACTCGCTTACGGAGAGGGTCGCCCAGATGTCCGAGGCGGAGCGGGAGGCATTCGTTGAGGCTCGAGCGGCGCGATTCTCAGAAGGGCTGAAGATGTATGTAGTTCACAAGTTAGATTAGATGGAGGTCGAAGTCTTGGCGTAACTGTACAGATATTTCGATAAATGTTGGAGAATCTGAAATGGAATGGCCTATTGAAGGATGCTACTGAGGCTGGAGGAATTTAAGGTGGTACAAGCGATCGATCTCAACCGCGAGCCAATGCATGTGGACCGTCCACATCGCGCGCTCACGCGACTGCGTCTTCGCATCGTACCCCAACCCCACGTATCTCTCCCATTCGCAAGCAGCCATCGAACTTGATCGCGCCAACCGTTAATCGCATCTATCCGCCCCCGCTCCTGGAGTCGACGACGCGCCCCTTCCAGAGTTTGGAGGTTGAGCATACGTCGGGCATGAACTGCCAAAACAAGGCGGCGGGTTTCCGCCTTGTAGGTCCGTCCCTTGTGAGATGAGTGGCACTCGTCGGGAATTTCGAAGGGGGCGCATTCGAGCCAATGCGCGATTGGCGTCGTGTCGAAGTCGTCTTGAAGAGCTTTTCAAACGCGGGTTCGCTGGTAACTTTGGTATGGTCCTCCCTCTTGAGCCAACCATAGACTTGGTAGGGAAGAGGGGGAAGACGGGGAAGACGCGCGACTGTAGTGTGTCGGCGAGAGTGTGCGAGTCGCTCTGCTTTTCGTGTAACTTTAGCGCTGTAAACGTTGTCAGTGCACAAATAATGAGGAGAATTTCCAACGCACCTTTTGGTCCTCTCCCAAGAAGCTTTCTGGGTTGCTTTGGCAGAGGCCTTATCGCGTTGCGTGAAGTAGCGCTGCCCGACCCATATCTTGGGTCCGGCGCCAATGATGATTCAGGACAAGGTGTCCCTTGAGTTTCGGATGAGCTCAAATGCACGTCGGGTGGGAGTGAAGACGGAAAGGTGTAGATTTTTTGTGACCAATAGAGCAGGGGGGACCTGAATGCAAGAACTACATCCTTCCGGATGCTGGATGCAAGGAGGAAGCTTAGGCCGGAGGCTCCGTGTCTGCCTACGACCTTTTACCCGCTGCCGATTGGCTGGCAAATCCTTGATGTCGGAGGGAATTGAACTCTTGGCTGGAATGATTTTCGCCTGAAACTGGTCAAATATGGGAAGAATCCTGCCCGCGATCTAGGCGCTGTTGTCGTGATGAGTCACAGCAACGGCCACGACCTTTCTCACCTATGGGGCGTACCCCCGACCAGATTCGCGCGAAAGACCGCGAGCGCAAGGCTCGGTGAGCGCTCTCCACATGTAATGCTCTGCTCGTTGTTCATGCTACCAGCGAGCGGAAAGCCTTGCGCCAAGACCCGGAGAAGTGGCGAATCTCTTTGGAGAGATCGCGAGAGGCTTGTCGCAAGTACAGAATGGGGTGAGTCTCTCTCTCCCTTCTCGGTCATGGTCCAAACCTCAGGCTTTCGCAGATGTACCGAGTGGCCCAACCTCGAAAGCGCCACAAACGTGCGGTGTAAGTATCTCCGCTAGCTCGACTCTCAGTAGTGACGACCCTCGGAAGCGATCGCGAAGAGCGCCGTCTCAATGGGATCCATATGACCAAACGCGAGCACGCAGGGCTCGCGCTTCTTGCCATGGCGGTGACGACTTAATTAGCCAGCTTTTACGACTATCTTTCCTCCTCTATGTACTCGAGACAAGTTATAGCCCGTCTTTGTATTCTCTCCGAGTCGTCTATTATTCCAAATCGCTTGTTGTTTTGTCTTGATGGCGTGACTCGCTTGAACCTCAACCACCACCTCTTCGACTCAAATGGGCACAGAGATCAACCTCAGAGACGTCAACAAGAAACTTGACGACTTCAAGAAACTGTTTCCTCGGTTTAGTTTTCACCGCACCGCTCGTTATATGCACTTTGACAACATTCGTCCAATGGTGAGCTTTGGACGCCATTGCTCCGGTCCAAACCTCATGAGATTCCAGCTGGGGTTACTTCCTACATCTTCTTCCGTGGATGGAGAGGGTGTCGAACGCGCCTGGGTCAGCCGCATCTCTTTCAAGACGGCGGTTCCTCGCCCACTTTCAACCAAGTCAGTTCATTTACCTTCAAAATCGTCAAAGCTGAGTGCTGAGCTCGCTTCGACTTCTAGCCTTCGGGGATTCTTTCGCACGAATAACTCCTCTGGCCGCGCTTTGATGCGCCAGCAAATGCCTTTCATTCGCGACCTCCCGGAGCGGAGAGAGCTTCAATAGCTTGGCCATGCTCCTAGGCCCGCTCAAGCCTGCTCCCACTCTCGTCGTGACGCGTGCCAGTGGGAGGGGACACAGACGTATTCTTCTTCCACATCAACGGCCCCGAAATCAAGACCGCGTCCTCCCTCATCAACGGTCCCGAAATCAGGACCTCGCTCTCCCTCATCAACGGTCCCGAAATCAGGACCTCGTCCTCCTTCCTCATCAACGGTCCCGAAATCAGGACCTCGTCCTCCTTCCTCATCAACGGTCCCGAAATCAGGACCGCGTCTTCCCTCATCAACGGTCCCGAAATCAGGACCTTGTCCTCCTCCCTCATCAACGGCTCCGAGACCCCGAACACGGTCTCCTTCCTCATCAACACTCCCGGGAATGGGACAACGAGGGTCCTGGGTCGTGCGGAGGTGGACGAGACCGGCGCGTTCTCCTTCCTCATCAACGGTCCCGAGGTTACGAAGGCGCCTTTCCTCATCAACGGCCCCGAAATTACGAGCAAGATCTCTGGGGAAAGCGAGAGCTCATTCAAGCAGCCTATCGAGTTTCCAATCGACGAGTCTTTCACTCTTTCTAAGGTTCGTTCCCTCGTTCTCCTTTCTTCCAATGTCCGCTGATCTATTGTCTTCCAGTGGCGATTGAAGAATCCGATTGAAGAATCCCAAAAGTCGTCCGACTAGTAGCTTGAGGACTCGCTCTGGCCGTTCGTTTCTCCCATATATGCCTTATATCAACCGGAGTTCTCGCCTCGACTCCCATACACCACCGACGCCGAGGTCCTTAGCGATGCCATCCCATTCGTCCGTCGTGCTCCGCTTGCTGAAGACGCCCGATGGTGTCGATGGCGTCGAGAAGGCGGCTGCAAACGAGTGCAACGCCAACTTCATCTCGAGCAAGGGCCAGCCGACGCCTGTTTGGGACAAGATCCACGCTCGCGTTGCTCGCATCGCGTTTCTCGAGGACGACGCCGCGGAGACGATCGAGAGAGCTTCCGGGGAATTTCTCGGCGAGATGACGTCGAAGAAAGGCCTGCTCGTTGTGGGCAACACCAAATTCATCAACGCCGCCCTATCTCGTGGCCCATTCTACGATCTCCTCTACATCCCCTTCCCCAAAGTCAAACCCATTCTCGCTGGGGCCGAGCTTAGCGGCGACGCCGCGAGCAAGGCCGAGGAGGCCGCTGTTACAACCTTCCCAGCTCTTTTCCGCGCTCATCAAGCTGGTCGAGTGGGGCATCATGGAGGATCTTGCGCGTCACGATCGCGAGCGGCGTTAGAGTCGATTGGGGAGGAGGCGTCGGATGCAGGCTCGGAGTCGGAAGAGGCTGAGCCGCCGACGACGACTTGTATGCGTAGAGAGAGGACGGCCGAAGACCTATACGCGTAGAGAGAGGACGACCGACGACCTATACGCGTAGAGAGAGGACCGCCCGACGACCTATACGCGTAGAGAGAGGACCGCCCGACGACCTATACGCGTAGAGAGAGGACCGCCGACGACTTGTATGCGTAGAGACCCCGGGCCGCTCTTCTTTCTCTTCCCTTCACAGCTTCTCTCTCCCCACTTTCCCCTCCCTCGTTCGTTGTATCCGACGATGACTTGTACGCCTAGGGAACCATCCTTTCCCTTCCCTTCCGTTCCTCACTGCTCTCCTCCTAATCCAACATTGGCCTCGCTCCATCGCAAGCTACTAGTACATTAGTTTCCTATTTGTTCGTCTATCAACGCTATCCTCGCTCTCCATCTACTAGCTGTTTTGCATTGCAATAAATCGCTTTCATTGTGTCTAAGTTACACCGAGTCCACTCCGAATTCAAGCAGCGACATTGATTCAAAGCAAACGACTACACTACGACACGAGTATCTACGACAACCGTTCCGACCCGAACAACTACGCGACGACTACTACGCGACGACGAGAGCACGACACAGCAAACAAAACAAAGTATGAACGAGGAAAAAAGGGTATAAAGCGCATTAGGAAGGGTAAAAACGAGTGTGCAGGTAAGTAATGTAAGGCGGGGAATGCGAACGCGATGGAGGTGGTCGACGAAGGCGCCTAACGCTCGGGGAACGGGTCCCGGGCCTCGCTTGAACTGCGGCGGCGGCGGATCTCCGCGACCAGACGGTCGCGACGACGGGCTAGGAAGCGGCGGTATTCGGTGCGCGAGACCATGTTGTCGATGTATCGGATAACGGGGCGGGTGGCTGGAAGCAAGAAATCGATTAACAAACGAAAACACAAAAGAAAAAGAGAAAAAACGCACCGGAGACGGCCTCCTGACGACGACGAGACGACGCCATGAACTGACGGCTGTTGAGGCCCAGTTCACGGCGCAAGTGTTCGCGATGCGCGATCGCGACGCATCTGGCCCCGGGAAACGCGCGGCACCCCGCGACGACGCACTCGACGACGCGGCAGGGAGCGACGCCCGCCGCGTGGACGGGAAATGCGAGCCCGACGGGGACAGGGAGGATGGGAGCGCTGAAAGGAGGCGTGGGGGCGTTGTTGTTGTTGTTGTTGGTGGTGGTGGTGGTGGTGGGGACGACGGGAAGGATAGGGCCGTTGTGGTGAAGAACAACGCGCCGGAGGCAACGCCGTTGCCCAAAGGCCCGCTGGCCACGAGCGGCCCAGCGTTGACGCTGACGTTGGGGGCGCCAGCGACCGTGCTGGTGATGTGGAGGACGGGCACGAGGGCGGCGGCGGCGCTGGGCTGCGGCGACGAGTCGCGCGAGCTCGAGGGCTCGACGACGAGGGACGAAGGGGAAGGGGGGGTGTTCTCCATGGACGAATGAGGAAGGTGGAGGAGCGAAAGAGAAAAAAAGATGGAAACGAGCCCACCTTTTCGGCTTTTAAGGACTGTTGGACTGTCACCGCACGTGGTTGATGGGATCAACGCACAGCCGCTCTGAGTCTTAACCTCGTCCAATAGGATGCCGTCCGACGAAGACGACGACTACTCGCCGACCAACGTCCATTCGAGACGCTCTTCCCCGTCCCCATCCTCTCCTGCCCCGTCAACCAAGGCAGACGTGCCAACACGGCGCAAAAAGCTCACCAAAAAGCGCTGCGACGCCATCGCCACTGGGTCGCATATTGGTGCCGACCGCAAGAACGGCGAAACGGACTTCAAAGGAGCGCGCAAGGCTCTCGTGGATGCGCACCTCGCCAAATATCCGCCCAAGTCGAAACCGCCAAAGCGGCATTGGAAAGAGCTTTTTGCGGCTTTTGACGCTGAAATCTCTTTTCGGCTGGCTTGGGAAGAGGAGCCACCGACCGACCCCGCGGTGCTCGTCCATATAAACCGACCAGCGGACGAGTCCGAGGCCCCGCTAAAGGCTGCTCGAGACTTGTTCAACCGAAATGTAAGCAAAACTTTGTTACGCATTCGACGAGGCACTCACCATGGCTAGAAACTGCGCAACTTCTACTACAGAGCCGGAGTTGTCTCAACGGCCGGTGCCAAGGCCGCCTTCAAGACGATCATCAAGAAACTCGCAACGGCAGATGGTCCAGCGCCCCACCGTCCCGCGCTTCATTTGCACCACGCCAAGCATCCCGACTACGCTGCGAAAGTCAAGGAGGAGTTCGCGAAGAAATATCCCGAGCCCGAGGTGCTCGGTCGTCGTCGCGTCAACACGTTTACCTTGCACGCGAAGGCGATGTTCGAGAACGAGGACGACTCGGTCCACGATATAATCAAGCAGGACCTGGACGCGAGCCATTCTAAGAAGATGGACAAGTACCAGGCGGCGCTCTCGGGTAACATCTTGGACAACATTACGTCGGAAGATGTACTTACTCTGACTAGCATGTTTTCTGGCCTTGGGGGTGACGACGTCCCGGATTACAAGAACTTCAAACGCGCCAATCCGCAAGCAAGCGCCCTCATGGCTCGGGCCTGGGGACAGCAAGTCTACAGCGTCTGTACGTTTTGGAGAAAATATCTTGTCTATGATTTATTAACCACGTCTTAGACCAAAAGGACCATGGACTCGAACCTTCGACTGAGCCGCTGAGCATGCCAGCGATCCCTTCGCTTCGCCTTGCGCCTGCGCCGCAGTCTCGCGACGCGAGTCGTCGCCCTGCCGTTTCGTCCGGCTCCAATCGAGCTGGTCCCACGATCGCGGTTGCTCGAGGGCGGAATGCCGGCTCGAGTCGCGGCTCGAGACGACGCGCGGATTCAGACGACGATGAAGATGAGGATGAAGATCAAGATGGAGACGCACAATCGGTGAACGTCTCGTCGAAGGATAAACAGCGGGCGATACTCGGGGCAGTCGAAATCTACCAGAAAAAGTTAGTCGAGGACCGCGAGAAGTATGCGGACCACGACGCCCCAAATCCGCCATCCAAGTGTCGAAACCCGGTGCTTCTCGACCGCAAGGACCAGGAGGCATTGGGCATGGCATTGAGGGGAATGGACCTGTACTCGTTGTTCGACCACGTCCGTTACCCCAGGCACCAGCCTATCCTCGGCGTCGAGGACTTCGATGACCCACCTGCGATCTGTCTCGCCGGATACCGTCACGAAATCGGCCCACTTACCCGCGCTTGGGTTTGCAACCCCGACCTAGATGTTGACGAGCGTCGCGAGTTCGTGGACAGGACGCGCCATATGGGTCCAGAGGCGTTGGCGAAGGAGGAAAGCAAACTCGACGACTCCACGTGTTGGGCGCGAGCTAAGAAGGCGGCCAGCAAACGCAGGAGGCTCAACGTCACGTCCTGGGGCGGGGCAGACGCTGCGGATGGCAAAAAGAAGAGGAAGCGGCGTAGAGATGAGACAGACGAGGAGGAGAGCGGGACGGACGATGCGCATCGCAAAAAGGGGAAGGGCAAGAGACGGCAGAAGAGAAGGAAGAGCGATAAGGGTCCGACGCCGCCGGAAGCCAAGAAACCTGCGGCCAAGCCACGCCCCGGCCGAAGAAGCTCGCGGCCAAGATCGTCCGCGCCGGTCGTGCAGTCGCAGGTCGAGTCGCAGGTCGAGTCGCAGGTCGAGTCGCAGGTCGAGTCGATGCAAGTCGAGGAGCCGTTGCAGATGGACAGCACGCACGTTGACGAGCAGTTGATGGCTGACGAGGGCAACGAGCAAGACGTCACCTTGTTCGAGGATGAGAGCCTCGAGGCCTGGGTCCGCAAGAACCCCAACTCCATTGACAATGCAAGGGCTTCCGCGTTCCTCGCCGGCGTTGACGCGATGGACGAGGACGTATTCGAGTGACGACAACATCGATGTCGGCGACAACCAGAGCAAGCACGACGAGTGGGAAGGGAGTGGCCTGGAGTCGGAGCAGGAGCCAGCCGAAGTGAACAAGAAGTCGAGGGGGGGATTTATTATACTCGCGCGGTCCACAGCCTGAACAGCGAGTCTACCAAAGACAGTGTGTAGTTACGTTAGGGTGGTTATCCTAACCTACATACTACCGATGGCACACACACCAATTCCAGGGGTTGATCACTGCAAGACGCTAGGCTCGTTGACTGGCCGGCCCGAAAAAGGCTGGCCTGCTGGTTAAAACCTGTGCAGAAAACCCAGAGGGAAAAAAACTGCATTCAGGACCTGGAAGGAGTTCTCTCCTTCCAGGTAAAAATCCCCAACATCCACCAGTCACTGAGCTTGTCGCAGGTCTTTCCCTTTGCATGGTGCATGCGAGAGAGGCCGCTCCAAGAAATAAAGTTGTTGTGTTGGTTGTTGTTTGTGCTGCCGGATCCGGAGAATGTAGTTGATTAAGTCGTTCGAATTGCTGCTGCCTCCACCGCCGTTTCCCGAGTCGGGCGTACGTCATGGGTGCCATTAGGTACATGCGATAGCCATCCGCGTCGGTTTGTCGACTGAGGCCTGCTCCATGTACGTACGCGCCCGGCGGATTGGCGCCACTGACAGATATCCGCTGTCAGGTTGGCCCGCTCTCACACTCCCTGCCTTGGCCTTGACCGCCGTCTACCCACACGAGTACAGCAAAGGTGCCTACGTCGGCATGTTATTCGGGAACTATCGGACTTCTAGTAGTTCGTGGGACCGCTACGACCGCCACGACCTCCCTTGCGCCACTGTCCGCCTCGCGACCCACGGGACGAAGAAGGGTGGTTGTCGTCGTCGGAGTAGTCCGCTGACTCCGAGTAGCGTCGACGCTTGCTACCGTCCGAGGCCGACGCAATCTTTGGAGCCGCCGGAGCCGTCGCCATCATCGCGCGCACCGGGCCCAGCTCGCGACGGAATGCTTCCACCTGTGCCTCGGCCGCCGCCGACCGATTCTCGGCAGCAACGATGCACTTCATAGCGTCGTTGTAGCACACCTTGGTCGCCTCCGCCAAGTCCTCGACGCTGTACTCGGAGTCGCTGGTCACAGACTTTGCCGCGCTACGGTCCACCTTCGCCTGTAGTTCTTTGATCTTGTCATACGCGGTGCGCAGCTCGTTATCCATTTCCCTCCCGTTCTTCTCGAGCACCGACACGCGATCCTCCAGTGCCTCGATGTCCGCGGCCTCTGCAGTCATCTGATCAACTTCGCCTTCGGCTTTGAGGGCATCCACCGCCAGCTCCAAACCGCGAACGCGGTCTTCGATCCCAGACAGGTGCGTCGCAGTGGTGTTGATTGCTTTATTGACAGTGGAGGCGAGATTGGCGACTGTCGGTTTGGACTCGGCTGCGTAGTAGCCGTACTCCTTGGCTGTGTGGGAAGCCTTTTGCACGACGGTGGTCGGCCCCGTGGGGGACGCGTTCGGCACGGGGTTTCCTGCTAGAAGCGCAGGGGAGGTTTGCGAGCGCGTTAGGAGGCGGGAATTGGCTGGTGAAGGACCCTTGTCAGTGCTAAGCTGCGCCTTGAGCAAAGCACTCGGCCCACTTTTTTCTCCACCCATCCCGCCTCCGATCTTCTCGGCGCCGCCCTTGTCACCCGCGCTCTTGTTCAGCGCACCACGGATGAAGTCATCGACAGAGCCGGTGGGGTCTTTTTTGTCGCTTGCACTCTCTGGGGCCATGGTGTACGAGGGGGGAGATTTTCTTCAGCGCGTCAGCGGCTGCTGTTTTTATGTGCGTTCCTCTGTGTTTCGTCTCCATCTTTTGATGCACACCGGCCTTCTAGGGCAGTGGGCGATCCTGTAGCGGGCGATCCTCCTATCCTAGGTTGCACCATGTGGCGTGTAAATGTACATCGGTGTGCTCTCATAGACCTTCGTCACGTTGTAGGCCAGTTTTGCAAGTAATGGGGTAATCTCCCGCTTTTCCAGGACACCCGCAAAGAAGGCAACCGGATTTTTGTGCTGCGCTCCAAAGCGGGGGAATTGCTGATAAACCTTTTCCAGGAACGTGTCGCGAAGGGCAACGAGCCGAGGCTCCTCACACATGAACAGCGCGTGCGCCGGATCTTCGACTTCCGATCTGCAGAATCGACATAGGCGCCATTCCCTTGGCACTTTCTCTTTCCGTCGTTCTGTCCACCTTCGGCGCTCCACTGCTAAGCTATGGCTGGAGAGTACAAATTTGGTCAGCGCGTGGCGGTGTGCAGCTGTTTTCACGCGCAGGTAGTGGCGGAACACCAGTGGGCAGTGAACAAGCTTTCCCTCCTTCATCTCGCGGCGATCCTTCAGCAGATCGCCAACTTTCGAGGACCCTGCAATCGCCTGATCGATCCACGATTCCATTGATCGCTTCACGTCCCTCATTGCTCGGTCAACCGCGCTTGTCTCTAACATCTCCGAAAAGTCCAGGTGCACCGGTATGTCCAGTTCCTTGAGGACTGTCTTGAGATCTTTGGCCCAACAGCTGTGGCCATTTCTTGCCAGCTCCACAGATTCCCGCAGCGCATGCCATCCTGGTCGGTCCGCTTCCTCCAATTTAAGAAGATCATCCCGTAGATTTTTCAGCGCTAGATATACCCGACGGAAGCGAATGGGCCATATTCCGGTCTCTGAGAAGAGCACGGCTAGTAAGCAGCGCGATCCCACTCCCAGCATTCGACGAATGAACGTATGTTGTACTGTCTCTAGCAACTTTAAGCAGGATTTGTTGACATCCAAGACGATTTCGCATCCTGCCGTCAGGTATGGATCCACCATTGCAAAGTATAATGTTCGGAGATCCCATGCGGGCATATCCCCAAGAAACCGATCCAGCGAGAGGATCACGTTTGCTGTCCGGGTGGCCTTGTTCTTCTGGACAATGTAGTTTTCCTTCCAGATGAAGCGATCCTCTGAATTAGTCCACATTCCCAGGTACTGTGCTTTATGGACATTCTTCAACTCTGAGCCATTGAGGAAGAAGCTTGGAACTATCTTCGGCTTTTTTGCGAGCATCTGGATCATACACTTGGGGATGGATGTCTCGCAACCATTTGCATTGCTCCAGTCCGCTGACTCGGTGAGGTGTCTTTGCATTGCCAAGGTGTCTGTGCTTGCTTCCAGCATATCATCGGCATGCTCCAGATGGGATACTAGTAGGCCGTCGAGCTCTAAGTCGCCTGCCATATCCGTCAGCTTAAAATCTGACATGAACAGATTCCACAAATGTGGTGATCCGGGATCTCCTGTCAAGATTCCGAGTGATGCAGGAAAGGGTGCACTATAATGTCCCTGCTGGCGTACCACATATCGGATCCGCTCATATAGTAGCTTCAGCCATTTAATCATAGGGCCGGATATCCCAAGTCGGGCCAGCTTGAGCCATAGCGCTGCGCGATCTGTAGACGGAAAGGCATTCTTGAGGTCCAAGTATGCGACATATAGTGTACTGCCATCTGCATTGGCTTTGTCCACTAGGCACCGGAGAACAAAAACATTCGTTGTTGTGCGCAGCTTTGGCTGAAACCCGTTCTGGGATTTTGGGATTGCGCCGATGCTCTCCGCTGCCTCCCGAAGCCGGCGATCAATGATCAGAGTTAGCATTTTCAGCATGCAGCATTCCAATGCTACTACTCGATAGCCTGCCGGGTCTTTTGGGTCCTTTCCCGGCTTCAGAATCCCGATGAGGAGGGAGAAGAGCCACTCATTTGGCATTGTGAGATTGTCTAGACAGTATTGGAAGAACTCGCGAAGACGGTCATTTGGAACTGCTAAGCACTCTGCGTAAGAAAAAGTATCCACACCCAGAGATGTTCCTAGGCCATGGTCCCGGAGATGCTTTTTTGCTTGTTCAATCTCTTTGTCCTCAATGATCCGGCTCATCGAGAGTAGCGGGCTTGAGTCCTGTGGTTCCTTCTCCAGGATCTTTGCCATCCGCGAGCAGAACGCAAGCCAGCTGCTCACTTTGAAGTCTGGCGGTATCTCCGCTGGGTAGTTCAAGCGTTTCATGAACTCCTCCGTCGACTCTTCTATTGTGAATTGTGGCTCGGGTGGAATTGGGCTAATCAGATGATCATAGGCATCCCAAAACGCTTGCGGCGTCTTCTGACTTTCGTCGACAATGTGCTCTCTTTCTTTTTTCTGCAGAGCCAGAACCTTGCCACGGCCGCGATGGGAAACTGTTGGATCCTCGTCCGGGTGTTCATCTTCCCCCGCATGCCACCGGCGGGGACGCATCGGTGGGGTCTCCTCCAGCATTGTCGAGACTTTCATCTCCAGATTAGCTTCCTCAGCCTCTTGATGAGCACATTTGCAATACGTCTGTGAAACCAGCTCCACCGTCTGGGCTTTCCGGGACCCCTCTTTGGCTAGTGCAAGTGCTTCCTGCCTAGAGAAGTTTTTTTATCTTCCGGTTGCTCCATACAAACACTGTTTTTGCGTGTCTGCGACTCAGGCATGTCACGAGTGGCCGATACAGATCCCCGTTAGCGCCTGGCCATCCCATCGCCATATTCCGCGCCGCGGCGTAGCAAAGCTGCCGGATCACAAGCTTCGATGAGCAGAATACAATCAATGTTGTATCCAAGTTGATTTGTCGCACCAGCTGTAGGATTGCATATAGTCGCGCCCTGTCCGCAGACAGGTCACTTATCCCGGGAACGCGGTAGGAGGCATTGTCATAGCACCAGGGTCCAAAGTAAATACCGGCACCAGCCACGGAGTTGGCTTTTGAAGCAACGCCTTCCACATAGACGTGCCGCGGGTGCGTGGTTGCAGTAATAGGTCCCCATAGGCTTCTCAGAGCCTGCTCTGGAGTCTCCGCTGATTCTCTTGTCTCCCGGTAAAGCACATCCACCGGGTCGTGCCCCGAAAAGTCTGGCGTCGGCGCACGGGGAATGTAGGGGCGCCGAGAGGTGTGCTGTATAGCGGCTGCGTCGAGCGAAACACAGATGCGCATGTGGTCCGCCCAATCTTCATCAGGATCATCCGCCGGAAGCTCAACGTGGAATCTTTTAATGAAAGGCAGCAAAGATTTGGAAGCAATTGCGTAGTCAATCATAGCCTTCCCATTAGGTTGGAATGAAGTCATCCGCCCTGGCGACGCCGTCTCGAGGCGTGTCCCATTGAGAATGCATAGATCCAAGACCAGGCACTCATCCAAGACCTCTGTGCCCCGCGTGTTCAATGTCTCATCTTCCGAGAGCCGCGGCAGCAGTTCCGCGAACGACTGGACTTGAGTTGAGCTTACTCGTCCATTGATGTCCGCGAGGAGAAGCATCGGTTTTGCCTCGTTTGACGAGCATGCCGCCGCTGTCTCCCAGAGCTTCCGCATCGGAGCGACGTCCGTCCAGTTTTCCCACCGTGAGCTCGTGGGTGCAATCTATGCTGCAATGATCCACATAGACCCCAGGTCGAGAACTATAACATCGGAGGAGCACAGCGGCCAGCGCGTAAAAGATATATTGTCGCGAATCAACACAGCAAGGCCTCCAGATCTATAGGACGGTCGGTGGCGCAGGACACGGGGAAACGAGATGAGTTTATATCCTCGCGGACAGCATATTATCCCTTCATCCCCCGGAAGCATACCAGTCTCAGCAAAAAAGCAGATATCGTAAGGCTCCAGCAGGTCCAGGAATTCTGAATTCCGCATCTTCAAGTCAAAATGCCGAAATATATTCCAGTACATGATATGAACCACCCCGGGGGCGCGTTTCGTTGGACCATCTACCGGGCGACATGGACGCGGCGCCGTGTCTACCGATCGGGAATCGTCCGAGTGCGCGCGTTTCCTCTTGCGGCCGCGCTTCCCCCCAGAATCTCCCCTCGAGCGGCCTCGTGCCGACGTTCTGTCCCGCGCTCCCCCTCTACCTCTCGATCCGGCGCCTCGACTGGCTCCCGCATGGACGCGTGGGGCCGGGTGGGTGGCGGAGATGACGTCGTGTCCGGGCGGGGAATGGCCCGGTTCCCACGTGTTAGGGCAGAGGGCATCGTCGGTCTCGTCTCCGGGCGCCGTCTCCCGTGGGGCAAGATGGTTGGCGCTGTGGGCAGCCATGCCCGGCCGTGTGTCGGCGCATCCAGCAGCCAGACCCGGACAGGCATCGGCGCATCCAGCAGCCAGACCCGGTCCTGTGTCGGCGCATCCGGCAGCCTGACGACAGTGGGATGGAGGGTACGGCCTCTTGGGCACCCTCTGGGGCGGGGGGTGCATAGTGGGGGTAGCCGCGGGCAGCTGGGCAAGAGACCGGGAAGGGGAGGTAGCCGGGGGCAGAGAGGTCGGCGGCAGCGGGTGCGTCGTGGTCGAGGCGCGAGTCACTCACTCTTCGGCTTCCTTCCCCGGCCATCCCCAACCACGTCTTCTCGTCGCATCCTTCTTCTATTAGCAGCTTCGACTGCCCAAGTTGGCGCAGGAGCGCATTCTGCGTGATTGCAGGGCTCGCATTCGGCGGGATTGTTGCATTTGCGAGGCGCGTGGCCAAGACCAAGGCAGCTGCGGGGTTGGCGGACTTATATGAGCAGTACCCAACTCCCGCGGCGACAAGGAAGGCGAGGTCGGCAACGACGAAGACGTTGATGACCCGCGGTCCAAAGTCTCACGAGGAGCTGGTAGGGTTGGATATGAGGTTCAAGCCCGTTCTCAAGCATCCGAACTGGGCGACAGACGGCAGGGACTGGTTGTTGGGGCTGGCTGGAGGTGGGGCGGACTGGGCGAGCATGGTTGGGATGTGGTTCGAATTTGAGAAGCGCCGAATTTCAGGAGCCTGACGCAAGCCGTCCAGTAAGTCATCTGACAGCAGATCCTTGATTGGGCGCTGATTGTGAACACGTTAGGCATTCATTTTCTCGACAGACCGGCGACCCGACGCCGTCGGTACCTGGATTAGCGTCGCACGCCCGCTCAAAATCATACCGTGCATCAAGACCCTCAAAACGGAAGCGGACGTGGAGAAGTTCGGGAAGTCTGTCCGAAAATGGTGGTTCCATATCAACCCCGACTGGCGGACGGCGGACCACCGTGTTGGGCTCATCAACAGCGGCGAGCACGAGGACTGGTTCTCGATCCTGTGGCCGGGTCCTAACGGCTTCTTCGCCGTGTTGGCGTGTTTGTATTGGTGGGGCGCGCAGATGCAGGGCAAGCCGGAGAATTGTGGGAAGTGGTTGGAATTGGTTTGCGACGTTGAATGGGTGATTGACAACATGACACGGTACGTTTACTTACGCGTGTGTCCGCGAACGACCGCTGATAACCCTTGACAACCGCAGAAATATACTGGACAAGTCGGAGAGAAGTGGGGCCGACAGCGGGAAGAGCGGGAAGAGTGGGAAGGGCAATGGCAGACACGGGAACTTGTGAATGCGGTCACATGCAGAGGCCGAGATGGGGGAATTTGGGACGCTGAAAAAGGGCATTTTTTCATTTTCTTCATTTTCTTCATTTTTTTCATTTTTTCATTTTTCTTCGCTTTCAAGTACCAAAAAAAATAAATAATAATAATAATAATATATTTGTAATAGATCAAAACTGATGAGCACATCAGACCCATCAAAAAATCACTCCTAGTGCGAAAATATATGATGTTTGATGGCATCATCAATGCGGCATGATAGGCCGAGGACAGCTGGATATAAGCAAGATTTGTCTATGGGGAATCCACGTTTTTGCGTATGAAGCCCTCTGGTAAAATCCAGGTTTTTTCGTGTAAAGCTGAGTGCATTAGCTGGGCCGAGAGCGATGTTGGGCTCGCCAGGGAGGGGATGCACACGACCCCACTGCAGCAGGAGATGCCCCAGTACCGACATGTGGTGCGAACGGGGCACGACGGGATCCTCTCGCAGACGCTCGACCTCTTCCATCGCGAAGTCGAAATCCGGACCGCGCATCGGGAACCGAACCCCGGGAAAATCCGACAGACTCGTCACGTAGTCGTCGGGGATAGAACCCGACCCCGGAACCTCATCGTCGACCACGAAATCCCCATCGCGGAACCCGGGACGGTCATCCTCCGGAACCGGCGAAACCCGCGCTCGACGACTGGACGAAGCACCCGCCGAAGACGACGCCCGACGACGGCGCGGACGCCTGAGAAGCAGAACCCGACGTGCGCGCGCGCTTGGGTTCCCGTTCACCCCCAACCGCGCCCGAACCGCCCGACCGATCCCTCGTTCTTCGGAGATCGGGGTCTTTTGACGCCAGCGGACGGACCCGCGGAGGCGCCCTCGACGTCCTGTTGAGCGTGCCGCAATTTCGATCGACGAGAATTCCCCCGCGGGAACAGTCGATGGGCGAAACGACCCCAGTCGATGAGCTCGGCGAGACGAGGGAGATCGCGCATCCGAGGGTCCGTGTAGACCAGGGCATATTCTCCGCCCCCGCGGTGCTCCCAGTATTGGAACTTCGGTTCGCGCCAATACCTCGTCGTCGCTGTCCGTGAAGGCGGTCGCGAGCGCGTTCCAGGCCTCGCACCGAGTATGACGACGTTGGCACCGATCGCAATTCCGCTGGGATTTTCGAGGAACCGCGCGACTGGCGTCCCCGGGTTGCGAGAAGAGCGAACAAATGGACCCCGACCGGACGCAAGGACCACAAGCCGCTCGCAAACCCCGAACCACCGCGCCCGACGGGACGCTCCGGGGGCTCCCCAGGGAACATCACCGTCGGCACCCCGGGCACGAGGCGAAGTTGGGGACATGGCGGCAGAACGACGTTCGGGCCTGGCCGAAGCTCCGAGAGGTCGACGCTCGAGTTAAAGGAACCCGATGCGAAGCGCGCGTCGCCGCGCAAAGCCGAGGCCAACTGAGGACTCCGAGCAACGGGGCGCGGCGTCCCAGCCCGCGAGGTGGCATTCCCGTCGGATGAGCCATCATCCGGGGCATTCCCCGGCCCCTCCTCCTCGTCGGCGCCATCCGAGACCGACATGGACGCCACGTCGGGCAGATCCACGTCGTCCGAGACAGGGTTGGCAGAACCCGAGGTAGAACCGCTAAGAGATTGCAACACCTATACTGAGGAACTTGGCCTTTAGGAATTCCTTGTTAGCTTACTTGGATCATGTACCTCTGCGGATAATCTGGCTCTCTTATTTTGTGCAGGTCGCCGGTTCAAACCCTGAATCTGCATTTCTTTGTCTACCTTCCTTATATGGCAACCCCAATTTTGCGCGCAAAGCCCATGACCAGTAGCCCAGGTTTTGCTCGCAAAACTCGCACCGTCGCCGGCAGCAGGTGGAACCCGCGAAGTGCGGCAGCGACGCGGAAGGAGCGCCAGATAAAACGCGGCGGGAGCTCCATAAGCTCCGCCCAAGCGCGATCGGGCGAGAGCGAAGGACCAGGACGAGTGCGAGCCAGAATCGAAACGCAACGGGCGCGACAGGCGGCCCAGAAGCCGGAGGAGAGGAAAATCGGGACGCCGATACGACCCAGCAACGACAGCAGAGCAAACAACTCGCGCTATGGGGCGATAAGTAAACCAACGGGGCCCCGTACGCAAACACATACCATTCGATCGAGAGTCTCCGACGCGGTGGCGGCGTCGTCCGACTCCAGGAACTGGTCTTGGGCGGCGAGGAACTTAGTCGTGGCGCCCGCGAGGATGTGCGCCATGTCGTGTCCGGCGACGAAACCCGTCGCAGGGTCGATAAGCTGCACGTACGAAGCGGGGTTGCGCATGGACGCGTCGAACATGACCGCGAAGAACTCGCCCTCCAATCCCCCAACCCAGAAACGCCAGCGCGACGCTTGGGTCAGAACGAACATATGCCCTTGCGCCCAGTTCTCGCCGTCGCCGCCCGTCTCCCGCACGAAACGCGGGACGCGACCTCCGGGGAAAGAGAACCGCGGACGCGGGCGAAAGTGGGTAACAACGATGGTGCGACGGGGGACGCTAGGGGGGATAGCCGTGTAGGGAGCCGGTCGACGCTGGAGACCGGCGGGACGAGGACGCGGACGATACCGCCACGGATAATAAAAGACGTCGCGATCGAGGGGACGAGGCGGCGCGGCGGTCACGACGGGCGGGTTGTTGGGGGTGGGAAGCTGGGAGGTCGTCTCCGGATGCCTCTCCCGAAACCCCGAACGCGAACACATCGCCCAGTCGGTATCGTCGGAATAAGGACGGGGAGGGTTAAAGAATTGGAAGCGACGAAGGAGCCAGCGGGAGTACGCCCCGGGGAACTGGGGATCGGCGAAGTCGGTGGCGGGGGGAGCGGACGCGTCGACCCAGACCGTGTCCTCCAACGAGGGTTCGTTGGCGGCGGCGGCGGCGGCCGCCTCACGAGCGCGACGAGAGAACGGGAGGGGGGAACCAGGGCGCGGATGCGGAAAAGGTTCCGCGATACCATAGTCGCCGTCGAGCGCGTCAAGGTCGATGGGAGCGTCGGCGGACATGAGGGGCGAAGGGAAGGAAAATTGAAGGGAACCCGACGAAAATCGCCTTTATAAAGGCCCAGAAACCGACGATCGACTTACGAAAACCAAATCGGGATCAAAACGCCTCGACAAAGTTGGCTTCCTGATAGCCGACCAGGGCGCCGACGTCAAGAGCCAAAGCAAAAGCTTGAGGACGAGCTTACGCACCTGCCAAAGTGGAGCTAGTTGCGATGACGACGACCACGCGGCCGAACACCACGCGGAGGAACGAATAAACCCCAGACGGGCAGAGACGGCTATCCAAGACCCCGACGGGGGAGAAACGAAAAACCCGACCAAGACTAGCCATCCAAGGACGGGCGAGACGGCAGGAAATCGAAGAGGAGACGAGAAGAACGGAAGTGGGACCCCGATGGGGGTTTCCGCACAAGGAACGAGGATGGCGGGAAGGGGGCGCCGTGGGGAGCTAGGAGGTAGTCTCCGGATGCCTCTCCCGAAACCCCGAGCGCGAACACATCGCCCAGTCAGTGTCGTCGGAATAAGGACGAGGGGGGTTGAAGAATTGAAACTGGCGGAGCAGCCAACGGGAGTAAACCCCGGGGAATTGAGGGTCGGAAAGGTCGACGGCGGGGGCGACGGACGTGTCGGTCCAAACGGTGTCCTCCAACGAGGGCTCGTGAGCAGCGGCGGCGGCGGCCGCCTCGCGAGCGCGACGAGAAAAAGGAAGGGGGGAGCCGGGGCGCGGGTGAGGGAAAGGCTCCGCGATCCCATAATCGCCGTCGTACGCGTCGAGGTCGATGGGAGCGTCGGCGGACATGGAGGGCGAAAGGAAGGAAAAGTGAAGGGAACCCGACGAAAATCGCCTTTATAAAGGTTCAGAAACCGACGATCGACTTACGAAAACCAAATCGGGATCAAAACGCCTCGACAAAGTTGGCTTCCTGATAGCCGACCAGGGCGCCGACGTCAAGAGCCAAAGCAAAAGCTTGAGGACGAGCTTACGCACCTGCCAAAGTGGAGCTAGTTGCGATGACGACGAACACGCGGCCCGAACACCACGCGGAGGAACAAACCAACCCCAGACGGGTAGATACGGCTATCCAAGACCCCGACGGGGGAGAAGTGAAAACCCGACCAAGACTAGCCATCCCAGGACGGGCAGGACGACGGGAGATCGAAGAGGAGACGGGAGGAGCAGGAATGGGGCCCCGATGGGGGGTTCCCGCTCGAGAGACGAGGACCGGCGGAAAGAGGACGCCGTGGGGATCTACGCGTTGCAGACTTGCAACCCGACCAACGCGTAGGCCCCGCCTGAGACTTGCAATCCTACAGGCACGCCACGGAGGAGAGAGGGCGGAGGAAAGACGCGGAAAAAACGCCGAGGCGTTGCAGGCTTGCAACCCGACCAACGCCACGGGGTTCTAGCCCGAGATTTGCAATCCGAAGGGCTTCGGAGGGGGGTGATGACGCGCGAGAGCGCTCGAGACGAGCGCTACAAGGGGGGGGGTGATGTCACGAAACGACCCGGCCAACAACCATCAACGCCCCGGACAACACCCCGATCGGGGTTCCTTGATACGATACGAGGGGACACGAGGACGACGATCCTGGGTTAGAAGCGCGAAGGAGCACGCGGAGTTAGTTTAGGGTTTTAGATCGCCGTTGCCGCGACGGCGGCGCAATGATAATAAAAGAGACGACATGTAGAAGCTGCTCCTC
Organism: Mycena chlorophos; assembly: GCA_014461115.1. Classification (NCBI taxonomy): domain Eukaryota; kingdom Fungi; phylum Basidiomycota; class Agaricomycetes; order Agaricales; family Mycenaceae; genus Mycena; species Mycena chlorophos. The sequence continues at coordinate 868,386 of JACAZE010000011.1, forward strand.
AGCTTCTACATCGTCGGTATCGACTCCCCCTTGCCCGCCTCGGATCGCTCTCGCGACACGCCCCGTTCGGGGCTCCAAGCGGGCAGCCGGGCCTCGTCTGACAGCAGACAGCGGAGCGAGCACCGACGATCTCGCGTGATTCACTGCCTCAGCCACGGGAGATGAAGCTGTCGCTCGGTACATGGTCGGGGAGAGTCGGGGCGAGAGGCGGCGGGAGGCGCAGCAGAAATATGGCGTCAAGTCTGCGCATCACACATATGGCTCCATGACAACAGATTTCGCACTTCCATCACGCCAAGTCACCGCCCGTCATATATGAACCCAGAACGGGCATTTCGTGGTTGCCTTCTCCCTCTTCGCCCTCCTTCGCCTTCGCATCCCCAGCCCGCCAGCCCCCACACAGCTCGCCAACGCAAACCCACCAACGCAAGCCGGCGCCACCAATGCAATAGCCCGCGCCGCCAACCAAGCCCCGTCCGTCCCCACAAACGCAAGGCCCGTCCCCAACACAAGTCCCGTCCCCTAGAACGCAAGCCCCGTCCCCAACACAAGCCCCGTCCCCACCAACACCATTCCGCGCCACCAACACCAGTCCACCGACGCCGCCAACACAGCAGCCGTCAAGCCCAAGCCCACATCCGAGCAACACGCACAAGACCCAGCGCGCAGTCGAACGTCGGCCCTCCAGCTCCGGAATATGCCCGCTCCACGCCGACCACGCCTCCCTCGTCGTTAGCACCGACATCGTCGTAACCCTCCCGTTTGCATCCATCCCTTCCTGTCCCCACTGGTGCCATATTTGTACCGTTGCTGCTTGTACCTGTAGATACCTAAATGCAATGCAATCTTGTTTATTACTGCACTTCCTGGCGAGAACGCAGCGAAAGCGAGCGAAAAGCGTGCAAATGAGGATCCGCATGATAATCTGCAGATCATAATACACGGCCTTCTCGCGGATTGCAAGACATTTTGATGACATTGTATTCTCCTGCGTCGCTATTATAATCTTGTTTGGAAGATTTTGGGACATTAGTGCATTATGGGCATTACATTCCTATATATTCCAGTGCAATGTTTTATTCAATTTGCTGATGCCGGAACAATGTTATCAGCTATATATAGGCCCGGCCAGGTGTAATGCCCAAGCGTTACATTGGCGCCTTTTGGCAGAGAGGTATTATGGTCTGGCCGGGCCTAATATAAATCCTCACATGTAGGACAGAGTTGTAATTCCAAACTTGGATGTCAATTCCCTAGTCGGTGCCTCTTTGTGTGTACCAATATATGATCCAAAAGTGGAAAATAGCAATGAGATCCTGCATGTTGACTGGTATTCCCAACTGAGGCATATCATTGGCCCCGGGATTGTTGCCTGGTGATACATCCGGCGCCATGCCGCCATCTGAAACTGTCTGCATTAGTGGTCTTGCGGTGCAGTGGTTGACAGCGTTCAACCACTGAGTTCCGTTGCGATCCTCAACTGCTTGCGGTTGGAGGTTCAACTATGATGGTTTTTTTCATGAGCAGATATGAGTGTGTTGGGCTAGGTAAGGCATTTATATGTACTACTGCCTAGTTCTTGTAGTCTCGTAGATATAAACCAAGAATTTGCAGCTTTTCTAGCTTCAGGGGCTGTTTCTGCATGTCAATAAGGGAATGTCGGCATTATTTTTGTAAGTGTCAGCAACAGCTCATTACCTGGTGCTACTGATATACACGTCTAGTCGCTTGGCAGGGGTTTGTAAATGAGATCAGTCGGATAGGATCAGTGTTGGGGTCAACAGGTAGGGGTTGTTGATGGTTTCATGACAGTAAACGGTTAGTCTGGACAGCCAGAAGGACCTATCCTGAAATTTTCAAACCAAAAGACCCAAATTTGAGGGAGTTGACAAGCAGTTGACGACCACAATGGAAATCAGTGGTTGACCGCTGTCAACTGCTGCACCGCTGATACGCCGGGAAACGGAATACGCCTGAAATTGAGCGATTTTGGCGAATATTTACGGGGTGGAATCATCTCGAATAGGGCTAATCAGCGTTGTACCTGAGCGTTGGATAAGGCTTGAGTGAACGGTGGATTAGCAGCCCCGACACGTGTCATAGCGCTTAGGGCTAGCTAAAAACATAAGTAGAACCTTGATCGGTTCGGTCTGGACAAGCGATGGGTGGCCAATAGCCTCGTTGGACACCAAGCACACCAAAAGGGAAGGAACGGATTAGGGCCTATCCATAGGAAACGACTGGTTTGGCTGTTCAGGAAGTTCGACATCTGTAATTAGCCACGTTGGAGCTTAGGCACTGGAGTCTCATGACCGCAAAACCTCGGATTAGCCGGCTCGGCCTAATCTGAGACTCAGCACCTTAGCCCGACCCAACGGACTAATCAACAACGACTAATTGGACTGAGATTCTCCGGGCATGAGAATCCGTCAAGGATCGACAACTGGTTTCAGGAATGTTTTCCGAGACGGCTTTCCCTACATACACGACATGGATGATGGGGGCGCCACTGGAATCGGCTTGCTCGTGGCTATCGAGCACTGGCCCGGGAGGATACTTGGGAGGACGGGATAGCACTGCCAAGCTACTCGGCGGCAGCTTAGACAGGGATCGGCACTCAGCGCTTGATCGGATTAGCGGCATGACAACACTGGCCAAGGATTTGCGCCTGTAGTTAATGAGAAGGAGTGCTTTACGGATTATTTGGACATGTTTTGCTTGTTTGTTTGTGTTTGTACGCTACCCAGAGATGTATTTAACCAGTGTTTGGGGCCCTAGGTCCCTATGCAAACAGTACCCATCATATTTTGATTGCTATTTGTGGGGTTTTGGGACAGAAGGCGGATTGCCAGAAGTTGCAAATCCTAAGTTTAAATTGACTGATCGGGCTAAGAGTCATTGAATTAAGCGATCGGACTCAGGTCCTCGACTTGGTTACGGTGATTAAGTGAGGTTGAGCGTACTTTGGTGTTCCCTCTAAGTGGACTAGGTGGATCAGATTAAGGAGTTGAGCTAGCTTCGGCGCTCCTTGGATAAGGATTCGGACTTCGGGTCAAGCAAACTACGGTGTTCTCCGGTGTCAATTAAACAAGATCGAGCGTACTTCGGTGCTCTCTCGGATTCGGTGTTTTGTGCTTGAGGATTAGATTAAGGGAACGACCCTTGGGGTTTTTGGCTTTGTTGGTTGGGTTCAGACAAACCGTCTGGGTCTGTCCGACTCTGGTCGATCGAGTTGGGAAAAGCTCTCAAATCAAAACTACACAAGATGTTAATCACTCGGTGATTATCCTTGAATCAAACACTCAGATTAGCATCCGTTTTGGTCTAGCCAAGACTGAGCCCGCTTAATAGGTTTTCCTCCGGGAACCGTCGATTAGTGAAAATCTCTGATTAAGGAGTTTTTCCCCAGCTTCTGGATTAGTGTTCAAAATCTCCACAAACCCCACAACTCAACCCTTGTTGGCTCTGAACCTTGGGGCCGATACTTGTATTGGTGATAGCTGTTAGGAACACTTTTGGTGGTCTTTTGCTTGGTTGGTTTCTTTTGCTATTCAGCAAGAGTCTCTTTTCCGGGTGTTGGTGTGCTGCTGCTAGCCGATAGCTTGTCTATCACCGCAAGAAGTCTATCTTTTTTTTTTTTTTGAGGTACGTGCCCCCGAAGGGGCAAGCTAGGGACAACTGCTGAAGAAGCAGCCTCCTTTCGCACGTAAAATCCAGGGGCCTAGACCCCCTCAAGTAACTACACTAACTACCTACCTATGTACCGCGGGGAAATGCAAGTTACGCACTACGCCCAGATGAGCGTGTGTGTGGGGCTCGCACCGTAACTTATCCGGCCTCGTCACCAGGCGGGGACGGCGATCTTGCAGATCTTAATGGTGCCATACCCACTAAAACCTCGCCTTGACGAATCCAATCGTCAGGTAGCTGTGCTTCGTTTTGGAGTGTTCCCTTCCACGTGTCTAGGACAACTTTTGGGTGGATTGAATGGACCTTACCGAACCTCCTTCGGTTTGTGAGGCTCCTGTCCATGTCCAATCTCTCATTAATAAGTGCAAGCCATCTATTGTGGATTTCCACGACACTCTTAGGTGTACCTTCGTCCTGGATCACGACCTCACATCTTATCTTCCATATGAGGAATGCTGACTCTGAGATGAGTATCTTGTAGAGCCTTGCTAGCCCTGGTATCTCTGTTCCTCCATCTGTCTTGAAAGTACTGGTTCCAACTCCCAGAATTTCAGCAAAACTGGGGTTATGCCAGGTCATTCCTTTTTTCTCCCAGAGTGTTTTTGCTAAGGCCCAAATTTCCTTCTGTCCTGGCCTTGTGCATTCCGTCAGGATATGTTGCATGGACTCTGTCACTCCACAGTGTGAGCATAGTTCTCTCTCCTCAAAATTTGGAATATGTTTCCAATATTTTCCAACTCTATGTGCAGAGTGTATTGCTTTCCATAGGAAATTTCTGATTTTCCTAGAAAAAGCTTTGTCTCTTATTGAAGTCCATACTGACCCCTTAGAGGGTACAAAATGAAAATTGGCTTTTATTGCCTGTTGGATTTCTTCAATATTTGCAACTGTTTGCTTTCTATCTTTGACTGTTTTTCTGGCTCTAATCAACTTATAGAGATTTGATTGGTTCAGTACTGAAAGTTTTGCACCTGGTAACATTACCTTTAGAGGTGGGCAGAGCTTGAGATCTCTTTCTTCAGGACTCTGGCTTGAGAGGGTGGCCAGCCTCAAAGCTTGTTCAACTCCAGTGGATTGAGAGCCAATCACAAAGCGCACTGGGTTCTGTCGTGTTCTGAGATGGCCAATAAGCTCAGCAAGGTATTGCCCATGAGGGGCATTTATCCATCCAAAATCCTCCCAAGTTGATGCCTTGGAGCAGAAACTTTTTAAAGCCTCTCCATTCTTCAGCTCAATATCAATCTGAGCATTGGGTGGGGCCATTCTCAGGCAGGTGATAACGGCAGTAATCTCTGCCACTTCTGTGCAGTTCTCCATATCCTCTGGCACTTTGAAAGCCAAAGTGTGCTGTCCGGTGACAATGCCTACTTTAGCCACAGCCTCTGCTGTTGTAGCATTTTTCACTTCTGTAGATACAGAGAAAACTATCTGGTCGCAATCATCTACTTCTGGGAGCACCATTGGGTTTTCAGAGTCTGGCTCGGCAAGCTTCTGTCTAGTAAAGACTCTAAAGCCTTCCGAGAGCTCCTGGATTGGAGCTATGTCCATGAAGGTTACAAGACTCTCGCTGTCAGGTTGCAGCAGGTCTGGAGGTGGGAGTTCACCTGGGATATTCCTTGGGTCCCACTTTGGTATCACATTACTCATTTTGGCCATCGCCATCTCTACACATTTGTGAGGGTTTGTGCACCCACCATGTCTGTCATAGTTGCAGGCATGGCAGTTGCAGTCCGCATGGGGTTCATGGTTGTATAGGTCGATTCGGGATGCCAGTATTCCAGCCTTGCGCATGTCAAAGGCGTCATGCACATTTCGTAGACATCTACACCTGGCAGAGTTGTTTATCCTTCTTTTCTGTGGGTCTTCTCCAAAATGATGCCACATGGGGAGCTTTTCAACAACCTCTTTGCTTGCAGCTGGTGCATCAAATATTACTCCATGTTTTTGGGCTGTTTTCATCATGGCCTTAAGGCGGAAGGACAGACTTGATTTTTTAGGGTCCCATGATTGCAGAAAAGCATTTACAATGCTCTCCGGCTCAATATTGCTTGACACCTTTGCGTGTTTTGCCATTCGTGCATCAGCAATATAGCACCACAGCGGTCTGCTTTCAGAGTCAAGATTCAGATATGATTTGAGCCTCAGAAGGTGTAGTGCCTCATTTCTTGCTTCAATGTCAAGAATCTTCTTACCACCAGCCTCTATAGGGGCCATCAGAGTGTCTCTGTCAACTGGTGAGGTCTTTGCTCCATTCCACATAAAATCACGAATCATCTTGATCAGTTGCTTTTCAGCAAATTTAGACATTTGGTTCACTTGAGTCTTATATTGGGTTAAGGAGCCTACTGTTAGCTGGACAAAATGCCTCTTCATTTCTAGGGTCAGGTTCATAGCTTGATATTTGGTTAGCTCGTCGCTAACTCTCTCCAACATAGGTGTTTCGATTGAGTTGACCGGCACTTTATTCCCTACCCTAGCACCTAGAATGCGGGCTGATTCTTTATCCGGTACAACACGGGCTCCTTCAGGGAATGGTTCATCATTCTCATTAAGCTTTCTTGTTTCTACAACTCGTTGTCTGTATTCCTCACTACCAATAGGGATAGCCTCTGTTTTTGAGACATTAAATTTAGCACTGGATGCATCACACCATCTGTCCAGGATTTTCTTTAACTCCCTCCAGGAGTCCTTTTCAGATAGATTTACTGTAGTATCATCTGCAAATAGTGTGACGATAAGTCGTTCCCAAATGCCAGGAACTATGAAGCCAGTGAGCTCAGATCGCCTTAGCATCTCTGCTAATGGCTCAATTGCAATGTTAAAAAGGAAACACGAGAGGGGATCTCCCTGTCTTACTCCTCTTGTGATTCTGAAGGGTGTACTTAAAACACCGTTTATAGCTACCTGTGTCTCAGCAAATTTATACAGGGATTTCACTGTTTCAATGAAGCGTTCTGGGATACCATAGTGTGCCATGGCCTTCCACAGGTATTGGTGTGAGGTTCGGTCGTATGCCTTCTCTTGATCGAGTGCTAGCAGGACACCATTCTCTAGCTCCTCTTCCGCGTATTCTACCATCTCAGTTGCCAGGAATATCTGGTCTGCAATACTACGGCCCTTCATAAAACCAGCCTGGTTTTTATGTATTAGAGAGGGCATGAATTTTCCTAGGTTCACTGATAGTGCCTTTGTGAAGAGCTTATAGTCTGTGTTGAGTACTGTAATAGGCCGGTAGTTGGCAATATCTGTCACATCCTTCTTTTTATAGATAGGGCACATCCAGCCTTCAGCAAAATTGCTGAGAGCATCAACACCTCTTTTCTCAATATCATTGAAAACCTCGGTGAGTAGGAGCACAATATTGACTGATGGGTCTTCTTCGTTTTCTGGTCCACTCATTCTATCTGTCAGCGATCGTCGGATCACGGGGTTCGATTACGCTGGAGCGGGGTCCAAAGCCGGCTTCAGCGGGGTTCTCGACAGGCGTCGCTCTTCACGGACGCGGGGAAAAGGGGGAAAAACGGACGAGAACGATCTATCGAATACAGATACGAGGTACGCTATTTATCCTCCCGGGAATTGGACCCGGGATCTTCGGGAACGCGGTGGGCGCTGATGAAACAAGGTCGACATGGGAAAACGGGTCATGGGGCACCTTGACGGCATGTGGCGTTAGAGTTGGACGTGTGGGCGTCAGGGGTAGAAGCCTCGGGGTTAGGCCGAGGGCGGTGTCATGACAATCACCCCCTCTAGCCGCGTGTCGTCCCGACAACGCGGGGTTCTACCCCGTTGCCCACGGGGTTCAACGCCGTTTACGCGGTGGGGGTCTTGTCCGCGGCGTGGGTGCGGCGCGGTCTTTGGCTGTTCGCTTCTTCGTTGGCTTCGGTCTCCACGATTCGGGAGTTCGGCTAGTGGCGGTAGTCGCCACCCCGCTCGTTGAGGTCTCGCGGGGTACGTCGGGGTTGCGCTCGTAGAATTCCTGCAGCATCTCTTCCATCTGTTCGAAATTCCTTCGTGGTTCCCAGCTGGCCTCCTCACGAGGGTAGCCCTTCCACTTGATGAGGGAAAGCGTTGACTTCGAGCCTCGGTTGGGCTTTGCGCCGAGGATCTCCTCCACTTCCCACACCGGTTGTCCGTCGATGACGTCCGGCGGCGGTGGTGCTGGTACTCGTTGGTGTTCCGCGACTGGTTCCGTGAACGGTCGTAGCAGGACCGTGTTGAACACCGGGTGTATGTCCCACGAGTCTGGTAGCTCGAGTTCGTACGAGATCACGCCGATCTTGCGCTTCACCTTGAATGGCCCCGAGGCACTTGTTGTCGAGTTTTTTCGTCGGTCGGTGCGTCGTCAGGTTCTCTGCGCTGAGCCATACTTTATCTCCCGGCTCGTAGCCGGGTCTGGCTGTCGCTTGGCGTCGTAGAACTTCTTCATGACTTCGTTCGCGTGTCGCAAGGCCGCGCGGCGTCTGCCCGTGTGTTCTCCATTCTGACGGCGAAGTCGCCGCCGCTTCCGACGCGACTTCCAGTCGCGGCTCGTTGGTTTTTCTCGGGTGGAAGCCGAGCGTCGTGAAGAACGGGGAGAACCCCGTCGCGGTATGCGTCTTGTCGTTGTAGCAGAATTCCGCCATCGACAGCCAGTCCTCCCAGTCGTCTTGTCGGAAGTTGCAGAACACCCGGAGGTACTGTTCTACCTCCTGGTTCACTCGTTCCGTCTGACCGTCTGTCTGCGGGTGATACGCCGTAGACGCGCGTTCACTTCTATGCCGAGTAACCTGTTTAGGTCCCGCATGAAGTTTCCGGCAATTGCGACCCCATGTCGCTGATGACTCGTTCCGGGTATCCAAGTCCTTCCAGATGTGGTCCCGATATAGCCGCGCGGCCCCTTCGCCTGTTAACCGATTCGTGCAAGGGAGCACCCGAATCCCTTTCCCTAGCCGGTCGACCGCGACCAGGATTGCGTTGTACCCATTCGACTCTGGTAGGCCCGTTATCAGGTCGACGGAGACGAATTGCCAAACCCGCTCCGGCACGGCGTTTGGTTCCAGGAAACCCCGCTTCCGTGCGGGGAAGATCTTCGTCCTCTGGCAAGTCGGGCATGCCGCCACGTACTTGCGTGCGTCCCTCGTCACGGACGGCCACCAGTAGTTGCGCGTTATCGCCTCTGCTGTTCTGTACCCCCCCCTGGGTGTCCCGCCAGTGCGGTGTCGTGGTGGTGTTTGAGCACTCTGTGTCGGAGTGCTCCGTCGTTCGGGACATATATGAGCCCCTTTGGGGTATAGAAGCCGTCCTTCTTTTCCCACTCGTCGCTCCCCGCTTCCGCGGGATCCCTTCTTTCGTCTGTGCTTCGCGGATCGCGTCCAGGATCCGATCTCCTTCCGTTTCCTCTAGGGTCACCATCGTGGCCCTGATTGCCTCCCGCACCTCCGTCGCAACGGGGTCCAACCCCGCCGCGGGGGTCGAACCCCGCGGCACCCCTCGTCCCGGCCACTGAGACTGGCCACGGCGCGGCGGAAGAAGTGGTGCGGCAGTAGGGTCAGGTTCTGGTTGTCTTGCTTCCCATCGTCATGTCCTCCTCGTCGTGAAAGTGCGTCCGTCTTGCCGTGCTCCTTGCCCGGTTTGTGGATCAGCTTGAAGTCGTACTCGCTCAATTCCAGGGACCATCGCGCTTGTCGGCGGTTTAGCTTCTTGCTCGAGGTGAAGTACTCGAGGTTCTTGTGGTCCGTCCAGATTTGAACGTGTCTTCCGCGCCCTGTAGATACGGACGCCACTCGGCGAGGGCGCGCATGATGGCCAGCATCTCCTTGTCGTGGATGTCGTAGTTGCGCTCGGTGTCGTTGAGGGATTTCGACATGAACGCGATGGGCACCCAAGTACCGCCCTGTTCCTGGGACAGCACCGCGCCCGTGGCGTAGTCGGAGGAGTCTGCCTCCACTCGCCAAGCCCCGCGATCAGCGGGGAAATGCAAGACGGGCTCCGTCGTGACGAGTTCTATGAGGTTGCGAAACGCCGTCTCCTGTTCCGCCCCCCAGTGCCAAGGGGTGTCCTTGCGCGTGAGCGAGGTGAGCGGCTTCGCGTGTCGGCCGAAGTCGCGGATGAAGCGTCGGTAGAAGTTGAGGAAGCCGAGGAAGCTCTGGACTTCCTTTAGGTTTCGCGGGGTTCGCCAGTCTCGTACCCCAGCCACCTTGACCGGGTCCATACGGATTTTACCGTTCCCAACGATCACTCCCAAGTACTCCACCTCTTCCCGCTCGAACTCACACTTCTCAGGTTTGAGGTAGAGGTCGTGGCGCTTCGAGAATCTTCAGGACCTCACGAACCGTGGCGCGGTGTTCGTCGAGCGTCTCCGAGTATATCAGGATGTCGTCGAGGTACACGATAACTCGTCCCGCGGCGATGAGATCCGCGAAAATCTCGTTCATCATCGTCTGGAATGTCGCGGGGGAGTTCGTGAGGCCGAAGAACATGACGAGTGGCTCCCACAGCCCGCGGTTGGTGATGAAGGCGGCTTTCTCCTCGTCTCCCTCTCGGATGCGGATGTTGTTATACCCCCACCGAACGTCCAGTTTGGTGAACCACCGGGCTCGCCGCAGTTTGTGCATGATGTCGGATATGAGTGGGATGGGGTACCGGTTCTTGATCGTCAGGTCGTTGAGCTTCCGATAGTCCTGCACCGGGCGCAGCTTGCCGTCTTTTTTCTTCACAAAAAGAACGGGGACGCGAACGGGGACTTGGAGGGCGAATCCGTCCCGTCTCGAGGTGTTCCTTGATGAAGGCGTCCAGCTCTTTCTGTTCCGCGGGGGACAGAGGGATGTTCCGGCCCTTCACGGGCTCGGCGTTCGGTATGAGTTCGATCGCGTGGTCCCACTTCCGGCGTGCGGGGAGCTTGTCGAACTCCTGCTTTTCGAACACCTTCCGGAACTCCTCCAGGTAGTGGGCGGGGACCAGTTCCTCGACGGTCTTCGCGCCCATCTTCTCCTGCGCTGCCGCTGCCAGCTTGGTGGCCACACTGCCCATAGCGCGAATCAGGGCGGGGTCTGGACCCCGCGCATCGTTGTCGGCTTCGGCGTAAATCCGGGTTACGAAGATTCGGTCCCCGCTTCCAGCGGGGTGTTGTCTTCTTCCTCCCATTCCTCCTCGAGGCGGGCCCGCTTGCACTCCGGCGGGCAGCGCGTGAACCGGAGCGTTTGCGCCTGCCAGTCGACCTCGGGGTTGTGCTTCTTGAGCCAACTGAAGCCGACAATAATGTCGCTCTTCCCCGTGTCGGTCACCGCGAACGGGAAGACTTCCGTGTGGTCGTGAATGCGGAGCCGCAGATGCACCACGTGCGTGATGAGGCCGTTCGCATTCGCCGATCCGTCCGCATTGTAGACCGGCACCGGCACGGGGAGCTCCTCGCGGTCCAAGCCGTGGCGTTCGACGAATTCCGAGTTGATGAACCCGTTGGTCGCCCCGCTATCCAGCAAGCCGACAACAGTGTGTCCACGCAAGTTGCTGAGCTCTTCGACGACCATTGGGAGGAGCATCGAGTTCTCGGCCACTGCTTTGGTGAATGCTGGCGCCTCCTGTAGGCTTCGGAGCGCCAGGAGGGCGTCGGGTTCGATGCTCGTTTGCAGCAGGTGGACCACCTCAGGGGGTTATCTCCTCTCGCCGTCGTGGGTGCACCCAGTGTCGAAGCCGCTCTGTGCTAGTGTGAGGTCGGGTTCGAATCTGGGAGAGCACTCGCTCCGCCGATCCGTCGGGGAGCCTCCTCCATGCGGCCGGTTCTTGATCCGTGCCCTTTGCCTTCGGTTTTCGTCTAGCGGGGTTGGATCCGGCCACCGCGGGGTTGAACCCCGCTGCAGCGGGGTTGGATCCCGTGTCCCCGGCTTCGAGCCGGGATTCTTCTTCTTCTAACGCGTTTGTTCCCCCAGGATCCGGTGTACGAAAAACGGCAAATCGATTGTTATTGCGAAGTACAGTGGTACTGGGGGGAAGGGCTCGTGGGGACGCGTTCCTCACCCGCGAGCGGCTTGAAAATCCGCCCCCGCCCGGGCGCGGGGTCCTCCTTCGGTTCAGCAACCTGGCCGCGCACCCACTGCGCGCGGCGGGAGTCGCAGCCGGTTCACTCAATTTTTCGCGAAAAATCGGGGGTTAAGACAGTGGGCGTTGCGCGAAATTTAGGGAGGCTACCCCTTCCTAATTAGGAAACAATCCAGACAATTCCGAGCAAGTCCCTAGCTCAAAAAGGAAATTTTTCGCGGAAAGACAAGGCAAACAGAAAGAAAACCAGCAAGGTGGAGGTTTGAACTCTTGACCTACAGGAAGTAGATGAAGAGGATATTAGCGTAGCACACAACCACTACACTAAGTAGCAGTTTCTAGATGGGCAAATGTAGCCTACATATGGGGGTCGGCATCAAGCCATCAAATAACATCAAAATGCAGAATTATCACTGATGGCTGGTACTATCATGTAGCTACTGTTTTGCTTGATCAATTTCGTCATCAATGCCTGTTGATGCAATCAAATAGCGCGCAAATAAGCTGTTATCAGTGGCATTAATATTATTTGCGCATTCACTTGCATCAAAAAGTGACAATTTCATCAATCATTTGTACTAGATACATTCTACTTCATAAGACCTATCTTTTCATTGCATTTACTAACCACAAAGTAGCCAAATACTAGAAATACTATTGCTAATTGAAGTACCACCCCTATATATATCTATCAGAACCCCGTTTTGGTATGCCTGGTTGGCGTAGTGGTAAGCGTAGCTCTTTCGCTGATTAAAGAGTAGCAAGAGGTTTTGGGTTCAAACCCCACTGTAGCCTTTTATTTCCGCTTGGCTTTTTGTCTTCTTTCCTAATATGGGAACCTAGTCTTTTCGCGCAACGACCAATAGCATAACACAGGGATTTTCGCGAAATTTTGGCTGCCACCACTGGGAGTCGTGCAGTTACGACCGATGTGTCCCTCGAGTCCGCAGCGATAGCAGATGACCTTGCGCGTCTGGCGCTCGTTCGCCGCCGCCCGGTCTACCTCCATCGGCACTGGGGCTTGCACGGCTACCGCCGGCTGTGCTGGCGCGAGGTTGCCCGCCGGGACGACGGCTCCCGTGGTTGCGGTCGTCGGAGCCCGGTTCCAGGTGTTGGTGCGAACGGGGTTGTTCTTCGCCACCGCGGGATTGGCTGCGCGGTTTCCCTGCGGGTTGGCAGCCCGGTTCGCGTTTCGCTGGGCGGCTTGTTCGGCTTGGATGGTCGCTCGACCGCCGCCCACTCTTGGAGCAACCCGTCGTGTTTGAGCGCGTCCCTCTTCCACTGGTCGTGCGTGACGGGTTGGGTGCTCTGCCCGTAGATGCCCTTAATGATGCGTGGGTCGAGAGCCCGGCGCAGAAGCCGGGTGAGGTTGGTGTCGTCGTGCTTGGCGACCTGGTTGTACGAGTCCAGCAGGGTGAAGTAGTTCATCGCCGGTTCGCCCTTGCCTTGACGCAACGTCTCCATCTTCTGGATGGTCAACTCTACGTGCGCGGGGCTTCGGAACGTGGCGATGAACCCCGTCCTCGAAGTCCTTCCACGTCTTGAAGGACCCCGTCCCGGTTCCATTACGCATAGACTGGACGATCGTATCCTTCCAGACCACCGCGGGTCCTTCCTTGCAGTACGACAGAGCGTAGTTGATCTTCGCGGTGTCGCCCGCGTAGAGCGGGTTGCCGTTGAAATTGAGGAAGCAGTCGGCCAGGAAGGAGTCAACTGTCGTGGCGTCGCCGTTGAAGTCCTTGGGCGCGGCGACGCGGGGTTGTTTGCCGCCCGACGCGGCCTTCCCAGCTCCTTGCTGGGCTCTGAGGTCGTCGCGCGTCGCGGAGCAGATCATAGCTCGTGTCGAGCCGCGCCCGGCCTGGCGGACTTGGTTCTGGAGGGTGATGACCAGGGCATCCGCGTTGTCGAGTTGTAGACGCATATCGCCCATCGCTACCTCGGCTCTTCCGAGGTTTTCGGCCAGTTGGAGTTGTCCAGCTTCCGCCGCGTGGGTGCGTCCGTTGATCTCGAGCAGCAGCGTCAGAATGCTACGCTCGCGGTCCTCCGCGGACATCCTGAGGTAGTCGGCGATGTCCGAGGGTAGGGTTCCCGCTCGAGGCGGGGTGGTTGTCGGGGTTGTCCATGGGGACGACGAGTGTCGAGAGTAATGAGAGATCGTTCTTCTGTCAGCGATCGTCGGATCGCGGGGTTCGATAACGCTGGAGCGGGGTCCAAAGCCGGCTTCAGCGGGGTTCTCGACAGGCGTCGCTCTTCACGGACGCGGGGGAAAAGGGGGAAAAACAGACGAGAACGATCTATCGAATACAGATACGAGGTACGCTATTTATCCTCCCGGGAATTGGACCCGGGATCTTCGGGAACGCGCGGTGGGCGCTGATGAAACAAGGTCGACATGGGAAAACGGGTCATGGGGCACCTTGACGGCATGTGGCGTTAGAGTTGGACGTGTGGGCGTCAGGGGTAGAAGCCTCGGGGTTAGGCCGAGGGCGGTGTCATGACACAATCTCTCTTCTTCCGCTCTCTTTGGAAGATTTCCTCCAGCTTAATCCAGAATTCGGCTGGAATGCCATCAAGCCCTGCTGCTTTTCCTCTTGCAGCGTTTTTCAGTGCATGTCTTATATTTGCCTCAGTGAGTAGTTCACAAAGCTCTTCAATTCCATGAGCTCGGGGAGGTGTATTGACCTCAAAAAGAACTTTGTTTATTTTCTCGGCCTTCTCTTCAGGGATCAGCTCAGATTCGTCAAATTGTAGATCATCATGGTAGTCCCTGGCGAGTTCTGTCATTTTGTCTGACCGTTTAGCTTCTTGAGATACTGTAGCATTTTATTCATTTCGTCAGGCCTCGGAGGGTGTGACATCGATGACGAAAATAAGTTTTCATTAGTCACGCGTCACATTGCCTTATAAGGCAGCTTGATCCGATCGGCAGCCCCCGGCAGGGCCGGCAGACGCTGATTTCCATCAAAAACTGTCAAATTTGGCAACTTTTGGTGTGACTGACGAAAAATTTTCGTCAAATTGGAGGGGTGTGACGCGTGACTGACGAATTGAATAAAATGCTACAGTAAGCCTCTATCCGTTCGTCTTAGGAAACTAATTGTATCTCTTGGCTTCATTTCTTTCATGACCCTCACGGAGTATTTCGATATTGAGTCAAGCTCCTTTTCATACCGAATCTTTGTTGTCTTGGTTTTTCTAGCCCTTTGGCGGCCCACTACATTTGTGAGGTCTTTTTGAATTTCACTTAGCCTTACAGCAGCTTGCTTTTGGCTCTCCTCATCCGGGTCTGTATCTGGAGAGATATTGGACATTAACTCATCTCGTTCTCCAACCAATTTCTGGCGCTGCTGCTCTAGTAGGCCGCTTGTTAGACTAGCCCTTTTCTTGGCAAACTCAAGTACATCCTCTTTATAGTTTTTGAAAGCTAATTGTTTATTCACCTCTGGATCTTCAAAGCGTGAGAGAAGGTTTTTAGCTCCTTTAGTAGCATGCTCCACAAAAACCTTATCATTGAGGATGTATAGAGGCATTGTATACCTCCCTGGACCAATGAAAGGAGCTCCTGGTGCACATATTGTGACTGTAATTAAATTGTGATCCGAGAGATTTCCTGCTGCATCACTAATTTCCCAGAATCTGCAATTTTTATGCAGCTGTGGTGTCACATAGATGCGGTCAATTCTTGAGTGGGTGCTTGTCCCATGATGATGTGTAAAACTACGCTCATCAGGGTATGTGGTTCGCCATCCATCTTTAAGATCAAGTAATTTCTTGAAATCTGCAAGTGCAGCACGTGCGTTCTTGTCGTCAACCCTCTCAGGAAGTCTATCTATGGCATCCTCAACTAGGTTTGTGTCTCCAAGGACTACATCAGGTACTGGTAAATTTTCTGTTAGCCAGAGCGTTCTTAACTGTTCCCAGAAAACTTTGTTTAAAACTGGGGAGTCTGCAGGAAGATGTCTATTTTCTCACATCAACTCTGCTGAGGATGAGTTGTGACAATGTTCAAATAGCCCAAAATAGGCATGGGGATATGACCATCACTGGTTCCAAAGTCCCATCATGCCCCACGGCCTTGCCGGGGGCTGGCACTGATGGTAGCAGTGCCTCCCGAGCCAGGAATAATCTCATGCATGGGTATTGGGCATCCATCTGGGTTCCATACATGAGACTGAGTCCCTTTAGTCACACATGGGATAAGCAGAGGGCTGTCCAAGGTTTGGCAAGCACTGTTCCGGCCTATTTGCATGCTGCGGGTGGCTTGTTGGGTATGTGCAGGGTGGTGTGCATTGCTTGGAGAGAGAAGAGATGTTCCTAGAATGGAACCTTATTCGAAAGGCCTTGGTATAAGGCTTGTGTTTAAGACAAACCTTGCCTTGCCTCGCCCAGAGTTATGCTCCTCATGCACTACGCGTTCTTATCTATTCTCCGCTGGACGATCCCATTGATGCCCATCTTGCAGCTCCTCGTGGATTCTCAAGCATCTACTCGTAAGTGTCAACTCGTTCGAGTACAAGTGCCACGAGTACGAGTGCCACGAGTACGAGTGCCACGAGTGGAAGTCTTATTTTTGGAGCATCAAATACTCACGAGTTGAGTAGATCTTTTAGGGGTCATTTGTGGGAATTTGTATCCATCAGAGAGCAGCACCGGATGTGTATATAAGCGACTTCAAGTTGACCATCTGCCTTTCCATCTGAATTTCCGCTGCGGCTTCAGGTTCAGGGTTCTACTGATTAAAATATTCAGTATGTCCTCCTCCTCTGCTGCATTTAATGCATGCTGGGCCTGGGTCGCGTTTATACTAGCCGAGGAACTTGTGCGTGAATAGTTTGTGGTCTGAACTTACGCTGACTGGGGTGTGTAGGGCAATGCGGTGGTATACTGTGCGCAACTCTTTGCTTCTGTCTACGAGAGCCCGAGCTTATCAGCTCCCCAGCACTATCCATGGCCCTCCTCTTCTTTGCCCTCTGGACACTCTATCACCGTCAGCAGTCGACCACGATCAATCGTCGGCTCTGGATCATTTGCTCCTACATTATGGTCCTCATGGCAACGACACAGTTCGCACTGTGCCTCGTCACCGCGGGGCTCAGGTTTGCTGTTTTGAAACACTCTATTGGTGCTGGGTTGGCTGCGCCAGAGCAGGAAGCAAATTGCGCGGTGGATCTGTATTTGCTTCAAGTTGATGGGACTCGAAGCCTGCGGGCGGTGGAGGTCGTGCAACACTTCTTGTTTACATTGAATGTGTGAGTGCTCTGTTGCTAATATCTTCTCCTTTTTTTGATCATGTACCATCTATTCACTTGCAGCACCTTTGCTGATGGCATTTTTGGATGTGCCTACCATTTAGCAACTCCATTTGATGCTGACGAGTTACAGATTTTTCGCTGTTGGCTTCTCTGGAATAAGAGCTGGACTATGATCGGCATTCCTCTGCTCCTTCTCATTGTGACTGCTGGTATGGGAATAATGACTGGATAGAAGATACCCTTCAACAGTCGCTTCCAGTGACGGGATTTATCGACGCACTCAACCTTCCTATCAACAGCAGTGTGCCCTTCATCTGCGGGGCCACGACAAACATCATCCTAGTTGCCCTCTGTGCGTGGCGGATGGTCCGTTTCAGACGGCATGCCCAGACTTTGCATACCGTGGCCATGAAGAAGCGATATACTACCGTGTTGATAGTGATGTGTGCCAGTCTTTCTTGCTACGCAAAATTCTAACGATTTGCAGAGTAGAATCCGGTGCCTTATATAGCGTGGTTGCAATTCCCCTCTTAATCGCGCAAAACATCGAGAATGGGAACAACTTAGTGTACTTCTTGACGCTGGGGATTGCGTCGCAAGTCATTGTGCGTGTCTTTCCAGTCTTGCTGCATAATTGAGCCTAAGGTAGAACATCGTCCCAACATTCGCCATCGTCCGCTCCGGCCTGGATTATGCGTCAGAGGATATCGAGAAGAAGGGTGGCTTGCCAACGCCTTGATTTGGAAGGAAGAGGAACACCTACTCCCGCAATGTCACGTACTTATCCATATACCAATCACTTCTTGTCGCATTGCCTACTACTATAGCTATGTACATACAAGAAACCAAAACGCTATACTACACATGCATTGAAAGTGACATCTATTCACAGCCAAGACCAGACCATATCTCAATACCTCGTCCCCCACCCACTATCCTGCTGCCTCTCCCACTCTTGCCCGTATCCCTGCCACGCACCTGAACTCCACTTCCCCGTCCCCGTCCCCGTCCCCAATCCCGGCGCCCATGAGCCTGCCGCGCCAGCATTCTGATCATGCGTTTGCAAAGCGGCCTGCGACAACGTCCTCGCGAGGTTCGCATCCCAGTTCATATACTGCAGCCCATAGCAGTCCACGCGCACCTGCGGCTGTGTGCTTGTGCTTGTGGCACTACCGCGTTTGTCGGGATACGCCTCGCGCACTAGCGCCTCCTGCCGTCGCTTCTCCGCCGAGCTGAAGCTGTGGGCGCCCGAGGAAGGAAGCGACATGGCGTCGTAGATGGCTTGTACAGACTGCATGCACGTGACCCGTCAGGCAAAGTAAAGAAAACGGCAAGAAAGTAGCACGCACGACATCTCCATGCCTCAGTACGGCGCCTGGAGTGTACCCTTCCACCACCGACAACGGTGCCACACCGCCCGCGCCCGTTGCACTTGTACCCAGTGCGAAGTTTCGCACCACGTAGATCCCCGCGTAGAATACGTGGTCACCCTGGGCGACGAACAGGTCGACCTCCTGGCGCGACGCGGCGAAGTCCGCGAGGTGCCGGTGCGGTTTCCATCTGGAGGCGCTGCCGCCGTCGGTCGTGCTGCCGCCGGCGTATTCGAGGGTGGGTGCGTATGCGATGGCGTGGAAGTGTTCGTTATCGCACCAGAATGTACGATGGGGCAGGTAGAGCGCTGTGCGGCGGCTGTTTCCCCTTTGCTGCAAGCAATGTTGTTCATCAGCACCGCAAAACGAAGAGAACGAGCAAGCCCAAGCAGACAAAAACGCACCAGGTCGAAGATACGCTGCGGGTCATCCACCTTCCCGACAGCAAAGTGATGCAGAAACGACTTGGGGCGGGGCTTGTTGGGCGAGATGAAGCGAAGCATATATGCACAGACGGCGCTGCGTTCTGCTGCTGGATCCGGCGCTGGTTCTGGAGGAGGCGGGGCACTGTAGCGCGGAGGTGGGGTGCGCGTGCGAGTACGCGGTGGTATTGGGGGCGGGGTGCGTGTCCGTGTCCGAGGGCGTGTGGTTGTGTTGGTGTTTGTGCGGGAACGGACGGGAGAGCGGGCGCGGACGGGTGACGGGGAGATGCGACGGCGTTTGCGAGGGCTGTCGCGGTCGCGGTCACGGTCGCGATGTGGGGAACGAGTACGCGAGCGGGTACGCGCGCGTGTACTCGTGTGGGTGTGGGTGTGCGTGCTAGTACGCCGCGGAGGTGTTGGCGAGCGGGAGCGGCCCCGGGTACGTGACGATGAAGGTCGGTATTCTTTTCGCGAGGACTAATGACTATCAGTCTGCAGCTTCCACAAGCAGAACCGGACACGCACATCGGTGCTCGCGCTCTCCCGCGCCTTTGCCCTCGCAATCTCCAGTTGCGCCTTGAGCTGTATCAGCTGTGCCTCGAGCTGCGCGTTCTGTTCCTGCAGCGTTCCGATGGTGCCCTCTTGTATGGTGTTGAGCTCCATAAGCTCTTTGACGGTTGCGAGGTAATCTTGGAGTTTCGAGTCTGGTGTTATGCGAGCCTGAGAGGGTTGGGTGAGTTTGATGAAGAGACGAGAAGAGATGCACCTCTGCGTCGGAGAGCTTTTGTCGTAGGGACATGACTTCTGCTACTTGCATCTGAAGCTGCTTGGCTAGTGCTTCGATGTTCTGAAGCGAAAAACGTGTGAGCAAGCTTGCTGTCGCGGCGAGACACAAGGAACGACGTACCTGAATCTGTTGCGCCTTCACTTGTTCCGACTGCACTCTCTCGGCCAAAGTCGCCTTGAGCTGCCCTTCCATCGTTGAGATCTGCGTGTCGCGCTGCGTTATAGCGTCGGCGGAAGCCTATTCTCATTGGATGAATACGACGACGACGACGAAGAGGCAAGACTGCGCACCCGCTTGAAATCCTGGAGCTCCCGCAGAATGTCGTACAACGCCTTGTTTGCCGCGAGCATGTCGGTGTTGCTCGATTCGACCGCCTGCAGGAGAGCTGTATTTAGGCACTGCAACACACGAGGCAAGCAAGGCAGCACGCACCTGCTCCATCCCTGCCTTATCGGCCCGCATCTTCTCCAGCGCCTGGCTCAGCTCGTCGGCTTCGCGTCGTGCGGCCTAGTCGTCGGTCTCAGTATCCCGGTATAGTGGCACGAAGGAAGGAACGCACGTCGAGCGCCTCCGTTTGCCCTTGTCCTCCACTTGGACCTGCGCTGGAGAGGGCCGCCTCCCTTGCTCGGAGTTGCATGAATCGTGTCTCGAGGCTCTGGAGCGTTCGTTAGTTGACCGGTGCGGAGGAGAGAGCAGGAATCGGCGTACATCGTCCAGCTCCCGCGCCGCCGCCCGCTCCGCCAACAGCGCCGCCTTAAGCGATGCGTAGTCCGGGTACTCCGATTCGATGCTCGCATCCGCTGCTCCTGCCACCGCTTGCTGGAGGACAAAAAACGGTGATTAGTTTCGTAAAAAGCAGAGAGGGAGAGCCGGTGTCGTGCGTACCTCGGGTAGCACGCTAGTCAGTGGCTCCGCTTTGACGAAGGGGGGCGTGGCGACGTGCGCGGGGACGGGCGAGAGCGGGGACATGGAGGGAGAGGCAGAGGTGCGCGCCATCGCATTGGCAGGCGTGGCTGCGAGAAGCGGAGGAACAGCGGCCGAGGTCAAGGAAAAATCAGAGTTTGGATTTGACGGATGTGGGAGTTCGGTGGCTCGTCATGCCGAGGGCCGGCTCATGTGTGCCGGCTTTCGGCAGGAGCCGGAAACCTCCCGGCATCTCTGAGGTTGTGATAAATGACGGTAATTTGGCGCGGCAAAGTAAAAACGAGAAAATTTGAAATCTAGTAGACAGACTACTTCGTTGATTTGTGTGCTGAGAGGTACGTTCAATCAAAATACAGTAGCTCGAAGCTCTCGAGAAATCCATTGCCATTATTCCACTAGAGGTTAATGCTCAACTCGACCTTGAATGTCGGAAAATAACGCACCTGAACCCCAACTATACACCCGTCGATAATATGGATGTGTTGATAGTCAAACAGCTCCTTGGACACCACATGAATGCAAGAAACCTCGGAATCGAGGCCTTGCCCTTTGAGCGGGGCGTACACAGCATCAACGGGACCCTCGCGCGGCGGAGGGCTGTAAGAAATCCGGGCGTGTTTCGAGTCGGTTACCATGTCGCGTTCTCCTCGTTCGATCGCTGCAGCCAGACGACGAACACGGTGCGGGTTGAAGTCCAGAATTTGGATTGGTACGGCCACATCATCGTTCTGGATGCTCGCCAAGCGCCAGCCAAAGGATGCTCCGTCATAAAGCTGCGCTGCGCCGGAATATTCATTGGTGCGGATGAAGCGGGTGAATTGAGGGCCCCAGTGTTCCCAGGACAGATAAGCCATCCGCGGGGGTGGCCGCAGACGAGACCGAGCGAACTCGACAAATGCGTTGGCGTTGATAACTAGCTTGCAGTAGGAGTGGCTGGAGCCGATGCAGAAGTTAACCACAGTGATATGGCCGTCTGTAGCCGAATGGAATCGGGAGCCGGAGGACGAATGAGTGTGGCCACCTCGATCGGGAGGAGGAACGGTGGAGAAGGTAACGGCGGTGATCGTCTTGTCCATTCCCCAGTGCGAACTACTCATAGGCACAAATTCGGGCAGAAGGATGCGGATCTGCCGCAGCCTGCCAGTGGAGCGTGGGTGGATAAAGAAGACATCCAGGGAGTTCCCAGAGGTCCAGCACAGGACAGCATCCTCTGAAAGGAATGTAAACTCGGACTTGATTTGGATTTGGATTGGAGTCTGCGCCTTCGGGTCAGTAAACAAACAGAAAAAAATGGCAAGCGTCACCTCCCCACACGGTTCGTTTCTCACCCAGTCAAAAAGGTAGAGCCGGTTCAGGCTATCATCCTTCGTCGAGATACAAGCGCCGATGCGCGAACCCATGACCACCATGCCGACGGTTGGAACCCGCTCGTGCGTATGAGTGCAAACATAGATGGACGGAGTCTTCGCTAACGGATGCGGCTCCCCGGAGAGGGACAGCAGCTCGATCTGAACGAGATGATCCCCGCGGTTTCCCGAGTTGACACTGTAGAAAATTGCTCAGTTCAAATTAATGTGGACGCGATGGGGAACTGCAACGAACGAGGATCGGCAGGGCATTGGGTCGTGATGGCGGCTGACATCAGCAGGTGCATTGAGAGAAGGCGATCACCGGCTGTCGTCGGAGTCGGGCGGCAGTTACGGGCCACAGCGGCAGTGGCCGGCTTAGCACAAAACATGTAATTTGAAGCCAGCATGCATGAGCACACACTCGTAAAATTTTACGAATTTTCAGTGCGACCTTATTGTGTTAGACGGCGACCGAGCCCGACTCTTGATCAAAAAATCAGCCCATGACTGTGTCTCAAGCTGCGGGACGACCACTGCACCGAACGGCATGAGATTTTGTAGATGCTGCGGGGCCGATATTCGCTCAACATCAAGGCTCAAATTGGGCTCGTGAAGCCCACTCATGTTGCTGTGGATCGCTCGCAAATTGACATCACTGATCTGAGATCAATGCCTTTCTGTGGGCCCCGCTGCGGCTCAAGAAAGAGGCTTATTCCCAAAGCTTTCTTCTTGCAACCTTCAGAGGGGGTAGACGCTTGCATTCTCCAAAATTCTCGCTGTACAGTGCACATTTGCACATTCTGGAGCATCCGCAAAAGCAGGTAAATTATCAGGTCAATCGATGTCCATTTGTGCAGGGTACAGATCCGAGTCAAGGCCAGAAATCACAGCTCCAGGACCCTCAAATGCCTCCTGGTCCATCTGCAACGACTCCTCTGCCTCAGCGTCAGTACAAATTCCGTCCCACTCCGAGCCATCATTCGAGTCGCTCTCGTCATCAGTCTCCAATGTTTCCCCCGTCTTCCTCGCTCCGCTGCTGACGTCGTGCAATTCTCATCCTATGAGGAACTGGGTCAGACACACGGTGAAGCCACGAGAACAGCAGATACCGAATGATATGTCGTGCGACGGCTTCCTTGACGGCCGTGAGCAACGGGGCCCTCTTGCTGAGGATCTTCTTGTTCGGAATCGCAGTGAGTATGGGATCCTTGAATATCCTCCAATGGATCTTCATCTGCGCGTCGAGTTGTTTGACACTGAGAACATTCAGTTTCGGCACTTCAAGAATAACAGGCGTAGAAAGAAGCTTGGCGCGACGGTCGGCTTCGTCTTGCAGCCACTTCTCGCGCCGAGCCTTGTTGTCCGTCGCCTTCTGAATCAACTTCTCTGCACGCTCCAGCCGAAACTTCTTCTCCGAGCCATCACCATCCTCCTTCCGCGCCTCTCTCATCGCGTAAACCGTCATCTCCCGGCTGTTGGCATGCGCGGTAATGAAGTCCTCCGTCCCGTTATTTCGGTACATGGCTTGCGCGCGGAACAACTTGATTGTGCCCGAGGGGTTCTTGAGCTTCTTTTGGCGCGTGTAACCGAGAAGACCTTGGATACCGACCGTGAGCAATAAAACAAACACAAGATCTAACAGCCAACCTTCGTTCTTGCAATTGGTAGAATCGATGTCCATCTCCTCCTTCTCCGGTCCGCTCAGCTGCGCAATAGCCCCATCCTCTTGGAACTCCTCCGTAAAAATCTCCCATCCTCTGACCCCGCCAGTGAATATTGCCGTTATTGCCTCCTCAAACCGTGGCAGGTCCGCAGCCTGCTCTCGGACCTTCTTGACGACAAACGGGTCCATGAATGGTTGGCCATCGATCGTCAGTTCGGCATCGGGTGTTGCTGGATCGAGTAGACGCTGGGGATTGGCTGCGAGTCGTTTACAGAAGGGCACCAAGGAACGGTGCATTGGGACTGTGTCGAGCGCGTTGATAAGGCCGCCATTCTCGCTTCCACCGCCGCGGGCGTATCGCATGTACGGTGACGAGACACAGACAGCGTAGAGTGCTATTGCGGCAAGCTCTGTCTGTGGTCTTGTCGCAACGGTACCCTTTGAGAAGGTTCGACTCGACATGGTTTAGATCTCCGGACTTGACCTTTGCATCGGCGACGGTTTGGACGAGCTTGGCGTAGAGATCGAGGAACTTGAATAGCTCCGCGGCACCCTGGCCACCGGTCTGGAAACGACAGCGTTGGAAATCGGGGAATGGCTGCGCAGGCTTGACGAGGCCGGCTTCGATTTCTCGAGGGGTAGAGTTCGCGTTTGTGGAGTTCCATGAAGTTCTCGGTGAGTTGTTGGTAGCCAGTGATATCGTTGGAGTTTCGGAACGTCATCGCGGATAGCGCGACAAGCTTCATTGCACCACAGGTGCTCGACTCGAGCGCGTTCTGGACGGCAGCAGATGATGGGTCCTCGGAAAGACGAATGACGGCGTCATTGGCTTTGTTTGCGAGCAGCGCAGGGCGATCGTCGCGGGGCCACATTGCCTCAAGAGCCTCGACGGCGTATTTGAACGCGTTGAGGTCCTTGTGGCACATACAGCCGGCAAAAAGAATGTCGGCGTCGCGTTGTTCGTCCTCGGGGAGTTGTTTGAGTGCCGCGTCACCAACGCGCTGAATAGCAAGCGCTTCCCGTCCCTCCTTGCGCTGATCCAAGGACCTAAGTTCGCGCTTCAGTTAGAGTTTAAAAAAGCGAAGAAAACTCACCATTCTGCAACGATCTTCGCGGAAAATTCCTTCTCCAGGTCCTTATCACTCACGGCGCACACGGCGTTGAAGCGATCCAACTCCGCCATCTCCACCCACTTCGCCTTCCCAAGGTCCTCCTTCACCAACAACAGCTTTGCATCGCGTGTAAGCTCGAGTTTCTTCTTCCCATCCGCCGCATGATCCATGTTCTGCCAGCGCATCTTTCGAAGGAAATCCATCGGGTCCAGCGGCGCGGCTTCCGGGTCGTATATCGGCGAATTGCGGTATGCGTCTGATATCGCGGCTCCGGCAGCCATGTCGCCTTCGAACTGAGTTTGTGCGGTGTGGTCGTGCGCGTGGTCAAGGTCCAGGACCATTGTCTTGAACTTGGGCTCGGCCGCCGGGTCGGTGTAGTCGGGAACGGGTAGTCGAATATGCCGGGCTTCGTAGGTTACGCGTTTAATCGAGGTTCCGTCGCTGCTGTTGCCGTGTCCTGCGAAACAACCGAGAACTCGGTAAGAACTCCAGAAAAAGTGGGATTGCGCACGTTTGGCTTTTGCAAGTTCTCTTCCGAGCTTTACCCTGCTCAAAAAACCGCCTTCCCTCACCATCAACCCCACCGTTCGCGCCTTCGGCGTCCGCTTAACCCTGACCCCGAGCTCCTTCGCCACGATCGCAATAACCTTGCCGACGTGCTTGTTCGCAACGCCGACACCGTCCAGCATCCGTACCATGCGTCGTGTTCCAGCGCCGTACATATTGCGATTGACTGCATCCATCGGATCCCAAGTCTGGAGGGCCGCCAGCGTCTTCTTTGCGGTTTCGAGAGCCGGCTTTGCGCGTTGAGCTTGTTTCTTGAATTTGTCGCGTTCTCGGCGTGCATCGTTCGTCTTTGTGCGTTGTTCGTCAGCGATGAGCTTGGCTTGGGCCAGCTGAGCGTCGATTTCGGAGTTGTATCGTCGTTGGGTGTCGAGAGCGGCTTGCCTTTCCGTAATTCGGTCGGTGAGTGTGGCCTGTGCTGCCTCTGCTGCCTCCTTCGCTCTCTTCCGCTCCCTTTTCGCCCGAGTGACCTTCGCCGCCTCCTTCTTCAGCTCCCCGCGGACCGCTCCCAGCTCCGTCGACAACACGTCCACTTGTGCTTCGGAATCTTCGAGCTGCTTCGTCAGATCAGCTATTTGCGCGTGGGCCTTGTCGAGTTGACGGTGAAGAGATGCGATGGTGCGTTCGAAGGCGGATACAGTGCGTGTGTGTGCTGCCTCGGTCGTGGCAAGGGCTTGGTGGCTGGATGCAAGTTCTGCATGTGCGGATTCGAGCTCTGCATGGGCGGATTCGAGCTGGGATCGAAGGGATGGTGCTTTAGTACGCCTGGGAGCGGGATACGCAACTGCGTCTTCGTCGTTTTCCTTCTCGTCTTCTCGTCGCGTCTCCGAATACCGCTCGTGGTTCTGTGCTTGCAACGCTTGAAACTGGGCTTTCTGGGCGGCCGACCGTGCCATTCTACGCGTCGCAGGCCGTCCTGGGATGGTAGTCGGAGTATTGGGGCAGTGGGTGCGGCAGAGGGATGAAGAAAAGCTGCATTAACGTGGGAGGAAGCAAGGATGGTCGGTCCGAAGTGGCAGCTGTCACTGCTTGCGACGGCACGGTCGATTGCGGAAGCGCCTCCCGGCGGATTTCTGTGATTTTGGATTCATTCAAAAGGTAATATGTGTCCGCCAGACTTGTCCGGTTCTGATTCGCCAAAATCGAGCCTTGCGCATGCCAGTGGCTCACTCTCTGGCCGATGTCCCCACCCAGATGGAAAAAATGTGCTTTTATGCTATCCGAGCCGGACAACGCGTGGGGCTGCATATTAGCTACGCAAGTACAAAATTTCATGCTTTTTGGCTGGCGCGTCGTTGCGCAATCCCGTCCGCCATCCGACGTGATAACGACGACGGCGCCCGCCAATGCTGATGGCTGATGACAGCTGCCATCAGCGACCCCTGCCCTGCCGCTCCTCACTTGAACGAACGAGGTTGCGACACAGAGCAGATCTTGCGCCGAGGCTAAGAAGTGGGAAATAATGGTCCTATCTTCTGTGGGTCGATAGACCACCTGCCACTGGTTGTCGGCAGCGCCTTCAGAGCTCGACAACTGCATGACTCGAAGGCAGATGGGAACATCCACAACGTCCATCGAGGGGTGCACCCTCGCAGCCTCCGCGGCGACGCAAACGTGTCCGTCGAAGGAGTAGTGTGCAGTACCTGGCGGCGGATAGATCACGCGCCGAGAGCTTGGGGTGAACTCGAGCCAACGCTCCGATTTCTCGCGGAGACGGAGCTCTTGGAGACGATCCGCGATAGGCAGCGAGCCAAGCACTTTTGCGTTTTCTTCGACGCCCAAAAGTTGTTGCTCGATCCAGTACTGCACTTCGATAGAGCGGATGATGTCGGCTAGGCGGTGATTCCCAGCGAGAAGGAGTGCGCCGATATCTGCGAGGGGAAGCTGGAGGATGATAAGGACGATGAGCTCGTCGAGGAGGTCGAGGAGGACGGTCGTCGCCATGAGCGCTAAGAGCAAGAGCTGCCGCGGCGGTTGCCTGCCCGAGTTCGCGTTCCGAACAGTTGACTCATGAATGCACCGGAAAGAACACTGTGAATGGGTCCATGTATACCAGGGAAGTGCACCACCGCAATACAACGCCGAAGAACATCGAAGAAGGGATCCGGCTTATGTGATTGCCCGTCAACGCCTCTCTCTTGGACCACCATCATCTGCGATGCCCAAACGTATCCCGACGCCAGAGCCTGGCGACGACGAGCCCAAATACTTCACTGTCGTGCAGCCGTACCCGCTCAACGCCAACTGGGAGCTGCCCCACGACTATATCACGTTCGTTCGTTCTTCGTCGCCTTTGACGAAACGCTGACCGTTGTCTGCAGCTGCGGACGCTGGGTCGCGTCGTGCCTCGGCAGCGACGCCCCGTTCTTTGCCTTGTTCTACAAACCTAGCGTGCGTGTTTTCGTCTTGTATAGTCGTCTCGCTGACTCTCCACCGACGCGTATAGGCTCGCGGCCAAGTCCTCCTCGAGATCAACCGCGACTACGCATACCCCGAAAAGCTTCTTGGCGAGCATCGCTGGTCCGAATTCCTGCGAAAGCCGAGCGAGGAGGAGAAGGGGCGCGTTACGCAGATATTCTATTCGACCTACAGCAACGGACGAGCGGCGCAAAAAGATGGTGCGTGTCTTGTCGTCTCTCGCTGTTCATTGTTTGGCCTGACAACGCCCATGTCGCAGGCTGGAAGCGCATCAACGTAGCCGACTCGTGGTTCAAGAACTGGTCGCCCAAGAATGCGTGCGTTTCCGTCACCTCGTCCTGGGGTCTTCCACGTTAACACTGCGTGTATGCTCCCTCCAGCGTCATTTCGAATCCGTACCCAGTAACTCGCTGGTGCCCATTGCCTCCCGAAGACAAGACCAACAAGCCCATGTGCCGTCCGCTCCCAGTTGCGCTCAAGCCTCCGCCGCCTACTGCAGCCCCGCCCCCGCCTGTCGTTCCCGGCTCGTCTGCGTGGCACGACAAGAAGACCGCGCCACCATCAGACGCGCCAACGATCCTGAAAGGCGCATGGGCGACGAAGCAGGCGAGCATCCAGGCCAAGACCGCGAAGAATATTCCCGCGACTTCGACTGCACCGTGTGCGTGTTTTTTCGTGTCATCTTTTGCTTTCGTTTTGCTCATGCAACAACAGGGCACAACCCCACTGCTCCCAAATCCAACAACGTCGCCATCTCTTCCGCACCTGCATTCGAGGACCTCCCCACGTTGAGCCGCACGAGCACGGGCACCGCAAGCTCCGGCGCGAGCTCGAACCCAAGCTCCGACGTCGACCCCATCGCAGAGCAGCTCGCCGGAGTTAGCGTGTCCATTTCGCCTAGCCAGGAGGCCCGTCTCTACGGCGACGCCGCCGACGCGCATGGTGCCGGCATGCTATCCCCCGACCCGAACGCCTACGTCGCCGAATGGGAGAAGACCGCGTTTACGACGACATGGACGTCTGTCGCTGCGCCGCCGGGAGCGCTCCTCGCCGAGGAGGAGAGCGAGAATCTGTGGGGCGAGGAGGACGATATCGAGAGCAAGAAGCAAAAGGCGACGGAGATTTTGTGTCCGGTGCATGGGATTATCTGCAAGAAGGGGATTTGTCGGGAGTATTCGAAGTTGCTGAAGGAGAGGGAGCGCGGTGGCCATGCCAAGGGTACGTGCTTTTTTGCCTCTTAGGGAGTTGGTGCTGACTGACGATTCGGGCTGCGCAGGCAATGGCAACAAGAACGGCGGCGGTGGGTGGAAGAAACATACGTGGGACGACGATTCGGGGTCGGCGACGGGTAGCGAAGGGCGTGGTGGGTACAACAAGAGTGCTACCACGACCAAGGCCCGTGGCAACGCGTGGTCGAGTGCCCGTCGTGGGCGGTGAGCGCATCTTCGATCACCGCCAAACCCGTCGTTTCTGTCCCCATTCGCCACGTATCCGCCTTTCTCTCGTCGCCGTCGTTGCATCCCCAACACTATCATAACGACGACGCCTCTCTTTCATCCACTCCAAGACTCAAACGACGACCACCCCGCATACATATCGTCTATTTGGCAACGATACGATACGATACTGTCCCATCCAATTCCGTTCCCTGCATATTCTTGACCCACCAACGACGAATCCGTGTACCTCTATATCGTCATCCACTTCCATTCCATTTCTTGACCACAAAGAGTACCGTACCTGTATCCCCCAGCCCGCATCCACATTGTACATATCCACAACGAATCCCTGTAGCGACTGATTTTCTTGTTTCTTGGTGCCCATACGATACAATCCAAGTGTACGGTTTCGAAGACGTAGAATAGTAGTAGAACGTAGGTTACTGTATGTAGAAGTCCGCGATGTGAATGGCTATCGCGCGGGACTCTCAGCGAAGGCTTGAAAGCATCTGCAAAAGTCACGTGTCAGCACGAGGAGGGTGTCTTCATCCTAATACACGTACCGGTCTATGTCGCTGAGCGAGAAGATGTCGAAGGCAAGCCCTGGCGCCGAAACGCGCGCTGCAAGGTTCGCAAGTCGGCCAGCGCCGACCTGCGGTTCCGAGTCCTCCTCGTCCAAGTCCCATCTAACCACTGAATTTTCGCTGGCGGACACTTTGCGAGGTTTCGGCGCGGACATATCGTGCGCCTTGAAGCAGAACGACCCAGCCGCCGCTCTCGTCGAAAGCATCTCTGCCAAAGCCGCATCGTCCACGTCCTCCAAGCGGAACAACGCCGCAACGGCCAACGTCCGCAAACGCGGCACGAGCTCCAGAGTGGTAAACGCCGCAGCGAACGCGTTGGTGACGAGAATGTGGTGCGGCGGTCGCGCAGCAGTTTCCAAGTCTCGTGGTCCCATTTCTTCCACTCGTTGCTCCGGTCGATGTCCTGTACGAAGAGATGCTCGAGGGCCGGCATGTGGGCGAGAGAGTGGGTGAGGGCGGTGAGGCTTATGAGCACTTTCGCGAGGGAGAGCGTTGCGAGGGCCTTGGAGCGAAGCGCGAGGGTTGCGAGAGCGGCTTGCGGGCACGGGAGACAGGATATTCCGTGGTGCGCTGGTGTACGCTGGAGAAGTAATGTTTTGAGCGCCGGGAGGTCGAGCATGCGGAGAACGTTCCCGAAGACGGCGGTGGCTTGGGACACGGTTAGACTCCCAAGGTCGACGACGAGCGAGAGGCTAGTGGAGGACCCTTGGACGGGCGCGACGGCTGCGTCTGGGTTCCATCCGTTTAGCGCTCCGACCGGGAGGTCTGGGAGTTCGACGTGGGCCGCTGGCGGCACGCGAGAGAGGAAGGCCAGGTGATCGTAGAGCATGTCTACCGTTTGAAACATCTGGTAGCGAGCCGGAAGGTGGACGATGTGCGTGAGTTGGTTCCAGGGAAGTTTCGGCGGAAGCCCCGCGCCGCAGAATGTGACGTTCCTCAGCTTCGGGGCGACCTCGAAGCCGCCGAGCGGGGCCAGGTCGCCGTCGTGGGCGCATAGCAGCGTGAGCGACTCCAGCAAAGGCACGGGACCAATGAGCCCCGCAAAGTCCCTCGGGGTGAAGACGCGATAAAAGTCTACGTCCAACGTGGCCGTCCGCCAACGCTCGGAATGCTTGCCGAGGAGTTGAAGCGACTGGTCCCATTCGTCCCCGCTCCGGAAGATGATATCCAGCGGGAGGTCGCGGGAGTATTGTAGGCATCGTCTGAGGTTTGCCTTGGTCCACGCCTTCCCATCGAATTTGCCCTCGATCTTCGTCCACAGAGTGGCGGTTCCCGTAACGAGACGCCTCCAGTGCGAGCAAACGTAGCTGAAGACGGACAGGTCCGATTCGCCGAGGCCGTAGCGACCATAGTATTCGGAATAACTTTCCGAGGAGGAGCAATGGCTCTGCTGCGTCGCCGAGCCGTGGCGGAAGATCTCGAGCAGGACCTCTGGTGGCAACCGGCGAATGGGCGCCAGCGTGCTCTCGCACGCGTCCCGGTAGTCCTGCAGCACCTCGCGCTCCTCGGTGAGTCGCTGAAACGTCTCCTTGAGCGCGGCCATCTCGTCGGCGTAGCGCTCCAGCTCGGCTTCCGCGTTTTTCATGACGCCGCGGATGTGGGTGGCAACGCCTCCTGAGGGAGGTGAATTCGCGCGAAGGAGACGTTGGATGCGGTCCCATTGCGCGTCTGAGGGGAGGAGGGAGGAGGAGAATGTGCCGGCGGAACGCGTTCGGCGCGTCATGGTCGTTGGGAGTCAAATCGCGCGTGCACGTGTACCCTCAGAATTAAATAGTACTACCATTCGAGTTCAAAAACACGAGTACATAGGTGTAGCGTACCCAGAGACATACTTGAGCAGTCCCAACATGTTAACAATATTAATGTTCGATCTACTCTGCGCCGTCGTTCATAAAAATACTTTTCTTCTTCTGCTCCTCTTCCGGCGGAGCAGCGTCGCGATTGACGCCATGCACCGTCAGCGTTTTCAGCGCCGTGCATCCTTCGAGTATGGGTGCGAGAGCCGTGTCATCTACAGTAAAAACCTGAGTCAAATCTGTGCCGGAAGAAAGCTGACAGCTGTTTGCAAAATTCGGGGCCACTCCGAATCTCAGCTTACACCTCGGCAAGCCGTCGTTGCCAGCGACGAGCGCCACAGCGCCACGTTCAGCATTCAGCGGATGCTGGGCCGTGTGGAGCCGATTGTGAGCTGGAGTTTTTGCGTGGCCCCGAGTTTTGCAAAGCTGGAAGCAGACAAACTCACCGATGTCGAGTCGCGTCGACAGAAATCCCAGCTCCAACACCTCCAACGTCGCAGCAACGCCCTCGCTCTGGAGGAACGAAGCCAGATACTCGATCTCGTACGACACAAGTCCCTCGATTTTGAGCGCCGTGAACTCGGGCAGCGAGACGAATGTCAGCCAGGGTAGACATGCGACGGACGAGTGCCGGATGGTCAACGTCTGCATGTGCGAGACTGGCAGCTGAGAGCCCGGAGGGATTTTGCGATGACTCGAATTCGCGCGAAGGGGGATTCCAGCGACGCCATCGAGGGTCAAAGTCCGGAGCCTCGGCAGCGCGATAAGCAGTTTCGGAAGGTTACCGCCGAGGCAGACGGCGCCGGTGGAGAGGGATAGATGCTCGACTGTGCTGCCGATAGAGCGCAGGAGTGGGTAGCAAAGCTCTGTCATAGCCAGAGTGGTTATACAGGGCAGGAGGACAAGCCGCGGGACGAGCTGCAGCAGGGTCGCGGTGACGACGATTCCATTGGTGGGATTCGGACGAAGGCGAACAGGAGCGAGAGTATCGCAGACCTCTAGTGAGCGAATGGCGACCGAGATGGTTTCGTGTGGGTTAGAGAGAAGGAGGTCGAGCGCGAGGGCGCGGAGCGCTGCGGCTTCGGGAGTCCGTGGTTTCGTCGTTGGGGCGCAGGTAAGATCGGTATGTTGGTGCGAAAGGGAAAGGGACAGTGCGGCGAATGCGTGGAACCGGCTCGTGCGCACCCAGGACCGACAGATCAGTGCCGTCTGGTGCAGCGTCTTCGAGTCGTCGTGCAGATAGTCCAGTACCGCGTCGCAGAGCTCGGCGGGAAGCGTCCTGGACCGCAGTGCCATCGCTCAAGGAGAGGAGGCAAAGTGCAAGAAGCACCGCGCGGCGCACTACGCAAAGTATATATATCAGCGGGGTATTTTGGCTCGCACATTGTCCCGTGCGAACGTACAGCGGACTCAAAGCGCAGGGCCAAGTGACTCCCGTGGGCGCGACGCGATCGTGGTGCCTCGTGTAGGATGTATCACTGGCCCGCGTCTTCGGACAATGAGGTTGTGGAGACAG
The DNA here is from genome assembly GCA_014461115.1 of Mycena chlorophos. Taxonomy (NCBI): domain Eukaryota; kingdom Fungi; phylum Basidiomycota; class Agaricomycetes; order Agaricales; family Mycenaceae; genus Mycena; species Mycena chlorophos. Next base: position 901,288 of record JACAZE010000011.1, read on the forward strand.
CGTGGCCGTGGTGATACATAGCGTATTCGTTGCGGAGGATCGCGGGCCCGGGATGTTCCTCAACGGCGAGTCAATCTTTTCGGTCGTGGATGCGCAGAGTCACGATCGTGGGCGCTGGAGCAGAGAAGAGGGAAAGATTAGTCAGCGGGACCAAGGAAGCAGCAAACTAGTAGTTGTGTTTGCGAAAAGCAGGGCCGCTCAGCGCTAGATGAGAGTTCGTGGAGAGGTGTAATTCTCTCACAGATGACGGATGGTAGCCGCGATGAAAATCCCCGGTCCGATAGTGATCCGCTCAGATCCGAGAGAGATGGGCATGTGCCGCACTGTGGGTGCCGAGGCACGGGTCACCCACAACGCGATGGCGTCCCAGCCGTCACCTCAAAATATTGGTAGATCCTGCGCCGCGCACTATCCGCTATTAATAATCGAATGCTGCCGCGGCAGTTGTGCGCTTGATCATGGTTTCAAGGCGCGAGCCTGAGGAAAGCTGGAATTGTAGGAGGACACTTCACGATGCAATCCGGCAAGTGAAAAACCTTTTTATCAGGTGCTTACCTGGTTTTCCTCGATCACACTGACCGCAGATCTTGCTGCTTCTTTTTCTCTGAGAACTTTGGTGATGCGCAGTTTCTTCGGGCGGAATTTGGACGACAAAGTCGTCCGAAACTCGGCGAGAGACGTGTTGCTGGATCCGTTCGACTATGCGCTTCGGGGATTCCTGCGCACACGACCAGGATTCGGCCCAGGTAAGGCCGATATTGCGCCATCTGGATAGCATCTGGACCAATGTGGCCGCGCTGACAGCTTCATATGGACGCCGGAAACGATCAATGAAACGAAATCAACAACCGGAGACAGTCGCCGTCGTCACCATACGACCATCAACACCTTGACGCATGGGTCTCGGCCACGTATATAACCCACCCAGGGCGTCGTTACCGCCAGCAGCCCACGTCGCCCGCTCCCCGCTCGTCGCCCCGCTCCTACTGCTCTTGCCCCGCGCGCCGTTCCTCCGCCGCCCGCAAGTCTCACTCGCAGTACAATGCCGTTCATCCTCCCCAACGCAGAAGTCGCTCCCGTCTCGGAGTCGTCTTCTTGGGAATGGCCCTCAGCAACCGACTGGAAGCCCTTGACTTGGCTCTCCATGGTGTCGCCTGTCCATCTCCTCTTCCTCTCTGCCCTCTTCCTCCTCCTCGCCGTACGGTCGCTGCTCCGCCTCCGCAGGAGCACCGCACAGGCTGAGGTCGAGGTTCCCGTGGTAGAGAAGGCCGAGACGGCGGCACCGGCAACGACATGGCTGACGTTTTCGTTCTTCCCTCTCCCGGGCTTCAACAAGACGAACACGAATGCCGAGTTGCCCCTCGACGCCGGAGACCTGTCCGCGTCTGACCCCATCGAGATCACCGTCGAGGTTGTAGCGCTCCCCGCGCCGCATCGTCCTCGCGCACACAAGCCGCAGATGGGTCAGCGGGACCGGGTTTTGAAGCTCGCGGTAGATGCTCCTCGTATGTCTCTTGCTGCGTCTGTCTTGTGTGGCCATTGCTGACGCGTTGTGCAGTACCTGGGCTGTATGTTTCGGAGCCGGCATCAATGGCGAAGCTGATCATGAGCCGCCACGTACGTCCTCTTCTTCGTCGTCCACCCCACCCTCTTCTAACATGTCCGTCGCAGACCTATCGCCGGCCCTCCCCACCAACTCCGCGTCGCGCACGTTCCCTATCCCCACCTAAACGCTCCCACTCTCTATCGTCGTCATCCGTCCCCGTCCCGCGTCCAATCTCCTCAACACCAGCAGCATAGACGCTCGCTGCGGACGGATACGACTCTCACGACCCACACTCTCTTTCTCCCAACGAGAGTGTTTAACGGCAGAAGAAGACGCGCTGCTGTATACCCGTTGCATACCCTACCCTACTTCGCCCCCTCCGCGGAGTGGGAACATGGACACTTGTCAACGACGACCCAAACCTGATCACGAGCCGAGATGACCCCCACAGGCGCCGTGCGCCCGCTTCGCGCGGGTGGATGGTTGGCTGTGGATAGTGGGTTGTGCTCGGTGGAGTGGTTGGTGCGGTTTCGTCCGTTGCTATACCACACCTTACCGTACATACATTTAGTTGTTGGATGTTAGATGTGGATGGAGGAATCGATTGTTTGCCTCGTACATTGTCTGCCAAGCAATAGCATAGTGGTCGGCTGTGCTAGATTGTTTCCCAAAGGTGGCTTATTTCGTCACCTGCACGGCCTGTGAATAGGACCGCGACACTTCTGCATCCACCCTCTTATCCGAATAATCCAGCTCTTGCCACTCCTCAGCCTCGGTATGCGAAAGCACCGAGTCAAGCTCCCAAACCTCGCTCTCATCCCCGAACGATGCCTCTGTCCATTGCTCCCACTGCTCGCTAGCTGCAGCTGTCACGGTGCCTTGTGTCGGGAGCCTATCTGGGCGATTCTTTGCGCGGCCTACGGAGGTCGTATCTATTAGTTTGAAGGATTTTTTGTTGGAAGACCGGACAACGCACCTCTTCGCTTCGCAGGCTTGGCAATATCGAGCAAATTCACTTCATAGCTTCGTTGCTCGTCCTTTTCCGTCGCGTTGCCATCATAGTCCAGTATCTCTTCCTCAACGTTCGCGGCGTTGGACGTTCCGCCCTCCAAAGCATTGTATAGTCGACTGGGAGAAACGTTCTTCCGTCGCGACGCGTCGGATTCGGGGAACTCGGAACGGGCGGCTTTGGCGGCGGCGAGGGCTTGTGAGTAGGTCAGGCCCTGAGAACGGGCCTGAGCACGGAATGCCTGCGAAGAACAAAGTCAGCCATAAGTTCGGAGAGAAGCGAGTGAAGTTTGGCGTACTTTCCGTGCGTTATGAGGGTCGTTTTGCGAAAGCTGCGTGCGCGTCATTTTGTCGCTGTGGGTTTTGAGCTGGGGGTTCGTTATTCTTGGATAGGAAGACAGACAGAGAGGTATTTAAAGGGCGCTGAACGAGTCATTTTTGGCCATGCATCCATGCGCGTTGAGTGAGGATGTCGGTGAATGTTGCGAGCAGCGTGCGGATGACTCGATGCCGCGCATCTGACCAGAGAGGCACCGCTTTTGGGTCCGCGACGCCAAGACTTCGCAAGCTTGAAGTACGCTAAAGGAACAGACGAATGATGGTTGAACGGCGATTACTACTAAATTAGTTTTGGTGAACCAAAATTACCAAACGCGAGAAATTGCAATTGGGTGCCAGTGGATGCCGAGCAGTTTTCGGGGGCTGGCAGCGCGGTAGACACGGGAAATGCGAAGGGACCTGCTCACGCGTCTCGTGCGGGCTGTTGCGTGTAGATTGCAGGGCTCCTCGTGTTGAGATGACGGCCGGAAGCAAGAAGGTTGGCCGCGATGACGTGGAACTCCGAGTAACTCCGAGCCTCTGAATCGCATTTCAGGTCCCGGATCTCCTCTCCCAAGAGCTTATGCGCGCCGGCGAGAAAGGACCTCGACTGTATTTTTTGTTGGTCAGAAAACGAGAATAGGGCTTTTTTCTCACTACAGGTTTCTCTGTGTGATCGGCAAGGACTGATGTCTGATAAACTGCAGATCCGGCTGCCACGAAAGTCATGGCGGAGTGACGCGGCCGCGCCACTCTTTTTTTGCTTCTGCCCATCATCATGTCGGCAGTCATGGGTCTTGCCCCCTCACTACCACTACCGCCCACCGCGCATGCCGCCCTTCCACCTGCCGCTCCGGCGCCGGCCCAAACTCCGGCCTCGTTCCTATACCCGCCCCTCAACCCTCCGCCTCAAGCGCTGTTGCCGCCAGCTCCAGCCACGAGGGAATCGTTCCTCGGGCAAGTCTACGAGTGCGTTGCCCTTCCTTGGCTGCTCTTTTTTCCCTCGTTCCGTTGACACGGACGGTGATTGATTATGATATTTGCGCAGTATGCTCACACCGCCTGGCACCCACACCCACACGCCCGGCTCCTTCTCGTGGAGGAACGACGGAGTGAGCATCGTCATAAAAAATCCAACACTCTTCGAGACGACGCTTCTGCCGAGTGTGTTTCCTGGGCAGACGCAGACCAAGACGTTGCTACGGGCGTTGCAGGTGCGTGGGCTCGGCGGGGCGGGAATGATCTCCGCTGATGGTTATTCTTCTTGCAGCACTACGATTTCAAACACAAGACCCAGAAAGGAGGGCATATTATCATTAGTGAGTGGTGCTCCGTACTTGGGAAGGGAATACCAACGCGGCCGCTTCGAAGAACACTCGACCCTCACTATCCACTCAACTCGCGCTGATTGGGTCGCCATTTCCCGAAAAGAACCTCAGCGACGGTTAACACACGTGAACTTTCTTGGACTCGTGTACGAGTACGTGTCTTCCCTTTTAGCCCGCCGCCGCCGTCGACCCAGCTCCAGTATGCTTGCTTCCGAAACCGAGCTCACCAAGGCGGTGATTGGGTGGTCAGACGACGGAAAGGCGATCATGATTTGGGATCCGATTGCGTTGGAGAAGAAAGTGCTGCCTGTCTGCATTCCGACGCAACACCAGGTCCACACGTTTACGAGGGCGTTGCATGTGCGTGGCTGGTCGCATTGCTTTTTTTGATATTTGTTGACATATTTTTTTAGTTCTATGGCTTCGCAAGGAGAACCGAATATGGGTCGGGACACATCTCCCTCGGTGCGCTAGCCGCCTCCTTTTACTCCGGTCTTTCACCTATTCTATTTTTAAAGCACATCCCGACCTTACGAAGTCATCAACCCGCAAAGATTTCCTCTCCATCCCTCATTCTCTCTACAAGATCATGGACGACAACGGCATCGCGGTTGAAAGCCCTTTCGCTCCGAGGTCTGCGCAATCCTCGGCAAACACGGACCCCGATAAACAGGCCCCATCCAAAGTGTTTATCGGGCGGGTACACGAGTGCGTCCTCGCTGCTCTCTCCCAGACATAGCTGGCCCGTCTGACGCCACGCGCTCTCACACAGTATGCTCTCGGCCGACGACGACGACCGGCGCGCGACGATCAATTGGTCCGCCGACGGACAGCACATCGTCATCTCGGACACGCAGAAATTTCTGAACGACGTTCTGCCCGTGTTCTTCCCTCGGCAAACGCAGATCAAGTCGTTCGTCCGGAACCTCAAGCTGTACGGGTTTAATCGGATCAATGATAACGTAGGGGATCAGATGGCTTTCCGTGCGTCCTTATTGTTGGTCTACGCATCTGACAGAGACGAACAACGCTGGCAGGCCACACGAAACTCAACTCTCACTCGACGCGAGCCGACTTCCATACGATTCCGCGGCACCTCGGGCCAGCGGAACAGAAACGGAAAGCTGCGCGGCTGGGGAAGCGGAAACGGCGCGCGGGAGCCGATGGCGAGGAGGAGGAGGAGGAGCATGACGTTGATTCTGAGCAAGAGGAGGACGAGCTCGAGTCCGACTCGGAGAAGCAGCCAGAGAAACCCAAGCGAAAGAGGGCAAGATTGGCGACGGCTGATGGGATCACGGCATCGTCATCGGCGTCTGGATCAGTCACCCCGACGCCGACGCCCCTCATCGCCGCGCTACCCGGCGGATCGCGCGCGCCGACCATGCTATTTCCAGCTCCGATGGGAACGACGTCGATGCAGATCTCTGGTGTTCCAATCGCGCATAATCAGAGGCCGTCACTGCCGACCTCGGCTTCGGCAGCAACTGGGCCGGCCGTCGGCACGGGTCCGGACACTGCACGGATTGAGCCGCTTCCGGTATCCACGCCGAAGGCTGCTACGACGTCGCCTGGCCCAGCACTGTCTGCCATTCCTAGCGCAGAATCATCACCAGTGGCTCAGCCGCATCTTCCTACCGCGGCGCAACTTCAAGAATTCTCTCATCCTCACAGTCATATTCAACCGCATCACCTACAGTATCTCCGACCGCGATACTACTTCCCCGTCCAACGCGGCCCGCCCTACTCGTATCTCTTCGATCCGACGGCCGTCTACGCCGACGGGAACGTTCAAGCATGGGTGCAATATTACGCGGCCGGCGGGAAGGAATTGGCGGGGACGGCGTATTTCATCAGCGTTCCTGGCGTGACGGATACGCCGCTGTACGCTCAGATGCGCGAGCGCGAGAGGCAGAAGTTCCAGATGGAGCGGGATCGCGCCCAATTGCAGCAGCAGTTCGCGCAGGCGGGGGCGGATTCCGAGTCCGAGGGCGAGGAAGGCGACGAGAGTGGGGACGATGATGATGCGGCAGACCCTGCAGGGATGAGGGTGCCGAGTCTGTTGCCGGCGGTTTTCGCGATGGCGGAGAACACTGCGAAAGTCGCTTCGGACTCTGATTCGGAGGATGACGAGGTGGATGAGGACCAGATTCGGATGCCGCCCCCACCTTCTCCCGCCCGGAAACGTTTCGAATGCGAGTCTTGTGGTGTCAGCTTTAAGCTGGTAGAGGCATTAGAGTCGCACCAGGAGCGGACGGGGCATTCATTGTGAGATACATCGGACTGCCAACGAATCAGTGAATTTGGAAACTGCAAATCAACTTTACTGTTTATGAGCCGAAATTATGCCAGTCGATACCAGCACAGACCGTTGCCTCCATCAATCCCAATTTCACCCGTTGCTGCTGAGAAAATTAGAAACCTCGACACCGGCGGACTTTGAATTTCAGTCAACTGTGCGATCAGCGTCCTTACGTAGTCGAATATGCGGGAGAAGGTTCGGAGAACGCAGCTCCAAGCTCAACAACTCTCAAGATTCCTTCCGTCTGTCATCGAAGAAGCGCATTGCTGTCGATGGCCACCGGCGGACGTCCGGCAGAGCACGTAAAGCCGTTGCCTGCCCGTGGTTATCGTCCGGGCTATGTAGCCAGCCACACGGAGTCCTACATGTCCGCTGTCAAGCTCATCTAACCTGTGCAGCGTTTAGATCTGCTGCCGAAGGATTGGCCACCGTCCAAATTCTAGTGGTTAATCATTGGCTGAGACGCGTTCCGCGTGGGTGTGGTCGAGAAGGTATCATTAATAGAAAGCACTGGCTCCGTACCTCATAAAACCGCGCGTGAATCTTGCAGACACCCGACTGTCTCTCATGTCTTCGATAGCCGACCATGCAGCGCAGGCGGGCAGCGGTACGTTGTTACTTTTTCGATCCCATAGTCTCCGCCATTCACGCTGTTATCTCTGTTAGCGTCCTTCCTAGTCGGCATCATGTGCTCGTCCGCCCTCTACGGTGTTAGCACCGGGCAGGCATATCTCTACTTCCAGAGATTTTCAGATGATACATGGCTTGTCAAAGCCGCGGTTACGTGTGTTTGGTGAGTTCAAAACTTTTCACCGCCTCTATCACTCTACTATTTTTTTGACTGGTTCATCCAAACAGGGTGCTAGAAACAGCGCATCTGGGATGCGGTATGCACACAATATACACTTACCTTGTGCTCTACTATGGCAATCCCGCGCCCTTTCTCGGACACATGCTCAACTCCACAATCTTGTTCCTGCTGCTCACGGTGCTAATTTCTGTCATGGGTCAGTTTTTTTTTGGCAGTGCATTGCATGTTCCATCGAGGCTGACAAACATGCTTCCAGTTCAGGGATTCTTCTCATACCGGATCTATATTCTTTCTCGAGGAACTCATAATGCCAAAAGACAGCTTTTGGCTGCCTTCTTCTCCATCCTCTTGATTGGACGCCTTGCGGTTGGCCTAACTCTTGTGGCCGGAACAATCAAGGCACCCTCTCTCCCAGTGTTTATCACCTCATGGGAACCAGTAAACCTGGCAAATTGGGCACTCAGTGCTTGCCAAGATGTCTTGATCACCTTAACCCTGGTATTGCAACTCTGGGCTGCAAAGACTTTTGTATCAAACCGGTGGGTTTTAACATACTCAACAGTCAGCGTATGTTGAGATAATTTTGTTAGAACGGGAGTCTTTTTGTCAAAATTAATTGCATGGACAATTGGTATGTGGTTGAAAATGACCTTCATTGTGGTTCAGTCATGACATGATTGGCAGAGACGGGAGCGGCTACCAGTGCCTTCTCAATCACCATTTTGTTAACGGTATGTGATTGTCGCCCTTGCGGAGTATCGGCTGACATATCATGATATGTGGTTTTACACATAGTTCCGCCTACAAGCCGACAATCGTGAGTTGTATTCACATTTCTTGCGGAGAAAGGTCACCCACCAGTCCCTCCTTCAGTTGCATGGGTCGGCTTATGGACTGTCGAAGCTCGGGGTGAGTATCCGTCAGAAAATTGAAAGGGAATTTCCATTGAACTTTTCAGTCTTTGCAATCTCCTTCTTTGCCAGGTTAGTTGGAATCTAAGTTTCTAGTAGGACCCCTAACAAAGCTTGTTTTTATAGTCTCAACTCACGGGCAGCCCTACGTGAATTGAACTCTGGATCACAGTTTGCGGAATTCGGCTCTTTAGCCCATGGCGGACACCCAACGCTGGGCACGGTCCAGGTGCGTTACTTATGTTACCTACCCTGAATATTAGAAAGTTCATGATCGCAAGCATCGTGGAGGTGCGTCTCTCCGGGAGAGCCAAAATGTGGGAGGAGGCCGGCCGAGTCGCCATTCAAGACAACTGGATGCTTTTGAGGTGAAAGCAAGCTATTAGATCATGATGTTGCTTTATCCTAGATTTCTGTCGAGGGACTCGAGGCTGGTCAATGATGACATGGCAGTTTGTCGACGAAGCCGTGTCGTTCCGAGCCGCGCTTGATATCGGATCCGCTTGCCAGTGACAGATCGGAACAGTCGCTAGAACGTGCTTCCGAAACCTTCCCACTCCCGACAGCGATGGCAACGATGCGTTCCCAGCTTGCTCCCCGCCTCTGTTGGGTCGACTGCCGCGGACGCAGAGCGCTACAAATGACGCCACTACGCTCGCGCCGCCCATCTCACTCTGACTCGGTCACCGACGCCTCGTCCAACTACAGCACTACCGCCAGCGGCCGTCATCTGTAGCCCACCGCATGTAGCTGCCATCTCAACCATTGAAAGAACCACCCTCTCATGGCAGTTTAGAGTCAAGCTGATTGGTGGATTTGCCTCACACTGAACTGTCGGTGCCAACAGCGCCGGCCGGAATCCGCCCCCGATACCCTGTTGCCGCTCACTGTCACCTCCCCCGAGGTCGGCGCATTCGCTTTCTACTTCCTCCCACATTCGTTTTTTCATGCACCGACTCGGTCGACGCGGAAGCCACACTCCTTTCGCTACTTCAAGCTTTGGACCCGTTTTGGACAACGCGGAGGATGGATTTTCCAGGTGCGTTATCCGCACATCTCATAGCAAGCATACTTATATACTCGTAGCGCCTACCCCATTCTCAGCTCGAGGGACACATCATCATCTTCCTCGTCGTCCCCGAAACCAAACAACAAGCTGGTGGCATTCGCAGGCATCGTCGTCCTTCTGCTGCTCGTTGTTGCGGGCGCCGTGGGCGTATGGTTCTGGTACCGGCGCCGCTCGCCTAAGGCGAAGAAGAGACAATGGGCGGAGAAATACGCGCTGCAGAAACCGCAGACGGTCGCTCGGCGCGAGCCGACCACTCATCGAAGCGGTATCCCTGCAGGCTGGGAAAGCCCAGGGCTGGCGAGCGCCAGCGCCAGTGTCCTATCATTCCACCAAACGACACCGAGCTCAAGCTCCTTCGCGCTGCCCTATTCCTATCCGCGTCCGCCGCAGCAATACGCGATTTCGGCTCGCAACAGCCCGCTCTCTGTGACGTCGAGTCTGCCACCGCCCGACACGCCTTTACCACCCAGTCCTGCACACATTCAGGAACGGCTTCCGAACAGAGCCCCTACCCCGCCACCGGTCCTTCCTCCGCTACTCATAACACCTAACCCATTCGCTACGCCGGTCCCTTCCCCACTCCCATCGCCGTCCCTTCCGCCAGAGTCCCCGCTGCCGCCCACGCCGAACACTCCGTCCCGCAACGCCAAGGGCAAGTCAAAACGCGTTTCGGATGGGAGCATCTTGACCCTCGGCGCCACTATCAACAAGGGCCGAGGGTACGGATGGAGCAGTAACGTTCTCGGGCACTCGAGACGAGATAGTACCTCCGCAGACAGCGACTCGGAGTCCGAGATGCCTTCGTTGGTGGGCCTACATCCATTCTCGACTGCCGCTCCCGTTCTCGACGACGATGACGAGGACATCGCCATCGCCGGAGGCTCCCCGTCGCGACCTCCGGAAGCCTCAGCATCGACCTCTCGCGCTCCATCCACCAAATCCACCAAGTCGCAGCGCACCAAGCGTTTCGCACCCGCGCTTACAGAGAAGGCCGCCCTTGCTGCTCTACAACGTGCGCGCGACGAGGCAGAGGAACAGCACGGCCAGATTCTAAACGAGTTTGGGCCAACGCTCAACGAGAAGGATGCGCTGGCGGCAATGTACCGTGCTCGGGATGAAGCCGTGGAGCAATACGGTGACGATGATAATAAGGGCGACGAGGGAGGGTGGAATAATCGCCCGCGGAGCGCGGCCCCGTCCTATCGCGAGAAGGATCCGGCGGAGGTGCATCGACTGGCAAGGCAGCAACAGAAGAGGTTCCTGGAGAAGGCGAGGGAAGCGAGGCAGGACAGAGAGGATGGCGCTGGGGACGAGAAGGGACCTGAGCCGCCACTGTATGAACCTTAAGATCGAGCTGATATTATTAGTTACTTATTGCACTCGTCGGGCTAGTGTTATATTTGGTGTGCCTGTCTTGTAATAAAGCGGGGGCCTGTCGGCCACCCGTGGACCTTGCTTTGGTGTGAACCTGGTTTCTATTAGATTGAAACCCTAGATACTAGTACTTATGGATCAAGGCTCATATTTGTGATGCTAGTAATATTTCTTGCATTCCTCACAGACTCTCTAGACTCTCTACCTACTGTTGACTCCTATGGGTGGCCGACAGGCCCCCGCTTTATTTTCAATTATTTTGGCAATTAAAAACGGTTTACATTTCCGGGGGCCCCAAAGTGCGGTTTACAAATCGGTTTACAAACTGGCCGCTTAAACTTTTGGGGGTCGGCGAAGCTGAATCTGGTGTCATCTCAAGGTCCCGAGTCCGGCTTCCTGCAGGGCATCAGATTTGATAGAAATCAGATTAAGTAATCTGCTGATCGCCTGACATCAACTGTCAATTTGCCAACAGACTTTTATACTGATCATCATCCCCCCACAGATCAGTATAAATCTAGTCTGTCCTAGAGACTAATCATTTCATGAGCCTGGCCCCAAATGTTTGCTCAAAAATAACCCAGAATAGCAGCTTCAGCTCATTTTCCTCCTACAGAGGCCTTCCTGACCATCCTCATTCTGCTCAAGCAGGCTATAGCCCTTCCAACATGCATCACATGTCAACATCAAGCGATCAACTGCCTTTTAAGGCAATTGTCACGCTGGTCACATGGTTTCTAAACCGGCCCTTCAGGCCAAAAGTCCAAAAACCAAGTTTATAAACACCCGTTTATAAACCGGTTTATATAGTTTGGTGGACGGATAGGAAGGGTCATACTGAAAGTGCTTCACTTCCAGGTTTGCTATAGTAGTCTGGACCCCAAAAATTCTTGATGTCACACAAAGTGACGGATTGTAAAAGCTTTTATGAGGTGAGCAGGATGTCTGTGTGCCTATAAATTTGAGTATGGAGCCGGTGAGATGGGTGCTACGCAAATGCTGCCAGAAAACACCAAAACCCAAAACAACCTCAAAACCACCAAAGTGTTATTTGGTAGAATAGCGGGAGTTCGGAATTTTGATATAAATTCTCTAACTCTGCGCACGAGATTCGGCCTTGTCAACTGCCTTGAAAGTGTTATTCGAGGAAGGCGAAGCGCGAATAAGAAGTCGATAGGGAGTTTGGCATAACCTCAAACTTGACTAATTCTGCAAAAGTTGGGTTGCGGAATTTGGTCCGGTTCCAAGTGGGGTTTTGTGGGGTAAAGGGGAATAGGTAGTGGTGGGTTGGATATAAGTCTCCCGACGTAGTAGCTTCAAGTACCCCAAGCAACTGGTAGACGCAATCTCACGTTCCAGAGTCCCGGCGCAAAGTACAATTCACTAATTCACTTCTCAAGCGTTTGACAAGCTATTCCCAGGGCACCAAGGGTCCACTAGCGGAATACAAGTCCCCAAATGTCGCAATTCTCACACAAATCTCTCCAATCAAAATAGCCAACAAATCGCACACTAAACTTGTTCAGAATAACAAACGTCTGGGAATCTCAAAAGTTCGTCTAGCACAAGCCCAGAACGCACCCCTAGTATGAGCGGGGAGGTTTCCGTGCCGCCCCCAGACGTCCTCCAGGCCCTTAAATACATATTCTACACAGAGTGTCCAAAGAAAAATATTCTGTCCGATGATATCATGTCGCTATTCGCACGTGCCCGCTTGGTAATAAGGGCTGGGCGCTTGATGGTTGCTCCCCGAGCGTCCCCGCCTATTCTACAGTCCTCGTGTAATTCTGATCGCCTGTTATGGCCTTCTTCCTCGATATTCGTTGGATCGGTGTTTTGCCCGCGCAGGCACGGTATAGTTCGGAATTGCTCTAATTCCTATCTTTCGAACGAGCCGCGCCATGTCGTTATCGCCCCAATGGATGTTGAGTTATTCCACTATCTTCCCGTCGTCGCGCCTCGGCTTCTCGGCCTCTTGACAGTTTGAGGGCGCACCCTACGCTTCGGAATTGATGCCCGCCGCGTCGATCCTTCTTCCCTTGGCTGATTTGACAGGTGAGTCCCGAGTACGTCGATCTCCACGCGTGGCTTCTCTGACTCGTCCTCCCCGGATCATCCTTCTCGGCAATTCGGCACAGGGACTCGGGTTGGTGGTTATTCCCTCTTGTTCATGCAGCGGGCATATTCTGCACTTCGCGGACTATGCTATTCCGAAAGGCGCGTTCAAGCCTCCGGGTTACCGAGTGGGCGATTAGCCTCTCTGCGCAGTGATTGTCCTAGCCGCTCATTCGGGACTCATGCCGGCTAAATTCCGAAGATGCCACACACGACGGCAGCGTAATTCCGACTTTCTAGATACAAATTCCGAAGTCTACGCTTTGTGTGTGCTCGTCAACGTATGATCCAAAATAGTGATCACCAAGGGTATACCCCGGGTGATTTTGAGGCAACCCTCACCCTTACCCGCCGAAAACCCGACCCTCCATCAAGGGTGCGGGTACCCGCTATTCTTACCCCGGGTGCGACAACAACCCGAGACCCTTATGACCCGCCGTGCGTAAACCACTTCGGAGACTTCCGCAGACAAAAACTCGTGTACTAGTAACTAATACATGAATAAAAACACTCTATGGAACGCACAGCCAACTATTTACGACTTCTCCGCAACAGGTTCAAGGTCAGGCATATGAGAAACGACACCCATGTCCTCGTCATCGATGAACCCCGCCAAGCTCCACGCACCAAGGCACATCAACATACGGCTTGTCTCCGCCGTCATGCGGTTGCGGATGTGCGAGAGAAGGAGTCGACCACGCGAGAATTGGCGCTCGACAAAGACTGAAGTAGCTGTCTATATGTTAGTATCTATGCAAGCAATGATAGGAAGCAACGCACGAGGGACTGAAAGATAATCACGAGCAAGGCGCGAGAGGACTGGGTATTCGTCCGAGTGCTGTACCCACCAGCGGAGAACATCCGTGACGCCCTGGGTGCGAGGATCGGCCAAATATGTTGCGAGCTCGTCGGCCGAGGGCTTGACAACGCCAGCAGCATGGTCGTCGTCGAGGTCCATCGAGTCAAAAACATTTGAGGATGTCTAGCAGATGTGAGTGGTTTAGAGGAACATTGAAAAGAATCACTTACCGACGACGGCGTTGGCGGGGGCACATGCTCATCGTCGTCAGTACCACGATCGTTGTTGATAGTGCTGTACGCCTCAGCGTAGTCAGCGAAGACGAGCTCGATCTCCTCCTTCGCGGCGGCTATCTCCTCGTCGGTCCAACCTGCATCACGCAGATAGCCTAGTTTGTAACGAGGATGACAAACTGTGAACGGATGAGGGGTCGGACCAAGACACAGAAGATAAACCTGACGTACTCAGGGCAATGCGATAGATGCGTGTGCACCACATGAGCGTGTAGTACCGGTTCAGGGTGTTCTTGGCAGCGAGAAGAGCAACCTTGGTAGGCGTCGAGAACTCCTTGGTCGCGCCGTCGGAGCCTCTGATGACCGCCGTTGCGAGAACTGAATCGATCTTGTCCATAGCGGGGATGACAGTTGCGAGGGTGGCCGAGTCGCGAGAGAAAAATAGTGTCGCATCCTTGAAGATCTGTGGAGAGTCAGTGAGGGCCGGAGAGAGTGAGGAAAGGTTTAATCCGATGCGTACCTGTAGGACCTCACGAAGCTCTTCGAGGACCGTCCATTCCGCTGCAGAGAGCACACATGCGTCGAGGTTGTTCTGGTCATCCAAGGTGAACTCGCGGACTTGCCGTTTGAGAGAGAGTGCAGCGGTAATCATGTCGAACGTCGAGTTCCACCGAGTCGCTACATCACGAGGCAGCTAATGCAGTGGAGTTCAAGCATCAGATTCTGGCTCGATGTCCAGAAGTGCGATGCATAAGATATGGGACTTCAAGCCATGCATAGGCACATGATCGTTCCCAATTGGGCTCTCCGGCGCGGCAAGAATTGTAGTGACAGTACCATCACCAACATTGTGACATGGTGGAAATAATACAGGTGCTGGTCACACAATATTCCGGAGAGGGTGACAACATGGGCCTGATGTGACTTTGAGCTGTTTTGGGTATGTTCATCAAAAAATCATTCTTGCCATCAGAATATCACAAAACATATCAAACTCATCAATTCTGAATGGACAGCGTAGATTACTAGAGAGAACATGTTTTTTTTAAAAATGAGATTGATGACTAATTTGATCTCAGATCAGATATGTTAGATTGGTACGTACACAAAAACAAAGTAAACAAAATACAGAAAACATATGCGGGTAACAAATCAAGAAGCACAAGAAGATCTGCCAGCCCCGATCCCGACGGCCGATGTCGCGCGATCTAGCCCGTCCACCACGTGATCCCGGTCAACCTTCTCTTCTCCGCCTCTCACAGGGCTCTGTCGCTCAAGGTCAGCCCAGCACCATGCTCTCCAATCCACCACTCACAGCTGTTGCAGACACCAATCCACGTCCTCCACAAGCCGCTCCCACTCTACCGTCGGTGTACCCCTCGTCTCCGCCGCCCACCACCTCAGACCAATCAGGACGGTCAAGAAGCCATTCGGCCCAGGAACGTCCAGGGCGCCATAGTCGCCACTCTCCTTGACAAGCACGCCACCCTCCCGTCTGCGCCATGGCGGGTTCACATCGTACCACCACGCTGCAAGCCCCGCCCCAAAAGCGACCGCGTCCTTGATGTTGTGCTTGAAGGCGCGCGAGCGGTAGTGCTTGGCCCATTCCCCGATGCACTCCGGTCGCTTGTGCGTGGCTGTCTTGAAGCTGCGGCGGTCGGTTGGGACATTGGGTCGCTAACTTTTGTCAGTGTGTTATCTTCTTCCATGTCGACGCGACACTGACCGGTTTGACAGCGAAGCCGCTCTCAGTCTCCCGGTCAAACCACCTCTCGATTACTCCACTCCATATCTCTCCCAGCTCCGGAGCCACGAGCTGCGCTCGCGCGTCGTTCGCCCATTTCGCCACGTTTTCCTCCTCATCACCCCCTCCCTCGACCTTGCCTTCCCCTTCCCCTTCCCTTTGAGTTTGCCGCTCGCGACTTCCTCGCCCTTGGCGCTCGCATCCTCGACTTCCATCTCCTTCCCGCCCTCGACTTCCGTGTCCATGGGACCCTCTTCACCCTCCATGTCGACGTCAGGATCGGGCGCCAGCGTTGTCCGCCTTGGACTTGCTGCGCGTAGCGCTTCTCTGCGACTTCCTCCTGGTCCGACGCGTTGGAATCGGACGTGTTGGAATCGTCGTCGTCGTCGGATGTATCTTCCGAGCCCGAGTCGCCGTTCCTCCGCGCCTTTTTCTTGGCCGCTGAGCGACAAGGGCTGGAGCGCCTCTTGCGCTTGGTGCCGTTCTTCTTGCTGGGCTCCTTGGTCTTCTTAGAGGACTTCTTCTTTGGGGGCTCGGCTGTCCCCACCCACGTCGACGCGTCACCCAACTCTGCCCTCAACTGCGCGCCCCCAAGCCCGGTTGCGGGCAAGGTTGTTCTCGCGCGTTACTTCAACGTCGCTCTTGATCGAGAGGAAGTTGATGCGCTGCTGTCGCTCGCGAGGACCCATCGCGTTTAGTTCCGCCAGCATGTGGGCTCCCGGAGGGACAGGCCAGTCCTTGAACTCCCGAGTCGACGACCAGCTCCTTCGCCGGGCGAGAGCAGCGCTGAGAATGGGTGCGGGCGCGGGTGGCTTCTCGGGAGCGTCAGCAGGTGCGGGTGGCTTCTCGGGAGCGCGGGCGGTTACGGGTGGCTTCTCGGGAGCCCCAATGGCAGCTGCCGCCGCATTCGGAGAAAGAGAAGAAGTGAGAGGGGAAGGAGGCGTCGTCGTCGCTTGAGCGGATGTGGATGGTGCCGACCCGTTCAGTGCGGTGGGTGTCTCGGCAGCAGAATCACCGCCAGTCATCGAGCCAGCGTGTTCGCGCTTGTCTGCGCGCGAGTGGGTCATTTCTCTTGCTAGTTTGTGCGCTGAATAACTCACAGATTTCGCCAACGAATCTCGACAAGCACCGTCCCACCGTCTGGTAGTCCGTGGGATTGGCCCGCGTGAAGTCCCTATATGCTGGGCTTTCTGGCGTAATACCTGCGCCTGTGCTGCCACCACCGTCAACACGAAGCGACATTTTCATCGTCACCCTACGCACCACGTGATGTCGATCGTCATCGGCGTTTGGGAGTCGTCGATGCGGAGAGCGAAGAGGGTGAGGTTGTAGCCCGTATACGCGGCTACACCGTCCAAGAAGCGACGTACCACGGGCGCCATCCGACGCCGAGCTCTACACGCGACACATCAGCGACGCCCGACTTCGGTTCCGGATAAACCACACAACTCAGCTTGTTCTTCGGGGTCCATTGACGGGAGCCCTTCCGCACGCGCTCGTTATACAACGCCGCCTCTGCCTCGTACGCCTTTTCGACCTCCGCTGCAACTGCTGCATGAACGGTGGGCGGCTCTTCGGCTAGCATTGTGCGCGCAATTCCACAGCGGAAGTTGAGATGCTCCTCCACGGGTCGGGCTTGGTACTGGAGGCGGGTAAATTCCGCGTTGATGGCGGCATGTATCTCTGGGCGGCGCATGTAGACCTGGTAGGCTTGTTTGCGCCGCGGCGGGTCTTGTTCCGGAATGCGTAATTGCTTCAACAGTGGGCCGAAAACATTTTGGTGCGGGGTGGTGCTGCGAAGACGCGAAAACCAGTTTCGGATGGACTGAAGCACGAGTAAGACATGAATCGAGTTATCCAAACACCAGTCGAACTGACCTTTTTAGTCGACTCGATCGAGGCCGTCCATTTTCCGAGCTCGTTTGCGTCGCTGGGCGGGACAGCGTATTTCGACAAGCCGGCTTTGTTCTTGGGAGGATTGTGAGTGAGTGGGACGCCTGGAGGAAACTGGTCCCAGTATTCCCCATACAGGCGATCAAACACGCTTTTGCCGGAGCCGAGTCTGTGTTTCGGCGCCTTTTCAGCGGCATAATAGCTGGCCACGGACGGCTCCCACAACTGGAGGAACTCGAGGCGTTCGCCTTTGAACAAGCCAGGGTTGCCTGCTTTCTTCGGCAAGGCGATGGGTTGTGCGAGCATGTCTGGGTCGTCTATGTCGTCCGCGGAGTTCGTGTTTGGTGGGGGCGCGTTTGGTGGGGGCGTGTTTGGTGGGGGCGACGGGGGATGGAAATCTGGTATGGGGGGGCTGCGTCGGCGTCAAGGATTCCGTCGAAGAATTGGGCGTTTGGGCCATGGTCGCGAGAACGAAGTACTGGACTTTCGCACGCCCGCATCATACTCAACAAAGCGCCATCCGTTTCTTGACGTACCTTCCGCCTATTCCCGCGGAATCTGGAGCTTTCGTCGCGAGCTTTCGTTGCGCGCACCATTCCCGATCCAGACTCGCCATCGCGATCTGCTTCCCTCGAATCTATCCAGACGCTGGTACTTCAAGCTTTCCGCACGCTTCACAATCTCGGCAACACTCCGTCATGTCCTCTGAGCCCCCTTCTACTCCCGCTGGTGATCGCTCGGTGTCGTCGCCGCCAATGCCGCCAACCTCACCTGCTTCCCTTCCACCCTCCACAACTGCATTGCGCTCGTCGAGCCCAGCGCCTGCACCGTGTTCAGAGGGCGGTGACGGCCAATCTCGCCAGGAGAGGCCTCGCGCCGACACCCGAGCTGGCGCGGATTTGGCTGGACTTCGAGATCATTCGCGTGCGTCCCACCCCACTGGCATTGTGATTTTATCGCGTCTAATGTCGATTTAGTCGAGCCTGACGACTATTACCACCAAATGAGGGCTGGAGCGGAGGGAACGCAACGTATTGCCTGCACTATGGTCCAAGGCATGGTGGCTGAGAAGGAAGAGCTCAAAGAAGAACTCGTAACTCTCGCATGCATCGAGCCGGTTATCGAGTTCATTGTGGCCAAGCTTTCCGAGGCCGAGTTCGCCGCTGTCCAAGCCCCTCAGCGAGAAGTCGCGACCCTCGTGAAGCTGTGGATCGCCCGGGAGATGCGAGGCACGGCCGCCAAAATCATCAAGGTCGACGACCTCATCTTGGGGTGCGTCGAAAGCCACGTAGACGCCACCGAGAGAGTGGAGATGGCCAAAGAGGTCCCTGCGGGCACGGAGGCGCAAAGCTGCGGCGTTGGCCGAGCATGGGTTACCAAAAGTTTGCTTCGGGAGTCCTGATTGCGAGACGTTAGCGTGGTGTACTATTATTTTTGTCCTCACTTCCGCTCTTTGGTCCAACCATGAGCCACAACAACCAAAATCACCTCTGCTGCGTCGCTTTGGAGCGCTGCGTATCCTCCTTGCAGTTTGACATGCTGCAGGCGATGGATAGTCGCGAACCTCTCCAGGATCCCGGTAACGAAGTTCCTCGCCAGTGTATGAACGCCCTACTCATCTTCATTCCCAGCGTTGGAGCAGATGATCCAGAGCTTACACACCGAATACCGACGACTGCGAGACGAGACCGAGGACATCATAGCGCTCAGCGACGAGACGGCATCTTCTCGAGAGGCGTTAGAGACGGCCATATCCATCACGCAGCACGTCTACTCTGGCGTCTCCGCGCAGGAGACGCTCGCCGAGACCTTTGCGCAAACCTACCAGTTCCAGGCAAGGTTCGCCGAGCAGGAGACGACGAGACATTTGCGAATCGCTACCGCTGCGCTGCTAGAAATTCAAAAGGTCAAAAAAAATTGCCGGGCGCCGCCGTCGTCTCCTCCGTGGTCCCCGCGTGCGCGTGCCCGACGCTTCCGCGACCGCGCTCTCCTCGACAAGGCCCGGAGACAATACACCGCCGCTCAGGCGCATTCAGCAGCAGATGAGAGCCCAGATTGCGAGTTTGCGCATCACCAAGAAAACGCAGGAGGACCGGCTGGTCTTGAATCGGCGCATGGTTTACTTGTCGGACCGACGCACTGTTATGGAGTTGACGCAGGATTATCTGGAGGATGTGGGCAAGATGTTGGTTGAAAAACACGCGGACACTCTTCTGAAGTGGATTCGCACAAGTTGTGGTCTGGAGATTGCCGTTAAGGCGTTCCCTTAGATCTATTTTTCTTGTAAAAAAAAATCACGGGGTCGCGAAATACACGTGTTGATCTTATTCGGTAATCACATCTCGGAACTCACTCAAAACTTGCGCTCATCCCTCAAGCCAGCGGCTTGCCTCGACCTCCTCCAACCTCGTATATTTCTCCGACCTCCGCCGGCTACGAGGGCGCGCGAGCCACCTCTCAAACATAATAGCCGGCCGCTGAACAGACTCGCACTTCTCTGTTTGCCGCTGAACAGACTCGCACTTCTCTGTTTTCACCCGCGTCTGCCGCACTCGAGATGCCGCCGCCTTCCCGTCGCCAATTACTACTTCCGCGTTCCCCGCTCAGTGAGCGGATGCTCATGCATGAGTTTTCACGCCACTTCTCGCGGGCTCCCAGAGACGGGGGGACACCGCTATCCGCACTGCGACGCCGTCCGATGCCGTCCGACGCCACAGCACCCCGTATCCATCCGTTGCCACCGCACACCAGTTCGCCGTCCTCAAAAATTTTACTCTGCAGACGGGGGGACACAGCTATCCGCACTCCGACGCCGCTCCGTTTGCCGCTCAGGCGACATCGCTATCCGCACTCCGACGCCACAGTACCCCGTATCCATCCGTTGCCACCGCACACCAGTTTGCCGTCCTCAAAAATTTTACTCTACAGACTTCACCAATTTTCTGCGAGGTACGTATTGGTTGCCATATGCCCACGCCCCAACCAGTCGAATATCCAGAGACCCACGAATATGATCACGTTCGATGCAGTGGTAATCGGCATACGCGACTGCATCTCGCCTACGCCAGGAAAATGAGCCCGAGAAACCAGAAATGAAGAAAACACCCACAAGCAATGAAAGACGCGGTTGCTGTTATCGATTGTCCAATATGAAAGGGAGGGCGCCAGGGGCAGCATCTTCCGGCTGATGATTTGCATTATTGGGGTTGTGTCGCGCGGAGAGGTGTGATTGTGCGCTTTTAGGCAAAAGCTGGTCCACAGCAGCAAGGCTTGGAAGTGGCCCTTGACGCGTCTCAACGTGTAGGTGGAGATTGAAAAGCTGTTGTCGACTGCGTAGTCTCTGAAAACCCGATATGAGCCAAGCAACCAGCAAAAAGGAACGGCGGACTCTCACTTACGCGGAAGCATACATTCCGGGGTTGTCGCCACCCAGAACGACGATGAATTCGCCTGTGCGAGGCGCAGGGCACTGCTCTCCTGGGCGCAGGTACAGCGCGGGACGACACGCGGAGTATTGGTAGTTCTGGACGAAATATGTTTACTTGCCGTCGGATCATGAGTTGATTGACACATGTCACTTGTGTCACAGACACGTCATACGATTTCGGCTTGGACCACAAGAACGGCGACAAAACTTCTACTCCTGGCTATATCCCAGCACGGCGAGGCTGCGCAGTGACTGCTTATACGACAGCCATGTTGCTGAGCAGTTCTCCGTCTCTTTCACCTCCGCCAAGCTCAGGATGTACCTTTCCTTCCTGAGCCAGCGTTGGATGACCTCGAATGGCCACAATCCGCCGATTCACCCGCCAAATCACGGCCTGGTATCCGTCTGCGTTCCGTCCATGCATATCCGACGACGGGGAAGCGACACCGCCGTGCGCGACCAGCAGCACATTCTGCTTTTGACGACTGTGGATCCAGTCAAGCGCCGTATCATGCAGTATGTGCTCCGTGTGGAACCTGTTGACCGTCGCCTCAGCAAGTTTTAGGTTCGCGATAGTGTCGTTCTTGACGCGGCGGAGAATGCCACACAGACGCTGGATGGTGCCGATGTGTGTTTTGAAGCCGAGCTCTGGTCAGATGGTAAGCAAACCGGTTTGGCGCCGAAGGTGTTTCCCGCACCTTGGACGTGTTTCATATGGACCTCATAAATCAGACCAGGGACGTCGTTCCGTGCCTGCTGTATCTCCTGCTGCGCCGCTTTCGAGTCGCGCTGGTAGCTGATTCTCGACCAAGACCCTTGCCTTTCTTTCCGCGTCTCTCCCCAGCTGAATGGCGTCGTTGACAATGAGGAGACGGCGTGCTGCGGCAACAGTGGCCTTGTCAAGAGCCAGCCGCTCTGCACCAGGCGCCACGGAAGGTGGTAGTTGGACCGCGCGTTGCGATTCTGGACGTACGGGCCGCGCGTCTCGCGCGTCTCCTGTTTAACAACCATCTCCTCCGAAGTCGCTTCGTCGCGCATCTCCTCCGAAGTCGCTTCGTCGCGCATCTCCTCCGAAGCTGCAACAACGTGGCTCGCCGACTCTTGCTCCGAAACCGTGGTGTTCTGGGCTGCGGCTACGCGAGCTCGGACGCGATCGTACAGCGCCTGACGCCTGCTGGAGAGAGCAGCACCGGCATTCGGGCGCTTGCGGCGGTGCCGGGCCTTTGGCGATGGCCATTTTAACCCGCGACTTGACCTTCGCGACGGTCTTGGCGGCAAAAGGCTTGTTCTGGCGGGCGATGCGGGCGACCTGTGCTTTGCCGCTGGTCTCGCGGCCCGGAGGAACAAGTGCCGCCTTGGCAGCCTGCGAGCGCGTTTGACGAGGTTGTGGAGCCATGGCTTTCGCGGCGTCGGCCTCGAGTTTGGCTTGGGCTCGCGTTTGACGCGCGGGAACGACAACCGCAGCTTTGGCGATTTCGACTTTGGCCATCTTCTTTGTCGCGTCGGAGGATGGAAGGGGTTTTGCTGGTTTTGGCGGCGCGCGGCCGCCGGTACTCATTCGGTAACAGCTTTTTCTTGGTGGTTTGCCGCTGTATTGATATGAGCTAGGCGCAAACGGAAACGCGAAGAGAACATGCCTCATCATGGATGCTGGTGGGTTGTTTGTTGAACGGGACAACGAGTTGAAGGGGCAACGAAGGGAGAAAGAGAGCGGCGAAGGTTGAGAGCGGAACCAAGAGGCGCGGAAGCAACCGTCGCAGGAGCGGAAGCAACCGCCGTTTCCGGAATTTTCGATGAGAGGGAGCGGCGGCGGATGGCACATACTTTGCGCGTGACCACATGCCTGCTCTTGGTGCCGCCGCCACCCACTTCGCCGCTCTGTCCGTCGCACTACCACCACCACCAAGATATGGCGCTGCCTCCATTCCACTTTTCGCCGTCCGAAGCACCGCCGTTGCTGTCACCGGAGCTCTGCGTCCAGATTGTCCAACACCAAATTCAAACACTCCTTGTGCCCGTGCGCGGCGCCCTATCTGAAAAAAAGGCCATCGAGGATCCCGGTGAGGTTTTTTATCTCTTCTCCGTGTTCGTCCTTGAGTTTCTGATATCTTTTTGTGGCTCAGTTATACGCGCCCGTGTCGACGCTCAGCTCCTGATTGCTCAGCACGCCGAGGCCGTTATCCGTGCGGCCGAAGGAGACCTGGTAGCTTTCGGGCGATCCAACCACCGTTCAGCTCCTTCAAGAGAAACGCGAAGATCTCGTTACCTTTGCGCGCCAGTACGAGCAGATGGAGCTCGACGCCCACCTCGCGTACCTTGATGCACAGGCGGACGCAGCGACGATGTGCACTACGCGCAGTCGCGGAGTCCCAGAGCGTCTATGCGCGGACGACCTCCCTCCGCTCGGCGCGGTCCAAGGGTGAGTCGGAGCAGGAGATCGAGGAAATCGATGCTCGTCTCGAGGAGCTGGATAGCGCGAAGATGGAGCTGGAGAAGGAGCGCCTCAAAGCCGCTCTCTCCTGGTTCTATGCCATGGCCGAGTCGAAGGAATTGCTTTCGGGGCATGATTGTGAGTGCCTGAGCAAGATGTGGGGCGATTCTGATGCCGTCTATGAGCTGCGGGAGGCGTTGGAAGTGGAACTATCGCGACAAGATTAATTACAAGCAGTGCTGTATTGTGCTATTCAAGCCGAGAAAAGACTGGTGTTGCTTAACTTTGTGTGGATCTTGAAATCAGCCCAGGCAGAATCTAAGGCCCCAGCAAACGGTCTTGACTGGTGGACATGTGCGGCAGTGTGACGCGCCCGACGTGACCAGCGGTGACAGTAAATTTCGTGATCAGTTTTTTTCGCTCGTGTATGCGCGCTTTATTGAGTCCACGAGTCCAAACCAATTGCAGGCCATTGGTATTGCATGCCCCATTCTTGTAATATGACTATCTGGGAGGAAGATTACTTCTCAAAAGTGCAAATGAGCCAGATGAGCCAACGACCTTCGCGTTTCACCTTGAGTCTCGAGTCCCTTTGGGCTACTCTGCCTCGACTAAAATTTAAAATTTCCAAGAAATTGCCAAATTTCGACCTAAAAACACATTCAAGTGTCCTTCATAGCCCAATAGTACAGTTTTGCCCTTAAATTGAGCAAATACAACAGTGAAAACATGAATCTCAGTCGAGTGATGGGCATCACGTGATTTTGATGCCCACCAGATTTCCCTCGCCAGAGTCAATATCCAAGGAAAAGCAACTGTATCTCCCCTCCCTTTACAAAACTCCTCCTCACAAAGCTGTGTGCATGGAGCCAACAAAGGCCATCAGATTTTGATGGTCATTACATCGACATTACGTGACTGACCGCTTTAGACAGGAACTTCTTGGGAACTTCTGAGGAAGCGCACATCTTTTCAAGACCCACAACTAATGAAAGATAGCCAAGAAACTGCCGCATACACGTCCAATATCTACAAAATTCGAGTAAATTAACGTCTACAACCCTACGAAATTTCCTCGCTAGCCTGAGTCCGCATCGCTGCCCGCGCCATACTGAAAGTATTGGCGGGAAGTGGTGAAACCAGGTCGTCAAAACCCAGCGCCCAGCTAAATACTCATCAGCCAAATCCAGACTCAGAAGGCACCGCGTACTCACCCACGCACAAAGTTGTCCACAACCGTAACATCTTCAGGGCGAATGCAGAGAAGCGGGGCGTATTCGGCACGCTCCGGGAGCTCGGGGATCGTCCGGTGCTTGACGACGACCACAGCGCCGGCGACAGGGTTGTATTCCTGGGGATTCGGGAGCAAACTCCCCACCGCCCGCGTTCACAGTGTCGTCGATGAACGAGTCATCCTGGCGACGATGGGGGCAAGCTGTGACGATGGTGAATGAGTGGGCCTCGAGCTCCATGGTCGCTCGCTCCTCGCTGGCGCAAAAGTGGCAACCGATGCCATGGTCCTCCCAAAAGTGCTCGAACGCAGTCTCGTTGAGAGCCAGAGTGGCATCATTGGGGTCGCGTCTAGAACGATCCAGGCGGACAATGGTCTGGCGTCTGCGATCACCGTCGACTTTGAAGACCCGGACGACCGCTGTTTCAAGCTACCCGCGCCGAAGAGTTCGGCCGCTTTGGCGTGCACACGCTGATGCCCTACACGTTTCTGCCGCCATACGAGGAAGGACACTATGCGTCGGTTGCGGATCGCCCCTTCACGACCATTGACGAGCTGGAGGTTTGCCTTCATGCACACCTCAGCGCCATCGAGGGAGGAACAGATGCGAGAGTTTCTGAAGACGAAAGGTGCCAGGTTTGTCTTGCGGGAGTACACCCCCGACACCTATCGGGCGAAATCCACCTGGGAGCGCATGAAGAATGCCGAGCGGAAGGCGGGAGATGACGTGGATGAGTTTGAAAAGCGGATGTACGTGTTCCATCGGCGGTGGGCCGCCCGCGATTTCGTCCGGCTTCGTACACTAGCGGCATTAGAGTAGCCAGAATGTTCTTTCTATTTCTTGGCTGCGCGAATCTGGCCAGCTTTGCGCACGTTGTCTTCACGCGAGCCAACGGCGGTGATTCAATGTTCTTTTCGTCATGTAGTATACCAGATGAAAGACAGCGCTACAACGAGTTACGACGGTGTTGCTTCAATGACGCGCGCGTAAGCCTCGTGCGAGGGACAAAAGGAGTGAGCAACATACCTGCATTTTCTTGGGCGGGGCGGAACCCGCAGTGGACTGACTTCGCGGGCGTGCCCTCCGCAGGCGAAAATTGCCATCGATAACCATTCTGCGACTTCAGTCAGCTTCAAGTATAAGTGCTCAGAGGACTCACAACGTTACGTTTGCAGAACCCACTGTGTTTCTACTTGTTCGCCGTCTGACCAACCGAATTGACAGCATGTGTCCCAGGAGGTACACAGCGGGAACATCGCACGGAATGTGGAGTAGCGACTGTTGTAGTTCTCGCCCTTTATCGAATCCATTTCTTGCTGTCGTTGTTTGCAGTGGGAGAAGGCAAGCGTATCACTCGTGACGGAACGCACTTTCCGTTTTGGCTACGGTGGGACTCGAACCCTGCTCCGATCAAACGATTGGTAAGCTTGAGCATCAGCCGAAACACGCCTTAGACCAGGAACGCGAGATAGTACAGAACACGCAAGTCTGCTGGCATTCTTGACTTCCGACGCGTCACAATGACGATCCCTTGCATCCCACTTCCACCATGTCGAAACGACGAAGACTGGACTTTGATACCCCGGCGGGGGACGCACCGCCAGGTCTTTTCTCTCCAGGACATGCTGGCCCCCGAAGAAGATGCGCCCATGAACTCGTTTGTGGACGTCGTGTCCTTGGATGGACGCCGCATTCACCGCACCGAAGTGCCCATCGGTGCCCCGGCATCTCCGATTAAACAAGCTCGGCGTGCGCAGTTTATCCAGTCGACTGCTCAACCAGCTCCACCGTCCTCGTCCAACGGGCCTTCCCCGCTCGTATCCGTGGTTGGCCAAGACTCGTACCAAATGGCGCTATGGCTAGATGGCGCCACGCCGGAGATCTCAGCATTCGATGCGCCCTCCGAAATGGCAATGGACCTCGATTCCTTCGAGTCCGGAAAGGCGCACGTGGACCCCGCGGCGCGATTATCTTCTCACTCCGCCGTTGCAAGCTGAAGTCTGATTTGATTTCTCATAGGATCCCGCTCTTGCTGCTTGGGCCGAGAACGACCGCGACGCGTTCTTGGATCTTCTGTTATGGAACGACGGGCGTCGTGGACGCGTCTTCCCGGTCTGTGGCATATGTCGCACTCAGCGGGAGCCGCATTTCCGCTGCCGGGAATGCTTTCATCAAGAGCCCATGTGTAGCGCTTGCTGCGTGGCTACTCACAGAGAGGAACCACTGCATTGTATCGAGGTATTTGCTCTCTCCCCTCTCCACCTCTCGAATTCTTTTAACGTGGTCCTCCAGCGCTGGAACGGATCTTACTTCGAACGCACGACGCTTATGGCGCTCGGCCTGCGTATCCAATTCGGACATCCACCGGGAGAAGCCTGTTTATCCCCCCATCCCGCCAATCACGACTTCACGGTCATCCACACCAACGGTATCCATTCCGTGGCTGTCGATTTCTGCGCCTGCAACCTCTGCAAAGACGCCCACCACGTCCAATTACTCCGCCGGCGCTGGTACCCGGCTACATCGGACCAGCCGCGTACCTGTGTAACCTTCGTTGCACTCGATGCGGCGCATGCAATGTCCTTGGCGTCGAAGGCGACTCTGTTTGCGTGGTACGAGCACCTCGAGTGGTTGACCAATGGCAGCGGGTTGAAGCTGACGGACCGATACAAGGCCGTCCTGCGCGTCTTGCGCGAGTATCAACATCTCCTCGCTCTCAAACGCGCAGGTCGGGGGCATACAGTCGGTGGCGTGAAGGGGACCTCTTCGGGAGAACTTGCGGTACGGTGCTCCGCCTGTCCTCGGCCATCTGTAAATCTGCCAGAGGACTGGCAAAGTGCCCCGCCCCGCGATCAGTGAGTACGTTCTCAGTTGCCGACTCGAAAACTAAGCTCACTATTTTTTGCAGCTGCCTTTACACCCAATTCATCGCCGTCGATGCCTGCTTCCGACTGAAGCGGGGGATGGTGTCTAGCAATGCCAAAGACCCGCCGCTGAGCAACGGCTGGGGCTATATGGTTGAAGGACCTGCGTACTGCGAGTATCTTCTCACGATAAAAGACCAGAAAGAGGTATGTTATAATTCAAACTCTCTCGCAAATTTTGACTGTGATTTTAGATTTCCTCGTGCACCGACTTGGCCGCCCTGGATCATGCAAACACAAAGTTTGCTAAGGGGTATACTACTAGCGGAGTCGGGATGGCCGTCTGCGCCAGGCACGAATTCGTTCTGCCCAACGCTGTGGGCGACTTGCAGCGCGGAGAGCGGTGCGCCACAACTGCCGATGCCGTCGGAGAGAGACGCGTACTGACCAGGTTGTAGATACGGGAATATGGATTACATTCTAGCGTCGGCCTTGCGCCACATCTCGCGGCTATTACACCTGGTGGTTTCGTACGATATCGCTTGCCAATGGTGGAAGGGCTTACACGCGCGTCTTCAACAACTCCGGCCCCTCGTCCGGCTCACGATTGTTCTGGCGATGGTCCGTTTTGTTGTGCCGAAGATGCACATCAAGGGCCATACCCTCGCGTGCCAGCTTCTGTTCTCGCTGCATCTGACTCTAGGATGCGGGCAGACGGACGGCGAGGGTATCGAGCGGCTCTGGGCGGCTATCAACGCGCTTGCGGGCAGCACCAAGCTCAATGGCCCTGGTGCTCGCTGCGATCAGCTAGACGATCATTGGGGTTTCTCGAACTGGGCGAAGTTAGTGCGGCTACCCGCGTTGCTCCGCCGGCGTCTGGATGCAGCGCAGAAGGAGTCCGCAAAGCAGCAGGAAGCATTTGAGGCTTTGAACGAGGAGCAGGCTGAGCATGCTCCCGACTGGCTCAAGATGTTGAGTGCTTTCGAGGCTCCTCGTGCCGAGGGCGCACCGGAGCCATGCAACCCGTACGAGGCTACCGTCACAGGCAAGTTTACCTAAGCAAGCTGAGATCCGCCACTAATACCTGTTGTAATCTAGGCAAAACCGAGCAGCAGGTCCGCGCGGAGTTCGAAGAAGAAGACGCGAAGGACCGGATGGCTGGTGTTCCCCATATCCACTTCGCTCCGCTCTTCCATCATGTTCGGCCTGGAGATCGAGGAGTTGCAGTGCGTCCCCCACTCGGTTTAGTGTTTATTTGCTGAATCCATGAAGGAGTCGTATCCGCGTACAGGCTGTCCTAAAAAAAGCAAAATCGACAGCTTCAAAAATCAATCTCGGCAACATGCGTCGCAAGGCGGACGGGATGATGCGCCAATGGCGGTCGCTTCAAGCGACCTATATGCCTGCGGCACTGGTTCGTCTCAAGGCGCTACACCTCGATCCCAACGTGCTCGTCGAGAACATTCCCGTCCTTCCCCCATCCGAGAAGGAACGCGACACTGGTTGTCAAGAAGGGCTCCAGGAGCTCGAAGTAGCGCTGCGCCAAGCACAATGCCGCGTCGCTCTCGTTGCGCTGCGAAACCAACTGCATATCAAATCACGGCTCATGAAGTACAAAAAGCTCAGCTCGCGACACCAGCGAACAAACACGCGCACCCGCACGCTCGTCAACCGGAACGAGAGCAATTGCATGCCGAAAAGTACCAGCGGGCGTGGTCTGCCCTGTCCGCGTTGCTAGGCAGCACGGACGTCGGCTTCACCGTGCTCAAAGTCGCCGACATACGCTGCATGGAAGATTCAGACTCGCTTTCGGCAAACCCGCAGAAGGAGGCTCGGAGGATGAAGCGGCAGGCAGACTTGGTCGCGCAGGGTGAGCTCCCACTCATCCACACAAACGAGGAGCGTCTTCGAGATGGCGACGACTCGGATGAGGCGGACGGTGGGGAGGATGTCTTTGTCGCAGTTGAAAGCGACACGAAATTTGGAGAGGGCCGGCGCACGCTATCGTGGATTTGGAACGAGACGGGAACAACGGGTTCGGAGGAAGAGCTGCTGGACGGTACGGTCATTGAAACCCCAATCTGCGACTGGCTCTAATCTTCCGTTTAGCTATGAGGTTAGAATGGTGCAAGGCATTTTCACGCATGCGGCGGTGGAACGAGGAGATACGCATGCTAGCCGAAGAGCAGCGTCTGGTGCCCGTTCAAGCACGAGGCTGACAAGTGGGTCGTGCGGGCTCAATCGGTGCGGGACCTGAACCCTGAGCCTCTCTCGCCGTTGCAAGCCGAGGTGGTGGAGGGCAAGCTCGCGTACGCTGCCAAGCAGCGCGAGCTATACTTGATGTTGGCTCGACACGCCCGAACAAGTCCGCACCGCGCCGCAACGGAAAGGCGGTCGCTATAAGCACGCCAATGCGTCAGAAGAAACGATGCTCGACAATCATCCTGACCTTCCGGACCTCGTCAGTGACTCCAGTGATGACGAGGATGAATTCGGGGAGGGAGAAGAGCCTCTTGAGGAAGAGGATGCTGAAGATATATAGACAATTACTGACCTACTAGTAACTGTATCTCTATAAAGCTGTAAAGAATTTTGAGAAGTTTAAAAGAGAAAAAAAAAAAAAAAAAAAAAAAAAAAAAAAAAATATAAAAAAAACATATCATACACATGGTGTCCCAGACTCCCAGTGGTGAGAACATTCAAGAACTCCAGAGAAAACTACATATGCTTCTCACTTGACACAAGCCAATGGCTCCTGGTGTTTGAAAAGATACTTTTATTGTCATGTGACTTTTTTAGTCATGTGAGATATGTTTTCTGGCTGCGGCGGCTCATGACTGACAGTGACAGACCTCAAGTGACACCCGGCCCAATTGTGACACACCCGGCCGCATTTGGATGTCATGTGATGGGTTATTTTATTATTTGCGGTCACTGTAACACCCTGTAACGCTCAATTTCCCTTTTGGGCATTGCCATCAATAGTATTTCAATGCCGGAGGCCGGCAAGAATGTCACAGAGGCTGCCCGGGCGCGAAGTGGCTCAGCTTGAAATTTTATGGATCGCATTTCTGGGCTCCAAGCCTTATCTGATGCATGAGACCAGCTGCAATAGGTGCACGAGGGATGAACCGGACCGGGACAGTGTGTTCGACGAGCAGTGCCTTCCAGGCGGACGGAGGATCGTGCTCGAGTGTGTGATCTTGTTTGCGAGGGTGCGGACCCACGGAGTCTCAGCACCAAGCCCGGGCAATGAACTCACAACAGGACATACCTTGGTCAGCGCAGCACGAATCTCCTTCGTCGACTCGATAAATGTCTCGCGGTCGTCATCCATCATGGCTGCAACCTCGTCGAAGACATCCTCGTCATCGTCCCGCTCCGGAGTAGACCGTTCAAGGTCATGCAGCTCAGCCAGCAGGTCATCCAGATCGGCGAGCCCACCGCCGTCATCCTCGTCACCACCATCCTCAGCACCGTCAGTGGCAGCCGCAGCAGCAGCACGTCTGCCGGGATCGAACATGCGAAGGAGACTCTTCGCCACCAGGTTGATGATGTGCGCAAAGCAGCGTGTACGGTCGCGCTCAGGGTCGAAATTGGGGAGGGTGTGGTGCAGCTCTTCGGCCATTGTATCGTTTGCCGTTGCGTTGTCGCAGGTGACGCTGAGCACTTTCTCTGCGACGCCGAAGTCGTTGGCGATGGTGGTGAGGACCTCGGCGAGATTGGCGCCCGTGTGTGACTGGAAGAAGGATTAGTAGATGAATCGGATCGAGAATGAGACTGACGCACCTTTGGTACCTCAACGAAATCCAGCAAACAATTAATGCGTTTACCGTCCTCCTCCCATGATCCGCCAACAGCGACGAATGCATTATGGTTGGGAGACGTCCAGGCGTCGGTGATAAATGAGAGAGAAGCGGGGAGGTTCTTGAAAGCGATGTTAGCGAACCATGTTAGCAGAAATGATGATGTAGAAACATACCTGAAGCCGTTCCGCAATGCGAGCCTTCGTTTTCCGGTAGAGAACTCGAACGTCACGAGCGACGGTAGATGGGGACGGGATGTACGTCGACGGACGACCGGTCTTCATGAGACGCCGATAGCTGCGGTCCTTGGTGATGGCGAACGGGCGCTGACTCTCCGCTACCCAGCGAATGTGTTCCGCACTCGATGTACACGTTAGTAATGCGACAACGGAAGTCCAAAGACCTACCGTGTTTCAGCACGCGTCATTGGGACAGTAGAGTAGGTCTCGGCCCCACCAGTCGCAGCGTTCTTGAAGATATTGGTGAGTTTCTGGAGCCGACTGCCGTTGTGCTTCCGAAGGAGATTACGCGCGTCCTTGAGCGAATGGTCCCGCGCGGCATCGACGAGCTCCTTGCCCCAACATTTGTGAGCATGGGTGGTGAGGTTTTTCGTCGACGTAGCGTCCTTGGTGGTCTGGTTGCGGTAGATGCGTTTTCCACACCGAAAGCGCAGGTAAATGCATGGTGAGGTTTGTCGGGGTTGCGATACACAAGCTCGACGTCCGGGTGATAAAAGGCGTAGATGTGGCTGGTCCACGTCGCGCGGGCCTTGTCTGGACATGACGGTCAGTTCAAAGAAGACAAAAAGTGATGAGGCACGCACCCAAAGCCTTGCGATCCTTCTCCTCTGCCGTTAGGTCATCGAGGACCTCGATGTCCGAGTCCCGATCTGAGCCAATTGCATCCACATCGATAGGCGATGGGCTGCGCGACGGAGAGTCATCGATGCCGTTGTCCAAGCCAGTACCAAATTGGAACGAGCCTGCGCCAAGTGAGCAAGAGCAAGATGAAAAACACAAGCATACGCACTTTGGTCCGAAGCCCGAGTTGCCTGGCTGGCAAGCGGACGCTTGCGACGATTGTGCCGAGCGTAGAGAGCCCGCAGCAGCAGCAGCTGAGCGGGTGGTGCGGGGCGTGTCGCTGATACGACCACGCGCTGTGCTTTTCTTTGGGGTGATGAAGCCGACTGCTTTCTTGGCGAGCTTGCCGGCTTTGGACACGACTTTGGCGCCGTATTCCTTGATTCGGGACGCCGTCGATGTGTCCGAAGGGACAGAGGACAGGGAAGAGGAAGAGGGAGACTTGCTGCGCGCGTTTGCGCGATGGTTGCCCGGCCATTGGAGAATGCCAGTGAGTGGCACCGGGCCACAGACAGAGTCGTTATAACACCATGGAGGGACGATAAGATCGCCCCAAACATGATGCGCCCATGCCCGCACGCATGGTCCACCGGCCCAACCGAGGGCAACCCGATAAACGACAATGTGGTTAATGGTGGGAGAGTCACCCTTGTGACTGATTTCGTCTTGAAAACGGCGTGCAAATTGGCGCCAAGTGAGCGCCCACTGGATTAAGACTCAAACCGCGTGTCTCTACTGACTACAGGCACCAAATCCAGCCCAAGGGTAGGGAAGGGTCCAGCGGGTTATGCCGGGTGAATCCATCCCCACCCTCACCCGTACCCGAGCTCACCCGCACCCGCGACCCGGCCCGGGTTGCCCGACCCCTGCCGATCACTAATCCAATATAGAGAATAGCGATGAAATTCTGCGTTTTCACTGGTATCCTTTACTGAGGCGTATCACCGGAGCCAGATTTTCCAAATTCCTGGTGCTTGCAGAATGTAAGCCTGTAAGGGGACGTCTCATCCTTTTTTTCTTTTTCGTTACTTGACCGTTCTACCTTTTTCCTTACTATACCCTTTCCTCTCTTCCCTCCTACTCTCTCTCACTCTTATCTCCCTTTATCTCCTCTCCTCTCATTCTTATTTGCTCTTATTTATCAGTGGCTTCGTCACACGTGTCACTTATACCTGTGACACCCCCTGGCAAGGCTCCTTAGACTTGTTCTCTTTGGATTCCTCTGCCAGGTATGTGTCTAGCACCTCTGTACACACTAGCTAGGGCTAATATACTTTGGATTCCTCTGCCAGTCTTGTCTGTGGCGTCCTGGGCATACAGGCACTGTGGGGTTGCCCTTACAAAGCCCGCATCACATACTTACAGCTGTCACGCCTTTCCCTTAGCTTTACCCCTGTACCTCTACGTCAATCTCCAGAAATACACAAGAGTCTTGTTGAATCTCGCGTGTCTCCGACAGTGTTTCTCGTCTGGCCGACAAATTTCCACTTTTTTCAACCTGCTACGTGTACACCGCCTCCGATACCCTCTTTGCGACACGCTCTTCCACCCGTCGTCACCCGCTGCCCCAGCGCAGCTCGCCTACCTGCTCTCGGCCGCTGGAGCCCAACCCGACTTGCCCGAGGGCCTGGACCTTCGGTGCCGTGTCCCGGACGGTCCGGACCGCTCCCACGCCAAATTTGTGCGATTCTGCTTCTGCAGGACTTTCTTCGCTCTTGCCACGTTGCATTCTCGCCCCCGCAGCCTGCGCCCTCTCGCATGCCTGACCTCGGTGCGCCACACGGTGACGACGCCAGAGCCGGAGCTGGCACACCTATGCAGCCCACTTATCTCCTCTCATTAGAGGTGCCAAGGGGCCTCCGTGGCCACCTCTAGTTAGAAGCATTCCGCTGGTTTGCCTATACCACAATAAAGCCGCAAAAAATATCCATAATAAAGCTGGAGGACTTAGGCTCTAAGTCCTCACTGAGGCTGGTATGCCACTACAAAGTGCTAGGTTATCG
This sequence comes from Mycena chlorophos, assembly GCA_014461115.1. NCBI lineage: Eukaryota > Fungi > Basidiomycota > Agaricomycetes > Agaricales > Mycenaceae > Mycena > Mycena chlorophos. The sequence continues at coordinate 935,359 of JACAZE010000011.1, forward strand.
GCTCTAAGGTTTTTGACGGTGTATAGGGTTGAACTAAGGCAATATGCCACAATAAAGTGGTGTATACAAGTGAATATAAGGGTTTTGAAAGCAACATGCCACTATAAAGTGCATGTCCTTAGCACGTTTTTGAAGGGGTATACTATAGTAAAGGTCCTAGGTGTAAAGGCGATATGCCACAATAAAGTGGGTGTATCTCAGAGTTTTTGAAGCCAATATGCCACAATAAAGTAGGTGTCCTTAGCATGTTTTTGAAGGGTATACCGCAATAAAGGTACCTGGCTCTAACGCTACGTGTAAAGGCGATATACCGCAATAAAGTGGGGGTAGTCTTAGGCTTTTGAAAGGCTGATATGCTGCAATAAAGCTGAGTGTGTCTCAGCCAGTTTTGAAGCTATTGAGGTGCCGTTCGTCCGTAGAGGGTCCTGTGACATGGGGTGATGACTGTGACAAGTGTGACATATTTCCCAAAATGGAAAAATGTCGGGAATGGCTGGTGTGACATGGTACTGTGTCACACATGTGATGAAAACGAAAGTTGCTCAGATTTCAATTCTGAACAACTTTCGTCAATTAACCTATACCTGAATCGTAACTTTATATGTACATCAGTGTAATGTCACATATATGATGAAATGAAAGTTGTCCAAAATCTAATTCTGAACAACTTCCGTCAATTAACATGTACTTGGTTCTTAATACCTACTGTGTTATAGGCCAAATACTGATCTTTTGAACTGAGAGAAGGTCATATCTCATGATCCATTGCACTAATTAGGGTGATCTAAGTGTTGACAGAAAGCTCTCAATGCTCTCAAATCAGATTTATAGTCATTGATATACTTGAAGTCCAAGACCACTCTCACTTAGCTATCTTAGTAGTAATTAACTTAACTTCATAAAGCCAGTATCAGCAAAGAGCTTGGTACATATACTAGATCATTGTAATATTCCAGGGGGTATTCTGGACAAAGTCTCATGAGAGTCAATGATACACCTGGCCTCTGGAGTGGACATCAACCTTTTCCCTTCTCATCACACTCACTCGATTGTACAATATCTCGGGCTATACTGCATGAATGAGGTTGGTTTCGGGTACTACCAGGAGATGTTTGGATAGTCCTTCGTCCTAACCACTGATCACCACCACTCTACACAGAACAGGCCTCTCTAATCTGTACTTTCTATACTCAGACTAAGTCCAGTCCAGTATTTCACTGATACAGAGGCTAATAGAGGATCAATCCTCCTGATCTAAGTTGGAGCTAGTAAAGGGTATCCTGCCACATCCCTCCACCCAAAATCAGGCAGGTCTCATAGTCATACCCAAGGTGGTGAGCTGCATATTCCTGGATTTTACACATGGAACATCATGGGCTACAGAATGAGGTATGAGGTTGGCTATAGATGTTTTTGGAAGGTGGAGGATACCTCTAGAAGCCCCTACCTTAATAATATGGTTATCTTGAGAACTCATGAGGTTGTGCATAGATCTTGCTTGACATAGATAACACAGATAAGAGGATTGTAAGGGATCTAGAATAGATATGGGCTTGGTTTCAATGCTGAACAGGTTCATTTGACTAGGGCTACAACTCTCTCCCCAACCTCAAGAGCCTGCTGGAAAAAAGTTCCTGGCTAGGTGCGAAACTGGAGCATGAACATTTGGGCATAAGACTACCTACCCCATCTTCAGGTCTACTCTAGGTCAGCTCATCTAAGTACAGGTAATTCTTGTATAGGATGATAGTAGACCTTCAGACACTCATATACCACCTCTCACCACCCTCCTAGCAAGGCTCTATAGTGGATTCTCTATATTTTCTGAACATCCAATTGAGAATTTCGGAGTTTTGGCTCATTTTAAGGAGACAAGTGGGCTGCATAGGTGAGCTGGCATCCTCGAGGAACGCCAGCAAGCCCCACCCACCTTGTAGACTCTCAGCGCCTGCCACCCCAACGAGCCGCACCTCGCGCTTGCAGGAATGCGACCACGCACCACACCTGGACCTAGTGGTGGAGCAGGAGGTTGACGAGCACGACGCCAACAGATCAGGTGACGAGGACACAGAGCTCGCGCGAAACTTGACCACAGGACTGCCGTCCACATCGAGCCCCAATCTCCCTCGTGCCCATCCTCGTTGACGCCCTCTCAGGCTGCTGCAAGCTCACATGCCTCATCTCCCGACCTCGTGCCTGTGCCTGTCCTCATCCCTGTGCCTGTTCCTCCAAAGCCTGCCCGTATGCCCAAACCACCCACCCTCCCTCCGGTGGTCGAGCAGCCCGGTCCGCTGTCGATCTCCAACTGGATCTCGGTCTGCACACAGGCAGTCGAGCTCTGGAAGGAGTTTAACCCTGGGACGTCGCTCTCCACCAGCACGATGGTCCGCCTGGCGGGCGCCGCCCTGCATCATCTGGACGCGCAGCGGTGGTGGTCGCGCAACTGCGGAGACCTCGTCAAGGTCAAAACCTTCGAGGACTTCACCGCCCGCTTAATGGACGAGTTCGTCGATGCTGGGTGGCGCGACAAGGCGCTGATCGACTTCTACACCATCTCCCAGGGCACCGACTCATACCGTGCCTTCGTTAAACGGCTCAAGGACGCGCGTGTCGTACTTCAGGCTGCCGGCGGCGAGTATGTCATCAAGGATGGTGTGTATGTCATGAAACTGGGGACCAGCCCGAGGATCAACACGCGGGATCGTCATTGGAAATGGACGTAGTATAGGGAAGGGGATCCGCACGCCACATGCACCCACCAATCCCCCTAAAGAGCTGTTTAGATAAAAGGGCAATGGAAGTTAGCCCCACGTTCCAAAACTTCCGTCTTGTCAAAAGCACCACTCTACCCAATCCGGCGGATAAGCGACGGCATTGGGGTTCAACCCCGCTTCTTGTAAAAACCCGGATTGCCAGGCCTGGTCTTGACAGAAGACGGAAGGTCCCATATGCTGGCGGCCAGGGAACGCCCCAGCGCACGAGGACCGGACCCGTACTCGAGTGAGGAACTTCTCACACACATACCAAAGCGAAGAAAAGGAAAAAATAATATAACACAAAAAAAGAGAACAAAACGTGTCTACAAAGTCCACTACTCGTACCCCGACGCTAGTCTTGGTCCATATCGTCCTCATCCTGCGCACGACCCTTTCCCTTGCCCTTTGATGACAAAGCTGCGACCTCCGCATCCTCCTCGCCCGGATCCCTCAATTTCTCCCAAGCGCGCTGCGACCGCGCGGCCGTCTCAGGCCACAAACGACGAGAAGTGACAGAGGATGGCGACGTTGCGCACGTCCCAAACTTGGTCGGCTGCCAGGCTGAAGACGCCCGAGAGGTATTCGAAGATGTGAACCGCATCTAACGTGCCGTTGTTCAAGGCCGTGGCGGCCATTAATGCCGCGTCGCCGCTTAACGCCTTGTAACCCCTCAAACAGCTGGTGGCGGTCCCCAAAGCCTTGGACGGGAATCCCCAACAACATCCTCGAAGACGAGAAACGATCCAGTTGGTGGAGCATATGGATCCACGGGGAGAATCGCTCCGTCTGAGGCGTCGCGGGATCGGAGAGCGTCTCAGTGCAAATTCAGTAAAATATACAGACAGGTGCAGAACTGATTGTTATGATCCAAGATTTGGTGGAAACCTGGGACTACATGTCTTCTACGAGCTGTAAAGGTTACAGGTCCATTGGCCATCACTGCAAAACAATATGATTATTTGAAATTATGAGATTGCAAATGGAATCAATACCAGCACCAGGACACTCTACTTTTATTGGTCTACTTCGACACAATTAGATGAGGAAAATAAGAAGAAAGATAAAGATAAATTACTCTAATGTTTACACAAAAAAGCAGCCTTGTCCGATAAGTTCCCGCCACTGGAGGGCCCAATCTTTTTTTGGAATTGCCAAATTTGGCAAATTCAAAGATTTGCACTTTGTGGCAGCAGAAAGCAATGATATACACACTCTCAGGACAAGGTTGGGTGGAGAAGTTGACAAATGACCTGTACTACGGTCCTATTATTTTCGGAATTTTCCCATGAGTACATGGCTCAGAAACAGCAGAGATCCCTGACCATCATTATGTGAATTTTACTGGGAAGCAAAACAAATGGTGTGAACTCAGTTTTAAATATCAAATATGAGGGTATTTGAGGCTCATCTGAATATAAAAAAAGTCCCTCCCCAAGTCTGCAAAGAAATGGCATCAATCCCAGGCAAACTGCCTACACAGGAGCATGTACATTCTGGAAATTTTACCCAAATGGAATTTTTGATGATGCCAGGAAGATTCATTTATTTTGCAAGAACAAGACAACTTCGAGGTCTGATTTCTTTTAGGTGCATACAGGACCTATGAAGAACATACAGTGAAAGTTATGCTCCAATTGGTGCCCTACAACTCTTCCCAATATGTTTTGCTTCCCAGTTTGCCATAGTACATTTAATCTTAGAGAAGACCTGTTGCATCTACATACTAGATATCTTGAGGATCTATCTGAATAGGCTAGAGGTAGCTACACTAAGAATCTTGGAGCTGAGTGAGTGTTGTCAACCTGTCTGTCCAACTTCTGGTTCCTGTCCGGGCTCCCGGTTTGCTGTAGTATAGTTATTTCATGGATATCAGATATTTTAGACTCAAATTAATATTAGGATTACATTACAGGTACCAAACCAATATGATCATATTGAAAGGACTTGAAGGAAAGGGAACAGAAATATGTGCAACCCGGGAATCGAACGCTCAACCTGGTCCCAATCAGGAAATCACAAGGACGCAGAGCGCTATGTGCTGCGGCAGACTGCGGCAGAATATTGGCCAAGCCGAAGTCGCTACCCAATGTTTGATCCGATCAGAGTCTTACCTAATAATCACTGCGGGGGACCTAGCAAAGCAAGGTGACTCTTGTTCCATTTGTGCACTGTGTAATACTTGCCTGTGTAATATCTGTGAGTCAACTCTGGACAAGTAGATAACTTTGCATGTGAATCTGACGCGAAAGTGCTCAAGATATGGACTGATTTTTTGTTGAAGGAGGTTTGGCAGCAGTTTTCCTATGGCTTGTATTACTGGGATGTACTAGTAGTGTATGATTCTACAGTGTCTTCATTGTTGTGGTCGACAGGGGTGCCAGTGGGAGGAGGCTGGAAGTAACAGTACGTCAAGACAACACATGAGATAGCTGACCTGAAAGGATCAAGCTATGTACTCACATTATTGGATGAAAATTTCAACACATGGCTGACAACCTGTGAGGAGTTGTCCATTTCTCTCAGAACCTTCCGAGAGTTGAGGCTACAAAAGTCATTGCATATTGTCAGCCCCATGGTATCCTTCAGTGAGAAATTTCAATAACCTTGCAAAGAGAGAATTGGCAAAGACTGGTGGTTCAATTGAAAGTTTTCCAAAGAAATTCAGGTTTGCAAACGCACTTCGTGCCTCAATGGTTGCAAATGCAAACCACAGGGCTGCGGATATCAGCTTAGTTTGCTTGAAGTTGATACTAGTAATCAGCTCACGACTGCTGGCTCCAAATCGGAACTGTTGGGCAATCAGTATGGTATGCAATTTGATACTCTGAACATTCCATACCGCAATCAGGACTGCCAATGAGAAAATGCTAGTGGCAAGCCCGGTTTCTTCATAAGGTGGTGCGATAAGTTTTAATCAATTTAAATATGAAAGCACTCTACCAATAGTCCACACAATAATCTTGGACAACAATGCTGATGTTCTGAGATAATTTAGTCAACGATCAAATATTCAGGATGAACATACTGTGATGTTGCACCTCTCTTTCCTGCCCACAGTTTAGATACTAGAGTCACCATGATAAGTGCATCTTGACATGCACTTAGAGACCAGTTTGCCAAGCAAAGTTTCTGTGACCGGATGATGAATTGCTCGATAGAAGGGGCTTGTTGACAAGCCACTGTGAGCATAATCCCAAGCAAGAGACGTGCTAATGAGAGGGAGTACAGAAAGGCTGGCCAGGGAGGTGTCCGTCCACTGGTGGCACGAGATAGGATATGAATACGATAAGTGAAAAATGTTTGCACTGGATTGATCTCTGTTACCATGCAGATTTTAGGTAGACAAAACTATTCACTCACCAAAGACGGCAATGAGGGTATTGAGAAGCACAGAGATTATACTGGATGGCAGGAAGGGCTTCTCAAATGACGGCCCAGTCTGGATAAGGCCAATGTACACTGTTTGTGTGTTGCACCCAAAGTGTATCACTTCCAAGGTCCTAACCAACAGGAGAGTCTCTGAAATGAGGGTTTTTGGCAATGCTACAGCCACTCACCATACAAGCCGGACTGCCACCCTCATTGACCAGTGATCTTCATCGATCCGAAATTGAGTGTGGTAGAGGTATGCCTGCATTGTGCTGAATCCTAGAAGGATAGAATCCCCCATGGCTCCAATGAGCAGTGTACCCATAGCTCAGTCAATAATATATCTGTCAATCAGGGAGAAGTTGAATACCTCCGCTACTTTGCGAGTCCGAGTCAGCAACATCCCGCATAAGCACAATGCTCATTTAGAGCGCCGGGGGATTTCTAGCTTGGCTGTGAAGAGAGACGGGCACTTCTTATGCTCCAGGTTATTTCAAGGTGCCGGGATTAGGTACACTTGATGCAGTACCGGAGAGATGCAACACCCGCGTCGACGTCGCCGCTTACCGCACATCCGAGCAAGGAGGTCTGATTTGCCCTTGATTAGAAGCTTCCAAGAACTTGAACTCGGTCATGATATAAGGTGAAAGGCGACGAAATGCGGTGTGCGGTGTCAGCGCGTGCTGTATGCGAGCCGTCGAGCTCAGGGTCCGCCGCTTTTGAGATTAACCCCGGGCCGCTGACGGGCAACTCGTCTCCTCGCCGGGTTGTGTCCGGTGGCGGGGCCGAAGTTCCGATATAGCTGATAAAAACCCCCGTCACATCTTTCCGCCAAAGGTGAGACTGATATGGCGTCGATTCGACACTGATGGCAATATTGGACCCGAATGACGCCGCTTACCGAGAACCTCCACAGTCGCGCAGTGACCGCAGCGTGCTTCCATTTCGCAAGCTGCCTCCGATACCTCCACCGCCTCCGATACCTTACGGGCTGACTTCGTCAACGCAGCACCATCGACAAGCGCGCCGCGAATGACTCGAAATTGGTGGCACCATAAAAGGACACTCACCCACTCCACCATGCCGAAATGACCACTGAAACCCCCGCCAACCCCGGGTACCCGCGCCCCAACCCATCCCTTTCGTTCTGGCTGCAAGGCACGCGTAGCTCACCGCTCATCGGGCACCGCACTACGCCGACTTTGCCTGGGCCGGAGGACGTTCAAGACGTGGTCATCGTAGGCGGTGGCTTTTCCGGCGTCGCCACGGCGTATTTCTTGCTCACGGGCAAAAATCCGCCTGCGAGAGTGGCATTGCTCGAGGCGCGAGAGGTCTGCGATGGAGCGACGGGAAGGAACGGTGGTCATTGTCGACCTGCGTTTGCTCGTACGTGCGCAGCTCTGCTTCGATTATTCTTTGTGAGATTTGTTGCTGATGAGAAAGCGGAAAGGATACAAAAAGTACAAAGCTGGCTTCGGGAAAGAACAGGCGGTGAAGGTCATTGCGAACGAATTTGTACGTGTTTTTTTCAGGCTCGTCGGCATCGAGTTCTGATTATCACAGGAAACAATGCGTCTCGTCTGGGAGATAGTCAAAAAAGAGAAGATTGACTGTGACTTCTATCCAATGTCAACCTACGGTGCATTGTATTTATCTCTCCTGCACGCGGTGTTCACCGGAAAACACTCAGATATCATGGAAACTACCTCCGCAGCAACAACATACGGCGAAGTCTACGACGAGCTCGTCGCCGACGGAGGGGTTGTCGACGGTATCGAGACTTTCAGGACACCCGAGGCTGCGCAAGCCGAAACAGGAATCGCAAACGCCGTCGCCGCGTACAAATGGCCGGCATACACTCTTTGGCCGTACAAGCTCGTCGCGCACTTGGCGCAGATCGCTCTGGAGAAGGGCTTGAATCTGCAGACGACGACGCCGGTGCGAAGCGTCACTCAGCCTGCCGGAGACGCCCAGGCCAGCGATTGCCGGTGGGCGGTACACACCGATCGCGGAGTCGTTAAGGCGCGGAAGGTCGTGTATGCCACCAACGCATACACGGCGACGCTCTTGCCTGAGCTCGGCGGCCCGATCTACCCGCTGAAAGGGCATGCGGTTGCGTTGGTCCCTACAAAAGGCTATGCCGGCGCCAGCAATCGCGTTCAGCAGAGCTACAACTCGGCTCGTTCCTTTCATTCGCACTCCCTTTTCGTTCCGCAAGCTCACTTCTACGACAAAACAGATCGATGGCAGCGGCGACTACTTCATGCAACGCCCCAAAGACGGGATCTTCATCGTCGGCGACGGCCGGGAATCAGTGAACAACGACGACCTCCTACGGACGACAGACGATGGGACGGTGTTGCCTGTTGCAGTCAACGCGCTCAAGGCTAGGGTCCGAGATGCGTTTGGCGAGGCGCGCTGGGGAAAGGAGGCGTTGGGCGAGGGATTGTTAGTTGCCTGGTCGGGTGAGTTCAAGTTCATGCGGAGTAGTTTTTCTTGAGCCGACTTCCGGAATGTTTAGGGATTATGGGCAAATCCGCGGATTTGGTGCCCTACGTCGGTCCGCTGAACGACAAACCCAACGCTTTCGTATGTGCGGGACACAATGGACATGGTACGTCTGTCTGTCTGAGCTCGCGTTCTTCCCTTTTTCGGTGCTGATTTCTTGAACTTGAAGGCATGGCCCGAATCATGACCTGTGCTCGCGGCATCGCTGCGATGCTTCAAGGAGCGACGTATGCCGAGACTGGGTTGCCGGAGTGTTTCTTGCCGACGAAGGAAAGACTGGAAAAGCATGCGTACGCGCCGCCGGCGGAGGGTGGACGATGTGTCTGCTGTTGATCGAAAAAGCTCCCAGTCCAGAGCAGAAGTAACAATCTAAACACAAACACGCTACACTGTACAAAATCTAGTTTTCTTCTCTTCTCCCCAGCCAGTTCATACAAGTGTCAGCCTACGTAGTATCGTAGAAAGAATAATAGCGAGGTATCATACAGTAGTAAGTGACATGATGTACAAAAAAAGCATACAAGAAGCAAACAAACATGGAGGAAAGCGATATGCAAGAAACACAATACGTAGTAGATGCAAGAACGAAGGAAGGCACATAGCACACATACATTCACTCGCTGACGGACCTCCGCGTCTTCTCCGCCGCCTCGACAGCCTCCAACAGGTCCAGATCGTCCCCATCGCCTTCGCCTTCGCCGTCCCCATCGCCGTCACCATCCTGGTTCCCGTCTGCCTCCCCGTCTGCCTCGGCCTCTGCCTCAGCCTCGGCATCCGCATCGATCTCGTCCACCTCCGCGTCAGCGTCAGCGTCTGCATCAGCATCCGCATCCGCTTCGCCATCCTGCTCGCCCTCCCCGTCAGAATCATACGGGTCGTGCTTCTGCACAGCGTGAATCGACACGGGGCTGCGCGTCCGTACACCGCCGAGCGCCAAGGGTGGCAGGGACGAAGAAGGCGCAAGCGTACTCGTCGCTGCGCGTGGATGGCCCGCCGACGTTAGGGACGGCCCGATCGATGCGCGGTGGTGGTGTTTAGAGGGCGACGAGGAAGAGGACGATGGGCCGACGCCGACGAGCGAAGACCGCATCGAGCTCTCGTGCCCGTGTCCATGGCTATGCCCGTGCCCGTGTCCGCGCGAGGGACTATGCGAAGAAGCCACCGAGGTTGAGGCAGGCAACGTCTCCGCCCTCCCCAGTGGTCGATGTACAGCAGCCTGATGCGCAAGCGCCCCAGGCGGGACCTGCACACTCCCCGCTCGTTCCCGGTCTCCCTCCCTCTGCCCTTGCACACCCGCGCCCGCACCACCCGCACCCTGACCTTGCCCAGCGAACGAACCACTGGCAGCATCGACTGTCCCCCTCCTCTCGACCCTCTTCATCTTCTTCCGACATCGATCACACACCGTCCCTGGCCCAAGCGGCCCCGGCCCCCACTTCTCCACACACTTGCCGTCCTTGTAGCGTCCCGCTTGCCCACACTGTCGGCAGATACGCTGATTAAGCGCGTTTGTGGGTGGGTACGGGGCGTTGGCGCTGCCAGGCACTGCTGCGGCAGAAGCCGACGCCGGTACTGGTTGCGTATGCGTATGCGAGTGTGACGGTTGGTGTTGCGGCGATGTCGAAGGCGCAGGCACCGGCGCAGCAGGGTACGCGTACGAATCTGCCAAACACGTGATCAGCCAAGTCCACCCTCGAAACATGTGAAAACTGTACCTTTCGTGTTCTTCCTCTGCTGCACATCCCATCTTTCTCCCTGACCCACAACCGACGCCGCGGCGTAGCTCACACTCCCGCTCCGCTCAGGCAACGTCCCGCTCCTGCTTACGCCAGCAGTCCCCCATTCCGGCGATCGCTGAGAATGCGAATGTGAATGGGAATGCGAGTCTCGCCTCTCCGTAACCGCCTCAGAGTGCATTTCCGCGGGCACAGAACCACCGCCGACATGAATGCCAACGTCCTCCGACGCAGTCGAGTGCGATCGTTCGCGACCTCGATATTCACGCGGCTGCGTAGTAGTATGCTCGTCGACGGACCGCCGATGCGGCTGTACGTGTGGCTGGTGGTGCGATGCATGCTGCGGCGGGAGATGTGTCGAGTAGGGGTACGTATGTGCGCGTTCTGGGTGTCTCGACGACGACGAGGGGGCAATCTGCATGCTGTTCGAGCGGCTCGGGCCTGGGACGACTGCTGGCGCGGGAACATGATAGACCGGCGGGTATGGGTTCGGGTACTACGAAAAAAAGAAACGCGTCAGCTACGGAAAACCGACGAAGAAAAAAACGCACATCATAGTCTCCCTCCCTCGGCCTCTTAAAGGTATACACCTGAGCCTCCGCCGCCTCACTCCTAGGCCGCTTGCCCAACATACTCGGCGCAGCAGGCGCGCTCTGACTCGCGCTCAATCCTCTCCGTACCGGCCCAGCATCGTACACCTCGTACCTCCCCCCACTGCCACTTTGGGGCATCGGCACCTCGCTCAACACGAGCCTCCCCCCGCCCTCACTCACAACCCGGCCAAACCCCGCCCGCGCATCGACCGCGCGTGCCTCGACGAGCGCGAGGTAGTCGCTGAGCTGCGCCCACGTCGCGCCGAGCATCGCGAGCCGCGTCTGGGCCTCGTCCCGGGCAGCTTCGGCGCGCAGGGTGCGTTCGTCGAGCGCGTAGAGGATGGCGGCGGCGGCGGGTGGGAGTTGCGGTAGCTGATTTGGGTTCGAGGTAGAGGCGGGAGGCGAGGCTGGTTGTGTTTGTGTTTGTTGTGCTTGTGTTTGCGTTTGGTCGTCGTCGGCCTCCCCATTTACAGTCGCGGGGAGCATACTCCTGCTGACGCTCTCGAACGTCCCCAACAGCCTCTCTGCCCTCTCTGCGCGTCTCCGCATCACATTCAACTCGTCCCGCAGCGTCTCGACGTCCCCGAGGGCATTAGCGAGCAAAGAGGCCAGTGCCGCTGGCGTGTTTGTTGTCGTTGCTGGTGGTCCTGAGGACGATGGCCCGGACGCCAAAGTAGGACGCGAGGACGCGTGGACGACGGAAGGCGACGCGTTCGTCCTCGGCGGAGAACGCGAATGTGATTGATTCGCTAGTGGCTTGGCGGTCGTCGGTGACGGCGGCAAGACGGCCTTCGGCGATGTCCTCGGTGAGGTCGAGGCGCCCACAAGCGTCATCGACACGTCCCCGTCCCCATCTCGTGCGTGTTGCGGGACATCGGTGGCCATCGGTCGCGGGTACGGCGATGGGCGTTCGTGGTAGTGGTGGTGGTCAAGAGCCAAAAGCAAAGTATGTATGGAGGCGGCGGGGAGACGCGTGGTGTAGGGCCGTTAGCGACGTCGGCTACAGTGTGGGTTTGTCGTGTCGTGTCCGGAACTCGGCGTCTTGTCGGGCGCGACCCTAGGTCGGGGGCGGCGCGCGGGCGGGTAATTCTTTGAGCCGACTGTGTTGCTGTTCTTGTTCCACGGCGGCGGCGAGCACAGGACTCGGAGGTGGGGGGGAGCGGAAAAGCGGGACACCAAGCACGCCGCGCCTTCAAGTAAGTAGCGGTCAATGCGTAAAATGAAACCCGGTGGGTGGGTGGCAGGGAGACGGACGGGCGAAAAGAAGCGCCTCCGAATGCTTCCCTTCCCTGCCTTTGCTTTGGCTTCCCTCCGGACATGCGGCGGGCGTCAGTCCAGTCCAGTCCAGTGCGGTGCGGCTTCGGTGTGGAGTAGCGCAGTTGCACGCACGCAAGGCGCGCGGGCTTCTCGCCCGCATCACGGAGTTAGCAATGGCACAGCGAATGAGAAGCCTTCGGCGGTGGATGGATGCAGAAGGAAAGGAAAGAAAAAAAGTCGGCGACGGAGCAACTGACGCGTACGAGGCGGTGCACGGGGTCCCGCACTGTCATTGATGCCGACCGATGCCTCGTGGCCGACTCCGACTCGGCGCTGGCCGGTCTGAACGGAGAGGAGAAAGGGCGGGGCGGCGCCACATGTATGTAGAATTTACAATAAACTGAGAGAAGGTGGGTGAAGGACGTAGCCAAATAAACAAGAGAGAAAACTGGCACGGTTCAACGTCGGGATGAACCGCGGCCGATAATCAAAGAACGATAGATTCGTCTCACCTAGGTCCCTCACGAGGGCGGCGTCGCCTCGAAACGAACATCAAGTACACCGCCAAACGGCGGGATCCAGGGCAGATTGAGATTCCCGCCTGTGCTGTTCGGATGAAACAGGCCAACCCATTGCAACTGTTGAATTTCATGCAGAATGTCCGCGGAGAGGTACATGTTCAAGCTCTCGACAAGCCACAAAGAAATAACAGCTGCCCTCGAGAGACGCGATCATCGGGCGGCGACGCTCTGGCTGGGAGACGCGCGGTTACATACGTCGCGCCGAAGGCAACACCATATGGCGCGTCGCGTCGGGACACATGCAACACGCAACACCGATATGACATCCATCCCCGACGCTCCCGCCATTTGATGCGTAACGTTATCCAGCGGGAGCAGCGCGCAGGCTGAAGATCTGCACGAGGGATCACATCGCCCGAATCAACAGTCGGCGTTGTCTAACTTGCGCTGAAAGACTGCACAAAGCCATCCAAACCAACATCGAGAAATGCAACGAACGCTCGGAGAATTTAGAGTTTCCTCCAGCACACGTCTTTCCAAGCCCGTGAGAGCGCCGGGGCCGGCGGGATCCTCGGGAAATGAAAGAAACATCAATTAATTAGCCGAAAGCGCCGAGCTCCGGCATGACATCGGCGGATTGCGGTCCGTTCCTCCACACAAAATTCTACACCAGCGACAGTAGTTGCACGCGAATCCGAACCCACGGCGAGCAGAACCCTGCGTGGAACCCACCCACCCGCGATCCACTCGCGAATCCTTGGCACTGACTTGACAGAGAACTCAAAGAACCCGCCCCAACTTTCACCAAGGGGGTCCCGCAGAACGCGACAACCGGCAGGCGCGTGTGAGGATCCGGCCGCAAAAGGCAGTTGCCTCCCGGGGTTCCGAGAATATTTTTCGCACCCCCAGCCAATCAGCGCCTACTTACATCGATCGAGCTTTGGTTGGTTGCTGCACGTCGATGTCGTGTGCTGAAACCTGACGCGCAGCGCCGAACGAACGCCCGCAACTCGCGCGTATCGATGCGCGAAGCCTGATGCGCTTCCTTGTCGGGCCGGGGCTGGTCAGCCGGTTGGCCGGAGCATTGTCGATGGCTTCAAGTCCGCGGAGAAGCTGGACTCGAGTAACTCACCTGCTCTTGGGAGTTGTCTTGGACACCAGAATCCTGCCGCCGCTGCGGCCGCTACGCGTAGGAGCGTAGTCGTCGGATGTAAGCCGCGCCGGCGAGTCGGGCCTCCAAGTGCAGAAGCAGAGAGGTGTCTTCGTCGGAAGTTCCGCAGGGCCCAGACCGCACGCACCGACTGGCGCCCGAGCTAGCAGGGCGCTCTCGATGGCGGCGGAGATGAACGTGAGAGATCTGGTTGCACCGAGCGGGACTAGCGCAGGGCAAGTAAAGTGGCGCGCCACAGCCCACGAGGCGCGGGGGCGGCCTCGTTGCACGCAAACTAGCCAAGAGAAGAACTCACCGCTCAAGCCGAGACGAAAAAATTGCGCGCTATCAGATCGTTATCGTTATCGTTATCGCAATCACCCATCGCCCGCCCATCGTGACCCGCCGGAAAGCGGTTTCCTCAGGTTCTTCTCTCCCTCCACCATCTCTCCGCGTTGACAATCGCCCGCCTCGTTGAATACACCTGAACTACGCACAATTCAATCCGCTCCGCCCGAACCGCGCTGAAACCTTGTTTGTCCGACGTCGGCCCTTGTCGCCGCGACTACTAAGTAACTAGACTCGGGCCTTGGGTGCGTGCGCCGCGGCTTCTGGACGGCGGCGCCTCGTGGGCGAAATCCTCTGCTAATGCGCCGCCGTTCAATCCTCCCACCAATCGGTGTTCAACAGCTCAGCGGGGCCGATTTTTTACCGCTGCCAGTGCCGCCGCAGCAGCGTCGGCGGTGTTCAGCGGTAAATTCGAAGCCGCCGTTGAGCCGCCGCCGCCACTTCGTCAAAGATCCGTATGCATCGGCCAGCAGAAACGCCTTTGTCCTGGATTCGTTGTAAATTTTGTGCAACAACGAAAGACTCAGAGCATCTCGGCAACCCGTCCGGGCCGTCGACGAACCCGCGGGCCGTTGCCAAGATTTCTCGAGCAACCAATCACCGTCATTGCGTCACCGTCGGGAGTGGCGCACCACGGCCCGCTGGTATCCGGGGTCCTCGCTGCTGCGCGCCTTACGTGCTCGTCGTCAGCTGTCGAGGTAGCTGCCGCCCGACGACCGAGGAATAAGCATGGATCTCCGAGCGGCACTTGGGCGCATCAACTGGGGGCCAACGGGGAGGTCAAGACTTGTTTATGTTCCCAAGTTCCATTCATCTTTGACCGAAATTTTAGGTTGCAGTGAATCAGATTCAGACGCTGATCATCAGATTGATCATCAACACTGGCATCAGTTTGGAGATTCTCGCTGGGTTAGAGGTCCGACCAAGTGCTTGAAAGACGCCGATACTTTACATTTTTGTGCTGTAGTTCACAGCCAAGTCCACCCCAAACACTGCACCTTGCGGTTTTCCATCAACGATATTTGCCACCTCGACGAAGACTTCTTTCGAGAGGTCACCGACCTCGGGGCTAGACACGGCCTGGGCAACCGCCTCCCAATCCTGGAAATATATTCTCAGCTTCGCATAAATCACTTCAGGGTGAAAAGGACACTTCGCACCTCGAGCTCGGCGAGGATGAGCACCGTGGGTTGGAGCAACGGAGGAAGATTATGAGCCTCGATGTAACTCGCAGCATCCGCGTCGTCGTGTTGATAAAACTGATGAGCTTGCTCAAAAAAACGACAAGTCTTTACAAACAAGACACGCACGACTCTCAATCGACGATAGGCCTTCTGCAAAATCGGGCTTTCCGCCAGGCGCCGAAACGCAGCATCGGCCTTGTTATTGTAGTCGTTCAGGCCCATACCAGCCGGCGCGCCGAACACGCCCATCACGAAAGATCCTTCCATGTCCGAGCCAGTTTGACGATTGTCGATGTATGTCTTTCCCTCCCCGGCAAAGGCTCGCACGCCCTCATGGTGCCCGAAGGAACGCGCGCCGGCGACGTGGCGCACAGTGCGCTCGGCAGTCAAGACACGGACGAATTGCTCGCGGTCCTAGTGATATAGGATTTAACCTGGCAAGCGAGACGGGGACTCGGAGCTGCGCTTACCTTCATTTCGACCATGATGACAGCTTTAGGGCGTCCCATTTCCATTCCATACGCAGAGATTGGAGCGTCCAGTAAGGAGTTCTGAGTGAACTAATGGATAGGATAGATCAGAGGAAACTCAGGCCAAGAATTCGGACGCACGACTTTCACCCGCATGTCCGGACCCTGCTCACTGAGGCTCGGGGGCACCAGCTCCTCTCCATAGGTGATGAACTGCACGTTGTACTCCTCGACGGACAGACGCGCAGGCACGTCGTGGATGCCGATTGCGTAGTAATTTGACTCGGAAGTGGTGAGGGAAGCCGACATTGCGTGTAGGAAATGTATCGCCGCGCAGTTCTGGCTTTTGAGTCGCATGCGGAGGCCCGCTTCCTTGATATCCAGCGGCGGCGACGAAGATAGCAGGGACCGCGGGTTGCAGAAAAGCTACTTCGACAGACATGCGAGCCTCTTCGGAGCTGGAGGGTTGATAACGAGCTCTTCGGCTTGAAATCGATCGATTCAAACACTATGTTGAGGGGTAGGAACTACAACAACTGCCGCGAATTGCTTTGCGTTCCAGAAGGCTGGTGCTCGTGGTTTGAGGGAGAGCCGGAAAGGTGGCTGTGCCAGGCTCTAGACCCTTGATTGATGACCCGTCCTTTTGGACGAAAGAAGTTCTCCTTGGGAAACGTTTTGGTTGACATTCAGACAATCCTACCAGCTGCTCCACCGACAGTATTCCACCCATTTATTTCCCGCCATTCGGATCCTTCACAAGCGAATGCTTCTCCAACCTTTCCTTCGTCGGCAAGAAACACTCGGGCAGTCCAGTCTCTTCATAAGTAGCTCCTTCGAGAAGTTGAGCAATACCGCGGGCGCAGGTCATGATGCGGGCCATGCCTGTAGAGATACGGAACATTGTGAGCGGAGAGAATGGGAAGAACTTCAAAAAGGTGTTTTCTGACGTACCATGGCCATTATGTCCCGCGCAAATGTACGCGTTGACTTTGCCATGCAATGGGCCAACGTATGGAACACCTGGGGTTTATATCGTCAGTCAAATACCAGAATATTGCTCCGATTGACTGACTATCCGCGGAATATCCCATGATCCCTGTGTCGCGAGGGTGAGCGCCGCCTACTAGGGCTCAACGCGTCACTCACCGGACCAAGCAGTCAACAACCCTTCGCCCAAAGCCTCCTTTCCCCAGCGCTCTGCACCAAACGCACCCTGGACAGTTTCCTTCAGCGATTGTACAGCAACGGGGAGCACGGTCCCGTCGTCCGTCGTCCTGAGAAGCTCGTCGTTGTTGACCGCGTCCCGACCTCCGCCAACGACGAAAATCCCGTCCTTGGGCCGTTGGAAAAAGTAGTTGCCGCCATCGCCGGTCTATCTCTCCTTCAATAATGGGACGCGAAGGACGCGAAGGACGCAAAGACGCACGAAATTGTAACTGCTTTGAACCCGATTCATCGTTCCGGAGAACGGCTTGGTAGGCACGAGCGCGACTGCATGCCCTTTGAACGGATAGATCGGTCCTCCGAGTTCGGGAAGGAGCGTCGCCGTATGCGCGTTGGTCGCGTAGACGACCTTCCGCGTCTTGACAAGCCCGCGGTCGGTGTGCAAGACCCAGAGCCGCTCGCCCTCACGCAAAGCCTCGTCCAAAACGACGCTCCGCACCGGCGTATTCGTCTGCAAGTTGAGCCCTTCCGAAAGGGCGACCTGCGCCAACGCCGCAACGAGCTTGTACGGCCACAACGAGCAGCATTGCCACTTGTACGCTGCGACAGCGCGTGCGGTGCCCGTCTCAGAGTGCGCAGCGGCCGGAGTGGTGAAAGCCTCGACGATTCCGTCGACCTTGCCGCCGTCCGCCACGAATTCGCTAAGCCGCGAGGCGTAGATGGCTGCATCGGCGGAGGATTCGAGTATGTCTGTGGGAGCTTCAGCTGGGGAATCTGTGGGATAGCGACAACGGACGGACCATAAGTCGAGGTCGGAGCAAAATCGCAGTCTATTTCCTCCTTGTGGACGATTTCGGTGAGAAGACGGAGTGTTTCCTGTACGGAATTGAGTCGCACTGGACGATGAAAACCTTCGTCGAAGACACGCACCTTCTCATTCTCCACGATCTTCAACGCCTGCTCCTTCCCGAATGACTTCTTGTACCTTGCATAGCCTAGCTTTCCCTCAACACGGCGCGTTGCAAGAGAACAAGCACACGCACTTTGAAACGGCACCGGCCGACAATGTCCACCATTCCTCCCTGTCGCGCCGTCGCACACCTCCCTCGCCTCCAACAGCGTCACCCGCGCCGGCGAATTCTTGCTCTTGAGCAGGAAATACGCAGTGGCTACTCCGCTGAATCCGCCACCGATGATGACCACATCTTGCACGTCCTCGGGGAGGGAGGCGGTGGTGTGATGCCCAATGAGTGTCGACGAACGCGTCCCTTGGAGCCAGAACGAGATGGAGGGGTTGGGGCGGGGGAAGCCAGGGTTCGAGGGGGATTCGGCGGCCATTCTGGTGGGACCTGGGTGGAAGCTGGTGCCTTAAACCACAGGACTCTTGAGGTCTCGTCCTGGAGCGAATCATGGCGCCAGGCGTCCCAGACGCTGCGGTCACTGCGGTCAACGGAGCGCAGCGAAGCAGTGGCAGCGACTGTGAAGGTTCTCACAAACGATGACAAGTGACATCGGCTCATCCCCGGCCGAAGCGGCGAGAGTTGGGCCAGGCCGATCTCGGCTTGTCCATTGCAGCTTTTCGCGTCTCAAGCTTCCTAGAAAGCTACAAGTACATGACTTTACTTGGCCGCTGCTTCAACATGACAACTCCTCGACTATCTTCATCTCCAGTCCCTCGCCCTCTCCGATGAGCCCCGCGACACCTCCGCATTCCCCGAACTAGCTTCGCCATCGCTACGAGTTTCCTTCCGCGCCACCTTCCTCACGCTCTCGACATCCTGCGAATCCGCAAAACACATCTCCGAGCCCGATTCCCCAGAGCCCGAACCCACACGACCGTCGATTTCATGCGAACCAACATGCGACGAGTTGCGCGAGAGAGGTAGCGCAGCTGCAGGTCCAGAACCAGGCGCAGACGGAGGCGCTTGGCCCGAAACAGCTTCCTAGCGGAAAATATGGGGCATCAACAACGACAGCGAGAAAAGGAAAAATCCATTCATAACTCACCATGTTCCGATTCGCCTCCGCATTCTCCTTGAACCTCTCTATCGCACCCTCCATTCCCGACCCCCGAGACATCCGGCTCACATACACCTTCCCCGAACCCCACCCACCGGCACCGTGAGTGCTCTCACCGTGGCGAATCGTGTCGCTGGCCTGGATCTTCCTCCGCTGGTCCATATCCCCTCGCGCGTTGATCGTCCACAACACAGACACCGCAAACAGCTTCGGTATGACGATATTCACACCGAATCCGGCCCACTGTTTCGCGGCGAGCACACCAGGGACGTCCGGGAAATGGAGGGCGATAATAAAGTTGACGATGATGCTGGTGAATTTACTGCATTGAGCGCGGAGAAACAAAAAAAAAAAAATTTGAACGCACGAGCAAGTCGCGGGCGTAGACGTTTGAAACACGAGCCGGATGAGTTGGGTAACCACAGTGGCATTTTGCGGCAGCACGTTGCGACGAAAGTGGTAAAGATAGGCAGCAGTGCTGATTGTGAGGAGGAGGTCGCCAACTGCGAATGCGTTCAGTATGCGAGAGATGTACGGGAAGAGTATACCGAGGTAGACCGGAAGGATCACTTCGTCTAAGGGAAGGTCAGCGTATGTTCGAATTCACGCGCGGAGAGTCGGAGACCCACAGAGCAATATAACCTTGCGCACGCGTTCAGCGGTAAAGGTTTGCTCTTCGAAAGTCTACACCAGATCTGAAACTCATGCACAGGCGTAGATTATTGGGAACGCACCACAGTTATATGCAACACAAATGCCGACAAGAGCACAGTGCAGATTGGGACGAGAACGAAGAAATTTCGCTTGGAGAGCGCGGCAAGGCGATGGATATAGTAGGCTTCGACCATAAAGCTGATGATCGGAACCTAGACAAGTTAGAAACATAGTCGTCGGGGAAGGAAGAGGCGGATCGAGCTCACGAGGATGAGATCGAGAGACAGGCCAAGAAGAATCGGTGGCTCGACGAAGCCGAAATTCGTGACTGCTTGCTGCCAGAGGCGAACACTAGGGAAGGTCAGGAATGCGCTCGGAAAACGGAATAAAACGAGGTACAAGTCGAAGATTGACTGCAGAGCGACAAGGGTGCCAACGAGACTGACGTAGACGCGGAGTCGCCACGAGTCGCCGTTGGAGTTGCTCAGGAATTTGACGGTCTGGGAGGGCCATTAGATGAGTGGATAGCGGGGCGAGATAGTGCACGCACCTGGCCTGAGACGACGCCCAGCAGCACGAGCGACACGCAGGTCCCAATGAGCTACGGAAAGACGATGTGAGCGAAAAGCGAGATAACCAGTGAGCGAGCCACGCACCACGGGGCCTTCTACGTATGCGGCTTGGACGTCCAGCGAGGCAACAGGCTGGGAAGCCATCGACATGGATGGCGCGGAAGAGAAAGAGAGGGTGCGGATGCCATTGTCTTAGAGTCGGAGCCAGAGACCTGCGCCGTCCCGATGATGACGCGTGGCCAGACGCGATGTCTTCCACTCCTGAAGCAAGCACGACCAGGTCCAGAGCACTTGGCGGAGATGAGAGTAGAAGGCAAAACGCGACAGGTCACTACACAAGCACGTCACTGATTTCTGTCGCGCTAAGAATAAAATTCCTTGCCATTCTGGCCCATTCGACATATACTCTCGGGAGGTTGGAAGTCTTTCCCGTTTCCCATAATACCCAATACACCGCTCAAAGCAAAAGAAATACACCAAAGTCTTTCACCGCACATCCTTCCACCGCGTCTTCTGCTTGCCCTTACTCTTCCCACTACCCTCACTATCCAGCCCGACCCCAATCCCCAGGTCCTCCAACGCATACGCATCCCCATCCTCATCGTCATGCTCAGTATAATACGGCGCAACAGTCGTCAACGCCGGCGCCGCCGTACGCGTATCCCCATACCCAGTGAACGCACTCGCGCCAGTCCTCGTCAACCTCGACGCCGAGTTACTCCGCGTTCCACTGTTGGGCGTGAAGAGGAAGGAGGAGGACGAGGGTGCGCGGAGGTTGAGCATGAGGCGGGAGATCATCACGGAGGAGGTGCTGCGTGGGTTGAGCGGAAAGCAATACGAGGAGCCTGGAAGAGGAGACGTACACGTTCGTAACGGTCGTCGCTGAGCCGCGCAACATTGGCTGGGATGAGTTCAGCGAGAGGAAGCATAACACGTCGAGGAGGAACATACACCAGTCATCTACACACAACTGATGAGCTCAGGAGCAAAACACACAGAAAACACGCACCGTATAGCTCGCGATATTGAAGGCATTGGCTATCACGATCAACGCGAAATACACCGATCCTGGTCATGTCAGCAACGCGCAGAAGCTGGAGCAAAACAACGCACCATCACGCAGAAGAATCTCCACCAACCCGCCACTCCGCCCGGTCCTGCTCGTAACCCCATGCTTGGCATACAAACGCAGCGCCTTCCAGAGCGTCAAGCCGAAGATCATCACGTCGAAGACGAGCTGCACCAAGTCTTAGGCGCCGTTCCTGGAGAGGCGGGGGAAACGCACCATCATAGACCACGCTTCGCCCAGGCCTGGAAGACGTGAGCTTGGGCGGATCGAGGGTGGTATGGGGGATGGGTACGTACGCACGGACCTATAGCACAATCAGTTATCCAGGGACAGGAACGAGCAACCGGAAACGTACTTGGGTCGAGCCGTCGCAACGGGACACCCGAAGCTCTGGAGGAGGGGCGAGAGTGTGTTTTCGTCATCGCTGCCGAGGATGCGATACTACGAGGCGCGTCAGCACGCCTCAGACACGTAGGAAAGAGCACGCACGACGGCGAAGGAGAATGCTGCGAGGGTGACGGCGAGCATGAACGCGAGGATTGTGCGGCTGCGCTCGTAGAGGGCGTAGGTCCGCATGATGAGCATGACTGAGGGAATCCAATCAGCAAGCGTAACGAGGAAGAGGGATAGGGACGCACCTGCGACGCAAACTTGGGAGAACAAGGCGAAGTATTGGTGGTACATGGTGTAGACGCGGCACCTTCAGGAGATGGCCGTCAGTGGAGCTACGCCAAAGAACGCGAGAAACACCGAACATCTGGAATATCGTCAATGACGAGGAGCGCGAATTCGAAGAAACCACAGCTACGCACGGCATATTTCGTCGGGTCCGTCGTCGTCGAGAAATACTGCACGATGATCGGTATGGTGCCGAAGATGGACCCATAGCGATTGAGAAAGAAGAACACCGTGCTCCATGTCGGACGACGCAAACCCCAGAAGCCGGAGACTTCTCGGGAGAGCGTGAGGAGGTAGTCATAGACAAGGATCGCTGTGAGGAGGTCAACGCCGAAATAGGGCGCAGACGGGCGCGACGCACTGAAGGGAATGACGAGGAGAAGTCTGGACTGGTAACTGCAGGCTCGAGGTGAGCTTGAGCTGACGGCAGAACGGATACACGCACATCTCATAGTATATGGTAACCACGTCGGCGGTTTCGAGCATCCGCGGCGCCGACTAGAAACGGGGAAGGGACATGCCCTAACCCGGGCTTCGCCCTCCGCTTTGCTCGACGTTAGTCTGTTGATGCGTCATTCTCGGTGGGTGTGCCCTTGAAAACGAGAGTCGGTTGTGGCTGGAACAAGAGGCGTTGTCGTCGACCACTGGGGAATGCTTGATTCTCTTGAAAACCGAGTCGGTTACCTTGGTTCCGAGCCCCAATGCTTGTGCAAGCGCGTCGGGCTTCGCCCTCCGCTTTGCTCGACGTTAGTCTGTTGATGCGTCATTCTCGGTGGGTGTGCCCTTGAAAACGAGAGTCGGTTGTGGCTGGAACAAGAGGCGTTGTCGTCGACCACTGGGGAATGCTTGATTCTCTTGAAAACCGAGTCGGTTACCTTGGTTCCGAGCCCCAATGCTTGTGCAAGCGCGTCGGGCTTCGCCCTCCGCTTTGCTCGACGTTATCTCGCGAGAGTTGAGGATCCTAGGGGGAGAGGAGGAGGAGGGAGGAGGAGGAGGAAGGCGGGTTCGGCGAGATGGTCGGGGTAAGGAGTCAAGCCGAGAAGCGAAAAAAATCCACGCGGATCTGACTTCCGGTTCGTGCGCTAATCTTCGCACGACTGCTCGGAAAAGTGGATTGTTGATGCCACTCGGTGGTCCCCTCGGTAAATATGTGGCGCAAGATGCCCCTGCAAGCTCCTCGTCGTGAACAACGCAGCAGGGGAAACTCTGTGCCCGCCACTGGTCCTCGGTGAGTCTCAGACAGAGAATAGAATAGGAGGTTTCCTGATGAACGGGGGCTTCGATAGGAGGTAATCACCAGTTAACCTTGGCAACGAGGAAGACGACAGTCCACTGTTCCGCCACCAAATTCAAACCAAAACGTCTCAAAA
Source organism: Mycena chlorophos (assembly GCA_014461115.1). Classification (NCBI taxonomy): domain Eukaryota; kingdom Fungi; phylum Basidiomycota; class Agaricomycetes; order Agaricales; family Mycenaceae; genus Mycena; species Mycena chlorophos. The sequence continues at coordinate 958,777 of JACAZE010000011.1, forward strand.
TTTTTATGATTTCACGTGGGCTATCAGAGAGGTCAACAAATCGAAGCCGCTCCGACTTCACTGCTGCGTGTCGGCTCAGGCAGAGCTTTGGCGTGCACCTATATCGTTGCCAGGACCCTGCCGACATAAGTGCGCGGAAAGTGGGCGAATTATGCAAATTAAATCGCCGAATCATTTCGGGGAACAAATCATCTTGGGCTTATCAGGCCAGCGCCTCGAAATAAGTACTAGCTATAAGTAGCAGTTGACAGCTCACGCCACTCGGCCATCAGAGGAGGTACTGATAGTATCACTGTCATTGATGGATGATCTAAATGCGCGGTTTTTGCGCGATAGCGTTCAATGTTTTGGCTCCTTCGACGGCATGCAGCCCGATTCGGACCGCTGAGCTTCATGCCAGTGCCGAAGAGCGTCAAAGGCGACCCGTTTCGCTGTCGTTGAACCCATTATCGTCGTTATCGGCTCTTATCAAGCGCCATCTCAAGGCAGTGCCGCGCTGCATCGCGTGGTCCCGTTCCTGAAAAGCAAGAGCCAGAATGGTCGAGACGCTATGATATCATTCCAATGTCATACGTCGCGTCTCCGTCCGTCCCCGCACACGCGGTATAAAGACGGCGGAGCATCATCAGCCTCGTAGAAACCCACCCAATACCCATCCACCTACCACCACACGCGATGTCTGACGCTGCCGCTGCCCCCGCTCAGCCCGTAGAGGTACGTTTCCGCTCTCCGCTAGCCATGCTTATCGCTAACGCGCACCCAGCACACCGAGGAGCACAAGAAGCACGGCCTCGGCGCTATCGTCGAGAAGATCACGCACCCGCTCCACCACCACGACGACAAGGGCAAGCACCCCGAGGGCACCGCGCACGCGACCGCGACGGAAGACACCCCAAGCGTGCCCGTCGCCGTGCCTGAACAGCCCAGCGACGGTGCCGCAAAGCTGCAGCCTGCTGGAGGCGTTGGAGGTGTCCTCTAATCGCCGATCCGATACCGCGACACACACGCTAAGATTATGGGCTAATTTGTGATTGTTGGATGTACTCTATATCTGTACTCGGGCGAATGACATGTCCAATATTCCCTGTTGGAGAAGACCGAAAGGTTGTGGATATGTTTGAGAGTGCGAGCTACGAGTGTTTCGTCCTGCGGGCCAAGCATCAAAATCCGAGACCCAAAAGCAGCGCGAAAAGAAAAACCTACTCAACAAACCAACTCCCTCCCGGTCCATAACAAATCCCGCCATGCGCATTCTGCGCAGGCCCACAACTCGCCGTAAGTCGTTGAATATCCATCGCCAACGTAACGAGCGAAAAATTCAACGCGTTGGTATTATCGGTGTTCTCCAGGTACGCCGTGCAGGTTTGATAGGCAAACACCTCGTAGTACCCCGAGTAGCCCTGTGGGACGGCGGGGATCGTGGTGTTGGCGTTGGCTGCCAAGCAGGTGAGCAAATTCTTTGGAGAAGAAGCAATTTCGCTCACGGTTACCGCCGGAAATGTAAAGGAGATAATCTCTGACGACATCACAGTCGCTCTGGGCCGGAGCGCTCGCTGGTGAGCCCGTGCTGCACGAAATCGTGCCTGTTCATAACATTAATGCCGAAGAGAATTAAATTCAACGGGTCACCTACACGATGTCGCATCATCATCGTCCGAGCCCGAGTCCTCGTTCTCCAGAGGCGCGAGATCCGGGTCAGTTTCACCCGCCGAGTCGATGTCCTTGCGCACGAGCCCAAGCTGTGGGACAGGCGCGAGCGCGTGTCCGACTTCGATCATCTGTGGGCGCGGGCAGTCGCTCTCGCGGGCGGAGATGCTCGGATGGCAATCTGTTTGTGAATTGAATTGTTCAGCGCTTGGGAATCAGGTTCGTCCTGGATTGCGTACCGTCGTCGGGCCCGATATAAGGGCTCGGACTTTTGAGTGTGAGGGCTACAGCGCAGACGGCGGTGCAGAGAATTGCGCAGAGTCGCCCGAAATACATGGCGAACAAGATGAATCCGAGTCAAGTCGCTGATGAGCGGCTTAAATAGCAACTCGAAGCTGCGCTATATTCGAGTAGGAAGATTTCTCGGCTAGGAACGAAATAGTTCTGGACTTGGACATCCAGCTGGAAGTCAGCCATCGTGGCGCGGATTCAGCCCAGAATCCCAGCAGAAGCGGCGAAGGGCAGCGGCGCAAACGCTTTCAGGAACCGGACTTCAGTTAACAGATAATGTGGTACAGATACACATACTGTACAGATACTTGAACACGTACCATTTCTTTTGCGCCGCCTTCAAGCGACGAAGCCACCATGGGTGCCCAAATGTAGTAACGGATTCGGTCCGCCGGTTGGCGAAGAACCAACGGACGGATTCGGTACCGTGACGGGCGAATGCCCATGAGGATCCGAGACGGGCACCGGTGGCGAGTAATCCATCTGCATCCACGGCGCGAAGCCATCGCCCGGAGCAGCCACGTTGACTCGACTTGGGATTTCCACATCGACGGGGAACGCCAAGGCCGGCGGCCTTCCGCTGCCTACGCCCGCCGCTAATGCCTGAGTCTGAGTCAGGCTTGCGCTCGAGCCTGAAGCGGTCAAGCTCGTCGGAGGTGAGCTCGATACTTGCAGATACCTGGCCCACTCGTCCTGGCTCAAGCCGAGCGGATTTTGCGACTCAGGAGCGGCGTGAGAGAAGCCATGGGGCAGGTTTTGTAGCGAAAGTGCCGCAAATGATGAGCCAGCAGCGAGGACGGGTTGGGAAGGGAATGCGAGCGGAGGCGAGATAACATCCATCCGGGCCGCGAATGGATGCTCTTCCTGCGCAAAATACGACGCGGAGGGCTGGGTGCCAGTGTGAGGAGAGGAAAGGTCGAAATACAGCGAAGGCGAGCGACCCTGGAATTGTATTAGCAGTGAAAATAGACGAAGCAAGTTATCACACACCAAATCCGTCCGCTCGTCCACGAAGGAATTGGCGCCGCCAACCTCGATCCCATGACCCGGAAATCCGGCCAAGTCGAGCCGTTCGTCGTTGTAGAGAGGGAGGCGCGTGGACGAAGGTCCGGCAATGTCTGTAACGACAGTCGCCGGAGGGGTACCACTTGTCGAAACAGAATGCGCCCGTCCCGCCGTCTCGCTACCCGCAGTGCTCATCGAACGCGACGCAAGCCGACGACGGTGCGATGCGAGTGTGTTCTTGGCTGATTCTCTCTCATCCCGATCCTCCGCCTCCTCCACCATTTGTTCGGCGGCCTCATCCCAGTTATCTCCAAATCCATTCGGGAAAGAGCCAAACGTCTCGCCCTCGACGCTGGTGATGACTGCCTGCGCTTCGGGCGTCAGCCCGACATTGGGCTCGCGTTGCTGAATCGTCGCGTTCGCGGAAGGGTGTAGTTGAGAGCGAAGGACACGTAGTTCCGCGACGAGACCCTCTTGAACAGCGAGCATGCGGCGAAGCTCCTGGGCGCAAACGAGACGCTCGGCACGTTGACGGCGCGCGTGGGTAGTGGCTTCTGTGAGGATGGATGTTTTGGAGAGTCGCCGGGCAGAAGCAAGGGCGGGTGTTAGGCGGGCAAGGTCCTGGGATCCGACGAAGGGAGTCAGCGAACGCATGTGCCCAGGAAAGGAAGAATGGCCGCAGGTGTAGACGAGGAGGTCGACCATTCGAGGAAGCAAGGCATCCAAACGAGCGAAACGCACCACGAAGAGAGCGGTCAGGGCCTCCTTCCTCTGCTTCTCGGTAACCGCATGGCTAGCCCTGTCGCTCGTTGTGAATCCCCTCGAAGGCTTGCGCTTCCCGGACCGAGCATCCCTATCGTCTTGGCCTCCCGGCGCGCTCATCGTCGACGCTCGTGGACGGCCAGGGCGACCACGAGGCGCGTCGCGCTGTCGGTCGGCGTTATCGTTGGGGCTGGAGCCGCTTGACATTGATACGCGCGTCTCGGTGTCGAGTATTGAAGAGACCAGAGGTGCACGATGGGGCAGTCGTTGGTCGTTGTGGTCAGAGGCAAAGCCTGGTGTGCAGATCGTCGTCGCACCGTCGGTCCGGACGGACCTGCGAGCAGACGGAAGACGGAAGGAATAATTGAAGCGACAACAGCCGAGACTTTCTGTCAATCAAACCACTTTTTTATCTGAAATTTCACTTGCATCTCTTCGCGGGACTCATAGAAAATACACCTGTGGGCGCAGGAGTTGAGTTGAGTTGGGTGGCAAAAAATAGCGGCAGTCACCAAGGGTGCACTTCTCCGAACGCCTCTTCCTCTCAACCTCCATGTGAGGACGCATCAAGAATGCGCAGCAGCATGCTGCACGTCCGATTGAGGGCGAGATCAGTCGCCGAAGCCATGTCCGCGTCTGGTAGTGCGCGGAAAGTGCTCTAACCTACCATCCAGAAGCTTCTTTTCGTAGCTTGCGCGGCCATGCTTGAAGCTTTTATTAATACCAGCAATGACTCGGAGCTCGCACTCGTACGACGCTCTTGCTTTCCTTCTCTCATGCCGCAGTCTCTCGACAGCGAGAAGTCGTCGCTCTCTCGGGCTGGGACTGTCCCAGCATGCTCTGACAACTTGAAGGTGGAGCACCATGAGATCGGACATGACACCATCCCGAAGTTGGTGCGGGACGTTGTCAGCTTTGAGGACGATCCTGAACTCCCCACCGTAACATTTCGGCGAGTCAAATTCCCTGCCTCCTGGGCAGCAGCAAGCTGAATATTCCTAGTGTTATTGTTCTGTCAGCAATATTTGTGGCCATCGGCGCGTTTGCCGGTGCGCCGCAGTCACATAGCTAGTTGCCGGCTCTGATAGATGGACAGGCCAGCTCTCATTGTACTGTTTTGGTGTTCTTCAGTACAACCTGCCTCACCTACATTCTACAGCTTCCGTACGACAAGTGCTCCGTTCTCGGTGTTCTTCATCATCCTTGTGTCTTGGCCACTGGGGAAGTTTATGGAACAAATTCTCCCGGCATACCATGTTCCACTGGGTCCTTTGTCATTCTCACTTGTATGCCTCCTTGAGTCAGACTCAGTAGCTGCCTGACATAGTCTGCAGAATCCAGCACCATTCAGCATAAAAGAGCATGTTCTTATTGGTATTGCAGGGTAATTGCACCCACTGATTATTTTGATGTGATGGCTAATATTTAACAGAAATGCAGGAGCTAATGGCAATTGGGCCAGTAAGTGGTGCAAAGACATGTGGGCCACTCACCAAAACTAAAGCAGCTTATCTTGCTGCAAATGCAAAAATATAGTCAGTGTCTGCTTCTCAAAGCCTAGTTAGATTCTGACCTTTCAGCAGTTATAATATTGATATGAATCATGCAGTTGCCTTGCTTTTTGGCCGTTTGTGCTTTTCTCATTATTTTATTGCTTAATTTATTGACCTTTGTCAGTTGCAACGTCTATCATTGGCTTCACATTCACCATCCTTGTCCGCTCCATCCTCATTCATGATCCAATGTTCATTTTCCCCTTGAGTCTTCAAGAAGTCACTGTCTACCGTGCAATGCACATGAATAAAGAGCATGGGAAAGCTAAGCAGATGAAGGTTTGTGATATGATTTTTTTTTTATAACTATGTCTACAATTCCAACGACGCGCAGGGATTCTGGATTATATGTGGGGCTGTATTTATTTGGCAGGCAAGTGCTCTGGCTCAGTCTAACATGGAATTTCATGAATTGAAATTTCTTTGAAATAGTTTTTCCCAGAAGCAGGTGGCCATAAATTCAATAATCTTCTACTTAAGCTTCTTACAGTTCATCTTTCCTCTCACTGCATCTCTGGCTCCACTATGCTGGTTAGGAAGGCATAGCAGAGCAGCCAATTTCATAGGCTCAGGAATGCATGGAATGGGGTGTGCTCAATTTGGTGTGCATCATCATTTTTCTCCAGTTGTTCTCCTCAATAATTTGCAGACATTGAATGTATCAAATATTACATCCTCTGTCATCACCCAGCCATTCTTTGTGCAAGTCATCATGTTTTCTGGTTTTGTAATCACGTCCGTTCTTTCTCCATATATGAGGTGACACTTACTATTTTAAACCAGAATGTGGATCCTCGTCCCAATTGCACACTTTGGTAAGATGTGGGGTTCACCAACATTCAGCGTCATGAGTAATGGACTGTGCATAAGAAAACCTCTATATATTTGTTTTTTGTTGCTTAATTCTTTTCAGATATACTCATAATGGAAGCTCCTATCCATTCACCTCACTCCGTAGGCTGAGTGTTTTTCCTACTTCTGACTATTAATGTTTGATAGTTCTTCCTGATGGGCAGCTCAATCAAACTCGGGTATTCTATCTCACCACTTAGATTTAGAATTTTCTCTAAGAGTCATATAAGTATGAGGAAGTTGGGCTTGCTTATGCTGGCGCACAGTATCTCTGGGACATCTTCTTTGGTAAGTGTCAGTGTTGGTGGTGATTAACTACTTATATCTGCCAGCATATGCTGCTTTCATCTCTTCATTTGTATGGATGGTCCTATTTGCTGGACCACAGGTGTCTGCTGCAGTCAAGGCAGCTTGGACAGGGACCCGTGTCCATCAGGATCCTCTGAGGTAAAAAGAAATTCATGTTACTTGATTCTCCAAATACTCACAATAACATCTTTCAGCAAGCTTATGGAGCATTATCCTGAGATCTCAATCAAGTATAGCCTCTGATCTGTTGAGTTTCTCTCAGGCACCTGATTGGATACAGGCAATTTGCAATTCTCTTCTGTTCTGCTTTCACAACAATTCTGGTTATTGTCCTGCATGGCCACATCTATCTTCCACCTTTTACATTTTTTGTGGCTCTGGGTATCGGTGCGGTCACCACGCTGCCAATGAGCATTGTGTATGCCATCAGCGGCTACTCCGTCTCAGTGGGCTACTTCAATGAACTAGTGGTATGTTGGTCATACTTTATAGGGTACCAGCTGTACTGAACAACAAGTTAGTATGGATATATGCTCCAGGTGCCTGGCTCCTCTCGGCATCCACTAGGCCAGCTTGCCTACCGGATTATTTCTGGCAATGTGTGGTATGATGCCCAGATGTTGATCCAAGACCAGAAGATTGGGCACTGTAAGGTTGTTCTTGATTATGTTTGCAGTCCAGCTGATCTTCTACAGATATGCACATCCCACCCCAAGCTGTTCTCATTTCTCAACTGTTTGGAACTGCTCTTGGCTTGGCTGTCAATTGTCAGCATTCATTCTTCATTGGTCTGCCACTGAGTACTATTTTATAGATGCAACAATGCTCTGGGTTGTGGAAACAAAACTTGACTAGTGAGAATAATTCTGCACCCAATACTCCTTGAGCTCAAAAATTATGCCAGTCTGAGGGAGATCAAAGTTGATCCTAATGGTCAATGGATTGGCCAGGATCTTAAAACACACAATACGGCAGGGATCCAATATGCACTTGTAGGCCCGCACAACATCTGGAAAAAAACCAGATGCAACGGCCATTATATCGCCAACCCCCGAAATATTGCCTGACATTGCACGACATTGCCGTCGTTGCACCGTTGCCATCAAACATTTTTACAGATGAATCTGTTCCAAGACAAAAGGTGAGGTCTCCTCCGAGTCCTCCATGAAAATCATAAAATACTTGATGCTTCAGTTACCAACCTCTTTGGTTTGGTTTTGTGTATGCATTCCAACCATTACATCACCATTTAAGCTCATCACAAGGTAGTGCTGGTGCAGCGGCACCTGTAGTTGTCTGGCTTCTTCATAAACGGTTCAAACGAGGAGGCTTTGAGCTGTGGTATATCTTTGCCCATGCATTTTTCATTCAATTCATTTTTTGTCTAGGAATACAACAATCTTCTTCTCAAATATGTCAAAGGTTAAATGCACTCTGTTTGATAAATTCAGGATTCTCAATAATGAAAACCAGTTCCGCGGCAACCTCAGCACTGGTCCTCTTACACAATTCATCCTTGGGTTTATTTGGAACTTCTGCTTGTACCGCTACCGGTACAAATTCTGGAAGACCTGGGCTTATATCACCGGCGCTGCATGTGTGTTTCCTTCTATTTTTTCTTTAGAAAACAAGCTAATCAATTATGAACTTGTTTAGTGGACACTGTATGATTTTCAAAGAAAACAAGAAGGTGCTAATATTCTCTAGGGCTTTAGCTTCAATCTCATTGTGCTTTTTATTTCCGTTGGGGTGGCTGGTAAGCCTGTTTCCAAGAGTTCGGTGCCTGAGTGTGAAGCAATTCCGCAGGTATTACTATGCCAGCTTGGTGGGGAAATAATCCTATTTCTGTTGAGCGGTGTTTTTACAAGTAGGAGTGACATGGGGAAAAGTCGAGTTGAAATGGTTACTACACACAAACCTTCGAGACTCAAGTTGTTGTTTTCTGACCAACATTGTTATAATATGGAGTTTAATTATGTCTGGACATATTCAGCAGTGATCATGCTACTCAAACTCCACTCTTCCGGCTCTAAATATTATAATTAAGAGTTTACAATTGATTAACAGCTACTCGCATATGCCATATGTGCTACGACATGAGATTCATTCATTATCAATCAACCGAAAATCACCACCCCTGCCCAGTGAGGACGTTCACGTCCAAACTGCTGGGTGTCCCGGATATAATCGAGGTTGCATCTCGACCATTGTTTGGAACAAGGTCCGAGTCTAGTCCACGACCAAATGTTCCTGCACTGCCGCTGCTGCGACTACTGCTAGCAGAAGCAGACGGCGCGAAGGACGAGATTGTCATCGTCTCGATATCCAATCCGCCCGTGGTGAACACCGCTGCGCGCGACTGCGACTGCGATACACTGGCAGTGCCTCCACCAAACGTCGCAGCTGATACCATGTCAGCGTCCGGAGGATCGTGTTCTCTGACGGATTGCGAGACGAAAGACATCTCCGTCAGCGATGACGCAGTATCAGAGCCTTCAGAGGAAGCAGTGAGATCGCGCTGCAATGCCCGGGGCAGCAACAGCTCGAGGTCGAACACGGTAGACGGAGAAATGACGATCTGTACCGGTGGTACGGGGACGCGGAGGGAGTTTCGTACAGGTGCACGTGGGCCGCGGAGTACCGGCGACCCACTGGGGCACTGAGTTCGATTTGGAGCTGGGAGATGAGAGTCGGAGGGCGGTCTTTGGGTTTGAATGGGAGGGGAAGGTGAGGTGAGCATGAATGGTCCAATGCACGATACGGGCAGCTCGAGGGAGGGCTGCTGCGCTTGGATTGAAGAGGGAGGAGCTGGAGCTGCTTGCGATTCGTCAGACGGAGAAGGTGTGTATGGCGGAAGAGGAAGCGAGATTATCGAGGAAGAAGTATCGTCTGCGGCGAAGCGCCCGGTCAGGAGATCCTCGGCATCTTTCGCTGCGGGTGAAGGTGCTGCTCGATGAAGTCGAAGTGGACCCGCTCGGACGCCTTGTCGGATTGCAGCGGGAGCAGGATAGCTCAGTGGACGACGGCGAAAGCGTGGCTCTGCTGCATGGGGGATTGTGGGGTTGGCCACTTGCGTCGGCGTGGCTGGATGCCAACGTCCAGGACGGAGGACAGATGGGATGCGTTGCTCGGCCCAGGGACGTGTAGGTGACGGCTATCATGTCCATGAGCCGATGCAAGTAGGAGAGGCAATGATACTCACCCATCCTGCAGATGCGCACTCCTGCTCCACACCCTCGTTCCTCTTCTCCCAGGGAAGCTCAGCATCCACATCTTCCGCGATCTCGAACACCGTTGGTGGTGTTTTGACGAATCTCCTACGATTCCGGCTAGACAAGGATAGTCGGCGCGGGATGGCAAGTCCGAAATTCGGTCCACGAGAACGATCGGTGAGTCGTTGACGCTCTGGGGCGTGCGCATAACTGCTGGGAAGGAAGACCGGTTGGGATACTGTCGACTCGATCATAGGTGGCATGCCAGTGGACTCGGAGAGGCGAAGAACGAGTGGGTCACTCGATGTCGAATGCCGGCGTTGCGCAACATGCGGAGCGCGTCTAAACGGATGGAATAGACAGCAAGCGACAAAGAGAAGCAGCATGAAGCCACCTGAGATCGATTAACCGCCTTTCAAGCCGATGACTGGAAGAGACTCACCGACGACAATAGCTACGATGGGCCCGATAGACACTGACCCGCTCCTTGAAACGAGATTGCGAACCTCCCATCGGCTCCGCTGCTCCGCGAGTGGCGCAGCATATGCGCGCGAGAGGCAAGCCGCCGTCCACAAGAAGAGTTGACCTCGCACTGGCATTCCGCTCGTCCACGCGAAACACCGAGGGGGAGGGAGGCGAAGCGTCCTGCGCGCAGTGAGTACACCTTATATGACATGTAATGAGGCGTTGACGCGGGACGTACGCGGAGGGTTGTCCGAAAGGTTAAATGCTCATTCAGTTGATTTATCGCCGTGAGCGCCGAGCTCGTATTAAACAAATGTGGCGCAGACGTGAGGAGCGTCTCCCCGTGCGCATAAGTATGTCCGAGTAAGAGAAGGCGAGGAGCCGCAGAGGAAACGAAGGCAGCGGCGCTGGGCATCGACGTAGTGTGGCAGATGGCTGTCGGGAGCAAGGTTGACACGAAGCACGTGCATCTGTCATGACATCGGATCAATTGATCGTCTCGGATCATTTGATTGACACCGTATCAGGACGTCATATTGATGGCATTGGATCGAACTACTTTATTTAGAGGTCTTATACAACTTGATATTTAATCCTGGAAGCTTTTCCCTCATTGTTAAGACAAACTGCTGCAAAAACACACTCTCCATCGTCTGCTTCGCCGGAAGATGGAATCTGATCTCAGCCATTCTCGTCCAAGGGGAAGATTGAAGCCAGCGAATGACTTTCTGCGGTAAAATATCCGGAGCGGAGACACATTTTCGAAAGGTGATGTCCAGTTGTGTAATTGCCGGGCCAGTGCTTGGGCTGGCTGATGAGGAATTTTCGAGAATGGAACCGTTCCACGGGAATACCGAAAACAGGACGAGTCCAAGAGTAGTGATTTTTTCTAGGCCCATTCGAGGTTGGAGAAGAAAAGAGACCGAGTAGGTCTCGGAGGCCGCACGTTGCGGCAGTCGGCGTGTGGATCTCGACCGTGAGGGCTGTTAACTCGCGAGCGGCTTCTCGGGACTGAAGAAGCCGCATTGCAAGCTCTATATCACAGCTCAATTTCTCCAGATAGGGCAGCAAGTGTGGCGTCGGCAGACAGTCCGTATGTCTCGGCTTCGGCTTTCCTGGTTTTGCGCGGATAGAGACCTCCACCAACTGGGGATGGCGCGACAGGAATCCCATCAGTGCGTTCTCCGCAACGCCAATCCCCTCGATGCGAAAGGATTTGAGGTTAGGCAGTGATGTTAGTGCCAAGACTGCACCGAGCTCCCTCGTCCTGAAGCGCGCATCCAGCGTGTTCCCCACGATGGTCATCCTCTCGATACTAGTCTTGCGTATCAGAACGATGCTCCCGACAGGGCTGTCTTGTGGCGACGCATCAATGTCAATGGCCGGGATACAGCTAGCTGCTCCGCGCAGCACTGCCAAGACGTACAACGCCGACCGAAGATCGGGTTCCTGCACCTTCTTGGTCCGGAAGAGGCCAAGCGCGTTGCGTGGCCGTCGTGGACGGACGATGGAGCATGAGAGGGGGCTGATGAGGACCACTGGCCGCGTTACGCGGTCCCTAAGGAGAGAATACAGCAAGCTCTCGGTGTCGATTGAAGCGAGGGCGGGACTCGGGAGCCGATGTGGGGTAAATTGAAGGGAGATGTGCTTGATTCCCAGTAGATCTTGCGGTAGCTTCGAGAGCGCCGTGATTTGTCTGACGATATTTTCGTCTCTTTGCGTGCGATTGTTGAGAGAAAAGTGGAAGCGGACGTTTATCACGTCGATTGGCGGGACTAGTAATCCGGCGCGTGCACCCATTCGAAGAACGTGGATTGTGCCTATGATGCCGAGCGTTCCCAGAGGGATGACGCCCGCAGCGAGGTCCGCTGGGCTGACGCGGTGTCGTCTGAGGTGCAATGTAAGCACGAGAGCGTGGATATGCGTGGAGAGTGTCGCTAGCGCAAGGAGATCCGCGTCGGAGACATATGTGAGGATTTCGTGGAGCAACTCTTCCGGAAGGAGTGGCGTTTTTGACTTCGACATCATAGCAGAGAGTCAAGCCAGAAAAGTGACGTGGCGGCTTGATGGCACACAGCTTCAAGCCGAAATGATCCGGTCTGCCAATCCCCTTTCTCCAACACTTCAATCTCGTCTTAGACTGACACAATCGACTCGGAAGTTCTAGAGAACTTCTAGTGGCATATGTTCTGGGCCGACGATTTCAAGTTACACAAGCCCATCACACCCACTTCTGCGCTTCGGGGCAACTGGCAGATACGAGCAGAAGGAGTTCATCTCGAGCTTACAATGCCGCGCGGCGGGCTTCCAGTTCTTCTGATTGTCAACGCCCACAGAGGACAGACCTGTCATCGGCTTTTTCCTGCTGCCGCGCCGCAGCCGAAGCCTGTCATTAATTTCCTTCTTGGTTGCAACACAGCGCGGGAACGAGCTATATAATCGTGTGGCGTCGTTCCGGTGCGGAGTTTGAATTTTCCGGCGAGCGATCCTTAAATTATTACATAGTGACTTGGGCCACAGGAGATTGATTCGCTGGCCGAGTGGTACTTACTTAACTGGTAACTCGCGGCAGCATTGGCCACTTGCCGCCCTCCCGGGATGTTTCCAGTCAACTGACAGCTGGATCCACTCTCGGTTGTTGCTCGGCAATGCACATTATGCAGCGCATCCGGTGCGCCAGTTTCATTTCGGCAATTCGACTTTTCTACATCTGTCGATTGATAACGGTTCAAGTTCTAGCCCTCTCGAGCCCAGGCTGGGAGGGCCATCGCGCGGCGACGGGCCGGCGGCCGCGAGTATTCGAATAAGACTGACATCGAGTGTCGGTCGACGCGGAAAGTTTTTATCAAACCTTGCGCTATCTGCGCCTGCAGAGAAGAACTTCGGAAGGTCCTATCTACATATAAGGAAGGTAGGCACCGACAGCGCGTATACGATGCGCTCCGTGACTTCGCTGCGACCCAGACGCAGGCCGCGGCGTCGGCGTTGGTGTCGGACTCGGGCGTCGGTGGAGATGTGGCGGAGCTCCGGATTTTGACGAGAATCTATGGGCCGACAAACCTGAAGCGCAAAGTAATTTCCCGTTTGGATATGATGCGGAGCTAGAAGCAAAAATGATCAACGTTCTGTGGCGAGAGATTGGTCTCCATTATCGTCTTTGTTTTTGCAGAGTTCGAACGGTAACCTGTTCAAGATACGTGTGCGCCACGGAGTTGGTCGACGCGCGTCCTCACGTACACCCACAAAACCAGCCACCAATTCTCACGCAGCGAAGTTCTCCCGAGTGGGTGCGTTCGAAGCGACGCCAGACGGATATCAAGCCTCGGACCAGCGGATCGACGTCATTCCGTTGCATTCCGAGACGGACGAGTTTGTACTCTCGTCGAGTACATTGTCCGTCGATTTCTTGTTGGTTTCACGGAATCAAGTTGAAGATTCTTTCGAGCGGCGTTCATATTTTTTCAGAACAAATTAAGTATCCACTCTCGAACTAGACTCGGGATTGCGTTTCTGCAGTGAAATCCGCGCGACGCGGACGCGGGGCCGGAACGCGGTCGTTCCCGGTTTCTCCGTCAGGAAGACAATAGAAGACAATACTCATAACGTCGGAACACCATTTGTAGGCGCTAAGCGAGGCTTTCGGAGTTGTTCGGAGGAGCTCGGCCGTCGGACAAGGCTTAAATTTGACAGCATAGATTTTCCGGTGTCCTATCGTTCCTGAGAACAGTTTTGCTGCAGATTCTGCCACGTTGGAAGCGTATTTCCTTCAACCGCATAGCCTGCACAAGCCGGGAGATCATCGAATATGGCTAGATCGAAACATGAATAGTGCGATTCTCTCCCTTGCGATTTTCGCAACTGAAGGAGAGTACAGTATTAAAAATCCAACGGCGGCCTCCAAATCCCATCGCTTACGCGGAGCACATGGGCATGAAAATACAGATAGAGGTCTAGAACCACAAACGGAAGCGGTCGACACAGAAGAAGAAGACACGGAATATGCGATGTCAAGAAACCATCGAAACCATCAATGCGCAATATACACACGCGGGGGCTAGCCGAGCGTGTCTTTGAGCCCGCGGCAGGATAAAAAGGCTGCCAGGATGCGGCGTGAGGTGCGCTGTAACTCTCGACCACGATGTCCGCCGCTGGTACCACTGTTGTACGTCCCCAAGCACTTTGCCGCGTCGCTGGACTCGATCTTTTCTGATAACCTTCCGTTCCAGCCTTCCTCAACGAAGATTCTCGTTATTGGCGGAGGGCCTTCGGGTTCGATGTGTGCTTCGGCGCTCGCTCGAGGTGCGTGTTCACTTCCTGCCTCGTTCTTCGTTTCTATTTCGCGCGTGAGCTCATGATTTTACGCAGAGGGTTTCGAGGTCACCCTCCTCGAGAAGGATTTCTTTCCCCGATATCATATCGGAGAGAGCATGCTTCCCTCATGCCGGCCATTCCTCAAGTTCGTCGGGGCCGAGGAGAAGATCGCGAAGCACGGATTTGCGGTCAAAGTGAGTGTTTACGTCGCCGGAAACCTTCGCTTGGGGCTGAAGATGCTGCAGGTCGGCGCGGCAGTGAAGCTTAACCAGTTCAAGCGCGAGGGCTGTGGGTGATATTCACTCATGGGCTCCTCCCGACGGCAACTAAACGCGCACCTTCAGACACCGATTTTGTTACGCCGGATCCGAACAGGGCGGCTTGGAACGTCGTGCGTATCCTCTTCTCTTACTCGCGCGCCAGACGTTTCGATTGAGCTCCTCTCGTCAGGTCCGCTCTGAATTCGACGAAATCCTTCTGCGCCATGCCGTCGAGTCCGGGGCCAAGGTTTTCGAGGGCCATTACGTGACCGACATCCAATTCGCCGAACCCGAATCTTCCGAGGAACGCCGCCCGATCTCTGCCGACTGGAGGAGCAAGACAGCAGGCACGGAGGGCCGCATCAGTTTCGATTTCGTCGTCGACTGCTCGGGCCGGACGGGCCTCCTCAGCACCAAGTACCTCAAGACGCGTAAATTCAACAGCGCGCTGCGAAACGTCGCGTTCTGGTCGTACTGGAAAGGCGCCGGGTTGTACGGGGCGGGCACGCGGAGGGAGAACGCGCCCTGGTTTGAGGCGCTGACAGGTACGCGTGGTTGCTCGCGGTTTATCCCCATGCGCTGACGCCGGGTAGATGAGAGCGGGTGGGCTTGGTTCATCCCGCTCCACGACGGCGTCACCTCCGTCGGCATCGTGATGAAGGAAGACTTGAGCAAAGAGAAGAAGGCGAAGAGCGGCAACGACTTAACGCAACACTATCTCGACCAAATGCCGCTTGCGCCGGGGATGATGAAGCTGCTGGGCTGCGAGGCGAAGATGATCAAGGACGTTATGCAAGCCGGCGACTACAGCTACTCTTCCGAGGCGTCGAGGTACGCGGGGCCGGGTTATCGCATCTGCGGTGATGCAGGAGGTGCGTGGCGATTTTCGCCTAAGTGAAAGCGCCAGCGTCGCTCATCGAGATTCCTAGCATTCGTACGCATGGTGCATTTTGCGGCTGGGAATTTTCCGCTGATCCCCAACAGATTGATCCGTTCTTTTCGTCGGGGGTCCATCTCGCGTTCGTCAACGCGATATCCGCGGCCGCGACCATTTCGTCTTCGATACGCGGGGAGTGCAGCGAGGAGCAAGCCATCAAGTTCCATTCGGAGAAGACCGGGACGTCGTATACGCGGTGCGTTCGTGGTGCAGGGTTTCCGAAACAGCGGTTGAGATGCGATTGCAGGTTCATGGTGGTCGTCTTGAGCGTCTACCGCCAGATTACATCCCAACAAACTCCGGTGCTGTCCGATATCGACGAGGACAACTTTGACCGGGCATTTGATTTCCTGCGACCCGGTAAGCTAGGGCTGCCCACAACTTGAAGCGCTTACTTATCCTCTTTTCTAGTCATCCAAGGCATCGCAGACGCCGACCGAGTTGGCGCCGGCGTCACCGAAACCCACGTCCAAGCGACGATGGACTTTTGCGAGCACGCTCTTGGCGGGACAAACCCCGAGATGGCCGAAGAGGTCGCGCAGCGTGTCAACCCCGACCTGCTCGACAGGTCAAAGCCAATTATGAGCATGGACGAGGTCACGGAGAGCGTGGGCGACGACGACGAGGACGCCAAGGCCGTCGTGATGCGCGTGAATGCGCGCAAGGCGATTAACGGGATGTACGATTGGGAGGAGAATTTCCGCGATGAGCGGCTAAGCGGCGGTTATGTCGTACGGCTGGAGCGCGGGCGATTGGGAATTGAGGTAGTGGCTTGAACGGGTGTTTGTGTTCGCATATGTAGACATTTTTGCTGTACGCTGTACGTATATACCAGACCTATCCACGATGAGGACGACTTGTTCGGATGAAAGAGAACAAAAACCTTGAATTCGGTTCGTCCACGCGAAGTCTCAGGTCCGTGACGGAAGTCGCAACGGATAGGGCAGTAAGCAAACGCACACCGAGACGCACGACATCGTCATACCGTATTGGCGGTATTCCGTGGGGACTAGGCAGGTGAATTGGTCGCGAGCGGATGGGCAAAGCTGACCACTGTGGTGGTCAGGAGCAAGAACGACAGGCCGTTACCCCTGTAACCAAACACGGCCTCCTGGAGCGGCAACGATCCCAATTCAAGGACGTCGACGTAAAAGTAGACGTTTCTGTTCGAGCAAAAAGGCAAAAACCTTCTGGCAAAACTCCCGAAGGACTGGCCCCGACTCGGAGTAGAACGGGGATCCGGACCATGAATCTCGATTCTCGAAAAGCATAGCCAGTATTTGCACCGATAATGGCAGGCATGCTCTGACGGCTGACGCGGATTCGCCCTGCCAATAGATAAACCCGAAGTTGCCTCCAATATGCGACAAAAAAGTTACGACCTCCTACTCAAGAGTCCTCACCCGGGCCGACCGAGCACACCTCCTGTTCAAGATCCACCGAAAGGATCCAGAGACGCGGCGGAGAGGGTAGGACAAGGAACCTGTCCATACACAGGCCGCTTGATATCCAGACTATCGCCAAATATCGACGAAGTCCTCGACGACTTAAGCAGGCAAGTAGAAAGCTTCCAAAACGTACACCACTGGCAACAACACGTCCTATTCGTTCATTCGTTCATGCATTGACTTCTCCCTTCCGTTTCCACAAACGACGCTCATACCCACCGCTGCACTACCACCGCCCCACCCACACCCGCTGCCTCAACGGTCTGACTGTCGTCCTCGAGGGTGCGGTTGGGGAACGTTGTGCCGATGGTGTACGCGCGGGTGAGGTTCTCCGGGCGGGAACTGCGTCGGAGGTGTGTTAGCGTAAGCAAAGCGGATGACGAGCAAGAGAAAGCAAGGAGAGAAACGCGAAGCAGAAGTAGGCACAAGAAGCAGGACAGGAATACGCACGCATTGATAAAGTTCCTCAAATCGCCGACCGTATGCGTCAAATTCATCCGACATACAATCCTCGTCCCGTCCGCCAAGCGCACCTGCACGCTCGTCATCGGCAGCGTCTGGTCGACCGCGAAGCGTGTGTTAATGCTTTCGGCGCTGCGGCCCGCGGGCAGGCTGGCATTCGGTGTGGTCGATGAAGTCGCAGCAGAGGCGGGTGTCGGGGCGCCAAGGCGGTTGCCGGTGCCGGAGAAGGGCTTGACGGGAGGCGGCACCCAATCTTCGTCGTTACGCTTCTCGACTTGGACGTCGACTTCCTCGTCGGGGCGGACGTTGAGGATCGACAATGGGGCTTGGCTGTCATGCACATGGTCAGCACGGAAGGACACAGAGAGGGTGCGCGAGACGCACCCGGCATCGATGAGTTTGAGGATCGCCGCATTGGCGGGGTCATCGTATCGTCGCAGCTCGCCATCGCCCTCCCCGCTCCCGTCATCGACGGTGAAACCCTGGCGCCAAAAGATCATCCGCCTCACGACCGTCGGGCCTAAAGCGGGACTGTGTCAGCGACGTAGATTCGAGAGCATGAGCACACGTACCTGAGCCACTCCCGCCCGCACTCGGCCCGCCGACGAATCCACCACCCAGTGTATGCCCACCACCGCCAAACGCACTCGAGCTCGTGCCTTGCGACGACCCGCCAGCATTCCGAGCAGCGCCTTCTCTGCACAGTGTCAGAGTCAGCACCGAAAGGCGGAAGCCGCAGACCAAGACGCACCGCTCGGCCTTCTTGAGCAACCCTTGCACCAAGTCGTCCACCCTGCCTCCGCCTCCGCCACGGTTGGGGTTCTGCACCGCGACTCCACTGTCCTCTGTCAGCAATGCACTCACTCCGTGGTGGATATCGCTACCTGCGCTCGCCACCAGCAAACCACGTCTCGCCTTCCTGGTCCCGCTCATCGTCCTCGTCTTGTGCGCTAAACCGGCCGCTCATGTTGTCTTGCTAGGGGAGTTCGCTGCGTGTGGCGACAATGGCGGATCGGCGTCGATGAGGATGTGGATGAGTGCAAGATTGCAGAGCGTATACGCGTCGAGTGACGTGATGATGACTCGTCGGAGGCCGCAGCCAAGCAGGCGTACACACAACTCTGATCCGCGAGCTGCTTATTTACATTGCTTTCGACGTGGTCTCGGCGCAGGTCGACTGGGGACCTTTCTCATATATACTAGATGAGGCGGGGTTAAGGAGAAGATGCAAGTCTTGAACGACTTAGACTAGAAAGGACTGGCTATTAACTAGGTGTCCGCGTTCCTTAGGAAAATAAACGACCCCCGCTCGACATCTTGAACTTGTTGCGGAACAGTAAGCGACCTCGATTGATTATGTCTGCGCTCCAATTATGCGACTGGTTGCCTTCAAGTCGAAGTTCCCGCAAAATTTCAGAGACGTCGACCGTCTGGCCCTTCAAATCCTCGACACTCGCATCCGCACCCGCCTGGAGAAGCGTCTTCACTGCGTGCATATTGCCTTCCCTGACCGCAAAATGCAGGTTAGGCACATCCCACCCCTTGCTCTCCAGCTCTTCCATCTCCCATCCCTGCAGTCCCTTCCTCAGCGGCCACCCATTGACAACCAGCCGGTCGTTCCTCCCCTCCGTCGCATATTCCAACAATAACTTCAGGTTCTCGTTCTTCCGCTGGCCAATAGCCGCCCGCACCGCGTTCGTCCCTCGCAGCCTCACCGGATGCACGATATCCGCACACTCCACGAGCAAACACCGCAGGACGTCCTCCTTCGCATGTGCTGCAGCGTATTCAATGACAGGCCGATGGAACGCTTCGCAGGTATTGGGATCGATGTCCCAGCCCGGCTCGTGTAGCATGCGCCGGATGAACTCGCAGTCGCCACGGATGACGGCCCAGCCAAGCACGTCTCCGGTGTGGCCGAGACCGTAGGCGAGCGCGTGTGGGTGGGCGGTGATGAGGTCGTGATATGCGGGAAAGGAATCGACGCAGGAATGAAGGAGGGCTGGGGTGACTACATCCGCTGAAGTTGGATTGGGAGGAACTGCGGTCGGCGCGGACATGGACGCCGGAGACAAGAGGCGGGATTACGTGGACTTTGATCCGCGCGTCGTCCTTGCTTCGCCCCGTTGCTCTGCGCTGGCGCAACGAGTTCAGAGCTGCTCTGTACGCTCTGAGAAGCCTCGCGAGTGCTCAAAGCTGTGGAAAGCTATCTCCTCGCAGCTCTCGTCGCTGGATATTCGGAGGATCTGCTGGCCTCTTTCTGCGTCCGTGTCGTTGGCCTGCTCGGGACCGCTGCTGTTCCAGGGCCATCGCTTCTCGAGCGATTGTTTTCACCCTCGGTGTGTTTTCCCCGCCCGTCTTATGCTGCCACATGCTCGTCGCCAAGCTCATCCTCGTATCAATCAAGCGCGCGCTTCCGCTGCGCTTCCAGTGCGCTTCCTCGTCTACATATTCCCACCGACTGCGCGCCACCTCGGAATGCCTCGATAAGCCCCAAAGTATACCAGGACATGAGCGCCGAAAGGGGGCCGGTGACCAGGGCACGCACGGAAAGAAGAGCACAGAAGCCTTCTCTGTTCTGCGCGTCCCGCTTCCTATCGTCAAAGCGGAGTCGCCGCGGCCTGCGCAGTCAGAGATTGTTGCCGATATAAAGACGCGTCGCGTATGTCGCCTTCCTAAGTTCCTTCCATCTCTTCTGCAGCTGCAGCAATGCTACGCTTGCTAATCCCTCTTTCGGGGCTTGCTGTAGTCCTCGCAGGCCAGATTCCTGTGCGCAATGGGGTCATCGGTGGCGTTTCCGAGACGCCAGCTCCGATTGTCGAGAAGACCGCGACGAAGCCGCTGGTGACGACCCCGGGAGCGTTGCGGGTTGTCGAGAATTCGGGAGTTTGCGGTGCGGTGCAGCTGGATCTTCTCCCTCAAAACTGATGCATAGTCTTCAGAAACAACTCCTGGGGTGTTCCAAGCGTCTGGATACGGAGATTTAACGTCAACCGAGAGCATCTTGTGCGTATCGCGAGTATTTCCTTCCCTCACTCATCATGAACGCAAGCTTCTGGTACTTCAACGCGCGCAACGACCCGGACACGGCACCATTGTCGCTCTGGTTTAACGGCGGGGTGCGGTCCTCGCTCAATTCCTGCATATCTTCTCACCAGTTCCTGGCCCGGATCCTCGTCCATGCTCGGCCTATTCCAAGAACTCGGGCCTTGCCGCATCAACAACCAATCCACAGCCGTGACGCTGAACCCCTTCTCCTGGAACACTAGGGGCCGGCCTGAGAGCCGCCTAAGACCTTGCTTGGGGCAAATCCAGGCTTGGAGGGCGCCAGTCCAAACCAAAATATTGATGAAATCAGAGCCAAAATGATGATAAAATAGCCTCATAACGCATAACAAGAGCCCAATAAGTTCAGTCCAGACCTCCTCATAACGTGTAACTCGAACTTGCGTTCAAATTACTACAGTAGTCTTACTGTTGTTCTATCTCACAATTCCTCCGTCTGTAAGACATTTTCAGTACATGCTGGATTGTCACCAGGTCAATTCATCAGATCGGATCACTTAAGAGCAGGAACTTGTCTTGGGGTTATATCTAGTCTTGATTCCAGCCATTCCGAAGGGCGGCAGCACAGCGGGCAGAACAGCAGTTTGACACTGCCGGGGGCACAAGACTAATGAGGAAGTGATGGAAAAAGCTGCCCTGGAACCTGATTTTTGCAACATGATGGGTGATGGAACATCCCCGCATCACGTCCGGCATCCCATTCCTGGCCTCGAAAGATCTGGGACTGAGATTAGGTCAAGCATTGCTCAACTTTATCTTTTATTTTACTTTTTTTTTTCTCTTATTCACTGATGGAATCATATCCATCATACCTTTGGTGTTTACTTCATTTGTTAAAATCATCAACAAATGATTTCTGATGTCATCAATACATTGCTTGTGATATCATCAGTTGATCTTGAATTGAGTGATACACAGTCCCAGCCGGTCAGATATGTGTATGCAGGTGTCAAACTGGGCGGGTTCCTTGGTTGAGGCGGAGATTCAAAGCGCGAATGATATCCGAAACATGCAACACGCTCAGATACCAATAATTGTGTGGCTGTCCACTGACCGATGTTCTTGTTTGTCCGCTTGAAGGGTCCCGTAGGTTGATCTTCATGATGAATGATGGACAGACTTCCATCATATGCCGAACTGCTCACCTAATAATCACCGGATGGGACCTTGACAAGCAAGGTAACGAACAGCAACATGCTGTTTATCGACCAGCCCGTCGGAGTCGGCTTCTCGCACGGGACCATGAGCGTCGGGACATCGCTGGAGGCCGCAGCGGATGTGTGGTCGTTCCTGCAAATCTTCTTCAAGGATTCGCGATTTGCGGATTTGGCTACGAGGAAGTTAGCCATTTGGACCGAGTCGTGCGTTGCCCTGTGTTTATCTTCCTTGCGACGGATGCTGAGTATGTTTAGATACGGTGGCCACTACGGCCCGACCTTTGCCGCGTACTTCCTCTCGCAAAACGCTGCCATCGCTGCGGGAACCATCACCGGCATCCCACTCAACCTCCAAGTCCTCGGAGTCGGCGACGGCCTCACGGATCCGATTTCGCAGTACCCAGGCTATATCACATACGCTGGCTCGAACCCGTACCACACACTCGTCTCAGCCTCAGAAATCTCCTCCGCCAACAAATCGTTCAACACGGCCAGCACGGGGTGCAAGGCGCGGATCGAGGCGTGCAACGCCGGAGGCTCGAACACTGTATGCAGCAACGCGCAGTCGACGTGTAACAACAACATCCTCTCGCCGCTGTCAGGCAACTGGGACGTGTACTACGTCCTCACAGAGAACCCCGACCCGACCCTTACCCGCCGGACCTGACGTCGTACCTCAAGACGATCGAGACGACTGTCGGCGCGGAGGTGACCTGGGAGGAGACTAACGATAACGTCTACGATAACTTCGCTGCGACGGGCGATTGGATGCGCTCCAGTCTCCCGGATCTGGAGCTGGTGATCAATTCCGGTGTGCGGGTGTTGATTTACGACGGGGATGCGGATTATATCCTGAACTTCGACGGGGTTGAGGCAATGGTCCGTGTATTCCTAAGCCGATTGTGCACGAACTAACACCGACGCAGATTGCATCGCTCAACACGTCCTTCAGCGCGGAATTCAACAAACAGACCTTCACGCCGTTCCACGTTGACGGCTTGCTGGCTGGGCCGTACAAGAACGCCGGGACTTTGTGCGTGCTCTTCCGTCCGTCTCGGAGTCGTCGCATCTAATCTGCTGCTAGTTCTTACGTTCGAATCTACGGGGCTGGTCATGAAGTTCCTGCGTACAAGGTACAATGTGCCTCGTCAGAAATGGAAAATCACTGAATCTTTTGACAGAACGGATCCCTTGCGACGGGCCAAGCTGCGTTCCAATTCTTCTCGCAGATCATGGCCAACGAGAGCCTCTCGTCTACGTAGTAGATCTTCTACTGTTTGCTCCTCTATACCTGTCTACTGTCTACAGGGAATACGCTATCTACTGTTGCCCGCATCACGAAACTTTGATGACATCACCAAGAGCTGATCGATTGTTGTCGATACAGAGACAGGACTGATCGGCCGTTGTCATCCACACAGCTTGCTCTCCTCCGTCATGTCGACACTCACTGCGGCTCGCTTCCCAACAGAACTGGAGCAAGAAATCTTTGAAGCTGCAGCGGAACTCCATGGGGGTCGGATTCCTACCTTCTTGCTGGTGGCACGACGTGTTTACGAGTGGTGCGCAGCGTTATGAGATGCTTCCAACACATTCTGACTTTATGCGCAGGCTTGAGCCGATGCTGTACCGAAATATCCGAGTGGGCATGCCATGGGCCGATGCGGCCGCCGACCTAGAGCGAGCCGAGGCATTTTTCGATGCCGTCGCGCGGGGAAAGCCCAAAGCTGCAGCTCTGGCGCGCGGTGTCCACGTCGTTACCATCGACCAGGCCGGCGAAGAAACGCTGGCGAGACTTTGTGCTGTCCTCCCCCTGTGTCGAAACGTCTCCCGCCTGGCGATACTTGACACGGAACATATGCCCCCCGGGATCAGCGCCGTCTTCCCGCACCTTTCGCAGATGCGGTTGCGGCGACTTTCATGCACGATCGTGCCGGAGGTGGTCGTACGGGTTGAGCCTGGAATGGACTCCCGTCCCGCGTTCGCCCATCTCACGCACTTCGATCTTTGCGATGACGAATTGACGCCTATGACCGTCTCATTTCTTGTTGGCCTACCAAGTCTCACTCATTTGGCGATCTGTGTCAAGATACTTGACGCGCCTACGCTCCGCTTGCTGTTGGGCCGTTGCCGGACACTTCGGTTCTTGGTTTTTCTCTTTGACGCTGGAGATCCACAACCAGCGGAGCAGAACGCAAGAACAACTGCCCTGGAGTTGGATGATCCGCGGGTCGTGGTCGCTGGCTATCGGATTTGGAACGAGTGTATGCTTGACGATGGGTATTGGGCCACCGTGGAGGAGTTTTCACGACTCAGAAAGCTCGGAAATATTCCAGGTGCGGCTTGTGTTCTGGAGTAGCGAGTTTGCTGATCCTGGTTCCAGAGAAAGAATTCTCCACGCTGACCTGTACTTCAGTGCTAAACCGTAGCGAATGATATTGTTGATGTATGGGAGCCCATGTAAGGAGGATTGTTTTGACTCTGAAGGTAGTACGGATCGCGTGTCTCCAGCTCGGCTTCCAGATCCGACGTGTCATTGAGTAAGTAGACTCGGATCCGAAAACGGCGATGACAGCGTCACGAGTCTCTATCAAATGCAGGTCTTCGTCGCCAGCAACAACGCTGCGGCTGGAGCGATACCCACCCGGTTCGGCGCCTCTTTCAACGACCCCAACATCCGATGGGACTCAGCGGAACTTCATCCGGCTGTTCGCATGCAGAATCTCCGGCGGCTGCCACCGTCTCTCAAGGTGATTTCCTCGATTACACGCCACGTATTTTGCTGAATTGGCTCAGAATGACGCGATGGCTGCCTGCAGAGACGATGCACCGGTGGATGATGTCCGACGCATCCTCGGAACTGTCGCCAACGAGTCGTGCGGACCCGCGAATCTCGCCACGTACCTTCCGCTGTTTTACGCAATCTTCGATCCGGCGCGTATCCCGGACCCCGAACTCGTGGACACGCCGGAGCCCCTTGCGCGGCACCTCAAGGACAACGTCCATCGAGCGTTTTATGCGCTGGACGCCCTTGCGAGAAGCACAACACTCCAACATGCTCCGGCGGCTATGCCCTGCATGTGGGCGCGCATATGGCCGTGGATCGCGTTCATCTCGCTGTACGGACAGCAGATCGAGGGGCCGACAGCGATTCCGGAGTCCGAGCTACTCTTGATGCTCTTTGGCGTCGTGGCGCGCGTCCTGTACCCTCCGCCATTCCGCCGCCATGTGGTCCAGACGCCAGGGCTGCTTTTCGTCGCCGGTTCGGCGTGGCGCTACTTATCCAGCATACACGACGTTGGACGGCGCTCGTACCTCTTCGCCTCTATATTGCTGCTCCTCTGCGAACCGGATTTATCGTCGCGCTCGGATCTCATCGCCGACCTTCTCGCAGGCACCGGCGGCTCTTTTCGGACTATGGCGCGGCTCTACGTGCAAGAAATCCGCAACATGGACTTCAATCCCGCTGTCGACGTCAACGCCACCATGGTGTCCACCTTTGCTTCAAGCATCGAGCCGCTGAAGCTCATAGATCCGCTGATGAGCTCAGGAGCGCCGGGTCGGCAAGCGGCCGGGCCGCACAGAATTCGGACCTTTCATCCTGGCGCTTCTCGAAGAAGGATACCTCGGCGAGCTCATCCGCGCCACGCAACGCCTCGTACACAGCGACTCGACACACGCTCAGAAGCACACGTTCCCCACCGGAGCACTCTCCGTCGCGACTCTCTTGCTTATTGTCAAGCCGGGCTACAAGTTCGTCGCTGAGGCTATTTCGGCGGGGTTGCTGGACTTGTTGATCCACGCGACTCTGGATGGCCCGGGAACGGGTCTGAGCAGACTGGCGATGTTCGACCGGTTGATCAAACATCTTTTACCGCCGCTCTTGTCGCGGCGCGACGTATTCGACGAGATGCTCAGGCACCGAGCTGGGTGGATGCAACTCGCCAGCTTTCCCGCCTGGGACTCCTTTGTGTCTTCGGTGGAGGCTCGCTCGGCTTGGTACGAGTCCCGTCCACCGCGCAAGAATGCCTGCGGGAATGTGAAGGTGCGGAATCCTTGATAATTGTTTTGGCAACGATTGCGCTCGCTCAGTAGACTTTTCACAGTGCGGAAATATTTCCGACAGGACCGATTTGAAGCAGTGCTCGCAGTGCTTGTCGACATACTATTGCTCGAAAGACTGTCAGAGGTTCGATTGGCGCCATGGATCGCACCGATCCTCTTGTGCTTCTCATGTCTTTGCCGGCCGCGGTGCGTTACGCGACTTTCTCGAGCGGATATTCGCTGAACCGCTTAACAGCCCTGTCGCAATCCATCTCGAGGCGGGAATATTCCTTCCTGCTTGCTCTCCTCGACGAGCAAATCTCTCTGAACATCGCCAGCGTCCTCGCGAAACAACGAGCGGTCCTTGCGTTGCTGGGTCCCGACACACCGTTCGTCATGGAATACACTTTCCGGCACAAGTATGGCAGCCCGACGCCCGAGCTGTCCGTGGGGTGCCGCGTTCGAGACGAGGCGAAGCTCGTGGAGTTGCTTTCGGGGCATACCTTGGCTGCGCGCGATCTGATGGCGCGGGCTGACGCGAGCGGCGGACGGCTGGGGCTTGACGTGGTCAAGTTCGAGCTTGAATGGTTGGATATTCAGCTGGTGGCGCCATCTTACAAATATCGCGCTGGAGGCGAGGAGGTCGTGGGGGAGGATGAGGATGCCCCAGAGTGGTTCAAAGAGGGTGTCCAAATCTCGCACTGACTCTGAAAAAAAACAACTCAGCTCTTCCACGAGCAACACACAGAGCTCCGATTTGAAGCTGGGCCGGATAATCGGAGCCGAACCAGAATTAAAAGTCGTGCGATTCCGGACATCTACGGACCATGCACGTGGTGATGCCGAGGCGGTCGCCGTCTCCGTCATCCAATTGAGTGTGAGTGACACGTCATCTCGGGCTTGCTTTTCGCCGCTTCCTCGCTGCACTCGACGACGAGCACATCGAAGGACAAGACACAAACGATGGTGTCCCGCACTCGCATGAGCATACCAAAGTGCGCAACCACCTCTATCCCCCGGAGTTGTCGCTGACTCACCCCTCAGAGCCGCCTCGCTGGTGATCACCCTCGCGGGCGGCCTCGCGCATGCCTTTGTCGCGCTGCAGCTCGCAGCGACCTACGCCACCATGCGCTCGATCGAGGCCGAGACGGAGTACGACGGGGCCTGGAGGCTCGATGGGCTGCGGATCCTCTATGCCCTGCTCGAGCTCTACCTCTTCGCCGGCGCCTTGGTGTCGTTCGTAGGCCTATACGGCGTGGTGCGCGGCAAGCCAGTCCATGTCCGTCTCTACCGCGACTGCGCGACCGCGGACCTGCTGTTTACGGCGCTGCTCGGTGTCGCAGCGGGCGTCAGCGCCTGGGGCAGCAACAGCACGACCACCCTATCCTGCGACTCGCCCGAGCTCGCACCGCTCCTGCCCCTCATCGGCGCCCTCCTCGCGCCGTTCCTCCCTGCACCACTCTCGCCCGACGAGGCATGCGAGCGCTACCTCGCCCACCTCGGCGCAGGCATCGCAGCCGCCCTCCTCGTGCTCAGCCTCGTCCGCGTGCACTTCCTCCTCGCCGTCAACGCACACTACCATGCCCTCCTTAAAGACGAGGAGCGCGCACGGCGCCACGACGACTTTGCCACCCACAATGCCAACGACGGCGTGCAGCGCATCCGCCTCCTGCCCCTTCCCGCGGGCATCTCGGCGCATGATGTCGTCTATGCGCCCGTGCATGTCCCCGCGGCGGCGATGCACGGTGCGGAGACGTGGGTCCGCGTGCCGTCCGCCTCCTCGTCTTCTGCGCTGACACCGCCGTCGTCGCCCCCTGCCCCGTCGTATGCGCCTGCCTACGTCAATACCCAACGCGAGTCGAGGCAAGCAGAGGACGAGGAGCCGTCGTTGGATGCGGGGTTGCTTGATGTCAGCGTCGTGAGGACCAAGCGGGAGTGGATCTAGAGTCCATGCGTTTCAAGACGCCGGAGACGCCGTCTCGGCACGCCCGCGCCCACGCTCCCGTTGTATTCCGTCCGTCCGTCCTCTTACCCACATCTGTCTACGTGCATGCATGCATCTTCGCGACCCGAACCCGACTGTACATATATCCCTGCCCTCGACCTTGCCTCTCGTTTAATCTCTTTTCTTCCTCCTTCCCCGCACTACTTTGTTATGATACGTATCCTCGAAGAAGTATTATGAATGAGAGTATCGTACGATGCGAGATCGTGAAGCGAGGTGAATCTGAGTGGAATGCGCGATGCGCGGTCGGGTGGTCGGTGCTGACGAGCGGTGGTGTGTGTAATTCGTCGGATTTCGATGGTCGGCAGTAGGTGTTGGCTGGTTCTTCGTGAGTGGTCAATGGACATGTACATGCGCGAGGCTGGAGTTGGAATCGACCAGCAGCAGGGCCCGCGTCAGGCTTCCGCTCCGCGTCAGGCGAGGCCTCTCGCTTTATACTGCAGCAGGGTATTTCCTTAGGTGCGAATCTGACCCTTGGATAATAATCTGTAGGTGTGTTCGGGGCGGGGCGTGGTTCAAATAAACATAAACAGTCGTTCATTGGTGGGTTCTTGGACACGGCACCGCGCAGCGGGAGAAAAATTCGGGTAGTTCGGGGCGAAGAAGGCTTTGTGGGCGCGTTTCATGGAGACCGCTATTTTTGCTAGGCCAATCGGGTAAGGAACCTCGAGGGCCGCTCGGCTTTTTCTGCTGGGCCTGGATTGACGTCTCGAGGCATAATGGTTTGTGGGCATGCAGGGTCGATTAAGTTATTCTGGGCTCAGGGTCAGGGCGACTCGAACGAGGTATTTGTGCTACTTGGCGTTGACAACTCGAGCATGTACCAACGCCGTCTTTACAACTACACAAGTCCAGCAACGTGTTCGCCTCCGGCGGCAAATCCTTGCGAAAAAATGAGCCCTTCCAGCGGAAAAATGTGTGGAAAATGCACATACGGTGAAGCGGGCGCATCAGATGGCGGTGATGGCGGGTTGATGCGCCAAGCGGGCCGGGGTGCTTGCCATGTCAGCAGAGTGGGCCGAGACCCGTCTTTCTGAGCTGACGTGTTTGTTGGCCTCCGGCGGCAAAAACCTTGAAAATTTTGAGCCTTTGAACATGAAAAAAGGGCGCAAAAATACCATCAGATTGGATTGATGTCGGTGACGGCGCTGATGGCGGGGGGCGGCCGCTGATGCCGTATGTCGGGGCGGATTGAGTCGCAGCGTTGAGTCCCAAGACAACGTGCCGCTCGCCGCGGGGCAAAAACCTCGGAGCAAAAGTGAGCGACTTTGCGTGCAAATCCGGTACAGAACACACCTTGAGAAAGCACGGCATGCGCGGCGGGACGGCACCGCTAAACAGCCGAAACCAGCCCGGCAGCGGCGGCAGCGGCGGCAGCGGCACGGCGCTGGCGCCGACGTAGCGTTCAATTCCGAGGTAGCGCGCCGCTCGCCGCGGGGCAAAATCCTCTAAGCAAAAGTGAGTGGATTTGCAGAAAAAAGCAGCCTCGGACACACCTTGAGATGGCCGTGAAACGGCTTGATCCGGAGGCAGGCAGAGCTGTGAAATCAATGATTCTACGGCGCCGAGGCTGATGCGATTGATGGCGGAACAACGGCCCTCGCTGGCCGCGTTCCTGGGACCTAAGGCAAAAGTCAGTATCGCAAGCTGCGTAAGAAACGCGGAATAACACACCTTGAGCAGCAGCGGCAGCGCACAGCTGCCTACGTAGGTTTGAATTGTTTGAACGCTAGGCGGTTCGCCGCTCGCCGCGGGGCCAAAACATCCGCACAAAAGTCGTGAATTTGGCGTGAATTCGACGCTCCGAGGACACCTCCGGAGTGCTCGGAATCGCGCTCGGAAAGCGGGCTGACACGGTGGCGCACAGACGCGTACGGCACGCGCAGCGCGAGCAAAACGTCCAGGAACATCTGCAAACACCGCTCAGAGCGACAATGGCCGAGGGATAATACAAACATACGTGAGAGAGACCGAGTTTAACGCAGATTTCATGTTGTCCGAGCATACGTTCGAGATACTGGCGCAGGCTCTGAGCAACGGCAAAGCGAGACACGAACAAGACGAACGACGTACCGCAGAGTTAAATCAAGATGCGGAAGCGTCGCGCCAAGAGCGACGTGGTTGCGCCAATGAGGGCCGCTTGAAAGCAGCGTGGATGCGCTCTCGCTCGTCTCCCAGACGACGAGTCTGTGCACATTGAGTGAATGTGGCTTGGAAGAGGGAGAGACCTAAACGCACCCAGGCCTCTGGTTTCTGCAGCAGGACGACGAGCAAGGCGGCCCCCGCCGGCAGAGAGCGCGCAGAGTGCTGAAAAAACGTGTGTCAGATTCCGGGGGCGAAGTTTCCAAAACAGAGACGGCTCACCGATTCCAGGAAGATCGGGCCTCCAAGACACGCGGCCAGGGAAGCGAGATGGGGGCTGGCGACTTGGGGATGTAAAACGACGGTTGCCGCAACTAGAAATGATAAGTATGCGGACAAGTCAGGGTCGGGTAGAACGAACCTCGCGGGAATGGGCGCTGCTCGTCGTGCGAGGCCGCTCAAGGAAGACTCTGGCCGGAAAAATGAGTGCTGGCGCCATGTTTTGAGACAGGAAGACGCACCGTTCAGAAGGAGCGGCTCCAGCCGAGCTCGTCAGCCCGCGTGCAGGTGGTTTGAAGGAAGAAATTCAGCTGGAGTCAAGTTAACGAGAACAAGACAAAACTGAATAAACGTACCATGGAAAACGGTGGGAACCGAGGCTCTGTGGGTCTGCGAAGAGCGTGGCGTCGACGCCGAGGAGGCCCAGGCGCTGGAACGACGGCGGGAGGGCAGACGGTCGGCGGGTGGTCGTGGTTGGGAAGAGAAATGGAGCGGTTGACAGCTGCATCACGACAGCGGCAACTCGGAGTTGATGTCTGGCGGGTGGCGTCATTCGGGGCAGGAATTCGGGTTGGCTAGAGTGGGCAGCGGTGAGGGTATATACACTGCCGGAGCTGCTCGACGCAGCTGGAATTCAACTCAGTACCTTATTTGCGCGCGCGAGGACCTTGAGTTGGACTCACCCGAATCTCCGCCGACGGCTGGCTATTCTTAGCTTGCCGACGGTGGCTTGGCAACGGGCGAGTCAGAATACTGAATTCGCTTCCAGGGTTGTTTGTGGGCGCATCCCTGCGCTTGATGAAATGGAAGAACAAACCTTCTGAAGTCGCCGCGCGAACTTGATGCTCCACGGATTGCCTTGACGACATAGGATCTTGCGACCGCTCGTCAGCGAAGGCCTTCTGGCGTAGCGGTCTTGTCCGCGTTAGCTATGCACCACAACTCGTTAGTTTTTTGAAGGTGCGCCGTTCAACCCTCTATGTTTTGCTTTTTTATTGAAAGTTTATTGAAACTTCTGCGCGGGCCGTCTATTTATAACATGCACTGTGCGGCCCGCGGCGAGCGCGCCATCCCGCCATTTTTCAACTTTTTCTGCCTCGCCCGCACTCGCGAAGTGCTGAGTCAGGCACGCTGTCCCAAAATGGCAAGTTCACCCTTTCCTCGACAAACTCGCGCATCCCGCGCCCGATCTCCGCCGAATCTTCTATCAGGATCTAAATATAGCTCCTCCGCAGCACTTGCGCTAGTTTCCGAGCTTCTTAGTTGCCGCGATGTCTCTGCAGTCCCTCCGCGCTCAAAGCGCCCATCCCCGGCTTGTATTCATTGGAGACGACTATGATAAGACATCAGAGCACGCTAGAATCTTTAGACCTCGTGTAAAAACGTATCCCAATGCTCAATTCTGCTACGATTCAAAGCCAGTCCCTGCGATAGGCTCAGTACGCCCAATAGCATTTTTGATGGAGCTCTTAGAGGGCGCGAAGCGCTCGGATTCGACCCTGAGACGCCACCCGAGCTTGGCTTGACATTCACCGCATGCTTGGGATTGCGTTTCAAGGAGCTTGGCTACACGCAGCGGCTTCAGTTCGCTTTCTAGCGTACTTATTCTGCTTACTTACCCTCCAGAATCTCAATACGGCCTGGTTCACCCGAGGCGCGCCTTTTAACACACTCGAAACACAAGCGAAAAACGCGCCCCAACCACCGATTGCGCCCTGAAGCCGCAGAAACTCCATATCTCAACCGAGCAAATAACCTTTGCGCACCCTGAACGGAACCCAACCGCCGCACAGCAACCGTTTCGAGGTCGGATTCTTATCCGAGTCTGTGGGTCTTCATCAAGACTTCTCAAAGTCGACCCTGCATGAGCTGTCAACCACGCACCGGGGCTATAAGAACCGCGAGCCAGTTGACGGCCGTCAACCTCTCTTCAACTTACTTGCTCCCCCCCACCCATCGACACTTGTCGCTTTGCCTCGTATCGCACCGGTCCCAAACTCGACCCACGCATGCACGGTGCGCCGCGTCTCTCCTCCCCCTCCGCTGCTCCGAGGCTTATCTCTGTGGGTCTAGGTCGCGCTCGTCGTCGTGCTGGATGTCGGGGTCCACTCGGGGACGGCCGGCGTAACAGGGTTGGGTCGGCGCTGGGCGTCGGGATGGAGGTGCGCCATCTTCTACTCTCTTCCATTTCCTTCCATCCCTCGCTCCCTCCTTCATTCCCCTCCCGCGTCCTTGCTCGTCGCGCGGTCCTTTCCAAAAGTCCAACGTCACGTGGTTTTTGGAAAAGGACTTGGCGCGGTCGAGGTACGTGTACGCTTGTACTAGCATGGCCCTCTC
Organism: Mycena chlorophos; assembly: GCA_014461115.1. Lineage (NCBI taxonomy): Eukaryota > Fungi > Basidiomycota > Agaricomycetes > Agaricales > Mycenaceae > Mycena > Mycena chlorophos. Next base: position 991,261 of record JACAZE010000011.1, read on the forward strand.
ACACACCCACATCCACTGCATTTCACACTCTCATTCTATCATTTGCACACGCCCACTCTCCCTTTCCTCCTCGCGCCGTAGCTTGTTCTCATTCAATTCTCTTATTGCTCCCTCGCGCGCCTACCCTGCTACCGACTACGCTAACTCTGACGACCAGCGCCGTCCTGTCTTTCAAACACGCGACGCTATCCCTGCAAAATAGGTGAGTTTCCTCGTCCTGCTGATTCCCAGCCCGAAACTTACCTCACGTCTGTTTTCTAGACTGGACCCATCCGCCGTCGACCCGCTGGACACGACGCAGCTCGCGGAGAAGAAAGGTCAGTTCCGTCGTCTACTTCATCCCCAACGCGACGCTCACCTTGTTTCGTACCACCCAGCCCCGTTCCGCGCTTGACCTGCAAAAAAGGCAAGCTCTTTTTTTTCGTGCATGGCAACACGAAGCTCACCGTCGTCTTCTTCGCAGATGTCTCAGTTCCTTCTCCGAGCTTGATGCGGGTGCTTGCAAACGGTCAGTGTCCTCGCTCAATCCGTCCGGCGACGCTCACTTGGTTTCCCAGTCACCGACTCGCGCGAGCCAGCTTCGAACCCGCCGAACTCGACGCGTACGTGCTCTCGCTCGCCGTCTCGCCTCCGCGCTGATTCGTCTTTGTAGTGTTCTTATGGGTCGGGTACAGGGTGAGTTTCCGCCGTTGTTGTCGACTGTGTGTTAACGCGACGTGGTCTTTAGCGTCGGATGGACGGGCGAGCATGGCGGATGTGGATGTGGGAATCGGGGACGGGACTGGGGACGGGCACGACGTTGGAGAGGTGTGTGTTGGTGGAAGCTGGCGATGGTGGTGAGCCGAGGCTCGAAGGGGACGGAATCGGGGTTCGGAGGCGCGACGGAAAACACGGTCAGTTCCGCCATCTACTTCACTCTCAAGACGGCGCTGACCTCGTTTCCTAGTCGTACCATCCAGACCCGTTCCGCGCTCGGCCCCTTGTCCGAGCTCGACGCGGCACCTTGAGTTTGGCGGCTCAATCCCTCCAGACCGTGTTGCTCACTTCAACCAAGTGAGTCACTTGGTATCCCAGTCGCGCCAGCGTCGCGACGTGTTTGTTCTCCTGCGCGTCGTCTCGTCTCCACGCTAACTCGGCTTGGCAGCGTTCTGGGATTGGGGCGGGTAGACGGCGAGTTTCCGATTCGCGTTGATTCTGTCGGCTGTATTAACGCGGCGTGTGGACGGGTGAGGGATGTGAGACGGGCACGACGTCGGAGAGGTGTGTGGGCGTGTCGGCGGACGCTGGGGTAGATAGTGGGCGGAAGGGACGGAATCGGCGTTCGGAGGCGGGACGGGGCTCGGGACGGGGCGCGGGACAGGCTCGGAAGCGGGACTTGAGACGGGTGTCGGCGTCGGAGGTGCGTGCCAGCGGGTTGGCAGACTCGGGGAGGGAATCGGCGGTAGTCGGAGATGGGACTGGTCGGCTTCGGGATGGGTCGTGGGCTGGGCCAGCGGTGCCGAGGTCAGTGTCCTCGCTTCGTTCTCCGGACGGCGACACTCACTTTGTTGCTCAGGTCCACATCCGTCGTCGTCTAGGTGTACCGTATGCATCGAGGGGTAGCGGGGGTAGACAGGCGGAGACGGCGTCGGTCGTCGTCGGTGTCTATGGGGCGCTGGGCAAAGACGAAAAAGTGACACGTGACCTGTCACCGTCATGCGATCTTCTCATGCCTTAGACACTCGCATGAGCATACCAAAGTGCGCAACCACCTCTATCCCCCGGAGTTGTCGCTGACTCACCCCTCAGAGCCGCCTCGCTGGTGATCACCCTCGCGGGCGGCCTCGCGCATGCCTTTGTCGCGCTGCAGCTCGCAGCGACCTACGCCACCATGCGCTCGATCGAGGCCGAGACGGAGTACGACGGGGCCTGGAGGCTCGATGGGCTGCGGATCCTCTATGCCCTGCTCGAGCTCTACCTCTTCGCCGGCGCCTTGGTGTCGTTCGTAGGCCTGTACGGCGTGGTGCGCGGCAAGCCAGTCCACGTCCGTCTCTACCGCGACTGCGCGACCGCGGACCTGCTGTTTACGGCGCTGCTCGGTGTCGCAGCGGGCGTCAGCGCCTGGGGCAGCAACAGCACGACCACCCTATCCTGCGACTCGCCCGAGCTCGCACCACTCCTGCCCCTCATCGGCGCCCTCCTCGCGCCGTTCCTCCCTGCACCGCTCTCGCCCGACGAGGCCTGCGAGCGCTACCTCGCCCACCTCGGCGCCGGCATCGCAGCCGCCCTCCTCGTGCTCAGCCTCGTCCGCGTGCACTTCCTCCTCGCCGTCAACGCACACTACCATGCCCTCCTTAAAGACGAGGAGCGCGCACGGCGCCACGACGACTTTGCCACCCACAACGCCAACGACGGCGTGCAGCGCATCCGCCTCCTGCCCCTTCCCGCGGGCATCTCGGCGCATGATGTCGTCTATGCGCCCGTGCATGTCCCCGCGGCGGCGATGCACGGTGCGGAGACGTGGGTCCGCGTGCCGTCCGCCTCCTCGTCTTCTGCGCTGACACCGCCGTCGTCGCCCCCTGCCCCGTCGTATGCGCCTGCCTACGTCAATACCCAACGCGAGTCGAGGCAAGCAGAGGACGAGGAGCCGTCGTTGGATGCGGGGTTGCTTGATGTCAGCGTTGTGAGGACCAAGCGGGAGTGGATCTAGAGTCGAGTGCGTTTCAAGACGCCGCAGACGCCGTCTCGGCACGCCCGCGCCCACGCTCCCGTTGTATTCCGTCCCCATCTGTCTACGTGCATGCATCTTCGCGACCCGACTCCGACTGTACATATATCCCTGCCCTGCCCTACACCAACCAACCACAAGCTCGACCTTGCCTCTCGTTTAATCCATCTCTTTTCTTCCTCCTTTCCCTTCCCCGCACTACTTTGTTATGATACGTATCCTCGAAGAAGTATTATGAATGAGAGTATCGTACGATGCGAGATGGTGGACGGATCGTTTGAAGTGAAGTCTCTGAATGGATTTCTGACGAGCGGTGGTGGGTGGTGCTGACGAGCGGTGGTGTGTGTAATTCGTCGGATTTCGATGGTCGGCAGTAGGGGTTCTTCGTGAGTGGTCAATGGACAATGGCTGGGTTGTTCGTTGGCATGGTCTATGGGTGAATGTACATGCGCGAGGCTGGAGTTGGAATCGACCAGCAGCAGGGCCCGCGTCAGGCTTCCGCTCCGCGTCAGGCGAGGCCTCTCGCTTTATACTGCAGCAGGGTAGAACCTTAGGTGCGAATCTGACCCTTGGATAATAATCTGTAGGTGTGTTCGGGGCGGGGCGTGGTTCAAATAAACATAAACAGTCGTTCATTGGTGGGTTCTTGGACACGGCGCCGCGCAGCGGGAGAAAAATTCGGGTAGTTCGGGGCGAAGAAGGCTTTGTGGGCGCGTTTCATGGAGACCGCTATTTTTGCTAGGCCAATCGGGTAAGGAACCTCGAGGGCGGCTCGGCTTTTTCTGCTGGGCCTGGATTGACGTCTCGAGGCATAATGGTTTGTGGGCGTGCAGGGTCGATTAAGTTATTTTGGGCTCAGGGTCAGGGCGACTCGAACGAGGTATTTGTGCTACTTGGCGTTGACAACTCGAGCATGTACCAAGGCCGTCTTTACATCTACTCGAGTCCAGCAACGTGTTCGCCTCCGGCGGCAAATTCCTGTGAAAAAGTGAACACTTTGAGCGTAAAAATGCAGGCAAAACGCACGTACGGTGAAGATGGCGCATCAGATGGCGGTGATGGCGGGTGCGATGCGCTGGACGGCCCGAGGAGTCGGCATCTCGGCATGCATTGTCCGGACCTGGTTGCTCGAGTAGAGCGCGTTCGTTGGCCTCCGGCGGCAAAAACCTTGCAAATTTTGAGCCTTTTAGCATGAAAAAAGTGCGCAAAAATACCATCAGATGCGAATGATGGCGGTGACGGCGCTGATGGCGGGGGGCGGCCGCTGATGCCGTATGTCGGGGCGGATTGAGTCGCAGCGTTGAGTCCCAAGCCAACGTGCCGCTCGCCGCCGGGGCAAAAACCTCGGAACAAAAGTGAGCGACTTTGCGTGAAAATCCGGCACGGAACACACCTTGAGAAAGCGCGGCATGCGCGGCGAGACGGCACGGCTAGATATCAGAAACCGGGCCGGCGGCGGCAGCAGCAGCACGGCGCTGGCGCCGACGCAGCGTTGAATCCCGAGGTAGCGCGCCGCTCGCCGCGGGGCAAAATCCCCTGAGCAAAAGTGGGCGAGTTTTGCCGAAAAAAGCAGCCTCGGACACACCTTGAAATGGGCGGGAAACGGCTCGATCCGGAGGCGGGCCGAGCTGTCAGATCAATGATTCACGGCGCCGAGGGCGATGCGATTGATGACGGAACAACGGCCATGAAGGGCCGTCCCGGCGCTGAGACCTGAAGCCGAAGTCAACAATGCGAACTGCAAAAGAAACGCGGAATAACACACCTTGAGCAGCAGCGGCAGCGCACAGCTGCCTACGTAGGTTTGAAACCCAGACGGTTCGCCGCTCGCCGCGGGGCAAAAACGTCGGCACAAAAGTCGCGATTTTGGCGTGAATTCGGCGCTCCGAGGACACCTCCGGAGTGCTCGGAATCGCGCTCGGAAAGCGGGCTGAGACGGCGGCGCACAGACGCGTACGGCACGCGCAGCACCAGCAAAACGTCGAGGAACGTCTGCAAACAACGGTCAGAAAGAGAATGGACGAGGGATAGTACAAACGTACGTGAGGAACAACGAGTTTAATGCAGATTTCATGTTGTCCGAGCATACGTTCGAGATACTGGGGCAGGATATGAGCCCCGGCAAAGGGAAACACAAACAAGACGAACGACGTACCGCAGAGTTAAATCAAGATGCGGAAGCGTCGCGCCAAGAGCGACGTGGTTGCGCCAATGAGGGCCGCTTGAAAGCAATGTGGATGCGGCCTCGCTCCTCTCCCAGATGATGCAGTCTGTGCACATTGAGAAAATGAGAAGTGAGCGAGGGAGAGACCTAAACATACCTCTGGTTTCAAGTCTTTCGCAGCCAGACGACGAGTAAGGCGGCGCCCGTGGGCGGAGAGCGCGCAGAGTGCTGAAAAAACGTGTGTCAGCTGCCGGGGGCGAAGTTTCCAAAACAGAGACGGCTCACCGATGCCAGGAAGATCGGGACTACAAGACGCGCGGCCAGGGAAGCGAGATGGGGCGGGACTTGGTGGTGCAAAACGACGGTTGCTGCAACTAGAAATGATAAGTGTGGGCACACGTCAGGGTCGGGTAGAACGAACCTCGCGGGAACGGGCACTCCCCGTCGTGCGGCGAGGCCGCTCAAAGAAGACTCTGGCAGGGAAATGAGTGCTGGCGCCACATTTTGAGACAAGAACACATACCGTTCGGAAGGAGCAGCTGCGGGCGAGCTCGCGCGCAGTTGGTTTGAAGGAAGAAATTCAGCTGGAGCCAAGTTAGCGCCCGCGCGCAGAACGAGATAAAACTGAATAAACGTACCGTGAAAAACGGCGGTAATCGAGGCTCTGTGGGTCTGCGAAGAGCGTGGCGTCGACGCCGAGGAGGCCTGGGCACTGGAACGACGGCGGGAGCGCAGACGGTCGGCAGGGTGGTCGTGGTTGGGAAGAGAAATGGAGCGGTTGACAGCTGCATCATGACAGCGGCAACTCGGAGTTGATGTCTGCCGTGTGGCGTTATTCGGGGCAGAAATTTGAGCTGGGTTGGCTGGAGTGGGCAGCGGTGAGGGTAAATACACTGCGGCAGCTGCTAGACGTCGCTGGAGTTCGACTCAGGACCTACTTTGCGCGCGGGGCTTGAGTTGCTCTCGTCCGAACGGCTGGCTATTCTTAGCTTGCCGACGGTAGCTTGGCAACGGGCGAGAGAAAATAATGAAGTCGCTTCCAGTGTTGTTTGTGGGCGCATCCCTGCGCTTGATGAAATGGAAGAACAAACCTTCTGAAGTCGCCGCGCGAACCTGATGCTCCACGGATTGCCTTGACGACATAGGACCCTTCGACCGCTCTTCGGTAAAGGTCTCCTGGCGTAGCGGTCTTGTCCGCGTTGGCTCTGCGCCCCATCTCAGTCGCTTTTTGAAGGTAGGCCGTTCAACCCTCTCTGTTTTGCTTTTTCATTGAATTTTTCTTGAAGCTTGTGTGCGCGCTGTCTATTTTTAAATTGCATTGAGCGGCGCACGGCGAGCGCGCCATCCCGCCATTTCTTGATTTTTTTCTGCCTGCCCCGCACTCGCGAAATGCTGAGTCAGGCATGCTGTCCCAAAAAGGCAAGTTCACCCTTTCCTCGACAAACTCGCTCGTCCCGCGCCCGATCTCCATCGGATCTTTTGTCAGATTCTAAATATAACCTCTCCGCAGCACCTGCGCAAGGTACAGAGCTTCTTCGTTGCCGCGATGTCCCTGCAGGCCCTCCGCACTCAAAACGCCCATCCGGGGCTTTTATTCACTGAGAAGACTCTGATAAAACATCAGCGCACGCTAAAATATGTGAATTATGTTTAAAGGCGTATCCGAGTGCTTATTTCTGCTACGATCCCAACCCAGCCTCCGCGATAGGCCCAGCACGCTCAATAGCGTTTTTGATGGAGCTCTTAGAGGGCGCGAAGCGCTCGGATTCGACCCTGAAGCGCCACCCGAGCTTGGCTTGACATTCACCGCGTGCGTGGGACTGCGTTTCAAGGAGGTTGGCTACGCGCAGCGGCTTCAGTTCGCTTTCCAGCGTATTCTGCTTGTTTCTTTCCAGACTCTCAATACGGCTACAGTAATTCATGTGAGGCGCGTTTTTAACAGACTCGAAATATACGCGCAAAACGCGCCCCGACCGCCGATTGCGCCCTGACGCCGCAGAAACTCCATATCTGAACCGAGCAAATAACCTTTGCGCACCCTGAACGGAAACCAACCGCCGCACAGCAACCGTTTCGAGGTCGGATTCTCATCCGAGTCTGTGGGTCTTCATCAAGACTTCTCGAAGTCGACCCTGCAGGAGCTGTCAACCACGCACCGGGGCTATAAGAACCGCGAGCGAGTTGACGGCCGTCAACCTCTCTTCAGGCTTGCTTTCTCCCCCCACCCACTGGCAATTGTCGCTCTGCCTCGTATCGCGCCCGCCCCGAACTCGACCCACGCACGGTGCGCCCCGTTTCTCGTCCTGCTCAGCTGCTCTGAGGCTCATCTCTGCTTGTCTAGGTCGCCCTCGTCGTCGTGCTGGATGTCGGGGACGGCGTCGGGTTGGGTCGTGGGTCGGCGCTGGGCGTCGGGATAGAGGTGCGCCGTTTTCTATTCTCTTCCATTTCCTTCCATCCCTTGCTCCCTGCTTCGCTCCCCTCCCTCACCCTTGCTCGTCGCGCGGTCCTTTCCAAAATTCCAACGTCACGTGGTTTTTGGAAATGGACTTGGCGCGGACGAGGTATGTGTATGCTTGTACTAGCATGGCTCTCACACACACCCACATCCACTCCAACTCTCATTCATTCCCTTGCACACATTCACTCTCCCTTTCCTGCTCGTGCCGTGCTCGTTTTCATTCAAATCTGTCCATTCCCTTACTTTGCACTCGCGCGCCGAACCTGCTACCGACTACGCTGACCCTGACCACCAGCGCCGTCACTTCCTTCAAACGCGCGACGCTATCCCTGCAAACTAGGTGAGTTTCCTCGTCCTTCTGATTCCCAGCCCGAAACTTACCTCACGTCTGTTTTCCAGACCGGTCCCATCCGCCGTCGACCCGCTCGACACGACGCAGCTCGCGGAGAAGAAAGGTCAGTCCCGCCATTTACTTCATCCCCAATGCGGCGCTCACCTTGTTTCGTACCACCGAGCCCCGTTCCGCGCTTGGCCTGCAAAACAGGTCAGTTCTTTTTTCGTGCATGGCAACACGAAGCTCACCGTCGTCTTCTTCGCAGATTTCTCAGCTCCTTTCCGACGCGGGACCTTGCAAAAGGTCAGTTTCCTCGCTCAATCCGTCCGGCGACGCTCACTTGGTTTCCCAGTCACCGACTCGCGCGAGCCAGCTTCAAACCCGCCCAACTCGACGTGTACGTGCTCCCGCTCGCCGTCTCGCCTCCGCGCTAACTCGCCTTCGCAGCGTTCTTATTCGGGTCGGACTAGGCCGGATACACGGTGAGTGTCCGCCCTGTGCCGCGCATGGTGTGTTAACGCGACGTAGACTTCAGGGGCGTATTAACGCGGCGTGTGGACGGGTGAGGGATGTGAGACGGGCACGACGTCGGAGAGGTGTGTGGGTGTGTTGGCGGAAGCTGGGGTAGATAGTGGGCGGAAGGGACGGAATCGGCGTTCGGAGCGGGACGGGGCTCGGGACGGGGCGCGGGACAGGCTCGGAAGCGGGACTTGAGACGGGTGTCGGCGTCGGAGGTGCATGCCAGTGTGTTGGCAGCCTCGGGGAGGGAATCGGCGGTAGTCGGAGATGGGACTGGTCGGCTTCGGGATGGCTTGTGGGCTGGGCCAACAGTGCCGAGGTCAGTGTGCTTGTTGTGTTCTCCGGACGCCGACACTCACCTCGTTGCTCACCACCTGCTAGGTGTACCATATGCATCGAGGGGTAGCGGGGGTAGACAGGCGGAGACGGCGTCGGTCGTCGTCGGTGTCTATGGGGCGCTGGGCAAAGACGAAAAAGTGACACGTGACCTGTCACCGTCATGCGATCTTCTCATGCCTTAGACACTCGCATGAGCATACCAAAGTGCGCAACCACCTCTATCCCCCGGAGTTGTCGCTGACTCACCCCTCAGAGCCGCCTCGCTGGTGATCACCCTCGCGGGCGGCCTCGCGCATGCCTTTGTCGCGCTGCAGCTCGCAGCGACCTACGCCACCATGCGCTCGATCGAGGCCGAGACGGAGTACGACGGGGCCTGGAGGCTCGATGGGCTGCGGATCCTCTATGCCCTGCTCGAGCTCTACCTCTTCGCCGGCGCCTTGGTGTCGTTCGTAGGCCTGTACGGCGTGGTGCGCGGCAAGCCAGTCCACGTCCGTCTCTACCGCGACTGCGCGACCGCGGACCTGCTGTTTACGGCGCTGCTCGGTGTCGCAGCGGGCGTCAGCGCCTGGGGCAGCAACAGCACGACCACCCTATCCTGCGACTCGCCCGAGCTCGCACCGCTCCTGCCCCTCATCGGCGCCCTCCTCGCGCCGTTCCTCCCTGCACCACTCTCGCCCGACGAGGCATGCGAGCGCTACCTCGCCCACCTCGGCGCAGGCATCGCAGCCGCCCTCCTCGTGCTCAGCCTCGTCCGCGTGCACTTCCTCCTCGCCGTCAACGCACACTACCATGCCCTCCTCAAAGACGAGGAGCGCGCACGGCGCCACGACGACTTTGCCACCCACAATGCCAACGACGGCGTGCAGCGCATCCGCCTCCTGCCCCTTCCCGCGGGCATCTCGGCGCATGATGTCGTCTATGCGCCCGTGCATGTCCCCGCGGCGGCGATGCACGGTGCGGAGACGTGGGTCCGCGTGCCGTCCGCCTCCTCGTCTTCTGCGCTGACACCGCCGCCGTCGCCCCCTGCCCCGTCGTATGCGCCTGCCTACGTCAATACCCAACGCGAGTCGAGGCAAGCAGAGGACGAGGAGCCGTCGTTGGATGCAGGGTTGCTTGATGTCAGCGTCGTGAGGACCAAGCGGGAGTGGATCTAGAGTCTGGTGCGTTTCAAGACGCCGGAGACGCCTTCTCGGCACGCCCGCGCCCACGCTCCCGTTGTATTCCGTCCGTCCGTCCTCTTACCCACATCTGTCTACGTGCATGCATGCATCTTCGCGACCCGAACCCGACTGTACATATATCCCTGCCCTCGACCTTGCCTCTCGTTTAATCTCTTTTCTTCCTCCTTGCCCTTCCCCGCACTACTTTGTTATGATACGTATCCTCGAAGAAGAAGTATTATGAATGAGAGTATCGTACGATGCGAGATGGTGAAGCGAGGTGAATCTGAATGGAATGCGCGATGCGCGATGCGCGGTCGGGTGGTGCGCATGCTGACGAGCGGTGGTGTGTGTAATTCGGGCCGGCGTCAGTCTCGGTTTCGGCGGTGGGCGTTAAGACTCGGAGGTTCTTCGTTGGGATGATATGCGGTTACAGTGAATGTGGCGGGTCGTTGTTGTTGGCTGTTTCGGCGGGATTGTTGGAAAGTAAATTAAGTATGAATACTGTTTCTGTTAGTGAACACCAACCAAAAAAGAACTAAAATATCGCCAGTAGTACTGTCGTCATGACCCCCACCTTCGTTTCGAAAGAAGGACTTCAAGTTGAAGATCTGCAGAAAATTCACCAGTAGCGCATGAAATGCGGATGCTACATGCACGAGCGTGGGGTACTCTTTGAGTGTTATGACGAGGGGTATTTTGGCTTTCGCTTGATTTCTAGCGTTTGGTTGGCGGTATCATGTCTTCGCTTTCTCGGACCGCAAGCTTCAAGTTGTCTTGGATAAGGCCTATCTAGGTCCGAGACCTGCATTACAGTGGCCTCCAACCAGTAGGGAAAGTCCAAAAAGCACTACGCCGATTTCGCAACAATGCTTTCGGTCCGCTTCGAACGGGGACCCACATTGGAATGGCGAGCTGTTACAAGCAATGATAGAATGCGGTTGGCACCGTTCGCTGTTCAAGCCAGCTAGGATCGGCCAGGATGGTACTCAAAGACGGCATTCTTGGAACGAGCTGTTTGCCAGCTTGAAGTCGAGGACAGAAAGTCTCACAACCAGCTTACGCGGTTACATACTGTACATGTACAGTACATGTACTTCTTCGTTCAACACAAAAGGTACACACAAGCCTAGATTAAACTTGGTAGGTTTTGGTACAAACGCTCTGCGCGCGGACCCACACCCAGCCAGCTATCATCAACAACGCCAGCGGCACCACGACCGCTGCAGCACTGGTCTTCTTTCGCGGAGCACCACGGACGTCATACTCGGGTTCGGCTTTGGTGAATGTCGTGGTGAACATCGAGGCCAGCTTCGACGGCGGGCCGAGCGCGCCGGCCGCGTCGATAGCGGCGATGTCTGCGTCGGTGAGCTCTGTGGGTGTTGCGAGGCGTTAGTTAGAGACTGAACACAGGACAACACAGCAGAGAGCTCACCTAAATCACCCGCATTCAGATACCCAAGCAGCCGCTCCTTCTTCGAGCTCGTAGTGACGACGACGGCGCCTTTGGCCTTGGTCCACGCGAGGAGGACTTGGTCGTCTGTGACGCCTAGACGCGCAGCGATGGCTTTGACGGGCACGTCGACTGGGCCTCCGGGCTGGGAGGTGATTGGGCTGTAACGTGCATTGAGATGAGCTGCAGCGAACTACACGCAAGGAAGATGGATGAAGCACGCACATAAGCGCGCTATACGCCTCGATAACAATCCCGTGCTCCTTCGCAAACTCGAGGATGGGCTTCTGCCGCGCGTAGACGTAGGGGTGTAGCAGGATTTGGTTCGCGGCGGGTTTGACTTTGGCTGAGGCGATGAGGGTTTTGAGGTCGGAGACTTCGAAGTTGGAGACGCCGATGCTCCTGCGTGTGGAGCGGTGAGTATTTCGAGCCCACCCTCTAGAGAAAGAACATAGACGCACTTGACGAGGCCCGCGGCCTGTATGTCCTCCATCTCCTTCCATGCCGTCGGAATGTCGGGTACCGCGAGGCGCGGGTGGTGGATCAGGTACAGGTCGAGGTACGAGATACCGAGCTATTCATGGTCGTCAGTCCCACACCGACACTCTGGGTCCCGAGCACTGAGCAAGACGCACATTCGCAAGACTCTCCTTGACGCTCTGCTTGATACCCTTGCCGTCTACACCCGAGTATTTCGTCGTGATGAAGAGCTGGTCGCGCGGCAGCCCGCTATCACGGATGGCAACGCCGGCTTCGTATTCGTTGCGGTAGGCTTGGGCCGTGTCTACGCCGCGGCGCATGGAGCGGTTCAGTATGGATCCGTGTACGCGGGGAACGACGAGCAAGTACGCACCGACGTGGTCGAACCCGACACCGAGCGCCTGGTCGACCTGGGTAATGGGCGCGTCGCCGTTGCCCATCTTCCACGTCCCGAACGCGAGGCTCGGGATGGTGTGGCCTGGGTGGTCTCGCGCGTCAATATCCTTGTACATGCGGGGCAGCTGCGTGGAGTGGGCGCACCGTCGTTGAGCTGGAAATCGGTCCAGGGCATGGCTGTGTGGTGGTCGTCGGGTGGAAAGAGACGGAGCGTGTGAGCGCGATGACGGAGACTCTGACAGCGAGATAAGCGTGTGATGGGGACACCATAATTTGACGATTCAACGATTGTTGACGATGCGTTGACGATGAGATTGACGATGCATCGCGAATCTGTCAACGAGGTGTTTGACGATGTCACGCACTTTGACGATGCAGTCACAACGAGGCGCGAAGTAAGTCAGAGAATTTCTGGAGAGAAGTGAGATTTAGAGTGATTTGAGAGGGAAAAGGCTGTTTTAATTAGGGAGTACTCATTCAGGAACTTAATTTGCGCTCTTTTGTGAAATATATTGTATTTTCTGGGCACTGATGTAGTACAAATTACGCCAGGGAATGAGCTGCACGCAAATTCCCACGTAGAAACTGGTCCAGATAATGCATAGACCGCTCCCTACATGCATACCGCATACATTAGCTTCTCTATTGCCTTTGGATATAAAGATTTATCACGGTCCGTGCTGGGACTCAAATATTTGCTTTGTACAGTTCTGTTATGATGAATATCATTCGTGTATCGTGGGGATAGTCTATTATTTCTCAAGATATTATACTGCCAAGCAAGAATCAAGCTTCAGAATGAGATTTGGCTGCCAAATGGTAGAGAAATTGAATAATATTGATTTCACCATGAATGGCATACAGAGAAATTACCAGCCTCTCAAGCGTCATCTTAACAGCTTTCCCGTCCTCTAATACTGCGAGGGGACCTGTCCAAAAATTTTTGGCGCATAAGAAGCCCATTCCATAGACTTAATATACCTCCTCCTCGGTAAGACTGCCTTTATCTCGGCCAGTTGATGGCATCTTGGGGATTTTCTGACGAGATTTTGCCTAAAGAGCTCAAACTCCTAATTCCAGGCACTCTGTAGCCTAGGGAGAGGGGGGGTGCAGTGCATTGTTACACCTAGGCAGATGAATATTTGCATTTTGAGAAAGTTTGTTGAGATTGCTTTCTGCAAATTTCACATTTCTCAGTATCCTGGGACGGATCTCTACTTACCCTCGAGTTTTTGGATTTGTGGACGCGTCGAGGCATGAAATAGCCTGAGCACGCCTACTCGTCCCGAGACCCACGTGCACGCCATGCCCCGGCAGACGGCGCGCCGGCCCGGAGTCTCAATAGGTAACATCCCGCTCATCGACGGATGCTGCATGGGGCCAGAATATCAAGACTCATGCTCAGAACCAGAGCCTCAGAGAGGATTCGGAGCTGCTTGTCGTGTTCCGTTCGCCACCGACGCGGGACGCGACCGACGATATGCCAACGACGCCTTAGCTTCAGTTTGACGATGCCACCCGATGGGTTGACGATGCTTCCTGGTAGATTGACGATCACTCGCGCTAGGTTGACGACTGGCTGACGATGGCTTGACGATGGCTTGACGATGGACTAACGATGCGATTGAGTCGGATTGACGATTCAACGACGATGACAGCTCAGATTGACGATTACGCCGACGAGTCGCCGCTTCCATCAAGTATTCATCACAGAATTCCCAAGTTGGGATGCAGCTGTCCCAGCTCCGGCAGCGTCCGGCTACTCTCTCTCAGTAGGAATTCCATCTAGACTCGAGCACTTATATGCCAGGAATGTGCAAATATACAACAAAAACTATCCCCAGCTTGCCGGGAGGTCACCTTTGCCTTCTGCTTGGTCTATGCATGGGCACAGGCAAACACACGGCGAGGCCCATCAGCTCCATCAGTCTTTGACATGAGCCTTGACGCGTTGACGAGGGATTGACGATGGATTGACGATGGATCGTCAACGCATCGTCAAAATCGTCAAAATCTGGTGTCCCCGTGTGATGGTGTTGGCTCGTTGATCTCGTTCAGACCGGAAGCTTCGCATAAAGAAAAACTGGGCGTTTCTTTTTTGCAGATGAAACCTCCAGCAGATTTAGAGTTGGAACAGTTGGCTGAAACTTGGATAAAATGAACAACTCCGAGTCGAGCATCGAAGCGCCAGTGTGTTGTGCCAGTGTTCGATCGACCATTCCTCGGTTAGTAACTGGCAGGGAACCTGTATCAGGCCTAGAGGGTGAATGTGGACGTCGTCCATGGCAACTAAAGAGGGAAAGCCGAGTGGCGGTGATAGGACGTCAAAGTTGTTTGACGAGGCTTGTTGGCATTTTTCGGCTGGACTTCGCCAGAGAACTTGAAGTCAGAAAGTTGTCGAAGAAAGGTGAAGATGGATGCGGCAGAATTCACCACGGAGCCCTCTGCCGGATGTCCTCGCTTGTTTCCAGCAAAGTCCCGAACGAAATTTTGCATTTGCCATGTGCCGGCCCGGAGGCGACGTTGACAGCCGCTGACATGATACATCTGCGCTTGTCTTCTTCCCGCCACGAGCCAAAACTTCCGCGTCCGTTCTCGCGCGCCTGTGCGCCTGTGTGCAACGCCGATATAGGACCCACAACTTGCCAGAAACACACGGCCCGTCTCCGGTCCGCCCTCCCGCATCCTAGCCGCACCTGTCCACGGCAAGTCCACGGCGACCCACGTAACGTTGAAACTCAATGCAATGAAGAGGCCAAGAAGTTCTCCACCCCACACCCGCTGACCCCCAATGCAATCCACCCGGAGCCGTCTTCCTTCCATCGGCAGCCCGACTTCTCAGCAGTGGAGGATCCCGGCAGCGGTATAAATAGTGCTGGCCAAAATTATATTATGGAAGATTATTATATGAGGATAATTAGATTACTATGGATATATTATGCTCAAGGGTTAACCAAGGGATTATCATTACATTATATTATAGTCCGATTATAATGAAATATAGGAGATTATGATGGTACTGTGTGATAACTGATGATATCTCTGATGGGACCCTTCCAACAGTGATGGATGCAATCAAATTCACTGACATCAGAAAAGGGCCTCCCAGCTGCAGTTTGGGTGACTGATGGACTAGTCACAGCATATGATCAACTCAGAGGCACCATGATTTTGTCTTTTATTTTATAAGCCCACTAGTTCTCTAAAAGAGCTTGTATCTGTTTCTCAGCTCTATAAGGTCGATGTTAATGCACAAATCAACATGATTTGTGAGCAAAAGGCCTCACTTTTGTGCCTACCTAGAATATAATAAATTATATTGATAATATAATGATTATGTGACAATTACGTCACACAGATTATATTATGATATGATTAAAATATATTATCCATTTTTCATAATTATATCATAATTGGCCAGCACTAGGTATAAAAGCTCGCAGCTTCGCGCGCGTCGAGTTCCCGACTATCCGTCACTTGACCAGGACGCGGTCGCACGCCAGGTTCGCCGTCTTCCCTTCCCTTCTTCCCTCCCACTAACTCCCTTGTCTCCCGGCCAGGACACGGACACTACTCGGGACGATACGATGAGCGACGAAAATGCAACGAACGAGAAACAGCTGGTTTCTGAGCAGAGACCAAGGAAGAGGCTCTTCATGGCGCACTCGCTCAAAGTCGGCAACCGGGTGACGGATGCGGCGCAGTTGACGCTGCGGGAGACGCTATGGCCGCTGTTCTTGGTGACGATCTTGTACTTCCTCTGGGTGCGGCTCTTCTCCTCCCATTCGTCGCCGCTCACGCTAACCACCACGCAGGGCTTCGCCTACGGCCTCCTCGACACCCTCAACAAACACTTCCAAAACACCCTCGACATCACACGCACACGCTCCTCAGGCCTGCAAGCAGCCTACTTCGGTGCCTACCCGCTCGCTTCGCTGGGCTACGGCAACTGGGTGCTACGCAACTACGGCTTCCGCGCCGTCTTCATCCTCGGGCTCGTTCTCGAGGGGATCGGCGCGCTCCTCATGTGGCCCGCGGCGCTACACCGCTCGTTTGGCGGGTTCTGTGGGGCGACGTTCGTTATTGGGTCGGGGCTAGGGTGTCTTGAGACGGGGGCGAATCCGTATATGGCGATTACGGGCCCGCCGAGGTATGCGGAGCTCAGGATTAATTTGGCGCAGGCGGTGCAGGCTATTGGGACGGTGATCGGGCCGGTGCTTGGTGCGTTTCTCTCTTGTATGTCCCCAACAGGATGCTAATCTGAGGGGTTTAGGCTCTTACGTATTCTTCAGGACCACTGCCGACGACGTCCATTCACTGCAGACCGTACAATGGGTGTACCTCGCCATCGGCGCCTTCGTCTTCCTCCTCGCCATCGTGTTCTTCTTCTCGGTCATCCCAGAAGTAACAGACCAAGACATGGCGCAACAATCCGAGCTCACGCATGCTGCCGAGTTCGCCAACGCCCAGTCCTTCTGGCGACAATACCGCCTCTTCTTCGCCGCATTCGCACAATTCACCTACACCGGCGCGCAGGTCGCCATCGCGTCCTACTTCATTAACTACGCCACCGAAACGCGCCCCAACACGTCCTCCGCGACGGGCGCGAGCCTGCTGGCCGGCGCCCAGGGCTCGTTCGCCGTCGGACGATTCACGGGGTCGCTCCTGATGACGCGCATCAAGCCGCGCTGGGTGTTCCTCTTCTACATCCTCATGGTCGTCATCTTCACCGCCGCGTCCATCACACAACGGGACAACACGGGCATCGCGATGCTCTACCTTGCGCTCTTCTTCGAGAGCGTGTGCTTCCCCACCATCGTCGCCATCGGTATCCGCGGGATTGGGCGGCACACGAAGCGCGGGAGCGGGTGGATCGTGGGTGGGGTGGTGGGCGGGGCGTGTATCCCGCCGCTGACGGCCAAGGTTGCGGATCTGCATAATAGTACGGCGCTGGCGATGGTTGTGCCGACGATGTTCCATGCGGTGACGCTTGGGTATGCGGCGTGTGCGAATTTTTGGCCAAGGTTGAGGGATGTTATTGATAAGATTGGGGAGGAGGGGGAGAGTGTGGAGGTACAGGCTGCTGGGGCACAGGCGGAGAAGGAGAGTGTGGAGGTTGTAGAAAAGGAGAAGGAAAAAGAGAAGGTACCTGTTTGATAACCGCATTCGAATTGCTTGTCCGCGGGGTGTGTGGTGCAAATATTACGTAATCTGTTGACAAAATGATTGATGTTTCGCATCAACACCGCGATCAAGGCGGAGATTTGCGTCTTGGTAAGAACTTCCATCTCGTCCAACTTACTCGGGGTTAACAGCTCTTCCTTGGCCTCGTGTAGCCTTCCGTGTGTATCCCGCGCAGTGGCCTCGGTGTCTTTTGCGTCCCGAGCCGTGAAGACTCTCGAAAGCGGGACCGAAACCATTGGTCCGTAAGTTCGCGAGCCGCTTCACAAACACGCAGCTAATCGAGGAGATGAAACGGCGATTACGTCCGAGAAGCGGGACCATCGATAGAAGGGTCGCTGGCGGACCTGCGCGTCCGGGCGGTGCACGGCCCTTGTCTCCACCCGTCAGCCGTTATTATCTTCGTAACCTTCGCTTCCTCTTGGCTTTCCTCCCGCCATGACTCCCGCCCACGTTCAGGCTCGGACTGTCCTGCAGGTGCTCGCGGTCGTCGGCGCTGTGTTGGGCCAAGCGCCAGCATACGAGTGGGGTTTCACCAACACGGTCCGTTTGTTGTCCACGATTTCGCTCTGTACCTCCATTTAATCGTTTCGTAGGTCTCGCAGTCTCTCGAGCTCTGCGCTACGCTCCCCATAACCGTCACTCCTACCGCCACCAATGGGACTGCGCTCGGTGTCCCTCCCTATTATCTCATCTCCTTCGCTGCCGGGGCGTCGGGCACTCCGATGACCTCGCTCATCGGAAGCAATGCCAGTGCGCTGGCGTGGACGGTCGCGCATCCCGTTGGTGTGTCATCCCTAACTACGCGCGAGCACTAAATGCTAAGGCAAAGTTAGGCTCTCAGCTGATTCTTGAAGTCGTCGACTCTGCTGGGACGTCTGGAGGCATCGACATTCCGTTGTATACCGTGGTTGGTGCGTCGAACTATACATCCGCCCGTCTATTAACAAGCCAACACGTTCCCAGATGGTACCAGCACTAGCTGCCTGCCCAAGCCTCCAACGAACGAAGCAGCATTCACCGTTTCCTCCCCGCAATCCAACGACTCGACGCTCAACACATGCGAAGTGTGGACACTGTTTGTCAAGGGCGGAAAGCCACCGTACAGCGCCTCGTTCGCTGCGCTCAATTCGACAGGGGCGACTAACTCGTCCATGGGTGCGTCTTTCGCTTCATATCATAGATGAGCCGCTCATCAACCTTCTAGGCCCGGTGGATACTTGGGTCCAGTACGTGAATCGCGCCAACCCCGGCTCCCAGATGATCGGTGCGTGCGGGGTTTCCTTCGCGGCGCGCCACAAGCACATTCCTTATGTACCCTCTTATTGACAGCGGCAATAAGCGACTCGACGGGCCGCTGGGCGACGGGAGGCCCGCTCGTCAAGACGGCAGGGAGCACGAACGTGGAGTGTAACGGCTTAGGCACAGTTTCAGGGACGAATGCGTCGTTTCCTGGCGCTGCCAGCGCGTCGTCGTCGGCTACGACAACGTCTTCCTCTGCCTCTAGCTCGGCGCAGGCGAGCCTCACCAACGGAACCCCAAACACCCCGTCTTCCTCTTCATCGTCGGTGTCCGCTGCCGACGCAGCTGCGACCACATCTCCCAAAACGCGCACGTCAGAGTCAAGGCGCACCCCCGCCATCATCGGCGGCACCCTCGGCGCCTTGCTCCTCCTCGTGATCCTCACCGTCGCGCTCTGCCACGTGCACATCCTCCGGCAGCGCCAACGCCGGCAGCGCGGGGGTGGGGGTAAACAGATGTACGCGTCCCCGATGATGCGGCTTAGCATCCCATCGCGCATGCCGAGCTCGGCGACGCTGGATTTGAACTCGCCTGCGACGCCCAGGCCTGTGGATGGGGATGGGGATGGGAATGGGGTTGTTACGCCGTTTGTGATTTCGGCGGCGGATGCACATGGGGTGGCCGGGGAGAGGTCGCCGAATTCGAAGGGTGGGGTCAGTCGGGGGACAAGCGCGAGTGCGAGCTTGCCTGGGAGTGCAAGTACAGCTGCTACGGCGGCAGGGTCTAACGTCGGCGCTATGGGGGATGTGCAGATGGAGGAGCTCCCGCCGCCTCCGCCGTATGCGTATCCCGCTGCTCCAACCGCAGCCACGACCAACAAAGTCAGTGCGACTCGGAGCGCGAGTGCTAACGAGTCGGGGATTTCAAATCCTGGCTCATTGGCAGGGACTGGCCATGGTGTCGGCCGCGCTGGCCCGGGTGTACGGAGACCACGGAGGTTTACGGTCGATGGTGGGCCGATGTCCAGTGGCCCGGGGGCTGCTGAAGCAGTCTGAGCATGCAATCGTGATTGAAAATTTTTTGTAGCATACGAAATTTGTTTTTCTCATAATTTCTTTCTTGCACGATGCTAACGACCCAAAATGTAGCAAATCTAGACGAGCTTAGTTGAACGACGATATAGTAATCCTGGCGTGAAACGTACTGTAACCGTACTCAGACTGAAAGAGCAATGCGTTCACCAACTTGAATCCCTGTTCGGTCTGAGTGAGACCCTGCGTTGGATGCAATTTCTCGTTCGCCGCGAGAACGGTATATGATGTACTATTCGGCTTGTGCATATTTTCCATAACATTTCCCCTCAACGTGAACTTCAACCTGAAGTTCCCTGCTCGAAGAGCGATTCGGCACTCACTTTAGCGACTTCAAGTTGGTCTTATGTTTTTAGAAAGAAAGAAAAGCACAACACGAAATCCGCTACATGCCGAACGAGCTCACTCCCGAATCCCGACGAAGGAACTTCACATCGAGCATCGAAGGGCGTCTAACTGATACAGCCGTTTTCATAAGTTTGTGCGCATTGTGGAGCGCGTTCGTTACTCCAGCTTGTTTATGGTTGTTGACGCTGCCGTGAGCGATTTGAATGGTCGGCGGGACAATTCCGACGACGTGGTGGAGCCTTCCGTGCCACATCCATTGAGTAGGCAAAGCTCCAGTGCCGCTCCACACACAAACGACGACAACAACCATAAACAACTTTGAGGAGCGAACGCGCTCCACAACGTGCACAAACTTTTGAAAACAGCTATAATTCAGTCTCAGTATGCCAGCGTACGCCTAGTGGTCAATCTAAATACTCTGTCTACCAAAACCGACTCGTTTCTACCGCCCTCCCGCCCGCAAGCCTCATTCCGACGACATTACTCGTCAAACTACTCCACCCATTCCCCACAAACATCTCACTCTGCACCAACACGGCCATATCCACCGCCTGGTCCACCGCCTTCTCCTCCCTCGTTAATCCTTTCGCCATGTCGAACGAGCTCGTTATGCGTCCGGGCGGGATCGAAAGCGCATCGGAGAGCGCGGATGTGAGATGAGAAAGGAAAGATGGCGCGGCGTTGGTGGCGATGTAGATTTGGGTGGGTGTGAATCCGGTGGACTCAGAGGAGAGGGATTGGATTTTGGAAAGGATGGTAGGGATGGCAGGGAAGCAGTGGGTGTTGATGCTCTCGGCGGCATTGTCCGCCGTTGGCGAGTGGAAATCTGGTAGATGTGGATACGGCTCTTCGATTTCCTCGGGGTGTTCGTGCAGCTCTGGGGCGCCGAGGTAGTCCCACGTATTATACGGGGTCTTCCATTCTGCGAGGTTGCGACAGTGCGTCTCGTAGTCCCCACGTCGAATGTGTAAACCTAGAAGCCCGGATATAGGTGGCTCCAAGATCGAGAGAGGGCGAATGGAGGATAGCGGGAACGGGTCCGTGATGCTACCCAACGAAGGCCGCGGGCGCGGAGAGAAGCGCAGACGCCACGAGAGGACCGCTTCGAGGTAGCCCGGTATGGCCTCAGCAGGAGGAAGAAACAACGCGTGGTTCCGGATGAGGGCGCGCGTGACGAGCGCGGACCAGGCGAATGCGGTGAGGGTTGGCGAGTTCCCGAAGGAAGGCCAGATTGAGGCTGGTTTGGTGCTTATCATGAAGCTGGGCATGCTTTAGATAAAACACACGAGGAAAAGGACACGGTGACGCACGGATAATCGAATGGACTGCCATCCACGACCTTCACGCATTCCTCCTGCATTCCTCGCAGCTTCTCCGCCCAGCGCTGCATTCTCTCCATCCCGCTCGTCGCGTCTCCAATGCCGAACTCCTCGTTCACCCTCGGCGTCGATATTTCCACTTCCCGCCCCGCACAAACGCGGTTCCACCATGCATGCGACACGCCTCTCGGTCGCGTGGAATTGTCTTGGGTATGACCCCAGGAGCCGCCACCGGTTGGGCCGCTGGTGAACGCGTTCATGGGGATGTGGAGGTGATGACGCGTCCCGTTGCCAAGGGTGTCGGGGAATGGAGGGTGGTCCCGGGCTATGTAGTCCACGAACACGTAGCCGCGGTCCGCTAAGTATGCGAGGTGAGTGTTCAGGAGCCTAGCGGCACTTTCAGCAGTGCAGAACGAGAAGTAGAAGAGGTTAACACACTGTTCCTGAAACACATTATTCCACCCAGTACCCCACGCCTCCCATGGAAAATAGACGTATCTTCCGCGTTCGTGAGCTACACTGCTTGTTGAATGGGAGAGCATACCTCCTGCGAAACCCCTTCGCCCACCTCCCAACCTGGTGCTGCACCAGGCCCCTCTCTATCTCCCGCACCTCCAAGAACAACGGATGCCCGAGGTCGAGCTCTTCGTCCGTCGGTACATGTGTTGGAAGTGGGGATGAGGTGAGTGAATACGTCGACGGGGACGACGATACGTGGAACGACAGTAGCACGGCAAGCAGGAGCACACCGACTGCGAGCCAGCGCCGACGGAATGGGAGGAGATGACGGCTGGGAAGAAGCCTCATTTTCGACTCAATTCCATCAGACCACCTTGCTCTTGGCGCTCATCATGATGAGCGCGAGGGCGACGCCCGCTCCAAGTGCCGCTCCCAACTCGGTGCCTGGTGCCAGTCTTGCTCGATTAAAAGAGTGACCTTTATTGGTATACCAGAATCTACTGTAATTGTCTGTCATTGACTACACGCTCCCGGACGCACGGCTGCCTACCATCTCGAAATCCCGAGGATTCCGATTCTTGCCCTCACTTCGCCTCCACAACCACGAGAGCCACCACGGCTGCCACCACGCGCCGTTTTTCTCCGCTCCCTCGTCCTCTTGCTTTCTAGGATCGGGGTCCTTGCTCCGCCAATCGCCCCATGCACCCGTCGAGCACACCTCCCGCGTATTCACACTCGCCATAACGACGGCGCCGAGCCACTCCGGGAGGATATGGAAAATGTAAAACTCGGCCTTGTCGCCGGCCGTGTTTAGCGCCGCGTGCGTCAGCGCTTCGACGTTTGGCGTCTGGATCTTCGACGGCGGGACGAGGATGATGATGCGATACAACGCGGGACAGAGCTGTCCCGGAAGTCAAAATCGTGAAGACATCCCGAAATTTTAAAGACGCACCAACAACGCCGTCAAAACACCCAACCATAGCACCGCCTTCGCCTCCTTCTTCATCATCCGAGGCCGCCTGCAAAACCTGACCACCTCCACAGCCTCGGAAAGCAGTAAAACGAGAGCCGCCGTCGCCGCGGCAATTCGTTCTGCGCGATTCGTGCTCGTGTCAGGGTCGGTGTACGAATGCCGCGTCTCGGCAATCGCCAGGATCAGCCCCGCAAAGTACGGCAACAGCTGGAGCGTGTTGATATTGCGGTACTGTGCCCGCCGTCGCGGGTCGTCCACCTCAAGGCCGGATAAAGGGATTTCTGACTGTGTATAGGGTGGGTGGGTAGTTCCGACGAGGAATGCGCGCAGGAGTTTCGACAGCGTGAATGCGAAGGTGATGTATCCCAACGCGAGCGTGAGTTGCAGATATTTCGTCAGCCCCGGCGACTCGAAGGAGGGATTCGCGGCGCAGATGGCTCGAAGGGCCATTGATACCATTCTACATCGCATGGGTCAATGCACGGTCAACTTTGAAAAGAAACGCACCGCTCCGAAGCTAACGATACCACCTCGAAGAGCGTAATGGATCTCCACCTTCGATCCCACATTCGCCAAGTAAGCAGCAGCGCAACGATCCCATAGGCGCTGGAAAACAGTGCCGCAGGCACGAGGTCGAATTGGCGGAGGGCGAAGCCTCCTACGAGCGCTGGGACTGTGCCCGTCATCGAGCGCACGCGTCGAGTAGATTGAGGAGAAGGAATATGGGAAGGACGGCCCCGAAGTACTGTATATATACAACCTCCCCCGCAGCACAGCTGGTTCTAAACGCCGATCGTGCCGTCAGCGCGGATGACACATGGGCTCTGGTCGTTCTCGCCCTGCGCTGGATGAAAATATTTGTGACTTTGCAAGTATGCTCGTGGAACCACGCACCCTCGAGCTGCATCCTCGTCGACGCGTCGACCCTCCTGGTAGGCACGCAGGACGCGTAGAAGTGTAAACCACCGAGCGGTGATGCTAAATAAGCCGCTGATCGGAGTGCTGTCGCTACATTTCAGAGAGAAGATCCCGGCTGCTCGGAGAACGAATCCCACTCCGAATCCTGTTACAATGACTTGGCGGTGATGGATCTCTATACTCAGCATGTGATATAACGACATGCAATCAATATTATTCTACCTGCTAGACTGTGGTATATAGCTTAGATAGTGACTATCCTTCATGGTAGACCGCTTTGATCGGTGAGCCTTTGCTTTTCAAGAGTGCCCAGGGCCAAAGTCTCAGGTGTATGGTCTAGAAATTATATTAAAATTATAGTCATAATATAATCATAATATTAATGGAAAATATTATTATTCCATATTATGGATATGTTATGGAGTTGAGATGCATAATATATTATGAATAAATTATTATTACAGGTTTTGCATAATAATATCGTATTTGGCCAGCACTAGGACTCACCACACCAATCAAATATGGCGCATTTTAGTGTTTTGGCTTCTTGAGGCTTGAAAAAAACCACTACTCAGATGCACAAGAAAGTTGAGCCACCAAAGCTTGTAAGTGGCCCTGTGCAAAGTATCTACTGTACTAAAAAGACCTTAAGTTCTCTCTTTTCAATTTTTTCATCTCCGAGATGGCCAATTTCTTAACAAAGTAATCTGAGGATCTTTTTCTGGATGTAACATCATGATGTAACAGGAACTTAAGGTCTTTTAGTGCAATAATGTAGCAATGTAAACCCTAGCATTGTCAGAATTGCCCAATACATAGCTGTAACACATAATAAGTGCTAAATAAGTTCAGTTCAGACCTCTGTGTAATGTGTAACTCAAACTTGTGTTTGAAGTACTACAGTAGATACTACCACGTACAATGTGCACTGACGGATGATTCATATGAAATGTCAGTGTTCTTCATCAGATATGTGAGGAGAGTGTGAAGGAGCCACATACTAATGTAGCTCCATATCCTCATCATCTGTGTATGTTCGACACATTTCAGCAATTTCTGGAAGGGTTGCAATTTCAGCAGGGGTCCGTCCTTGCCTGTCAAGCAAGGCTGGAGAAGCAGCTCCCTCAAGTAGCAATTGGACTGCTTCTTTCATTCCATGATAGGAAGCAGCATGCAGTGCACTTGTCCACTTTCCACCCAGTATATTGGGATCCACACCTGCATGTAACAGTATCTTGATAACAGAAATCTGCCTCTGTGAAACTGGATATATTATCTGAGATTCAAAATCTGGTGCAGTTCCAAAGCATGCAGCTTGAAGTGGAGTTCCCAAATATTGATCAACCAGGTTTCTCTCCGCACTAGCCAGTAGCAGCTGCTCTACCAGCTCTGGATGATGTCGAAAAGCTGCAGCATGCAGGGAACTGCCAAATGTACCTCCAACTGCATTCACTGCTGAACCATGTTCAAAAAGCAGTGTCACAATATCTTCATGTCCACCAAATGCTGCAGCTTGTACTGGAGTTCCATGATAACCACCTTGTATATTAGGATCGGCTTGATAACTCAGCAGTAGACAAACAGCCTTGTAATGTCCCTGATCTGAGGCTGCTTGTAATGCAGTCCCATAGAAACCACTTGAAGAGTTGACATCTGCACCAGCTGCTAGCAGTATCTCCATGCTCTCAAGGCTACCAATGAATGCTGCTGCTGCTAGTGCACTCCCATACTTTCCTGCTGAGATATTGGCATCTGCACCAACACTAAGAAGCTTCACAATTATAATGTGATGTCCTCCAAATGCTGCAGCCTGAAGGGGAGTTCCAAAGAAACCACTGATAATATTAGGATCTGCACCAGCATCTAATAACAAAGTCGCAGTATTGAAGTATCCTCGTGAACAAGCAGCATGTAGAGCAGTACCATAGATGCCACTACTATGGTTAGGGTCAACATTTGCCTCTAATAGCAGAGATATAATTTCTTGACGGTTTTCATATGATGCACATTGGAGAGGTGTCCCATGTATCTCAACATTCAAGCTTGGATCTGCCTTTGCATCCAGTAGGGTTGAAGCAATACTAAGATGTCCCTTGAGAGCAGCAGCATGTAGTGCAGCACCAAAATTTCCACTCATAATATTAGGATCTGCCCCAGCCTGGAGTAAAGCCTGTACCACTTCAAGATGTCCTCCACAAGAAGCACTCTGCAGTGGAGTTCCCCATGCACCAATAATGGTGTTTATACTTGTATTTTCAAAACGGAAAGATTCCATCATTTGTATTCTATGAGCATACACTGTGTCTTCTGTATCTGGACTTGTTTGCCCTATTAAGAACTTCACAATAGACATGTTTCCATAGAATGCTGCTACTTGAAGGGCTAGAGTCCGTCGAGTGACATCTTGCAATGCTCCTTTCACAGCCAAAAGCCTAAGCATTTCTATATATC
Organism: Mycena chlorophos; assembly: GCA_014461115.1. Lineage (NCBI taxonomy): Eukaryota > Fungi > Basidiomycota > Agaricomycetes > Agaricales > Mycenaceae > Mycena > Mycena chlorophos. The sequence continues at coordinate 1,017,253 of JACAZE010000011.1, forward strand.
CTAGCTGGGATGCAATTATAGGCTCAGAGGACCAATGATTATCATGATTCTGCAATAGGAGCTCAGTAATGTGTATAAGATTACCAGCTACTGCAGCCCAGAGAGTACTAGGAGCAGATGCCCAATGCTCCAGGTTCCAAGGAGGATGGCTCCAGGTAGGATATCGCTTAAGTGTGCCCAGCACCGTCAAAATCCTGGCAGTGAGTTGTCTCTCTGGCTCTCCTGGTATGTGAAGGAACAGATTTTCAGAATACTTCAAGAGAGGATGCCTTAATGGATCTATTGAATGCCATAGAGCATACTCAGGATAGGGGAAATCACCAGAATAGTGAGCCCACTCCAGTGCTGCTAACAGGGTACGTGTAATCATAATTTGAACCCCAGGAAAGTCCACATCCTGTTGCCGTACCAAGAACTCCTGTGTGGTATAATGTGCTAGATGCACAGTTTCAGTATTGTGAGCTCCATAGAGCCTCAATAGACCACAAGAAGCCTCCAATATATCATCAGCTAGAATTATTTCATCTTGATTGGGCATTCCATGATTTGACTTGGAAATGCTCAGTGCTGCTTGAAGCTCTTGTACTTGAAGAGGTCTCTTTGCAAATGTCACCCAACCAAGAGCTGAAAGTGCAATTTCTTGAAGTTCGGGAGCCTTTTGCTTGATTTGGTCAAATGTAAGCCTATAGGTAGCATCTAACTCAGTAGGTAGCGTCATCAAGAGTTTTTGCAAGTCAGCCTTGGTCAAGGCAGCACTTAGAAGTTTCATTTGTAATTCAACAAAAAGAAACCTGTAAAGGACATCATTAGTCTTGGTCAACCCAGCAATACCATTGTCCAAACTCACATTCCAGCAGCTTTCTCAGCCACACTGTCCATGATTTGTGATTGTATAGAGGGATCTTGTGCAAAGTAGCGAAGTCTTTGATAATGTCGAAGTTGACCAGATATATAGGCCTTGATATCGGTAGTCCGTGCATAGATCTGAATGTACAGTGGATGAATACCATCTGGTGGTGAGATATGGGGCCTGCATGTAATAAGAAGCCGGACATTAGGGCCAATCTGGAGCAAAAGATCAAGAAGCTGGTCTCTATCCTCTGTGACATATTCATCCACTGCGTCAAGTAGGATATAGATCTCTGAAAGTTCCTGCACAACAGAGTTGAGTAGTGACCAGACTTGTTCTTGTGGCAAGCTTGTTCTTCTTTTGAGATGCCAATGGTATAGCTGCCGAGCAGGTTGAAGATCCTGCTCTAGGACTAACTGTCTCCAAATTGCACCAAGCATATTCTTGACTGTCTGGACATTGCCCTCCTTGAAGTCCACATATGAGCACACCACTCCAGTGTTGGCATTCTGAGATTCCATGAGGTGATCAAAAACCAAAGAGCTGTTCAAAAGCATTAGATAGTGATCTGCCATTGAATATTGCATATACACAAGGACAGTCTTTCCGGCTCCAGCTGAATTTATTTGAGAATGATTTATTTCCATGAACTTTTGGCAGCTCACGGATTCCTGAACACCATAGGACCTGCTTTGTGCCTGTTTTCCACTGAACAAAGTTGGGGTGCTCAAGGAGCCAAGTCCCAGTCCCAGGCTGCCGCAATTCGCTAATTTCCTGCTGTCTTGGCAAGAAGTTGAGGGGAGAGACAAAATCCAGAACTGTGGCATCATCTAGTGTAGAATTAGCATGTAATCTGGAGACCTAAGTGGTTAGACGGGCCATCTGAGCTTTGGCCTGTACCAAACACTTGAATACTGAGAAAAATAAGTGATAGGGAGGCAGCGCTGAGACGAGCACATACTTGCTGTTGATCGTTTCGCCGTGCACGTACACCCGGCCGCCCTCCGCGGGACCGCCGGCCCCACCCTCAACTCCGCCGGCCCCACCACCACCACCAGTGCCGCCTATGAGCGCATTGTTAGTATAGCTTCACGACGGGCAGCACAGTGAGAAGAGGACAAAACACCCACCATATACCTGTAATGAGTGCAAGGAGTCTGTGGCCATGAGCGCAAGAAACAAGAGAGGGCTCTGCTGGGCTGTGTCTGTCATCCTCACGTCGAGTAGACATCGAAGCTGTGATCCAGATTCTAGCTTGATGTGTCTGTCCCCCCTAACGAGAATAGAATAGTACCGTCTCGGTCGAGGGTAGTATGTCATATCTACTGTAGATGCACAAAACAAAGAGCGTCGATACAGTGTATCAGCCAAATACAGTGAGAAACATATCCCAAGCAGAATACAGTCATATCGGTCGTAGATCTCGCCACACCCATGAGCATACACCCCACAACGATCCTCCGGCAAATCTTCCTATGCATGCCAGTCCCCATCCTCGTCACCCCATCTCCCTGCTCGCGCCAGCACCCACACAACCCCGACCCAAACCAGCACCCGCATCAGCGCAACGAGGACCCCACGCACCCCAACAACCGTGCTGAACGAATGGCTCGCATGCCTCCTGGTCTGGAGCGCCCGGGTACGCACGAGCAACGGCAGGGTCCAAGCGTCGTGCGTCGCAGTCAGGAGCGTATCGTCGTCCTCGTCGAGCGTGGAAGGCTCGTCGTACCACCCGTCGCGATCGTCTGCGCGGATGGAGTGAGATGAGGAGGATGATGACGACGATGTGGCGCTGGCCAGAGAGGACGACCTGACAGACATGCTCAGATGCGACGACGGTGAAGCAGTGCGCCGCCCGGCTCCGGATCTCCGCGTTGGCAGAACCCGCACAGGAAGGGACGGGTACGAAGCGTATGGTGCTGCCGACCGCGTTGGGGGACATCGTTACAGACGCGTCTGACGACGGCGACGGTGCTCGTGAGGGCGGCGGCGGCGGCGGAGCATCCTTGACACTCGCGGGGTGCCCGAGGGATGCGTAGGTGAACGCAGGAGGGGGCGTTCGACAGAGAGGACAACGACCGTCGGCGCGGGGATCGGCCAGGTACTGTGTTAAGGAATCACAAGCTTCAGCGACGACGAATAGCGATGGGGACGGGCCACGTACGGAGACGATGTGTTCGCCACAGATGAGTTGGGAGCAGCAGTGAGTGTGGACCGGGGCAACAGCGAGCTCAAAGCTGCGAAGAAAGATCAGGCCGAGGCCAGGAAGGTAGGCAAGACACGCACCAGAGACCGCAATCCCGCTCGGCATCCCGCTCCCTTCGCTCTTTGCCTTTGCCACTGCCGACGACACTTCGCGGTGGTCTGAACGCCCGCGATGCAACCGGTCGGCGGAGGGAGCCAAAGGAAGGTTGGCGGGAAAGCGCGGGTGTGGGGCAACTCGACTCAAGTGCGCCTGAGCCGAGATCGAGGCTGTATTCCGTCCGGTCGCGCTTCTCGTCAATGGAAAAGGCGAGATCGTGCTCGCATGCGTCCTCGGGTATCGCTGCCAGCAGAAAGAGAGAAGAGGGACGAAAGGATGAGCGACGCAGCATGGCTGTACGAAACAGAAAGCCTCCACACCTCGACTGTACCAATGCGGCAAGTCCATCTCTATCATCTCGAGACGAACAATAGCGGGCTCGGGTCCTCGGAGGTATCGTGCGCACAGCGGATGCGGGCGGCGGAAGAGGAACAATAGTCGCAAGGGACAGTGGATGTCTCGAAAGAGAGTGGTCGATCGGGCGGTAACCTGCTGACAAGGGTAACGCAAGATTATGAGACGGGCTATGGATAGCTGACGGTAAACGTGCCTCGATAAGTAACGCTGCCGGTGGCAAGAGGTAGCCTTGGGTCTGTTTTGGAGCAGCGCGCCAAGCAGCGTCGAAGTCTTCTGAGCTCGAAGGCTTCCCTGCATCTGTCAAGCCCGGCTGTGTCTTGGTGGCGTTTCAGGGTGGCCACTGGCTGCAACGCAGATGAGAAGCGCCATTCTTGGACACGAGCCAGCGAACAGCACTGCGCACCTGAGGCTGGTGCTGGCCTTCTCCCATTCAGCGATCAAGGCCCAGCCGATTGGTCGCTGGCAGAGTTGGCGGGTGGTGGTGGTCGTAGGCGCTGGACATCGAGGAAGAGGGAGACGCGTATGGGAGATGGAGGAAGAGGGAAAGATGGATTGTGAGGGCGCTGTCGACGAAAAGTGGTCCCACTTTCTTTTCCTGTCGTTGACGGCAAATCACGTAAGTATCGGTCACCGCGTGATGTGCACTGAATGCCGCTCAATTCAGCGGAGTTCATTAGTCTTGTAGGCATCAGCGGTCAAATGTCAGGCGGCAGAGTGATTATCTAATCACCGTGCCCTGCGTCGCCCGCTGAGTGCGTTGCCCGTATTTTTGACTCATGAGGGGCCGAGACGCTTCGAGAAGACGTCTGCCAAATTTTGTGGCGAGAGGTGGTAATGCCGCGGAGAACGAGCGCCCGCAATCAGACCATGAGTTTGGCGTGCAGAGCACAGGCCGGAGGTTGCTGGGGATCCACAGGGCATCCAGACTCGTTTCTAGTGTCGAAGTGGGGGTTTTCGAGGTCGGCGAAGACGATTCCATGCTTTCTGAGGCGCGGGGAGCTCTGAGTGGGGCAGGGCAGCGTTTTTGATGCGGAAGAGATTAAGTAATCAGCGGGCCGCCTGATATCACACGTCACCTGCCAAACAGACTGTATATTGATCTCCTCTCCGCATGTCACTAGATCAATACAGTCTGTCTAGAGACTAGGAATTCATGGCCCAATGGGACTGGTATTCTATTTAGTATCATACAAAATCCCTCGATTAGCTATGACTCGTGCACTGCCCGCCGCTGGATGACCCATGAAATTCGGGCACTGATGGAAAGAATTGACAGCACCTAATGCTCCCAAAGATAACATGCCAATGCCCACAGGGATCACTTTGTCCTTTGGATGGACTATGTGATTTCAGTTTGCCTACCTCAAACTTGAAGCAAGGCAAAACTCACAGCGATATACCTGAGTGGCATAATATCTACCACACCGTTAATGTTGAGGATCCTGACAAGATGCTATATAGCAAATCATGGAACAACTCACATTTGGACAATGAAAGTAGAAAGATACACAGCTTCAAGTTCCACACCGATAGTCCATGAAAGGGACAATAGATCAAGAATACTGAGGCTGGCAAAACCATTTATGACGGTTTCATAAACTCCTGCAAAGAAGAGGGCTGATTGCAGAGTTTCAAGAACACTATTGTCTAATTAGTCCGTATTTGCGTCATATTTGAGAGGCAACCATACGTAACAAGAATTACAGTCCCCCTGGTCCATTTTGAGTCCTTGGCGTACCAATGGAAGTACCTGTGAAAGCTTTTGTTTGAATAGGAAACAGAAGTGCACAACCTACAAAAAGACTTGAAGAAGTGCAATTCCATACAAACTGAAAATCCAGGGGTGTCAGGGAAGTTGTTCCAAGCTTTTTTCAATGAGGACTGGGAGAAACATACATAGATTGGAAGAGCAAAACCAGGAGCCAAACACCGATCGTGTTCTTTAGTACATCGGTGAGAGGGTCTGCCATTATTCCTCAGGCTGTCGCTAGCAGTGGGTGAATGGGAGGGAAGGGACACAGACCACTGCTGCTCTTAAAGCGGTCTTGATTTATTTTGATAAGACCTCCACCTCGCCGCTCACAGCTTGGCAAGATTGGCAAGAGTGTGATAAGATTCCGGAAATTAAAATCGCGAAATTCACTCATCGACTCGGAAGGAGCGAAGCGCAGCCAATGCGCGGCGCGCTCATGTGGAGTCCCCGATTAAGTGCTAACGGCGGTCGAAACGTGCGTGCTTCCGTAAAACGCTTTTCCGGGATCTGAGCGCTAGCTTTGACTCGAGCGATGTTGTTTTTGCATTCCAAGCCGTACACTCTTGCATTTTATAGCTACCCCATAACACCCCGGATTTAGGAAGGTAAGCACTGAGAATAGTCTGCAGTAAACAGCATCATTAGCGGATATCGCGTATAACGCCAGAAGAACACTCACAGGCGTTTTGCTCCTGGCAAGTCGTCCCGGAAGCGCACGAAGTGCATCCCGTCCAGCCTGTTCCGCCGTTAAGTCAAGAAAGATTCGGAGTTCGGAACGCTGGTACGCACCCATTCCACCGCACTGTCCCCACTCGGCGCTCGCGCTAACGCGATTAATAAGTACGGAAGAAACGAGATTAAAACGAAACGCACCAGCCCGTCGGCCCTCCGGAGCCGCTGCTCGAGGACTTGGTCGAGGACGTGGAAGAGGAGCTGCCGGTCGTGGTCGATCCAGTCCCGGTGATTGTGCACACACTCGTTCCCGAGGACGTAGCGCACGGCTCAGCGTTGCCAGCGGCGTAGTTCTGCAAGCGCGCAGCGACTTCGTAAGCTGCCGGCTTAGGGTTGCCGTTGGAGTCGAAGAGCGTGGCGGCGGCGGAGGTACCGCGCCAGGAGAGGTCGTCTCTGGTGTGTTTGTTAGCTAAATAATCGAAACAGATATTTAAAACCACTCACCGCGGGTCCCAGTTGATGAACTCGTTGCAGTTGGACGCGTAGAGGCAGGCCTGGGACCATCAGCTGAATGCCGAGGTCAAAGATTGGAACAAACGCACATCGAGGTAATCTCCCCAGATCGCGGCCTGGTAACGCAGGTTGGCAGTGTTGTCGGTGTTGACTTCGATGTCCATCTCAGTGATCATGGCGTTGACGCCGAGGGCCGCGAGAGTAGAGAAGGTGGAGGCGAGGGCCGACTTCGTGTAGAAGCCGCCAGTCGACGCGGTCAAGTGGGATTGGAAGCCGATCGCGAGACTTCGGGAAACGTCAGAGGGGGAAGTAACTAGTGAAGGAGCAGACACACCGGTCGTAGGGAATGCTGGTGTTGGCCTGGATGCTTTCCAAAACAGCGATAACGCAAGCGGTCTTGGCGTCTTGGCCTCCGGTGCTTTGAACGAAACTCAGTAAAAAATAAGACAGAGGAACACGAACGCACTTGTAGTCGTTGATCGCAAGACGGGTGTTAGCGCCAGCGTACGTGTACGCGGTCTTGAACGCCTGGTAGATGAACGATAGGTCGGTGACCAGTGGCGTTCCCGAGCCATCCGAGGTCACGGTCGGCCAGTCGCCCTTGTTCTGGACGCACTGCAGCGCCGTCATCCCGTTGGACACACCATCGCCGACGACCTCGTTGACGACGTCCCAAGACGTCACGGACGAGCCCATTCCCTGAATCTCCGCCTGAACGTGCTGGGGGATGATCGTGTTGACGAGGGTGCTTGCGCTGAAGGATCCCGGAAGCCAAGACTAGGCAGGTCCGTCAGCGACAGAAAGCAGTAACAGACGGCATACTCACCGGGGTCTGGGAGTGCCAGAAGGTATTGTGGCCGCGGAAGCTGTTGCCGTAGGTGGTGGCAAACGACTGGGTGGCCAGGCACTCCGTGAGATCGCTGGTGCCTTGCGTCGGCTCCGTCGCGTCCCATTTGCATCTGTGTCGCTCAAGATCAGACGTCGGGGCCGGCGTGCGAAACGCAAGTAATGCGTACCCGTTTTCTGACACGACGTGCTTGAAGAACGTCTGGAAAATGCTGTCGAACCACGACTGGTCGGCATCGTACGTGTCGTATGTGGACCCGAAGTGGAACGTCTGCCCCTTCTTTGCGGAGACTTGCGTCAGAACCGAGGCGATATTGAGCGTGCCGCTGGATGGGTAGCCGTTGTCGATGAGGAGCGACACGGCGGGCTGCGCGTTGGCGACACGGCCGGCGAAAATCGCGATGGCGATGAAGGAGGCGACGAGGCTTGACATGGCTGCACAGGCTCGGAGAATCGAATGAAAGCTGCAAATCTTACTTATATGGTGAGCTATCCGAGAATCCACCGGGAGAAGCTGGGGTAAATAGACTCACAAAAAAATATCCGTAGTGAGGCCGAAGTTCCCTCTCGGTTGCGGGGCCAACTTTCGGAGCCATCTGACCAAGAATTCTGATGAAAATGGACAGCGACGGCGCAACGAAGGCGTACCGGAACAATCATGACGACGCAAGGAGGTCCACGGGTTTCGTGGATGAAATATTTGCGCCAAAATGCTGACGAGAGACCGGAGGATCAGCGCCTTCTGACCGCCTTCTGTTCCCGTAACCCGTACACCTGAGCGACGCTCGGAGAAAGGTCATCGAGCCAGCGGAACCATCGGTCAACGCTGGATTGTCGGGACGGAGGCTTTGAGTGAGCGGTCGACGCTCATAGCGTTCCTGCAACGTGCCAGGATGCAGTCGTAGGTGCTCTACGTGGCCGGACGCCGCCACATGAGCGTCGGCGACAAGAAGCAGTCGATGCCTATCACGGACCAAACCGCAAGGCTTGTTTTTCTCGTAACTTGTCCGCATATGGCGGAGTGTGAGACAAATTTCTCCCCCACTTGATTCCCGTCTCTTTTCCCGGCGAGGGGTGGCGTTCAACCCACACAAATCAAACGAAGACAGACATCAGATTTCTTCATTTGTTTTTGGATTGTAATCCCTGCCGCTATCAAGCTTCGAGTGCATTCTTCCCGAAAAGCCGCCGCCGTTATTCAATCTTCTCCGTGGACTCTTTCCTCTCCTCCTGGGCCTCTTCATCCCCAACCGCACCAGAACTGCGCTTCGCGTGCTCCGTAACCTCGCCAGGCCTAACCATCCCCGACCTTAGCTCCCGCTCCGCCGCAAGCCGGTCTCCAACCCTCGCATACGGCGTCCCAGGCACAAAAAGCGGCGCATCAGCAAAGAGCGCGTCCATCTCTTCGAGTCTGCGGCCTGTAGTTTCGGGATAGAATGCCCAAATGAAGAGCGCACTGATGGGCTTGAACTTCGGTCAAGATGAGAGAGGAAGCGACGCACTTGGTATTGCCGCAGATCGCGAAAACTGTAGAGCGCGGAAGTGTTCGTAGTTGGACTGCGTCGTCGCAGTCAGTGCCGAATACATAGAGCGTGTAATACTACTCACCTGCGTCGTCGCAGTCAGTGCCGAAGAGGCACGCTGTGACGACGCAGGCCTATATACGGCGCGCGTGACAGACGCGGCTTGTTGCTTCTCTCAACACTCCCCCTCAACGAGACGAGTCTCTCAGTGCAAGCCAAGCATCTCTGCCGCCCTTTGCATCTTCACCCGCTCTAGTCCCTTCGTCATGACATCGGCAACCATGTCCAGTGTACCGCAGTGGTGTATGAGAATCTCTTTTGCCGCAACGATCTCTCGAAGCCAGTAAAGCCTCAAATCAAGATGCTTGACACGTCCGTGGTGGTCTGGGTTCTTTGCGACCGAGATAGCCGACTGGTTGTCGATGAAGAGAGTGGAACCGCTCTCGCGTGCGTATCCGAGCTCGGCGAGCATGTTTCGGAGCCAGAGGATTTCTTGGCCAGCCGACACCGCTGCGACGTACTCGGCTTCCGTGGTGGACAAGGTTACGAAGGGCTGCAGTCTGCTGGACCAGCTTATCGCACCCCCGCCCATCATGACCACGAATCCGGACGTCGATCTGCCATTGTCGGGGTTTCCGCCGTGGTCTGCGTCGCTGTAAGTCGAAAACAGCTCCCCCTGCTTCTCGATATTCCCGCTAAATGTCAACTTCTGATCCAACGTTCCTTGCAGATACCGCAGCACGCGTTTGAGTGCTTGCCAGTGGGCTATCCCGGGGTTCTTGGAGAACCGCGAGAGGACTCCCACTGCAAATGCGATATCCGGACGCGTGGCAATCGCAAGATAGGCGACGGCTCCGAGAATTTGGAGGTACGGTATTGTTTTCATTGCGGCGATGTCCTCCGCTGACGTTGGACAGTCTTTCGCGGTTGGCGGTTTCTTTGGATCCATCGGCGCGGCTGCGGCGGTACAGTTCGACATGCCGGCGCGGTCCAGGATATCGAGGATGTACTGGCGCTGCGACATCGTCAGCGTGCGTGTTTTCCGGTCCCGCTCAATCTCGACACCGAGCAGCCACTTGGTCGGGCCGAGGTCTCGGAGCTTGAAGTGCTGGCTAAGTTCGGAGATGAAGGTGCGAGCTTCGTTGCTGGTCTTGGCTGCGATTGTCATGTCGTCGATGAAAACAGGGACAATGACGCGTGTGCCGTTCTTCTCCGACGCGTAAACCCACACGCTATGCTCGCAGCGTACACGCGTGTAGCCCATCGACACGAGCACCTCGTTGAGCTTGACGTGCCACTGGTGACCGCCTTGGCGCAGCCCGTATAGTGCTTTGAGCAGCTTGAGGGCGCGGCCTGCAGGAACTTGGACCGAGCCTTCTGGGAATTCAAGGTAGACGTCTTCCGTAAGTTCGCCGTACAAGTACGCTGATGAAATGTCGACGCTCCAGAGCTCTAGATCCTCGACGGCGGCTAGGGCAAGAATGAGCCGAAGCGTTGCCCACTTCGGTGTTGGTGCGTAGGTTTCCGTGAAGTCAAAACCGGGGCGCTGTGCATAGCCCTTGGCGACCAAGCGTGCCTTGTACCGTTCGACGCTGCCATCGCCGTTCAGCTTGACGCGGAATACCCATCGGTTTCCAATGGCCTTCCGGCCGCGTGGTAGCTCCACCAACTCGAATACGCCCATCTCGATGAGCGACTGTAGCTCTTGCATCGCGGCTTCGTGCCATTTCTCGGCTTCATCTTTGGGGCGTTTCATCGCCTCGGCGTATGTTTTCGGGCCTGCAACTGTGGTTGCAAATGCAGTCTCGCGAATCTCCTCAAAAGTAACCTCAAGAGCCTCGTCGACGGTCAGATACGCGTACTCGGGTTCTGCTCGCGCGGCACGTGCGCCGGCGGGGTCAGGTGACCAGGCTCCCTGGTAATTCCAAGGTGCGCGTTTGGAGGATGCTGCATTCTTGACCCGTTGCCCACGACCGAGGCCCTCAGGCATGCGGTATAAACCGCCTTTCCCTGCTTCGAACTCCTGCGGCGCGAGCGGCCGGGTGAGCGGCGGCGGTGGTGAGGAGGGAGTTGTGTAACCGGATGGGAGGTCTGTGAGGTCGCTGAGTGGCGATAGGGGCGGAGTTTGCGATTCGGGAAGTATGGGAGAGCTTGGTGGATGCGGAGATTCGGGAGGCGCCGCATTTGATGAACTGCCGGTGTTGGTATCGTTGTCTGCTCCCCCTCGACGAGGTAGGTCATCAAATGAGCTTGGTGCCGACACAATTTCGGTGTCGATCTCGTTAGGAACGTCCGATTCCGTGGGAGGTTGGAGTTCGAATGGATTAGGCAAGGGCCAGCAGTTGCCTGGCAAGACACGCTCGTCGAATGTGGCGTGCGACGAGATGATGGTTCGTCGGCGTTGGGGGTCCCAGAATAGCCACGCTTTGGTGCCCGGGGGGTAGCCAATGAACAGCATGAGTTGTGTCTTAGAATGGAAAGGCTTCCGCTTCTTCTTTGGAATCATCACATACGCGAGGCACCCGAAGATGCGGAAATGGGAGACGTCGGGCTTGCGGTTATACCACCCTTCGTATGGGGTGCGCGAGGGCGTCATGCTCGTTGGGAGGCGGTTGTAACAGTAGCTCAGCGCCTTTACAGCTTCTGGCCAGAGGTAGGATGGTAGCTTGGACTCGTGGAGAAGCGCCGTCGCACCCTCCTCCAGTGTGCGGTTGGCCCGCTCGGCGACCCCGTTTTGGTGTGGTTCGCCAGGTTCCGTTTCTCGTATTCCGACACCCCATTCCGCCAGTTCCTTTTTGAACTCGGCGCCAATGTATTCGCCACCTCCGTCCTCTTGGATCCACGCAATGGCGAAGCCCGGATGTGTTGCCTCCGCATGAGCTTTGTAGCTCTTGAATGCAGCGCGAGCATCGCTCTTGCGTCTGAGGAACACCACGCTCTCGGACTCGGTGTAATCGTCGATGAAGGTGATCCAGTACAGATACCCTTCACGACTGCGCGGTAGCGGGCCTTTCAAGTCCGAGTGGACGAGTTCGAGCGGACGCGTCGCCCGAATGCGGGGCTGACGTGAGACAGTGCGGTGCTGCTTGCCAGCGATACACGGCTCGCAGATTGGGTCGGCAGGTTTATTGGACCGCAGTTTGGCGCCGGTAACAAGGCCTTTGCCAATCGCTGTACGGACCCGTTCGTGGTTGAGGTGCGCAAAGCGACGATGCCACAGAGCTTCGTCTTCAGCCAGCGTGCTTTTCTGCACCGCATAGAAGGCTTGAGCTACCTCTGGCGAGGTTTGGATGACTGTCGAACCAACGAGAACAGCGGCGTTGTCGACGGTGTAGCGCGCACGCAAAGTGAAACCAGCTTTTGCGAACTCAAGGCCGTTGGCGTCCCCATGTAAGGTAAAGCCTCGTTGACGGACGAGAAAGAGGGCGGAGAACAGGTTTGACCGTAGCGCGGGTACATGCAGCACGTCGGTGATCTCGACCTCTCGACCATCTCTATCCCGGAAAACCACCGCTCCATTGCCCTCTGCATACACGAGTGAGTCGTCGGCAAGGCGCACCGGGACTGTGCAAGGTGTGTATGACTTGAAGTGCGACCGACAACTCGTCATATGACGACTCGCGCCTGTGTCGACGACCCAGTCAGAAGCAGTCTCAGCGGAGGAGCGAGGTCTACTTGCGAGGCTGGCCGACTCGGTCTTGGTCTCCTTCTTAGAACGCCTCTCCAGGACCTTCTGCTTGGCCTTCTTGAGTGCATTCTTCTTCGTGAAGCAGTTTCCGTCGTTATGCCCAGATATCTCGCAGAAGTCGCACCAGTCCGTCGACGACGACGACGAAGGAGAAGAGGTCGAAGGTGAGGTTAGCGAAGGGGTGTATGTTGTTGTGCGCATGGCGCGAAGCGCTCCTGCCGTTGTCGTGCTGGCTCCAGCGGTCACCGGTCGGTTATCCTCTTTGAAGAACGCAGAGTAAACGGTCTCCAGCGAGAGCTTGTCCTCCTGGAGAAGGCGCGATGCGACATTGTCGTGGGACTGAGAAATCGCCCGAATAGCAGCAATGCATTGGATTTCGTTGACGAGTTGGTTGAGGGAGAGGGTGTGAGGAAGGACGGCGCGCCATTCGTCGCCGAGCTTCCGGACGCGTGTTAAGAGCGGTATGAGGGCTTCTTCGTCGCCGATGGAGACATTGAGGAGATTGGTGAGCGCCGTGAAGCGCGGGGATGCATCCTGAGAGCGATGCAGCTCTTCAAGCTTCTCGTACATTTGCGCTCCATCATGCCGAATCTGCCTGACCTGCGTCTGCTGGTCAAGGTCGATGCAGAGCCACAGCATTGCTGCGGCTTGTTCCTGCTTGTCCTCCCACTCGTCATGCTCCTTGGTTTCGGCCGCGGTGGGCGCATTTGGGTCCGCGAACTCCGGCTCGATGAGACGGCCTTGGATCGAGCGCCATACACCGTGGAGCTTGGCGGCGGCCTCGAAATTGGCTTGCCAGTCCATGAAGTTGCTGGTAGGGACGCTGCGGAGGCTCTCGAAGTTTTTTTTCGAGGCGTCGAAGGGCATGGTGGGTGGATGTGGTTCCGGTAGACTTCGGAAAAAAAAAACGGGCGCAACGTTGAACGTTCACTCAGGGCCCATAACCTGTAGAGCGCGGAAGTGTTCGTAGTTGGACTGCGTCGTCGCAGTCAGTGCCAAAATACATGGAGCGCGTAGTACTACTTACCTGCGTCGTCGCAGTCAGTGCCAAAGAGACACGACGTGACGACGCAGGCCTATATACGGCGCGCGTGACAGACGCGGCTTGTCGCTGCTCTCAACAAAAACGAGATAAAATTTCCATCCGATGTTGTTGAACGCAGGCGACGTTATCTGAGCGATGAAGCTTTGCAGATTTTAATCGATATTTTCTTCTCCGCTGCCAGCGTGCCCAAAGCACCGAAGACGTACAAGTTTGATATCCAAGACCCCGAGCTCGTGATCGCCGTTGCCTTCGCTCGTGTCCGTGTCGAGCTACAATACTTAGTTCAGCATCTGCATCATCGTCAACGAACCGCGAAGCACGCACTAAATCTCAGCCGGATACGCCCATGAGAGCGGGCCGATACACGCGCTGAAGAAGAAGTTGAAGATCCAGGTCGTCACTTAAAGTCAGGTTTTAAGCGCGAAGCATGCCATGAGCAGAGTAAACAGACGGATGAATATCTGCGCGACAGTGAGCTCCACGAAAACGAAGCAGAATAAAACGCACATAGTGAGCCTGTCATCCAACGAACAACTGAGCTTCGCACACAAATGCCTATCAAACAACATACCGCATTGCTAGAACTACTCAGTCTCTTGGAAATAAACCGAGAAACCACTCACTTATCAACCGTCCCCGGCCACCGCGCCATCAAAATCGAGCCCACCACAAAACTAAACCCAGACACTACATTCCCCACAATCATCGGCCTCCTCCGGCCCGTCGCGTCGATCCAGATAACGCACGCCGCTTCGCCGATGAGCGCGATGATACTGTTGATCGACTGGAAGAGGAGGATACGTGTCGAGGAGAAGCCCATCGTCTTGAAGATCTGCACGAATACTGTAATTAGTCCCTCTATTGCTCCGCCAGTAATTTCTGGGGAAAGAGGACTGCACACGCACCGTCGTCGAATAATACTGGATCGCACTAACCCCCGTCATCTGCACGCTAAACTGCAAGATATACCCCAACGCCACACGCCGAAACACGCTCCTGTTCGTGAAGAGCTCGCCCCATGTCGCCTCGCCGATCTCGGCCGACCGCGCGAGGTCCGCTTCGATGTCCTTCATCTGCGCGACGACGAACGGATCGGAGGTGTCCCCGTTTGCGTGCAGCCGCGCGAGCGTGGTAAGAGCTAGGTCAGGTTGGTTGTGCTCTGCGAGCCAGCGGGGGCTGGACCGGATTTGAAGTTAGCTGGGAAGGGAACTGGAAAAAGTTATGATACACGCACGACTCGGGTAAGAAGAGGATGAAGGAGAAGAGCGGGATCGCAGGGATAATTTGCATTCCTAGAGGGGAGGCGCCATTCGGCGGGCTTTCCTGGGAGACGCGCAGTGCACGCGTAGGTCACCCACGATGCGACGAACGCGCCGATGCCCAGCATGAACTACGAAGTTTAAGCGGCAAAGAAGATACGAGGAGGCAAAGCGCACCTGCTGCAACGTCGTCAGTCTGCCTCGAATACTCGGATGCGCGATCTCTGCCTGGTACAAAGGCGCTAAGTCGGACATGATGCCGACGCCGTAGCCTGCGAAGAATCGCCCGGCGAGCATCATGGACATGTTGTGGGCTCCGGTTTGAAGGGCGCCTCCGACCCTAGACAGTTTAGACGGTGCTGAGAGGCAAGGAGACGACGGACGACACACATGTATATCGCAGCTCCGAGTTGGATGGTCTTCCTCCGGCCGAAACGGTCCGCAACGTACGCGACTGGAATCATACCGAAGAAGCAGCCCAGAACTAGAGCTCGTTAGTAAGAGAAACAAAGGAAGAGAGGCTTGGGACGCACCGAAGATGCTCACGACTAATCCCTGAAGATTGGTGTTGGACCAGTGTTTGCCCATGACGCGGACAAAGTCGGGGCGCGGGGTAACACCTGCGATGACGCCGAGGTCGTACCTAGCAGATTTCTTAGCTTGAGCTTGCACGAAGAAACGAAGCGCACCCGAAGATGATACTCCCCAAGCTGGCGAAAAGGCCACAGAGCCATGTGTACACCTTGGGTGAGAGTGCCATCTTGTCGTTTTGGTGGGAGTCTCCGACTTGCGAGGCGCGAAGGCGCGTTAAAAGCAAGCGAACCCGCCTAGGGTGACGTTTGGTTCAGCGAGTTGTCGGATTGCGTGGGGCTAGGGGCTCGAGGAATATATTGTGGCTCCGGGTCAGCTGGACGAGTGCGGCCCGACGTCTTCGAAGTCTCTTTCGCCTCGATGAGGGCAAAACATGGTGGTTCCTCAGTTTGAAGCGTTCTGCGATCATATCTACATGCTTCGACTCGGGGAGCTTCGCCGTGCGCAAGTCGGCAGAAGTTCGCAAGCCCATTCCACGAACTGCCTCCGTGAATAGGTTGTGAGGCGGAAGGGGCGGATCGACGGTGCGGACGGACCGTTTTCGAGGTCGTGGTTGTCCGAAAACAGGACGCACGTGACCTTCTTGTCTACGACAGTCATGCGACCCTCCAGCGGTCCGCCGCTCCCGCGTCTTCACGCGCTCCTGCGTGTCTGCGCGTACACTGTGTCTTTCCCTTGAACGCAATGCCCACAATCCACATCGACCCCGCGCGCAAAATCGCGCCGGTCGACCCGCGCATCTACTCGGGATTCACGGAGCACATGGGCCGGTGCATCTACGGCGGAATCTACGAGCCGGGAAACACCACGAAGCCCGAGCTGGTCGACGAGAGAGGGTACAGGAAGGATGTGCTGGCGGCGCTCAAGGAGCTCAAGGTCCCCGTCGTGCGGTATCCCGGAGGGTGCGTTTGCGTCGTCTTTCCTTCTTGTTTTCGCTGCTGACGATGGAGACAGGAACTTCGTCAGCACATACCGCTGGCAGGACGGCGTTGGGCCCAAGGAGCTGCGTCCGAGACGGCCAGAGCTTGCGTGGCTGACCGAGGAATCGAATCAATTCGGGACGGACGAGTTCGTCGCGTGGTGTCGCGAGCTCGGGGCGGAGCCGTACCTCTGCTTGAACATGGGGACGGGGACGTTGGAAGATGCGCTGGGGTGGCTGGAGTACTGCAACAGGTGCGTCGTCCGCTCTCTGCAGCCCACCGACGACTGACCTGGGGCTGCGCCGCGACAGCTCAGCAAACACGCACTACGCCAACCTCCGACGCGCGAACGGGCACCCCGAGCCGTACGGCGTCAAGTACTGGGCGCTCGGGAACGAAGTCTGGGGACCCTGGCAGGTCGGGCAGATGTCTGCGGAGGACTACGCCAAGACGGCGTTCCAGTGGGCGAAAGCCCTCCGTCTGCTCGACCCGAGCATCAAGCTCGTGAGCTGCGGAGAGAGTGGGTTCTCGGACTGGGACCGTGTGGTGCTGAAAGTGCTGGCGCCGGTGGTGGACTACCATTCGATTCATCGTGCGTCGTCTTCCCGTTCTCTGCAGCGCTTGTTCTGACGGGAAAACAGTGTACACACACAGCAAGGGTAGCCACGACGTGAACGTCATGGGCCGTGCGTTGTAATCCACTACGTCCTGGGGGCGCCTCTGAACGTCCCTGTAGCCGCCGCTGCCGAGAAGGGGATCGAAATCACGAAATCGCTCATTGACCTCGCGCTCATCGAGCACGGTCTCAGCAAGGAGATCACTGTCTGCTTCGACGAGTGGAACGTCTGGGATCCAGTCCGCGGTGCGCCTCTGCCCTCGCTTCAGCTGGCCACACGCTGACCAGTCCGTGTAGCGCCGGGAGAGAAAGGCGCCGAAGAGCATTACGATTTGAGCGACGCTTTGGGTGTGTTGCTTTCCTGCTTCCGCCTTCAATGCTCCGCTAAGGCTTTGCTCCCAGCCGTTGCCTCTTGGCTCAACGTCTTCATCCGCAAAGCCGACGTCGTCAAATTCGCCTGCATCGCACAAAGCGTGAACGTCATCTCTCCCGTGCGTTCGCCTGCTTCCCTCCCTTCCTTCTGATCACTCAATCTCTGCAGATAATAACCTCCCCCTCGGGCCTCTTCAAACAAACGACGTTCTACCCGCTTTGGCTCTTTGCGAACCTCATGCAAGGCACGGCGCTGGACGTGTACGTTTCATCAGAAGAGGACGACGACGACTTCTACGCAGGCGAGACGGAGCCGCCGTTCATCGCCAAGCTCGCGAAATACACGCCGAAGGGGAGGAAGCCGACGGGGTGGGTGGACGTGAGTGCGGTGTTGAGTCCAGATGGGAGCGAGGTGCGTTGTGTTGCTTTCTAGCCTAGTTATCGTTGTTGCTGAAGACAAACGAATGCTTTAGATCCGCATTGCAATAGTAAACCGCCACGCAACCAAACCCTTCTCCGTTCCTCTTGCGTTCAGCGTTCCTTCCACCCCCAAGCCGGAGGTGACGATCCACGAAGTGTACCATCCCGACCTCCGCTGCGCGGAATGGCTGGGATGGGGAGAAGGTGCAGGTTGCGACGCGTATGGAGGTGTTAGGCGAGAACTCAAAATCGGTGGTGGAGTTGAAGGAACATTCGTTTGTTGTTTGTGTTGTGCGGATCGCATGAGGAAGGACGCGGACGTGCGCTTTGAGCCGAATACCGAATATGTATTGCCCGCATGCATAGGTCGAGAAGGCGTTGATATCACTACTTGAGGAGGCGAATCCCACTCATCGGCGGAAAAGGGAGGTCAAAAGCGGGCAATGTGGAGCACAGCAAGCGCACACAGGCATGTTTATCGTTAATCTCCACAGCGGCTGCTGCCGCATGCGGAATGCGCATTGCAGTAAACAGCAGCCGGAGGCAATGACAACATTGCACAAACACGAGCTGTATGACGCAACTTGAAAGCATTCGCCTTTGCGAGTTTTAGAGAAATTATCCCTCGCAGCCTCTTGGATCCATTCTAGTCCATCTGCTGCTGAGGCTCAAACCCTCGCAGGTAGCTTTTCATTGAACATACCCGAATGGGGCTTGGCTGCGCCACAGTTTTGGTTCCGTGGCAATCACAGCGCGCTTCGCATCATTTGGGGCTGTCAAGATATGACCCCGCTTGGCTTCTCGCCTCGAGGCCGCGCTTTTGTGTGGCCCTGAATGTCAAGGGGCGGCCGTATATAAGGAGGTGACCGTGCCCAGAGCCCCTTCTTTTCGTCGCGTCCCCGAGAGGCGCGGCGCTCTGCCTTCCAAGCTTTGCCACTCACTTTACCGACCCTCACGCTAGTGCGTCGTCGCCCATCGTCGTGTCTTTCCACTCACTGGCATTCCACCACAGACATGACCGAATACGACTATTCTCCCGAAGGCCAGCGCCGATACGCGGAGACACAGCGCCGCATATCCCGCTGGGCTCAGGAAACCGCGAGCGCGCCAAGCTTGAAGTCGCCTTTCTCCCCGACTTCGAGTCAATCGGGAAGCCACTCGAGTCGGGCGTCGGGTAGCCGCTCAAGCAGGTCGTCGGGTAGCCATCACGCCCGGTCGTCGTCACCGACGGTGTACCCATCCGACTCGATCTCCCAAGCGGGAACGCCGAGATACACGTCTCCGAGTCGATCCCATTCCCATTCACACCGCTCGCGTTCCTCTGCGCCTACCAGCGGGATGCGCGCGTATTACCCCGACCCGGCACAACAGAGCCAATACGTGCGGCTCTCCTCTGACGGGAAGAGCTACGTCATTTCTGCGCCTCATGGGAGGGATCGGCGCGGTGGAAGTGGGAAGACGAAGACGCGAGGCATGGTGATCTTCCCGCAGGCGGTCGGCGCGCCGCAGGTCGTGGTACGTCTTGCTTGCTGAGTTCCGATGTCTTCCGGTTCACTGACTTCTTCGGGTTGCTGCCTTGCAGTTTTATTGAATACGAGGACTAGCAGCTCCTGTAGAACAATAACGGACAATTTTTATGGTGTATATTGTCGAAGTGTTGGTTTGCGTCAATTTGGGTTATGATCGTGGCGTTTGATAGCCATTTTCTGAGTGAACTCGGCCAGAGAAAGAGTCTTCGGTTCTATGATACGCCGTGCATAAGCTTGAAATCAGCACTCTGTTCCGACTCTCAAGCCGAGTCGATCCGGGCCATCGAATTACCTAAGCCACGTCATCAACACTTGTTCCGCACTACATCGTCGCGATGCGGGCGTTGCGCTGCTTATCCCCCGACGCGTAAGCACGGACGCAAGGCGCCGCCCAGGGACGAAGATATCCGCGGAGACAAGGAAATGTGGGGATCCGCTGACCTCCGGTCGCCTTGGAGCTCACCGCTGTTCCGATGTGGCTGGCTTTCTCCTTGGGGTTCGTTCCTCATTGTGCATTGTTATTGGTCTCGACATTGGTTGAACGCCACCTTACTAGTCTTTAGACTGTCGCAGACGACACAATCACGGTCTGGAACCCCGCCGAATTGCACAGAGCATGAAATCCTCGCCCACGCTCTATCCCAGGAGACACACGGAACTTTCCCTCCGGCCCCGCGGAGATTATCTTTGTCTTCCTTCTTCTTCTTCCGCGGGCTTCGTTTGGTACCCGCAAGGCTTTAAAGCTTCGACTAGCTCAGCTTATCGCACCATTATGACTACTTCCTCGTCGCAATCCCCCTGGACGCTCTGGATCGCCGGGCTCAGTGTCGGCATCACGCTGTATGGCGTCTACGTTCGTCAAACGACCAAGCAAAGCCGCCTCCAGCTGCCTCCTGGCCCGAAGAAGCTGCCGCTCATAGGCAACCTCCTGGACGTACCGCCGTGGCAGCCTTGGAAGAAATACATGGAGTGGGCACGGGAATATGGTGTGTGCTCTGCTTGCGAGGTTAGCGCCTTTCTAAGCGTTTCGAAGACTCCGATATCCTGCATCTCGATATTGCTGGGCAGTCGCTGATCATCTTATCCTCGGTCGAGGCGACGAAGGACCTCTTGGAGAAACGCTCAGGACGATATTCCGATCGGTAAGCCGCGGCGTCGCTACTGCCCACCTCGCGAGTTAATGCTCGAACAGTGCCCGCCTTCCGATGTGCGTGGAGCTTATGGGATACGATTACAATGTCGGTATGTCCGCTGACTTGCCAATATGTCCTGAATTATCGTCCTTACGCCGTTGGCAGCAATGATGAAATACGGCACAGAGTGGTGAAGAACATAGTCTCCTCCCAAACCTTGTACGGTGGCGCTCATTTCGCACAGGCGCGCCAACCGCCGGCTCATGAACCAAGACTTTGGCTCTGCGACTCGAGCCCGGATCTTCCGTCCTGTGCAGCTTGGCGCAGTTCATAACCTGCTCAAGCGCTTCCTTCGACTAGAAGACCGCGCTGATGCGAGTGGGAACAGTGAGTTTGACGATTGGATGTCGGCATCTCGGAGGTATCATCTTGGTTTTTCATGGCACGTTCCCGCGCGCTCAAAGAACCTTAGATGGGCCGCAGAAATGACGATGAAGATTGCGTATGGGATCAACCTCCGAGAGGACGACGATCCCTATGTCGAGTTGGCGGAGAACGCCGTTCGTACCCTGTCCGATGCAGGTGTACCTGGGAAATATCTCGTGGTACGCAACTAATTTCCGAGTCGCCTTTGACCTTGGTCAACCAGTGGACATAGGACGCGTTCCCGCTTCTCAAATACGTACCATCGTGGCTGCCCGGTGCAGGGTTTAAACGAGATGCCGCCCGATGGCGCGTTTTCGCGCAAGGAATCGCGGATGCTCCCTTCGAAGAGACGAAGCGGCAGATTGTGAGGCCTGCTTCTCTTCGCACTACGGCCGAAACTGACGCTTCTCAGGCAGACGGGACCGCGCCGTCATCCTTCGTCGCAGACAAACTCGCCGCGCTCCACGCCCTGAAATCGCCCTTCTACACACCCGAGACGGTCCGCTCAATGGCGGGGACGATGTATCTAGGAGGCGCGGACACCACGGTCGCCGCACTCGCGACTTTCGTCCTCGCGATGATAGCCAATCCAGAGGCGATGCGCCGAGCACAAGCGGAGATTGACTTGGTTACTGGCGGGCATGGGAAACGACTCCCAGACTATGGGGATTATGACGAGGGACGGATGCCGTATGTCGAGGCGGTGGTGAAGGAGGTGTTAAGGTGGCAAAATGTTGGCCCGATTGGTGAGTTGATAGGCTTTTGATGGGAAGCCAATATTGAATCATTTTATCGACAGGAATTCCGCATTTTGTTGAGGAAGAGGATCAATATCGTGGATACCGCATACCAGCACATTCTCTGGTGATTGGGAATACATGGTGGGCTCATTTTTCATCTTACTTCCTTCTTTGATGGATTGATGGCACTGTTTGAAGGGCGATTTTGCACGACGAGGTGAGTACACACTTTATTGGTTCCGTACCGCGCCCTGATCTCGCGAGAAGAAAACGTACCCGGCGCCGTATTCGTTCAATCCCGAGCGATTCCTCCACACGCGCTCTGATCCAACGCCCCATTGGGAACTCAACCCGGACGTCCCTGATCCTGAAGCTGCATTCGGTTACGGTCGACGGTAGGCGATCTCATCTCAACGGCGCAAATCACAGTTTATTCGGCGACAGAATCTGTCCCGGGCGGCATTTCGCTCGCGTATCGTTATTCATGACCTTCGCTTGCGTTCTCGCTGTCTTCGACGTGTCCAAAGAACAAGAGAAAGATGGAAGTGAGATAGATCCGTCGTATGAGTACGATTCTGGGTTTATTTGGTGCGTTTATTTCGTTCACTCGTTGATCCGAAATTCGGCGTTCAAGTATCGGTTTGATACCGTGTTGTAGTGGGCCGCTGCCGTTCCGATGCAGGATTAGTCCGAGATCTGAGGCGGCGAGGCGGTTGGTAGAAGGACTTGATGCTAACTGAGGTCAAAGAAGGAAAGCTTGGAGGAGAGCAAGAGGAGAGACTGGTGTAACCAAGGAATCAAATGAAGCGATCTGATCTCATCGTTGCCAATATCTGTGCTGAGTGATATTTCGGATGAAGTCGGCCGGAAACGTGGCAACGATATCTATCACTTGCTTCTCGCGCACTCACGACGAAGCGTCATGCGACCCCCACTCTGGCCCACCACGGGCTTTGCTCCTCTCCCTCTCTTACATCGATAACGCGTGGTGTATCGTCCCAGAAGGCATGCCCGCTATTCACATCGACATTGCCCGCACCATCGCGCCCGTCGACCCGCGCATCTACGGAGGCTTCACTGAGCACATGGGTCGGTGCATCTACGGCGGCATCTACGACGACCCCGACAACAAGGCCCGCCCGGAGCTGCTTGACGAGCGCGGATTTCGGAAGGATGTGTTGGAAGCGCTGAAGGAATTGAAGGTGCCTGTGGTGCGCTATCCCGGCGGGTGCGTTTTCTATTCCCGTCTGTTCTCCTCGACCCTAATGATAGACCTTCTACGCGCAGGAACTTCGTCTCCGCCTACCGCTGGCAGGACGGTGTCGGCCCGAAACCCCTCCGCCCACGCCGACCCGAGCTCGCATGGCTTAACGAAGAGTCAAACCAATTCGGAACGGACGAGTTCATCGAGTGGTGCCGGGAGCTTGGCGCGGAGCCGTTCATCTGTCTGAACATGGGGACGGGGACGCTGCAGGATGCGTTGGCGTGGCTCGAGTACTGCAATAGGTGTGTTTGCCACCACGTTTCGAGTCGTTAACTCAGACTCTCTCGAGCTCAGCAAACACCTACTACGCAAACCTTCGGCGCCAAAACGGCCACTCGGAGCCGTACGGCGTCAAATACTGGGCTCTGGGAAACGAGATGTGGGGTCCGTGGCAAATCGGGCAGATGAGCGCGGAGGACTACGCCAAGACTGCGTTCCAGTGGGCGAAGGCGCTCCGTCTGCTCGACCCAAGCATCAAGCTCATTAGTTGCGGGAATAATGGTGTTACGGATTGGGACCGTGTTGTGCTGAAGACGTTGGCGCCGGTGGTGGATTATCATTCGCTTCATCGTGCGTGGTTCCTTGTCAACGACGGGCCGCGAACTGACCATCGAGCAGGGTACACCGGTCGGAAAGGCGTCCACGATATCAACGTCATGGGTCGTGCGTCCTTTCAAATCCCTTTTGCCTCTCTCAGTGCGTTGACGCCCGTGCTTCGACACAGCTCCCGCTGCGGAGAAGGGCATCGAAATAACCAAATCACTCATCGACCTCGCGCTTATCGAACACGGTCTCTCTAAAGAGCTCACGATTTGCTTCGACGAATGGAATATGTGGTGCGTACGACCTGAGCGATACTCTTCCCAGTTTTCTCGAAACTAATCTCGTTGTCGTTAGGGACCCGAACGGTATCCCGGGCGAGGAAGGACAAGAACAGCCGTACGATCTCAGCGACGCCCTCGGTGAGTCTCTGCTTGTGTTCTTGTCTTGTTACGAAACTAAACTCTAAGCTCTGAAATGCAGGCGTCGCTTCGTGGCTTAACATCTTCGTCCGCAAAGCCGACATCGTGAAGATGGCCAACATCGCGCAAAGCGTCAACGTCCTATCTCCCGTATGTCGCTCCACATCCATTCACCTCCGACGTTGATTCATTTAGTAGATAATCACCTCGCCCTCGGGGTTGTACAAACAAACGATCTACCACCCACTCAAGCTGTTCGCGACGCTCATGCACGGAACCTCGCTCGATGTCTTCGTCTCCTCCTCCGACAACGACGAAGATGAATTCTACACTGGCGAAACGGACCCGGCGTTCATCGCGCACCTCGCGAAGCATACCCCGCCGAGCAAGAGACCCACGCGGTGGATCGACGTTAGCGCTGTTCTAGCTACTTCGGAGGATGACGAGTCGAAGAGGGAGTTGCGCGTCGCAGTGGTGAATAAACATGCGGAGAGGAGGTATAGGGTTCCGTTGAGGTTGTCGCTGGGTCGCGGTGGGCGAAAGCCCGAGCCTGCAGTCAAGAAGGAGGTGACGATACATGAAGTTTGGCATGAGCATTTGAGTGCGGAGAATGATTGGGAGGAGCCGGAGAGGGTGCGGGTGCGGACGACGAGGGAGGCGTTGGACCGGAACGAGGAGGGAGAGTTGGTGTTGGAGGTGAAGGAACATTCGTTTGTGTTGCTTGTATTGGAGCTGGAATGATACGATTGATTGTTTCGGCGCTTACCTACGGGGCTACCTGCGGCGAGCATCGAAAAGAAAGGGAAAAAAAAGTTAGCCCTCAGCGCGCGCGAATTCAAAATTCCAGGGGCTGCATGCGGGTCGAACCGCATCTCGCTGAGGAGTTGATGGATAGAAGAACAATCGGGAATGGAGTCGAGAGCTGTATAGCACGGATGATGCAGCTGCTGAAGTTGCAAATATTGATGCGTGCGATAACTTCCACGCAAAAATACCTACAGGCTGTGCGGCTAAGTGCTGTAACAGCACTTAGCCGCACAACCGAGTGGAGCGGGGTTTTTTTTTCTGTGTACATGCCAGTGTGTGGAACGCTCAGAGCGAAGCCTCATCTTTCAGCAGGTTACTGCATTACACGCCAGTCCTGTAACTCCTGCTCCATGCAAAGATGTCCCAGCCGTTGTTCGGATCAGACTGTTCCGCAGAATCCCGCTGCGCATCCCGGTAACTCAACCAGCCTCCGCGGGCCATCGCTTTTTGTTTCGGGCCGACTTCCTGACGGCGCCTAATTAAAGATGTCCGAGATTTCCCGACATTTTCATGATGATAGATTTGGCGCCCGCTCATCCGAAATCGGGACTTGGACGAGTCCGACTGGCCAACCGCTGGACTGACGTACCCTCAACCAGGAACCGGAAATCAAAGCTCGAGACGCCGTGTGGCGCAATGCCAATGCCAATGTCAGCCTGAGGGCTGGACCCTCCAAGCGTCGTGCCTGAGAGTTTGAACAGGCGCCCAAACCGAACGCCGTCGACGTCCATATTTGGCCCACATGAGAGCGTCGCAGCGGTGCCGGCGACACCCGGATTGGGAATCAGCACGTGTCCCGCCGGTGATGCGCCTTGTCCACAAACCATCACCACGTTTCAGGTGTGCGCCAGCCAGAGTGGGAAGAAGGACACCTCCTGCGACGAACGAAGCTGCGCCATGAGGGCACCCTTGGCGCACAGGACAGCTTCCCATGTCTTCACACAAGTGCGTTTTTCCGGCGCTCTGAGATCTCCGCACTCAAGATTCGACACTGGCAGCAGCACGTTGACAATCTCCGCGAATACCCAACGGATGGCGGCGGCCCGCGCAAGGCCCGGTCCATATGTATCCACAAAGCCAAGCCCATGGCAGGTCCGACCGTCCAGGATCTCTACACCAACGATAGGCGGTCGACAGCACGGAGATCTGTCAATAAGGGCCGACCCGAGCTTGCTCCTCGCAGCCACCGTCCTTGTTCCTGTTCGGGATGAAGGGCTTCAAGGCTATTTGTGAATCATGTTGACGCGTAGCGCTCCGTGGGGTTCGGGGTTCGGATTCTCTGAGCCTGAGCTTCATTTTCGTTGATGATGCTCCAGCAGGCGATCCCTGCGCGCGATGGGCGCGTATTTCGACCTTCAAGGAGGCATCCGTGGTGCTCTCAATCTATCATGAACGGGCGGCAAGTTTTGCTGTCTTTTTTGTTCGCACTTTTGCCGAAAAATGGAGCTCAACGTGCTAATTCCGCAGTTTCACACTCTTTCTTTCCAGAAAAGCGTCAAGACGAGTCCTTCTTCGCAAACATCGTGTCACCGGTTCAGACTAGCAATGATTATGATTTCCTTCGCCCACCTTTGTCTCCGCAACGCTCCGCATGCTCCCAACGATCACTCAGGCCACACAACACGGCGGTAGCTGTTTTCCGACGGATCGTTTGTGTTCCCATCATTGGGTGTCGACTTGGGACGATGATTGGCTGGGCTATGACCGGCGGTACGTGTTTGCTCTCGCACGGCCTGAGATCTCCTCGGCTCACGGCTGAAGCACTGCAGGCGCTTGTCCTCCCCGCCCCCCACGAAAAAGGGACGGGCCAACTGCCGCATTGCACTGCATTGAAGATTAAGCTCGTAGCTTCGTCATTGCGTGCGTCGCGTCTGTGTTTCGGTGCCGCCTTGCTCATTGTACTCTCATTCTGAGATTCGGGAAGGACTGGACCCGGTTGGTCCGTGGAAAACGCACGAATTCACTGTGGCTCGCACGCACGGTTCTTTGCCGATTATCGACTCCCATCGCAGGGTTCGCGTTCCCAGCCCACGTCGGGCCGCCCATCAAAACCTCTCACGGATAATGAAGCTGATGGCCGGATCAGCGGCTGCGGAACCTCACTGATCCTGCCGCGTCGCAGTTTCCTAAATTGGCCGTCAGGCGCTGGTCTTTCACCGGAAAAGCGGGTTGACAGGTGTCAATTAATGCCAAAAGCTAGCCGAGGCGACTGGCCTTCTCTTCTCAAGCTTACGGCCGCCTGCACTCTTCTGCGCCTTCGCAATTCCCCGCGCCTCTGGATGGTGGGTAGACGCCGAGCTCGACGGTCGGCGAACGGGCGGCCTAGGTATCGGTTCTTCCTCGGGAGCTCAACTCTGATTCCCAAATCCCAGACCGCCGCATGCACAATGGCGCATTGGCAAACATTCTGCGGCTGTTCGGGCACAGCTTCAGCAGCTCCGCCAACCAACGCATTGGGAGTCGATACGCCCCTCTCTGACCTAACGCAGGATATTTTCCTCCGCGACCTTGTTCCGAATGCGTCCACATGAGGCAAACATTGACAGGACAGCCACTCTCACAGCGCTTACCCACGTCCGCATTTAGATTGCAGATCCAAATCGCTTAGGACGGCATGCCTCGGCTTGCGTATATAACGAACGCGAGGCGGACCTGCTAAGCGTTGTTTCCGCGTCGCTTGCTCTTTTCGTCCAACGACGACCAACAGCAAATCTCTACAACGCACAGATGTCGCCCGTTCGCTCTACACGTTCGGCAGCCTCTTCTTCGTCCTCTCACGGCAAAACGAGCGTGCCCAACTCGCCGGCCGCCTTTAGCCATTCTCTGTCCCCTGCTCCGTCGATGAGCTCGTCCGCCTCCTCCCCGCTATCATCCCCACCCTCGTCGTACGCTGGTTCCCGTCCCGGCTCCCCTGCATACACCCCAGCACCTCTCCCGAATAAAACCGACAACGAGCGCGAAGCGTGGACTGCGCTGCAAAGCGCGGAGACCGGCGATGTCTTGCGCTCGGTCCTGCGTGTCCGCAAAACATGGAAGACCGCTCGGGGTGGAGAGACAGTCTGGCCGCTAGACCTCGAGGCGGCGTTGCTCGAAGGTGCGTTTTTTCTTACTGCTGCTGCAGTTTGCGGCTAGTCCACGCACGTAAAAGCCCGAAGCTTACTCGACGCAATCCGCGCAGGCTTGGAGCAGTACGTGCCGGACGACTCGCGGGAGACACGTATGCTGGGCCGATTCCCGCGACGGAATCGCTTTATCTCGGAATATATCCTGGCTAAGACGGGCAAGCACCGTACGCCGAAGCAGGTTGGGAGTCGGTTGCAGCAGCTTCGCGAGTCTTGTGGTGGGCAAAAACGTACGTGTTTTTTCTTTCCGGGCTTTCTTTTCGGGATCCGATGGGGTTGCTGAGCGCGGGTGTAGTGCTGCATCTGCTGTCGCCTTTCCGCGAACCCCCGTCCTCGCCGGGCTCGTCTGCGGATAGCTCGAGCTCCAGCGCCTTGGGCTCGCCCACGCCTAGCGCCGGATCGTTCTTGGATCAGGCAGCGGCGCCGCACACCACGATGTACATCGACATCCTCCCGACCTCGCGCTCGCCCGTCCTCCAATCGGCGCATATCCCGTCCGAGTCGCCCGTTCCCAGCCAACGCGTCCTCCAAGCCTCACCGACGCCGCGCCACATCGGGCAGATCAACCCGCTCAGCACGTTTACCTCCCCCGCGCCGCTGTCTGCGCATGCGCGGTTCACTGTGCTTTCCGAGTCGGCGGGCTTGGTGCTCCATGCGGAGACCGTGCCTCTGGAGCTCCTTGCGGACGCGCCCGAGTCGGGCGATGTGTTTGCGAATGGGTTGTATTACTACAGCGCTAGGATCGTGCCGCGCTACTGGCCTGTCATCGTCGAGAGCCCAGGTGAGCCCCCGTTTTCAAGTTTCTTTCCTCGCCATCGCTCACGCTGTTCCTCGTAGACCCCACTCGCTTCACGATCTTCCAAGAGATCGTCCAGGACGACAGCGCCGCCTCGGTGGTCTTCACGGCTACATACCGCTTCCGGTACCCCACCCCGAGCCCGTCGTCGCACCAGTGCTCGCCACTGCACCTGTCCGGTGCGCTTCCCGACCTGGACATGCCAATGGGCATGCCAGTCGGACTGGACGGGGAGTCCCTGGCTCTCGGCGGCTTTATGGAGTCGGACTACCGGACGGTCCCGGTCAGCGGTCACGGTGGCTGGCACGGGCTCCAGTAGCTTCTTTCTGTTGGCTTTTCTGATTTTTGTTATCCACCCGAGTCCTTGTCGGTGAGTCGAACTTCTCCGGCTGTTCGGTTCGCGTGCTAACGGCGCCCCCAGAAACCTTGTTGTATTTGTACCCTGCCACCCCACGTACCCTCCGAGATCTGCGATCCTCACCGGACAAAAGAAAAATCCACATAGGCTATCATCTTGCTTTCATCGCGTCCTACTCCCATATTATATGCCTGCTTCTTGCTCCTTGGTCTACTTTATGCATCCCATCCCTCATCCCGGGTTCTACCTAGCGTCATGCCCATGTTTTGTAGCCTTAGCGTCCGCCGTCCCAGCCCCTAGTCTTAGTCTTGTCAATGCCAATGTTGCCTTGAGCTCACAACCCTGGCTTGCTGTTTCATTTCGCCTCCGCGTGTGTCTCCGTGTGAGCGGGAATGAAGGGGTCCAGACGGGGTTTGCTCAGAAGTCGCAGTCGTTCTTCGGCTGCTCCACTCGCCGGAATCATAATAAATACGGCAGAGCTTTCGGCTTCAGTGCAACAGTTCATCAAATAATAATTGCATTCATCAATTGTCATCCCGGCGCATCTAAGAAAAATAGATTTTCCGAGTTTGGACTCCGAGATCATGCCGGTGCATCGATCATGACGCCATCAATCTAGCGACTCGGAGCTGATAAAATGGTCCAAATTGCGATGTGCGGACATAAAATCTGGGGGTCTAACAGTAGCCTCCTTCTGGGAGGCTGATCATGATGCCAGGGAGCACCTTGAAGGTTTGAGTATAGGTCTCAGTTCCGCTTCGAACGAACTGCCAGATTTTTACATTTGAACGAAGGTCCTGCATGGGCCACGGATCGCATGGACATGCTCCCGATCTGCGAAGGGATACACCTGGCACCGAAATACGAAGAGCGCAAGCATAGGTTTGCCATATCTGCGCCAGAGTTGGGTAAAGTCCGCGTGAATCAATACCGCGACTGATTGTCAGCCGTGGCACGCATCTGGCGCGTCAAGAGAAAATCGCGCCACTTTTCCTCGTTTTCCTTGCGCGCCCACACACAGCTGGATGTCTCTGCTCTTACTCTGCTCTCTGCCGTCTCTACGCACTTTTTAATTCTCCACCTCGAGCACCCCGTCCTCCAACCACTCGTCGACCCGTACTCGTGGCCCGTGATTCCGTGGGCTGAATAGAGCCAAGCCAGGTGGCCACCATCCAATGGGCAGGTCCGTGGCGCGTCTTTTAGCACCGTAGCGCGTGTGGCTGGCTCATGCTCCTTGACAGATTGTCGATGCGGGGAAGACGGCTGGAAGACGATGGCCGTGCGGGGAAGCCTTCCTTCGACGACCGAAGGAAGACTCGCCACCGCTTGGCACGTACAAGTACCGACGCCACTGAGCGCAGTGTTTCGCGGCTCTCGTTCTGCCCTCTCCAGCAGTGGTGAGTGTCTTCGTTTTCGCGGAACTGTGTCTCATTTTGGTATGCGTTACCAGACGATCGGGGAACGGCACTTGTTCTTGCTCCCTCTTGTCGCGGCACCCACCCACCCACTATTGTCTCTCAACCCTCCGTCCCCATTGTCCGCCCCTTCACACCGATTGTCCTCGGAGAGTCATGGAAGTGATGTCGTTTCCGCATTGGTCTAGCGCTAGCGCCGACAGCGGCTATGGTGCGTGAGCTCTTGCTCTCATTCATCGATATGCTCCGCCGTCCGTCGTTTCGCTCATCGTCCCTTTCCCTCCTCGCAGCCATCCCGGAAGATCATCCGTCGCCCGAAGACGAGAAGCGGGACCGGACGGAATACAGCCTTGATCTCGGCTCTGGCGCGCTGGAGTCGAGCTGCCCCACGCCCTCCCTTTCCCGGCAATCCTCCTACGGCACTCTGCGGCGACCGGTTGCCTCGCGTGCTTTTGAGCCGCCGCGCAACGTCGTAGGCAGTCGCAAGGGCAAAGAGCGCAGGGAAAGAGAAGCAGAACGGGACTGTGGGCTCTGGTACGTATCGCCCCTCCAGCCCGCTGCCTCATACTGACTGTTATTCACAGTTTCGAGCTCGCTGTCGCACCAGTCCGCACACACTGCTGCTCACAGCTCGTCTGCGGCGAACACATCGCCTCCGTACGTGCCCTCATCCCCGTCCCTATTCGTCGTCACTAAGGCTTGTGATTCTCCTCCCGCAGTATCTTTCCGACGCCCGTGCCGATGGTCGCTGTCCTGTGTGCCAAGCACCTCCTTCCGCGTTCACGTACGCTTCCCTCGGCCACCCCGCAAGCATCCGCAAAGACGGCCCGCCGCCGCCACCACCCTCACGAGCACAGTCGCCGTCGGTGTTAGACGAGCCTGTGGCGATGCCCCCAACGACGTCGGCGGCGCCGTACGCTTCCTACCCGTCTATCCCCGTGCGCGTCGTGTCATCGTCGTCGCGAGCAAGCAGGCGGTCTTCATCCTTGACCAAAGGCTCGCGGTTACGCTCGACCTCGCTCGTCAGCGGCACCTCGTCTTCATCGTCCTCGTCGTCATCCTCTTCATCCCCATCCTCATCCACACCGGAGGACAACCCTGAGCACGACGACGACGGCTGGTACGACGAGGACGACACCCTCCTCACCGCAACGCACGACGCATGGACCCTCCCCTTACTCGTCCGTGCCCGCGCGCTCCAGACGCGAAGACACGCGAACCACTCGTTCGGCACCGTCGTTGGGGTACGCGGTGTGCTCGTCGCGCTGCTGAGGGTGTCGATTTGGGTTGCAGTCGTGTGGCTGCTTGCTGGGAGGTGGCGCGAGGCGTTTGGGGAGAGGGAGAGGGACGGCGGCGGACAGGGCGGGGATGCGTGGTAGTGTAATGCTGGGAATTGGTGTGCATTTGTTCTGTTATGACCTTTACGACCGCGGTTTACCTGTAGTTACTTGGGTCGCCGCCCAGGCCTGCGCTTTCGCCGCATTGTAGTTGAGAAATTGTGCTCGAAGTATTGTATCGAGGAGGGGTAGTCAGTTCAGCACGGGGGCTGCTTATGTCTTCATGCGAAACCCACTGCTATTTGCGGGGAGGAAGTAATTGTTTGACACTACAAGCTTTATAAAACTAAATACTACTGGACTTCATCTTCATCTTCTTCATCCTTCTCCTCCAGCGCTTCAAGCTGCTCCTCAAGGAGAAGAGCGTCTTCATCCCTGCCAAGATCCCTGTAGGTGGATGCTAGATTGCCCATGGAGAGAAGAGTCTTGGAATGAGTTGCTCCCAGTATAAGTCTGCGCTTCTCAAGCACCTGCTCTTCAAGTTGTAGAGCATCCTGATATCGGCCAAGTTCACTATAGTTTGATGCCAGATTGCTCATGGCTAATAGGGTGTCTGAGTGATCTGGGCCGAGTGTTTGTCTGCGCTTTTCAAGTACTTGCCCATTCAGTCTCAGGGCATCTTCATACTGCTCCAGGTCGCTGTACGTTGATGCTAGATTTCCCATAGCCAGAATCGTGTCAGGATGATCAGGTCCAAACACCTGCTGATTTGTCTCAAGTGCCTGCTCTTCAAGCCTCAATGCATCCTGGTACCTGCCCAGATCACTATATGTGAATGCTAGATTGCTCATGGACAAGATGGTCTTGGGATGAGCAGGGCCAAATAGCTGCTTGCGCTTTTCAAATACTTCCTCTTGAAGATTGAGAGCATCTTGGTGCCTACCAAGGTCACTATAAGTTGTTGCCAAATTGTTCATAGACACAATTGTAGCAGGATGATCCCGGCCAAGGGTCTTTCTGCGCTTCTCAAGGACTTCCTCTTCAAGTCCAAGGGCATCCTGGGTCCTGTCCAATGCACTGTATGTTGAAGCTAGGTTGTTCATAAAAACAAGAATATCAGGGTGATCTGGCCCTAAAACCTGCTTGCTCTTGTCTAAAACCTCCTCCCTAATGCTCAGGGCCTCTTGATGGCGGTCAAGATTGCTATATGTTGCTGCTAGATTGCTCATGGTCGTAATTGTGGAAGGATGCATTGGGCCAAATCTCTCTTTGCGCCCATGAAGAATCTGCTCTTCAAGACGAAGAGCTTCCTGGTGCCTGCCAAGTTTAGTATACGAGTCTGCTAGATTGCTCATGGACAGAAGGGTTGAAGGATGGGTTATGCCGCATGCCTGCCTACGATTCTCAAGCACCTGTTCCTCCAGAGCAAGAGCCTTCTGATATCTGCCAAGATGGCTGTAGGTTGAGGCTAAGTTGCTTGTGAACCGGTCTATATTTGGATGATGAGACTCGAGAGTTTTCTTGCTTTTCACAAGTACGGCCTCCTGGAGGCTCAGTGCATCCTGATAGTGACCAAGTTTGCTGTATGTTAAAGCTAAATTGCTCATGGACAAAATGGTTTCCCAATGATCTGCACCAAGCACTTGTGTGTGTTGCTCGAATACATGTTCTTCTAGATGTTGAGCATCAGAATACATCCCCATGTCATTATATGCTAAAGCAAGACAACCGACTGCCTTGAGATTTAACATATGATCACTACCATAGAGCATGGCGGATCGGTCTCTCCATTCAGATGCAAAAGTTAGGGCTTTCTGAAAATTTCCAGCACTCCTATAAAGATAAAAGACATCTTCATAAAAACCGGCAGCTATAAAGACATCATCACTCTCAAGACTCATAACATGCATCATGATTGTCATTTCAGCTTTGGTTGTTTTGGCACACATCCCTAGAAGATATACTGCAAGTGACTTCATTTCTGCTTTGTCTGAAACCTTCATTCGAACCCATGCATGAACAAGAGGGTGCATAGAATAGCCCTTGCTGTTCCAAGTGAGAAGAGAAAACCCAGTGATTTGATCCAAGACTTCAGAGAATTTCAAGGCATCCCATTCATGTTCATCAGATAGGAAGATGGCCAAGAACTGCTGAACGGGAGCAATATCCTCAGCTTTTGGTTCCAATAGCCCCTCTTCTATCTTGTATTTTGCTGCATTTTCAAATATTTCTTCAATAATTCCTTCAAAGTGAAGGAAGGAACACAGCTGAAGGAGTTTTTGAGCATGAAGTGGAAGCTGCTCAAAGGAGATCTGCCAAGTTGTGTATATCGTAGATTCATAATCCCAAGCCCACTGAGCAGGTTTATGAGACAAGATTTTTGCCTGGTTTTGATGATAGAGCTTGAGATATTTTGATACATCTTGCTGCAAATGAGGTGACTTGGAAATGTATGCTGCTGCCTGTACAATGGCCAGAGGAAAGAAATGGAGCTCCTACAAAGAGTTAGTTGTCTTGGTCAAGTCAGATATAGTATTCTAACCTCAAGCAATTGCTGTGAAGTTAGTCCATTCTGGGTTTTGTTCTTATCCACTCTGGATATCTTGAAAAACAAGGTCGTTGCTGTAGCCACATCAAGGTCTGACACAAGGATAGACCTATCAGGATCTCCAGTATGGATGGCTATGGCTGGGTTGCGAGATGTTATGAGAATATTTCCGTGGCAACATTTTGGTAGATATTCCTCCAGGTTCAGTTGTGGATTGTCTGCATTGTCCATGAGAAGGACCCATTCAGCTGTAGTTGATTGAAGCCAAGTGAGTGCATGTTCCATAGATGTTCCAACTTGCTGTGCTTTAGCTATACTCTGATAGCCAGCATCAATAGTTTCTGCACTTTGTGCAGTGATCTTGAAGGTTTGTGTAAATCTAACTCGGACTATGAGTGATCCAAGTCCAAAAATTAAGAAAAGTCCACCTTTCTGGTGAGCTTGTGATGAATTTGAGTGCAATCTGTGTTTTGCCAACTCCACCTAATCCATGCAGAAGCACAATAATCTGTTCCTCTCTGCTAGTTGTTCCAAAGAAGTCTTTGAGCTGCAGAAGAATATCTTCTCGGCCCTCAAAATATTTCGAAGGCGGAGGGCAAGCAACATTGACCCGTTCTTTATCTGCCAGAAAATCAGTTGGAGCGTGGCCATACATAGAATTCAACGAAACCTGCAGAAGAAATTGCGGAATAACTGCTGATCCAGGTCAGCACCGAGAATCTGTGATTGCAAATTTACCTATTCCCGTTGAAAATGGCAGACTGGGTGTTGATAATGAAGCTCGGGCCCTGGCCAACACCCCCGGTTCCGCCTTGGTCCACCGCTGCACCGCCTGCGCCTCCAGTTCCACCTGAAAGGCCAGTACATCTCTTTCCGCCCTTGTGAGTGAGTTAACATACCAGCGATGGGTCCGATTGAGATGGTATGTGCACTGAGCATCGTGGCGGGAGGCAAGCGTGGACGAGCGTGAGACGGCCTCCTAGGATTGTGTCGTCGGGAGGAATCAAGCTCCGATGAAGAGCGACAGATTGACGCTGACAGTGAGAGGGATCACGACAGGCGGGCCGGCGCAGAAGAAATCCCAAGAGGTGGGCGGATAAGTAATATCCGATATCATGCCTGACTAGAACCCTAGGGGGGGGGGGTGGTCCGCACGTGACCGGACCGGGGCGCCGGCGCCTGGCGAGGTCGTCGAAAAGGCGTTGATTGCGAGTACAGTGAGGTAGCGCTACAGTACTTTGGCTTATTTTGCTGCCGAAGTGCTCTCTGCAACTTCGGAATTCGTGGCCAACAGTTCTCTGCGGCGTTGGATGGCCGGACTCGGGCCCCCGCTACTGCATAGCTCTAGTCCCTTTCCGCTCGAGCGAGTAAGCCCAGTTGTCAGCGCCGGCCCTCTTGTGCCCTCATCCGAAGTCGTTGGAAGGCGAGTCGATATTCACAGGATAAAAAACCGCGCAGCCAGACCCGCAGCCTGCTGAGCTTGCCTCCCCTCCGCTCCGTGACGGGTTGGGAGACGCGATTCCGCGGCACTGGGCAGCTTGAGCCTGGCATCTGGCGTCAAGCCGCTGGAGGTGATGCTGGCGGTGTCGCAGCAACGAGTAAATATTTTTTAAATCTGACCCTCTAGACATGTCGAGAGACTATGAAAATGGGGGTACACTAGTTTTCAGCTAAGGATTTGAGGCAGATTTGAACGAGTGGTGAACTATTTTGTGAAATGGTGTTATCTAGCCCCGGACTCGCTGGAGCGACGACTTTTGACAGCTGATGGGGAGGCATAGTTTTGCTGATCGCTGATCCGCCCACCTCTTGAGAAATCCCACGTGCAGAGAGGCTAGCGAAAGAAATCATATGTAGTACTTGGCGCCGGAGGTCTTTGGAACAAAGAGCAAACTGTAAACTACATAAAGAGATGGGTAGGGTAGCTGGAAGTGCCGCACCAATGCACCACATACATGTACGTAAGAAACGGAAGAGGGGGTGAAGTGCTTCATCGATGGAGCAAGGTCACCAGAATGGCGTATCGACACCAGCAGCGACCAAAGCAGAAGGAGCGCAGCAGCAGTAGGAGCGCACTCTGCGATGTCTTTGGAGCAGCACCAGAGTAATCACAGAGCCTCCAACGCTCGCTGCAATTGCCGCTTGCGCGGACTGCTCGGGGTCACTGAGCCCTAATGCTGTCTGCGACAGCTACGCGGGCGCGTTGGCGTTCGCTCGGGGCTTGTGGCAACGCGTGGGTGAAAGCCAGCCAACGGCATTGCCCTCAACGCGCGGGGTGAGCACTGGCCCGTCCTCTCGTCGTCCTCGGGCGAAAACGAGTCTGGGTTGCAGGACTTGGAAGTGCTTGCGCATGCCGACATTGCACGACCATCGCAACGCGACCAGGAAGAAGACATGGGGCGGCCATAGGCGAGGATGCGCGGGCAACGGTCGCAGCGACGAAGGCGCACGAAGCAGGTGGGAGCGAATGTCCAGCCAGCCATGCATGGCGACGGTGACCCGCACGTCGCGGGTAGGCGTCGCCACGAGGGTGTGGCCATGTGGATGTCGATGTCCGTCAACGGCGACGGACGCCGCCGGGTAAACGCAGAAGAGCAAGCCGATACGTTGGGCAGGACGTTGTCCAAGAAGCGCTACCCGTGCAGGGCATGCACTAGCAAGAGAGGACGTCGTTGGACGGATGCGCATCCGTTGCCGCCGAGGGGATAATGCGTCGCCGTATCATCGTCTTCGACAATCGCCTGAAGAATACGTCAGTAACCGTCTCGAGGGGGAAACAGGACACGCACTTGGGTGGTCTCCGGTTGCGTCTGCTGGCCTTCTCGGGAGTCGGGACGAGTGAATTTCGTTGCTGAGGACCGCCTACACATGCTCAGCGGGCGCCGGAAAGCGTTTGCCGCAGCGGAGGCATCCACCGAGCCGGGTTTGTCCACGTCCTTCAGGCAAACGAGACTGAGAATACACGAGAATGAGCTGAGGAAACGGAGCTACAAGCCGTACCACGCACCTTGCCGAGCCAGCGAGGACGAGGCACCAGCGAACTAGGCGAACCGCGACTTGGGTATGGTCGAAGAGAGTGACTTTTGTGAAGAGAGTGAGTTATGGAGCAACACCAAGAAGACAAGAAAACGCACAGGCTTCGCCACCAGGAACCGCAGCAAGTTGAGCGTTCATCTGCGTCGCAAACGGATGCCACGGACGACACAGCGCTTGACACCGCGAGAGACGGAGGACCTTGCCCTAGGTCGCGAGAGTGGGTACCACCTTTGGACACGACATGAGCTAGCGAACGGAGAGGAACAGGAAAAACGCACAGGCTCAACGCCGCCGCATGCACAAGACGCTCGTCGTCGTCCGTATTCGCCGACAACCAGTGCCTTGACGCCGCGCTCCGCCTAGTTTACGCCATATGCGCGACTCTGACTTGAAAGCCGTATGCGCGTTTCACTACAGTCCATTCAGCGGCGTTTCTCGTTCTAGGACGCCAAACGCACTAGTTGGCAATGTACTCCATGTGCAGCTACGAGACGCAGAGAGTGAGTCGGTCGGGGATGGTCGCCGGAAGGAAAGATGCATAGCCGTCGTCACAAGAAGACCGAAGCTGGCCGTCCACCGAGTTTGGCCGCGTTTGCGATCAACACAGGGAAGACAACGATGGGATTCAGAAAAAAAGCAAAGAGCACAGCGATAACTAAGCAAGGCATCTCAGACAAAGCGCTTTCTCTCAAATTGCGCGAAGTTTTCTGCGTGAATGCATCAGCCCACGATTCGGCTTGGAAGAACTTGAATAACGCACCGTTCATCAAAACTCGACTCAGGGTCCACTTCCATCTCATCCCGATGCACGACGCGCTGCTGCGAAACAGTGACCGTCGGGAACCGAGGCGCGCTCGTCGCCCCATTCATCGTCCCCATGCCCATGTGCATCCCGCCGCTGCTGCCGTGGTCTACCTCGACGACGGTGCCGATGCCGCCGAGCGAACGCGCGTGGGCGCGGGTGTTCAGCATCGCCAGCATGCTGTTCATGTACACTGACGCAGGTTTAAGGTCAGAGGAGTAGAGGAAGGGAGATTGGCGTACGTTTGCCGCTGACGAGCAGGACGGACATGAAGTCGAAAGTCCCGGGTTTGACGAGGAACTTAATATCGATGAAGTATTAGCAAAAACCCCGACGGCCCAAGAGGGAGTACGCGAACCAGAACGAGATTGAGCAGGGCCATCAGCATAGTCAGCAAGCCGCGGTTGATCGCCGTGATGATCAGGAAGTTGATCAGACGGTTCGTCCTGGAGAAAGGTCAATTGTTTGGAAGAGTACTTTGAGAAACAGTGACATACGATTGGAATCCCGTCTTGCTGGACTTGAGACGCCACCAGAGAGCGCCGGTGATCATGACATCCGCAGCGAATGCAAGCGCAGCCTGGGTATTGGTGGCCGCCGAGGTCTTGGCGAGCTGGGAGTAGACGCCCAATTTTGATCTAACCACAAATTAGCGAAGCCATCTCGAGGGGAAACTGGAAAACGTACATAATACCGACTTGCGCGCTGCCCGCACCTGAGAAGAAGAAAAAAGATAATTATTCAACGGAGCCTGAGAGCCAGCAGAAGCAAATCAGCGTACCCAAGGCGCCAAGGGAGATGATGAGAATGAGAAGCGGAATAAACTTGTCCTCGGGACGGACTAGTACACCGAGATCATAAGCGAGACGCAAACACCAATAAAAGAGATACATACCGTGATACAGTCATGGACGGCTCACTGGAACAGGGACAGCCACTGGAACAGCTGGAATGATGGAGGAATTTCGTGTCTTTTAGGGCTTGTATTGCTTCGGTGTAAAATCCCTCATTATTGCATACCTCTGGCCTGTGGTACTACCAAGTTTGAGCTGCATTGGAGCATGTATGGTGGTAAAATAAAATCATCTTCCACGAGACTTCTGATGAGCAGCATGGAACACCAGTTTTGTGGCCTATAGACCTCATGAATTCCTGATTTTTCAAGGCAATTACATAGATTGGGTCATTAGGCAAAATTCACAGAGCTTTTCCTATGGCTAGCATGCCAGACTCGCAAAAGCCAGGGCGATGTTCAGGAGTAATTACCAAATCAGGCATGTCACGCTCTCAGAGCGCATTTTTCAGAACGAGTCTCAATGCTGCTCAGAAATTAAGATTTTTGGTATTTGGACTCTCGATGGCCCTCTAAGAGATTACCGCACAAAAAAACTGCTATTTAATGACGATTTATTGAGCCATCATTTGGGCTGTTCCACTGTTCCAGTGAGCCGTCCATGACTGTAGATCTGCGTAGCGAAAAACCTTCAATGGAGCCGGCGCATAAGCCCGATTCGCCGACGGAAAAATATTCACTCACAGTTGCGCCACGCAGGTGGACATGTACAATGCCTCAAGCTCGACGATCGCGGCCCAGGGAACCAGGTTCAGGGCGGCGGAAGTTGCCGAAGTTGGTGATGAGGACTTCATACACTCCGGAGAAGAATAAAGAGGATTGGATCGTCTCCAGTAAGCTGTTCTCGAAGTCAGCCTAGAAATTCAGCGGGATAGTGGGGAAAGAGACGGACGTGATGAGGATGACGGTCCCTTTGTGCCACCACGAGTCCTTGCCATACCAGCGGAAGTATCTGGGAAGAAGAAAAAAAAATAAGGTATCGACTTGGCGGAGCACGGAAGAGCCACGAACAGGAAGACTTGAAGTAGCGCCATGCCATAGAGACTGCGAAACGGATTTCAGGATCGATAGGCCCGGGAACGCGAGCTGTGGACGTACATGGACTGGAACAAGAGCGCGACGAGCCAGATTCCGTAGGTATCATCGAGGGGCGAGCTCGCCATGGCTGTCTAGCTCCGAGAGACTTGGAAGCTGTTGCCCAATAAGACTGTTTTTACTCGGGGTTCCGATGGATGTCAAGGCAGCTCCAGGAACTACTAGTACCCTGCGTTGGAGCCCTTTTGATCGATGGGCTGGGCTGGAGGACGCCGAAACTTGAAAGAAGGACAGAGGGCGGGAGATGAGCGTCGCGAGAGGAGCGGCGGAGAGAGTGGCTTGTATTTGAGCATCCGAAGGCCATTCAATCAGCCGTATTCCGCGGAGGGTGTATTTGTGGCTCGGTGGGAAGTCCCGACGACAACTTGAGTAGTCACCGCACTGGCGCCGCCGCCGAGATCCATTCAGCGAATGTGTGGATGACGGAAGGAGAGATCATTAGGGATGCCGCCCGTTACCGTAACGGCAACGGCCGTCGATTTGACGGGTGGCCTACGGCAACGGCCGTAGAAGTGACGGCCGTGAGATGGGCACTCGGCAGGCCCAACGGCCACGGGACGGCTACGGGACGGCCGTAACGGGTTACGGGACGGGTCCGCTGCACACCAAATTGAAGTTCTGTCCAAATTGCTTCGGATTGAGTTCTACTGCAACTTTACTGTGTAATTAACCTCTTCTGAGCGTAGAGCGACCAGAATACGTCCATCATCCTTGCTCAACAAGCTTTAAACGGTCAAGAGATGGATGCCGAGCAGCTCCGGGACTGTTTGTTCCGCTCTCACCCGACCTCGCTTGACCGTCGGAGGTAAGCGCGACTGTATTCAAGCATCTCGGATGGACAACTCACCAAGCCAGCATCCGAACCACAACAAATCACGGCGTCCCGGCGGTGTTTCCAATAGATTACCTCTAGCACCCGTCGACCCGTAGAGACGGCCGTAACGGCCGTAGTTCTACGGCTTCTACGGCTATGAGCCGGGCCCGTTACGGCCCCGGCATAGCTAGGCTCCAAATGGCTACGCTACGGTAACGGGTACCCGTAAGCCGTTGCCGTAGACCCGTGGCGACGGTAACGGGCGGCATCCCTAGAGATCATTCGGGGACGCCGAAGCTCCACGAAGCCCAGCGTCGCGGAGGAGTGGATGATGCCCAATTTTGTGGACATTGCAGGAGGTGTCGCAAGCTGGCAGGCGTGGAGGGCAAGTTGGCGTAGGGAGGTTCTGTATCTTTTGGTGTCCGGCGTAAGCTGATCGGCGGAGACGCTTCTCGTGGCGGGCTACACGTACGGCGTATCGATGTAGCGCAAGAGCAGTTTGCGGGGTGCCGACAATGGACGACGAGCATCCCAAGCCAAGGAGCGCAATAATAGGCGGCTTCCGGATGCGATGTGGTGCAGATAATCAAGCGTCAGGAAGCTGTGCCCGTTGCCCGTCGCATGCGTCTGGATACCGTGGTCGATATTATGGTGATCAGCCATTAGAGCGTTTGCCGCGGTCGGCATCCAGCCACAACAGTGCCGAATAGATGACATCGCGGAACGTTGTCGGCACTGGCAAGTACTTGTATTCGCACTCGGGGCAGAATGTGGGGCATGTTGGTTGTGCTTCTGCTTCTTCAGATCGGCGTTCAGTCGGAATCGCGTCGCCAATCCGGAGAGCCCATTGGCATCGCCCATGTCCTATCCGGTGGACGAATGAGCTTGAAGGGCAAGAATAAAGCCAAGGAAGGAGCTTGCAACCTACCTGAATTCCGTCTGCTTTTACGCGTATATCTCTCTCTGGTGTCGCAAAAGCCACTGACTACTACTAGGACAGAGTTAAGTACCCATAGCCAGGAACAACAAAATGGTTCTTACTGTCCGCTGCTCGTACAGCTACAACTGGTGCTCGATTCGAACGAGCTACCAGCCGAAGGTCAAAGGATGCACCACCCAATGAGAGAAGGCGGGTCGGTGTCACCGAGAGCTTGAAGTATTTTGGGTGGCGAGGACCGTATGGTCCATCGCGACTCGTTCGTGGATTCGGATTCTTCCGGAGGTGGTCACTGTTAGTTTCGAAACGCGATAGCGGATGGTGTGGCTAAATTGGGTGGCGTTTGAGGTCCACCGTGGTTGTGGACGGATGGGATCCCGCCGCCGACTGGTCTGGTCGAGGAGCAGAGAAGAGTTGTTTGACGTTTGATGGCGCATGCGCATGCGCCATCATGCCTCGCGTCGCTTCCATCCTCAAGCCACCCTGGTCCCAACAGCGCCGTCCTTGCATCCTCCGACATACTTACACGCAAGAATAGGCCTGTCCAACGGTCGTTGCGCGCGCGGATGGGATGAATTGATACCAGCGCCGAAGCGAAGCCTCAGGCTGCTGCTGCTACGGGGCGGGCGAGCAATAACGATACCGGTATCGTGCGTGCTGGATCCTCTCCCGCTCGACGACTGCTAATCTTTCGCAGAAGACGCAAACACCTGCACAAACCTGGATGCGAAACCGAAAAGCGGCTTCGGATTCCGCCTTTTCGGAGGCATTCGCGCCATAACCGTCCGCCACGTCGTCAGGGACGCTTGCATACTCGCAGAGATCGATTCCCGCCAGTTGGCTGTTCGGTTCGCGCT
Source organism: Mycena chlorophos (assembly GCA_014461115.1). Taxonomy (NCBI): domain Eukaryota; kingdom Fungi; phylum Basidiomycota; class Agaricomycetes; order Agaricales; family Mycenaceae; genus Mycena; species Mycena chlorophos. The sequence goes on from JACAZE010000011.1 coordinate 1,059,751, forward strand.
GGCAGTCGGCGGGCGATACGAGATGGGGGACCTTCTTCAGAAGACAGAGCTCAAGTGCGCCGTTGTCTTCGTCCGTCTTTGCGCCAGCTAACGCGTCGACCCCTTTTAGACCACGCAGCTAGCTGCATCTATCTATCTACCTCCCACCCACTTCTCCCGATCTCGTACGGCCGCGCGTGGAGACAGACCACCGTTGCGCTGAGGCCACCCTCACCCCGGTGTATCTGCATGGCGCGGAGTTTCCTCGCGTCTCGAGAGAATCGCGGAATGCGACCGACATCTTCGAAGGACCTTCCCGAATCGCAACGCTGCGCCGGCGGTCTCTTGGGCCCTCCCAACGCCCGAACGACCCACGGTCTATGTCCCCCGGGCCGTTTTCGACGGCCGCAGACTGGAACCGCACATGTGCGAGCCTTCCGCGTCGTCGTCCTACTTGGCGACGACCCAGAGCCGTCTGCCTTCCCGGTTCCCGTCCAAATCCCATTCACCACTCGCCAAACCTCGCTCTCAGGCTACTGGCGCAGGCTTTGCCGCCGTTTTGCGCTTTGCCCACTGGTTCAGGCACTCGCCAATCGGACGAGCGGGATCCTTCACTGTTGTAGCCTCAAACGGCTACGGGTGTCTTCTCGTCGACGTGAGGAGGTTCGCGGGACGCAGAATCGTCAAGTGGACCCAGTGTGCTATGTGGCAACACGCGCACTTGTATCCACACACACCTGAAGACTGCCCGCATCGTTCAGCCTTGCCAGACGACGCGTTTCTACCCTCCGGAGATCACACCTGCGATTTTCGATTCGACATTGCTCAGTCATTTTGGGGAGCACATCTCTGACGTTCCTACCCCGCATGCAACATATATACACGCGGCGCTCTGTCGTACGTCGGCGCTGTTGGTGCCGTCGTTGTCGGACGCTCGCGTCTTTGCATTTGCAGCATTTGTCGCTTGGAGCGATGGGTGTGGCGGCCTTACTGGGTCGACGGGTGTGTCCCTCTCGTACATTCCTTGCATGGGATGGGGTGACTTGCTGCGGAGTGGCTTTGTGCTCCTCTGGAGCCTGGTCACCGAACAGTGGACCTCGTCGGCGCCGTATCGTCTGTGCCAGCAAGTACGGCTGTACGGCCCAGACGAACGAGATCATCTCTTCGCTCCGATATTCCGCCTCCTGGACCCCGTCCACATCCCTATCTGCGTAGAGCATGGTCTTCGGGGCCGGCGACGTCGTTCGTTGGGCTTGAGGGAGGTCGGGCAACGACTTGCTGCTAGGCGTTTCGATTGGCGAAGGTTGGCGGCTATACCGTCTTATGCCGTCGTCTCTGCCGGCGCCCATGCAGCGAAAGCAGCTGTCTGTCTGCGTCCCGCAGCTCGTTCTCGCCGGGTTCCCAACCGAAAACCTGCGTGGGTTGCCAGTGGTGCGGTGTAGTTGTTGGCAGGCTGGTCTCCATGTTATGGCCGACCCACATTCTGCCAATCCCCTGGGCCAGTGTCGTACCTCTTCCAGAGCGAGTACAGCGCCGTATGTGCTGTATACATCCTCTCTACCTTACCCGTGGCCGTACTGCTGCTCCCTTCTATCGCACGTGACTCGAATCTCGCGCCTGGCTCTTACTTTTCTACGTGGACCCCACTGTTTTACGAAGTGTTCTTTGCTCAAACTGTTCAACAAGACATGGATCTCGTACATGTACTACGAATTACTCGACATGCATGCTAGAATTCTTGCACTATTTTTCGTCGGTACTGTAGAGCGGCTCAGCTCACGACTCCGGAGCCCATCGCCGGCGGCATGAACCCCGCCGTCACGGTCCCAACGCGCGAGAGGATCGCCCGTTGCCCAGCGCGGCGCCATACGGATTTTGCGCTCGGCGATGATGAATGCGTGGATCATCTGGACGGTGAACGGCTCTGCGTCTGGGACTCTGGGTGCAGGGACGAGAGCCAGCGGGGCCGAGGGGTCGGTGCGTTGGCCAGTGGATCACCTGGGGGACCTACGACCTCCCATCAAACTGACCTCTTAGGTCAATTATTTTGTAAGTAATTAAACTACCTAAGAGGCCTCGGGAGGTGGAGGTGTATCATCACCTCTGTTTAGTGGGTGTCAAAAAGAGGCCCTTAAAGCTGGATATGGTCTACAGAGCTCTTCTCTATAGGTTTCTCAGGAAGATTCAATACTCTAAAGTCCGTGACATTGCTGGTAAATCTCGAGATTGATGTTGTGGAGGACAAACACCACCGAGTGTGAGCTCCTCCACCTGAAAAGGACCCCCTCTTCTGGGCAGTATGAATAGGAAAAACCAGGAGTAAATGTTTGCCAACGAGATCTTTTTTAATGCAATTACGGAGAAGCTTTGCAGACCAGCGAAGAATTCCACAGGTGGCCCATCAGCTGCAATAAAATGCCTCGGCAGACTATGTGAACACAATCGAACTTGAAAGCTTTGAACCTTATGGTTAGTGGCATTCTTGGCGGCAAAAAGTAACTGAAGTGCTAACAACATCATTTCTCAGTGGCGGCATCAGTAGCCTCCATGTTGCCCCCGCTGAGCACCCGTTAGCCTCCAGCGAGCTCCAAAAAACTCGCATCATGACAAATCACCTCTTTTGTACTCAGCCTGCAACTTATGGCAATTATTTTCAAATTTCCGAGTACAGGAAAGCTGCCCGCAGATGTTCGATATATGATCAAATGCTTTATTGATGAAAAATTGCTCCAAAGGACCTCTGACTGGCTCCTATGGCCTCCCTAAAAAAACTCGCCTCATCTTGATGGCCATATTTCAATATCTTATCCTTGAAGTTTCTGCAAACTATTTGCATATATTTGAAGTACTAATCTGCCCGCTATTGGAGAGACATGTTAGCAGCTGTTGTGTCGCGCAGTGGAGAAAATGTGTGAGATGGGTGTACATTCAAAAATTAGCGGGCTTATATACCCTACGACTGTATTACTAAGAGTCTGTATCCGTATTGTTCCGAGTCCGATCCTTCCGATCCCGATCAACCGATCATCCTATTACCCGATTATCCGTCGGCTTGTTACTCCGACATTCCCCCTCAAGCCGAACTGAGTCCAAGTCCATCGCGCAGAGGCTTGAACTTGAAAGAAGCCAGAGGCTTCGTGAATACATCCGCGAGCATCTCCGCCGTCGGACAATAAACGAGTCGGAGAGTTTGCGCTTGTACGTGGTCGCGTATGAAATGATATCGCACGTCGATATGCTTTGTGCGGGCGTGAAACTGACCAAGTTCGGCATGAGCAAGTGCAAGCGCGGATTGATTATCAGTGTAGATCGTAAGTGGTGTGGTGACTGGCCCGAAAAGCTCACCGAGGAATTTCCGGAACCAGAGTGCCTCTTTAGCACAGTAAGTCAGAGAAATGTACTCAGCTTCTGTAGTTGAGAGCGCAGTAATTTCTTGCTGCTTAGAAGACCAAGACACGGCAGCGCCGTTCAATGTGATGACGTAGCCAGAGATTGCCTTGCGGTTCTCGAGGCTCATTCCGTCGGCATCGGCGTAGATATCGAGTCCGAATTTATCTTCAGGTCCGCCGTAGGTAAGTCCAAGTGTGCGTGTGCCTTTGAGGTACTGAAGTACGCGTTTTGCGGCGTCCCAGTGTGGTCTCCCGGGGTTGGAGACGAAGCGCGAGAGGATCGCAACAGTGAGCGCTAAATCGGGTCGGGTGGCTGTCGAGAGCCAGACAAGTCCGCCGATAAGCTCGCGGTACGGTACGTCGCGCATTTGCGCCTTCTCGGCGTCAGTAGTGGGGCACTGCTCGATGGATAGATGGTGGTTGGGATCAAGAGGGATTGAGACGGCCTTGGCATCAGCCATGCCGAATTTGCGGATCAGCGAATCGATGTAAGTGGTTTGCGTGAGTGTGAGCGTGCGCTGTTGCCGATTCCGCTTTACCTCCATGCCGAGGAGCCAGTTTATCGGCCCGAGTTCTTTGATGGTGAGTAGCTGGCCAATTCGGCGCTGCACCTCGTCGATAAGTTCGGGTGAGTTGCCTGTGATGGTGCTGTCATCGATGTGGATTGCGATGAATACGACATCAGTCCCGCGGACGAGTCGAAACACCGAATGGTCTGATTGGAGTGGATGGATATCGAGCGTGGAAAGGACCGCCGTGAGTTTCTCGTACCATTTTCGCGCTGACTGCTTTAGCCCGTAGATTGTCCGAGACAGCCGAATAACTTGGTTGTTGTCCCCGTTGTGATAGTGGGGCGGCTGCTCCATGTAAATCTCTTCGTCATTTGAGAATTCCCCATTGAGGAACGCGGCTGAGTAGTCGAATACCTTTATATCCCAGTCAAAGCGCGTGGCGATCGAGAGCAGAGTGCGTAGCGATGATAATTTGGCGGTGGGTGAGAAGGTTTCATAGTAGTCCACGCCCGGGATCTGAGTAAATCCACGTGCGACGAGGCGCGCCTTGTATTTCTCGACAGCGCCGTTTTCTTGGCGTTTGATCCGGAGTGCCCATTTGGCACTGACGACATTTCGGTCCGTCGGCCGAGTGACGAGGCTGTGCCCGAAGGTGCCCGTCTTCTCCATGACGGTCATCTCGTCGTCCATGGCCTGCTTGAACAGCGGCCAATCTTCTCTCTCCATCGCTTCTTCAACGGTTGGTGTATCGGTGAGTGCTCCCCCAGCCAGGAAAGCGAATTCCGTGCTAACCTGTGGTTCCAGACTTGCGCCGTCGGCATCTGCGAGCATGGCTCTGCCTCGCGTTCTCGTGCCTTCGATGATGTTCCGCGGGTCGATGCTGGACGATATGTCCTTCGGAGCGAGCGGTTTTGGCGCTGGATGGGTGGTGGATGGACTGGTAAATGGTGTCTGGGCTTGGGGAGTGGCTGGAGGTGTCGTGAGCGGAGAGGGTAGCTGGGATGCGGGAAGAGGGATGTTCTGTGGAGCTGGGGGTTGAGCTGGCGGTGCTTTAGGTGCGTGTTGAGAATTCTGCGTGTTTTTCGACGCTGACTCGTCATTCTCCCCCTCACGCAGCAATCTGTACACGTTGCCTGTCTTTTGTGCTTGTTTTTCGAATTTCACGGTCAATTCTACGCCAACCTTGCGTGTGTCTGGATAATAAACACGATGACCGCTACTCTCCTGGTCATAACCGACCCACCGCCCGGTTTTGGCGCGTCCGTCGAGCTTTCTGTCGCTCGTATGCACGAAGACTTCGCTCCCCCACTCTCGCAACTCCCGCAGGTCGGGTTTCTTACCCGTGAATGCCTCGAACGGCGTACGGCCTCCGACTGCCTTCGTCGAGGTCCGGTTCTTCAGCCAGACTGCGTGCTTTAAAGCTTCGCCCCAAAGGGTCTTCGGCAGTCCCGCGCCGTGTAGCATGGCTCGAACCTTCTCCAAAAGCGTTCGATTGAGTCTCTCGGCGACTCCGTTGTGCTCCGGTGTGTCATGCACCGTGAGCCGACGCTCGATACCTCTCTCGGCGAGGTAGGCGTCAAACGCGTGGCTTTTATACTCGCCACCGTTATCCGAATGGAGGATCTTGATGTCTACACCGCGCTTTCGCCAGCGTGCGTCAAGTTCTTTGAATGCTGCGAAGGTCTGATCTTTTGTACTCAGCAGCATCGCGACCGTGTAGCGGGAGGCGTCGTCCGTAAAGGTAACGTAGTATTTCTTCTTCTGCGGCGTCTGTGTCTCGGATGGACCCCAGACGTCCGAATGGACTTGATCGCCGACCTTTCCGTTGGCGTCGCGCTCTGCGGCCTTGGCCATCGGCGCTCTGGTCATTCTGCCATGCAGACATGACGGGCACGTTTCGAGAGAGGTGGGTTTCGACTCGTCGAGTTCAATCCCCTCAACTAGCTGATTCTTTACCAGCTTCTTCGCGGCCTCGACCGGAAGATGGCCCATTGCTCGGTGAAGCTCATCCGGAGTCAACACCAGCGGTCCCTCGGTGGCGGAATATGCGGCGGCGGTCGCTTTCGGGATCTTAAGTCGGTAAAGTCCTCGCTCAAGCTGTATCCTGCCAATTTGCTCCCCCTTCTTGTCGGAAATCTTACACTCTCCGTTGCGAAACTCGAAGGCGTAGCCCATCTGGCTGATTTTTCCGATCGATAGGAGTGTTGCGCCCAGCTTCGGCGCGTGGAGGACGCCGCGAATGACCACCTTGGTGCTCTTGCCATCTCCGTTCGGGATCGCCACGGTCAAGTCACCCGTGCCGACGGCGTGAAATGTACCTTGGTCTGCCGCGCTAATTGCTCGCGGCTTGACTGGGCGAATAATTCTTGAGGAGCTCTCGGGCTGGCGTCATATGCTGAGTTGCACCAGAGTCGAACACTGCCGGTTCGTACTCTCCCTCCGTAAGGGTTGCGGCGGCGGTATCGATACCTGTAAACAGCGAGGTTTGCTCATCTCGAGAGCTCTCCTCCTGCTCGATTTCAGACAACCACTCCGCAATTTCCTCTTGCGGGGTACGTCCTTCGTCGCCTTCAGTGCGACTCCCTTCAACCTCCGGCTTATCTTCCTCGATGGCGAGATCGAATTCGGTGTCGTCTTCGTCGCTCGCAGCGACCGTCGCGGACCAGGCAATATCAAAATCACCGTCCGCATCTGCTGAGTTTGCGTTCCCTTTGCCTCCGCCGTTCCCTTGGCGAGGCTTTCTGTTCCCGCTAGAAGGTTTCTGGCCTTCCCGATCGCCGCCCTTGGCCCAACAGTCGCGTTTCCAATGTCCTTTCTTACCGCAGTTGAAGCACACTGCCGTCCTTCTTGGACGTAGAGCTGGCTTGATGAGCAGCATTAAATGCTGCCTCATTTCGAGTACGAACACCTTTGCGGTCCGCCTCGTCACTGATGCCCTGAAGCACAGTTTCCGGCTCTAGCTTCTTCCCTACAAGGGTTGCAGCACCCGTTAGGGCTGAAAGGTACGTCTCCCAGGACTCTGGGAGCGACGCAAGAACTATGGCGACAAAGTTGTCGTCGCCTGGGTCCGCTTCCATGGCGATGAGATCCTCCCGGATTTTCTGCAGGTTCTCGAGATGCTTTTGGATGTCGCCGCCCTCGGCACATCGTTCATCCTGGAGTTGTCTCCGGAGGTCTACTGTGACCATCTTGGACTTCTTCTCATATTCTGCTTTGACTTTATCCCACATTGCAAGTGCTGTAGCTTCACCCTTGACTTTCAAGAAAAGTGTATTGGAAATAGCAGAGGCAATTGCCTGCTTGATTACAGCCTGTTCAGAGCGCCAGACGCGGCGCTTCGCGAGGTGCTCATTGGTGGCTTTAACCTCATCCGGTGTCGGCGCGTTGGCATTGACTACGGGTGGCGCCTTCGGCTCTATCACCGAGGCATTGCCCTTCTCGAGATGATGATCGAGAGCTGCTGCCGTCGCGGCGAACATGAAGCGATCGCGGAAGAAGATCCAATTACTTCCGTCCTGCTCGCATGAAGGGAGCTTCGCGAAGTACTCAGAGAGTTTGATCGTGGAAGACGTAGTGTTGCTAGACATTGTAGTAGGTAGCGACGAAGTGTGTGTATGTAGTGGCCAGGGCCGATAACCTGTTAGCAGCTGTTGTGTCGCGCAGTGGAGAAAATGTGTGAGATGGGTGTACATTCAAAAATTAGCGGGCTTATACATCAGGAAAAAAGAAATTCTACATAGCATCTCAGCATTGTATGTAGCTGCACAGAGCGGGCATAGCAGGCCGCGTGATGATATAGCATCAAATAGCATCAAATAGCACGAAATAGCAACATGATGTGCACCATAGCAAGATATAGCTGACCTTGTATGCTATGTCGCACTATACTGGTACAAGTTCTGGAGCTCTTGCATGGGCCGTGGACGAGACAACTTCATCTCGAGCACGGAACAGCGAGGGTTTTTAATTGACCGTTGCCGCGAATGTGTCCTCCGAAAACTGCCTATTTTGGAAGTGTCGGGCGTTCGAGTCCCGGTATGAGTGCACATGAATATTTTTTTTTCCTGGTTATCTGGCCAAAGTTTCCTGATTCAACTCATCATATATGCTTGATAAAACATCGCCGCAATATTTTTCTCCAGCACAGTGCAAGGAAGCGGAAACGACTGTGAGGGTGTGAATCGCCCAAACCCGCAAATCACCACGTGATGATGGCGGTCGTCAAGGCATATATCAGCCGCTGTCACCGTCGTTTGGTTGTTCTTTGCCTCTTTCGTCCTTCCCCCCACCTACTCGTCGCCACTGCTGCTGCACCCCAGGCCCATGCCTCCTGCCGCTGTCCTCGAGCCTGTCCGCCGCCGTCCTCGAGCCTGCCGGCTGTCTCCACCAAACCTCACCATCCGCGGCCTCCCTCAATTCCGCTGTTCTCGCCGCCCAGCTCCACACCGCCAGCTGTCCACTCCACCTCCATTCCCCCCGCCCCAATTCTGTTTACTCGCTCAGTAACTGCCGCCATGCAAAGCGACCAGATGTCAGGCCGGCACCACCGCTATTTCCACCGCCGTCGTTGTCCCCTTCCTGACGAGTACAAGGCCCACAACCCCGCTGCCCCTTCCGCCCTTTCCGCGCCGCCAAGGCCAGCATGTCACCGCCTCCCATCGCCGCCTCCCTCTCTTCACCGCACACGCCCGAAAACGACGCCACCGCTTGTCACTACCACCACCATCGGCGGCTCTCGTCTGTAGCACGCGAAGGGTAGAGGCGAGGCCAAGATGACGTCTGCCCTACATAAGGTGTGTTCCTCGCGCTACTGTCCAGTTTGTTGCTCAACTCCCTCCAGGCAGGCTTCCCTCCTCACTCTTCTTTCCCGAGGGCAACCTGTTCTGAGCGCGCACATCACCGCCGCCTATGCCGCTTCCCCATGGCATGCGCCGGTGCTTAAGATACACTTTGTGTTGTAGTTAGATGCAATGGTATTGTCTTTCATGCCTTTCATGACCTGGAATGGCGAGCACGGCGGGCGGACGGAGCGGCAATGAGCGCTATACGCTGCTATACGGCTGCTATTCCGTTGCTATCTTGTGCTATGATAGCCGGACTGGTTGCTATGTTCTGCTATTTAGCTGCTATATTGATCAGCGCTTTGCTATGCGACACTATATAACAGGTACCGTACAATATCTGCTATGCTTGCTATATTTCACACATAGCGGCACATAGCGGTGCTCTTTTTTCCTGATGTATACCCTACGACTGTATTACTAAGAGTCTGTATCCGTATTGTTCCGAGTCCGATCCTTCCGATCCCGATCAACCGATCATCCTATTACCCGATTATCCGTCGGCTTGTTACTCCGACAAGACAGCACAAACCCAGACAGATCTGTTTTTCAGAAATTTTCATATGACTGCAGATATCTCTGTAGACTCTTCATGAGTTCTTATAGCGGGTGGTGGTTCATATATGAGATTATTGAACAATATTTGTAATTTGTGTTTATCTTTGTGTAATCATATTGATAGTGGATTGTTCTCACCTGTGGCTAGCTTAGAACTAAGGAGATAGGAAGAAAACAATATTACAGTTCAGCTTGAAGATGAACCTCCTTTGACTCCTAAAACTGATTGGTTAAGAAGCACTATAGAACTTATATGTTTAACAATTTCAAATGAACTTTAGTGTCTGAACATCTGGTGGCTGTATATACAAATGAGCCAACAAAAGAGGCTTTTGCCAAAACCAGATATTGATGCCCATTTCAGATACCTGAGGTATTTATAGGCTTGATACCCACAAAAGTAATATTGCAGGAGCTATTAAAATACATGCAAAATACATTGTAATCTGAGCTTGCAGAGATGGAGGTAAAAGCTACGTAGGCTACTAGAGCCTCCAATATTCTGCATTGCTTTACCTAGGTCAGTGTTCCCCTCACGAACCTTTGAAACCAGTATATGCCAGCAAGGATATGTAGAGAGATCATCCATTGCTCCAAGCAAAATGTATTTAGAGGTATAGCTAGCCATAATAGGAGGTGATAGGAGGCCCAATCGAAATGTCTCAGGAGTGGCTCCGGCTTATTGAGGCAAGCTCCCTTGGTACTGTTGTACTTCCCAGTGCTTGCTATCACCCAATTCAAGTGATAATCATGATTAGAGGCCTACCAAGTAGGGTGGAGGTTGATTTGAGCAGGACCATCAGCAGCAGAAGATGTGGGGTTTTCCACTAAAGATCCAGAGTCACGTATCTCTGGACCAGCACAGAGATACGCATAGTAGCAAGTAAGAATACTGTAGCTTTTTGCAAGCAGTGACCACCTTCCACTGATAATCACCAGTCACACCTCAGGATCTCGAGCAATTTCCTCTCGACTGAAGTCACCGCCTCCGTCGTGCGCGCACTCCGCATCAGGGCTCGGGAATCGGGAATCTCCACCGGATTCCGCCTCACGCTGTCCCCAGAAGCGGCGTTTTTCTGTCAGAAAGTCTACATACACGAGGTGCGCCGCGCCGCCACGCTTTTTTCTCTATCACTGTCGCTCGACGCCCACGCAGATTCGACGCGACGCGCCATGAAATCCGAATCGACACGGCGGTGCTCGTCGTCGAACGGCGTCGCTCTCCCTGCGTATACGTATAGGAGTACCCGGTTTCCGTCCTTCGCGTCGCCTCGCGGGCTCCAAATTGCCGACGTCCACAGTCTACGTAAGGGCATAAAAGGCGCCGGCGCCCCGGGCGTGCGGCGCTCTCGGCTCCCTTTCCCCCCTCCGCCTTAGGCTCGCTGGCCACTGGCACTGGCGCCGTCGACGGTCGAGGTGCTGCGCGCAATGAGCACTGGCAGCCCGCTGGATGATACGTACGGCATATGGCTCATTGCGCTGCTCTTCCAGTGCATGTGCGTGGACGGTTCGCTTTGGATTCTCGTCTCCGAACTGACGCTACGCAGACTCTATGGCATGGGGCTGCTCCAGGCGTACCTGTGCGTTCCGTCCTCTCGCTCTGTAGCAGGCGCGCTTACCCGGCCGGGCAGATATTTCTTTTGGTACAAGAGGGATTCGTGGTGGCTACGAGCAAGTGTGCGTCCCTCAGCCGTCTCTTTGCGCGTGTTTCTGACAAATTTGGTTTCCAAGGTCCTCGCCATTGCGTGCGTACACTCCCGGTGTATACCCCCACATCCTTCCAACGCTGACGCCCTCTGACTGCAAGGCTATTGGAATCCTTGCAGGCCGGGACGTTCTTCGCGGCCACATATCGCATTTTCATCACCGGGTTCGGCGACTTTGCAAAGCTGAACGAGGTTCCTTGGTACGCCGTGGTCCGTACTTCCGAGTCTCGCTTGAGCGAATGGGACTCATGGTCGCGCTATCAGGGAAGCCAGCGTCGGACTCGAATCACTGGTGCGAACGTTCTTCTCGCAACCTGCCCCATGCTTAACGGACCCTCTGGATGCAGTACCTATCCACATGCGGCGTCCAATTGTACGCGTCTTCAACTCCTTGAAGCAGATTAACCCAGTGATGTCTGGGCAGGTTCTTCGCGTGGACGATATACCAGAGTGCGTCCATCGTCCATCCCCGCTTCCGCAAGATATTACTGATCAAGTATGGCGTGTAGTCAAGAAAGAGGATCGAATATTGCCGATGCTTGTGGTGATACTGGCTCTGGCTGCGTTCGGTGAGTTCGTATTTATTTTCTTGGAAGATGGGATTGAGACGAGAATATAGGCGTTGGGACGGCACAAATTGGTCTCATGTGCGCCCTCTATTCACCGACGCGACGTGTAAAACTGACGTCGTCCCGGCCAGGTCCAAGCTCGAGCTTTATAGCGACCTCGGCCCCATATCCGTACGTTTTCGAGAAAAACTGCGCGTCGCCCTGGGCCTAGCTGACCTTCATTCCCCAGCCCGTAACGATTACTCAAGCTGTGCTCACCTTCGCCTGTGATCTCGTCATCACCGGAAGTCTCTTGCTGCGATTACAGGAAGGCAAGCAGAGCGCAGAGACGTGCGTTTATTTTTCTCGCTCCCGTTCCTCCCCAACTGAACCCGGAATCAAGCACCGAATCTCAGCTCAAGTTCTTGGTCGTGACGGCGATAAACCGCGGCGCGTTGATAGTGTGTATGGCGTTGCTGAATATCATTCTGGTGCGTGTTATTCCTCTTGGAGATATTTCCGATTCTCGTTGGCGCAGTTCTTGGCGAGGCCTGGTACCTTCGATTTCTTGTCCATGGTTATCATCAGCGGGAATCGTGCGTTTATTCCTCGGTCGAATATTATTTTCGCGGCGATTCTGACGGAGAAATTCCCAGTGTACATGAACAGTATGCTCGCGATGTGCGTTCGTCTTCCGCTCCTTTTTTGCTATGCATCGATGAATTTATCGTCAATTTAGGTTGAACTCGCGCGAACACGCCCGCGTCCTCGCTGGATTCAGCACCAGTATAGCCAGCGAGGAGTTCCGAGCGGGACCTGCGAGTTGGGTCGAAGATCCCGAGGTGACGCCGATTCCGAGTCTACACGTCCCCAGCCGGAATACGACTCGGACGCAGCGGAGCCGAGGCCACGATGCCGAGCCTGAGGAGGGGTTTGATGAGGAGTTTGACTTGGGTGGGCCGAGTAGGAGGAGGAAGGGGACAGCTTCGATGTAAGTTGAGCCTTTGATGAGCTCGAGTTGTCGAGGTAACTGGTCGGACTTTTTTGTAGGGACGATAGATCGGTTGCGACCACGGCAGACTTGGAGCATGATGTAGACCACGGACCCACACAGTAGATATCCCTTGCATTAGACGTCAGCTTGAGATCATACAGTGCCTGCTGGATTTCTTATGGCGATGTCGGCCGAAATCCGAGACTGCCGTTCGAAACGGAAGAGGGACCTTCCCCATGTATCGTGCCGCGTATGTTTTTTTGTCCTCGTTAGCTCTGCCTCGTTATAGAACCACTATTGTTCTACAACCAATGCCCCCGTCGCCCCGAGCGAGGCACTCGGCGTTCATGGCTTCAGGCATCTGGCATTCGGGCGGACCCAAACGGCGTGACCGTGGTCAACCATCTTTCCTCCTGGCCACCATGGCCCGACTCGTTGCCTGCGTATCCCGGTCGCCCATCCAGCACATCGCTAGCGCATCTGGGTAGAATCGCTGCTGCAATGCCGCATACAAACGACGGACACGGCCAGCTATTAAGCGGGGCTGCCGCGGCGGACAGCGGGGCTCTTGCGGCGTAGACTCGACGAGCAGGTTGTTCCTCCATTGGATGCTCGCATTTGGACGACCTCTTGGGTTGGCTGAGCCTGTGAGTCTTCCGCTTTCTTTCGTTTCACTAGCTTATGTCGTTTCCAAAGTCTTCCTCTGGCCTCAGCCAGACCCTCTGTCCTCGAGAAGTCAAACGGCGCCTCAGCGGAAAACCTTCTATGCGCGTTCAAGTCCGGAAGCCAATAACCTTAAGGCCACACCTCGTCGAGGCCGATGAGCCATTCGCCGTGGTGGCTCGCAGGGATTGCCAGTGGTGCAACGAGGTGCGCGACATTGCTTTCGCCGTCAGAGCCCTGGCTGAAGCCGCGTCGCTTCCAGGACTCCCTCAGTGCCTGCCTCGGGGAATTTCAGCTGCGTGCAACGAATGTCTGTGCTCGCTCCTACGCTTTTGAGTACGGAAAGGGCACTAGGCCATGAAACGCCGTCCGTGTTCGTCGAGACCACTCAGGTGCGTGTCCTACTCGGTCTTCCAATGCCTACCAACTTCCGCTCCAGAAGATGCTCCGAGTCGACGAAGACGACTCATACGGCGACTCGATATTTTCCAAAGTTTACCGCCCCGCACCCCATCCATCCTCGCGCGCGCGCCTTGCATGCTACAAAGCGCTGCCGCGCCACCGCCCGTCGGTCGTGCTTCGACCCAAAGCCACCCATTCGTCGCTCGACGCCCACCGTACCACGCTGACCTGCGCCGTCGCCTCTCGCGCTGGTGGACATTCGGGTTGTTCGCGACCGTCCTCAGGCATGGCAGCCTATGCAACGACATCGGGGCCGTCGTCACTGTTGTCGCCTAGCTGCACTGTGTTGCTTGCCTACGCTCGATGAACGAGGGCTTACGCGGCCGACCCGGCGACGTCGAGAACCAGCGACGGCGCTATGGAGATATGTGCCCCTGGCCACTGGCAGTCGCCAACGGACGGCATACGTGGACGTTGGGCGACGGGCTTACTCTCGGATGCTGCAGGTCGCTGCTTCGCGTATGCGGAAAGCACCTCCGACGGTGGGACCGCATTTGCATCGCGTCCTCGCACCAGCGGATGTCGCTTCCGGCGTTCGCAGCTGGCGCCAGCGACCCAGTGGCAGCCGCACTGGCAGTAGCCCTCGTTACCGTCAGCTTACGGACGAAACTGTGGACCGTCCGCGGACCGTTCGACGACACTGTGGGCGCGCGCGACGGTGTTCTCCAAGCTGTCGCCGGGACTCGCGCACCTTTGCGTGTTTTTTTTTTTTTGGGCACAGGCAAACCGCGGCGAACGGTATCCTGATATCCTTGGAGCCTCGGCGCTTGCATGGGCCCCATGTCTCCGAATGCCCCGGCACACTTTTATTCCCCTCGGACGCTGTATACCGACTCGGACCCGGTTCTTCCTTCTCATGTCTACTTACATCCGCACGGACTTTGCCTTCCTATTCCTTCCATGGCCTTCTACGTCCCTTGGTGCTACCTTCTCCGACTTCTAGTATACCTCCCACATCCATCATCTGCCCATCTTGCTGCTTTGGCTGCTTTGCAGACACTTCGAGGCTGGCCTCTGAGTCACGTGATTACCAGCTTCGCATCCCTTATCTCCTTCTCTCCTCAAATTCCGTTTCTATTCTAACTATCTCCACTGCAAGTATACTTCATCCTTCCATCTGAAGCATTATGCGTTTCCATTTCTACGAATTCCGGTGTTCTATCACTTATTCTTGCTCGGAACGGATCCTACGTGGGGGTAGAGCCACTGTTGGCACATGGCAGGCACGATTACTTTAGGGAGGGTTGCAGGTCAAGGGAGAACACAGAATGCATAAGGAATTTATAATAAAAAGCTAATTTACACACAGATCGGTGGGTGGAGGGTACGCAGCAATGGGCCACGCACCTGCGTCCGACGCTGCTACCCCTCTCGCATCCGCCCCTGCCCGCACATCCGTCCGCCACGTAACCCATATCCTGCGTCTACATGCTCTCGAAGCAAGAAGCTCCGCGGTGTGTGTCGAGCCCTCTAACGAGGAACGGGTCGTGGCGAAAGGAGAAAAAGCATCGGCGATGACTTGGCGACGTCTCGCAGCGGCACCGCGTTTGCAGCGCTGCGCACGAAACGGTCGCAGTGAGGTCCTAAACCTAATGGCCGGCATTACACAGCCGCTAAGAGACCATAGGATTGACATGACATTTTCATTACATTTCTCCCGGTTACAGGGGCTCGGGTCGAGGTCTCCAAAATGCGGACGCAGACGTTTGATGGACGATTACATAAAGTAATCGTAATTCTCCACTGCCAGTGTGATTGCTCGGTAGGCGCAACGCGATGGCCCCGTGGAGGTGGGCACCTTGGGAGAAAGGCGGAGCGGGACAGAACCAAGCTCAAGCTCAAAAGAGTGCATCTCTCCATATTATCGTCCATCAAAGCTCAAGCTTTCGACTTTACTTCATTTGACCGGTAAACCCCGTCATCGAATCATTTCCCAACGGAGTGCAGCTGATGAGCTCACAGGGCTTTTACATATTCGAGCGAATGACCTGCGATGATACTTCGGCTCGAGGTCCTCGGCTTGCTCTCGAGAGCCAAATTCGCCTAGTCGCGCGCCTTTGGAAGCCTGGAGCGCGCTCGGGGTGATACCAACGCGGTTCCGCATCTGCCAAAAGATAAGCTTGAGCTCGAGCGGCGGCGGCGGCGCCATTCAATGGCCGCTGTCACCCCGTTGGCTGCGCGCCTCTTCCGGGCTGCGCCCTCAAATAGGGAAGCAACTGCTGTGGAATTTAGCGAGGCGGTCCAGGATTATCGACGTCATGCGTTCCGAAGACTTCCGGTTGACGTAGGAGAAGAGCGCGGAAAGCTCTCAGTGGCGGCTGTAAGCCAGCAGTAGGAAGCAAAGTTACTAAATTCGTGCTCATTGGTGCGCGGGGATCTTGAGTTTCGAGTGGAGACTTACTGGAGTGCGCCCCACGGCGAGTCAGCGTGATGGAGCAGGGTAGTAGAGGGAAGGACTAGCGCACCCGAGGCTGCAGTATTTAAGGGGGCAGTGGACCTTGAATAAAGCGTGAAAATCCAAATGCCCCGCCCACACGTACATTTCGCGACCTCGCGTAGCCGCTCGGGCCCGCCGCCGTTGTCGAGCTCTCCAAGCTCCTCCCCGCGCTCCAGCCGAGGCCCACACACGCCTCCCGACGTCGTGTACCTCAGCCTCCCTCACAGCAAGAGCGCTGGACATCATCATCGTCATCACACGCCTACGGGACGACCACATACCCTCCTGGCACATTCCACCGTCCCACTCCTTACCTACGACCTCCGGCTAGCACCCGTGGCCGGCAACCTCAGCACACCCTACCCGCACGGCATCTCGGGGCACATGCTCGCCGAGCCCGCCATCTCGCCGCCGCAACGCTCCCTCACGCTAACCGGCGCGCATCTCGGGCTGCCGTGGGTGATCTCCGTCTCAGCATCCTCCAACGGGCAGTACGTCAGCGTGGGAGACGTGCTGGAGGGTCTGTATCGCGCGCTGCGGACGCCGGTTCGTGCGGCCGAGTATGCCGAGCTCGGCCGGCGCCGCGGCGGGAGCACGGTGATGGACGGGATGGCGCGCACGTACAAGCGGCGCTGTCGGCTATACCGCGATCGGCGTGCATACGAGGAGGAGCAGCGTGGCGGCTTGAGAGGCGTCGATTATTTGATGGGGTATACGAAGTTCGCGGGGTTGTCGCCAACGTCAAGAGGCGCGGATGTATGGGAGATTGAGACGATGGGATGGTCGTGACCCAGAATGAATACCCGCTCAGTATATGCGATTTTTTTCTCCTGCGATTGTGAATCTAGTCGATCATCGTTGATAAGATGTGATAAGATAAGATAAGATAAGATAAGATACCAAAAGTGAGAATATTACAATTAAGACAATCGTGCAGCGCGATAAGACAAGATTTACGCGTCCTCTACTGAATCCGGCCCTTCTTCATCGGCCGATCCTGAATCTCAAGGCAATGGAAACGCGATCGCAGCAACTCGGAACTCCCATCTTTGTATGCCAGTGCGCACTGACACGCACTGGCATCGCAGTCATGATCGTCCTCTCTTGCCCGTTTGCGGCCCGCACTGTGATGCAGGCTTGATCTCGGTACCATTGCGGCGATCTCGCTCAATGCATCAATGTTCACAAGCATCATGTCCACATCACTGGCAGTGATTATCTGCGGCGTTTCGTCGACTACCATGTCGTCTGCCAGTGCCAATGGACCGCAATCGTCGCCAGCGAGTGGAGGGTGCGAATTGGAGATGGAACCTGTGTTTGCCCCGACACGATATTCATCGGCAACAGGCGCCTCCGGATAGGCCCCCTCTTCGTGATGATAGCCGTCCAGGTCTGCCTTGTCTTCGCGTTTTCTCGCAGGGCTCACGGGCTGTTCTTTGGCTCCAGCCTCGCGCTGCTCTCGTTCCAGTAATTGCTGCTTGGTGGATTGAAAGTCTTGATGCAGCTGGTAGATCTCGTCGCGAAGACTGGCTCGCAGGCTTTCCAGTTCTGCTTTGTAGGCTTCGGACGGCGGAACAACGTGATATCCCAGAACAATCGATTTCCAAGACCGAAGGGCCAACTGAGGTTCGAGTGAAACATTAGTGCGTGCGCAACAAATTTATGTATACGAGGAAATACTAACCAGAAGCGGAGGCTCGTAGCGGATCTGATTCATCTGGGATGCCGTGAACGAGAAGTTGAACGCATGGTCGAGCCGTTCGGTCAACCGGCGAAGTTTCTCAAGCTGTGCATGGTGGCCAGCTAGTTGTATAAACTTCGCATCTCCGATGATATACCGGGGCGTCTTGTCAAATTACTTGAGGTTGCGAAGCAGATTGAAGTTTTTCAGCCACTCACGAGGGTATATCGCATGTTTAAAATGTAATATTTGAAGATCTGACGGAGCTTCCCATATAAATCTGCCCAGCGGAACATTTGTCAGTGAGACAAGACCCACAGGAACGCAAGTCACTCACACTCAGGTCCTTCTTGACCGAATCTCGCCTTGTGCTCGAAAATCGCAGTGTACAGGTATGAGAGATCGCTGGAGGTGACGTTCTCCACATCATGATGTACAACGGGACGTAAGCGATCGTGAATGTGTTCGGTCCAGAATTTGTTCATCTGCCAGTAAGTGTAACTTCCGATTTCTTCAACTTGAACTTGCGCCGGCGCCAACTCGGAGACCTGAGTGGGAGGAACTTCTTGTATGTCCATGTTGAAGTCTTCCGAGTCGTGTGTGGCCATAATGAGAACGTAAACGAGAGTGCAAGCTGCCAGCAGCGAATGTGTTTTGCGAGCGAGCGAGGGGATGAGAGGGCGTCTTCGGATGGCTGCGCTGTGGGGCCAGATGATGGAAGTCAAGATCAAGAAGAGAATGTGACTTGTCACGGCGATTCGTCGATGATACGCCGTCGGTGTGGGTCCGTGGACCCACAGCAAGGCGGCCGTTGAAATGAACGGGCTCGATCTGGCACAACAATAGGCACAAATACGGGCGTCATCTTATTAATTGATCGGAACAGACATCAAGAAATGGATTAAAATTCAAACCCAAGAGGATCAGTACAAACGAGAGCGTGAGTGAATCGGAGGACCAATGCGTGAGTGGTGTGAAGCACATTTGAATGTATCTCCTCCTACAAGTTCAGCCCACTAGCCGCAAGAACCTGGTTCAACGGAGCAATAAGATCCGTCGTTGCACAGCCAGTCGCGCCGAGATCCAGCAATTGAAGGAGCAGGTTGATTGTTTCGTTCAGCAAAGCCACCAAGTCGGCGATGAGAGCATTCCCGCAGCCGCAGCTGAGATCCAGTATATTGCCAAGCTCCTCCAGGTTGTTGATGATCTCGGTGGTCGCGTCGACGAGCTCGGCGACTTGGTTTCCACCTGGACCAAGCAAACCACCCAGGAGATTGCCGCTGAGGATATTATTGAGATTGCCGAGCTGGCCCAGGAGCGAGCCGGCTGGGCCGAGGGCGCCGATGATGTCCGAAGAGCCGATGAGCCCGCCGAGAATGTTTGTAAGACCCGATCCGGTGAGGCCACCGAGAAGACCCGGCGTGCCAAGGATGCAGCCACCGAGGATCCCATTGACCGGCAGGTTGCCGAGGTTGCCGAGCCCCCCACCGAGAATGCCGCCGAGGATGCCGCCGGCACTAGGAATGAGCTGGCCGCTGGACGGCATGATGCAGCTGATGGCCTTCGCCGCTGCTGCCTCCACGGTTTGTGCCACGAGGGCATTACCGGAGTTGGCCGGTAATTGGTTGACAAGGCTTTGCAGAGCGCTGCAGTTGCCGGCGAGGCTTCCCGTCAGGCTGATCATCGCTTGCTGCTGAGCGGTCTGCGAATCGGTGAACGACGGAGCGGCAGGAATTTCACGAAGGACTTACAAACTGCGTGGCGCGCTGTCGGGTCGAGGGGTCAGTATCTGCAGAAAAGTGGAAAACAGGCGTTGGAGAGTAACGCACGCTCTCGATATCCTACGTACTCAGCGCATCAGTGGATCATCACTAATAATTTGATTATGGCGCAGTCGCAGAAAACGCACAGATGGCATGGCGAGAGCGCCGTGTGCAACGACGCCGGCCAGGAGAACAATCTTGGAGAAGAACATTTCTTGGTCCGGGTTGTGAACTTGAAGAGTGTGTTGAGGGGAGTAGGAACTGAAGGAAAATCGCTCTCGATGCCCGCCTTTTATATCTACGAGCGCGACGAGTGTGTACGCATGCCAGTCGCTGCATTCGTCGTCTCCGGATCTACCGGGCGAGCGCTGTGCAGCGTCTGTGAGCAAATCCCTAAACTGTCGCCGTCGGCCAGTCCAGGCTCCTGCTCGCATGGAGCGGAACTCTGGATTTCCCCAAAGAAAATACCTCACCGAAGGCGAGGCCGGATTGGAATTTCCCAACTGAAAAAAGCAGCGATCGGGAAGGAGCCTATATTTGGCACAAGTCGCGCGCGTTCGATCCCCGACCAAGCAGAATTCTGCCGTCAAAAGTTGCAGCAACTCGAACTTTCTGGGAAACTGGGGAGAATAAGTGTGATCCAGTCTTACAAGCGTGTAAGTAGATTTTTTATTCCCCGCCGCGTCTTCCGATTTACAAAGTCAGCGTGATCTGATCAATGCAGTCAGCTCGCAACATGTTGGCATGAAATTGAACTCACGCCGTCGATCCTCGCCTTCAAATCTGGCCACCACTTCTCCGTAATGAGCCGTTGGAGAATTTCATGAATGGATGGCATGCAGGAGGGACAGCCCACGTCCTGCGAAAACTTCAACGACGCCGAGTGGAAGGCTGCAATCTCTTGGCGCATATTGGCTTCGCGTGGGAGAGGAGCAGCGCTGAACGCTTCCTCCATCCTGGTAAGGAATAACGAAAACCATGAGTATGCGGCCAAATCTCCTTCGTTCTGGTTCCAGTAATGAGTGCCATGATGAGGGCACGGTGTGATGCCTTGCGGAAGGGTCCAAGGTCGCGAACGGGCCATCTCCTTCGCTGCATCACCGCAACGTTGATGGTACTGCGTCAAAGCATGATGGACGGTGCCATTGACGCGTCGCCACTCGATCGAGAGCGGATACAGCGTCTGACGAAGCGGCAGCTTCAGCGTTTCTTTGGCCGCTTCCAGCGCAACATCGTTCCAATCATAGCGCGCCGCAACAGCAAAGCTCGCCAGCGGTTCGGATACGACGAAGTCGCGGAGGCGGTATTTAGCCGTGGGGATGATAAATTCCATCTCGTACTTGATAATCATCGCCTCCAGGATTTCGTTGAGCTGCGTGATCGACGAAATGTGGGGTTGGGTGGCGCCAGGGTACCAGAACCGCAGCATTCCCTCGAGGATGACCGCGGATTCGCCCACGGGGACGCGGGGAAGCTCCTCGTTTTTGCCCTCGGCGGCGCCGTCGAGCTGCGGCTGCGGTAGGCTCAGCATCGTCCGAAAGACGGGCGAGGCGAGGGCCAAGATGACGCGATGGACTCGGAATTCAATGTTGTCCGAGGAAATCAGAATGAGATCGGCGCTGGGATCGTCGAACGCAGCGGAGGATGGAGGATCGGGGGGATACCATGGGTGTACAGACGAGAGACACAGACCGCATGGGAGACGCATGGCCCGTGGAAATGTAGCGAAGCTTGGTTGGCGCTGATTATGAGGCCAATCCGATGGTTAATTTGCCGCTTCGGCGCCTGGAACACGCTGTACATTTGTTCAGCCGGGCCGCACTGGCATCAAGAGGTCAACCCGGATCAGCGAGGATCAGACGGCTCTTTGAATCTGAAGCTCACCTCAGATTGACTAATGACTCACCCCGGTCCTCGCCTCCAAATTAAAAGTACCGCTGGAGGTCCATCGTCATACCAACCAGTGCTAAACCCAATGCGCAACCTAATCAGTTTTCTGATTCGATGACGGATGACGTATTGTTTCCGCGCGGCTGCAACCCCACCGGGCATTCGATCAGCCATTGGATGAGCGCCTCAGCTCGTGGATGATCGCGTGGGTCCTCAAACCAGGCGAGCGTTGAAGCGAATGCCTAACCAAATCGCACATAAATCTGCCAACCGTTCGCGTAGTCGCAGGAGGCAATCTACGCCAGGGTATTACCCCGCATGCATGTGGACAATAACCGAAATATCCGCACCAAGTGCATCGGAGAATGTCAAGTTCCTGGCACGCGTCGGGCGGCAACGGGACTAACGGCGACTGGCGTGAGAGGCCGTTCGCACAGCGCGGGCAGAATGTTCCTCCGAAGACCATGTGGTTTTCCGGCTCCGCCAAGCTGTGGCGGAGGTGAAAAATCTCCTCCCGACTGCGTCCTCCACAGGAGTCCTGGTAGGCTTGGAGGCTCACATGGCAGACGGATAATCTCCTGTGGCGAAGAAAACGACAATCCAATATATTCGAGACGTTTGACAAAATCAGTCACTCTAGCACCCCTTCCCAAATACACCCACATTGGGCGGCAGCAGAAGCCCCACATGCACGCGACTGCCCAGCCACACCGAGACTCGCGTAGCGAAACTCTCTATTTTCCATCTACACCTTGCCTCCTACCACCACCACACGAGAGCGACGCGTCTGTCTTCACGCTTTTCAGCGGCTTGACTTCGCTTCACTCTCCTCGGGTCCCGCACCGACCACCCTCTTTTCCTCGCTGGCTTGACTCGCAAACGTCGCAGCCATGTCGGCAGCATCTCTCTTCCCGCCAGGCGACACCATCGACAACACCCTCGGCGCAGCCTTCATTGGCTTCGCTGTCTCCTGCGCCGCGTTCGGGATGTGCACCAACCAAGCGCTCACGTACTTTTCGCGCTACCCGGGCGACCGGTTGGTGTACAAGCTCGTCGTGAGCGTCATATGGGTGCTGGCAGCGATAGACCAGGCATTCATTGGCCATGCGGTGTACTTCTACACCATAACGTGCGTGTTTTCTTGTCTCTCGAAGTGCGGCTGGTGACGGGGCCGCGCAGAAACTACGCCAATCCACTCGTTCTACTGGAGCACGTCGCGTGGACGCTGATCGTACAAATTATTGTCGGGGTACGTGCTAGTCGATTCATTGTCTCCTCCGATCCACTCTGCTTCTTCCCACATCCCCCATGCCCTCCGACTCCGACACCGAGTCTAACCGTTCTCTCAATTCGCCTCCCTGTCCTTCAATTCGATGGCTAACACGGCGTCGACAGGCTTCAGTGGGGACGATAGTCCGCTTGTGCGTCTTGCCTCCGACTTTGATATCCCGATCTTTCGCGCTGACGATTCGGCGCCGACAGGGCCTTTGCTATGCGCGTCTACCGCTGTGCGTTCCATTTCAGCCACTCCCGCTAGTGTGTGGCGTAGACGCTGATGCAATCCTCTTTTTTCTTCTTCCTTCCCTCCTTCCCGCGGCGCTTCCTCCCTCGGCAAATCTCACAGTCAGCCAACGGAATATAGTCGTCACCGTGACGATAGTGTTTCTGACGCTGATAGAACTCGGTACGTGCCTTTTGCGCGGCCGCCGCTCGAGGTTCTGGAGGAAAGTGCTGATATGAATGTACAGGTTTCGCCATCGGTAAGTAGGCGCGCTCCGTGTTCGCAGAACCCAAACTGAAGTGTTTCCGACCCGTCGCAGCCTACACGACCAAAGCGTTCCAAAACCCCTTCCTCACCGTCCTCCCGAAGCTCAAGCTGACCGCGACGCTTGCGCTCGGCGCCGGTGCCTTGGTCGACGTCGTTATCGCGTGCTCCCTCGCGTTCTTCTTGCGAAGATATCGCAGCACGACGTCTCGAAGAGCAAATAGCTTGGTTACCAGCTTGACGATATATGCGGTCAATACCGGCGCGGTTACCGCTGCGGTCGCACTATGCACGGTGGTTTTCGTGGGTGCTTTCTCGTGGTTGCTGCAGACGTGGTCGCTGATGTCTTCTTGCATCGTAGTACGACACCATGCCGACGAACTTCCAGTTCCTCGCGTCTTACTTCGTATTGTGCAAGGGTGCGTTCTTCATCTCTTCCTTCGAGTGTCGACGCGGACTGAACCCCCCTCGCTTCGTGTCTAGTCTACGCCATCTCGTTCTTCTGCACCCTCAACACGCGACGCGCCATCCGCGGCAAAGGCACCGAGCGCTCTGGCGACGGACCGAGCGGGAGCCATGGCGCCAGCGGACACCCGACGCCGCGGCTTTACACCGCCAACCTCGGGAAGAGCACGGGCGGCGGCGGGAGCGCAGGCGGGATGGGCATGGGGTTCAGCCCGAGCTCGCCTGTGGATCGCAAGATCACGCCAGTCAATGCGTTTGGACCGGGCTTTGGGCTGTCGCATATGAAGCCTGAGACGGGGTATGGGTCGGGGTACGGTCCCGGGTACGGGCAGGTGCGTTCCATCTCTCGATTCTCTACGTGGGCGAACCGTGCTGAATCGGACTCTCGCTGTAGAACGTCGGCTTGGAAATCGGCGTCCACCACGAGGTGTCCGTCATCTCGGATGTCGACGTCGAGCTCGACACGACGACCGCCAAAAGCGCAGACGGCCACGGCGACAGAGACGCGTACGAGATGTCCCCGACGTCGACGCAGGGCCATCTCGGGTCGTTGCCGTATGCGTATGCGTATACGCCCTCGGCGGGGCGGGAAACGCCTGGGGGCGGGGCGATGGGGAGGGATCGGGCGTTTGCGTATGGGCGGAGGTGAAGCTGATTCGGCGAAAAGACCGGAATGGAATGGATGGAGCGCGGGTCGCGGGTCGCTGGTGGAGGGTATCAAAAATTCTCGGGGTGCGTTTTTGATTTGCGTACCCTCGAGCGGGGTGTACTGTAGCTTGCGTGGATGGACCGTCACTGTCACTGTATCCTTCACCTTCACTTTTACTTACTTTCATGTTGTTCTGTTCATGTTGTTCTGCACTTATGTTTTTGTTTTGCTACGCCTACCTTACTTACGTAGATCTTCCTTCGTCGTGTGTTTTTAGTCCAGCTGTTTCAGTACTTACATAGTTTCGCTTTTCGTTGGTAGTCAGTCCAGTACGAATCATGAGACGTAAAATCGTCTTGCTAGCTAGTTTCTCGGCGGAGGAGGGTGGATCAAAAGTAAGCCTTGGTCCTACAGCACTAATGCCTTCGCCCGAGACGATCGAACAAGCCGTATGTAGACGTGAAGGTCTAGGTTGGTTGGCTCGAGGAAGAGCCCCGACTGTCCAACAGGTACCAGCTTGAAACCACTCCGCTGTTTAAGGCTAATCTGTCTCCCCTCCTATACTTACTGTCCCGAAGCTCTTCACAGCCCCAAAAATGCCTTCAGGACGTGAGGGATATTATCACGGGCTCAGCTCTAGCACCAGGCCTATCCAGCCGAATATAAATGGGCATAAAATTATTAAAATATCCGTCCCATCAACTAAAAGGTGAAGACAAGAATGGCTGGGTCACGTGTAAGCGAGGGAATGTATGGAGATGAGTAAAGTACTCTAATGGGGCGAGGATGTGACTGTAAGTGTTTCGGAAGCCTACGTACGAGAGGAGTAAAACAGAGCAATAGCAACGGAAAAGACGAAGAAAGTGTGTACAGTATCGAGCAAGTCCGTACGCGGAGAACTCGACCACTGGCAGTAAAGCACCAAGAAGAACGGGTCGGCGGTGCGCAAACACGGTGCGAGATATAACGTGCGTTTTACGCCAACGGAGGCGAAGAGCCACGTTGAGGCGACGCGACATTCCTGACCGACCCCCCATTGCCATTGCGAATGACGAAATGCTTCTGTCCACCGTCGACTTGCTATCGTCCACTGGGCACCATCCGCGGTATATGCTGAAGCGAGTGGACAGCGGGAATGTGGAGAACGTGTTATGAGTCGCGCTCGACGAATAATCCGCGTCGTACTGCGACTCGAGGCAAGAGGCGGCGACCGTCGTTCCATACACAGCAGGTCAACGCCAGCGAGCAGCGGCAGAGAGGCACCGTCTCGTTCGGCTCCAATGCGCTTCCGGTTGGCGGAAGTGTGAGAGGCAGCAAGGCAGCTGGACCCAACGCCGTTTTTGGTAGGCAGGATGGTCACGTGCCGGAGGATGTGTCCAGCCAATCCACAAGTCTGCGTCGGCGAACGACCCGGAGAAGCTTCGCCCGCGACGAAGACGCGTCTTTCGGTAGCGAGAAAAGGTGGGGGGAGAGCAGGTCATGCTTGGGTTGTCTCATCGCGACAGCAGCGGTGACTGACGGCGTTGGGTGCCAGTGGCCGACTCGGAGGACGGGAGGGGTGGGGCGACGAAAGGGCGTTGGCGGCAGAAGCGCGAGCGTCTTCAGGCGCCAGTCCGCGCGCATTGGGGGAGAAGAGCGCGAGGAGGTCCTTGAGGATGGACATCTCTCTCCGCGAACGAGGTTTGTCGCGACCACCGACGCCGCGCGATTCGTCGACGGTGCTGGTCAAGCACGACAGCGACGACCGACGAGCGGGTCGCGACGGTATTGCTTGACCGCACGGACTGCTTTGTGTCAGACGCGAATGAGCACTGCTGGACTCGCTCGGGTTCCGAGGTCCGGATATCTGAAAAACGCAAGACAATGTCAGCGACGGCCGACTTGAGGTAGAGAGGCCGCGGCCAGGATCGCGCGCACCTTCTTCAAGAGACCGCCGTGCTTGCACGGAATGCCTCGCTGAAGCGCAGAGTCTCCCACTCGCAGATTCGACACAACAGCGGGTGGTGAAGGGTCGCTTTGTGGGCATGGGACGTGCGGATGAGAGCGGCACGGCAACCAAGCATCCGCATTGGAGTGTACCCATGAGAGCATCGGAGGCTCGGGCCAGCCAGGACATCCACAATCCTTCGTCGCACCACTGGCAAGAAACGCGCCAAAAGCCCCAGCACGCTTCAAGTCCGTCGGACGACGTCGACGAAGTAGTGGACCACGTATTGGTGACGGAAGCGTGGATGGGTGGTGCGTAAGGAGATGAAGTCTGGGATCCACAGACGCAGAGGCGATGGAGCGGTGTCGAGTCGAAGATTCGGCGCGTTATGCGTGACGTGACTGATGCCATTTGTGAAAAGCGAAAACGCGTCGCCCGTGGACGGGGAGCGACGCCGGAGGTTGCTGCGGGACGGAGGAAGGTCGGCGATGTGAGCGAGAGTGGGAGTATGGGCATCCGACGAGACCATCCAACTCCAGACAAGCTTGCCACAGCCGGACGCATACTCGAGTGGATTGAGGCGCAGGGGTTGTGGATGGGCTTCTTCACAAATCGCCACCAGGCTGGACGCTGGGGAGGGCATGTCAGCGACGAGGAAGCAAGAAGCGTGCAAAACACGCACGGAATGGCGGAAGAAACAGGTCGTACTGGGGTAGGCTGGCCGATGTCCTGAGGAGGATGGGATGGCCTGGACGAAAGGGCGGTCGCGATCAGAGCGCTCGCGTGTCGAAGCCACAGAACGTAGATAAAACGTATTGCAGCATCGCGCGAGGAGGCGATTTGGGCTGGCCGTCTCTATCCGCCAGTACCGCCGACCGTCTCGAAGAAGGCCGTTGGGTTGACGACATACAGAGGAATCCGCAGACCCGACGAGCCTCGTATCCGGATATGGCATGCGGGATGCGGGAGGTGGAAGAACATGGTAGGGCGGGCGGTGAATACGGTCGCCCCGTCGATTCCTGGGTGGTGGCACCGTGGTGCTGGTGCTGGTCAAGCACGACAGCGACGACGACCGATGGACGATGGAATTCTTCGACCGCACGGCCGTGCTCTGTGTCGGACGGGATGAGCGCTGCTGGGAAGCCGGCCACGGGCATATCTGGAAAGCAGCGCGAGAGAAGGTCAGCGACGGCCACCTCAAAGTGGAAAGGATAGGATGGCGCACCTTGTCCAAGAACGTACACACATCCAACGGAAGGCTTCCTTAGAGCACGGAGGCTCTCACCGGAGGTTGTGCATGAAGTCTGCCTGTGTTCCAGCTGAAGGTCGCGCAAAGACTGTCTTCCGGTAGACGAGACGCGCGACGCGGGTTGGTGGGCCCGGACGAGAGCAAGTCGTACTAGCAAGGAGTGAGCCACAAGCACGACGGCTGTCTGTATACGACGCACCAGAGAAACCTTTGCCGCCAGAGCGCAGAGCTGCATGTTCCTCCGAGTCGGTAGCCGCCATACGAGATGAAGGAATTGCGATTTGTCCGAGTCTGACGGCGCTAAACGAGTAAGCAGAGTCAGTCCTCGTATATCAAGTGCGTCCTTGTACGAGGTTAGCTAGCGCTAGCAAGCTAGCAACATTGTAACGCACTTCGCTACGACTGACTCGGACTGAGGCCTGAGGCCGTCCGGTCTGAGTGGACTCGGAGATGTGGTATCCGCGGTGGGCGGTGCTGGCGCTGGTCCGACGAGCGCATAGTGGCAAGGATACAATGGCCTTGCATGCGCATGAGGTCAACGTCGAGGACATCCGAGGTGGTGGTTGACCGAAGCCAAAAGCGGTCGATGTCATTCCGAGTCCTGTGCGCGTCGGCTGATGATGATCTCTTGTTTTCTACTTTCACGAGCGTTTGCTTCCTCGCCAATCCTACATACATCTGCCCCTGACAGAATCATCCACTGCGCATTGGGCTCCACCGAAAGCCGCAAAGAGGATACTAACTAGTCGGCGCCAAACTTGAAGAAACAAATCAAGGTCCTCCGAGTTCGCCGGCGCCGCCTCCGAGTCCATCTCCACTGCTAATCTACAGCGGCCTGGCATCAATCTTTAAACTTTGTCAAATTCTGCGGGGACTACTGGCGCCAGTGCAATCTCCTCCATGACGGTGAAAAGTTCAAAACCAAAGCACTTCGAGATTGCAAATTTGCAAGTGCTTCAGGACGACGTCAAAGGTTTGAGGTCAACCAGCACCGGACCTACATCATTCAACACAAAGATCCGTCGCATGAACGAGAACGACCCACCAATCGTCGCATCCAAATGCCGTCGTCGGACATGCTCATCCGCCCTCGTCCAAAAATCCGCCCGCACGCCAAGAACCGCGTCTCCCCAGCTAAGCGTCCAATCTGACACGCTCTCCAGCCCCACAAACCCAGGGTTCGTCCCGAGCCAATCGTGGAACTCCTGCGTGCAATGCGAGTCGTCCACAGCGCTCGTCAGGGTGCTGCCGTAGTACAGAACCACGAAAGCCGCGATCTTCCCCGAGGGAGCCATCGCTGCGATGAGCGATTGGCGCTGCGCGGGTCGGAGGGCGGTTACGGCGCCGGAGTTGTGGCCTACTGCGAGGTGCGTCAAGGACGGGAGGCGGAGGAGTTCGGACCATGCGTTGGGGTTTTGCACGGCGGCTTCGTCACCCAGGATGAGATGTGTGAGCCGCGAGAGACACGCGTCGTTAGCGAAATCCACTTTCGCACCCGGCTGACAGTCGAAAAAGACGCCGAAATCGCCATCGAACTGCTCGAGCCGCTCCAGACGCTCAAAAGCGCCATGCAGCGTCCCAGCAGTGTGCCGCGGGTCAAACACCACCAAACTGCGCACCCCTACACAGCTGTCTATGAGATCCCGGAAGTCGGACGGAGAGAGACCGTCCATGCCGACGATGAACAGGTTCTCTACCCGCTTCGCGAGGTACCCAGCGGGTTTGGAGCGAAGCATTTTCAGGGCGGGTGCGCGTCGGAGATGGGGGAGTTGAGAGGAGGAGAAGCCGGCTTTGGCTCCGATGATGAGGGTACGATAGAGCAGCGGTTCGACCCTGCCAAGTCAGTAGAAGTCATCATCGTCCGTGGTGTAGCGTTACCATTCTTTGACGCGCCAGGCGACCAACATGAGAGTACAGGCTTCGTAGGGATTTGTATATGCGGCAAGGTAGAAGATCCGATGTTCGAGTTCGGGAGGAAGGAACGGTGGAGAAGGATCGACCATGATGGAGGAAGACAAGAATGTCTGCATCGCGTGGGGGCCAGGCGATGTATGGAAACAGGTAAAGTATTCGAATGGGGACGAGGATTTGACTGGACATGTTGCGGAAGCCTACGTCCAACAAAAGTATAACAGAGAGGTAGCAACAGAAAGAAAAGGTATCGATTGGGAAGTCCGTACGCGAAAAAAAGAAGAAAACCTCGACAAAGCCAAGCAATAAAAAGTAAGTATGCGGAGAAACGACCGTGTCTCGCAATCGTCCGACGACGCGCGCGACAGGCAAAAGAGACGTAGATTCGGTCGTCGTCGCCCTGGGTGAAGCGACGGCCGTCCGTGGTGGTGAATCGTCCAGCACAGACCGCCCTATCGCGGAGCACCATGCAGGGTGGCTTGGTCCAGATGCAGCTCAGCGACGGGCATGCTCGACGAAGAGTGGGCCGTGGCCATGAAGCCGCGGGAAACGCGGTCGAGGGGATAGGAAGCATGGATGGGGTTGGGCTTGTCCAAGTCGATCGCGAGGGAACGGTGGGTAGGGAGACCAGTCGAAGGACGCGCAGGGCATGCTTTCTCGAGTGTTGCTAATAACGACGAGCGGAAGGATAACCCTACAAAACACGTCGTCAGCAAATGGACAATCACGAAAGAGCAGACAGCGAGATACGACGTACCAATCGTAGACACCCAGTGAACACAAACAGACGCCAAAATGCGGACACATGCGAAGTAATGCTGTCGAACTTGAAGAAGGGTGTCGCACATGGTGGCGACCATTCGTCCCGCTTGTTCGTCTTCAGGCACCGTCCGCGAAAGCCCCGCGTCAGGGTAGGCACCGTCGACGTTCTATTGCCAGCTGTAACCCATCCGCGGCATCTGCACAAGCAAAAGGGGAGCGGGCATACGAGCAACATGCTCGGGGTCCCACTTGACGAAGAACGCCAGTGCTGCGATAACCACGATGAGCCCGCCGCCGTCATTCCATGCACCGCAGACCAACGCCGATGCCCAGCCGCAGTGAGACAACGTGTCGACCGTCTTCAAGGCGCTTCTGGGTGGTGGTAGAAGTTTGGGAGGCTCCAAGGCAGCTGGACCCGACGCAGTTTTCGGTAGGCAGGGTCACGTGCCAGAGGATGTGACGAGCCAGTCCCCAAGGTCTGCGTAGGCGGACGAGCCGGGAAAGGTTCGTCCGCGGCGGAGATGCATTTGTTGGTGGCGGAAGAAGTAGGGGATAGCAGCAGGTTATGCGTGGTTTGCCTCATATTGGACGGTACCGGGTTGTTTGGTGAAGCAAAAAGGAGATGGGGTCGGGACGAAAGGGCGATTGCTATGACAGCGCTCGCGTCCTGAGACACACGCATTGTGGTCGAGCATCGCGCGAGGAGACGTCGGGGATGGAGATTTCTCCTCACAAACGCCACTACCGCCGAATGTCCCGAGCAAGGCCGTGGTGTTGGACACCATGCAGAGGAATCTGCGGACGCGACGACCCTCGGGTATGCGGGGATGGCATGCGGGATGTGGGTCGCGGAAGGACACGGGTAGGCTGGCTGCTGAATGGCGCGGCCCCGTAGATTGTTCGAAGGTGGCCGTCCCTCGCGAACGCCACTACCGCCGAACGTCCCGAGCAAGGTCTTCCTGGTGGACGCCATGGAGAGGGATCTGCAGACGCGTCGGGCGGCTGGGAATGGCATGCACGATGTGGGTTGTCGAAGAACGCAGGTAGTAGGTAGGCCGTGGATAACGCCAAGTCGATTCGCTGGTCGAGCACGACGGTGACGACGGACGGCGGGTTTGCTTGACCGCGCGGATTGGCCCGTGCCTGTCGCCATGAGCGCTGCAGGACCAAGTGGTATCTGGAAAACGCAAGATCAGGTCAGCTACGGCCAAGTAGAGAATCCAGTCAGGCTCACGTTGTCCAAGGCATCCCGCAAGACTGCTTCGCGGAGGCAGGGAGTCTTCCGCTCGGAGGTTTTGACCGTTAGAGCAACCTGTGTTTGCGTTGCAGGTCGCGAGCAGACCGTCTCCCGGTCGACGAGACGCGCGACGCGGGTTCGTGGGTCCAGACATGAGCAGGTCCTTGGCGGAAAGTTAGCCGCGAGCACGACACAGTTATGTATGCCACGCACCACAACAGCGTTTGCCGACGGAGGCGCAGAAGACTCTGCGCTGCATAGTCTTCGGTAGCCGCGATACGAGACGAGTGGATTGCGAGTTGTGTGGCGACGGCAAATGAGCAAACAAAGCCAATGCTCGGAGGTCTGTTGCGCTGTTGGAAGGCGTCAGCGAGTGCTGGCGCAATAGCGATACTGCCAAGCACATTGTCATGTATGGGTATATGCTTGAGCCCATCCGCTAGCCGCGGAAGTTATATCATCGACTGTAGGCCAGCACCGGGCCTCGCTGCTGGCGCTGCTTCGACGAGCTCAAAGCGCCATTAAGGAGACAGTGGTGGTTCATGAGGCCGACATCGAGGGCATTCGAGGTGGTGGTGGTTGACCGAAGCCAAAAGCGGTCGCGTCAACGTCACTCGAGCCAATCCTGTTCCGGACGACCAACCTACGACGCGCAAAGCTGCGGCAAATCGTCCACACACCCAAGTCTTCGTCGTTTCTAAGCCAGTTCTGCGCGACAAGCCAGTATTGAACCCGCAACATCGGCCTGTGCCTCTGGCGATAATCTCCAAGTTCTGTTCTCCCGCCATGAGCACTTCCTCACCGATCCTCCCTCCGGAGCTGGAGCACCGGATATTCTACGCTGCCGCCTATTCAGCCCCATACGAGGCTCTCAACCTCATGCTGGTCGCTTGGCGCGTTAAACAATGGTACATCTAGCCAGTAGTACTCTATCCAATGCAGACTCACTTTAGTACACTAGGGTCGAGCCGCTGCTCTATCGCAATCTAGTCATCGGCAGTCGGCTTCCCTCCTCGTCGCAAGCGATTCCACTCTTCTATCCGGACCCCGCGAGCGCCAGATGGCAAATGTTACAATCCAAACCCACCGATTTTCTCTCGACGGCGGTGGAAAATCTCATGCTCGTATGCGTCAAGGAACCCCCTTTTTCTCGGATACCGGCTCTTCTGAGCGGGGTCCGCAACCTCGTCGTGGTTTCCGTGGAGCCGGTGCACGGCGCGCTGGACGCTTTTCAACGCCTCGAGCGCTTGGACTGCAACTACTTTGAACACCTGTTCGACTACGACTCGGAGATCCGCATCGCAGACAACCCCACGCTCGCGCAGCTGACGCATCTCGAGATGGGGACCGAATCCGCGCTGGAGGACTTCGCCGTCTGGTCCGAAATCCTCCGCCTGCCGTCTCTTACGCACCTCGCCATCGCACAACACGAGGAAGTCGTCTCTGCGCTCGAGACGCCGCAGCGCGCTGCGCTGGTCGCGGCGATGCGCCCCACCGGCCATCTCAATGCCTTCGTGGTGCGGTACTTCTACAGCAGCTCCCCGGAGATGGAGGGCAACGAGGAGTTTGACGAGTGGCTCGAGTCCAATCCTGGGTTTGTTGCGCTGTCGACTGTGTCGAATTGGGCTCTGAGCTGGGGGAATACGGTGCTTGGATTGATACCTGATTTTTGGACGAGGGTGGATGAGCATGTTGGGCGACGGCGTGCCGACAAAACGATTGGTGCGTTGGTGTCAGTGGTCGGCTCTGGCTTTTCATAGCAAGGATGTTGACTGGGGAGCAGGTCGTATCCTTGTGGATCTCGATCCATAAATAGTAAATCTTTCGGTTCATGTCTTTTTGCGAGGAGAGATGTGTCGATTTCTGAGGAATGCTATCAAGTTTTGCTTGACGGTTTACGTCATGCGCGTGGCGACCTCTTCTTGACGACGACGGCCTCGACGGACACCATGGCGGAAAAATGACATTCTGCGGCCCCCCCTGACGAAGACAACGTTCGTCCAGAGGTGTAGAGGCGGACATGATTGCTGTGCGTTTGTCTCTATATAAGAGTCTAATAGGGTCCCAGACGTGCACCAAAGCCAGCCCCCGGTATGCCAGCCCCTCCAGCTGACTCGCCACTGGCCACATTCTACGTCGGTGGCAAGGAAACCAAACCCTTCATCAGCGTCGACCAGCTCAAAGACCACCTCGCGCTCCTACATGCGTTCGCAGAGCTGCGTGCGCGCGTCCAGAACACGTCGGCGAAGGACCTCGGGATCGACTACTTTCCGCCCGAGACCGAGAAGGAGAGGCGGTGGTCGGTGTTCGTGGGGTTTGCGGTTGAGCGCTTCGAGCGGTGGTGTTTGGCGCTGACGGCCAAGGACGCGGAGAGTGGAATTGCGTCGATTTTGCCGCCGTTGGATGTGCTCATGGTGCGTCGCTTTCGTTTTTCTGTGCTGGGGCCTAACCAGTCTTGCAGGTGTGGCATACATATCTCCTCAATCCCGGGTATGCTTCCTTTACCAGTCACGTCTGCGTACTAATGTCCCGTCCCAGCTGGTATGCCGAAGATTGCCTCCGAATCAAAGCCCTCCAAGGATTATGGCAAGCCGGAAAGGCGCTGAGCACATCGTTGGTGCGTTGACTGACCGCCACACGATCCTTTTCCCGACGTTAATCGTCGCCTTCAGGGCAACGGTCTTGCCTCACTCGTCCGCGCCAACGCCACTGGTGCAGCCCTGCAAGACAACGTCCTCTCCTGGGTACGCCTAACCGACACGCCGTTCGACCCATTCGAGGCCATCGAAAGCATGAGTGCCGCCGGGAAGGTTGTTGAGTGCATCAAGTGCGGGACGCCCAACACTACGCGTGCGTGCTTCTCCTCACACTGCGCGCCTGAGACTGAGTCCTCTGGCAGGGTATCTCACGGCCGACGGGACGGGATATCTGCAGCTCCGCTTCGACCGCATCTGCACCAAACCGACCAACGACTGCTTCCACCACATAACGCACGCAGACCTCGCGATGGCGAAACTCGCGAAGGACCTCGCACTGCCGAACACCAGCCAGCCCGATTCCGTCCTTGCGTACGTTGCGCAGTTCTCTCTCGATCCCCATTTCAAGTTCTGATTAACGACGCAAACAAACAGCGGCACCCTCTACACACCCGGAAACACCCGCAACCTCGCACACGCCATCGCCGTCAAGGACCGGCTCGTCCTCTTTAAGAACCCGAAGCCGGAGAAACCCGTCACAGCAAGGGCCTTCATGCACCATGCCCAATGGCAGTTCCCGCAGCTGAAGAGCAAGATGTTTTCGCTCCTGAAGGAGGAGCAGCGCGTGTACGTGCTTGTTCTTGTTCTCGTCTGCAACGTGGGCTGACTGCTGGTGTAGAGCTGAGCGGATAAGCAACGCGTATACGGACGGCAGGATATTCTCCGTCGAGTTGGTCTCTGCCGTGCGTGCTTACTCTACCTTCTACAATGCTTGCGCTGACTTTCGTCGTTTTCAGGTGCTGCGTCAAGGCAGCTTCGTATCCAAGATGCACCAACTGGGATGGACCAAACCCGGCGCGTTTGATAGCCACGAAGACCAGCTCGCTCTCTTGCATGTCGTTGCGCGGTACCACGCGTGAGTGGTCCATTTCTGAGCAGTCTAGACCTGTCGCTGAAAGATTACAAGGTTTCTGGATCTCATGGCGGCTTCGCCCGGCGAGTTCCTCGTACCGACACTAGACATCGACCTCGGCTGGCATACGCACCAGCTGCGCTCGCATGAGGTCTGTCTCTTTTGGCGGCTGCGCTCGAATTTGACCTGACTACTTCTCTTGTATGTAGTATGGACCCGACACGATGAAATACGTGGACGTCTTCGTCGACCAGTCAGTCACGGTCTCTTTCTCCTCGAATACCGTCTGATTATCTCTTCCAGCGAGGACAAAGTCGAAGAGACGTGCCTCACCAACTCGTTCGACGGCACCGGTTCAGCCTGGAGGAAACGCTTCGGGCAGCCGTACAGCTACTGCGGCTGCCCGTTGCCTGGCAACTCGGTCGGGCAGCGGCTTTCCAGGCTCATGAGCGGTGTCGGCTTTGCGCATGGCCACGGAGGAGGGACACATCCCCAATATCTTCAGCCCCCGAAATCGTGGAGCGGGAAGACTGCGTCGGGGACCCATCCGAGCGCGCATAATTTGATGTTCCCGGGTCGCGCGACGGCGACGGCGTCTTCGGAGCAGAACAAGCTCAAGGCGGCGAAGAAGGCCGAGAAGGAGAGGGCGAAGGCTAAGGCGAGGGGCAAGTGCGTGTTGGACCCGGCGTTCCTCGTTCCCGTCCCGTTGTTTGTGCATAATGGCCCCGGTGCGGGGAAGTGTGCTGCGGTATCGGGTAACTTGATGAACGGGGAGCGCGGAGGGTGTACCGCTGTGAGTTTTCGTTTCGTGTTTGCTGGAGATTCTTTACTTGTTGCTGATGAGGATGGTTGGTGTATGTAGAGCGCGCCGGCGTGTCGGTCCAACTACACGGACACTCTCCCGAGGCTAGGCGTCCTGCCGTCGACCAAACTCGTCGGCTCGCAACCTGAGCCGGCCGCGGCAGCTGCAGCTGCACCCCAGCCTGTTGTGTCAAAATCGCCACCGCCGGTACACGTGCAGCCCAAGCCTGCACCCCGTGTACAGGTCAAGCCCACGAGAACGGCCCAGCCCGCTCGACGCGCCGCTGGCGGTGGCGGTGGTGGTGGGTACCGCAGTACGGCCTTGCGTTCGACGATCCCTGCCAGTGGCTACGGGTACAACGACGACAGCACGTACCTATCGCTTGCAGCGATTGCGATCGCGAGCTCGAGTTGTGGGTCAAATCCTACTTGCGGAGGCGGGGGAGGTTCGTCGAGTTGTGGGGCAGGTTCGGGGAGCGCTTGTGGGGGCGGGTCGAGCAATTGCGGCGGCGGAGGCTCGAGCAATTGCGGCGGCGGTGGCGCGAGTAGCTGTGGGGGAGGCTCCAGTAGTTGTGGAGGGGGCGGCTCGAGCAGTTGCGGGGGAGGATAATGATTGAACTGAGGAGGAACTTGTATGAGCGTTCTACTCTACTATCGATATGCCAGTGTATGTAATGTCAGAATAGCCTTACTTTAGCTTTCGCATAGCTCGCTGTATGTAGTACTGTAATGCCGTCGAGGTTATAACGACTCCCTTAAACGGCTTTTTATGGAAAGTACGTGGACTGTGGCAGAGGACGTATTCTTGTGGTTCCTGGGAGAGATGCGCATGACGCCGTTGCACGTGCAGCCCAGGAAATCCTTTTTGGCTCCGACCAACCACCACCCAAAGTCGGCACCAATGCCTACATCCACCTCAGACAACCTCGACGCCGAGCCCGATGCGCCCTACTTCGGCGAGTATCCCGCTCGTCGACCCCCGCAAAACGCCTTGTCTCCCGGTGACGCCACATCTGCACTTCGCTTGCGGGTATTGGGTGTCCTTTCGTTCCTCGCAAAACGGTGCGTGCTAGAGCTATCGTACACCTAGGATTTCGCTCATTCTCCGTTCACGCAGCGTAATAGACGAGTACGGTCGCTGCTGCCCACCTGCTGCTGCGGCTGCGACGGCTTGGAATCGCGTCGTCTTGTCTGTCGCGCAGAAATCTCTCCTCTCTCGTCGAGCGCGGCTTCCTGGTGCGTGGCGCGCATGCCCTGGCTCTGATTTCGTCGCTGACTCCTCAGCAGTAGGCCACGCCGACTACTAGACAAACCCCGCAAGGGCCACAAACCGCGACGGAAACACCAGCGGTTGCGATACGACGTCAAGCTAGACGATTTGTCGCACGGAGACAACCTGCAAGACCATGCCTGAGCAATGCCTTGGGGTGGGAGCCCTTTTCGAGGGCGAAGTAGTCGTTCTTGAGGAAGGTACGTAATCCAAGCCCTCTCTTCGACGTTCTTCTAACTTCGTCTTCTGCCTCTAGCTATGTCCGTTGCCCTGCGGAGGGTAGCGCGTCTGCAATAGCAGCATCTCTTCCGGCACCGTTGCTCGTCGGTCCAGGTCTGGTGCTCCACCGGCCCCTTCTTCCGCCAATCGCCTTTGCGACCCAATTCCCTACAACACATCCGCGCTGCGCTTCCTCCGTCGCCCTGGACCTGGACCAGCGCCTGTGCTCGCGCCGCAGTGCCTTGCCGTCCCCAGATACCGCCACCCTGCAGGCGCTGCTCGACCTCGGGACGTGCAGAGGCGTTTGGTGGGCGTGGGGATGCACTTAGACCGCATGGGCTCTTTACGCTCCGGTCC
This sequence comes from Mycena chlorophos, assembly GCA_014461115.1. Classification (NCBI taxonomy): domain Eukaryota; kingdom Fungi; phylum Basidiomycota; class Agaricomycetes; order Agaricales; family Mycenaceae; genus Mycena; species Mycena chlorophos. The sequence goes on from JACAZE010000011.1 coordinate 1,097,395, forward strand.
ACCGAGGCTCGTTGGAACGGTCGGACGCGAGCGCGCTCCGTATAAGCGCCCTTTCGTCCCATCACGACACCATCCCTGCGCGGCTCACCAAACAAGCCCGGTCAGCCGTCCGCTGTATGCAAACCACCCACGAATCGCGAGCAACCGCTTCTCCCGTTGATACAGCCTTACCCCGCTGCGGTCCAACGTCCTCCCGGCCGTTCGCGTGGCCAGAGCAATCCCTCCCTCGTCTGCTCCGTCGAACACGTGACCTCGAGGCAACCGAAAACGCCGTTGGGAGCAGCCATCTTCGGGTCGCCCGTCCTTCCACACGTCCCAGCCTCATCCAAGATGCGCCCTGTATATCTCCGTCGAAGAAAGCATTCACCGCCGTCGGTCTAGAACACTTGCAGTGTTGTTCGCCCCTTCGGATGCACCACAACGCGGGTTCTCCTCCTCGAGCGACATCCGGAACGCGTTCCTCGTCCTCCCGCGGCTCTAGTGCCATGGTCCCTACAGCAGAATGCGATGGAGCGGCGTTGGTGGGCACGACGACCCCAATCGTCGGCGGACGAAACCCTCCGGTCGACCACGCGTTCACGGATACTCGTCAAAACGCATCGGGTGCTTCTCCGACTGTGTCGAGGCCCACCCATTCACCTCCCAACCGCCGTCAACCACGTCCTTCCCCAAAACGCGAAACTGCTGGCGGCATTCGCGCGAATACATCCATGCCAGTGTGCCCGCTTCCGAGTCGGATCCCGCTGTCTGCCCTTCGCATGACGCACCTGATACCGTCTACGGGCGACTCGCGTCTCCGTACCGTCTCGGAGAGGAATTCCATCGACCTTTCCAAGTTAGGATCATCCCCGTCGACATCGTCGTCGTCGACGATATCGTTAACGCCGACGCCACCAACCACCGGGATTGTCGCGACATCCTCAGGCCAATCGTCGCAGATTCAGCTCTACCGGGTGCGACGGCGCCTCGTAAGGCCTCGACGAGCTCGTCGACACCGGCTGCTGTGGTCCGCGACCATGTCATCCCTGTGTGCGGGATAGGGGTCCCTCAGCTGCTCCGCATCGCAGCGGGCTGACCGATTCGTGGCGATATCACGGTTACCGAATCTCGGAGCTCCCGAAGGAGTATCTTGTGTCTCATTGTATGCCGCAGTGCAAGGGCTGCGATGACATTCCCGGCGGGGCTTGTCGCCGGTGCAGCAGCTCTGGGCGGTTTCTTGGGTACTCGCATCCACCTTTCGGCCGACCCGCTGTCGACATTGCATTGATACGTGGTCTACTTGAGGACGTGGTCGAAGTCGTCGTCGGTCGAGACGAGCAATCTGCGGAGACAGTGCCACCGGCATTGCGGAATCTTCGGGCTCCCAAGGAACGTTCCGCGGATCTATGCTCTCGCGAGCAGTGTATGACGAACGATATCGCGAGGCGGCGCGTCGCAGGCGCAGGCTCTTTGGAACCCCGCCGTTCCTGAGCGCCCGGCGACGACTTGTCAATTGGTCACCGCTTGCGAGGCTTCTATAACCGAACGAACCCCGGTCCGGCGACCAACAGCAGTATGCAGACGAACGCGGCTCGAAGTTGGATTGCCATTCGGTGTGCGACAAAGTCCCGAGTCGGACTTCCGCCTTCCCCACAGATGGTGGTTCTCCGAGGCAGGAGGCATCGATCTGTGCGAGTGCCTTGTCGTGGTAGAAAGCAGTTTCTCACTCGCTAGTCCTGCGCGCTCGACATTCGTATATCGTACCTATCCAACTTCGGTGCTGTACCCGTTCCTAGACCACGGCCTTTTACATACTCGCATGACCTCCAGTACTTCAGCACATATGTTTGGATCTACGTATTCGCTTCCGGTAGTTATCACTGGTAAGCAAGTCCTGTAAGCGGGCGCTTGGGTTGGTCCTGTGTGAACGGATTAGAAGCCTCGAGCTCAAGCGCCCTGCTGAGCGTCTATCGCATCGGCTATTTTCTGGATCGTGCACCGCTATGCTGCCAACCTGAGCGCTAATCGAGCGGCCTTCTGTCTTCCATTTTACCGGCGTCTACTTGCATGCCAAACTCTGCGCCCATGGACCCACCGTCGTTTAAGTTGGTCCCCGAATTGCGCAGGCGCGGGTCGAACACTATGAAGTCTTTAGGTTCTAGTCATGTTTATGGGCCAAAGTCATACAATTGGATTCTCATAGGTGATACTTGGTGGTACAACAGGTAAGTGGAAATAACACAGCAACACGAGATGCATAGCGAGAGCAGTAACACAGCCGTGAACTTGAAAGGCACTTCTCCTTTAGATTCTGCGCGGGACGTCCACCGAGACGACCCAGGTTCCGCCCATTTCCTCGCGTCCCATGCCCCACAAATACACATTTCCTTCAAGTAGGTCGACACCCATGGGTCCAATCTCCGTCTGGTGCCCATGCAGAAACGCCGCCCAGAGATTACCAGCGTGTATACCGGCTCGCTGGAAATAGTACGTGCGGACTGTCTCCTGTCGAGCCTGCGGAAGCGACCGGAAAAGCCCGAGGTCGAGCGGCGAGCGGACCCGATTTCCGAGATCGATAATAAACGCGTGAGTCGTCGTTGACATATTCCCAACAGGAATGTACAACAACGGGTACTGGGGGCTGGAGGTTGCAGATACAAGGACCGTCGCATGGGCGGGGATGGTGTTCCTGTCGATTCCTGCCGTCAGTTGCTCAGAAGTGATGGCGTCCCGGAGATCGATTGGACGTGAGGAGCGGCGACCGGGCGGCGCCAAGTATGCATACGCCAGGCTGACAGCCATGGCCCCAAGCCCAGGGAACCCTCCGTGCCCATGGCTTTCTGTTGAGGAACCCCGATTAAAGGCCCTTGACTCAGAATTGGCCACAAGCACGGGGTGTACTTGGCGCAAATTGCTGTTCTTGTTCTTGTTGTTTTTGCGTGGCGTGCCCAGTCCATGAGCCTATACAAGTCATCAGTACTTATGCATGAGTGTACATATTCCAGTGGGTGAACATCATTTTTGAACAGGCATGAGGAGGGGGGTTTATTTGTAGTGACCCACCTTATGACCCTGCCGACAGAAAGGAGCATTGTAAGTGGCGCTCAGGGAAGAGGCCAAAGCCTCATACCTTGCGTTTTTGTGGTGGCTGATATGACTGTATTCTGCTGTCATTATTGCTTGAATAGTGGGCTACGTGTATTTCAGTCTAAGATATGGTCCAGAATTGAGTACTTGAAACTCAGTGCACCATTGGAATCAGATACTTGAATAACTGAATGAACTGAGGACTCAGGCTTGGCGGCTTCAGCATGATCTTGTATGTTTTCAGGTTTAAGATCATCGGCAACTAGTCTTGGAGATAAGTGGCCTGGCATAGATGCTTGTCCCTGGAACAAGAAAGGCACAGCATCGGCTGACATCTTAGTGCTTGAACTTGTATCAGTACTTGCCCAAGTTGCTCCAGGCAGCCATCAACATACTCAACTGTCTCCTTCCCATTGAACACCTCAGTCGCAATCTCATTGGACTCTGTAATTGTACCTGTAGGTATATGAGATTGACACACACATAGAAGCAAGTCTCAACTTTGAGTTTTAGTCTTGGGATATTCATCCTGGCTTAGGCTTGGGGTTGAAGGCTTCCGAATAGGTGGGTCTGCACCTCGCTCGCTCCGAGTCCTTTTGAATTTGTCAATACTAGAAGAGTGCCTTTAAAGCAGCTCACTGCAAGGCCTGCCCCTTAGACAACTCCTCAATCATGATCTCCCTCTTCTCCTGCCGAAGATGCACAAATTGAACATACACATCATCCAGAGCCAATTGCTGAGATTTTGGAACTAAGAGACTGGATCTATGTCTTTGTCATGTAAATGATGTCAGTCCTATAAGGGCAACACAACTCACAGTCGAAGTAGATGTATAACATTTTGCAATTCTCTGTGCAATGGGTGCTGGTCCATGGCCAACAACTCAGATTCTTCACGGTGTGTACACCAGTCACATAAGACTGCATTCTCCATGCCTGAGAGGATAGCTTGACAAAACCCGTCCACGCCTTCCTCATCAAGGACCAGGGATACATCTGGGGATGGTTCATGCTCGTCAACTCCTAGGTCTTGAAGCAATAGTGTGGCACGCTTCAGAAGCTTGCAAGCAATACCCATATATAATTGCCTATGAGGATTCTGCTGCTCCAGTCGAAGATGGTTCCAGAAATATTGTAGCTCCAGGATCCCGGTTAGATATCGGATCGACAAATGGCTGTGGAATGGGGTGGTTGGTCTGTACATACAATCAATCTTGCTCCAGGGTGAAGTTATAGTACTCACTCATAAATAGAGCTGTTTATCAGCTGCTCAATCAAGCTGAGGCCAGACTCTTGTGCATCCCCCGAAGCTAGAGCAACACGAGAAACCCCCTTGATGATTGGGAAGATGTCCCGATCTGTGATGCAGGTTGCTGCAAACTCGCAGAAGAAATGCCAGCGCAGGTCGCAAGATGCAGAGTTCTGTCTATCCCAACAGTTGAGCAGTGTGTCGGAGTCCCCGCTGTGTTGAAGCTCTGCAGCAACCATGGCGGAATTCTTCAAGAAGATTTTCAGCCCCGGAAACTGCGTCGAAATAGCGACAATGCTGTGGAAAGCAGCAAGCTGTGTTCTGGGAGTTTGTGTTCTGAATAGAGATTGAGATCCAAAACTGAAAGAATCCAGCCAGAACACGCACCGGAACGCGAATCGTGTCAATTCATCACACGCCTGTAGGACATCCGGAGGAACACATATCTCAGCAAGTGAATCGTGTTGCCAGCGCTGCTGTCCAAAAAACGCTGCAATGGCGTCCGCTGCAACCTTCGGGCCCATCCCGCGGTGAACCGCAGCTGTGTTCACGAAGGTGCCGAGCTCATTTGCCAGCGAGGAGTACAAGTGTCCAAGTGTTCTGCCCGGGAACCCCGTCCGTTCCTTGCGGATGAGCTGCCAGTCGCGTTTGGGTTCGGATGCCAAAGAGGATGGGAGGCGAATGAGCTGTAGTTTCGACGAGGTGGGCATTGAGCTGGTGGTTGCTCGGTGAGAGCTGTTGAAGGCGATACGAGTCATACGACCAGTGCAAACCTCGTGGTTGATCCCTTCTCACACTCTCGTGAGGTTATCACCCACAGCGAAAGCACCCGGGCCCTGGATTCCAGTGGCCCAGGTCTCATACGATCCCATCGACTTTTCACTGGGCTGGATGATCCACGTCACACCCCCTTCCTGGCCACGTCCACGTCCACCTCGCGTCGCCTGAGCCGCCTCGACTCCACCCACACGACGGCGTACATTCCCCACGGAATCCGTCCCTGAGGAATCCCACGGCTGTATCCACAACGTTCGTCAAGAGCTGTAGCGGCGGGACACAATTGCTGTGCGCCTGTCTCAATGGCCGCCTATATAACGCCCTGGCGGCGACGCAGACGTACACCAAAGCAAGCCCTAGCATGCCACAGGACTCCCCACTCGCGACCTTCAACGTCGGTGGCAAGGAAACCAAGCCCTTCGTCACCGTCGACCAGCTCAAGGACCACCTCGCGCTCCTGCATGCCTTCGCGGACCTACGGGCGCGCGTCGAGGATACGTCTGCGGACGAGCTCGGAATCGACTACTTCCCGCCCGAGAACGAGAAGGAGCGGCGCTGGTCGGTGTTCGTGGGCTTTGCGGTGGAGAGGTTCGAGCGGTGGTGTTTGGCGTTGACGCTCAAAGAGGCGGAGAGTGAAATCGCGGCCATTTTGCCGCCGTTGGATGTCCTCATGGTGCGCCGCTTTCGTTTTTTCTAGGCTAGAGGCTAACCACTTACCCAGGTCTGGCATACATATCTCCTCAATCCCGGGTATACTTCCTTTTTACTAGCCACGTCACTGCGTGCTAACCTTCCGTCCCAGCTGGTACGCCGAAGACTGCCTCCGACTCAAAGCGCTACACGGATTGTGGGGAACCGGAAAGGCACTGAGCACGTCGTTGGTGCGTTGACCGACCGCCACACAGTCCTTTTCCTGACGTTTATTATCTCCTTCAGGGCAAAGGCCTTGCTTCACTCGTCCGTGCTAACACCACCTGTGCAGCCTTGCAAGACAACGTCCTCTCCTGGGTACGCCTAACCGACACGCCGTTCGACCCATTCGAGGCCATCGAAAGCATGAGTGCCGCCGGGAAGACCGTCGAGTGCGTCAAGTGCGGGACGCTCAACACTACGCGTGCGTGCTTCTCCTCACACTGCGCGCCTGAGACTGAGTCCTCTGGCAGGGTACCTCACGGCCGACGGGACGGGCTTTTTGCAGCTCCGCTTCGACCGCATCTGCACCAAACAGACCAACGACTGCTTCCACCACATCACACACGCCGACCTCGCGATGGCGAAACTCGCGAAGGACCTCGCGCTGCCGAATACTAACCAGCCTGACTCGGTCCTCGCGTACGTTGGGCAGTTCTCTCTTGATTCCCATTTCTGATCAACGACGAAAACAAACAGCGGCACCCTATATACGCCCGGAAACACGCGCAACCTCGCACACGCCATCGCGGTCAAGGACAGGCTTATCCCGTTCAAGGACCCGAAGCCGGAGAAGCCAGTGACGGCGAAGGCCTTCATGCAGCATGCTCAATGGCAGTTCTCGCAGCTGAAGAGCAAGATGTTTTCGCTCCTGAAGGAGGAGCAGCGCATGTACGTGCTTGTTACTCGTTTCTGGGGGGCGTGGCTGACTACTGGTGTAGAGCCGAGCGGATAAGCAACGCGTATACGGACGGCAGGATATTCTCCGTAGAGTTGGTCTCTGCTGTACGTCCCTGTTATCCTTTTCACCAAGTTTGCGCTGACTTGCGTCGTTTCCAGGTTCTGCGTCAAGGCGGCTTCGTATCCAAGATGCACCGACTCGGATGGACCAAACCCGGCGCGTTTGATAGTCACGAAGACGAGGTCGCTCTCTTGCATGTTGTTGCGCGGTACCATGCGTGAGTTATCCCTCCCTTTCCTGACGAGCGACCCGTTGCTGAAAGGCTCTCAATATCAGTTTCCTCGATCTCATGTCGGCCTCGCCTCAAGAGTTCCTCGTGCCCACACTAGACATCGACCTAGGCTGGCATACACACCAGCTGCGCGCCCACGAGGTACCTTCGTTTCGTCGGTCATCTCGAATTCGACCTGACCACTTCCGTAGTACGGCCCCGACACGGTGAAGCACTTGAACGTCTTCGTCGACCAGTTAGTCTCTTTTTCCCCAACACACCACCGTCACTGTTTTCCCTGTCTGATTATGGCTTCCAGCGAAGACAAGGTCGAAGAGACGCGCCTCACAAACTCGTTCGACGGTACCGGGGCGGCATGGAAGAAACGTTTCGGGCAGCCGTATAGCTACTGCGGCTGCCCGTTGCCTGGTAACTCGGTCGGGCAGCGTCTTTCGAGGTTGATGAGCGGGATTGGCTTCGCGCATGGACACGGACACGGACATGGAGGGGCGTATCCCGCTTATCTGCAGCCCCCGCAATCGTGGAGCAAGAAGGCTGCGTCGGGGACGCATCCGAGCGCGCATAACGCCATGTTTCACGCACCGGTTTCGGCCTCGGATAAGGAGAAGGCGGAGAAGGAGCGGGCGAAGATTAAGGCCAAGAGCAAGAGCAAGAGCAAATGCGTGCTGGACCCGGCGTTCCTGGCTCCCGTCCCGCTGTTCGTAGACGCGCCTAGTCGGGTAGGGAACTGCGCGGCGGTGTCGGGCAACTTGATGAGTGGCGAGCGCGGGGGGTGTACCGCGGTGAGTTTCTGTTTTGTTTGTCTGTTCGAAATTCTCTTGCTGACGAGGACGATCGATGATGTAGAGCGCACCTGCGTGTCTGTCCAACGCGTATAATATCCTCCCGAGACTGCCGTCAACGAACCCCGCAGCTGCGCCTGCCGTCCAGAAACCCGTACAGCCGCCGGCGATGCGCGTGCAAGCGAAGCCCGCTCCGCGTGTACGAGCAACACCCGCGAGGAAGGCCCCGCCTGCTCCACGCGTCGCCGGCGGGTCCCGCAGCACCGGTGCGCGCTTGGCGTCGCCTGGCTACGGGTACAATAACACCAACACGTACCTTTCACTGCAAGCGATTGCGAGCTCGAATTGCGGGTCTAATCCTACTTGCGGAGGTGGTGGTACTACCGGTGGGGGTAGTAGTTGCGCGGCGACGACGAGCGGGAGCGGGGGTGGTTGGTCGAGCTGTGGTGGGGGCTCGAAGAGCGCTTGTGGAGGCGGCTCGAGCAGTTGTGGCGGAGGGTCGAGTAGCGGTGGGGGTGGCTCGAGCAGTTGTGGAGGGGGCTCTAGTAGTTGCGGAGGAGGGTATTATTAAGTGCCAGCTTAGCAGGCGGCAGTATGAGAGCTCTACTACTGAGGTGTGATACTCAGAATAGCCTTAGCTCCAGCATAGTTGGCTTGTATGTACTATAATGTCCTTGAGGAAGACGACTCTCTATTTCACGTGACTTTTCCTTTTTGGTCTTGACTACGATGATGACCGACGAGAGGACGATACCTGCGCCTCAACCCTTCTCCGGGACGATGCTCCCTTCTCCGGACATCATCCTGCGCAGCTCCGACGAACCGCAAGTCGATTTTCACGTCCACCGGCTTGTCATGACCTTGGCTTCGCCGGTCTTCGGAGACTTGTTCTCTGTGCCGCAGCCGCAGCCGCAGCCAGTGCCGAAAGACACCGAAGGCACCTCAGAGGAAGCTCCGATATCTGTGGTACAACTCTCCGAACATGCAGATGTGCTGGATGGAGTCCTGCGGCTCATCTATCCCGGGACGTCGCCTTTCCCAGTCGCCGACGACGCGGAACCCGGCTTGTATCCGCTGGAAAAGCTCCGGCTGGTGTTGGAGGTCGCTATCGGAAAGTACCAAATCGAAAGCGTTGTGCCCCTGGGGAAGAGGCTCTTGCGCGAGCATCTCCTACCGGAAGGAGATATTGTCGGGGTCTTCGTGGTTGCTTGTGGGCTGCGTTGGGGCGACGTTGCGCGAGAGGCCGCGAAACAGTGTCTCCGACGACCGATTCGGGAGTTCGTCCACCCGAACGGCGGTTCGGACGTTTCCGTGGCACCGAAACCCTCCCACTCATCACCCCTCCTCGACTACCTCCCGGCCTCTACATACCACGCATTGCTCACATATCACGCGTCCTGTTCCACCATCGCCTTCCGCACGACTCAAATTCTATCCTGGCTACCCTACGCTTCAGTCCCAGGCTCCGAATGCACCAATTGGAATCACCCCGAGCTGTGTCCCCGAGTGGGACACTGGACTTTTGCCGAACGCACGATGGCGCCGGCGACGCGTTGGTTCGCCAGATGCCTGGATTGGATCTCGCTCCGGGTGAAAGAGGCGCCGCTGGTACCGCTTGACACGGATTTGCAAGTGGTGAGCGAGTTGGTGGTGTTGGCGGTGAAGGAGATTGGGGGATGTGAGTCTTGTCGGGTGGACGATGGTGGCTTCGCGATGTTAGTCGAATTTTTGGGCGTGCTAAGGAGGAGGGTCGAGCTCGAGGTCGGCAAGGTAAACTTTTTTACTGCGATTTAGCGAGCCATGCTAATCCCAGAAATACTGTACAGGTCGAGATCGTTTTAGATTTCTAGGCTCCTCTTCGGGGCCGAACCGCGGCAGGCAGACCGAGATAGCTACCGCGCCGACCGGATATATACTGGCACGTTGTCGGTTCCGAGAATCAAGCTTTCGAATTCGAACGCCGCACTGCAAAGTTTTTTGGGCTGCAATGCATGTTCGACGCTTGTTTCCCCACACTCGGGAAGCGCGTAACTCCCGACGCCCACATCGACTCCCGGGCCCACCGGGAGCGCCACCGAAGTACACGGGCCTGGAGCGAGTGGCCTGGCATTTCCCGCAGATCAGCCGACAAATCCAAGCGGAACACCTATCTGTATGGAGTACCGTGCGTCATGCCGCATTGCCGCTCGCGAGCCTCTTACCAACCCGTCAGCAGGTCCACCAAACAACCAGCTCCGGAGAATCCGCCCAACAGGCGCCCCTTAGGCGCGGGCTTGGCATATAAGAAAGCGCGCGACGTGGCTGAAAGGCTCGTCCCTTGGATCCCCCGAGTTCAAGCAACGACAAACGATGAAGGCTTTTTCCGCACTCGTCGCTCTGGCCACGTTCGCGGCCAAGGTGTCTGCCCACTGTGCGTCTCTTTTGGCTCCTAAAACACAACGCCACAGAAGCTTATTTGAGCTCTCCGTAGATGTTTTCCCTCAGTTCATCGTTGGGGGCGTGGACAGCAGTGACTGGGAGTACAATCGGTAATTCTCTTTGCACATCGTTGATTCAAGTACCGACGTCCTCCAGCCAGACCAACAACTACCTCTCGAACAACCCCGTACGTGCTCGCTCTTTCTTCGTAATGCGGACAGGAAATTAAGCGGCTGCCATGCACAGGTTACCGATGTCACGACCGAGGACATCCGCTGCTACACCTCCACGCAATCGGGCACCGCGGGCGCGACGGCCAGTGTGGCAGCGGGCTCGACTGTCGGCTTCATCTCGGGACCCACGGACATGTACCACCCCGGTGTAAGCGCGGGCTTTTCTTTTCCACTGTCAGTGATTGATTGATTTCTCAGGTGGTCAATGTGTACATGGCGCAAGCTCCCTCTGGCACGGACGTCGCCGACTGGGATGGGAGCGGCGATGTTTGGTTCCGTGTAAGTATATTCTTGGCTCGGGCGTACGAATTTGTCGTTGAAAGCGCTCTAGATCTTCCAAATTCCGCCCGTCCTCGACGGTGGGTCGACAATCACTTTCCCCTCTGAGGGTGCGTGTTCCTTTATATTTCCTAGTCGCCATGTTGAAGTTGCACAGGGATGACGATCGTCAACTTCGAAATCCCGTCGGAAACACCGTCTGGCCAGTACGCATCAGACAATTTGATCACGGTGATGGGACTGATGATGCGCCTAGATACCTCATCCGTATTGAGCAGATCGCGCTGCACGTCGCGTCGACTTACGGTGGGGCTCAGTTCTACATCGCCTGCGCGCAGGTTGAGGTTACCAACGGCGGGAGTGGGACGCCTGGTGAGTATCCTTCCGTTGATCTCAAGATAGAGGTATTGATGGATGTGCTCAGGCCCTCTGGTCGCGTTCCCTGGTGAATACACTGTGCGTCCCTCCTCTCATTCGCGTTGCCTCGATGCTCATCGAATACAGGGATATGCAAGTCTTCCCGTTTGAGCAAGTTTTTCCGCTGACTTTCCTGTGATGCGCAGGAGCCGGGCATTTTGTGAGTTTGCTTATTCCATTTACGAGGGAGTTCCTTGTTCATTAAGTCCAGGATCAACATCTACTACCCGGTATTGAACTCTTCTCCGAACAATTACTCTGCTAAGCTGTTTGTGTAGATCCCGACCAACTACACTCAACCCGGCCCGCCTCTGTGGCCGTCCACCGGCGGAGTAGGTGATGTCGTGTCCTCAGTGCCGAACTCATGTGTCTTTCAGAGCTCAACCGTCGAGAGCACCGGCACCACCACCGTCAAGTCGACGTCTACCGCCACGAGCAGCAAAGAAACCACGACGATCGTCACCACCAGCGTGACGAGCACCGCACCGAGCTCGAGCGCGACAGCCGCAGGTGCGTCTCTTCGTCGATTCCTCTCGTCCTTGCGCTGAGAAAAGTTGAGAATACGCTCAATGCGGCGGGGAGGGATGGACCGGAGCCACAGTCTGGTGAGTGCGCTTGCAAAACCGCGGCTACGTTAACTTAATCGAAATAAAACTTGAAGCGCCTCGCCGTTCGTGTGCACGGTGTCGAACGGTCCGTCGTGCTGTCTGATTTCGAGCTGGGCTGACGCGCGAGCAGAGTACTACTCCCAATGCCTGCCCGCGTAATTCAGATACAAAGAGCCTCGGGGGCCAATGCAGAGCTGGAATCATGTTGCATGGACTCCCCAATCAAATATGTTTTTGCATGACTAAACTTGAACATCAACTCGCTTTTACTGTACTGTACTATTTCAAGACAGAGCACCCTGTGCGTCGAGGTACGCAAGATGCGAGTCCACTTTTCTTTCCTCCGCCAGTCACGCCATACGTTGGGGAAAACGGCAGGGAGTTCTGGAGCAAATATGATGATTACAGTACATAGCAGAAAAGTGTTTGAATCTCATGCATGCTCACCTTCGTACCAGAGCTTCAGGAACATCGGCTCCTGCACCTGCCCATCACGTGCATCGAATCGTCAAGTCATGCCGTGGTACTACGGACCGTCTTCAACAACATGGAACCATAGGCGTCGTCGTGATCCCAATCGAGTCCGATTTCTCGCTCCTCCTGCGCGCAGATCCGTTCGACGAGAGCCCAGCCGGTGAAAGGCGCAGTGACCTGCCAAGCATCGACGCGGCCTACGTATGGGTCGCCCCCGGGCACGGCGCGCTTGGAGGCTACGAGCTCGTGTCGGTCATCGTCCCACAGCTTGTAGTAGACTGTAATCCCAGGACACTAAGCAGAGGAGTGACCAGATTGGTGGTACTGGGACTCGGCCCAGTACCATTTGATGGCCCGAGTGCCATTTTTCGCAGGGAAAATGGTACTCGGGTTACGGGCGGGTAGATCCATCTGTCCAGTAGCTGTCGTGCCTTGATGTCAGCGAGCGCGGGACGCTGCCGCTTCTTGATCGGAGTTGATCGGAGTTGCGGCCGGAGGCATGTAGCGCGCCGGCCGGTTAGGGTTCGGGTTGGTTAAGGTTCGGGTTGGTTAGGGTTCGGGTTGGTTAGGGTTTGGGTTAGGCCGGGACCGGCCGGTTAGGTTAGGTTAGGGTGAGGGTGGTTATGTTAGGGTTTGGGTTCGGTTAATGGTTAGGGTTACAAGGTATATTGTAAGAAAGAGTGCGCATCGGCATATTTGATCGGATTGATTGCATTTGATGGCCTTGAAGCTGATTCTCACAGCGGTGATCTACTTCTTGACACGAATACATTTAACTTGACAGATGTGTGGCAGCGCGTTGATCGGCGTCGCTGGCCGTGTTCGACCCGAGTGCCATTTCAGGTGACGAAAATGGGACTCGGGCGATCAAATGGTACTGGGCTGAGTCCCAGTACCACTATTCTGGTATATACTCCACTAAGCACGCACGTACGCGCCGCGGAACGTCGAGACGTACGGTAAGTGGGCCCTCGATTGCGGGTATTCGAGCGCGGGGGCATGAGTGTGTGCATGTGTGTACGAAGGAGCGAGATCCAAGCGCCCGCGTGTTTGTAGGGCGGGCGCTTGGACGGAGATGAACACGATAGGCTCTCATCGAGCTATTTCAAAACCAGGGTGGCCTCGAGGCAGATTCCAGCGCACACTGTGGTCCCCAAACCCAGCGACTTTCCCCTAATCGACCCTACGAAACCTTCCACTCACTAAAAAACACCGTGACAACCCCGCGAAAACATTCCCTTCCAAAACCCATGAAACTGATCACCAAATACAACCCCATGAATTTCACAAGATTTCATGCAAAAACAGGATGAAAAAACCCAGTGAAACCTTCCATTCACAGGGTAAAACTCTGTGAAATGACCACGTGAAAGTCGCTGGGTTGGCGGACCATAGTGGCAGTGGGTGTACGTGGAAGGTACCGTAGGCGGTTATAAGTAGGGACGGGTCTCTTTCCGAGAATACAGTCCAGCGGTATAGTGCGGAAGAGTCGTGGAGGGAGAGATGTGAAGTCATTATGGCAGGGAACATACCGGGCAACGTACAGTATGCGCGAAAGTAAACGAGCATGGTCGTCGGACAGCATTCTCCTGCATCAGCGACGTCGACGACGCGAAGCCTATCGCCACTGGCCCCAGAGTGGCTGCTGTGGACCACAAGACGCAGTAGTCGAGCATCCTTGATACAAGCAGCCAGTACACGGCGGGGCACGGGCCATAGCTGCAAACGTGTCTGTAATGCGCCAAGTACGGTCACCAACGCATCGTCCGCAGCAGCCAGACGATACCAAAGGCACACGCCGTGACGCTCCACATCGCTAAGGGACACGGAACAAGAGCGGCAGAGCAGAGGCGTACGCGTCGGATGCGTCAAGGGCTGGACTTTGAGATCCATAGATGCCGAGGTCGCGGAATTGGGTCGAGGAGGAACTCGAGTGTGGTGCGACCGTGGACGGGGACATGCGCTTTGCGGGTGGAGGAAAGTCGGGAAAGCTCTCCGCAATGGCGAGAGTGGGATATGGACAGCCAGGACCGTCCTGGACGCGGCCGAAGAGAGTAGAGCGCCTAATGTCGCGTAGCCTGGTAGCGACGGCAGCGGTGGCCAATGTCTTGTAGGGACCGCTGCGGAATTGACTTTCCTTTCCTTTCCTTCCTTTCCTGAGGAGGATGGGATGGCCTGGACGAAAGGGCGGTCGCGATCAGAGCGCTCGCGTGTCGAAGCCACAGAACGTATCGAAGCATCCCGCGAGGAGGCGATTTGGGATGGCCGTCCTTGTCCGCCAGTACCGCCGACCGTCTCGAATAAGGCCGTTGGGTTGACGACATACAGAGGACGCAGACCCGACGAGCCTCGGGTATACGGGGATGGCATGCGGGATGCGGGATGTCGAAGAACATGGTAAGTAGCGTGGGCGGTGAATACGGTCGCCCCTTCGATTTGTGGGTGGTGGCACCAGGGTGCTGGTGCTGGTCAAGCACGACAGCGACGACGAGCGAGGGACGAGGGGATTCTTTGACCGCACGGATTGCTCTGTGTCGGCCGGGATGAGCGCTGCTGCACGAAGTCAGCCGCGGGGATATCTGGAAAGCAGCGCGAGAGAAGGTCAGCGACGGCCAACTCGACCTGGAGAGGATAGGATGGCGCACCTTGTCCGAGAACGCGTACGTATACCCATCCAACGGAATGCTTCGCTCAAGCACGGAGCCTCTCACCAGAGGTCAGCTTGTGTTTCAGTTGCAGGTCGCGCACGGCCGTCTTCCGGTAGACGAGACACGCGACGTGGGTTGGAGGGTCCGGACAAGGGAAAGTTGTACTAGCAAGGAGTGAGCCGTAAGCACGACGGCTGCACGTATAAGTACGTCGACGACACACCAGGACAACCTTTGCTCACAGAGCCTGAGGCGTAGAGGATTCTGGCTGCATAAAGCCTCCGTGGCATACAGGACGAGGAGACTGCGAGTCGTCCGACGGCGGCAGACGAGTAGGCAGAGCCTATTCTCGTATGTTCGGTATGTTCTTAGACAGTGTCAGCGAGTGCCGGGACGACAGGAACTACATAACTCACATTTACATGAACCACCGGCAGCGCAGATGTAGCATCGACTGCCGTATCTGGCGCTGGTCCAACGACTGCAAAGCACCATAGACGATGTAGTAGCCACTCATGCGGCCGACAGGGAGGCCATCCGAGGTGGTGGTTGGCCGAAGCCAAAAGCGGGTGACAACGTAACAACAACAACAACAACGTCATCCACGTACCGTTGCTCGAAACTTCAAACGGCCCCAACACCGAAATTATACCCCCCAGTTGCGCGCTCCACGTAGCGAGCACGACCATATTTGTTTTCGGGAGAGTGATGTAAGAGCAGGCGTTCACCACGAGGCGGCATCGCCTTCAACAGCTCTCACCCCAACCACCAGCTCGATGTCTAATCCCTCCAGACTGCAGCTCGCTACCATCCCATCCTCCGCAATATCCCACCGCAAACACGAATCACGCATTCTTATCCGTCAACAAGGCGAAGCCGGATTCCTAGGCAGAACACTTTGGCGCTTCTACGACGCACTTGGAAACAAGGTCGGCTCCATCATGGGTAGTGTAGCGGAGAGACGCGGGAAGGGCCCAAAGTTCGCGGCAGACACAATTGCGGCTCTTCTTACGCAGGAGCGCTGGGAGCACGCTTCACTTGCGGACTCGTCTTTTCCCCCGGAGATCCTCAGTGCGTGTAACCAACTGGTACAATTCGCGTTTCGGTCCGTGTTTGCCTTTTACATTCCCGGGTCTAAAACGTCATGCAGAACACAAACACCGAGAACACAGTTGGCTGCCTTCCGCAGAATAATCGCCATTACGACCCAGTTCCCGGGTCTGAAAATGCTGCTGGAGAAATCTCTCCCTGGTCACGCCGCCGCAGACGCGCTGTTCAGTCTTTGGAATAGAGAGGATGACGTGTCGTGCAATGTTCACTGGAACTTCTTTTGCAAGCTCGCAGCGTTTTGCATTGCAGATCGGAAGATATTTCCATTCATCCAGGGGCATTCTCGCGTTGCTCTAGCCTCAGGGAACGAGCACTGTCGAGCAGCTGCAGACCTGCGGCCTCAGTTTCATTGAGCGGCTGATCATTGCCTCAACTTATGAGTGAGTTACATATTTTGGCGGTGTAGAGCATTGCTGAATGCATCTTCAGACCAACCACTCCAGTCCTCAGTCATTTATCGATTCGATATCTGACTGGCATCCTGGCACTGCCCCATTTCTGGGACTATCTTCGACGGGAACAGACGGAAATCCCTTGCGGTCAATTATATCTGGGAATTACTCTGAAGCTACTGAAGCGAGCTAGAGTATTACTCCAAGATCTTGGTCTTGAGCACAACGAACTATCCTCCACTGACGATACATCTCTTCTGCTCCCTCTAGATGCAGAAGGTGTGGATGAATTCTGTCAAGCCATCCTTGCCGGCATGGAGCATGCATTCCTGCACGATATGCCAGTACCCTTGGCGGTGGGCCAGCCATGGTACTGTGACTTACGAGGTGTAGTACACTTGCTTTGGCAGTGAGTTGTTGTTATCATTTTGTTGAACAAATTCACATTATGAGTGATAGCCATGGAGCTAGTATCCTGGTACCAAAATCCCAGGAGCAGGCTTTGAGAGCTGTCTATATTCAGCGTATTGTTTGCCGAGTTGAAGCGAGGGAAGTTGAAGTTGAAGATTTTGAACGGCGGGCGCAGTAAGTGTAGTATTGCTTGAATGAAGCATACAGTACTGAGAGCTGCTTTGAAAGTGTCAAGGGACTCGACGCCTGGGTAGACCCCATGATTGCTCCCGGGCCGGTGCAGCCACGAGACTCGGAATCTATCCTCTCGACTTCAGGCGATTCGGAGAGAGGCGTGACCAATTCAAAAGCCTCCCGTAGTCGCTCTCCGTCCCCGGTTTTGTCTATTAGGTCTGGGTCATCAGAGTCTTCCCCGCGATGGTCATACACTGGCTCCGTTTCTAGCTCTCCGACACTCCCGGACCTCTTAGCTGCCCAACCCGCCATGCGCCTTAGCCCACCCTCGCCAAGGCCGCTCCGCACACTGTCGCAAATACTAGCCATGGGGCTCGTCGAGGAAGAGGGTTACGACTCCGATCTCCCGCACGACTACTCATGGATTACCCGCCAGTATGGAGACACAGTGTGGCCAGTGGAACTCGGGGTAGCATTGCTCGAAGGTGTGTTTTCTGCTCCTCCCCGCTGGAGTCTGCGCACACTAGGCATCCGCACAGCCTGAGGTTTGGAGCGATACAAACCGGGCGTGCTGGATGGATTCCCGCTACAGCTGAGAATCGCTCTATCTCGGAATACATCCTGGCCAAGACGGGCAAGCACCGTACACCGAAGCAAGTTGGACGTCGGTTGCAGCAGCTTAGCGAGTTTGATGGCGTGCAGCAACGTACGTCCTTGTTTCTGGAATGCTTCATTTCCGCTTCTAGGGTTGCCGCGGCTGAGCTCGGCAGTAGTCCCGTGCTTGCTTTTACCGTTTCCACCAACGCCCAGCGCCGGATACGCGTCGATGTCGATGTTGGATCAGGTAGAGGCATCGCATACGACGATGTACATCGACATCCTGCCGGCCTCACACTCTATCGTTCGTCAATCGGCGCACATCCCGCTCATCTCCAGCCAGAGCGTCCTCCGAGCCTCGCCGCAGCCACGCCAGATCGGGCAGATCAACCCGCGCAGCACGTTTACCTCCCCCGCGTTGCTCTCTGCGCATGCGCGGTTCACTGTGCTCTCCGAGTCGGCGGGCTTGGTGCTCCATGCAGAGACCGTGCCGTTGGAGCTCCTTGCGGACGCCCCCGAGTCGGGCGACGTCTTTGCGAAGGAGTTGTATTACTACAGCGCTAGGATCGTACCCCGCTACTGGGCTATCATCGTCGAGAGTCCTGGTAAGCGCCGGCCCGCTTCTCCTTCCTCGCCATCGCTCACGCTGTTCGTCGCAGACCCTACTCGCTTCACGATCTTCCAAGAGATCGTCCAAGACGACAGCGCCGCCTCGGACTTGGTCGTCTTCACGGCTACGTACCGCTTCCGGTACCCCGCGCCGTCGTCAGACCAATTCTCGCCAACGTACATGCATGGTACACTTCCAATCTACGAGTCCCTCGACCTGGATACTACAAGTAAGAAATCCGGAAATAAGTAGTATGAATAGATGTTTCTGGTGTACAGTACATCGCATGAGCCTCGGTGCTGACAGGCACACGTTCAAGCTCACGCCTGGATAACGACCAGCAGGGTTAGCTCCGAGGGTCAAAGGCATCGTCTCCGCCCCAATGCGCAAACGCGGATGCGATGAGCAGCCACGACAGCATGCAAACGACACAATAACGACGGCACGTATGTTCCACGGAGAGTGAGGATACGCCCCGGTAGGCGAGTGGTCGCTGCAGGCCGGCGCTATCGACGTTGCTGTCGCAGCGACGAGCACCAATACGGCGACAGGGCACCAGGCAAGCGACACTGGAGTGATTCGGCAAGGCCCGCGTCCACTTTATCCCATCCACGAGGGTGCCAGACGCGCTGGCCGGGTAAGACCTCCGCAATCGACGATTGTCATCCCCGCACCGCAAGACGGGCCCATCGCCGCAGCACCCTTCCGTCCGACAATGACAGCCGAAAAGCGGACCACGTGCTGCTGGCCGAAGCATAGGGAGAGGGTGCGTAAGGGGTTGAAGTTTGGGATCCACAGACGCAGAGGCGATGGAGCGGTGTCGAGTCGAAATTTTGGCGCGTTAAGCGTGATGTGACTGATGCCATTTGCGACGAGTGAAAACGCGTCGCCCGTGGACGGGGAGCGACGCCGGAGGTTGCTGCGGGACGGAGGAGGGTCGGCGATGTCGGCGAGAGTGAGAGTATGGGCATCCGACGAGACCATCCCAGCCCAGACGAGCTTGCCACGTCTCAAGCAAGGGTACGAGCGTCCTGCATGTGCTTCTTGCAGCGGATGCCTGCGCGGGACTCCGAATATGGTATGGTCCGCAGCGACAAAACCAGGGTGAGCGTACGGCCACAGCCGGACGCATACTCGAGTGGATTGAGGCGCAGGGGTTTGTAGATGGGCTCCTCCACAAATCGCCACCAGGCTGACGCGCTGGGGAGGGGATGTCAGCGACGAAGAAGCAAGAAGCATGCAAGACACGCACGGAATGGCGGAAGAAACAGGTCGTACTTGGGTAGCCCGGTAGCGACGACAGCGGTGGCCGATGTCCTGAAGAGGATGGTCTGGACGAAAGGGCGGTCGCGATCAGGAACGTATTGGAGCATCGCGCGAGGAGGCGATTTGGGATGGCCGTCCCTGTCCGCCAGTACCGCCGACCGTCTCGAAGAAGGCCGTTCGGTTGACGACATACAGAGGAATCCGCAGACCCAACGAGCCTCGGGTATCCGGGGATGGCATGCGGGATGCGGGAGGTGGAAGAACATGATAGGTTGGGCGGTGAATACGGTTGCCCCATCGATTCGTGGGTGGCGGCACTGTGGTGCTGGTGCTGGTCAAGCACGACAGCGACGACGAACGATGGACGACGGGTTTCTTTGACCGCAAGGGTGCTCTGTGTCGGACGGGATGAGCGCTGCTGGGAGGTCGGCCACGGGGATATCTGGAAAGCAACGCGAGAGAAGGTCAGCGACGGCCAACTCGGACTGGAGAGGCTGGGATGGCACACCTTGTCTCAGAACGTACTCACATACGCTTCCTTAGAGCACGGAGGCTCTCACCGGAGGTTGTGCATGAAGTCTGCCTGTGTTCCAGCTGAAGGTCGCGCCAAGACCGTCTTCCGGTGGACGAGACGCGCGGTTGGTGGGTCCGGATGAGAGCAAGTCATACTAGTGAGGAGTGAGTCTCAATCCCGAGGGCGGTCTGTATACGACGCACCATACTAGAAACGTCTGCGCCGCCAGAGCGTAGAGCTGCCAGTGCATATTCCTCGACGGCCGCCATACAAGACGAGGGGTTCCGAGTTGTCCGAGTCTGACGGCGACAGACGAGTAAACAGAGTCAATCCTCGTATGTCCGGCGTGTCCTTTGGACGAGGTTAGCCAGCGCCAGCAGGATAGCAACATTGTAACCCACTTCGCCGACGGCACTACGACTGCGGCCGTCCGGCCTGAGTGGAGATTTGGCATCCGCGGTAGGCGGTTCTGGCGCTGGTCCGACGAGCACAGAGTGCCGAGGATGCAACGGCGATGCAGGAGGTCGACGTCGAGGACATCCGAGGTGGTTGACCGGAGCCAAAAGCGGTCCGAGTCGATGTCATTCCGACTCCCGAGTCACGTGCGCGTCGGCTGCTGATCTCTAGCTCTTGTTTTCTACCTTCACCGAGCGCTTGTCTATGGTCAAGCAAATCGGCCCTTGATTCATTCGCCGCGCATTAGGCTCCACTGAAAGCCACAAAGAGTATACACTAGTCCGCGCAAACTTGAGGAAACAAATCAAGGTCCTCCGAGACAGGCCCCGGGAAGCTCCAGCCAAGGGTGCTCCGCGCAAGTGGGTTTTTGAGGCGAAATTTTCAGAATCCTTCTCCAAAAGTGGGTTTCCGAGGCCGGGAGGCAGGATCTTCACTGAAAACCGCAACCTGGAGGTCGGTGAGGCCGTGGGCGGAGAGCATCCTGGACATCCTATGCACTTCGAGCGCAAAATCAGGTCCAATACGTCACCAGGCATCCAAAAGCTCTTTTTCAAGAACAAATCGGACCGATTTGGCCGATTTTGATGGCATCAGATAGGAAATCCTCCTCCGAAAGTGGGTTTTTGAGGCCCCCAAAAGTGGGTTTTTGAAGCCAAAATTTCAGATTTTCGCAGAGCACCCTTGGCTGGAGCTTCCCGGGGCCTTCCGAGACTCCGAGTCCGCCGGCGCCGCCTCGGAGTCCATCTCCACTGCTAATCTACAGCGGCCTGGCATTCATCCATCTTTAAACTTCATCAAGTTCTGCGGAGACTGCCAGCGCAATTTCCTCGAAACAGCACTTCGAGATTGCTTCAAGACGACGTCAACGGTTTGAGGTCAACCAGCACCGGACCTATCCAATAAAGCAGCACTCAGCATGAATATCCTTCAAGTAAACGAAAAATAACCCACCAATCGTCGGGTCCGAACGCCGTCGTCGAACATGCTCATCCGCCCTCGTCCAAAAATCCCCCCGCGCGCCAAGCACCGCATCCCCCCAACTCAGCGTCCAATCCGACACGCCCTCCAGCGCCACAAACCCCGGATGCGTCCCGAGCCAGTCATGGAACTCCTGCGTGCAGTGCGAGTCGTCCACGGCGCTCGCCAGCGTGCTCCCGTAGTACAGAACCACGAAAGCGGCGATCTTCCCCGATGGAGCCATCGCTGCGAGGAGCAAGGAGCGCTGGGCGGCTCGGAGGGCGGTTACGGCGCCGGAGTTGTGGCCTACCGCGAGGTGTGTCAGGGACGGGAGGCGGAGGAGTTCGGACCATGCGTCGGGGTTCTGCACGGCGGCTTCGTCACCCAGGATGAGATGTGTGAGTCGCGAGAGGGAGGCATCGTTAGCGAAATCCACGTTCGCGCCCGGCTGACAGTCGAAAAAGACCCCAAAGTCGCCATCGAACTGCTCGAGCCGCTCCATCCGCTCAAAAGCGCCATGCAGCGTCCCAGCGGTGTGCCGCGGGTCAAACACCACCAAACTGCGCACCCCGACACAGCTGTCTATGAGATACCGGAAGTCGGTTGGCGAGAGACCGTCCATGCCGACGATGAACAGGTTTTCTACACGCTTCGCAAGGTACCCAGCGGGTTTGGATCGAAGCATTTTCATCGCGGGTCCGCGTCGGAGATGTGGGGAGCTGCGAGGAGGAGAAGCCGGCTTTGGCTCCGATGATGAGGGAACGGTAGAGGAGCGGCTCGACCCTGCCGTTTTTGCACCTCAGGTTAGTAACTTGAAGCCATCGTCCGTGGGGTAGCGTTACCATTCTTTGACGCGCCAGGCGACCAGCATGAGAGTACAGGCTTCGTAGGGATTTGTATATGCGGCAAGGTAGAAGATGCGATGTTCGAGTTCTGGAGGTAGGAACGGTGAAGTAGGGTCGGCCATGATGGAGGAAGACAAGAAAGGTTATGATCACGTGTACGCGAGGCCATGCACTGAAACAAGTAAAGTATTCGAATGGATGCGAGGATTTGACGATACGTGTTGCGGAAGCCTACGTACGCGCGTAGTACAGGAGAGCAGAACAACAGAATAGCAGAAGAAGGACTCGGATTGATCGATCAATCCGAGACGGTACCGCGAAAGCGGTCCTCCGGGCAGGCAAGCCGGCAAACGTGCCTCGCAGCCCGCGTAAAAGTCACCGACGCCGGTCGAGGAAGCGTACGTTGCAATCCGTCCGGCATGCACTGGCGGATCCTCCAAAGCACAACCCAGCTACGGCGTCTACGGCGACCCAGTAACGTTGGCGGAAGTTTGGGTGAAGCCGGAGTAGACGACACTGGCAGGCTCATAAGGCTCGCTTCCAAGGCGCATACGCGATGCTCACCCCGTCCCACAGCGTCGACTCGAGAAAACCGCTGATAAAAGCCCGACGGAAAGCAGGTCACGTGATCGGAGGAAGGCCACTCCTCGTCGAAACGGCCTCGAGGAGGATAGCGGCCTCGGCGAAGCAAGACACAGAAGATCACAGGAGTGGCCGTGGACACCCACAATGCACCTAACGGGCAAGTGCGGGATGATGGTGCTGAGTGGTAGAAGTCGTGGGTGCGCTGGTCGGGGTCCAATGCGCCTCGTTGGCGCCTTCAGCGGCGTCGAGTAAACGTCGGCGCGGCTGCTCCCAATCCGCTCGGACCACCTTCGATGACGCGGCAGTCGGCGGATAGGGAAACCTTTGCTAGACGATACGCCGCCGGAAGGCCGACGTTTCATCCAGTGCGACGACGACCGAATCTACGACTCCTTGGCGTGTCGTGCGCGCCGCAGAACGCCTGCGAGAAGCGTTTTGGCTCCATTCGACCGGACGAAAGCACCGTCGCGAAATCCACGCAGGATGGCTTCGTCCGAGGGAGCATGGATTGGATTGGGCTAGTCCGAGCAACGGCAATTCGCAGAGAGGTAGAGAGTGCAGCAGAGTAACGTGCAGGGTGTGCTTTCTCAAGCATTGCGGAGGACGACGAGCGGGAGCATACCTCTACAAAAAAGCATCGTCGTCAGCAAGGGAGCGAACACGAAAGAGCAGACAGTAAGATACAACGTACCAATCGTAGACACCCAGTGAACACAAACAGACGCCAAAATGCGGACACATGCGAAGTAATGCTGTCGAACTTGAAGAAGGGTGTCGCACATGGTGGCGACCATTCGTCCCGCTTGTTCGTCTTCAGGCACCGTCCGCGAAAGCCCCGCGTCAGGGTAGGCACCGTCGACGTTCTATTGCCAGCTGTAACCCCATCCGCGGCATCTGCACAAGCAAAAGGGGAGCGGGCATGCGGGAAACGCGCTCTGGGTCCCACTCGACGAAGAACACCAGTGCTGCGATAACCACGAAGCGACTGTCGTTCCATGGACCGCAGGTCAACGCCAACGAGACGCAGCAGTGAAGCACTGTCTCGACCGTCTTCAAGGCGCTTCCGGGTGGTGGCAGAAGCGTGAGAGGCTCGAAGTTGACTGGACCCAACGCCGTTTCTGGTGGGCAGTGGGGTCACGTGCCAGAAGAGGCGACGAGGCAGTCCAGGTCTGCGTAGGCGGACGAACCGGGAAGGACTCGTACGCGACGGAGACGCGTTTTTTGGGGGTCGAGGAGAGCAGGTTAGGGACCGTTTGCCTCGTAGTAGACAGCGTCAGGCCGTTTGGTGAAGCAGGAAGCTTAAGGGAATGGGGTCGGGACGGAGGGGCGATTGCGATGACAGTGCTCGTGTGTTGGGGCGCCAGTATGCATTGGGAGAACAAAGCGCGAGGAGACGTAGGCGATGGATATCTCTCTTCACGAACGCCACTACCGCCGAATTGGTGGTGGACGCCATGCAGAGGGAGCTGCGGAGGCGAAGACCCTCGGGTATGTGGGTATGACATACGCATGCGGGATGTGGGTCACGGAAGAGCACGGGTAGGGTGGGTGTTGAATGGGGCGGCCCCGTAGATTGGACCAAGGTGGCCGTCCCTCGCGAACGCCACTACCGCCGAACGCCCAAGCAAGGCCTTCTCGTGGACGCCATGAAGGGGGATCTGCAGACGCAACGACCTTCGGGCGGGTGGGGATGGCATGCGGGATGTGGGTTGTCGAAGAACGCAGGTAGGGTCGGTCGCCTGTCGATTCGTGGATGGTGCTGGTCGAGCATGACAGAGACGGCGGACGGCGGAATTCCTTGACCGCGCGGATTTCTCCATGCCTGCTGCTGTAAGTGCTGCAAGCCAGGTCGGGGATATCTTGGAAAAGCAAGACAAGGTCAGCGACGGAGAACTTGAAGTACAGAGGCTGGGATGGTGCACCTTGTCCAGGAACGGACACACATCGAACGGGATGCCCCGGCACAAGCACAGAGCGCCTCGCTTGCAGGTTGTGCACGAGTGCAGCTGGTGGTTCTGTTGCCAGTCGAGAGCAGACTGGCTTCTGGTCGACCGGACAGCATGGTGGGCCCGGACAAGAGAAAGTTGTGCTGGTAAGGAGTGAGTGGCAAGCACGACACGGTTATGTATGCCACGCACCAGAAGAACGTTTGGCTACAGAGGCGTAGAAGTTCTGCTCTGCATAATCTTCGGTAACCGCCATACGAGACGAGTGGATTGCGAGTTGTCTGATGACGTCAAGCGAGGGAGCTGGGCCAATGCTCGGGTGCGCTGTTGGAAGGCGTCAGCGTCTGCCAGAGCGATAACAATACTGTAGCGCACATTGTCATAGACAGGACTACGCTTTGAGCCCATTCGCTGGCCGCGGAAGATATAGCATCGACTGTAGGCCAGCCGGTTCCGGCGCTGCTTCGACGAGCGCAAAGCACCATCTAGGATGTAGCGAGACTTCAAAAGGGCGGCGTCAAAGACATCCGAGGCGGAAGCCAGTGGTGGTGGTTGACCGAAGCCGAAAGCGGTCGCGTCAACGTCATCCGCCAATCCTCGGCTGTTCCGGGCGACCAGCCTACGACGCGCAAGACTGCTGCACATCGCGCACACGCACCCACGTCTTCGTCGTTTCTAAGCTAGTCCTGCGCGACACGGCAGTATTGAAGGCGCAACATCGGACTGTGCCTCGGGCTATAATCTTCAAGTTCTCCCGCCATGAGCACTTCCTCGCCGATCCTCCCTCGGGAGCTGGAGCACCGGATATTCTACGCAGCCGCCTATTCAGCCCCATACGAGGCTCTCAACCTCATGCTGGTCGCTTGGCGCGTCAAACAGTGGTACATTTAAACCAATTCTATACGACGGCCAATCTAACGAACGCATGGTCATTTTGCGCCAGGGTCGAGCCACTGCTTTATCGCAATCTAGTCATCGGCAGTCGGCTTCCTTCGTCGTCGCAAGCGATTCCGCTCTTCTATCCGGACCCCGCAAGCGCCAGATGGCAAATGTTACAATCCAAACCCACCGATTTTCTCTCGACGGCGGTGGAAAATCTCATGCTCGTATGCGTCAAGGAACCCACTTTTTCTCGGATACCGGCTCTTCTGAGCGGGGTTCGCAACCTCGTCGTGGTTTCCGTGGAACCGGTGCACGGCGCGCTGGACGCTTTTCAACGCCTTGAGCGCTTGGACTGCAACTACTTTGAATACTTGTTCGACTACGACTCGGAGATCCGCATCGCAGAGAACCCCACGCTCGGGCAGCTGACGCATCTCGAGATGGGGACCGAATCCGCGCTGGAGGACTTCGCCGTCTGGTCAGAAATCCTACGCCTGCCGTCCCTCACGCACCTCGCCATCGCACAACACGAGGAAGTCGTCTCTGCGCTCGAAACGCCGCAGCGCGCTGCGCTGGTCGCGGCGATGCGCCCCACCGGCCATCTCAATGCCTTCGTGGTGCGGTACTTCTACAGCAGCTCCCCGGAGATGGAGGGCAACGAGGAGTTTGACGAGTGGCTCGAGTCCAATCCTGGGTTCGTTGCGTTGTTGACTGTGTCGAGTTGGGCTCTGAGCTGGGGGAATTCGGTGCTTGGCTTGATGCCCGACTTTTGGACGAGGGTAGATGAGCATGTTGGGCGACGGCGTGCCGACAAAACGATTGGTGCGTTGGTGCCAGTGGTCGGCTCTGGCTTTCATAGTTGACTGGGGAGCAGGTCGTATCCTTGTGGATCTCGATCCGTAAATAGTAGATCTTTCGGTTCATGTCTTTTTGCGGGGAGAGATGTGTCGATTTCTGAGGAATGCTATCAAGTTTTGCTTGACGGTTTACGTCATGCGCGTGGCGACCTCTTCTTGACGACGACGACCTCGACGGACACCATGGCGGAAAAATGACATTCTGCGGCCCCCCCTGACGAAGACAACGTTCGTCCAGAGGTGTAGAGGCGGACATGATTGCTGTGCGTTTGTCTCGATGGTGCCTATATAAGAGTCTAATAGGGTCCCAGACGTGCACCAAAGCCAGCCCCCGGTATGCCAGCCCCTCCAGCTGACTCGCCACTGGCCACATTCTACGTCGGTGGCAAGGAAACCCAGCCCTTCGTCACCGTCGACCAGCTCAAAGACCACCTCGCACTCCTACAGGCGTTCGCGGAGCTGCGTGCGCGCGTCCAGAACACGTCGGCGAAGGACCTCGGGATCGACTACTTCCCGCCCGAGACCGAGAAGGAGCGGCGCTGGTCGGTGTTCGTTGGGTTTGCGGTGGAGCGGTTCGAGCGGTGGTGTTTGGCGTTGACGGCCAAGGACGCGGAGAGTGGAATTGCGGCGATTTTGCCGCCGCTGGATGTGCTCATGGTGCGTCGCTTTCGTTTTTCTGTGCTGGAGCCTAACCAGTCTTGCAGGTCTGGCATACATATCTCCTCAATCCCGGGTATGCTTCCTTTGCTGGCCACGTCTGTGTGCTAACGTCCCGTCCCAGCTGGTACGCCGAAGACTGCCTCCGAATCAAAGCCCTCCACGGATTGTGGGAAGCCGGAAAGTCACTGAGCGCGTCGTTGGTGCGTTGACTGACCGCCACACGATCCTTTTCCCGACGTTGTTCATCTCCTTCAGGGCAACGGCCTTGCCTCCCTCGTCCGCGCCAACTCCACTGGTGCAGCCTTGCAAGACAACGTCCTCTCATGGGTACGCCTAACCGACACGCCGTTCGACCCATTCGAGGCCATCGAAAGCATGAGTGCCGCCGGGAAGACCGTCGAGTGCGTCAAATGTGGGACGCCCAACACTACGCGTGCGCGTTCTTCTCCCTCCCGTCACTGCGTACCCGAGACTGATTCCTTATACAGCATACCTAACGGCCGACGGGACGGGCTATCTGCAGCTCCGCTTCGACCGCATCTGCACCAAACCGACCAACGACTGCTTCCACCACATAACGCACGCAGACCTCGCGATGGCGAAACTCGCGAAGGACCTCGCACTGCCTAATACTAACCAGCCCGATTCCGTTCTCGCGTGCGTCGAGCCCTCTTCTCAGAGATTTCCTAGCCATATCTGATTGACGACGAAAACAGCGGTACCCTCTACACACCCGGAAACACACGCAACCTCGCACACGCCATCGCGGTCAAGGACCGACTCATCCTCTTCAAGAACCCGAAGCCGGAGAATCCAGTGACGGCGCGAGCGTTTATGCACCATGCCCAATGGCAGTTCTCGCAGCTGAAGAGCAAGATGTTTACGCTCCTGAAGGAGGAGAAGCGCATGTACGTGCTTGTTACTCGTTTCTGGGCGGCGCGACTGATTGCTGGTGTAGAGCCGAGCGGATAAGCAACGCGTATACGGACGGCAGGATATTCTCCGTCGAGTTGGTCTCTGCCGTGCGTGCTTATTCTACCGGTGACAAGACTTGCGCTGACTGTCGTTGTTTGCAGGTGTTGCGTCAAGGCGGCTTCGTGTCCAAGATGCACCAACTGGGATGGACCAAACCCGGCGCGTTTGATAGCCACGAAGACGAGGTCGCTCTCTGGCATGTCGTTGCGCGGTATCATGCGTGAGTTCCTCTTCGTTTCTGAGCAGTCTAGAGTTGTCGCTGATAGAATACAAGGTTTCTGGATCTCATGGCGGCTTCGCCCGGCGAGTTCCTCGTACCGACACTGGACATCGACCTGGGCTGGCATACACACCAGCTGCGCTCACACGAGGTCCGTCTCTTTTGTCCGCTCCGCTCGAGTTCGACCTGACCACTTACTTCTTTTGTGTGTAGTACGGACCCGACACGATGAAATACGTGAACGTCTTCGTCGACCAGTCAGTCTCGGTCTCTTCGAATACCACGGAGTTTTACCTATCTAATTATCTTCTAGCGAGGACAAGGTCGAAGAGACGCGCCTCACCAACTCGTTCGATGGTACCGGGACGGCATGGAGGAAACGCTTCGGGCAGCCGTACAGCTACTGCGGCTGCCCGTTGCCCGGCAACTCGGTCGGGCAGCGGCTTTCGAGGCTCATGAGCGGTGTCGGTGTCGGCTTCGCGCATGCCCACGGACACGGGCATGGAGGAGGAGGGACACATCCCCAATATCTCCAGCCCCCGAAATCGTGGAGCGGGAAGACTGCGTCGGGAACCCATCCGAGCGCGCATAACCTGATGTTCCCGGGCCGCGCGACGGCGGCGTCGTCCTCGGAGCAGAACAAGCTTAAGGCGGAGAAGAAGGCCGAGAAGGAGAGGGCGAAGGCGAAGGCGAGGGGCAAGTGCGTGCTGGACCCGGCGTTCCTCGTTCCCGTCCCCTTGTTTGTGGATAAGGGCCCCGGGGCGGGGAACTGTGCTGCGGTATCAGGTCATTTGATGAACGGGGAGCGCGGAGGGTGTACCGCGGTGAGTTTTCGTTTCGCGTTTGCTGCCGGTGAAGATTCTGTTGCTGATGAGGATGTTGGTGTATGTAGAGCGCGCCGGCGTGTCGGTCCAACTACACGGACACTCTCCCGAGGCTGGGCGTCGCGCCGTCGAGCAAACTCATCGGCTCGCAGGCTGAGCCGGCCGCAGCAGCAGCTGCACCCGGGCCTGTCATCTCAAAACCCCCACCGCCGGTACACGTGCAGCCCCAGCCCAAGCCTGCACCTCGTGTACAGGCCAAGCCTACGAGAACGGCCCAGCCCGCTCGACGCGCCGCTGGCGGTGGCGGTGGTGGTGGTGGGTACCGCAGTACTGCTTTGCGTTCGGCGACCCCTGGCTACGCGTACCACGACGATAGCACGTACCTATCGCTTGCAGCGATTGCGATTGCGAGCTCGAGTTGTGGGTCGCCGGCGTTGGGCAATCCTACTTGCGGAGGTGGGGGAGGTTCGTCGAGTTGCGGGGCAGGTTCTGGGAGCGCTTGTGGGGGCGGGTCGAGCAATTGCGGCGGCGGAGGCTCGAGCAATTGCGGCGGCGGTGGCGCGAGTAGCTGTGGGGGAGGCTCCAGTAGTTGTGGAGGGGGCGGCTCGAGCAGTTGCGGGGGAGGATAATATATGATTGAACTGAGGAGGAACTTGTATGAGCGTTCTACTCTACTATCGATATGCCAGTGTATGTAATGTCAGAATAGCCTTACTTTAGCTTTCGCATAGCTCGCTGTATGTAGTACTGTAATGTCGTCGAGGTTATAACGACTCCCTTAAACGGCTTTTTATGGAAAGTACGTGGACTGTGGCATAGGACGTATTCTTGTGGTTCCTGCGGATTTTCCTGGGAGAGATGCACTCCGTTGCACGTGAAGGCCCGGGAATCCTTTTGGCTTCGACCAACCACCACCCAAAGTCGGCACCAATGCTCGCAGCCACTTCAGACAACCTCGACGCAGAGCCCATGCGCAGCAAGCGCAACTGTACTTCGCGAGTATCCCACTCGTCGACCCCCGCAAAACGCCTTCCGGTGACGCCTCGCTTGCGGGTATTGGGTGTCGTTTCGTTCCTCGCAAAACGGTGCGTGCTAGAGCTATCGTACACCTAGGATTTCGCTCATTCTCCGTTCACGCAGCGTAATAGACGAGTACGGTCGCTGCTGCCCACCTGCTGCTGCGGCTGCGACGGCTTGGAATCGCGTCGTCTTGTCTGTCGCGCAAAACTCTTTTCTCTTTCGTCCGTAGCGGTTGTCTGGTGCGTGGCGCACATGTAGTGGCTCTGATTTTGTGGCTGATTCCTTGACGGTAGGACCTGGCTACTACACAAGACGCGCTCCAGGGCCACGAAACGGTCCTGTTCACAAACGGCGACGGAAACCCCACTCCCACTCTTGCGATATGACACTGGGACGCACGGAGACAACCATAACCTGCACGACCACGCCTGAGCAATGCCTTGGGGTGGGAGCCATTTCCGAGAGCGAAGCCTGAGAGTGCGTCACCCCCAATCTCTTCGCTCTTCTGACTTTGTCTTCTATCTCTAGTATGTCTGTTGCTCTTGCGGAGGCCATCGCGACCGCAATTGTAGCACCTCTACTCGCGAATTCGCCGTTGCTCGTCGGTCTGGTGCTTCACCGAGCCCTTCTTCTGCGAATCGACTTCGCGACCATATTCACTACACACCTCCGCCCTTCCTCAGACGGCCCAGACCACTGTTGCGTGCGCTGCGCAGGATAGTGGCGTGCCGTCCACAAACCCTCGGCTTGGGACATGCAACGACGTTTGGTCACCGTGGGGATAGGCCAATACCGATTCGCCTCCTTATACTACGACCCATCGAGGGTCATGGGAAACGTTGGACGCGAGCGCGCTTTGTACCAGCGCCCTTTCCCCCATCCCGACACCATCCCTACTAGGCTCACCAAAAAGCCCGGTCAGCCAGCCGTGTGCAAACCACCCACGAATCGCGAGCAACCGCCTCTCCCGTTGATACAGCGCTTACCCCGCTGCGGTCCAACGTCCTCCCGGCTGTTCGCGTGGCCAGAGCAATCCCTCGCTCGTCTGGTCCGTCGAACACGTGACTTCGAGGCCACCGAAAACGCCGTTGGGAGCAGCCATCTTCGGGTCGTCCGTCCTTCCACACGTCCCAGCTTCATCCAAGATGCGCCCTGTATATCTCCGTCGAAGAAAGCATTCACCGACGTCGGTCTAGAACACTTACAGTGTTGTTCACCCCTTCGGGTGCATCACAACGCGGGTGAGCGGCATCCGCAACGCGTTCTTCGTCCTCCCGCGGCTCTAGTGCTATGGTCCCTACAGCGGATCGCGATGGAGCGGCGTTGGTGGGCACCACGACCCCAATCGTCGGCGGACGAAACCCTCCGGTCGACCACGCGCTCACGGATACTCGTCAAAACGCATCGGGTGCTTCTCCGACTGTCTCGAGTCCCACCCATTCACCTCCTAACCGCCGTCAACCACGTCCTTCCCCAAAACGCGAAACTGCTGGCGGCATTCGCGCGAATACATCCATGCCAGTGTGCCCGCTTCCGAGTCGGATGCCGCTGTCTGCCCTTCGTATGACGCACCTGATACCGTCTACGGGCGACTCGCGTCTCCGTACCGTCTCGGAGAGGAACTCCATCGACCTCTTCAAGTTGGGATCATCCCCGTCCACATCGTGAGATATCGTTAACGCCGACGCCACCAACCACCGGGATTGTCGCGACATCCTCGGGACAATCGTCGCAGATTCAGCTCTACCGGGTGCGACGGCGCCTCGCAAGGCCTCGACGAGCTCGTCGACAACGGCTTTTGTGGCCCGCAACCATGTCGTCCCTGCTTGGCCGGTCCCTTCAGTCGCGTTACAGCAGAACGGTTGATTCGTGGCAATACCATGGTCGCCGAATCTTCGAGCTCTCGAAGCTGCATCTTGCACTTCACTGGGTCGCGGTGCAAGGCCGGCGACGATGTCCTTGGCGGGACTCGTCGTCGGTGCAGCAGCTCTGGGAGGTTTCTTGGGTACTCGTCGAGAACCAGGGATTCATCCACCTTTCGACCGACCCGCTGTCGACATTGCATTGATGCGTGGTCTACTTGAGGACGTGGTCGAAGTCGTCGTCGGTCGAGACGAGCAATCTGCGGAGACAGTGCCACCGGCATTGCGGAATCTTCGGGCTCCCAAGGAACGTTCCGCGGATCTATGCTCTCGCGAGCAGTGTATGACGAACGATATCGCGAGAAGCCTTCCGTTCCTGAGCGCCCGGCGACGACTTGTCAATTGGTCACCGCTTGCTTTATACACCGAATCCGGGTTCGGCGACCAACAGCAGCAACGCGGCTCGAAGTTGGATTGCCATTCGGTGTGCGACAAAGTCCCCAGTCGGACTTCCGCCTTCTTCCTCGCAGATGGTGGTTCTCCTGTGCGAGTGCCTTGTCGTGGTAGAAACTCTGAAAGCAGCTTCTCACTCGCTAGTCCTGCGCGCTCGACATTCGTATATCGTACCTATCCACCTTCGGTGCTGTACCCGTTCCTAGACCACGGCCTTTTACATACTCGCATGAGCTCCAGTACTTCAGCACATATGTTTGGATCTACGTATTCGCTTCCGGTAGTTATCCTTGGTAGTTAGTAAGTCCTGTAAGTCGGCGCTTGGGTTGGTAATGTGTGAACGGATTAGAAGCGTCGAGCTCAAGCGCCCTGCTGAGCGTCTATCGCATCGGCTATTTTCTGGATCGTGCACCGCTATGCTGCCAACGTGAGCGCTAATCGAGCGTCCTTCTGTCTTCCATTTTACCGTCGGCGTCTACTTGCATGCCAAACTCTGCGCCCATGGACCCACCGTCATTCAGGCTAATCGCCGAATTTAGAAATTTGTTTTAAGGCAACTTGCTTAATCGACGGTGTCGGTGCAAACTCTCGGAGAATTCTTTTTATGCGCGTTCCGAGTCCGACTGGGGGCTCAATGGAGTGAAGGCAGATATTGAGATAAACATGATATTCACAGCAGAGTACGAGGGATGACGAAAAGTGTGCGAGTGCGACTGGCGCAGTCGCACACATTTGCGAATGAATAGCAAAATTGTGCGACTCACCTACCTGCGATGACAGCCGCCGCGCACATTTGTGCGACTCGGCAGACGGCAGGATGTTGATTTGTGCGACTGGATTCCTTGCCCGAGATACGCCGACGCTTGGCTGTCACCTGTCAGCTCATTGATCGGACCCATCCTGGCTCCGGCCCCGATGACGCGCCGGCGATCGTGTGCGCACTCCGAAGGCGCGGGAGCTCTCACGGCGCGGTTCCCGCCACACTCTCAAGGCACTCGATAATCAAGACTAGCGGTATACTAGTAAGTACCACTGCGGCCAGCGCCAAATCATGGCTAATTCCTCGCAAGCAGACTCTGCCTGACCCGCCGAGCTGACCAGTTCGTGTGAAGCTTCAAGTTGCGCAATGGCGCCATGTCGATTGGCCGGGTCTCGAGTATAAAATTTAAAAGGGAAGCCTCCGCCGCTCATACACAGAACTTGAACACGAGCACTGGCACTGCAGTACTGACAGTCTTGAATCTTTCCCTAGTATCCCTGCGCAAAGTCAGTCTCCCATTGCTTCAGTCCCCTTTTCTCACCGCACACCTTCCAGTGGATCCCAGAGGCTGGGTATCGACATTCTGCATCGTCGGCCCTTCCCGAGCTCGACATCGACGAGATTCTGGGGACCAACTGACCGAGTTTCAGCGCTCAACTCACGCTCGGCGCTCATCGTCTCTGGACTCTCGAGGACCAGGGCCCTTTCGCGACCCACGATCCGAGTCCTCGGCGCACTCGCATTATCATGATGCCAGCTCCCGACGCTTATCTGCGTCTCTAATTTGCTAAATTCCTCTTCGATCTAGACTGCCGACTGGCTCTCGCTCTGGCTCCCGCCGCGGCGCAGTCATTTAGCGTCGAGGAATATTAATCCATGTCGGAAAAAAGTCAGATTGATTGAACAACTCTTAATCCAATACAATAGATCTCAATCCGCCAATCCATTAAGTGGATTGCAACCAACAGAATTAGGCATAAATTGGATTGAGATCCTGTCGATGTATTTGAATCCATCCCAAGGGATTGTGGGATTGAAGAGGGTTGCATACGGTTGGGACCGGCACGCTGCAACGGAATTAAAAAAAATACAAATGATATTTACGTCGCTACATTTACATGAGACAGCAAGTACATTAGCGGCGAACGGTTCTGGGACCCCGAGAGCGGGACGCGCTACGGGTCTGTGCCTGGTTGGGTGGAGGCGGCGGCGGAGTCGGTTGTCGTTGCGGCTCTGGGGATTGCGCGGGGGAAGGTTGTTGCTGTGGCCGTGTGAGCAAAATCGTAAGCAGAGGAATACAACGCACCGACGCCGCGACTTCGGCATTGTTGAAGACCTCCTCATCCTCCTCCATCTCCTCTGCTTCCGCTTGCTGATTCCCCACCACTGTCCCGTCGAAAACGTCATCCGAGTCGGGGAAGAGATAGCTATCCCAGTAGCGGAGAAGATTCCGAGCCCACGAATGGCCTCTGAGCAGCGCAAGACGGATTTTGGACACGTACACGATGAAGCGCTTGCGGTAATTGATGCTCGTGACGTGCCCTTTCTCCACGAATTGAGGGTCGGCAGAAAACAAAAAGATGGCCTAAAGGTTGATGTTAGCGACGAGCGGAGCAGGAAACTGCAGCGCGTACCAGAACCGCACATGAAGCGATGGCTCCGGGCGTGGTGTGGGTGACACGGTACGTGCGCTGGTTATAGCGCGCATCGGGCTTGTGCGGCTTGCGCTCCATGAGACCTTCCGGCCCGTCGGGTCCTCGCAGGACGGCAGCATAGATCTGGTACATTAGATTCAAACGAGCCGTGAACAGCACACGCACCTTGAGCAGAGTGGAGCTCTTGAACAGATGCTCCAAATCCACCGAGCCGTTATACTCGTCGTATAGAACCTCCGCTTTGAACGGCGAATAATGCGCCGCCGCGCTCCGCCGTGCCAGCGCGGTACCCGATGAAGTCGGCGAAGTTGGTGAAGCGGGAGTCGCTGGTGCGGAAGTCTTCACGAGCACCGAAATGGTGCAAGCTCGGGCCGCGGACCCGATTGCGCATTATCGTGCGCTGGTTCTCCAGCCCGTCGCGGAACTAAGAGGATCGTTAGCAGAAGTAGAAAAACAGTATAAGGCGACACACCGATCCCGCCAGCCAATCCTCGGGCCAACGTGCCTTCGCGGCCTCCGGAAGAGACTCGACGATATCGTTGACTTGGCCCTGGGTGTACTTGACCTTGTCGTCGTACTCGGTCATCGGGTCGAAATTGTCGCAGGGCGTACCGGTCCAGACAGCGGGCGAAACAATGAAGATGCCGCCCACGAGGCGTAGCGGCGACCCAAGTGAGTAACCTGGGCGGCCAGTTGCACCGGATTGACGACATCCTGTGGTGCATCCTCCTCGCGGTTGTATCGACGACGTTTGCGCGGTTTGGCGGCGGTCGCAAGTTGGTTTTCGAGCTCCGCAATCCGTTCATCCTTCGCCGTATCTGCCTCGGCGGCAGCGTTAAGTGTAGCTTGAATCCGGGCTCGAGCCTTCACACAGGATGAGTGGCGCAAAAGAGCGGAAACTGCCCACGCACCGAACGTTGGGCGCTTGGAGAGTTGCTGGGCGAGAGGTCCTGGGTGAGGTTGGAGGCATCGGCCAACGGCCGACGCGGGGGTGTTTCTGGGGGAGTTGAGAGAATCCTGCGTGGGGGCATGAGAAAAGAAGTGTGGGCGCTTGAGGAACGCACCTTGGCCTTATAGTTCGCTGCAGACGGTGTGTTCACACAGGCCCCACCCTCAGCGCTGGCCTCAGCCCCACTCCTCCGAAGCTGGGAAAACACGGCCCCACAACCCCGAAATGACGTCGATGGGCACCGACGTGCAGGCTGCGACGACGACGAAGTGTTTCCGACGGTGTTGTGCTGGAAGGGTCCGAGGGTGGTAGCGGAGTGCGCAAGAGAAGAGCTGGATTATATTACTACTCGGACATCATCCCGCCATGCTACTATTACTCGCCAGTCTCGCCCCCCGTGCTTAGCCCTCTCCGCCTGTCCATCGACCCTCTCCAGCAACTCGTCCAGCATGCTCGAGTGCCAGCTAAGATGCTCCTCCAGTCGATCCAACAACAGCTTCGGGACTAAGGGCCCATCGATGCCTCCGGAGATGGGGCTATCGGGGCCCACAGATCGGTCAACGAGCTGGCGGGTGGGAGAACGTGAATGGGAAGTGGTAGATGACGAATGGAATACTGCGTGCAGCTTTTTAGTGTCTGACAATGCAAAGAAAAAAAAGACGACGCACCGTGTGCTTCCCAATTCTCCAGCTCTCGTTCGGCGGCTCGTAGATATGAGCGAACGCGGAGCCCCGCTTGAGCGCTTGAGTCGCAATGGGTCTCCACAATGTTTGTTCGAGAAGAAAGTGGCCGGGAGCTCGAATGCCGAGCTACGTGCTGTAGGGAGTGCTTGACACTCACAGTACTCGGTACCGACCTCTCAGGTTGCTCGCCGGCCGACGCCAAGCATCTCCGTATATCTCCGTACCGTACGCCGTACCGTACCGTAGCGGGGTCGGCCCCCCCGTACCGTATACGGTACGTACGGTGCCGATCCCTACAAACCCGTCTGAGTCTCCAGTCATAGACTTCGACGCCGGAGGTCCTCCGGACATGGACATTGACCCTCCGGAGCCATCTGGGACTCCGACGGTGCCGCTCCCGCCCCGATTTATCTATGTAGTCCATCATCCACACGCCGAAAAATTCCCCGAGTTCATTCCGCTCGAGGGTCCTGGAACACAGCCTACGCCGGATGATCTGCTATGGGATGGGAAAGATCGACCCTGGGCACCATTCCGAAATCTCGCGGACTTCAAATTCGCGTCGCGCTGTGTACTGCGTCGGATGCCGAACAAGCAAATTGACGAGGATTTGAAAGAGATGCACGACGGGACGTACTCGTCTGACTGTTTCGTCTCGTTCAAGAACCATCGGGATTTACGCAAGTCGCTAGAGGCTGCGCGTGTCGGAGGAGTCCCTGTAAGACTGGCTCGCACATTCACTTTTCTTTGCTAAGTTTTGTACGCAGTTTCGTCAAAGCACATTCCACATCGACTTCGACGGACAACGTTTTGGGAAGCGCTACCTCGTCGACATTGAATTCCGCGACACTTGGGACGTCGTGAAGGGATGGGTGACGAACGATACGCTCGCCAGCGTCAGCACCTGGTTCTCGCAACGCAGATATCTCTGCCTCAACGGAGAAATCGACCTCTCTATACCTCTGGTCGATGAACCTTGCACCGGCGACGATTGGTGGAAAGCTGATGTAAGCCCTCTCGTTTCTATGTTCGTGCATTTGTTCATATCCGCAGGACTCGCTCCCGTCACCAGATGCGGGCCCGCACGCAAGCTGCTATCTGGGTCTGCATGTGTGGCTCGACAAAGGCCTCGTTTCCACCAAAGTTAAAATGCACCCGATCCTTTTTCGTGCGTGTTGGATTCACTCAACGACGCGGAACGGCTCGGGCAACGGCGGAAGTATGCTTGCAGGTTTTCTTTGCATCGTGAGTGTGTTTCCGTGCAAACTGGCCTGGGTTAACCGATGTTAAGCCTGACGAGCTTCGACACATCGATCCAAAAAAGCTTTCCAGCTCGGATCGAATGGAGTACGATCTCCTTATGCGGATGATTTATCGTCGCGCCTGCGAGATGCTGATGGAGCCGCTCCGTCGACGTTCTCATCGCGGCGAGGCGCTGAAGTTCGCGGACGGTGTTACGCGTACTGCGTACCCAGGGGGTCAACATCGAATCGATGGATCTCGAGGAACTTGCGGCATGGCTCGCGATCTTCAACTCCCAAGCCCTGCATCCATGCCCGATATGTCTCGTCCATAAGCGCGACCTTCATCGCCTCACCTGTACCCATCAGTGGACTCGTCGCACCGCCGACTCCATGGCGGAGGTAATCCGGCAAGCTCCGTCGGCCTCCAGGACTGCCCGTACCGAGTATCTTCGTGAATTCGGGCTGCATTATTTCCAGGTAAGAGCCCGACTTTGTTCTGCCTTAAACTGAATAAGTCCAGCACTTCCTTTGGAAATTCAACAACTCGGACCCGTACCAGGCTGTGGGTTACGATTGTCTCCATTATTTCGATGGCGGAATATGGGGACGGCACGTTTGGCCGTTGCTATCGGATTATCTCGGGAACCTTCGCGTGGCCGAGACGTTCAACTCCCAGTACGTGTCGACTGTTTTATTCATTTAACGTCTATCATCCAACATTTTAGTCTCGAACAATTCCCTCGCTGGCGCGACTTGAAGCACATCCGCGGCGCGACTGCTATCAGCTACTCGGAAGGCCAAACATGGGTAGACATTTTGAAGGTAAGCAACAACTCATTCCGAGCTTCCGAATGTGGCCAAAACAAAAGCTAGTGTGCACTTCCTTGTCTCGTGGAGATTGTGCCCCCGAAGTCGATCTTTGTCCGCCTGGTGCGAGTTATGCAGAAACTTCGAGTGATGCTGACGCTGGATGTTACGACGAGCACCCGCCTTGAACACTTAGAAAATCTTATCCGTGACTATGAGGAGCTCTGCGAGGTCAGCTTTTTTATTTTATAATAAACTTACCACATCACTGATGGGTGATGCGCAGGAGACTTCCGAGAAACACGACAAGAATTTCGATTTCCTCAAGCAGCACATGCTTCCGCATGCTCCCGACATCTTCCGGGCCAAGGGAACCAGCCGCAATATGAACACTCGCGTCGGCGAGGGCTTCCAGCAAGAGGTCAGCGCACAGTATAAGAAGACAAACGGCAAGAATGCCGAGCACCAAGTGAGGAATTTCTACTCTCCCAGTCATCTCAACTCTATTTTTTATCAGATCGTTATCCACGACGAGAACGAGGAGGCGATCGCGTTTGAAGATGCGTGTAGATGCATGGCAACGAAGCCAAGCAGAGGATACGGATGAATTGATGGATCCCGTCAATTTGGATTCCGTGCCGCATTGGCGCCTCGGCGCGCCGGATCGCCGCCGTGTATCTCCGCACCGCGTCGAGATGGATCACACTGGCAATCAAATCTACCGCAACTTCGACTTCAAGCTCCGAGAATACCTTGCCAGACATTATCCCCGTTTATTGGTAGGTCCGGACGCAGAAATACAGGTGACACTATCATTGATATCTTTGATGGTACTGATTTTCCATCAGATCCTGATTTGCAAGGCCTTGTACGTTTCCTACCAGTCGTGCGTCAACTGGGGGAACGAGCGCGACATTCTACGCTGCAATGCTAAATTTCACGGGCGGCCACGCTTCGACTCGATCATCTTCGAAGCTAATGACGACGCGACAGCGATGGGTCAACTTGAGCTTGTCTTTCGGTGCTTCATCTCTGGGAAGGGGGCTGTAGATCTGGCCATGATACTGCCGTATCAAGCCACCTCGTGGCAGCCGAGGACGCGCACAGATTGCCCCGTTCGCGTCAAGAACAAACAGCCTATCTTTGTTGCCCTCGAGCATGTCACTCGCGGCGCCTTGCTATCTCCGATCTTTGGTGCTTCGCGGGAGGTGTTCTACGTGATTGACTGCATTGACGGGGATATGTACCTACGGCTCAACGCTATAGATTAATTTTCTCGCCGTCAGACTCGGATTAAGAGTGTACAATCCAATTAAATCCTCTTCAAGCCCCAACAGTCGGACACAAGCCAGCACTGCCGTCTCAATCCTATTCAATCCAACTAGCACGCTTGAACTGAGTTGAGATGGATTGAGAGCACATAGCTAAGTGGATTGCAACTGGTCTTAGGCAGTCGCAAGCCGTCAATCCAGCCCAAGCCATTGCAATTAATCTGGCTTTTTTCCAACACACCAGTACTAGTGACAACGAAGCGTAGGCTCTCAATAATCCGTGTCCGAG
Organism: Mycena chlorophos; assembly: GCA_014461115.1. Lineage (NCBI taxonomy): Eukaryota > Fungi > Basidiomycota > Agaricomycetes > Agaricales > Mycenaceae > Mycena > Mycena chlorophos. The sequence goes on from JACAZE010000011.1 coordinate 1,137,503, forward strand.
TCTATTCTCCATTGAAGTTTTCTTAAGCTCGAGAATGGGAAAGGGAAAGGCAGGGGACCCTTTCACGACGAAGATCGAGGCTTGTCTGCCTTGCAACAAATTTTATTTCGGTATCATTCAAGCCATTTAGGATGTCTGAGTCTGAAGACGCGAGCATCTTTTCCTATCATTCCACCACCACCCGCTCCTGGCCCATCGACAACTCAATGTGCGTCGACGCGTAGGGAAGGAAATCAAGTCTCGGCGCACAAACACGAAGCGGCATTCAAGTTCATACAAAAATCAAGGGTGGTAGACTTTATTCAGCATTTGTACACCATAAATTAATTGCTTGTGCATTCTAAGTTATTTGTTTGTTTTCTCTAACATGTCCCCCTCTTCCCAAACCTCATTTCCGCCGCATCCTCCACCTCACCGCACGATCCCCCGCCCCTTCGCGTCGGACCAACCTATAGCTTGCTCGTCAGATTCGACACTCACCACACCATATCGCCATGAAAAGCACGCACCATTCTCCTCCCAAACCCATTTCCCCCCGCATCCTGCACTCCCAACCATCATCCCGGGCTCGTTCGTGTCGCTCTCTCGCCATCGTGATGCCGCTGGGTTGGCGGGTGAGTCGGAAAATCTGCGGGAAAAAGAGCGCCACAAAATTGGCTCACCTGGTATCCCTCCATCCACGGGCGCTCCTTCTGAGCCCACCACACCATCCAACACCATCCCATACCGCCTTCCATCGTTCCCCGCATATCCAATCTCCACCTGCGAGCAACGGGTTAGCACCGGAATAACCGCGCAAAAGCGCCGCTCGACGACCCTCACTCGGGCACGACACTGCTCCACGGGCTGCAGGCCAATCTCCACTCCGTCTACCGCACATTCGACGTCCCTGGAGCAGCGGTGAGCAGCTGGGCGAAGAGGGAAAGGCGATGGCACACCAAATTAGCTGCCCTGGGCCGGCGACGCGCCTGACATCCTTCTCTCCCACAGGCGCTCGTTCCGGGCTTGCCCCAGCACCCAGCCCGATTCCGTAGCTCCTTCCCGTCGTACTGTGAGAGGCAGAACCTGGATATCGGAGTCAGCACGGGAAGGATTGCGCCGCTTGATCACGCACCTGGGGCCCACAGGCATTTCCGCCCTCGTCGTTGCTCTATCTCCACTGGTCTTCCTTCCACTCCGCTTCTACCACATATCCGACGTACCTAGCACGATGGTGAGCAGCTGGGTGACGGCACAAAGCTGACGGCGCACCTGGTTACTACCGTCGGCGGCGACGGCGCGCCATTTGCATTCCTCCCTGTAAACGGGGCAGCGGTCAGTGACGCTGCAGCTGGTATCCGACGCAAGACGCATGGGCGGGCGGGGCACGGCGGGCGGGGCGTAACGGCGGGCGGGTGAGACGATCGTGGTGGCCGGAAGCAAGGATGACAGGACGTTACGGGCTGTGACCAAACAAGCTGTCCGGCGCAGCTCGGCCAACAATTCGGCGCTGATTTGTGCGACCCGCGCACGGCCTCGCGCGCGGCTCAATCCCACATTGTAGCAGCAGATTTGTGTAATTGATGCATATATGTGCGATCAGACGAGTCGCACTCGCACACTTCGTGTACCTACTCGCAGAGTACAGAGCAAAAACAGAGCGAACAAGAACCAAGAGGAAAAACGAGAATCAAAGTGGGGTAACCTCCGATACAAGTACATTAATGTTGCTTCTCATCCACCCGTTCACTGGCCCATCCAGCGTGGAATATCGACGGTAATGACCCATCTTCCGGTGGCCGCTTCCTGCCCCAGACCCCACAAGAAAATGTTACCTTCAAGTAGATCCACGCCGGTAGGTCCATTCTGCGGCTGTTGACCCTGCAAGAAGGCCATCCAAATGCTGCCTGCCGCCGCTTCACGCTGGATGAAATGGTTCCACACTGCTGCCTGTCGTGACTGTGGCAACGACTGGAAGAGCGCAAGATCCAGCGGTGCGCGGACGCGGACCACTAGATCATTGACGATACGGTGCGCACTTGCGCCCGTCGGCCCGGCGGGAATCTGCATAAGGACGCCGTAGGGGTTGGATGTGGTCCGCACAAGGACGAGCTCATTGGCCGGGATGACGTTGTTGGGGATTGCGGTGAGTTGGTCGTAGGTGAGGCGGCGTCGCAGGTCAATGGGCAAGGCGGGCGGTGCTTCGATTCCATACGCTTGATGTGTCCCGGGCAGCGGCGACGGCCTTATCCGCGGTGCCTCTACGCCCTACAGAAGCATGGCGTGAGTGTGTGTGGGTGTCATCTTTCAAGTGAATTGCCCACATGACGACTCTGGAAAATCGGGATTCGGGACGACGCTGAGCGGACTGCGACTTGAAGACAGTGAATGCGTACCGCGTACATAGGTGACTGGAGAAACGCGTGAACGTTGTATTGCGTAGCATCGCGGGTGGGACTTACTGTCGTATTGAGAGGTGGCAGCGTTGAAGGTAGCCCGAGGTGCGAGCAGGCGGCGGGGAGATTGAGGCTCGAGAGCGTATCAGCGAATTGCTGGGGTAGAAGCGGGGAGGAGGGGACGTACGCAAAGCGGCCACCCCGGTGGTCCAAGCTGCATCTCGTCAACCTCGCAATCCAGTTTTATATGCCCGAGACTCATGTCCACCCACAACCAAGAAAGGAAGCGCTCACTAGCATCGGGCGCCTATCGCGGCAAGTCGTGGAACATGTTACGCCCACTTTGAGAACTTGTCCTAAGTTGCGATCCGTCGGCGACCTGAGCAAACGGTGAGGAAAAGTGAAAGAAGCGCTCGTGAGAGTGGGCGTCAGTCAGCTGCCAGACGGGCGCTTAACGGCAAAGAGCGGCAAAGACTTTGCAGCTCCGTCCTATCCTTGTTATCGAGATAGGCCGTCAGCTGAGGTACTGGCTCCTCCGTCGGCGACCAAGATAACTGCGGATGATCGGAATGGCTGGAAGTTTACCTCGTGGCTTGCTTGCCCGAAAGCCGCGGAAAATCGGCCCGGGCTTCGGCATGCGAACGTATCGAAGGAGAGCTCAATTGGTTTTGAAGCCTGTCTTCGGCATGGCCGGGTTTTGTGCAGGACTCAAGGCAAGTTGTCTTGCGTGAGTTGAAGATAAAGAGATATCGATAAAGAGCCCTCGACTTCGCGAAGAAGCGGCGTTCGGGCGCAACCGCCACTCCGAAGACGTGAACGTGGGCTGCTCTAAGGCGAGGAGGCAGCGGTGTTTTCCGGATTTGGTGAACGCACGGGCCTCCGCAGCACGTCTTTGAGAGGTTGAATAACCGACGACTCCGCTGCAAGATGCGAAGTGTTGCCGGTGGCGCCGGGACCGTCGCGAGAGGTTGGCCTTTGGGTGGCTTGCGCCGCTGGCCATGTTTGCTGGGAGAAACGTCGGCGCCGGGCGGTGGAGGGGAAGCGAGGTTATTTCCGAGGCCACACGGACAAGGCACAAAGTTTGCCGGAGGCGTCTGTGGTGGCAAGAGGCAAAAGCAGTTGACAGGTGACGTACACTGCTCCGATATCAGCGGAGCTCTGGTACCTGTGGCTATTTGCGACTATGCTCTAGACTTTGGTCTATCTCCAACGGAAAGTCAGAAATCTGGAGCTCGCCAAATTTTCCTCATCTAATTTCCTGTGGCACGAGCTTGCTCCAAGCCACCCTTGAACGGTGGTGCGGCGATCAACCCCGATGACATCCCATCAACGGGAAACGCCGGCTGACTCAGAACCTATCGGCGCTTGTTTGGAGTTCTCTTCGGCGCTCATTCCCGACATTCGCTTCTGAAGGCCTTGGACATATACATACATACAATATATATGTATAAATATGCGATACGCGGACTAATAATCTCAAAACACAGGCACACCACCGGAATCGGACGCTTAAGAGCACTCGTAGAGGGCATCGGCTGGAAAAAAATGTTCAGTTTCCGAGTACGGGGATGCGGAGATGGGAATGCGTACCCGGGCAGCCGTGCTTGTCGACGATCTTCGCCAACTGTGCGGCGGACAGCGTCTTCGCGGTCGCGGTCGCCTTCGCAGCTGAGCGAAGTTAGCACGTAGGCAGCATACGAGCAGAACGACTCACTCTTCTTCGCGGTCGTCTTCGATGCCTTCGTCGCCTTGGCTGCCTTGGCGGTCGTCTTCTTCTGCAGCAGATCAACCACAAGTGAGTAAAGGGATAGTCTGCCGGATAACGAGCAAGCGGGACGTACAGCTGCCTTCGCCTTCGTTGTCTTCGTGGCCTTGGCCGCCGTCTTCTTCGTCGCGGCTGCCTTTGCTGGTGCCTTCTGAGAAAGAGGGTGAATATTTGAGGATTTCGGCGACTTGGAGGGGAGAAAAACACACCTTCGCGGCCTAGAGAGAAGCCGAGGAGTGAGGAACGACGATACAGGATGCAGGGGAAGTAGTACAGGCTTAGCGGCGGTCTTCTTCGCGGTCTGAGATAGGCATGAGTAAAGAGGTGGAAAGCCAAGGGAGTTTTGTGGGTGTACTGACCGTCTTCTTCGGAGCTGCTGCCTTCTTGGGTGCCGCCTTTTTCGGCGCCGGCTTCTTCGCCACCTTTTTCGGCGCGGCTTTCACGACCTGGGATGCGTGCGTGAGTGACGAGGTAAGGCGCAGGGAGAAGGAGAAGAGGGAGAGGCAACGGATGAGAACTATGTGCGAGAGGAGGGCGTCGTACCGGCTTCTTTGCCGCGACTTTCTTCTTTGCGGCGCGGAGCGCGAGGTCCTGTGAGGGCGCGTCAGCGACGGGTTTCCGCGACATAAGCTGAGCAAAACACACGTTTCCGTGTCCATCCGAGCGAATCTCCTCAAAGGGCTGGGCGATGGTCTGAACCGCGAAGAGGACGGTGAAAATGACAGCGAGGGAGAAGCGCATGGTCGTTCGTAAGAGGGTGTCGGAGTAGAGAGATGCGAGTACGGCGTTGGAGGAAAAGAAAAGGAGGCTCGGCCTGGCGAAGCGAAAAACAACAAGAGAATCGGAAGAAGGAAAAGTGGCGCAGCCTGGGGGACGACGACCGCCGACGGACTCTGATATAAGTGGCTCAGCGTGGTGCGCGCGATCAGTCGTGACAAGGGGACCATCCGCCAAGATAGCACAAGATCTGGGCTGTGCGATGCCAAGTTTCGATGGCAACGTATTGCCCATTCAGTTTCTCCGCAGACTCCGAATGGGTTGTTCGGGAGAGTGCGAAACGAAAAGGACTTGCAGTCAATGGATTTGCGGAGAATCGGTAGGCCGCAGGTTTGCTTGGCTCTCGGGCAGCGAGGCTGAGCCCGAGCTGCAGAAAGATCGCCGCAGCTTGGCCGCGCCGCCGCGGGCCTTGCAAAAGGCAACGGGAGAAGACATGCGGATCGCATGTCGCCATCCGTGGATCGGCTGGATCCGTCTGGAGCTTGAAATGGTCGTCGCGAGAAGGTTTTGCCTTCGAGTGCCTTGGGTATCGTTTAGCGAGGCGATGCCTTGTGAGATAAGGGCTTTGTGCACAGGATTTGGTTGTGGGGTTCAACAGACTTGAGGGATTCAGGGAATCGGAGGATCGGCGGGATTGGCGGCGCTGGCGTTGTTGCGGAGGACCTCCGAACATTCGATCCCAGAGAACGACACCGCCTTCAATTTGGCTTCAGACACCATCTTCTTTTAGTTCTCTGCATCCGCATGGTTCCCCTGGTGTCCCGGACAGCCCGAATAACTGATGGTCGTCGCGCGCGCTGACGATTGCATGATCGTGTACTTGGCACGGCTAAGCTGAAGGCCGATATTTAGTCCTGGGCTGCGGGGTGACGATTCCTCAGCTGTGCTCGATTCCCGCCCCACTTTCTCCTTCTTCCCCGTCGCTTTTTGTTTTCCTCTTCGTCCTCCGGCTTGCTCCCTTTGATTTGTGCGTCGGCGCATCTCCTGGATGTTTTCAGCGCTGACTCGGAAGATCCGCAGTTATCCACACACACGACCATGAAGTTCTTCTCGTTCGCCGTTGCCGCACTCGCGACATTCGCGTCCTTTGCCAGCGCTGCTCCGTTGCCGATTGAAACCGGTCTCGAGGCGCGCGGTCAAGCCGTCAGCTCTACCGCCCTGAAAGTCCCCACCACGCAGGAGTTCATAAACCAGCATTTAATCAAGGCACCAAGAAAGAACAAGTCGTTGTTCTGGACGGGACAACAAGCTGCGACCGATGCTCGTCGTTTGCGCTCGGTTGCGCTGGATCTCGCCGCCAAGCAGGGATTCGACATCGTTGGCGAGATGCTGTCGGACGACGCGCTCCGGCTGATCAACGGACCCAAGGCGCCGATTAACAAGCTCTCTGCGGCTGCTGCGAACAAGTTTGTGGAGGAGGTGAGTGACGCGGGTGGCTATGCGGGATGGCGGATCATCCGGGCCGATTCCCGGGTTTTCTGCGATTCAACGATGTTGCCCTGCGGTTTTTGGTGTTTTTCTGGTTCTAACCGATGCCTCAGTTCTGGGACAACGAAAGCAACCATTTTTGATTGGTTTTACGCGTAAACTAACCTTGGGTTTCCCTTTTACAGGCCTCCGGCGTGAGTCTCCATTTTTTTGTGTTGGCAAACGACGTACTGAACTCACCTTGCGCGCAGGCTTTCGCTGAGCTCAGCACGGGCGACGTTACGATTATGATGGAGGGAGACCCGACCACTGGTCCGCAGCCCGAGGCCGGCAGCGTCTTCGCGCGCATCGAGCGCCCCATCCTGGAGGAACGAGCGGCACACGGCACCCAGGCTATCACCGGCGCGTTCCGGATTGCCACGAACTTCAAGACTACGGGAGTGAAGGTCCCCTTCAAGCTGTAGGAGCCCCGAGGGTGAGGGTTGGATAGGCGCGTCGGGTTGGGCGGGGTATCAACTTGTTGCTTAATTACGCCTGGACGGAGTGGTATTGTTATTTCGTATCCTATTTCACGAGCAAAATAAACTTGCGTCCGACGTATGGGTTGGTCTGGATGTGGAGCAGAGCCGTGCGCGGAGGGTGGTGGTCCAAACGAGGATGGGTCTGTCACGTCAACGCGGCTTGTCTTCGACGACCACCACGCATCCACTGCTGCTTACAATCTTCTCCCAACTGCGTCGCTGCTCGATGTACTCCGGTGTACTGAACGAAAGAACCGGACTCGTGGCGTCGACGACCAGTGTGTCTTGTTTTTCTGCATTTGCAGCCTCACTGACCCCGCTCGTTTTCTTTGCCCCAGACACGCCCTAAGTCGCTCGATGTCCTCGTATACCTTCGTCTTGACGCGGGAACGGAATGGAGACGGCCACCACCAGTGCGTCCTGCCCCGCTGCACTCGAATCTTGACTCACGCTCGTTTTTTTTTTTTTGCTCTAGACACGCCCCAGACTGCTCCGTGTCCTCACATGCGTCGCCTCGGCGCACCTTCAAGTCGCAAGGCAACGCACCAGCTGCCCCAAATCGCTCAAATGCGAGCACCAGCCCCGAGAAACTTTTCGAGTCACCCCTGCCTGTGCGTCATTATCTCCCCTCCTGTGGTCGTTTTCTGACGTCCTCTAGCTGCTTTGCCCATATCCCAGCACACCGCACGACACCCGCGTACTCGTTGCTTGCATTTTGTGGCTTTCGGGCGCGGTGTATTCGGTGCTATTCGCTCGGATTGTGGCGATGGGCACATCGATGGGCTTGCGGTGGGTTCCCCGTCGTCTCGACGTCCAGCCGGACTTGTGTGGACGATACTGCAGCGGCAGGTGCGTTGATCGACGAGTCTTCCTGACTTTTTACTGACGGACGAACTTCAGGATGGCGACTGCTTCGCTTGCTACCAAACGACCTCGTCGATTTCGGCCGCCGTCTGTGGCTCGACTAAGATGCTCGCGCGAACGTCCCTCGCCACGAAATGCGTCTCCTGGTGTGTCTGCCAAGTCCCGTCCATTGGCGCCACCTAACTGTCGTCTCCAGCGCATCCTATTCGTCTCCGCCGGGCACGTCCGCAATCCCATCCAACGACCTTTTCCCGTTCGCCCTCGTTCATCAGGCTCGATGTCCTCGGATACTTCATGTCGACGCACAACGAGCATGGAGACGACGACCAGTGTGTCCTGTTTCTGCTACCCCCGAAGCTTCACTGACGCTCGTTTTTCTGCAGCAGACACGCCCTACGCTCCCTCGTGTACGTCGTCTGAGCCTATTATCGAGTCGGACGGCATGAAACCATTCGCTGCGCGTCGCTCAGATGCGAGCACAAGCGTCTGGAGAGCTTTCCGAGTCATTGTCGCTTGTTTGTCATCTTTGCCCCTCCTGTGGTCTTTCTCTGACGTCCTCTAGGTCCTTTTCCGCGTCCAAGCACACCGCACGACACCCGCGTACTCGTTGCTTGCGTTCCGGCAGTATTCCGGATTTTATCGGATGGGCCCATCCATAGGCTTTCGCTGGGTTCTGCATCGTCTCGACGTCCAGCCGGACTTCTGTGGAGGGCGCAATAACAAGCGGTGCGTCCCTCGACGAGTTTTCCAGACTCTTTACTGACCAACCTGTCCAAGATGGCCACTGCCTCGTGCCGCAGGGCGATCTCGTCCAGTCCGTCCAGCACCCATGGCTCGGGAAGCATGCCCATGCGCGCGCCAGTCCTTGACCACGCCTTCGAAAACGCAGCACTGGTGCGTCTGCTAGGTCTCACTTGTTGGCGCCAACTAACTGTTGTCTCTAGCACATCCTCTCCGCCTCGAATCTTCATGCTCGCATCCACGATCCCATCCGAACACCTTTTCCCGTCGACTCTCGCTTCTCAGAACGTTGCTCCCGCTCACAAATGGACACGTGTCGAGGAGTTCCTTGTCTCGCAGAGCTTGGTCCATGTCAGCTTAAACCGCCAGCGTACGACACGCATGCCCATCCTCCAACGGACAAAACCGGCGTTCCGCTGGCTTCCATGCTTGGGTATGCATACCATCCGAACGCCAAGGTGGACGTCGTTGCAAGATGCGGCATACGGATACGCGTTGTCCCTACATGGTCTCGCTGGACGATAACCAACGCCCGAGAGCCCGGTTTAGCTGGCGATGTTACGACCCTTCCGTACGTGTTCTGGTCGCTTCGTGTCTCGTTGCTTACAATACCACACCAGCGCGTAGGCCTGCGGGCGAATTCGCCGTCCGGCCGTTCGCGAGGGAGGGCGTTGCCACGTAGGAACGAGATGCGGTATGCAGGTGCGTTCTTCTCCTAGATTTCTTGAGCTTGTACCCATCCACCATTCAGGACGACGGCCGTCTCGCTTGCTACTAGACGATCCTGCCGATTTGACGGTGGCGCTTGTGGCTCCGCGTCGATGCTTGCATGCTCGAATGAGCTCGTACTCGATCAGTACAATACTGGGACATCTTCCACGACTGGTGCGTCTGTCGAGTCCCGCAGCTGGCGTGAACTAATTGTGTGACCAGGACACCTCCTACTTCCATCCACATACCCCTCCAAACTGCAGCCTCACCCTCCTCGCACATCCTCAGTGGGACATCGCCCGTCTTGCCGCGTCCGAACGTCGCCGTTGCCAGTGGTACCGTGCTGTGGTCGACGGTCGGGCCATCGTAACGCGTTGCGGGCCCTTGACCTATATCGCGACCGGAGCGCTACAACGACGTTAAAACCCTTTCCGTGCGTGCCTTGCTGCGTCCTGTTTGCTTGTCGCTTACATTTACGTGCCAGCGCGTCAGAGGAGCCCATCTGCATCCCCTCACACTTCATCCCGCTCGAGTATGCGTCGGCCTCTGGTCGTCTGCGCACTCTCTTCGTGTCTCTGCGGACCGTCCTGTGTCTGCGGGGCGCGCGCTGGCATACGTTGCTTCCATGCAGGACGATCTCAGCCTTGCCCACGGCGCGGCTTGGACTCCGGCCGGGTCAGGTGTATCTGGGAAGCGACGTGCTTGTCAGATCCCGCACCCACTTCGGCATTGTCTCCGGTTCTCGTCCATCCGGGAACAACATCCGCCATCGCTCCCCTTCCACGGGCGATGCGTTTTGCACTCATCGCAAATCGCATCAGTCACGTGATACATAACGCGGCACAATTTCGAATCCACGTTGCTCCTTCGCCTCTGCGTCTCTGGCTCCGAGACTCTACCCCCAACCGCATTACCCGACCACGCTTCCGTCACCAACAAGGGGTCCACTATTTCGCCGAGGTTGTTCGACGCAAGCCTGTTGTGGCCTTTGGTGCTGTTTTGCGATGCGGCGAAGCTTGCGGATGTCCTGGCCCGCCAGCACGTCTGGCGCTCTCGTGGATGGGATACACTGGACGCAGGTGTTGCCGAATCACTCCAGTGTCGCTTGCCTAGTGCCCAGTCGCCGTATTTTTGCTCGTCGCTGGCGCGTATGTGTTTACCGCCGTTGGGCAGCCAGGTCGATAGCGCGACCACTCGCCTACCGCTCGCCGACCGGCACATCTTTCCTCTCCGCGAAACATGCGCACGGCTATTGTCGTCTCGCTCGCATGCTGTCGTGGCTGCTCATCGCATTCGCGTCTGCGTTTGTGCATCGCGGCGGCGACAGTGCTTTTGCCTCGATCGCCTGCTGGTTATACTCGCTGCCATTTGCTCGGATGTGACCCAGTCAGCGCGGACAGCGAAGCAAGCAAGGGAGGATTCTCATATGCACACGCAACCAGTGCCGAGTCCTTCGACGCGATTGGGGGACGATGTGCCGCTTCGTTGTATTGCGACTAGCAACGTCGTCGACGATAAACAACCCTTTCTACGACGTCCAAACACGTTCCGCGCCGCTCCCCGTCCACGCAACGCGTTTTCACTCGTCGTGCAAATGGGATCAGTCGCGTCACGTATAACGCGCCGAATTTTCGACCCGACACCGCTCAATCGCCTCTGCGTCTGTGGATCCCAGACTTCATCCCCTTACGCACCCTCCCCCTACGCTTCCGCTAGCAGCAGGTGGTCCGCTTTTCGGCTGTCATTGTCGGACGGAAGGGTGCTACGGCTATGGGCCCGTTTTGCGATGCGGGGATGACAATCGTCGATTGCGGATGTCTTACCCGGCCAGCTCGTCTGGCACCCTCGTGGATGGGATAAAATGGACGGGGGGCCTCGCCGAATCACTCCAGTGTCGCTTGCCTAGTGCCCAGTCGCCGTATTGGTGCTCGTCGCTGGCGTGTATGTGTTTACCGCCGCCGACAGCAACGTCGATAGCGCCGGCCTGCAGCGACCACTCGCCTACCGGGGCGTATCCTCACTCTCCGTGGAACATACGTGCTGTCGTTAATGTGTCGATTGCATGCTGTCGTGGCTGCTCATCACATCCGCGTTTGCGCATTGGGGCGGAGACGATGCCTTTGACCCTCGGAGCTAACCCTGCTGGTCGTTTATCTAGGCGTGTGCTTGAACGTGTGCCTGTCAGCACCGAGGCTCATGCGATGTACTGTACACCAGAAACATCTATTCATACGAGACATCTATTCATACTACTTATTTCCGGATTTCTTATGTAGTATTCAGGTTGAGGGACTCGTAGATTGGAAGTGCATCATGCATGTACGTTGGCGAGAATTGGTCTGACGACGGCGCGGGGTACCGGAAGCGGTACCTAGCCGTGAAGATGACCAAGGCGGCGCTGTCGTCTTGGGCGATCTCTTGGAAGATCGTGAAGCGAGTGGGGTCTGCGACGAAGAGCGTGAGCGATGGCGAGAAAGGAAACTTGAAAACGGGGGCCTACCTGGGCTGTCGACGATGACAGGCCAGTAGCGCGGCACGATCCTAGCACTGTAGTAATACAACTCCTTAGCAAAGACGTCGCCCGACTCGGGGGCGTCCGCAAGGAGCTCCAACGGCACGGTCTCTGCATGGAGCACCAAGCCCGCCGACTCGGAGAGAACATTGAGCCGTGCGTGCGCAGAGAGCTTGAGCAACGCGGGGGAGGTAAACGTGCTGAGCGGGTTGATCTGCCCGATATGGCGCGGCTGCGGCGAGGCTCGGAGGACGCTTTGGCCGGAGACGAGCGGGATGGGCGCCGATTGAGAAACGAGAGAGCGTGAGGTCGGAAGGATGTCGATGTACATCGTCGTATGCCCCGGCGATGCCTCTACCTGATCAAACTCGAAGATCGACGTCGGCCCGGATTCGGCGCTGGGCGTTGGTGGAAACAGCAACAGCAAGCACGGGACTACTGCCGAGCTCAGAAGCGGAAATGAAGCATTCCAGAAACAAGGACGTACGTTGCTGCACACCATCAGACTCGCTAAGCTGCTGCAACCGACGTCCAACCTGCTTCGGCGTACGGTGCTTGCCCGTCTTGGCCACTGGCAGGATGTATTCCGAGATAGAGCGATTCCGTAGCGGGAATCCATCCAGCACGCCCGGTTTGTATCGCTCCAAACCTGTGCGGATGCCTAGTACGTGCGCAGACTCCAGCGGGGAGGAGCAGAAAACACACCTTCGAGCAATGCTACCCCGAGTTCCACTGGCCACACTGTCTCATTCAATGAGTAGTCGCCGAGCGAGTGCGGGACATCGTCACCTTCGATATTTTCAAGTGCAAACCGGTCCGAGTGGTTATCAGGTTCAACTTCAAGCTGAACTTGAATGTTCAGATCCCTGAGGCTTGGAAGCTCGATGCGCGGGCGTGTCGGAGAGCCAGAGATAGAGCCGGTGTATAGCGCTTGTGAGGGAAACTTGAACTCTGACGACTCAAGGCTAATACTAGACTGAAGTGGGGACAACGAGCGAGTAAGGGAGGCTGGTGAGCTGGTCACGCTCGTCTCCGGGCCACATGAAGTTGAGAGGATAGAGTCCTCAGGCTGTGCCTGCACCGGAGAAAGCATGGGGTCTGCGCATGCGAGTCCCTTCACACTGTCAAAGATCTCAGTATTGCACACTGTACTAGCCAAGCGACACTACACTTACTGCGAGTCGCGGGCCTGCTCTTCATCAAAATCTTCCATTTCAATTTCCCTCTCCTCAACCAGGCAAACAATACTTTGAATGTAGACATCACTCAAAGCCTGCTGCTGGGATTTTGGAACCAGGATACTGGCTCCATGGCTATGAATCATAACATCAAATCATTCAACATAATAACAACAACTCACTGCCAGAGCAAGTGTACTACACCTCGTAATTCACAGTACCATGGCTGGCCCACCGCCGAGGGTACTGGCATATCGTGCAGGAATGCATGCTCCATGCCGGAGAGGATGGCTTGACAGAATTCATCCGCACCTTCTGCTTCTAGAGGGAGCAGAAGAGAGTTATCATCAGCGGAGGATAGTTCGGTGTGCTCGAGACCAAGATCTTGGAGCAATACTCTAGCTCGCTTCAATAGCTTCAGAGCAATTCCCAGATATAATTGACCGCGAGGGATTTCCGTCTGTTCCTGTCGAAGATAGTCCCAGAAATGGGGCAGTGCCAGGATGCCGGTCAGATATCGAATCGATAAATGACTTGGGACTAGAGTGGCTGGTCTGAAGATGCATTCAGCCATGCTCTACAGCACAAAAAATGTAACTCACTCATAAGTTGAGGCAATGATCAGCCGCTCAATGAAACTGAGGCCGCAGGTCTGCAGCTGCTCATTCCCGGAGGCTAGAGCAACGCGAGAATGCCCCTGGATGAATGGAAATATCTTCCGATCCGCAATGCAAGATGCTGCGAGCTCGCAGAAGAAGTGCCAGCGAAGGTCGCACGACGCGTCATCCTCTCTATCCCAAAGACTGATCAGCGCGTCTGCGGCGACGGGCCCAGGAACAGATTTCTCCAGCAGTACTTTCAGACCCGGGAACTGGGTCGTAATGGCGATTATTCTGCGGAAGGCAGCCAACTGTGTTTTCGGTGTTTGTGTTCTGCATGACGTTTTAGACCCAGGAATGTAAAAGGCAAACACGGACCGAAACGCGAATTGTACCAGTTGGTTACACGCACTGAGGATCTCCGGGGGAAAAGACGAGTCGGCCAGTGAAGCGTGCTCCCAGCGCTCCTGCGTAAGAAGCGTCGCGATTGTGTCTGCTGCGAACTTCGGGCCCTTCCCACGTCTCTCCGCTACACTACCCACTGGCATGATGGAGCCGACCTTGTTTCCAAGCGCGTCGTAGAAGCGCCAAAGTGTTCTGCCTAGGAATCCGGCTTCGCCTTGTTGTCGGATAAGAATGCGTGATTCGTGTTTGCGGTGGGATACCGCGGAGGATTGAATGATAATGAGCTGCCGTCCCGAGGGGTTAGACATCGAGCTGGTGGTTTTGGTGAGAGCTGTTGAAGGCGATGCCACCTCGTGGTCGACGCATGCTCTTCGATCACTCTCCCAAAAACAAAAGTGGCCGTGCAGGGCACGTTGAGGGCGTAACTTATGGGTATAACCCTGGAGGCAAACGATGGGGCACCCACATTCAAGCACCTTGAATGCAGTTTGTATGTGCTGACACCACAAATATTTGTCATCTGATGTGTGACAGCTAGCCAAAATTTCTTCCGGATTTCCTAAAATAGCAATCATTGCACATAACGCGGCATGAAAAGTCTCGGTGAGATACTCATAACTAAAAAATACCTTGAGCCGTGATTGAGCCAAAACATGAGGCAAACATGTGTGGGTTGTGCTCCACTACTGGCCTTCATTTCTTACCGCATTACACTGCGCAACTTGCTATTGACAATTACAAGACGAACTCTCAGGCTACCCCTCCCTGAACCCGGGCCCCCAAGGATGTAATTGTCCTCAATAGACAATTACCCCTAGGGGGTCCAGGGGGTGGATGACATCCACCAGGCATGGATGCATCCATACCAGTGGATACATCCACTGGCCGTCACGCCTAGCACAAGTGGATATATCCACACTTGCCAATTTAGGCAATAATCTATTCATGGCTGTTTGGGCTCCCCAGGAGGTGTCTAAAATAGTTTCATTGATTATTATTTAGTTTCTCGGACAAGGAAAGCCTTAGAGAGGCTTTGAACATTCTATTAGCCTGGTTTGGCTACTGCATTCTGGGATATTTCTCTTTATATTCTGTCAGATTCTATATAGCAGAGAGCAGCAGTTGCTAAGACACTATGGCTAGTAATAGGGTGCATATATAGGGTGGTAGTAGTTTAGAAGCAGAATCCCTTGCATAATTTGTAATTATATGTTCTGATCACTGAAAGATTTCAAATTATAGCAGCATATTTGTGGAATCCTGTGTGATAATACAGCTCATTACCTGAATACAGGCCTACATTATAATATCTACCTATACATTCCTGTATATGGTATCTAGGCTTGGAATCTGCTACAAGTTGATAAATATGAGCATTTGAGTAGATATATTTACCGCTTTCTTGAACAGAAAATAGATACATCCATCAAAAGTTCTGTGAATGTTGGAAATATCCACTGCGGATACATCCATGGGCAGTGGATATATCCACGGTGTCTTTTAAGAAGGGTGGATATATCCACGCTGGATACATCCATACTTATGGATATGTCCACCTAGGATATATCCAGGATGCTATGGATACATCCATATCCCAGATCTCAGGATGGATGTATCCAGTGAATGTACTGCAGGATGTATCCATATGCCTGTGGATATATCCTGCATAAAGTGGATATATCCACTGTTTTTGATTTCTCAGTTGGATATATCCATGTAATTAGCAGTGTATTGACATTGAGTCTGTTAAGGTAAGGTAGGTTAGTATATGGTAAAGTAAAGTGATAGTATATGAGACAATCAATATAGTGTACAGTGAGTTTGTAGCTAAGTAGATTAGTTAGTTAGTTAGTAAGCAGTTAGTTAGATAAGTAGATTCATTGATTAGTTAGCCAGGTAAATTACTTAGTTAGTGAGTTAGCAAAGCAGACTAGTAATTAGTCAGTTAGCTAACCATTTAGAACTGTTCTAACTAATTAGTTAGTTCCAACTACCAGTTAGTTAGCCAACTTGGCTATTTGCTAGTAGCTAAACCACCTTATAGCGGTCCTAACTTAAACAAAAAATCAACCTGGACCTGGTTAAAGGTAACAGACAGCTTGCTTTACCTTCACTAATTAGGTACTCAACTAACTACCTATAGTTAGCTACCTATCGTGGAGGTCTGGGAGGTTGAGGAGATCTTGGACGCGCGTGCGCTATCGGAAGCTTAACTTCCTTGTGCGCTACAAGGGATACGGTCCAGACCATGACCAATGGGTCCGGCACGATAGGTAGCTAACTATAGGTAGTTAGTTGAGTACCTAATGAGATTAATTATTCAGTTAGCTAACTGGACTAGTTAGCTAGTTAGGCTAGTTAGTTGGTTAGCTAAGTAAATTAGTTAGTTAGTACTAGACTACCAGCTAACTAACTAAGTAACTAACTAACTAACTAACTAACTAACTAACTAACTAACTAACTAACTAACCAACTAACTAACTAGATAAGTCAGCCAGTTAGTTAGCTGACTATGGGTGGTTAGTTCAGTAGCTAATTAGACCAGTTAGTTAGTTAGAGGTTACCTGACTCAACTGGTTAGTTAGTTAGGTTAGTTAGGTAGTGGTTAGATTAGTTAATTGGTTATGTAGCTAACTCAACCGTTTACTTAGTGAGGTTAGTTAGGTAGCTAACTAAACTACTGAGTTAGCTAGGTCAGGATGCGACCCCAATCGGATACTGTTCTCACTCCAAAAGTGGAGAGTCATGTGAAGGAAGGAGCGAGGGAGAGAGAGGAACTTTAAGAATATCATAAAGAGAAATGAAGAAGAGAAAGTAAATGAGGAAAGAACTTGCAGGTTGTCCCCTTGACACTATTAAAAGAAAAACTTATCCAAATAATTTATCTAAAATCAAAATAAGAAATAAAAAATAAATAAAAAATAAAATAGAGACCTTGTGATCGAACAGTGGACAGCCGTGAACCGCTCATTTCCATTGTGATTGTCAACTGCTTCCTGTTGTAGGAAAAATTCCAATTGCTTTTTTGGGCATGCATATATTAGTGTATTTGGGCAGCTAGAGGTTTTATATTGACTAATGACCATAGTTAATCTAGCCTCATACACAAAAACTAGTGATTTACACAATTTCCTGGGTTGAATGGCTGTATTTTGAGGCTAAGTACAAGATTTTGGTACTATTTTTGTACAAGCATATCCTGGCAGGTCAAGAGGACCCATCCTCCAAGTTTCAGACTAAAAGGCTCAAGTTTGCGCTGAGCTAGCGAGCGGTTGGCAAGCGCAACGCAAAGGGAGCGGTTGACCGCTGTCAACCGCTCGATCGCAAGGTCTCTAATGTCCACCTCGGAAACCTGAAAAACCAAGATCATAGACTTGTAATCAGAATACGACAGCAATTCTGTATGTGGCCGTCCTTGCTTTCGTCTTTGTTGATTCTAATAGTGATGGAATCCCATATTTTCATCGATATCCTGTCCTGAGGTGTATCAGTGCCTGGTTTTGCATGCGTTTGTAACATCTGGTAGGTCCTGCTGCAAGTAAGAGCTCAACCATAGCTTGATGTCCCTCAGCAACGGCTGCCTGGAGAGCAGTGCCATACTTGCCACCAATGATGTTGGTATTGGCTTTGGCTTGCAGCAGAAGCTCAGCAATATCTAAATGTCCTTCGGCAGCAGCTGCCTGGAGAGCAGTGCCATACTTGCCACCAATAAGGTTGGGATTGGCATCAGCTCTCAGCAGGAGCTCAGCAATAGTGTGATATCCCTGAGCAGCAGCGGCCTGCAGAGCAGTGTTATACTTCCCACCAATAAGGTTGGGATTGGCTTTGCCTTCAAGCAGAAGCTCAACAATGACTTGATGTCCATGGGTAGCAGCAGCCTGCAGTGGAGTTCCATAAACCCCGCCAATGAGGTTAGGGTTAGCCCTGGCTTGGCACAGTATCTCAAAAATATTACGATATCCCCGAGCAGCAGCCGCTTGAAGAGGGGTGCCATCCTCCCCACCAATAAGATTGGGATTAGCCTTGGCTTGTAGCAGAATCTCCACAATAGCTTGATGGCCTCTTCCAGCAGCCACCTGGAGAGCAGTGCCATAATGCTCGCCAGTGAGATTGGGATCTGCCTTGGCTTGCAGCAAGATCTCAATAATAGTTTCATTATTCCATGTTGCAGCTGCATGTAGAGCAGTACCATATTGCCCACCTGTGAGGTTGGGATCTGCATGAGCTTCCAGTAGGATCTCAACAATGGCTTCATTGTTCCATGTAGTAGCTGCATGGAGAGCAGTTCCATAATGTCCACCAGTGAGGTTAGGATCTGCTTGGGCTTGTAGGAGGACTTCAACAATCATCTGATCTCCAAAAGCAGCAGCAGCTTGCAGTGCAGTGCCATAATCCCCACTAACAAGGTTAGGATCTGCCTTGGCTTGTAGCAGGATCTCAACAATATTTTGATGTCTTTCGACAGCCGCTGCCTGGAGGGCAGTACCATAGTGTCCACCAATGATGTTGGGATCTGCTTTGGATTGCAGCAAAATTTCAACAATAGTTTGATGTCCCCTTGTAGCAGCAGCTTGCAGAGGAGTGCCATAGTCTTCATTATCTAAGTTTGCATTCTTATCTGCTCCTATTGACAACAAGTATTCAGTAGAGTTTTTGTGGCCCCCAAGTGCAGCCTGGTACAAAGCTGAATCCAGGTCCCTCTGTGTAATTACAATAAGTGAGACCTTCAACAATTCCAACATTGTCTGGTAGCCATATTCAGCAGCAATAGGAATAGTATTTGATGCTTGCTGAACTTGCTCAGGATAGCCTAGGAGATTCTCAACCATATGCAAAAGGTTTCCAGCAACAGCTAGCCAGATAGCTGATACAGGTATTGATAGATGAACATTGCTCCAGGGCTCAATATTCCAGGTGGGATATTTTCTGAAACTTTGCACATCTCTCAAAAGCTTCTCCTTCAATGTCATCTCTGTCTTTTCACCCTTAATATGTGTCAAAATATACTGTGAGTATTCCAAAAGTGGGTGTTTGTTAGCATTTAGCTGGCACCAAGGCTTATAGAATGCCTCTGGAAAGTCTTTGGACTCTGCAGCCCATTCTAGACAAACAAATAATGTCTTTGAAATAGTGAGGTGAATGTCCGGAAACTCTTGGGGTTGAATAAAATTCATGAAATCTTGAGCACTCTAGTGTACAAGTTGAACAATGTTCTCGGAGCTTGCTTGATTGACAACAATGAGACCTTGGCATGCATCCAGAATGTCCTCCAGTTGTATCATAGATGCCTCAGTAGGCATCAGTGGCTGAGTAGCCAGAATTGCTAATGCAGCCCTAAGTTCAAGTACTGTGAGTGGCCTCCTTGCGAAGGCTATCCAGCCTAGGGCAGAAAGTCCAATTTTGCGGAACTCTACATTCTTGAGCTTGATCTGCTCAAAGGTTCTTGCATACAATGAGTTGAGATCTTCTGGAAGAGATGATAATGCCTTAAGGAGAGCATCCTTTGTCAAGACTGAGCTTAGAAGCTCCATTTGGAGCTTGACAAAAAGAAACCTGTTCCACGTCAGGTTTTATAATCATGATATAATTTGTTCTCCATACATTCCAGCTGCCTTGGTAGTAACAGATTCTAGAATTTCATTTTTTACCATTTCATCCTGAGCAAAGCTTCTGAGTCGACGGCTTTGGCTGAGCTGACTCATAATATAGACCCTGAAGTCGTCATCTGGTGGCTGAACTTTGAGCAAGATATGGTTCAGATCATCAGAAGGGGTTATTTGAGGCCTGGAAGTTACTAGAAGCTTGATGTGTTGCCCAAGACCAAGAATCGTAACAAGCAGTTGATCTTTGTTCCCACCAGAATATTCATCCAGAGCATCTAGAACAATATAAAGTTGAGTGAATTGCTGAGCATACATCTCTAGGAGCACTTGAAGCTCATCAAGAGTGATAGAAGTGCCTTGCTTAGAGTGTTTCTGATATAAAATTCTAGCCGGTTGTAGGTCTTGGTGCAATGCTAATTGTCGAGCAATTGCACCCAGTATATTTGGTACAGTCTGAGTGCTGCTTTCTTTGTAGTTGAGAAACACACAAGCAACTCCAGCATTGCAGCTCTTGAGAGTATTGAAAGCCAGAGAACTTGTGCCTTGTTAGCAATACTTCACAGTAAAATGCAAGGAAGCTATACGCTAGGACTGTCTTGCCAGCACTAGCTACTTTTTATTCAGGCAATGCTGCACAATTGAAGAGCACATACGGATTCCAGAGCACCACAGAAGCTGACAGGAGCCTGATTTCCATTCTAGGAAGCTTGGATGCCTCAAGAGCCAACTACCAGTATCTTTGTGTCGTGTTTCATAGATTTCCTGTTGTCTGCGCAGGAAGTTGATGGGGGACATGAAATCCATGATCTTGTGGTCTGTTGGTAGCTAATTTAGCCCAGTCTTACTAAAGTGGATGTCAGCTGCGTACAATCATCTGGCTGAGCTTCATAAACATGAGCACTGTGAACACCATGCATGAGCAGAGAGACCTGTACCATAAGTGTTACTTTTCTTACGTGGTTGCATTAATCTGCACATGATTTCCTTGTCCGATTCCTCCATGACCACCTTGATGTCCCGCTCCACCTGAACCACCAATGCCTCCTATAGATCTTGGAATAAGCAACTGAGATCTTCAACAGCACACGGCACTTTCCATAGATATGTGTATCATGCATATCCAGCTCTTTTGCCTGTTGTGAAGGGAATGAGAGTCGGAGGCAAGAGACAGATACCATACATCTTGTCTGTCACATTTCCGGGCCTGAACTGTCATTTTGCTTGATGAGCTGCATGCCATCTGTAGACAGAGGTAAGAATGGACACCTTGCGAAGAGCCACCTGATGGCTTCGGTGGCTTGATTTTCTCGCGCATCTGAGCGGCTAGCGGGCTGATCTTTGGAGAGTGTATGAGGCCGTATCTGAGGAAGGGCTCCACAAAAAATCAGCTCCAATGACGCCTGGAGTGCACCCTGTAGAATCCCAGTGCCATACTGAAACTAGTAGCAATGTGTCTTGAGTTAACAAGCTCTCTGCGGCTGCTGCGAACAAGTTTGTGGAGGAGGTGAGTGAGCGGGTGGCTATGCGGGATGGCGGATCATCCGGGCCGATTCCCGGGTTTTCTGCGATTCAACGATGTTGCCCTGCGGTTTTTGGTGTTTTTCTGGTTCTAACCAATGCCTCAGTTCTGGGACAACGAAAGCAACGTCATTTTTGATTGGTTTTACGCGTAAACTAACCTTGGTTTTTCCCTTTTACAGGCCTCCGGCGTGAGTCTCCATTTTTTTGTGTTGGCAAACGACGTACTGAACTCACCTTGCGCGCAGGCTTTCGCTGAGCTCAGCACGGGCGACGTTACGATTATGATGGAGGGAGACCCGACCACTGGCCCGCAGCCCGAGGCCGGCAGCGTCTTCGCGCGCATCGAGCGCCCCATCCTGGAGGAACGAGCGGCACACGGCACCCAGGCTATCACCGGCGCGTTCCGGATTGCGACGAACTTCAAGACGACGGGGGTGAAGGTCCCCTTCAAGCTGTAGAAGCCCGAGGGTGAGGGTTGGATAGGCGCGTCGGGTTGGGCGGCCGCGGGGTATCAACTTGTTGTTTAATTACGCCTGGACGGAGTGGTATTGTTATTTCGTATCCTATTTCACGAGCAAAATAAACTTGCGTCCGACGTATGGGTTGGTCTGGATGCGGAGCAGAGCCGTACGTACGTGGAGGGGTGGTCCAAACGAGGATGGGTGTGTCACGTCAACGCACCTTGTCTTCGGACGGCCACCACCACCCATCCACTGCTGGCAATCTTCCCGCACCTGCGTTGTCCCTCGATGTACCACAGTACTAGTGTCCCAGAGTAAAGAACCAGAATGGAGGCGTCGACGACCAGTGTGGCTCGTTTTTCTGCACGCGAAACCTGATTGACGACGCTCATTTTGCTGTGCCAGACACACGCCAGGCTACTCGAATCTCTCGATGTCGTCGTATACTTCCGTTAGACGCGCGACCATGAAGGAGACGGCGACAACCAGTGCGTTCTGCTCCGCTCCACTCGAAGCTTCACTGACGTCCGTTTTTTTTTTCGCACCAGATACACCCTAGACTGCTCCGTGCCCTCGTACGCGTCGTCTCCACTCCCCCCTCGACTCGGAAAGTGCGGCACTATCTGCCCCAAATCGCTCAGAGGCGAGCACCAGCCCCGAGAAACTTTTCGAGTCATCCCCGCCTGTGCGTCATTATCTCCCCTCCTGTGGTCTTTCTCTGACGTCCTCTAGCTCTTTTCCCGTACCGCACGACACCCGCGTACTCGTTGCTTGCATTTTGTGGCTTTCGGGCGCGGTGTATTCGGTGCTATTCGCTCGGATTGTGGCGATGGGCACATCGATGGGCTTGCGGTGGGTTCCCCGTCGTCTCGACGTCCAGCCGGACTTGTGTGGAGGGCGCAATAACAAGCGGTGCGTCCCTCGACGAGTTTTTTTTTTCGATTTTTTGCTGACGGACGAACTTCAGGATGGCGACTGCTTCGCTTGCTACCAAACGACCTCGTCGATTTCGGCCGCCGTCTGTGGCTCGACTAAGATGCTCGCGCGAACGTCCCTCGCCACGAAATGCGTCTCCTGGTGTGTCTGCCAAGTCCCGTCCATTGGCGCCACCTAACTGTCGTCTCCAGCGCATCCTCTCCATCTCCCATCCCGACGGGCACGTCCGCAATCCCATCCAACGACTTTTTCCCGTTCAGTCTCGCTCATCATGGCGATTAATACCATCTTTCACCGCCCGCGAACGAAACGCCTCCTCCAGCGAGCGAAACGGGCGCCTCCGCAGGTGTCGATGCATGCCTATGCGTACATGTTGTCGACGTCGGTGCAAGCCGTATCCACGCTGTCCTTACAGGCTCGCTGGACGACAACCAACGTTTGAGAGCCCGGTTTAGCTGGCATACGACCCTTCCGTGCGTGTTCTAGTCGCTTCGCGTCTCGTTGCTTACAATGCTACGCCAGCGCGTAAGCCTGCGGGCGAATCCGCCGTCCGGCCGTACTCGAAGGTCCAATTCGCCGCGCTGCATTTGTACACGCCTTTCGCGCTCGTGCCCATCGAGGACCGCGAGGACCTTGTCGGTGCCGACCCAATCGCGTCTCCAGGATAGCATCGAGAATGCTGTCGTCGACGCTCCATATAGCGGACGAGCGGTACTCCGTGCCGTCTTGAATCCAGACGGGGTCGCGGGGGAGGGCGTTGCTACGTAGGAACGAGATGCGGCATGCAGGTGCGTTTTTCTACGAGATTTCTTGAGCTCGTACCCATCCACCATTCAGGACGATGACCGTCTCGCTTGCTACAAGACGCTGGCCTCACCATGGCTCTGGCAATCTCGCAGATGGATCAACATGGATGCGGGTCGCTGCTGCGTCAACCCTGTACGGCGCTCCATGCCGCCAAGGCGACATTGGTGCTCTTCACTGGCACAGAGATTCTCTGGGGCGGCGCGTGAACCTTTGCGCGTTGCGGTAGACCCGTCCCCTCTACTCGCTGCGTCCGCTTGTCAGCGCGGAAGTCGGCGACACACACTGCGACCGCGAACATTTGCCGCGACCAGTAGCAGCGGCTACGCCAAGTTTTCTCCTCGCGGAAATCGGCTGCGTCGCAACCGGCACCCTCTTCGGCCTTCTACCGACACTCATCCGACCACGGAACACCATCCACGCCTCTCTCCAACCGCAGAGAACTCGTTCCTCCGCGGCGCCTCCTCGACTGCTGCGTTTTGTGGTACCGGTGACGACGGGCTTCGCGTCGACGCGTGTCGATGTCGTTGAAGAATGCTGTCCAATGACCATCCTCGTCGCTTTGGCGGATACTTACCTCGCCCGGCACCACTTACTTATATAGCTTGCCATAATGCGTGCCTCTTTCTGCTTACAATTCTTTCCGTTGTACGGTATTTCTGTGCACACTCCCTCTCCTACTTATAGTCGCATACCATACATTCTACGTACATCCACTGTGCTGGACTCTGCCTCGAGGCCACCCTCGTTTCGAAATAGCTCGATGGGAGGCTATCGCATTCATCTCCGTCCAAGCGCCGCCCTTCAAATACACCGGCGCTTGGGTCTTGCTCCTTCGCACACACACTCATGCCCCCGCGCTCGAATACCCGCAACGTTAACCGAGGGCCAGTTTACCGTACGTCTTGACGCTCCGCGGCGCGTACGTGCGTGCTTAGAGTCCTGGGATTACAGTCTACTACAAGCTTTGGGACGATGACCGACACCAGCTCGTGGCATCCAAGCGCGCCGTGCCTGGGGGCGACCCGTACATAGGCCGCGTCGATGCGTGGCAGATCACTGCGCCGTTCACCGGATGGGCTCTCGTCGAACGGATCTGCGCGCAGGAGGAGCGAACAATCGGAATCGATTGGGATCACGACGACGCCCAGGCATATGGTTCGATGTTGTTGAAGACGGTCCGTAGTACCACGGCATACAACCTTGACGATTCGATGGACGTGATGGGCCCAGCGCGGCCGGGGGCGACGGTGCAGGAGCCGATGTTCCTGAAGCTCTGGTACGAAGGTGAGCATGAGATCCAAACACTTTTTCTGTTACATACTAGTACTGTAATCACCAAGTTTGCTCCAGAACTTCAGGCCATTTTCCCCAGCGTATGGCGTGACTTGCCGGACCCTGCCGAGGAAAGAAAGGTGGACTCGCATCTTGCGTACCTCGACGCACAGGGCACTCCGTCTTGAAATAGTACAGTACACTGGCAGTAAATGCGAGTTCAAGTTTAGTCGTGCAAAAACATATTTGATTGGAGAGTCCATGCAACATGATTCCAGCTCTGCATTGGCCTCCGAGGCTCTTTGTGTCTGAATTACGCGGGCAGGCATTGGGAGTAGTACTCTGTGCTCGCGCATTAGCCGAATGAAGCTCGAAATCAGGCAGCACGACGGACCGTTCGACACCGTGCACACGAACGGCGAGGCGCTTCAAGTTTTATTTCGATTAAATTAACGTAGCCGCGGTTTTGCAAGCGCACTCACCAGACTGTGGCTCCGGTCCATCCCTCCCCGCCGCATTGAGCGTATTCTCAACCTTTCTCAGCCAGGACAAGGCAAAAAAAAAAATGAAGAGACGCACCTGCGGCCGTCGCGCTCGAGCTCGGTGCGGTGCTCGTCACGCTGGTGGTGACGATGGTCGTGGTTTGTTTGCTGCTCGTGGCGGTAGACGTCGACTTGACGGTGGTGGTGCCGGTGCTCTCGACGGTTGAGCTCTGAAATACACATGAGCTCGGCACTGAGGACACGAAATCACCTACTCCGCCGGTGGACGGCCACAGAGGCGGGCCGGGTTGAGTGTAGTTGGTCGGGATCTAAGTACACAAACAGCTTAGCAGAGGAATTCTTCGGAGAAAGGTTCAGTACCGGGTAGTAGATGTTGATCCTGAGTTTAATGAACAAGGAACTCCATCGTAAATGGAATAAGCAAACTCACAAAATGCCCGGCTCCTGCGCATCACCAAAAAGTCAGCGGAGAAAACGCGCTCAAACGAGACGACTTGCATATCCCTGTATTCGATCAGCACCGAGGCAAAGAGAATGAGAGGAGGGACGCACAGTGTATTCACCAGGGAACGCGACCAGAGGGCCTGAGCACATCCATCGATACCTCTATCTTGAGATCAACGGAAGGATACTCACCAGGCGTCCCACTCCCGCCGTTGGTAACCTCAACCTGCGCGCAGGCAATGTAGAACTGAGCCCCACCGTAAGTCGACGCGACGTGCAGCGCGATCTGCTCAATACGGATGAGGTATCTAGGCGCATCATCAGTCCCATCACCGCGATCAAATTGTCTGATGCGTACTGTCCAGACGGCGTTTCCGACGGGATTTCGAAGTTGACGATCGTCATCCCTTGCCAAATTCAACATTGTGACCAAGAAATAAAATCTAAGACTCACCCTCGGAGGGGAAAG
This sequence comes from Mycena chlorophos, assembly GCA_014461115.1. NCBI lineage: Eukaryota > Fungi > Basidiomycota > Agaricomycetes > Agaricales > Mycenaceae > Mycena > Mycena chlorophos. The sequence continues at coordinate 1,163,395 of JACAZE010000011.1, forward strand.
TGATCGTTGACCCACCGTCGAGGACGGGCGGGATTTGGAAGATCTAGAGCGCTTTCAACCTCGAATTTCGTGCGCCCGGACCAAGAATATACTGACACGGAACCAAACGTCGCCGCTCCCATCCCAGTCGGCGACGTCCGTGCCAGAGGGAGCTTGCGCCATGTACACATTGACCACCTGAAAAATCAATCAATTACTGGCAGTGGAAAAGAAAAGCAAAAAATCCGCGCTTACACCGGGGTGGTACATGTCCGTGGGTCCCGAGATGAAGCCGACAGTCGAGCCCGCAGCCACACTGGCCGTCGCGCCCGCGGTGCCCGATTGCGTGGAGGTGTAGCACCGGATGTCCTCGGTCGTGACGTCGGTAACCTGCAGCCGTTTAATTTTATCCTCGCGTTACGAAGAAATATCTATCACGTACGGGGTTGTTCGAGAGGTAGTTGTTGGTCTGGCTGGGGGACGTCGGTACTCGAACCAACATCCGAGTCGAAAGAGACTTACCGATTGTACTCCCAGTCACTGCTGTCCACGCCCCCAACGATGAACTGAGGGAAAACATCTACGGAGAACGCAAGATCAACTTCGGTGGCGCTGTGTTTTAGGAGCCAAAAGAGACGCACAGTGGGCAGACACCTTGGCAGCGAACGTGGCCAGAGCTACGAGTGCGGAAAAAGCCTTCATCGTTTGTCGTTGCTTGAACTCGGGAGATCCAAGGGACGAGCCTTTCAGCCACGTCGCGCGCTTTCTTATATGCCAAGCCCGCGCCTAAGGGCGCCTGTTGGGCGGATTCTCCGGAGCTGGTTGTTTGGTGGACCTGCTGACGGGTTGGTAAGAGGCTCGCGAGCGGCAATGCGGCATGACGCACGGTACTCCATACAGATAGGTGTTCCGCTTGGATTTGTCGGCTGATCTGCGGGAAATGCCAGGCCACTCGCTCCAAGCCCGTGTACTTCGGTGGCGCTGCCGGTGGGCCCGGGAGTCGATGTGGGCGTCGGGAGTTACGCGCTTCCCGAATGTGGGGAAACAAGCATCGAACATGCATTGCAGCCCAAAAAACTTTGCAGCGCGGCGTTCGAATTCGAATGCTTGATTCTCGGAACCGACAACGTGCCAGTATATATCCGGTCGGCGCGGTAGCTATCTCGGTCTGCCTGCCGCGGTTCGGCCCCGAAGAGGAGCCTAGAAATCTAAAACGATCTCGACCTGTACAGTATTTCTGGGATTAGCATGGCTCACTAAAATGGCAGTAAAAAAAGTTTACCTTGCCGACCTCGAGCTCGACCCTCCTCCTTAGCACGCGCAAAAATTCGACTAACATTGCGAAGCCACCATCGTCCACCCGACAAGACTCACATCCCCCAATCTCCTTCACCGCCAACACCACCAGTTCGCTCACCACTCGCAAATCCGTGTCAAGCGGTACCAGCGGCGCCTCTTTCACCCGGAGCGAGATCCAATCCAGGCATCTGGCGAACCATCGCGTCGCCGGCGCCATTGTGCGTTCGGCAAAAGTCCAGTGTCCCACTCGGGGACACAGCTCGGGGTGATTCCAATTGGTGCATTCGGAGCCTGGGACTGAGGCGTAGGGTAGCCAGGATAGGATCTGTGTCGTGCGGAAGGCGATGGTGGAACAGGACGCGTGATATGTCAGTAGGGCGTGGTATGTCGAGGCTGGGAGGTAGTCGAGGAGGGGTGATGAGTGGGAGGGATTCGGTGCCACGGAAACGTCCGAGTCGCCGTTTGGGTCGACGAACTCCCGAATGGGCCGTCGGAGACATCGTTTCGCGGCGTCTCGCGCAACGTCGCCCCAACGCAGCCCACAGGCAATCACAAAGACGCCAATGACGTCTCCCTCAGGCTCCGGCGCATGGAGATGCTCGCGGAGGAGCCTCTTCCCCAGAGGCACAACGCTTTCGATTTGGTACTTTCCGATAGAGACCTCCAACACCATTCGGAGCATTTCCAGCGGATACAAGCCGGGTTCCGCGTCGTCGGCGACTGGGAAAGGCGACGCTCCGGGATAGATGAGCCGCAGCACACCATCCAGCACATCTGCATGCTCGGAGAGTTGCACCACAGATATCGGCGCTTCTTCTGAAGTGCATTCGGTGCCTTTCGGCACCGGCTGCGGCACAGAGAACAAGTCTCCGAAGACGGGCGAAGCCAAAGTCATGACAAGCCGCTGGACGTGGAAATCGACTTGCGGCTCGTCTGAGCTGCGCAGGATGATGTCCGGAGAAGGGAGCATCGTCCCGGAGAAGGGTTGAGGCGCAGGTATCGTCCTCTCGTCGGTCATCATCGCAGTCAAGACCAAAAAGGAAAAGTCACGTGCGATAGAGAGTCGTCTTCCTCAAGGACATTATAGTACATACAAGCCAGCTATGCTAAAGCTAAGGCTATCAGACCTCATACTATCGCCTGCTAAGTTGGCGCTTAATAAGACCCTCCTCCGCAACTACTAGAGCCTCCTCCACAACTGCTCGACCCTCCCCCACCGCTACTCGACCCTCCCCCACAGCTGCTCGAGCCGCCTCCACAAGCGCTCTTCGAACCCCCACCACAACTCGACGAACCACCCCCGCAGCTCGACGAACCCCCGCCACCGCTCGTCGTCGTCGCGCAGCTGCTAACCCCAGCGGTATTACCCCCGCAGTTCGAGCTCGCAATCGCTTGCAGCGAGAGGTACGTGGTGGTGTTATTGTAATTGTAATCGTAGCCAGGCGTCGCCAAGCGCGCACCGGTGCTGCGGGACCCGCCGGCGACGCGTGGAGCAGGCGGGGCCTTCCTCGCGGGTGTTGCTCGTACACGCGGAGCGGGCTTCGCTTGCACGCGTACCGGCTGTACCGGTTTCTGGACGTTAGGCGCAGCTGCGGGTTTCGTCGTCGGCGGGGCGACGCGTAGGTTCGGGAGGGTATCCTTCGAGTTGGACCGACACGCCGGTGCACTCTAATACACCACCATCCTCATCAGCAACAGAACAGTCAAACAAAACGAAACGAAGAACTCACCGCGGTACACCCTCCGCGCTCGCCGTTCATCAAGTTGCCCGAAACCGCAGCGCAGTTCCCCGCCCCACCATCCACAAACAACGGGACGGGAACGAGGAACGCCGGGTCCAGCACGCATTTGCTCTTGCTCTTGCTCTTGGCCCGCTCCTTCTCCGCCTTGTCCTTCTCCTTATCCGACGCCGACACCGGTGCGTGAAACATGGCGTTATGCGCGCTCGGATGCGTCCCCGACGCAGTCTTCTTGTTCCACGATCCGGGCGGCTGCAGATAGTTCGGATGTGTTCCTCCGTGGCCATGCGCGAAGCCGAGACCAACACCGCTCATGAGCCTCGAAAGCCGCTGCCCGACCGAGTTGCCTGGCAAAGGGCAGCCGCAGTAGCTGTACGGCTGCCCGAAGCGTTTCCTCCATGCCGAACCGGTGCCGTCGAACGAGTTGGTGAGGCGCGTTTCTTCGACCTTGTCCTCACTGGAAGAGATAATCAGACAACATGGTACTCGAGGAGAAAGAGACCGAGACTGACTGGTCGACGAAGACGTTCACGTATTTCATCGTGTCGGGTCCGTACTACAGAACAAGTAAGTGGTCCGGTCGAACTCGAGCGGAGCCGACGAAAGAGACGGACCTCATGCGAGCGCAGCTGGTGTGTATGCCAGCCAAGGTCGATGTCCAGTGTGGGCACGAGAAACTCCCTCGGCGAAGCCGCCATGAGATCCAGAAACCTTGTATCCCGGGTCTTCAGCAACGACACCCTGCTCAGGAAACGGATAGAGGAACTCACGCATGATACCGCGCAACGACATGCCAGAGAGCAACCTCGTCTTCGTGGCTATCAAACGCGCCGGGTTTGGTCCATCCCAGTTGATGCATCTTGGATACGAAGCCGCCTTGACGCAACACCTGAAAACGACCAAAGTCGGCGCACGCCTCGTGAAAGATGGAAACAAGGACGCACGGCAGAGACCAACTCGACGGAAAATATCCTGCCGTCCGTATACGCGTTGCTTATCCGCTCAGCTCTACACCAGCAGTCAGCCCACGTTGCAGACGAGAACAAGAACAAGCACGTACACGCGCTGCTCCTCCTTCAGGAGCGAAAACATCTTGCTCTTCAGCTGCGGGAACTGCCATTGGGCATGCTGCATGAAGGCCCTTGCAGTGACCGGATTCTCCGGCTTCGGGTCCTGGAAGAGGACGAGCCGGTCCTTGACCGCGATGGCGTGTGCGAGGTTGCGTGTGTTTCCGGGTGTGTAGAGGGTGCCGCTGTTTGTTTCGTCGTCAATCAGATATGGCTAGGAAAGAGAGGAGGGCTCGACGCACGCGAGGACGGAATCGGGCTGGTTGGTGTTCGGCGCGGCGAGGTCCTTCGCGAGTTTCGCCATCGCGAGGTCGGCGTGTGTGATGTGGTGGAAGCAGTCGTTAGAAGGTTTGCTGCAGATGCGGACGAAGCGGAGCTGCAGATAGCCCGTCCCGTCGGCCGTAAGGTATGCTGGATAAGGAATCAGTCTCGGGTACGCAGTGACGGGAGGGAGAAGAACGCACGCGTAGTGTTGGGCGTCCCGCACTTGACGCACTCGACGGTCTTCCCAGCAGCACTCATGCTTCGGATGGCCTCGAATGGGTCGAACGGCGTGTCGGTTAGGCGGACCCAGGAGAGGACGTTGTCTTGCGAGGCCGCACCAGTGGTGTTGGCGCGGAGGAGTGAGGCAAGACCGTTGCCCTGAAGGAATCGACAAACGTCAGGGAAAAGGTCGTGTGGGTGATAGGCAACGCACCAACGACGCGCTCAGCGCCTTTCCGGCTTGCCATAGTCCTTGGAGGGCTTTGATTCGGAGACAGTCTTCGGCGTACCAGCTGGGAAAGGACGTTAGTAACGAAGACGTGGCTAGTAAAAGGAAGCCTACCCGGGATTGAGGAGATACGTATGCCAGACCTACGAAAATGGTCAGCCTCCAGCCTAGAAAAAAGAAAGCAACGCACCATAAGGACATCCAACGGCGGCAAAATGGCCGCAATTCCACTCTCCGCGTCCTTGGCCGTCAGCGCCAAACACCACCGCTCGAAGCGCTCCACCGCAAACCCCACGAACACCGACCACCGCCGCTCCTTCTCGCTCTCGGGCGGGAAGTACTCGATCCCGAGCTCGTCCGCAGACATATCCTCGACGCGCGCCCGCAGGTCCGCGAAGGCATGCAGGAGCGCCAGGTGGTCTTTGAGCTGGTCGACGGTGACGAAGGGCTTCGTTTCCTTGCCACCGACGTGGAAGGTTGCGAGTGGGGAGTCCTGTGGCATGCTGGGGCTTGCTTTGGTGTACGTCTGGGTCGCGCCAGGGCGTTATATAGGCAGCCATTGAGACAGGCGCACAGCAATTGTGTCCCGGCCTAACAGCTCTTGAGGAACGTTGTGGATACAGCCGTGGGATTCGTCAGGGACGGATTCCGTGCAGAATGTACGCCGTCGTGAGTCGAGGCGGCTCAGGCGACGTGGACGTGACGCGTGAAGGGCGGGTCGCCACGTCGCAGCCGCGGATGAGCGGCAGCGGCCGTACTCGTACACTACACTGCGCGGACGGAGAATGAGCGAGTGCTCGGTGTATGATAGCATTAGTACGCACCATTTCACGAAGAACGAGGGCCCGCTACCAGCAAGCGAAGCGGAGATGTGCCGCCAACGGGAGGCAAGGTTTGCGCTGAGTTTCGACGAGCTCAATGCGTGTTGCACTGGCTGCGCAGGGGCTCGGTGTCGAGGTTGTCCGGGGTGGATGCGGCCATTGGTGCAGTCGACTTCAGCCGTCGTGGTTGGTCGAAGCCAAAAAAAATCCGCCGCACGTGCGCCGCGGCGTCACATTTCCTCGCTCTCGTTCTCCCGCTCAGCTGCAGACTCGCGTTTCTGTATTGTGACTACGAATGCTAGTGGAATGAAGGGATGTAGAGTTGTACGGATCCACAAAAAAAGAAATATTTGCGGTTTCTGGATCTTAAAAACGATGTTTCCAGCCACTCTGACCCTGTCCCTATCTGAAGGAAAACAAAAGCTAACCACGATGCGCCTACGATGGTTCGAGATCCATAAGAGTACGGCCTGTTCCACAGTTAACATGATTCACAAAATACAAAGCCAGAACCAATCCGCGCACCAATCGACTTATCGCAACGCCGGCGCCGAACCACCTGGGGGACCTACGACCTCCCATCAAACTGACCTCTTAGGTCAATTATTTTGTAAGTAATTAAACTACCTAAGAGGCCTCGGGAGGTGGAGGTGTATGATCACCTCTGTTTAGTGGGTGTCAAAAAGAGGCCCTTAAAGCTGGATATGGTCTACGGAGCTCTTCTCTATAGGTTTCTCAGGAAGATTCAATGCTCTGAAGTCCGTGACATTGCTGGTAAATCTCCAGATTGATGTTGTGGAGGACAAACACCACCTAGTGTGAGCTCCTCCACCTGAAAAGGACCCCCTCTTCTGGGCAGTATGAATAGGAAAAACCAGGAGTAAATGTTTGCCAATGAGATCTTTTTTAATGCAATTACGGAGAAGCTTTGCAGACCGGCGAAGAATTCCACAGGTGGCCCATCAGCTGCGATAAAATGCCTCGGCAGACTATGTGAACACAATCGAACTTGAAAGCTTTGAAAACCTTATGTTTAGTGGCATTCTTGGCGGCAAAAAGAAACTGAAGTGCTAACAAAATCATTTCTCAGTGGTGGCATCAGTAGCCTCCATGTTGCCCCCGCTGAGCACCCGTTAGCCTCCAGCGAGCTCCAAAAAACTCGCATCATGACAAATCACCTCTTTTGTACTCAGTCTGCAACTTATGGCAATTATTTTCAGATTTCCGAGTACAGGAAAGCTGCCCGCAGATGTTCAATATATAAACAAATGCTTTATTGATGAAAAATTGCTCCAAAGGACCTCTGACTGGCTCCTATGGCCTCCCTAAAAAACTCGCCTCATCTTGATGGCCATATTTCAATATCTTATCTTTGAAGTTTCTGCAAACTATTTGCATATATTCGAAGTACTAATCTGCCCACTATTGGAGAGACAGCACAAACCCAGACAGATCTGTTTTTCAGAAATTTTTATCTGACTGCAAATATCTCTGTAGACTCTTCATGAGTTCTTATAGCGGGTGGTGGTTCATATATGAGATTATTGAACAACATTTGTAATTTGTGTTTATCTTTGTGTAATCATATTGATAGTGGATTGTTCTCACCTGTGGCTAGCTTAGAACTAAGGAGATAGGAATAAAACAATATTACAGCTCAGCTTGAAGATGAACCTCCTTTGACCTCCTAAAGCTGATTGGTTAAGAAGCACTATAGAACTTATATGTTTAAACAATTTCAAATGAACTTTAGTGTCTGAACATCTGGTGGCTGTATATACAAATGAGCCAACAAAAGAGGCTTTTGCCAAAACCATATTGATGCCCATTTCAGATACCTGAGGTATTTATAGGCTTGATACCCACAAAAGTAATATTGCAGGAGCTATTAAAATACACGCAAATTACATTGTAATCTGAGCTTGCAGAGATGGAGGTAAAAGCTACGTAGGCTACTAGAGCCTCCAATATTCTGCATTGCTTTACCTAGGTCAGTGTTCCCCTCACGAACCTTTGAAACCAGTATATGCCAGCAAGGATATGTAGAGAGATCATCTATTGCTCCAAGCAAAATGTATTTAGAGGTATAGCTAGCCATAATAGGAGGTGATAGGAGGCCCAATCGAAATGTCTCAGGAGTGGCTCCGGCTTATTGAGGCAAGCTCCCTTGGTACTGTTGTACTTCCCAGTACTTGCTATCACCCAATTCAAGTGATAATCATGATTAGAGGCCTACCAAGTAGGGTGGAGGTTGATTTGAGCAGGACCATCAGCAGCAGAAGATGTGGGGTTTTCCACTAAAGATCCAGAGTCACGTATCTCTGGACCAGCACAGAGATACGCATAGTAGCAAGTAAGAATACTGTAGCTTTTTGCGAGCAGTGACCACCTTCCACTGATAATCACCAGTCACACCTCCAAATCATTCTCAATTAGGGAAGTACCTCCACCGGAGGTGGACCTCTTAGGTATATTAATTAGTTACAAAATAATAGACCTAAGAGGTTAGTTTGATGGGTGGTCGTAGGCCCCCGGGGTGCGCCGAACATGCTCATCGACCCCCGTCCAAAAGTCAGGCATCAACCCAAGCACCGCATTCCCCCAGCTCAAAGCCCAATTCGACACAGTCGACAGCACAACGAACCCAGGATTGGACTCGAGCCACTCGTCAAACTCCTCCTTGCCCTCCATCATGATCTCCGGGGAGCTCAGGCTGCTGTAGAAGTACCGCAACACAAAGGCATTAATCCTGCCGGTGGGGCGCATCGCCGCGACTAGCGCGGCGCGCTGCGGGGTTTCGAACGCAGAGGCGACTTCCTCGTGTTGTGCGATGGCGAGGTGCGTGAGGGACGGCAGGCGGAGGATTTCTGACCAAACGGCGAAGTTCTCCAGCGCGGATTCGGTCCCCATCTCGAGATGCGTCAGCCACGCGAGCGTGGGGTTCTCCGCGATGCGGACGTTGGTCTGCGAGCCGCAGTCGAACAGGTGTCCGAAGTAGTTGCAGTCCAAGCGCTCGAGGCGGCGGAAAGCGTCCAGCGCGCCGTGTACCGGTTCCACGGTAAGAACGACAAGGTTACGGACCCCGCTCAGAAGAGCCGGTATCCGAGAAAAAGAGGGCTCCTTGACGCATAAGAGCATGAGATTTTCCACCGCCGTGGAGAGAAAATCGGTGGGTTTGGATTGTAACATTTGCCATCTGGCGCTCGCGGGGTCCGGATAGAAGAGTGGAATCGCTTGCGACGACGAGGCAAGCCGACCGCCGATGACTAGATTGCGATAGAGCAGCGGCTCGACCCTGGCGTACTAAAGTCAGTCTGCATTCGATAGAGTATTAGCCAAATGTACCATTGTTTGACGCGCCAAGCAACCAGCATGAGGTTGAGAGCCTCGTATGGGGCTGAATAGGCTGCTGCGTAGAATATTCGGTGCTCCAGCTCCAGAGGGAGGATTGGTGAGGAAGTGCTCATGATTGCCCGGGCAGAAGACAAGGCTCGGAGTACTGTTGTGGGCGCGCAGAACCGAATATGGGCGTGCGGGCGATGTACCGCAGCCTTGCGTGTTTATTGTGAAGTCGAGTCGTTTGTTGGATTCGCTGCCGCACCGCTGATTGGCCCGAATGGCGTTGTTGCGGCTGCAACGCTGCCGTGTCGCGCGACGCGCAGCACTAGTTTATAGTAGAAACGACGAAGACGTAGGTGTGTGTGGGCGATGTACCGCAGCCTTGCGCGTCGTAGGTTGGTCGTCCGTATGAGGGTTCGTTTGTACAAAAAATCAAATCACGCGCGCACAGCCTGATTTTCGCGCGCGCACAGACGACTTGGTGCACGCACCCAAATTTTGGTGTAGAATAGGTACAGAGAGTCAATTACGACGTAAATACGGTACGGGAGACTACCAAGGAAGGTTGTGGGACCAAGAACCAGCGTATTCCAAGTGAAAAACTCGGCGCCAAGCACATAATGGACATACCGATACCCAAGCGTGGCTTTCTATACGCAAGGTACCGTATCTTGCGTATAGAAAGCCACATCTTCGTGCCCGGCCCGCGGCACTGCCCGAGGACTTGACGAGGAGTGGGACGAGTTGACGGGCGGCAATGGCCGACCCTTAGGTTTCCTCGGCGTGGATATTCTGGGTCGCAGAAGAAAGTTTTGCAACGGGATGAGCTGTCGGGGCGACGAGGGACGCCGGGGGAGCACAAGGGGAAGAAGGGGAACTCAAGCCTCAAGGGGAACTTGAAGAGAATAAACGCACGGTGCCGAGAGATCTCCACCCAACACTCATCCAGCTGCTAGTTTCGCCGGTCCTTCTTGCTGAGCAGGGTCACTAGTGCCGCCTAGTTAGACACGAAGCGGGACCGCGCACGCAGTGGAATGCGCAGGTCTTCGTGTGGCCACTGCGCCGGGCCAGCCCCGGTCGCGTTGTGGGAAGCGGCATCGACGGCGCAGACTAGTGCAGAGCAGTGTCGAAGGGGCTCCCTTAACGCGAGTGTGTGCTGTTGAGGTCGTGGAAGCTGCGGGCGTGCACGCTTTGGAGTTGTGTTGGCGGTCGAAAGTCAAAAACAATCATGTCTTGTACCGCCTCTTACTTGTTTCGCCTGATTCTCTAATAATTCGGGTTGAGTCGGTGGTAGGAAATACATTGGAAATGCCTCTGTGCACTTAGCAGTCTAATTCCTGCGTCGGCGTCTGTGCGCGCGCGAAAATCAGGCTGTGCGCGCGTGATTTGATTTTTTGTACAAACGAACCCTCATAGTCCGAAACAGGATTGGCAATGACGTTGACGTCGACCGCTTTTGGCTTCGGTCAACCACCACCATTGGCACCAGTGGCTTCCGCCTCGATGCCCTCGACGCCGGCCTCATGGAGTGCCACCATATCCTAGATGGCGCTTTGCGCTCGTCGAAACAGCGCCAGCACTGGCTGGCCTACTGTCGATGCTACGCCTTCTGCAGCTAGTGGACGGGCTTAGGCGTAGTCCCGTCTATGGCAATGTGCGCTACAGTGTTGCTATCCTGCTAGCACTCACTGACGCCGTCTAATAGCGCACCAGACCTACGAGGATTGGCTCTGTTTGTTGGTCTGCCGCCGTCAGACTCTCAATCCTGTTGTCTCGAATAGCGGCTACCGAGGACTTAATGCCAGTGCAACGCGGACCCTCGCTGCGTTTGTCGGCCAGACATCGTGCGTGGTATACACAACAGCTGTCGTGTTTGCGGCTCACTCCTTAGAGCAAGACCTTCTCTTGTCCGGAGACACGAACCCGCGTCCCGCGTCTCGTTCACTGGGAGACGATCTGCTGGCAATCTGCAACAGAACCACCAGCTGCCCTCATGCACAACCTGCAAGTGATGCACTCCATGCTTGTGCGGTGCATCCCGTTGGATGCGTGTTGGTTGTCGGACAAGGTGCGCAATCCTGACCTCTCTACTTCATGTTCTCCGTTGCTGACCTAGTCATGCTCCTTCCAGAGATCCCCGACTTAGTTCTGCAGCGCTCATAGCGTCAGGCACGGAGTCATATGCGCGGTCAAGGAAGCCCGCCGTCCGTCGTCTCTGTCGTGCTCGACCAGCACCATCCACGAGTCGACTTGGCGTTATCCACGGCCTACCTACTACCTGCGTTCTTCGACAACCCACATCCTGCATGCCGTCTCCACATACCAGAGGGCCGTCGCGTCTGCAGATCCCTCTCCGTGTCGTCCGCCAGCAAGGCCTTGCTTGGGCATTCGGCGGCGGCGGTAGCGTTCGCGGAGGGACGCCACTCCGAAACACCTCTCCGCGCTCTCTTATCCGTACCAGGGCGTGCTGGGGCCCCAATACGCGAGCGCTTTCATCGCAAACACGATCTCGCCCGACACCATCCCATCCCCGGCTCACCCAACGCCATCGGGGACCACTGCCGTCGCTGAGGCTGCGGCAACCCATGCATAACCTGCTCTCCCCACCTCCTTCGGTACCAAAAAACGCATCTCCATTGCGGACGAACCTTTTACGGGTCGTTCACCCACACAGACCTCCGGACTGGCTCTGCACCTTCTCGGCACGTGACCATCCTGCCCACCAAAAACGGCGTTGGGTCCCGCTCCCTTGGAGCCTCCCACACTTCTGCCACCCCTCGGAAGCGCCTTAAAGCCGCACGGGACGGCCGCCCTGCTTCACTGCTGCGTCTCGTTGGCGTTGACCTGCCATACATGGAACGACGGTCGTCGCTTCGTGGCTATCGCAGCACGGGGGTTCTTCGTCCAGCGGGAACTGGACCACGTTCCCCGTATGCCCGCTTCCCGTTTGCATGGGATTATGTCGCGGATGGTAGACTGCGGACGATGGAACGCCGACGACGCCTACCCCGACGCCGGCTTTCGCGACGGGACCTGAAGACGAATAAGCGGGACGGATGGTCGCCCTCGTATGCGCGGCCTTTCTTCCGCCCCAATACCGCGCATGCATTTGCGTTTGAGCGTCTGTCTGCGTACACGGGGCGTCTGCGAATGGTACGTCGTATCTCGCTGCCTGCTCTTTCGTGTTAGTAGACTTGCTGACGATGTGTTTTGTAGGGTCAGACTCCGCTCGTCCTCATCGGAAATACTCGATGATGCACGCCCTGCGAGTCGTTCTGCTCGTCAGGTCCCTCAACCCCGTTTCCTGCGGCTTCCAAAGCCCCGCTATTCGTCGACCATGCGAAGTCGTCGAGTTGCATCCAGACGAAGCCATCTTGCGCGACGGTGCTTTCGTCCGGTCGAAAGCGGCCAGGCTGCTTCTTGCAGGCGTTCAGCGGCGCGCGGGCACGACATCCAGAAGAGACACAGATTCGGTCGTCGTCGCTTGGGATGAAGCGACGGCCTTCCATGACGGCGTATCGTCGAATCCCAGTTTCGCCATCTGTCGACTACCGCGTCGTCGAAAATGCTCCGGGCGGATTTGGACGAGCCGCGGCAACGTTTACTCGACGCCAACGACGCTTGGACTCCGACCCGAGTTCGCATTCGCGCTTGCGATGCAGCCCACTTCTACATCGAGATTCATGCGCATCGAACGAGCGCAACTGCCGCAAAGAACGTCGGTCTGGGCCAAAGTACAGCGATGCCTGTGCCCGGGGCGCCATATGCGACTTCACGTTGGCGTCGGTCTGTCTCGCACGCAATATGACAGTCTCCTTTGGCGAAGCTCTCACTGCGGTGCTCGCATTGGCGCGAAAGACGAGCGGCCACTGGCAGTGGGAGAAGCGCATGGTCACTGATGAGCTATCCGACCGTCGGGTAGGGCTCGATACCGACAATGCGACCCTCTGGGGTTTCCGGCGCGCTGTCGCCGGGCTCACTGCATCTTCAGTGATGCGTTGGTCAACGGCGATGAGCTTTGCGGACGTCGCTGCTGGGCTTTGAGTGCATCGTGACACCGTCATGCCCAACGCACTGGGAATCTCGCTCCGCGTCTTTCGCACTTCAAACACCCCGCCGCGTTGAGTCGTCGTCGACTTGTTCCTCCCTAGCCAGGCTTGTCGAGTACCATACGGACTTCTCCATCAATACTTCTTTTGCTATTCTGTTGCTGCCGCTCCGTTGTACTCTTCTTCTACGTAGACTTCCGCACCTTGTACCGTCAAGTCTCCGCCCCATTCGAGTACTTGACTTGTTTCCATGCATCACCTCGCTTACACGTGACCCAGCCAGTCTTGTCTTCGCCCATCATGGGAGCCCCCACTTCACCGATCCTGCCTCCTGAACTCGAACATCGCATCTTCTACATCGCCGCATACTCGGCTCCCTACGAAGCCTGTACCCTGATGTTGGTTGCCTGGCGCGTCAAAGAATGGTAACGCTACCCACATACGATGACGACTTATACTGACTAAGAGTCTGGAAAACGGCAGGGTCGAGCCGCTTCTCTACCGGAGCCTCATCATCGGAGCCAAAGGCGGCTTTTCCTCCTCGCAGCTCCCACATCTCCGACGCGAACCCGCGATGAAAATGCTTCGATCCAAACCCGCTGGGTACCTTGCGAAGCGTGTAGAAAACCTGATCATCGTCAGCATGAACGGTCGCGAGCACGCGAGCGGTCTTTCGCCGGCCGACTTTCGGGATATCATATCCAGCTGTCTCGGAGTGCGCAGTCTCGTGGTCTTTAACCTACTACACACCGCTGGGACGCTGCACGGCGCTTTTGAGCCTCTGAAGCGGCTCGAGCAGTTCGATGGCGATTTTGGTGTCTTTTTCGACTGTCATCCGCCGGCGGGCACGAGCACGAAGATTGACTTCGCCAACGATGCTTCTCTCTCGCGGCTCACCCATCTCATCCTAGGCGACCAAGCCGCTGTGCAAAACCCCGACGCATGGAGAGAACTCCTTCGCTTGCCGTCCTTGACCCACCTCGCGGTGGGGCACCACTCGGGAGTCGTAACTGCACTGCGGGCCAGCCAGCGCGAAGCGCTACTTGCTGCGATGGCTCCGTCGGGGAAGCCTGAGATCGCTGCGTTTGTGGTTCTGTACTACGGGAGCACGCTGGCGGACGCCGTGGATGATTCTCATTGCACACAAGAGTTTCACGACTGGCTCGGGACGAATCCTGGGTTTGTCGGGCTGGAGAGCGTGTGGGAGTCCGGACTGGACGCTGAGCTGGGGAGACGCCGTTCTTGGCGTGCAGGCGGATTTTTGGACGAGGGCAGATGAGCACATCAGGCTCCGTCGTTCCGATCCATCGCTTGGTGGGCCAATTTTCGTTTATTTGAAGCATATTCATTCTGAAGTTTTTTCTTAACAGGCCCTGTTCTGGTTGACATCAAACCTTTGACGTCCTGAAGCAATCCTGAAATGCCTTTTACCGCCGTCAAGGGATAGTGCACTGGCAATCCCCGCAGAACTTGAATTTGAGCAATCTTTAGTCTTGTAATTGTCAGCTTGTATTTGCACCGTAGCTGTATGGCTGTTTAGAAATCTTCGTTCGGAGAAAACCGGGTTCAGAGCTTGCTCGGATCAAATTGGTGATGTCAAACGTCACTACAGCTTTTTCGCTCTTGCGTCCAAACAACTTTGCGCTTTACTACGCGCGCATCCCTGCTGTCGCTATTCGCAGCTCTCTGTTTCCTTATCAGGCTCCCTCCCGTTCCATTCAGTACGTACCCCACAGATATTCCAGCGAGGTTCTTCGCCCAGGAACCAAAGCTGTTGAAACGTGCGGGTCGATGTCAAGCAAGCTGTGCACTTGCCGCATCCCGAAGCCCAATTGTGATGGCGATTGCCAGAGGGCGTTGCTATAAAGCGGCTCCGGCTGTGATTGGCGTCATCGACGACCGCCGACGCGTCCACGATGCCTCCCGCCGACACGGATGCTTCTTCCCTCGCGCTCGTCTCTCCGCCTTCCTACACCCCGCTCGCGAAGTTCCGCGTCGGGAGCAAAGAGACCAAAGCCTTCGTCACCGTCGACCAGCTAAAGGACCACCTCGCGCTGCTGCACGCACTCGCGGAGCTGCGGCTGCGCGTCGAGAACACGTCGGCGGAGGACCTCGGGATCGAGTACTTCCCGCCCGAGAACGAGAAGAGCAGGCGGTGGTCGGTTTTCGTGGGGTTTGCGGTGGAGAGGTTTGAGAGGTGGTGTTTGGCGCTGCAGCCGAGCGATGTGAAGAATGGGATTGCGCCGATTTTTCCGCCGGTGGATGTGCTTATGGTGCGCCTTGTGTTCTTTTCTTCATTTCGCGCAGTTGCTCATGGGATGGAATCGTGTAGGTTTGGCACACGTATCTGCTGAATCCGGGGTACGCGGCATTCGGCGGCTTGTGCTAGTCGTTTCGCTCATCCCGGTTAGGTGGCATGCGGAGGATTGCATTCGAATCCCTGCGCTTAAGGGCTTATGGACAGCGGGAAAGGCTCTCGGCGCGTCATTGGTGCGTACCCCAGTGTATTCCTTGCGTTCTTGGCTGACGGATGGCAGGGTATGGGGTTCGGCCAGCTCCTCGACGCGATCCCCTCCCCGTCGGACACCAACGTCCGCTCCTGGATCCAGCTCACAGGCACGCCTTTCGACGCGTTCGACGCGATTCGGAGCATGTGTGCCGCTGAGAAGCAGGTCGAATGCCCGAAGTGTGGGGCCCTCAATTTCACTCGTACGCAGTCGTATCCGAGTGAAGCGCAAATTCTGAGCGGTTTCTTCAGCGTATCTCTCCGCAGACGGGACCGGTTACCTCCAGGTCAAGTTCACGCGGGTCTGCAGCAACCCGACCATCGACTGTTTCTTCAATATCACGCACACCGCTCTAGCGATGGCGAAGCTCGCCAGGGATTTGGCAGCGCCAGATTTCGGGGAGCCACAGGATGTCCTTGCGTACGTATCTGTCTTCATAATACTTTGTTTCTTCACTCATGCTCTGGAAGCGGGACACTCTACACGCCGGGAAATACCAAGAACCTACAGCACGGACAGGACATCAAGGACCGCCTCATCTACACGCGCGAAATAACGGGAAAGCGACCTCTTGGCAGCCTTGCGCCTGGCGCGGACACTGTCACCGCGCTGGATATTATGCGTCTGTCGAAATGGCTCTTCTCCGCTCTGAAGGGGAAGATGTCGAACGTGTTGAGGGAGGAACCGCGAGTGTAGGTTTTCTACCTCGCCATTTTTTTTTTTCGTACTGATTTTGGGTACTGGGTAGCCTCCAGCGAATAATGAACGCGTATACAGATGGAAGGATATTTTCTGTCGAGCTCGTGTCCGCGGTTCGTCAATTTTCTCTTACATTTGTTTTGGGCCCAGTCGATTGACTTTTGTTTTAACTCAGGTGCTGCGCCAGGCTGGGTTCGTTCGGAAAATGTACGAGCTGGACTGGACGAAGCCTGGGGCTTTTGATAACCTCGAAGATGAGGTTGCCTTGTGGCATGTTATTGCACGATACCATGCGTACGTTTACCTACTAAAACTCCAGACGCGGATTGATGTTGGGGGCAGGTTCCTCGACCTAATGGCAAACTCGCCTCGGATATTCTTGGTGCCTACTTTGGATATCGACCTAGCTTGGCATACCCACCAGCTGCGGTCCTACGAAGTAGGTTCTTCAGCTTGCGATACGTCTTGCCTGATCTCCTGCGAGTATTACTACGACACGAAAAATCACGTCCGCGTCTTCGTTGACCAGTCAGTCTATCCATAGATCGGATGTCCCTCAACTAATACTTTTTATCTGCGTCAGTGATGACAAAGTTGAGAGCACAAGTCTCTCGAATTCCTTCGATGGTACATCGGCGGCATGGAAGAAACGATACGGGCAGCAGTACACCTATTGCGGCTGTCCGCTTCCGGGAAACTCCGTTGGCCAGCGGCTCTCGAGTTTCATGGGGCTTGGTGGTCATGACCACAGCAAAGGAGACGGCAAAGGCAAGAACCCATCGTACCTACACCCGCCGGCGTCAGCGAAGAGTCTTTCCGCGACGCATCCCAGTGCGCATAACGCCATATTCCCGCCCACCGCGGAGACGGCTGCGGCTGTTGCTCAGGCTCAGCCAGAGCCCGCGGCCCAGAATCTGAAGGTGCCCGAGTACAAGACGCTCCGGCTCAAGCGGAGCGGGAAAGATCTTGCAAACGCGTCGACTTGCGTGCAAGACCCGGCGTTCCTCGTCCCGGTCCCGCTTTTCGTCGACCCGGGTCGGACGGCGAACTGCGCCGCGGTATCCGGGAGCTTGATGAGCGGAGAGCGCGGAGGGTGTACCGTGGTAAGCAGCCATTGTCCTCCTCATGCTTATATCGAATGTTTATCCGAAACCTAGGGAGCACCGGCATGCCGCTCGAATTTCGTTAACACCCTCCCGACTCTGCCGTTCAACATGAACGCGCATCAGGCTCGGACGAACCGCACCAAGGTCGCCGGGACCTGGCAGACTCGGATGTCGGGATCGGGGACCGATGGATTTGCAGGGCTGGGCGCGGCGACGGCCGTGAACGCGATTGCGAATTGTGGTGCCGCGGGTAATGTTACTTGTGGCGGGGTGGCTTCGAATTGGGACGGATGGGGAGGAGCGGCGCCGGCGGTGGGTTCCACTGGTGGTGCTGGCGGTGGTGGAGTAACTTGGGGCGGCGGCGGGGCTGTTTCGAGTTGCGGTGGTGGCGGAGGTACAAGCGGTGGAGGTGGAGGCGGGTGTGGCGGCGGCGGCGGGCCGTCGGGTTAAACAATTCTTTCTGCCGCCTTTTACATTATCACAATCAGCCTCAGTGTAATGTTCCATCAAAGCGCGGATCATCTCGCATCAACGGCTGTGATGATCCGATGTCTTACCGAACATCGGAGGCGTCAGGGATCATCGGCTATCAGCGGCCGGCAACGGATGTGCCGACTGAAGACGTGATCCGCTCTCGGCCGGCATCGTCTAATGGAATGTGTCAATTATCCAAGCCCGACGATGACAGACCTTACACAGGCAACCACTTCACTCTCTTGCTGATAACTTGTGCGTCTAGGTATGGTCGAGCAGCGACGATGCAAGCATCTTCTCAGTCCAGAGTCGATGAACAGCAATAGCCAGAGTCCAGACTGCACGGCCAAATGCTTGTTCGACGTCGGGCGATACCCTCTTCACGCCTAGAGCATATCCGCGATCTTCCGTCGTTCCACCCGAGATCACCCGAGGTCTAGACTCTGTCCAGCCTTCGACACGTCCCGCATACAAGAAGGCCCGCCTCGCGCATAGCGATGATAGCTACGAAACACCATGTCTGCTACTCACAAGACACCGATCTATGCCCCCGAATATGGGGAAGCACTCCAACTGCGCCGCGTCATGACGCGATTCGACGGGGCGGGTTTGGATGCCAGTGTAGAGCAGGAATCATTGGAGGTATGGCTGTCCTGCGTCGACGTCGGAAACTCAAGTTTCTACAGTCCGAGGGAAACAAAGATCATCGACGCCGACCCTCTGCGCTCCAAGATTGGGCGACGAAGATCATGCATGTCTACGGACGCGAAGAATCGTACGCGCTCGGCGTACACGGACACGGAGGGAGTTTTCCGTGGTGGTGCATCGCTGGCGAGGACGGACGAGCACCGTTACCAGGGTAAAGCCACAGGGAATGCGTTCTTGTGAGTGGGCTTCTTGTCGCCAGTGGCTGCGCGCTGAAGATTTGGCACAGACTCGGATGAAGACCGTTTACGCTAGCTAGCGTTAGGGCGCGCAGCGCAATACCGCTGCTCATCGCCATTGACACTGTACATCTGTATTTTATGTAAATCGCGCCGCGCCATGATGCGCCAGCTGTGATGCGCCTCGATTATTACAAATCCATCTGTCAAATACGTCATGGCATACACGGCCTTCTCTCCGAACTCTCACCTCATCTCAAGTATCCGCGTTGTTTCGCCCGTGCCGCCGAAATTGGCCTTGCGCGGGTTACACATTGCTGATGGCGTCGAACGACGGCGAATCTCGGGCTGCACTCTCCCTCTCTCCTTGCGGCGGGCGCTCGCCGTCGCACGGGACCATCCACAAAGCATTTACTGCGGCACCCACTTCGTCGACTGCGGCACACACAACCTTACCAAGCCCCTTCTCACGAGCATTAACAACGGGGCGGATCCCCAGCAACTGCTGACCGAACAGTCTGCCCAGCCACTCCCGCGGCCTGGCGACCGCCAACAGCCATCACAATCCTGATCGCCGTCAGTGACAACCGCACATTTTTTCGCCGAAGATCGTTGCTTCCGTTGCTCCTCGACCGCGAATCCGCCGTCATGTTTGGCGGTGCTGCGGAAAATCCACCTCCAGAATGTGTGTGCGCGCCCGCGCCCACGGCATCCGGCACCCACTGAGTCAGGTGCCGCAGCGCGTCCAGAGCCTCCGACGGTTCAACGGTTGATTGGTGCTATGGTCGACGGTGGCGACCGACGCATTCTTCTTGCTGCGGATAGCCCAAGGTACGGCGGATGCGGGTGGAGGGACGCATTATTAAAGACATCCGCAGGCGGAATGGACGGGGTACTACTGCTCCCTCCCACCAAGCGGACGCGCCGATAATCTGCCATGGCCGCGGATAAAACACCAACTACACCATCTGCCAGCCGCCCCTTGAGGCGAGGCAAAGCGTGCTTTAACTGCAGACACTTGAAAATCGTACGTGCTTTTTGTCTTTTCTTGTTTTGCTCGTCGCTGAGCGCGTATTCGACTAGAAATGCGACGGCAAGCGGCCGATGTGCGGCCCTTGTACTCGAGTCCCGAAGGACGACCCCTGCGAATACGCAGACACCATGTCGCGTACGCAAGAACTGCAGGAGACCGTTTATCGACTTCAGGCACGCGTCGAGGAGCTCCAGGGCAGTGCGGGCCCGTCCGGATCAACTTATTCCCCGTATCCCGCGTTCCCCATTAGCACGAGTTCGAGGGGATCACCATTCAGCGACCGCTCGGCCGGATCTCGGAACTCGTTTGCCTCGGAGGAGGCAGAGCTCGACGAGCCACCGTTCCCGATGATACAACTGCTGTGCGTTCGTTCATAATTTTCCGAGGAAAGCAGAGCTGACCCGGGTAATCTGCGATAGATTGCAGTCATTCCTCCCTCATGCTACACAATTCGGGTTCTTTCTCGACTTGCAGCGGTTCCACGACGCCGCGCTACTTCCACTACCTCTTGGAGACTCACTTCGACCCTCCGCCGCTCTGTTATGGGTCGTTTACCTCTGGGGCGTACACCTTTCGACGGTACAGCCTCTTTCGGCGTCAGAGCCGACCTTCCTTCGACGGGCACAGCAACATATCGCCATCGCGCTGTCGAGCGGCTCGCCCACACACCCCCACTTTTCGGATTCAAACGGCCCCGGAAACAGCATCATCGAGACCATCCAAGCCCAGGTTCTGCTCGCGACGTACCTCTACCGCACCAAGCGGCTTCTCGAAGCGGAGGTGCATGCCAATGGGGCAGCGACGTTGGCGCTACGCCATGGGCTTCACCGTTTGCGGTCTAGTCGCGTCGGGCCACCGTATGCGTCTCCAACTTCACCGTTCAGCAGCACCCCGTCGCTACCACCACCAAACGACGCGTTGGACGAAGGCGAGCGGATCCGCGCCTTCTGGGCTGTCGCGTCCCTGCAGTCGATGCTCTCCGTAGCGCTAAACGGGACCAGCGCTAGCGCAGCGTTCTGCGTCCTCGAAGGGCCCGCGGCGGACATCGACACACCGTGGCCGCTCGAGTGTTCGGATTACTCCGTCGGCGTGCTTTCCGTCGACTATCGCGGCGAGTCCAGTATCCGGCACTTGATGACGGAGGACGTCTTCGCTCCCGGCTCGCCCGTGACGATGCTGCTGGCGAAGGCGTCGGTGTTGATGTACCGCGCCGTCCGCCTCTCTGCGACTGCACTGGCGCCGTCACCGCAACATGTCGCCGCACTGGCGTCCCTGGACAGGCGTATAACGCAGTTCTGGGCGTCCCTTCCGCCGATATACGCGTTCTACCCCGACGCGGCGGTCTCACGGACGTTGGCACTGGTGCATATCCTCGTCTCGGGGGCGGCCTTGAGGCTACATTCGTTTTCGCTGAGTTCGGGAAGCCCCGGGCGAGGTCCGGATGCGTCGCGAGATAAACGGCTCTTCGCGGCGCGGACGATCCTTGAGGTGCTGGGCGACGTCCGCATCGCGGACCGCGCGAAGGCGCACCCCGTCGTTGGCTCCGTCGGTGTCGCTGCGTGTCGGGCGTTGATGGAAGAGTTGGGGCGGGTGCGGGCTGGGTGGACGCTGCCGACGCCTACGCTTGGCTCGCACAATGTGAGTGCGCATGGACAGGTGCAAGGGCAAGGGGAGGAAGCAGCTGCGTTGATGCTCGACTTGAGCAACGGGGTTGCGGCGTTGGAGGTGTTCTCAGGCGAGAGTCGGTTGATTGAGTGGCAATTGCAGAGTTTGAGGAGAGAGTTTGAGGTGTTGTGAGCTGAGGCTTGATACCCGTTTTCGTGAATAGATACCATCGCATCGCATCGTATACACTTGTATTTACCGGCACAAATTCTTCGTTTTCTTTTCGCATTCCTCGACTCGGAGACTCGAGAGACGCGTGGCGGGACGTGGACTTCAAGTTGAGGGTGAAGGTATTCGTGACGTAGTTCACTTGCTTGAAGTTTTCTGCGCAGGGCTCAACCGGAGAGAGCGGAGAATAGTGGAAAAATGTCGAGGATGTGTTCATGGCGGGGATGACGAAGCAGCAACGGCGACTGTTGACAGCCTTATCAACATGGGAAACTGATGTCGGACCGCCTTCCGACTCTCCTTCTCTTTCGCACTCATGTCGTTTGCTGCGGGTCCTCCGCGAAAAGTCGCGGACCACTTTCGCGCCTTGTCGCCCGAGGCAATTAGGTCTAGTTCAGGCACAGACCCTGCAGAGCAACTGTAACCGTTGACGGTGAGCCCGCTGTTACTTAGTCTCGCGAGTTAGACTTTGAATCGCATTTATCAAGTCCAGCTCTCCAAGTCTGCCAATTGTCAGAGCAAGGCTGTTGCACGCGACGAGATATTGTATTGAAACGTGCGGCGAATGTCGAGACTGGGAGGCTACGGGGGCGTTATAACGGCGCTCTTGCCAAAGTTTCCCGTCGATCCTTCTTGCTTGCCCCTCTCATGGCCGTGCCCGCCGCACTCGCGACGTTTCGCGTCGGGGGCAAGGAAGCCAAGCCATTCGTTACCGTTCCTCAACTCAAAGACCACCTCGCCCTCCTCAATGCGTTCGCCCAGCTCCGCGCCCGGGTCGAGCGCACATCGGCAGCGGACCTCGGGATCCCGTACTTTCCCCCGGAAACCGACAAGGAGCGGAGGTGGTCGTTGTTTGTAGGGTTTGCGGTCGAGAGATTCGAGCGATGGTGTCTGGCGCTCAAGCCTGCGCATACAGAGGGTGGATTTGCGCAGATTTTTCCGCCGTTGGATGTTCTTATGGTGCGTTGCCGAGCTTGTCGTGTCTGAGCATTGGATCTGAGCGCGGCGATAGGTATGGCATACCTATATGCTCAATCCCGGGTGAGCTTTGGTGTCGGCTGGATTTCGTCCATTTAGTGACCTTGCGATGCAGATGGTACGCGGAGGACCTCCTACGGATCTCCGTCCTTCAGGGATTGAAGGCTGCTGGTCGATTGTTCAGCGCAGCACTGGTGCGTCCTGCACATCCATCCTCCCATTCTCGTCCACTAACTTCGTTCTTTCGCAGGGCAATGGTCTTGGGCAGCTCCTCGCTACGCGACCCACCGAATCCTCAGTCAACGTCCGGGGCTGGGCTTGGCAAACAGAGATGCCATTCGATATTTTCGCCGCCATCCCAGTCATGTCCGCTATCGGCAAGCAGGTCCAGTGTCCCGAATGTGGGACGCTGACGCCGACCCGTACGTTCCAGCTTCACTTTCCACGTCGTACTCGTCTGACGCGCCATGTACAGCGTACCTCTCTGCGGACGGAACAGGCTACCTGCAACTCAAATTCGCAAGACGATGCGCCAATCCAAGCTGCGCCTTCATCATCACACACGACGCGCTGGCCATGGCGAAACTTGCTTGGGATCTTGCGATGCCGAACACCGGCGGACCAGATTCCGTGCTCGCGTGTGTCTGCTCTTTCTCTCCGATAAAGCCTTCACTCAGCAGCTTCTTCAGCGGCACGGTTTTCACTCCCGGAAACATGAACAATCTCGTACACGCCGTCGAGGTCAAGGATCATCTCATCTACTTCAAGCAGCCCCAGCAGAATCCGGTGACGGCGCAAGTGCTCATGCGGGTCTCGGGATGGACGTTGGCTGGATTGAAGAATCTCTTGTGGAAGGATTTGGTGCAGGAACGACGACTGTGCGTCTTCTTGTTCCTTGGGCGCTGTTGACCTTATGAACGAGCCCAGGTACCATCGTATCACCGCCGCGTACTCGGATGGGAGGATATTCTCCGTCGAACTCGTGTCCGCCGTACGCCCTTTCCGTTGCCAGTCAAGTATCTGAGGCTCACGTCTCGAAGGTGCTCAGACAAGCGGGCTTCGTCGAGAAGATGCACAAGCTGGAATGGACAAAGCCCGGTACATTCGACGCGTACCAGGATGAGATGGCCTTGTACCACGTTATTGCGCGGTATCATGCGTATGCCTTTCTCCGCATTCCGGAGCTTTTGAAGCTTAAGAGAGCACAGTTTCCTCGATCTTATGGCGGCTCGTCCACGGACCTTCCTCGTCCCGACACTGGATATCGACCTCGCCTGGCATACACATCAGCTCCGTTCCGAACAAGTACGTCCTTGTTATCCCGCTCCAGAGAACGTTCACTGAATATCGTCAAAGTATGCCTACGACACGACGAAATACGTCAACGTCTTCGTCGACCAGTTGCGTCTTCTGCTGTATGCTGTCCATTGAGGCTGACCATCGATACAGCGACGACAAAGTCGAAGAGAACCGCCTATCCACATCCTTCGACGACACGGGGAGTGCATGGAAACGGCGCTTTGGCGTCGAGTACACCTACTGCGGGTGCTTCCTCCCAGGCACCTCCGTCGGCTCGCGCCTCGCCAAGCTCATGGGCAGCAAAGACCACAGCCATACGAAGAACCCGTCGTACCTCGAGCCACCGGCCAAAACTGCGTCGGCGACGCATCCGAGCGCGCATAACGCCGTGTTCCGCCCGCCCGCGGCGCATAAGGTGCTGAATCGTGGGAGGAAGCCGACGAAGTCCAAGGAAGCGCAGGCTGGTGGAGCAGCGTGTGTGCTCGACCCGGCGTTCCTTGTACCCGTCCCGCTGTTTGCCCATCCCAATCGGGAGGCGAATTGTGCGGCTGTGTCGGGGAACTTGAGTAGTGGCGAACGCGGAGGGTGTTCTGCTGTGAGTGCTTTTGGCTTCCTCTCCTTGGCATACGCTTATCTGACGACTACCGAATTCAGAGCGCACCGGCCTGTCGCTCAAATCACCCATCGACCATGCCCCAAATCTTCAAACCCCAGCCTGGGCAATCGAATAACCGTGTCGGCTCTGGCGCCGCGCTCGGGGTCGGCATGGTTGCTGCTGCTGGTGCAGCGGTTTTGGGAACTCGCTGGGTTCAGCATACGACTACAACGAGCAACTGCAGCAATTGCAGCAACTGCAATAACTGGAGCAATTGCAACACGAGCAATTGCTCGAACTGTGGCGGTGGTGGAGTGTCTAGCTGTGGTGGTGGAGGAGGATGTGGCGGAGGAGGAGGATGTGGTGGTGGTGGAGGGTAACGGATCGCCGCACTTTCTCCATGGGCACGTCGATCGGGCTGGCTTCGCAAGCCAGCTCGGGATGATTTAAATCCAGGTTCGGACTTTGTAGAGACTTCCCGAGGGTATTTGTTTTGTTTTGTAAGACTCGGCGGTGTTTTTATGTATAAAGTCTTGTATTCTTCATTCCTTCCTTTAACACTGGCATCCGCTCTAGCCAACGATGACCCTCTTCCAGCAACTTTTTACTCTCTCATCCTTTCTCCTCTTAGGCTGGCCCGCAAAGGCTGCTCTCTACCCGTCCTTCGGCACTCTCAAAACTACGCTTTCCAACGGCGTCCTCAGCGTCGTTATCAACAACACCTTCTCCTCGATCAACCTCTTTGACTTCCACATCATGGCCGACTTGGCGAATCTACTTCAGGATTTGAGCGTCAACGGGACGAACTCAGATGCTCACGTCGTGATCTTCTCAAGCGGCAATCCGAACTTCTTCTTCGCCCATATCGATGTCGATTTCTTTGCCGGTCCTCAGCCGGGTGTGTTCCGGTCGGCAGGAGTATGGGCCGAATCGTCTGACAGATTTCTCCAGGGTCGCCGATCCCGCAATTTGATCCGTTCAACCCCGACATGCTCTTCCCCGACGCTCTTCTGTGGAATATTACACAGCTCCCACAGGCGACGATTGCGGTCATTGAAGGCGTAAGATTTAGCAATTCTCCGGGTCCTGCCAACGCCGTTGAACCAAATCTTCTTCCAGCGCGCCCGCGGCATCGGCAACGAGTTCCTGATGGCCTGCGACATGCGTTTCGCAGTCTCCTCACCCAACGTCCTTCTCTCGCAGTTCGAAAACTCGTTGGGTGTCAGCCCCGGAGCAGGCGGGTCGATGTACCTGAGCAACCTCATCGGCCGCGGACGAACGCTCGAATATGTTCTTTCTTCAACAGACGTTGATGCCGACACTGCGGCGACGCTCGGCTGGGTGAACACGGCGTTCCCCACTACGGCGGCGCTGTATTCCTACGTCGGCGCGCTGGCGGAGCGGATTGCGCTGTTCCCGCTTGCCGGGATTGCGGGGACAAAGCTAGCCGTTAACGCGGTCAGTCGGCCGCCGAGAGAGGTTTTTGTGGAGGACTCTCAGAACGTCATTCTGGCATTGGAGGCGCTTCCGCGGAGCATGGTGTTGGCTGAGGAGTTTTTGGTTGCCACTCACAATCAGAGTATCGGGGAGTTTGAGTTGAATTGGGGACAGGAGGTGTTGACGTTTTATAATGTTAGCAAGGAAAGCACCTAGGCTCATGGGGTACAATATTTTCCGCGAAGTTTTTGGGCTTATAGCAGGACACTGATAAATCAATCACATCAGATGATATCTGATGACATCACTAAAGACTAAACTTTAACTTACCCATCTTTCCCGGCCGCAGCCATCGCTTGCAAAAGTTAATGATTTGATATTGATGGCATCAATGCTAGATCATTTCAAACTGATGTCACTGATCTTGTGAGTTCATAATTTGAGTGAGGAAGATATTTTGGCTGAGAGAAGCGGCAAAAATTAAAATCGTTTGCACAAACCATTTCACTGATGCCAGAGATTGAAAGCACTGTTCCAGTACTACTTACTAGTATGTATGTTTGGACATACAGTGCTGGTGTTGTAGTATATCACAGCTGAGCCTGTTGTGAACATCAGATATTACTGCAGACAGACCTGGAGCAGCTGTATCGGGCCCGGGGTCAAGTAAGTACAGCACAACTGCAATTTTCCTGTCACAAATCGTGCCTGAGGGGGCTTCATAATTATTTTCTCAGCAAATGCAAATCCTGATAATCACGTTTGTGGGTCCTTTTTTTTTGTCGATGCGGGGTTCGAACCGACATTCAGTTCCCTTTTAGGCAGCACACCGCGATCTGTCATCGATGACTCATCCTACGTCATTCCACGACCCCACCACATTGTGTCCTGCGCCACTCACGGCTTCTTTCCCTTTGCTGTTGTGCTGTTGTATTCCCTTTCCCGCAACCGCATGAGCTGCTGACTGGAACCGAAGCTCAGACACGACGACTCAGCTACTATCCACGTTGCGACCACGCGCCGCAGCGTTCTCAGCATCCGATTCTTGGAGCGCAGTTGCCTCCTCTGGTCGTTGTGCCCCATTTTCCCGCTCCCCGCAGGCAAAGTATGTTCTGGAATCCAAAAGGAATGATGTTGAACTCAAGCTCAAGCAGGCTGTCCCCTGCCAACTGCCGGCAGGTGGCCAAATTCACTACATTCCGCTCATCTGACTCGGCGCTAAACACGAGGCCTGACTCGCCCCGATTCGGAGAATAAAAGGCCAGAAATATGGGCAGTCGCAGACAATGGAGAGCAACTCGGGCGCCCCAAACTGCCAGGATTCACCGGACTTCGTCCCAGCCATACCTCGACCCCCACCACACACAACAGTCATCCACAGCAACCTCAGCGATGAGGCCATTCTTCGCGGGGTGCGCTCGGGAGTGCTGAAGCTAGCGATCCCGCGTGCTGCGGCAAACTTACACCACCCTGTCCATGCTGCTTCGGCGTCGTTCATTCCTCGGTACGTTTCCTTCTCGCCGTGAATTTCCCGCTGACCTAAAGTCTTATCGCGGCGAAGAATGGAGGTCGTCGACGACCCGACTCAGCCGACCACCTCCGTCACCTTTGAGCTTCCGGGCGTGAAAGCACCCGATATCATCCTCCTCCCCAACCCACATTCCAATGTGTTGACGATTCAAGGCCGGCGCGAGCCGCGGAATCGGTGTCAGATCGGCGTCGAGTCGACGACGCAGGGTGACTCAGCGCCTCCCGCCGTCGTGCCTGCGGGCAGCCCATCGACGACGCGCGATTCGGGGCGGCTGGAGCGACGAGCGCAATATTCTGGCCGGGACCTGGCGCTCCAAGCCCAAGCCCGGGCTCGTGCACAAATCTCACGGAACCGACCTGTAGCCAGTGAGCTGCGATACGGGGAATTTTTGCGGCGAGTGCGACTTCCGCCGGGTGTCGATGTGCGTTTTTTTTTCTTTTTCTTTTCTTCGGGGATGACTACGGATCCGCTCATTTTACCTTGCACAGATCAAGACGTTGAAGGCCACGCTCGGCGAGGGGATGCTCACTGTCAGCTGGACGCGTCCGCCCGGGTCTGCGCCTCTAGCAAGCACGAATTCGCCCGCCACAGGCTCGGATGCCGATGAAGTCGCGGCTCGGAAGGACAATCAAGATGATGCGTCCGACTCCAGCTCTGACGAGGATGAAGTCAAGGACGAGTCAATGCAGCACCGCAATCCGCACACTCAGGCTGTCGTCAATAACAACTTGAAGAGACGTCGCGCTCATCGTGTAGCGCGGCGGGCTTATCGGACGGGAGATGACGGCTGAGCTGTACTAGGCTATGACTTGAATACGCGGAACCTACTCTATATGGAATACTTTACATCGGGACTGTGAAAACCTTTAATCGAAGTCGATTTCAGTCCGGCGCTTATTGCCGAACCTTCAGGTTAGGCTGTATACGATATGTTCGTTACCGCGCTTGATCACGTGTATTCCATATCGAGTAATATGCTGTGCTAGCTTGCTCTGTGGACGTGTTGGTCTTCGCGCTTTTCCCACGTCCCGATTTGGTGATGCTGTGCACCTCCTGGTCGCTCCCGACACTTGTGTCCGCCACTCTTGGATGTCGTTCTACAACTTCGCGCACGGCGTTTGGCCTCAAAATGCTGCGGTTCCCCGCAACCAACAACCATACCAGCTTTATTAAACCAAAGTGCATGATCATGCTCATTGGGGTTAAACACCGAAGTGTTTAACCTATATGTACCTACTACAAACAGTACACTACAACTAGTACACTAACTACCCTGTTAAACCCACAAGCTGTTGAACAAGTCAGCCGATAAACCAGGATAAACAGAGCACTCACTGGAGTGTGAACCAAGAGTTGGATCCAATGGTTTAACAGATGTTGAACACACTGGGAAGGAAATGAGTACATAACCACAGCAAGAGAAGAGCAACATACCCGCCATTAAACAGGGTGTTGAACACAACCCACAGGGAAAGAAGCAGAGAAATGGACTGGGTACGCAGCTGGAGCGGGAAATCGCGCGCGGCGAAGACCTGTGGCAAAGAGACGTTAAACACGCGGTTTTGAGAGAAAGCGGTGGACGCACCGTAAGTCGGCAACGCCGACGTGCCGCAGGGATTGGGGAACACGTATGCGGAGAGAGCTGGAGGCGCCAGGTGCGAGTCTGCTGGTGGGGGCTGGTAAAGAGGGAAGACGGGGGAGAGGACCGGGCACACGGAGTGGAATTCCTGTGGCGAAGGAGTATCAGACGCGCGACATGCAGAGAAGGCGGCGGACGTACCGGAGCTCGGGAACGCCAAGGTGGCGAGGGAGTCGGGGGATGGGTAAGAGGGCAGAAGGCGCCTGCTGGGTCAGGGCCTGCTGCAATAAGTAACCAAATGCAGACAGGCATGGCGACGCACCACGTAGACAGGCCTAGACGCGCCATCCTCGAGCCACGGGTCCATGCGCGGTGAGGGTAGGCCAGGAAGGAGGCCGTGCTCGCGGTTGACGCGCCAGGGCCCAGGGGCGGCTGGCCAGGAGGCTGGCGACGGGGGGCAGATGGTGGGGCAGAAGGAAAAGGCGCGACGTGGCGCCATTTCAGCTTGACAGTGCCGCAATGGGCCTGATGGCCGAGGGCCTGGACCAGCCCCGATTTAGGTGATGGATTCCCACGTCAGCACTTGGAACGGACGCTCATTTCATGTGTTTAACGAGAACACGCGCCAGCCGCCGCCTGCTTCGAACCACCATTCTACGCCGCTCTTCAAGTCATTTCGCGTAAATCCCAGCCTCTCGAAGGCCCTCTCACGCAGTCTTTTGCCCAGTCTAAAGTCGGGAGTGCCGATCTTCCAAGTGGGCCGACTCGGAAAACATTCTGGCGCAGGTATTCGGTCCAAACAGCTCTGTTAATGCAAATATCTCCAACCTTTGGACCGTCAGCGTGGCCCATTCTCGGAAACAAGCCTATTCGCGCCGAGCAATGCGGAATCAGCGCGGTAGCGGAAGCTGAGAAGAGGGACGCCGCTCCAAATGAGCCAGGGTGCGTCATCCGCGCCTGCCGCCTCCTTCTCACACTCGATCCACTCCCGGCTTGTGTGTATTCACGGCAGCAGCACCATTCGTCCACGCTCCCTGCCCCCCATTGCTGTTCCACCCACCTCACAGACTCTCCGTATGCGGCGCACCAGTAATCGCCCGGACCGCTCTTCGACGCGCACCTACCGCGTGTCCGAGTCTGTCGACCCCACTCCCGATCCTTCGCCGCGGATTTACTTCAGGGCCTTCCTCCGACGGGCGTCGCTGCGTTGTAGCGGTTTTCAGTCACTGAAACGGGTTTTATAACTGAAAAAGGATGGGCCGGTGCTTCTACCATGGCAAGAACGACGCCAAAATGGTCCCGTTCGCGGGCTACTCCATGAACGAAGTAGGATTGTTCGTCGTCGAGCATATGGTCTAGTCCGCTCCTGTCTCGTGCTTTCAATAACACGCACGTAGATTCCGCTGCCACCACCTTCCTCGAATCGATAACCGAATGCGGCGGCATCATCGACGACACCGTCATTACCATACACGCGCAGGGCGGCTTCTGCGTCGCCACTAACACCGGGTGGCGCGCCAAAGATAGACCGGCGGCGCGAGTGAAACGCCGACCATTCCCGGGTTACTGAACGACTGGAGCCTGCTGGCATTGCACGGCCCCAAAGCCGCGGCGTACGTCCAGGAGCTGACTTTGCAGTGCACGACCTCACCAAGCTCACCTTCGGCACTTTGGTGTACGTCTCTATCGAGGACGCTTGGACGTCGCGCGCGGGGACGGGTGCTACGGCAGCCTCCTTCCATGGAACAATCCCCACCCGCAACGTGCAAGCCAAGCTCGACACCGTCTTCTCTATCGGTGACGTCGGGACTATATTGCCAAGTATGGGGAGGTGTGGATGGGATTGGTGCGCCGCCTGCTTTTTCTCTGTTCCGTTTGTGGTTGGCTGGCGCTGCAAGAAAGTCGATGCCGCCAAGGGAGCTTTCGCCAGCCTCATCGCATACAACACGCCGCTGAAAGCTTTAAGCGGAGCGGGAGCAGCAGGATGCGCTCATCAGAGCCGCAAGAACGGTGCGTTTGTTCTCGGATTTATGTATTTTCTGACGAATTGAGGGCAGGCGAAGCTCTCCTCCAGGGCGATGACGACGACGACGCGTTTGAAGACGTCCCCGAGCCGCTCTGACCTGACGACCAAGTAGGGCATAGTGGCGATGGTGAGGACCAGCTGAGGGCCACACTATCAATGGGAGACTTACAACGAGACCGAGAACAGAGTCAAAAGCAGGTGCGCGGCGCCTCTTTTGTTTGCTTCATCCCTGCGTTGCAGGGATTTCTCCTGTCCTTGCTCATCCTCGAGAGCTTCAAGTTCGCCTCCCATCTCACTTATCTCAATACACTCCCTGCCGATTACGCTGGTTCTCTCTTCGACAAACCCCACCATGGCGCAGGCAGTGCGTCATCGCTCGCTGCTGCATCTCACTTTCTCACTGGCAGGTGGAATTTGACAATTTGTGCTTGACGCCTGGTCAGCCGGCGCCTGGGTGACACCGTTACGGTCAAACCAGTTCTCGTACGAAAACTGCCAGTGGAGCAACATTCCCAAACCGAAGCACGGGAACCGCGCGACGCTGCTTCAAGTTCTGCCCCCGCTGCAGAGCTGGAACAGGTGTATGTCGCACGCGCGTCGGAGTGGAAGGTGGAGCCGAAGTGGAAACGGGGTAGTCGGGCGGCCTCGGCAGCATCCAGCGACTCGCAGCGAGGCAGGCGACTCTGACTTTACGCCAGCTCCGGCTTTCATTGTCGCAGAGGATGACGACGACTAGAGCTACAGCCCATAGATAGAAATTAACTCCCCCCTTTTTTCCAGCTCCTTCTTTGGATGTTTTTGGTGACTATACTGTCGCGAACCGGGATCCGGGACATGTCGCCAATTCGTTCACAGCTGATGCTCTGGAATATCTAAGAGTCTCATATTTTGTACATAGGTGGCGAAGAGGCTTGTCTGGTACTCAAAATAATCTCAGATTTATTGGCACTCAGGACCTTGCGCTGTCATTGGATTGATCTTGCTTACCGGATATGGTATATACTGGGAAGCGGGACAAATAGCATTTCTGGCAGCTTTACAGGAGTTTCTCATAGAGCAATTACATGGATCTGTAGCCAGTCCTCCCTTCCATGTATCCTCAAGTTTTGAAGCTGGTATGTGCAGTACTATGGGCATACAAACACAGACAATGATGTTTCCATTATTTTTCTACTGGAACACCGAATTGTTTCTAGCATATGCATTAGTCCACCTCCGGCCATGAAAATTTGAGGATTACACAGTACTTGTCTAGTCTATAGACCCTCAAATTCTCAACTCCGAGTCCTACGGTGGCCTAGAAGGTCATGTCCCATTTCTGGTCCTGTCCCGGATCCCAGTTTGCAACAGTATACACAACTGGTCTCCGGAAACTCATGCACGTTTTTCAAAAGTTGAGACGGGTCTCCAACGAGGGGGTATTTTTCTAAAGACAAATCCTGAGGTCGTTGGTGTCTTTGGGGTCTTTAGCCTCAAGAAAGTCTTTGCACTGGCAAAAGGCTCTAAAGCTGCCAAAGACGCCAAAGACTTTGTTGTAGTTTTACTGATGGAAGTAGCTTCCGAGACCCTTGTTTCCTGTAAGTATTGGGACTGCTAAGCATATTGTTTTGAGTGTGGTGGCATGCACACTGCAATGTGACCAATAGACTGTGGTTACACACTGGTGGGTGCTTCACAGCTCAACTTGGCGGAATAAAGCAAGGGACAAACACCCGGATCTAGGGATGTCAGACGTTGCCTTAGTTATGTCTCTTTAGTGTAGCGGTAAACGGAATGATGATTCTCCATCTATGTTTCTGGCGGTCGGCCGTTCGAGTCCCGAGCCCGCCTTTTTGATCAGTTAAACTGAGGTTTTAACGCGGTTTAACCGCTTGACTGTCGCCCACGTCATGCAGCGGCGGGGAGGGTTTAACCCCTCGGGGTTAAACCCCGATGGCCATGATCATGCCCAATGGTTTAATAAACCTGGTAGGGCTTATCCGGCAACTCGTTGCCTCTTCCATCTCTGCCAGAGGGCTCCGTGAGCTGTTTTTCTCCTGGTGTCCGCATTTCCCGACGTCGCACGCAGCGCGCAGCTTCCGGTTCATCTTCAGCCTCCATGTCGCCGAGTTTTGGATCGTTCAGCCTCGCCGCTCCTTCGTCGGTGCGTGCTGTCCTTCATCTCTGCTTTTGCTATTCTCATATGTGCATGTAGGCATCCGCAGCGGCGAGCGTGGTCATCGACCTCAATCCTCCGCCTACCCATGTCCATCCGAATACCAATACAAATGCCAATGCCAATGCCAATATCCATCTCAATACTCCTTCTCTCGATGCTGCCTCTGGTGCTGCCTCTCCACAGCTTCGTTATTGCGCCGCCGAATTTTCGAATGTTTCCCCCGAGATCAAGACAAATGTTGTTCGCGCTCTCTGCGTGCGCCCTGGTTTCAACTCCCATGATTTGAAAGACTTGCTACCCTGCACTATGGGGTGAGTGCGTCCACCGGCGGCAAAAAGAAGAC
The DNA here is from genome assembly GCA_014461115.1 of Mycena chlorophos. Taxonomy (NCBI): domain Eukaryota; kingdom Fungi; phylum Basidiomycota; class Agaricomycetes; order Agaricales; family Mycenaceae; genus Mycena; species Mycena chlorophos. The sequence goes on from JACAZE010000011.1 coordinate 1,196,882, forward strand.
CCTGGGCCAGCTCAAAGAAGAATTTCTAGCACATGCCTGTTCGGTGCACTGTCTTGTGCGCACGGAGCACGTTGCATTAGTTCAAGAGGCTGTTCCTCCCCTCTCCCAGCTGATGTTCTCTCTCTGTGCTCGTGCCTTGAAGCTTCGGCTTGCGATGCCTTGAATCCCCGCAAGCGCAAGTCGTCTGACGTTGCATCGGGCTCAAGCAAAGTTCCTCGACGAAGCAGCGCAGAAACTTCTCCTAACTCCCAAGCCGCTCGTGTGCTTGCCGCCCCTCGTGGATACGATCGTGAAGTTGATCCTTTTGCCATCCTTTCTTGGGCCGATAAGCGTGATATCATCAGAGAGTTTAGGTCTGCCACGAGCAATGCTGCTCTCAAGCGCTCCGAATGCTCTTTCTGCGGTGCTCTTGACTCTGTCGACTCCGTTCATCTTATGCCGACAGATGTGCTCGACATATCGCTTCTTGTCTCTGCGGTAGAGCGTCTGCGGGTCCTTCTTCGTCAACCTCGTATACAGGTCTTTCGTCCGGAAACGATTGTAGATGGCTGCTACGTTCTGTGTGCTGCGTGTCGTAGGGAGGTCACTCACTCCCGATTCAAGCAGATCCCTCTCCGAAGCTATGCAAACGGTCTTTGGACTGGCCAGCCTCCCCGCCAGCTGGCGGACTTGACGTTTATGGAAGAGCAGTGCATCGCTCGCCGTCGAGCTACCAAGTGTATGTTCAAGCTCGAGTGCGGTCCTCTGGGCCAGTACGCTTCGAGGGGTAACGTCTGCATTCTTCCACAAGACCCCACTTCTCTTGTCCAAGAACTTCCTCCGCCGCTCTCAGTACTTCGCGATGAAGTATGTATCATTCTAGTCGGCTCGCCCGACACGGTTGTCACTGCGGATATGCTCTCGCGGACACCTCTCCTGGTTCGACGCTCTAAGATTGTTAATGCTTTACTGTGGCTTCGGGCTAATAATCCCTTGTATGGAACGCTCGACGTTAACACTATATACAGCAATGCGGCGAGCTATCCAGAGGTGGGTGTGCCGTTTCCTGTTACTGACTATCTTCGAACTGCTGCCTCCGGTTCCGAAAAGACGCGAACGACCAGCTTTCGCCCAACGTACACCTACATTCGATTCCTTCCACGACGGTTGTTGATGTGGACCAGGTCGATTCCACCTTTCAGTCGCGAAAATTGCATGCTTTACAGATGATCAAGGCTTCTCGGGCTCCCTTCGTCAAGTTTCCCTCCGGATCTGATGCAATGCGAACTCGGGATAATCCAGCCATGTACGGACGTCTTTTTCCAATGCTGTTTCCCTTTGGCGTTGGAATGATGGAGAATACCACGGTCTCTTTAGATCAGGCAGCTCCGTTTGAAAAATCCCTCTCAAGACACATGTAGCCCACCTGCTCGCACGAGGTCCTGACCGTCGCTTTCAAACACACATGTCGTTCGTATTCGTTATGGGCAACATTCTCCAGCGGCGCCAGTCTGCGTTCGATGCAAAGCTTGCGGTTAAGCGCCCACCTGGTTAGCCCACTAAACACTGAGTATTGTCAGTGCAACCATGTTAGGGTTGCACTGACAACTGCCCTATGCTCCAGTCATTCCATAGCAGTGGATAAACATTGCACAATGGTAGTGGATATTTATTGGTTTACAAGGCCCTGAAGTGCTTTTGAAGCCAAGTCCAGAGATGCTGAGGCTTATCACTATAACCATAGGAGTGGATAATTATCATTAATAACCACTAACAATTATAAGCCCAGGTACAGGAGTATTGAGCCTTGTCAGTACAGTGCATAGCAATGGATAATTATGGATAGTTGCTACTAGTCTACGTGTACTCCAACTCAAACCTGCCCAAATCGGTAATTTCTGTGAGGCCGCGGACTCGTCACACTATGTGACATATTCCCAAAAAGGAAATTTCTTCCGAGTGAGAGCCACTTGTGGTTACTTTGTCACATATGTGACCAAAATCAAAGTTTTAGAGATTGGAACGTTGAGTATGTTTCATCAATAGACCTCCATCTGATTCTCATCCTGTAGTGTGTTTTAAGCCGAATACTGTCTTTGATGTGACTCTTTTGCAGTGATCTAGCTGTAGCTTGGCACAGACCCTGTGTATTGGGCTGGTTTAAGTCATTTTAAGAACCAAATCACCAAGGCTATAGACTCTGACCATTGATCAGACACTATTAGAGGTTGCACTTTCTCATCAGGCTCATTGATAGAGTCCTTGTAGACTCAATTTTGGCCAGATAAGGATGTTCAGATGCTTGGATTGTAGGAACAATCTACCTGGCTAATTATAGATGACAGCCAATATGGAAATTGGCAGCTTTACATAGGATTTTCCACAAATACTGGAGCTATTGTACAAAAGTACATGATTTCAAGCTTGATTTCCTGATATATGCCTCATTTCTGCACCGATCCTTCAGATTCAAGTTGCACCAGGGGTACAACTTAGTCTAGTAATGAAATCATCCAGTACTTTATTTTTATCAGTGGTATTAGATCACCAATGTCTGATATACAGTAATTTTGCAAAAATAACATAGGTTATTGAGACCATTGCCAATGGTCCCAGCTTTGGAGTGAAAAGGAAGTTCATTAGACATAGTAATTGCCCTGTATCACTATCGGCCTCCATGTTATAGGTGGAGAGCAGAAACTGAAGTAAGGTATAGTACAAGTCCTGCAGTTTGTTGAGGCCGGATATAGAATGTGTGAGGGCTGATAGGACATCTGAAACCATAGAGATGTTGGATACATGTATCTTCAGCTTCCCACCTATAATCTACTGGCCTCCCACATGGCCAGCTATCAGAAAACACGCAAAAACTCCAAACATCTCAAGTAAGTATTACAAAAACCTAGAGATTACAGCTCATGGACCTGTTAAAAGGGTTCTGAAACATTCTCTAAGCATATTTGGATGGCCACTATCATCCCCTAGAGGAATTGCATACACTTTCATGCCTTGTCAGTAAGTGAACCTGAGGATAGGGTAGTACCCTTAGGCTCAAAAGTTCAGGCTCCAGCTTTGCACCAGGTTGGCAACTTTTTCAGAGGAGGCTCTTAGGCTTGGAGAGAGAGTTGAAGGGCCCTTTG